>OX336390.1:294677005-295987905 GCA_946902985.2 Meconema thalassinum | reverse complement strand
TTCGGAAAACGGGCCATGCTAGGAGGGCGTGCTTGGATTCGTTTATTTCGTCTCGTTGTGCTCTTTACGGGAATGTCGGTGTCGAAAAAGGTGAAGTTAGGGTTTTGGGTCAAAAAATGCGTTTTTCACATTTTTGTCGATTTTTGGAAAACGGGTCATGCTAGGAGGGCGTGCTTGGATTCGGTTTATTTCGTTTTCGTTGTGCACTTTACGGGAATGTCGGTGTCGAAAAGGTGAACTTAGGGTTTTGGGGTCAAAACATGCGTTTTTCACATTTTTGCCGATTTTTGAAAACGGGTCATGCTAGGAGGGCGTGCTTGGATTCGTTTTTTCGTCTCGTTGTGCTTCTTTACGGGAATGTAGGTGTCGAAAAGGTAAACTTAGGGTTTTGGGTCTAAATATGCGTTTTTCACATTTTTGCCGATTTTTGGAAAACGGGTCATGCTGGGAGAGCGTGCTTGGATTCGTTTTTTTCGTCTCGTTGTGCTCTTTACGGGAATGTAGGTGTCGAAAAGGTGAACTTAGGGTTTTGGATCGAAAAATGCGTTTTTCCACATTTTTGCCGATTTTTGGAAAACGGATAACGTGATGATGACGTGCGTGATAGTATGTTTTCGTCTCGTTGTGCTCTTTACGGGGATATAGATATGGAATAGGTTAAAAGCTGGAAACATGTTTTTTTTAGTCACAAATGGGTTTTGTGATTTTCCCTCATATTGTGAAAACCGAAAACGTGAGAATGACGTGTGTGATAGTATTTATTTCGTTTCATTGTCCTCTTTACGGGGATATAGACATGAAAAAGGCAAAAAGCTGGAAACATGGTTTTCTTATGGAAAAGGTTTTTTTGTTCATTTTCGCGTTATTTGGAAAACGAATGAGGCGATTTTTATGATGGTCATGTCGATGTATTTATGTCGTTCTGTTTACGGGAATGTAGGTATGGAAAACCTAAAATGATGGTTTCCGTTATTTTTTTCGAGATCGTTGAGGAAAACGGGGAAAAATGTAAGAAACCCAGATTTGAAGTCACGTTAGGTTATGCGCTATGATGTAGTAAAACATTTATGCATTATTATTTATTATTATTTGTCTTGACTGGTCAGGGCTCACACGCAGAGAGAGAACATGTTAATGCAATGAGAATTGAAAGCATTGAAGCTAGCCCACGGCGATCCAGACAGACACAGGTCTTATCATCGTACGTGCCTCGCAGCAGAGAGAGATAAGAGGCTGGTGTCATTATACAGTGTGCGGATTTATAATGTGTATGTCATAGCCTAGGTTCATTATGGACTCATTATGCAACGCAAAGTTTGAAACAATGAGTGAGTGTATAGCATCATGATAACAGATTGGCATGGGCTCCGAACAAAGCGGTAATAAACAAAAAGGGTGGGAATAATGAAAGGTCATATGATATGGGCTTTTACCTCGATTGATCATTTCACCCCTAAAACAGTAAATAGTCATGTTATGGGGAAAAAACGTGTTAAACACCTAAAAATGATAATGAACCTAAAATATTTTGTTTTTTGATGATAAATAGCAGGGGGGTGAAACTACCCCCCAAAATTGAAAAAAACCCTATCTCGGAAACGAAGAAGCCTAAAATTAGGTGTGATAGCTTAAAAAATAGGGGATGATATGGGCTTTTACCTCGATTGATCATTCTCACCCCTAAAACAGTAAATAGTCATGTTATGGGGAAAAAACGTGTTAAACACCTAAAAATGATAAATGAACCTAAGCTCTTTTGTTTTTTGATGAAAAATAGCAGGGGGTGAAACTACCCCCCAAAATTGAAAAATCCATATCTCGGAAACGAAGAAGCCTAAAATTAGGTGTGATAGCTTAAAAAATAGAGGATGATTAGGGCTTTTACCTCGATTGATCATTTCACCCCTAAAACAGTAAATAGTCATGTTATGGGGAAAAAACGTGTTAAACACCTAAAAATGATAAATGAATCTAAGATCTTTTGTTTTTGATGAAAAATAGCAGGGGGGTGAAACTACCCCCCAAAATTGAAAAATCCATATCTCGGAAACGAAGAAGCCTAAAATTAGGTGTGATAGCTTAAAAAATAGGGGATGATTAGGGTTTTTACCTCGATTGATCACTTCACCCCTAAAACAGTAAATAGCCATGTTATGGGAAAAAAACGTGTTAAACACCTAAAAATGATAAATGAACCTAAGATCTTTTGTTTTTGATGAAAAATAGCAGGGGGATGCAAACAACCCCCAAATTGAAAAATCCATATCTAGGAAACGAAGAATCCTAAAATTAGGTGTAATGGCTTAAAAAAATAGGTCATGATATACGCTTTTACCTGGATAGGTCATTTCACCCCTAAAACAGTAAATAGTCATGTTATGGGGAAAAAATGTGTTATACACCTAAAAGCATAAGCATCTTTGTGAAACCATGCTTTAATGCGCATGTGTATGGAGGATGATTGTTGTTATTATTATTATTAGGTAATTATGGATTAATGTGTGTATAGATACTAACCTGTGGGGAGCGTGATGGCGCAGGTGCTTAGCTGCTCGTCTTTACCCGGACGGCTGGGGTTCAAATCCCGGTGACAGCGGGGGTTGGAATTTTCACTCGAAAAATCACGTGGCGTCAGGAAGGGCATTCGGCCTTAAATCCCGGGCCAAAACCAAAATGAGCCTGGTTGGCTCCGGCGACTCAAACTAATTGGGAAAAGAAGAAGAAAGAAAGGTAACTCACCAGTAATAGTAAACATTGGTTGGAGGTGTTGAAGAAGTCAGAATGGCCAACCCTTGCCATGGTTCACGAATGGACCCCAAAAAGTTTTATCTGTCAAGACTCAGTCTACCCTGTTGCAGCCTTTAGAAAAAAAAAAATCGAACCGGGGCCTCTGTGGTCACAGTGGACTTATTTTCATGATGCTTTTTAAACAAACGTAGGCTTGTCTACTACCGCTGGCTTGAATCTGCACAGAGACACTGGCTTTGGTTTGCATAGTGTGCCTTGCTGATAACAGCACAGCGACCTTGTCAGTAAGTTTCATATTACTCATTTGCTTGATAGCGGACGTGCTCTGCACATGACTAGATCGTTGTTAGGTTTGACAAAGGCTTAGTGAACCTTATGGCAACCTTGAAATGAATGTCATGGTATAGTCGGGGTTGGAAGCCAAGACCTTAGGGTTGACAACCAAGTAGGTTAACCACTACACGGTGAGATGGTCAAATAATAATGTAACAGAACATATAGAAACGTTTTCTATAGTTTAACGAATTGGCATACCATGAGAGGTGTAGGTAATGGAAATTGAATCCTTAGCTGATGATTATACTACTTTCCATGCGCACGTATAAGCTATCATGTTAGAAAAAGAATGGTATGGCTTGTTTTAAACGGAGAATAATCATTGTGTTTACTGTGAAACACAAATCTGAATTTAAAATAATTAATTTAAAATAATTAATTTAAAATTAACTAATTTAAAATTAGTTTAGTACGCTGAAGTTAAAATGAATAATGATCACGTTACAGACAGCCAGTTTCAAAGCCATGAGAACTAAGTGAACAAAGTATAAAATTCATGAGCCAGTGAGGAATTCAACATGCTGTCCTTTGGACAAGAGAGAAGCGTTCTACAGCGACCCTCAATGGTTTGGGTCATCGTAAAGATGAAAATTAATTCTAAGCTACTACACGCTTATATACTAGAAGAAGAAATGGAAAACAATAGGTCAAATAAAGAACAGAAGGAATAAAAAATGGCCCTCAACCCTCAAGCATGTGGATTGAGGGAGTTGGAAGGAAGGAGAGCCATGAAAGGCAGATAAAAAAGTATACTAGGAGAGGCTTTGCCCCAGAGGTAATGGATAAAGAGGAGGAAAACTGGACTCAGCTCAGAAATCCCTTGGGGTCACCAACTTCCAAACTGATCAGCCCTTGAGGGTGTAGCCATATGCAGAGTGCACAGCAAGTGGTGGGGCTAAATACACCCTACCTTCTTGAGGGGGCTTGGGCAAAAGACAGGGAATAGCATGAAAATAAAAAAGCAAGGCTGCCTCCTCAGGATATCAGAAAAAATAAATAAACCAGGGCCAATGAAGTTTCAAAAGGAAGAGACTCCCTAGGGCTCGGATACTCTAATCATGTTGGGGTCGGTAGAGAACAAGAGTTGAGCAAGTGTGGTCGACAGGAAATAAGAGAGTGAGGAGCCTAGCACAAGTTAGTGGAAGCAATGACGGTCTCAGCTGGGACTCCGTGATCGTCAACCTACATGACACTAGATATGACGCCCAGGGGTGGAATTAAAGACCTCTTTTTGTTTTTTATCACTGGCTTTTAAGAACGCTAACACATGGCATGCCTTATAATGCAATACTGGTCCTAGGGTATGCAAAAATTGTATTAGAAACTCAGCTAATAATAGAGTGCTTGCCCATGATTTACCTTAAATTTTCCTAAAATCCACTACATTTTCCGCAAATTGACCAAATGACACAACATTCCAGCAAAATTCAACAAATGACTACCAGATTTATTGAAATTCCATTGATTTACCTAAGCATGGTTTAAACTACCTCAAATTCATATAAAATTAGACGAATATAGATGAAAATTCACTAAAATTTACCGAATTTAGCCAAGTGGTGTACAAACCATGAAATTTATCCAATTTTTATTAAAATTGACTACATGTACTCGAAAATTCCATAATATTCCCTTTACATGTATGCTTTTTGTTGTTGTTGTTGTTGTCTCGTTTACCACACTCCCTGTAGACAATCACCTCAACATGACTTTCTCCTAGACTAGGAGCTTCACATTCGACATGATAGCTGAGTTTCATTTCCCATAAACTTGTCTCTGAGGTGGGTGTCAGGAAAAGGCATTCAGCTGTAAAAACCACACTCTCACGTAGACTTTCATAACCTCTTACGTTGAGGTTCCTTACACTAACGACATTAAATGATTGAACGGTTTCCTTTTCACAATTCCTGTCTATACTTTCCTCTTTAAGGTTGCAAGATGTTTGCAAGATTCCTAAAATGCAATTAAATGTAATAAATACCTTAAGATGGTTTCATTTGTTTAATGATATGGTGTTGATGATGGATATATACGTTAAGACTAATTTTTGTTAGGTCTTGACTGGCCTTGCAATTAGAAATTGACAAACCAAACATGGGTTATCTACCAGGGGAACACTTTGACCACTATATTGGTTATTTACCAGTAAGTACAGTTCTAGTAATGAGACAGAAATCCAACACAAACAATGAGCGCGCAATGCGGCGGAGATTGGTACCACGATGTACTGTCGGTTATGTAGCTATGTGGAATGCACATCATATATGGTTTACTTGAAGGTTTGGAGATTCCATTAAAGATATTTCTACAATAAACCATTTTCAAATGGTCATTCGTTGGTGTGAAAATATTTATTATATGGTATTTTATGAAAACAATTATGATTTATAATTTATATGTTTATTGTATTCTTATTTAATGTAAGCACTGGAGGCACTATCGACCAAAATACAGCACTATCTGGAATGTATATTGCATACTTGAAGGTTTGGTGATCCCATTAAAGGTATTCCTACAATAAATGATTTTTAAGTTCTCGTTTTATGGCATGATTATTTAATATATGCTATTTGCTAATAGGATTTGACACTGGAATTATTTTACAAGTAGTTATTTTAATGACCAACAGAGTTTAATGTTAACAAGGCACAGCTCTATTTGAAATTTTGAATAACATGTTGCATGTCATACATCATATGCAACTACTGTAAGGCTTGTGATTTATTTAATGCCTTTAACCCTATATTAAACACGCAGTTTGCAATACTGATAACTGCAATGTTAGTGAAAAAAAAATTGAAACAAAACAAAAATCAGCATTGAAAAACCAAAAAGTGGTTGAGCATATATATAGTGGGGAAAAGAAAAGTTTTGTAAACACTAATGTCCAACAAGATTAATTAAATCAGTAACTGTCAGGGTGGCCGAGTGGTTAAGGCGTTTGACTTAAGATCAAATTTCCAAATATATAAGGAAGCAAGGGTTCAAATCCCTTCCCTGACATAACTATTGCTTGAACATGCAAGAAAACAAGAAATATACACAAACTATGTTTATCAATTTAATCATTTTTTTACAAGAGATAGACACACAGAATACAGCTCTTTTGGTTTATCAGTTCTTTTAAACATAACACTTGTTGAAAATTATTTTTTAGGGGATGGGGGTGTTGCTACGTTGACCCATTACACAATAATAGCAGCTTTACGAAGTTCATTTTCTATATTTAATAGCTCTTTCTCATAACCAATATGGCCAAGCTGTTTACAGGCATGCAAGAGCTGTAGACGTTCGACTAATATATTAGGATCGTTCCATTTACTATTTTTTATGAATCGTTTCAGAATCTCGGGAAGCAGTTCATCATTATCACCATCATTATGATTATCATCCTCATTATTATAATCATTTTCATAATGATGATCATTATCATCGTTATCATTACCATCATAATTTCCACCTTTGTCCACAGACTGTTCAATGGATTGAGTTGCCTTTGATAGTGTTGAAAGCTTCTTTTTAGATGTGCTAGAATGCTTTAACATTGTTATGTTATTATTACCACTATTACCTTTCCCCACTAACTTCTTGATGGGGTATATTGTCTCTGATAGGGTTGAGGGCTTTTGAGATGTGGGTGCATGTCTGAACATGGGTTTCACAGGAGGTGTCGAAGGTTTCTCATTAAACAACTCGCTAACAGTATGACTGCGTTGTAGTGTATTAAACTTGAGGTTAATATTATCTTGAGCAGTACTATTTTTCTCTTGGACTTGGTTTCTTGCTTTGGTTTGGGTTTTCCTTACATTTAGACTAGCGTGATTATTAAGTTTACATTCATGATTGTTTGAAGAAAGTACGTCGAATTCTTTTGTTTTAAGCATTCCTCGACACTGTTTCGATCGTTGCTTTGAACAGCGCCAAATAATAGTTCCATTTTTATTGCTTTGTTTCACAATATATGAATATCCTTTATAGTATGCATAAGGCTTACCATACCTAGTCACTGATACTTCCATATCAACTGTCAAGCACAAACTAATCTCTAGTAAAGACAACTCGGTAATAACAACAATAGTTTAATGTGGGAGCATATATACATGCAAAAAGTGGGAGCAAAGGTGGGGGGTAAAAAGTGGGAGCAAAAGTGGTAGCAAATGTGGGAGAAAAAAATAACTGTGAGCAAAAAGTGGGAGCAAATATGGGATCAAATGTGGGAGCAAAGCAAATATAAAAAGTGGGAGCAAATATGCTAAGAAATATGTCAACAAATATACCAGCAAAAGTAAATACACAAGTCAAGTTAGATTAAAGTGCAAAGAAAATATGGAAGCAAATATGAGAGCAAAAATTGTGTTTTTCTAAAACAACTAGACATAACAAACTTAGTCATAACCTAACCTAACCTAACCCAACCTAACCAAACCTAACCTCACCTAACCTCACCTAACCTAACCTAACCTCACCTAACCTCACCTAACCTAACCTCACCTCACCTAACCTCACCTCACCTAACCTAACCTAACCTAACTTTACCTAACCTAACTTGACTGAACTTTACCTAACCTAACCCATCATAACTTCACCTAACCTAACTTTACCTAATCTAACTTCACCTAACCTAACGTTCAACTCTCAGATCAAAATTAAATTCTAGGCATAGTTGAGTTGGAACCCAAGACTTCAGGGATAACACACAAGTATACTAGCCACTACACCGCAAAATGGGCAAATTATCATGCAACACAACATAAAGTAAAAGTTTCCTGTAGTGTAACTCATTGGCTGTCAACCATAGTTTGGGAATTCAAACCCAAGACCTCAAGACTTTTGTTTTGAACATTATCAGAAATATTATTCCATTTACATTTTGCTGCTGCTTATAGTTATAAGAGTTGGCATTAATATGGGAAGCAAAAAAAAAGTGGGAGCAAATGTGGGAGCCAATATGGGAGCAAATATAGGAGCCAAGATGGGGGCAAAAGTGGGAGCAAATGTGGGAGCCAATATGGGAGTCAATATGGAGGCAAATATGGGAGCAAATGTGTGAACTAATCATCTCACCTCGGATATCGCCAGTGAGTACTCATATCCACCGCAAGGTAGCGGAAACATACTTTGTGTGTTGTATGTATCTATCTTACAAAGTTTGACTGCATGCAAAACGTCCTTGTATAAGCTGTGCATATAATTTTCATATACAATTAAGACCAAGTGTTCAGTACTAACATGTATAGCCTTGTCTAGGGTATATAGAGGATCGTTAGCAAGAAAGACTGACTAACCCAGGAGTGTAAAGCCTTGCCATATGCAGTAAGCATCTGTTGGCAGAAATGGTTCCTAATAATAACGGACTTAATGAATATGAAACGTGTTTTGAGTGTCGTCTTAAATCCTATTTTATACGTTGTGATACGTGTAAGGATTTAAGACGACACACAAAAGACAACACCCAAAATACGTTTGTGTCGTCTTAAATCCTTACACGTATCACAACGTATAAAATAGGATTTAAGACGACACTCAAAACACGTTTCATATTCATTAAGTCCGTTATTATTAGGAACCATTTCTGCCAACAGATGCTTACTGCATATGGCAAGGCTTTACACTCCTGGGTTAGTCAGTCTTTCTTGCTAACGATCCTCTATATACCCTAGACAAGGCTATACATGTTAGTACTGAACACTTGGTCTTAATTGTATATGAAAATTATATGCACAGCTTATACAAGGACGTTTTGCATGCAGTCAAACTTTGTAAGATAGATACATACAACACACAAAGTATGTTTCCGCTACCTTGCGGTGGATATGAGTACTCACTGGCGATATCCGAGGTGAGATGATTAGTTCACACATTTGCTCCCATATTTGCCTCCATATTGACTCCCATATTGGCTCCCACATTTGCTCCCACTTTTGCCCCCATCTTGGCTCCTATATTTGCTCCCATATTGGCTCCCACATTTGCTCCCACTTTTTTTTTGCTTCCCATATTAATGCCAACTCTTATAACTATAAGCAGCAGCAAAATGTAAATGGAATAATATTTCTGATAATGTTCAAAACAAAAGTCTTGAGGTCTTGGGTTTGAATTCCCAAACTATGGTTGACAGCCAATGAGTTACACTACAGGAAACTTTTACTTTATGTTGTGTTGCATGATAATTTGCCCATTTTGCGGTGTAGTGGCTAGTATACTTGTGTGTTATCCCTGAAGTCTTGGGTTCCAACTCAACTATGCCTAGAATTTAATTTTGATCTGAGAGTTGAACGTTAGGTTAGGTGAAGTTAGATTAGGTAAAGTTAGGTTAGGTGAAGTTATGATGGGTTAGGTTAGGTAAAGTTCAGTCAAGTTAGGTTAGGTAAAGTTAGGTTAGGTTAGGTTAGGTGAGGTGAGGTTAGGTGAGGTGAGGTTAGGTTAGGTGAGGTTAGGTGAGGTTAGGTTAGGTTAGGTGAGGTTAGGTGAGGTTAGGTTTGGTTAGGTTGGGTTAGGTTAGGTTAGGTTATGACTAAGTTTGTTATGTCTAGTTGTTTTAGAAAAACACAATTTTTGCTCTCATATTTGCTTCCATATTTTCTTTGCACTTTAATCTAACTTGACTTGTGTATTTACTTTTGCTGGTATATTTGTTGACATATTTCTTAGCATATTTGCTCCCACTTTTTATATTTGCTTTGCTCCCACATTTGATCCCATATTTGCTCCCACTTTTTGCTCACAGTTATTTTTTTCTCCCACATTTGCTACCACTTTTGCTCCCACTTTTTACCCCCCACCTTTGCTCCCACTTTTTGCATGTATATATGCTCCCACATTAAACTATTGTTGTTATTACCGAGTTGTCTTTACTAGAGATTAGTTTGTGCTTGACAGTTGATATGGAAGTATCAGTGACTAGGTATGGTAAGCCTTATGCATACTATAAAGGATATTCATATATTGTGAAACAAAGCAATAAAAATGGAACTATTATTTGGCGCTGTTCAAAGCAACGATCGAAACAGTGTCGAGGAATGCTTAAAACAAAAGAATTCGACGTACTTTCTTCAAACAATCATGAATGTAAACTTAATAATCACGCTAGTCTAAATGTAAGGAAAACCCAAACCAAAGCAAGAAACCAAGTCCAAGAGAAAAATAGTACTGCTCAAGATAATATTAACCTCAAGTTTAATACACTACAACGCAGTCATACTGTTAGCGAGTTGTTTAATGAGAAACCTTCGACACCTCCTGTGAAACCCATGTTCAGACATGCACCCACATCTCAAAAGCCCTCAACCCTATCAGAGACAATATACCCCATCAAGAAGTTAGTGGGGAAAGGTAATAGTGGTAATAATAACATAACAATGTTAAAGCATTCTAGCACATCTAAAAAGAAGCTTTCAACACTATCAAAGGCAACTCAATCCATTGAACAGTCTGTGGACAAAGGTGGAAATTATGATGGTAATGATAACGATGATAATGATCATCATTATGAAAATGATTATAATAATGAGGATGATAATCATAATGATGGTGATAATGATGAACTGCTTCCCGAGATTCTGAAACGATTCATAAAAAATAGTAAATGGAACGATCCTAATATATTAGTCGAACGTCTACAGCTCTTGCATGCCTGTAAACAGCTTGGCCATATTGGTTATGAGAAAGAGCTATTAAATATAGAAAATGAACTTCGTAAAGCTGCTATTATTGTGTAATGGGTCAACGTAGCAACACCCCCATCCCCTAAAAAATAATTTTCAACAAGTGTTATGTTTAAAAGAACTGATAAACCAAAAGAGCTGTATTCTGTGTGTCTATCTCTTGTAAAAAAATGATTAAATTGATAAACATAGTTTGTGTATATTTCTTGTTTTCTTGCATGTTCAAGCAATAGTTATGTCAGGGAAGGGATTTGAACCCTTGCTTCCTTATATATTTGGAAATTTGATCTTAAGTCAAACGCCTTAACCACTCGGCCACCCTGACAGTTACTGATTTAATTAATCTTGTTGGACATTAGTGTTTACAAAACTTTTCTTTTCCCCACTATATATATGCTCAACCACTTTTTGGTTTTTCAATGCTGATTTTTGTTTTGTTTCAATTTTTTTTTCACTAACATTGCAGTTATCAGTATTGCAAACTGCGTGTTTAATATAGGGTTAAAGGCATTAAATAAATCACAAGCCTTACAGTAGTTGCATATGATGTATGACATGCAACATGTTATTCAAAATTTCAAATAGAGCTGTGCCTTGTTAACATTAAACTCTGTTGGTCATTAAAATAACTACTTGTAAAATAATTCCAGTGTCAAATCCTATTAGCAAATAGCATATATTAAATAATCATGCCATAAAACGAGAACTTAAAAATCATTTATTGTAGGAATACCTTTAATGGGATCACCAAACCTTCAAGTATGCAATATACATTCCAGATAGTGCTGTATTTTGGTCGATAGTGCCTCCAGTGCTTACATTAAATAAGAATACAATAAACATATAAATTATAAATCATAATTGTTTTCATAAAATACCATATAATAAATATTTTCACACCAACGAATGACCATTTGAAAATGGTTTATTGTAGAAATATCTTTAATGGAATCTCCAAACCTTCAAGTAAACCATATATGATGTGCATTCCACATAGCTACATAACCGACAGTACATCGTGGTACCAATCTCCGCCGCATTGCGCGCTCATTGTTTGTGTTGGATTTCTGTCTCATTACTAGAACTGTACTTACTGGTAAATAACCAATATAGTGGTCAAAGTGTTCCCCTGGTAGATAACCCATGTTTGGTTTGTCAATTTCTAATTGCAAGGCCAGTCAAGACCTAACAAAAATTAGTCTTAACGTATATATCCATCATCAACACCATATCATTAAACAAATGAAACCATCTTAAGGTATTTATTACATTTAATTGCATTTTAGGAATCTTGCAAACATCTTGCAACCTTAAAGAGGAAAGTATAGACAGGAATTGTGAAAAGGAAACCGTTCAATCATTTAATGTCGTTAGTGTAAGGAACCTCAACGTAAGAGGTTATGAAAGTCTACGTGAGAGTGTGGTTTTTACAGCTGAATGCCTTTTCCTGACACCCACCTCAGAGACAAGTTTATGGGAAATGAAACTCAGCTATCATGTCGAATGTGAAGCTCCTAGTCTAGGAGAAAGTCATGTTGAGGTGATTGTCTACAGGGAGTGTGGTAAACGAGACAACAACAACAACAACAAAAAGCATACATGTAAAGGGAATATTATGGAATTTTCGAGTACATGTAGTCAATTTTAATAAAAATTGGATAAATTTCATGGTTTGTACACCACTTGGCTAAATTCGGTAAATTTTAGTGAATTTTCATCTATATTCGTCTAATTTTATATGAATTTGAGGTAGTTTAAACCATGCTTAGGTAAATCAATGGAATTTCAATAAATCTGGTAGTCATTTGTTGAATTTTGCTGGAATGTTGTGTCATTTGGTCAATTTGCGGAAAATGTAGTGGATTTTAGGAAAATTTAAGGTAAATCATGGGCAAGCACTCTATTATTAGCTGAGTTTCTAATACAATTTTTGCATACCCTAGGACCAGTATTGCATTATAAGGCATGCCATGTGTTAGCGTTCTTAAAAGCCAGTGATAAAAAACAAAAAGAGGTCTTTAATTCCACCCCTGGGCGTCATATCTAGTGTCATGTAGGTTGACGATCACGGAGTCCCAGCTGAGACCGTCATTGCTTCCACTAACTTGTGCTAGGCTCCTCACTCTCTTATTTCCTGTCGACCACACTTGCTCAACTCTTGTTCTCTACCGACCCCAACATGATTAGAGTATCCGAGCCCTAGGGAGTCTCTTCCTTTTGAAACTTCATTGGCCCTGGTTTATTTATTTTTTCTGATATCCTGAGGAGGCAGCCTTGCTTTTTTATTTTCATGCTATTCCCTGTCTTTTGCCCAAGCCCCCTCAAGAAGGTAGGGTGTATTTAGCCCCACCACTTGCTGTGCACTCTGCATATGGCTACACCCTCAAGGGCTGATCAGTTTGGAAGTTGGTGACCCCAAGGGATTTCTGAGCTGAGTCCAGTTTTCCTCCTCTTTATCCATTACCTCTGGGGCAAAGCCTCTCCTAGTATACTTTTTTATCTGCCTTTCATGGCTCTCCTTCCTTCCAACTCCCTCAATCCACATGCTTGAGGGTTGAGGGCCATTTTTTATTCCTTCTGTTCTTTATTTGACCTATTGTTTTCCATTTCTTCTTCTAGTATATAAGCGTGTAGTAGCTTAGAATTAATTTTCATCTTTACGATGACCCAAACCATTGAGGGTCGCTGTAGAACGCTTCTCTCTTGTCCAAAGGACAGCATGTTGAATTCCTCACTGGCTCATGAATTTTATACTTTGTTCACTTAGTTCTCATGGCTTTGAAACTGGCTGTCTGTAACGTGATCATTATTCATTTTAACTTCAGCGTACTAAACTAATTTTAAATTAGTTAATTTTAAATTAATTATTTTAAATTAATTATTTTAAATTCAGATTTGTGTTTCACAGTAAACACAATGATTATTCTCCGTTTAAAACAAGCCATACCATTCTTTTTCTAACATGATAGCTTATACGTGCGCATGGAAAGTAGTATAATCATCAGCTAAGGATTCAATTTCCATTACCTACACCTCTCATGGTATGCCAATTCGTTAAACTATAGAAAACGTTTCTATATGTTCTGTTACATTATTATTTGACCATCTCACCGTGTAGTGGTTAACCTACTTGGTTGTCAACCCTAAGGTCTTGGCTTCCAACCCCGACTATACCATGACATTCATTTCAAGGTTGCCATAAGGTTCACTAAGCCTTTGTCAAACCTAACAACGATCTAGTCATGTGCAGAGCACGTCCGCTATCAAGCAAATGAGTAATATGAAACTTACTGACAAGGTCGCTGTGCTGTTATCAGCAAGGCACACTATGCAAACCAAAGCCAGTGTCTCTGTGCAGATTCAAGCCAGCGGTAGTAGACAAGCCTACGTTTGTTTAAAAAGCATCATGAAAATAAGTCCACTGTGACCACAGAGGCCCCGGTTCGATTTTTTTTTTTCTAAAGGCTGCAACAGGGTAGACTGAGTCTTGACAGATAAAACTTTTTGGGGTCCATTCGTGAACCATGGCAAGGGTTGGCCATTCTGACTTCTTCAACACCTCCAACCAATGTTTACTATTACTGGTGAGTTACCTTTCTTTCTTCTTCTTTTCCCAATTAGTTTGAGTCGCCGGAGCCAACCAGGCTCATTTTGGTTTTGGCCCGGGATTTAAGGCCGAATGCCCTTCCTGACGCCACGTGATTTTTCGAGTGAAAATTCCAACCCCCGCTGTCACCGGGATTTGAACCCCAGCCGTCCGGGTAAAGACGAGCAGCTAAGCACCTGCGCCATCACGCTCCCCACAGGTTAGTATCTATACACACATTAATCCATAATTACCTAATAATAATAATAACAACAATCATCCTCCATACACATGCGCATTAAAGCATGGTTTCACAAAGATGCTTATGCTTTTAGGTGTATAACACATTTTTTCCCCATAACATGACTATTTACTGTTTTAGGGGTGAAATGACCTATCCAGGTAAAAGCGTATATCATGACCTATTTTTTTAAGCCATTACACCTAATTTTAGGATTCTTCGTTTCCTAGATATGGATTTTTCAATTTGGGGGTTGTTTGCATCCCCCTGCTATTTTTCATCAAAAACAAAAGATCTTAGGTTCATTTATCATTTTTAGGTGTTTAACACGTTTTTTTCCCATAACATGGCTATTTACTGTTTTAGGGGTGAAGTGATCAATCGAGGTAAAAACCCTAATCATCCCCTATTTTTTAAGCTATCACACCTAATTTTAGGCTTCTTCGTTTCCGAGATATGGATTTTTCAATTTTGGGGGGTAGTTTCACCCCCCTGCTATTTTTCATCAAAAACAAAAGATCTTAGATTCATTTATCATTTTTAGGTGTTTAACACGTTTTTTCCCCATAACATGACTATTTACTGTTTTAGGGGTGAAATGATCAATCGAGGTAAAAGCCCTAATCATCCTCTATTTTTTAAGCTATCACACCTAATTTTAGGCTTCTTCGTTTCCGAGATATGGATTTTTCAATTTTGGGGGGTAGTTTCACCCCCTGCTATTTTTCATCAAAAACAAAAGATCTTAGGTTCATTTATCATTTTTAGGTGTTTAACACGTTTTTTCCCCATAACATGACTATTTACTGTTTTAGGGGTGAAATGATCAATCGAGGTAAAAGCCCATATCATCCCCTATTTTTTAAGCTATCACACCTAATTTTAGGCTTCTTCGTTTCCGAGATAGGGTTTTTTCAATTTTGGGGGGTAGTTTCACCCCCCTGCTATTTTTCATCAAAAACAAAATATTTTAGGTTCATTTATCATTTTTAGGTGTTTAACACGTTTTTTCCCCATAACATGACTATTTACTGTTTTAGGGGTGAAATGATCAATCGAGGTAAAAGCCCATATCATATGACCTTTCATTATTCCCACCCTTTTGTTTATTACCGCTTTGTTCGAGCCCATGCCAATCTGTTATCATGATGCTATACACTCACTCATTGTTTCAAACTTTGCGTTGCATAATGAGTCCATAATGAACCTAGGCTATGACATACACATTATAAATCCGCACACTGTATAATGACACCAGCCTCTTATCTCTCTCTGCTGCGAGGCACGTACGATGATAAGACCTGTGTCTGTCTGGATCGCCGTGGGCTAGCTTCAATGCTTTCAATTCTCATTGCATTAAACATGTTCTCTCTCTGCGTGTGAGCCCTGACCAGTCAAGACAAATAATAATAATAATAATGCATAAATGTTTTACTAACATCATAGCGCATAACCTAACGTGACTTCAAATCTGGTTTCTTACATTTTTCCCCGTTTTCCTCAACGATCTCGAAAAAAATAACGGAAACCATCATTTTAGGTTTTCCATACCTACATTCCCGTAAACAGAACGACATAAATACATCGACATGACCATCATAAAAATCGCCTCATTCGTTTTCCAAATAACGCGAAAATGAACAAAAAACACCTTTTCCATAAGAAAACCATGTTTCCAGCTTTTTGCCTTTTTCATGTCTATATCCCCGTAAAGAGGACAATGAAACGAAATAAATACTATCACACACGTCATTCTCACGTTTTCGGTTTTCACAATATGAGGGAAAATCACAAAACCCATTTGTGACTAAAAAAAACATGTTTCCAGCTTTTAACCTATTCCATATCTATATCCCCGTAAAGAGCACAACGAGACGAAAACATACTATCACGCACGTCATCATCACGTTATCCGTTTTCCAAAAATCGGCAAAAATGTGAAAAACGCATTTTTCGATCCAAAACCCTAAGTTCACCTTTTCGACACCTACATTCCCGTAAAGAGCACAACGAGACGAAAAAAACGAATCCAAGCACGCTCTCCCAGCATGACCCGTTTTCCAAAAATCGGCAAAAATGTGAAAAACGCATATTTAGACCCAAAACCCTAAGTTTACCTTTTCGACACCTACATTCCCGTAAAGAGCACAACGAGACGAAAAAAACGAATCCAAGCACGCCCTCCTAGCATGACCCGTTTTCCAAAAATCGGCAAAAATGTGAAAAACGCATGTTTTGACCCAAAACCCTAAGTTCACCTTTTCGACACCGACATTCCCGTAAAGTGCACAACGAAACGAAATAAACGAATCCAAGCACGCCCTCCTAGCATGACCCGTTTTCCAAAAATCGACAAAAATGTGAAAAACGCATTTTTTGACCCAAAACCCTAACTTCACCTTTTCGACACCGACATTCCCGTAAAGAGCACAACGAGACGAAATAAACGAATCCAAGCACGCCCTCCTAGCATGGCCCGTTTTCCGAAAATCGACAAAAATGTGAAAAACGCATTTTTTGACCCAAAACCCTAACTTCACCTTTTCGATACCTACATTCCCGTAAAGAGCATGACGAGACGAAAAAAACGAATCCAAGCACGCCCTCCTAGCATGGCTCTTTCCATTCCAAGGTCGCAGGGGCTCACCACTTGCTTTTATAAGCAGCTCCCCACCCCCTTACCACGTTTTTTATTTTGGGGTGAATATACTCCGTCCATAGAAAGAGAGAGTTCACCACGAGTCCTACGACACCTCATAGGTTTAAATCCGATTATTGGTTAGCGAGATAGTAAAAAGCCAATGACCTATTAGTTTTTGGGGTTTATTTCAATACATATTAAAAACATTCATTTATAAATCATCATTTAAAAAGCCCGCCCTCTTACAAAACTCCTCAAATGCGCATGCGTATAAAAAAACATTCATCGCCAAAAATGTCAAAAAACAACATGTTTACCCCAAATGGCGTTTCCCAATTCCATCCATTTTAAAAAATAACCTCACCATCACCTAGAGCGGAAAAAATACCATCTAAACGACCCCTCACTCGACCCTACTCCTCCCCCACCACCTAACCACCTAACCCTTTCCCAACATAGCCATACATATTCAAGCACGAGCGCGACTTGAGGAAACCAACACTACCCCACTACTCGCGAATGACCTTTTAGTTTTGGTCTTTTCATTAAATTAAGAGGCTATAGGAAAGTAGGGGACGTCACTACGAGTGCTAGGACACCCTGTATGTTCTAATCCCATGTTTGGTTAGCGAGATATCAAGTTCGGGGCCGATACGAGGAGGGTTCAAAAAGAAGTGGTGCAGCTCCCCCACTACCACACTACTCGATCTCTACCAAATTTTGCATCAACATTCCATTATGGAGGGAGCATCCTTTGACCAAACTAATAGGACATTAGCCTAATATTTTGCGGATGGCGGCCATCTTTGTGTGAAAATCGATTCCCCCTATTAATTCGAACACGGTGAAACCGAATGGTACTAAATTTGGTACAGAGGTAGCACTCGAAAATGTTTTATATCACCACCATCTTGACGGAAACGTAATCGCGGCCACCCAAATGTTAAAGGCTAAAATGTAATTACGACCAACCTAATAATCTAGTCTCTACCAAATTTTGCAACGACAAATCTTTAAGTGGGAAGCCTATTCTGACCAAACTGCTAGATCACCAGCCCAGTAGTTTGCAGATGGTGGCCAAGTATGTGTGCAAATCGATTCGCCCTATCAATTCAAACACGGTGAAACCGAATTGAACGAAATTTGGTACAGAGGTAGCACTAGCAAAAGGCACCTCAGTGTCATGTTTTATATCGCCGCCATCTTGACGGTAACGGAATGACGGCCACCCAAATGTTAAAAGCTTACATCAAATTTCGACCATCCTAATAATTTGATCTCTACCGGATTTTGCAACAACATGCCTTTTTGTGGAAAGCATCTTATGACTGACTACAAGGTCATCAGCCCAATAGTTTGCAAATAGCGGCCATGTATGTGTGCAAATCCATTCCCCAGATCAATTCAAACACGGTGAAACCGAATTGAATGAATTTTTTTTGCAGAGGTAGCACTAGCAAAGGGCACCTCATATTCATGTTTAATATCCCTATAGCACGTTGTATTTCAACAAGCTACTACAACCAACATTCAATTATACTCCTTGAAAAGGACAAAGAGTTATAACAATACCCATGCATTTAGGAGAAAGTAGGCTATATGTTATTTACTGAACATCTTGTTTTTTTCATTGAGATCACCTTTTGTCCGTGTGTCTGTGTGTGTGTGTGTGTAATGAAACCTAACGGCTGGAGCGATTTCAATGAAACTCGGCAAGTTCTTAGCACTAATCCGGGGGACCCCGACCTTGCCCTTTAAATTTTGTTACGTCTCACCAATCCAACATGGCGGCTGTGCGAATTATTTCACCAGCATTCAATATCCGCGAAACAATTACCGATATCACCCTGGAATTTTGTACGGTGATAAACGGAACTACTAGAAGTTCACCGTGAATTTTGAAAACCTGGTAAATACAAAACCAACTTGGCGGTCAGCGATGTTGCGACATTTAAATAGACGTTTCTCGCGATTGAACCAACCAAACGCAATGAAACCTGGTATATTATATGTATATACACATTGTAATACACCGACATCTAACTTCATTCAATTGTTTATATAACGTCAACATGGCGGCTGTGCGAAGTATTTCACCGGCATTCTATTTCTCTGACATTATTACCAGTATCACCCTGAAATTTTGTACGGAGATAAAGGGCACTACTAGAAGTTTATCAATGAGACTTTCAAAAGCCGGTTAACTGCAAAACGATCATGGCGTCCAAGCGAATTTGAAAGTTATAAATAGACGTTTCTCGCTATTTAATGATCCAAACGCAACGAAACTTGGTATAGGAAATGTTTATACACATTGTAATGCACAGGTATCTAATTTAGTTCAATTGTTTACATAACCTCAAGATGGCGGCTGTGCGAATTTTAAAATTATGTTTTTATTTCTTGTGTCGTAATCATGCGATCGTAGTGAAAGTTTGAATAATGAACATATGCAATAATTTTCCTTCAATGGTTCATGACTCGATGACCTATACATATAACAATCCAACATGGCGACCATCCAAAATATATAGATGGTTCTCAATATCTATGAATCTATTACAGCAATCAAACTGAATTTTTAAGGTTCATAGGGGCTATGAACATAAGTTCACCTATACGACATTCAATAACCTGGTGATCACAAATCCAATATGGCGGCAACGCGAAGTATAAATATTCACATGTACGTTTCTCGCAATTTAAACATCCTAGTGCAGTGAAACGTGGTACAGTAAATCCTTATACAAATGTTAATCCACTGGCATCTAATTTATTTCAATTGTTTCCATAACCACACGATGGCAGCTGTGTGAAATCTTAAAATCTCGTTTTTACTTCTTGTGTCCTAATCATGCGATTGAAGTTTGAATACTACACGTACACAATAAGCTTCATGTAACAGTACATAACTATGAGCCTCCGTGGCTTAGGCGGCAGCACGCCGGCCTCTCACCGCTGGGTCCGTGGTTCAAATCCCGGTCACTCCATGTGAGATCTGTGCTGGACAAAACGGAGGCAGACAGGTTTTTCTCCGGGTACTCCGGTTTTCCCTGTCACAATTTCATTCCAGCAACACTCTCCACTATCATTTCATTTCATCTGTCATTCCGTTAATCATTGCCCCAGAGGAGTGCGTCAGGCCTCGGCAGCCGGCACAGTTCATATCCTCGCCGCTAGATGGGGGCTTCATTCATTCCATTCCTGACCCGGTCGGAGACTGGAAGCAGGCTGTGGATTTTCAGTTTCAACAGTACATAACTCTAAGACCTACATATATAAAAATCCAACATGGCGACTATCCGAAATATTTAGACGGTTCTCAATATCAACGAATCTATTACAGCAATCAGACTGAAATTTTGTATGTTGATAGTGGCAATTAACATAAGTAAGATACATGAAATTAGGCTTTAGCTTTTCACGGAACTACTTGTTCTTTTATGGTTGGGTAACACATGAACATATTCTGACTGAAATATAAGCAACCATTTACAATTATGGTCATTTGTAGGTAGTTTGGACTTAACTTGCTAACATTTTATTTAAAAATCAAACAATTTAAAGGGTAAATGGAAATCTTATCGCGAAATAGGACCCACCGTATGTAGGCCTACTTAAAATTTAATTTATTTCCTGATAATCATATCCATTTTCTTCGTAACTCTTATGGATTTCCAAGAACCTGTGGTTTGTCATGAATACAAACTGCAATCTTGCATGGATGACAATTCCTTTCACAAAAAACTACTTAACCAATTGAGTTGAAATTTTGCATGGATATAATGCTGGATAATCGAAAATTAATGAATAGATTTTAAATAATTGCTATAAAACTGTTAAAGAAAAAATTGCAAATCTTACAGTAGTCGCATAATTATGATGTGTAACAGTGAACTATGTTGATCAGTGAAATAACTGCTTGTTGAACTCCAGTGATAAATCATGACCGGTGCGTATACGAGATGTACGTCGTGGTACCAATGATTTATTGTAGGAATATCTGTAATGGGGCTCCAAACCTTGAAGTAAACCGTATGCGATATACATTCCACATAGGGCTGTATGTTGGCCGACAGTACCTCGAATGCTTACATGAAAGAAGAATACAGCAAAAGTATGAAGATTTAATAAATCATAATTGTTTTCAGCCAATATGATATATTGAATATTTTCACACCAAAGAACGACAATTTGAAGATGATTTATTGTAGGAATATCTTTAATGGGGCCTCCAAACGTTGAAGTAAACCGTATGTGATATACATTCCACATAGCCACATGGCTGACAGTACGTCGTGGTACCGATCTCCGCCACCGCACCCACTCATTGTTTTCGTCCCATTTCCGTCCCTCTTCAAAATCACTCCTACAAAAATATCCAGCAACCGAATGGAAAGATGTTACACATCAATAATTTAATAGTTTTAGCTTTAAATGCGTGGCAAAGATAACATATTTTTCATATCTTAGTAAGTTTCAATATGAGCTCTGTTTGTTGCTCTGCAGACGTGTACTCAGTAGTCTACTTCCTGCCATATCTGGAGTAATAGTGGAGATGGCGGCAATATTCTTTCCTGAAGATGCACCAAATCAGGAATCTTTTCTGCGTAAACAATGATTTTTATGTACCCACAGAAAAGAAATCCAACGGGGTTAGGTCTGTACTTCTGGAAGGCCAGGAAATGGGGGCTTCTCTGCCAATCCAACCGTTTGGAAAGCGTGCTTCCAGTGTATCACGTACCACGCGAAGGTAGTGAGTGAGGCGGACCCCATTTGGCATGAACATGACACGCTGTTCAGTCTGATGTCCGATGACTTCTATTTGAGGGAAGACAAACTGTTCAAGTATATCGAGGAAAATAAGGCCTGTAATTGTTCTTTCAGTGAAAAAGAAAGGTCCAATAACTTGGTAATGAAGTAACCCGCACCACACATTGACTTTGGGAGTCTCACGAACATACTCATGGATATCGTTAGGCAACTAGTCCGCGCATGCCAAGATCACGCTAATATATTACACAAAATTTGCGCTAACCAGTTACCTCACAGTTAGGGAGTCACTCATTAAACATAGCCTAAAAGGTTTCAATGTTATATATTTTTAGCCTAATTTCGATTTTTGCAAAAAATGAAAGTAGACTTATGAGATTAACACAGGGCGAAAAAAAGTGTGTCTGTCTGTGTGTGTATGTGTGTGTGTGAGTCAGTGTGTGTGTGTGAGTGTGTGTACTCTGAATGTCTGTCCCCCCTATCAATTCGAACACGGTGAACGCGAATTGAACGAAATTTGGTACAAAGGTAGCACTAGCAAAGGACACCTCAGTGTCATATTTTATATCGCCGCCATCTTAACGGAAACGTAATGGCGGCACACAAATATTCAAAGCTAAAATAAAATTACGACTAACCTAATCATCCGATTTCTACCAAATTTTGCAACAACATAACTTCATGGGGGGAGCATTCATTGACCAAACTAATAGGTCATTAGCCTAATAGTTTGCGGATGGTGGCCATCTTTGTGTGAAAACCGATTCCCCCTATTAATTCGAACACGGTGAAACCGAATGGAACGAAATTTGGTACAGTGGTAGTACTAGCAAAGGGCACCTCAGTGTCATGTTTTATATTGCCGCCGTCTTGACGGAAACGTAATGGCGGCCACACAAATGTTCAAAGCTTAAATCAAATTACTACTAAACTAATCATCCGATCTCTACCAAATTTTGCAACAACATACCATTATGAAGGAAGCATCCTTTGTCCAAATTAATAGGTCATTAGCCTAATAGTTTGCGGATGGCGTCCATCTTTGTGTCAAAATCGATTCCCCTATTAATTCAAACACAGTGAAACCGAATGGAACGAAATTTGGTACAGAGGTAGCACTAGCAAAGAGCACCTCGGTGTCATGTTTTATATTGCCGCCATCTTGACAGAAACGTAATGGTGGCCACACAAATGTTCAAAGCTTAAATCAAATTACGACTAACATAATTATACGATCTCTTCCAATTTTTTCAACAACATATCTTGATGTGGGAAGCATATTCTAACCAAACTGTAAGATCATCAGCCCAATAGTTTGCAGATGGTGGCCAAATATGTGTGCAAATCGATTCCCCCTATCAATTCAAACACGGTGAAACCGAATTGAACGATATTTGGTGTTGAGGTAGCACTAACAAAGGGCACCTCAGTGTCATGTTTTATATCGCCGCCATCTTGACGGAAACGTAATGGGGGCCACCCAAATGTTCAAAGCTTAAATCAAATTACGATTAACCTAATCATTCGATCTCTACCAAATTTTGCAACAACATATCTTGATGTAGGAAGCATATTTTAACCAAACTGCAAGATCATCAGCCCAATAGTTTGCAGATGGTGGCCAAATATGTGTGCAAATCGATTCCCCCTATCAATTCAAACACGGTGAAACCGAATTGAACGATATTTGGTGCAGAGGTAGCACTAGCAAAGGGCACCTCAGTGTCATGTTTTATATCGCCGCCATCTTGACGGAAACGGAATGACGGCCACCCAAATGTTAAAAGCTTAAATCAAATTACGACCATCCTAATAATTTGATCTCGACCAGATTTTACAACAACATGCCTTTTTGTGGAAAGCATCTTATGACTGACTACAAGGTCATCAGCCCAATAGCTTGCAAATAGCGGCCATGTATGTGTTCAAATCCATTCCCCATATCAATTCAAACAGGGTGAAACCGAATTGAATGAATGTTTTACAGAGGTAGCACTAGCAAAGGGCACCTCATATTCATGTTTAATAACCCTATAGCACGTTGTATTTCAACAAGCTACTACAACCAACATTGAATTATACTCCTTGAAAAGGACAAAGAGTTATAACAATACCCATGCATTTAGGGGAAAGTAGGCTATATGTTCTTTACTGAACATCTTGTTAAATCTAGGCATTAATCTTCGATGACCCTGTATTTTTATTACCAAATAGCCTAATGGGTAAATTGTTTATCTCATCACGAAACAAAGCACACCATGGTTATTTAAAATTTGATTTCCTCAAGAATGCCGAAATGCATTTTCTTCACAACTCTAATCGTAATTAATCCAAGAGTAGATCCTACAAATGAGTGTTGGTGCGGGAATCGTTCCAACAAATAATCTTTGGTGAGTTGTTGTGCATACTCCCATGATGGTTTCTGAATTAGTAAATCAATTTTACACTTGGTGACGCACAAGTAGTTTCATTAATGTCCCGTATGCATTTATATACCATTCATCCAATTGGGATGAAACTTTAGTAGGTTGTTGGGTACACTCCGCGAAGAATTATGAATTAGTAAATGAATTTTATAGTAGTTTGCACATGAATAGTTTGAACAAATGAGTGATTGCAGACGAATTGTTAAACAAATTCCCGTATGCTTTTATATACCAGTTAGCCGATTGCGATTAAACTTGAATGAATTATTGAGCGCACTTCCGCTAAGGTTTCTCAATTTGTAAATCCATATTACAATAAGTGGCACGCGAGTCATTTCAATAAATGAGTGCTGGCGCACTAATCGGTTCAACAAATGAACTTTGGGGAGTAGTTTTGCGCACGCCCGCGAGGGTTTCTGAGTTAGAAAAACAATTTTACATTTCTGTAGATGACGCGTGAGTCGTTCAAACAAATAAACTTTGGTCAGCTGTTGTGTACGCCCGCGAAGGTTACTGAATTCGAAAATCTGTTTTGCCATAGGTGGCCCATGAGTTGTATTAACAAATGAGTATTGGCGCGCTAGCATTTTCAATACATTTATTTTGGAGAGTTGTTGCATAGACTCCTGCGAAGGAATTTGAATTAGAAAATCCATTTTATAATAAGTGACGCACAAATTGTCTCAACCAACGAGTCAGGGCGTGCGAATCGTGTAATCAAAGTCCCGTAAGCGTAAGTGATCAAACTGGTGAGTTGCTGTGCACACTTCCGCGAATGTTTCTTAATTATAACATTCATTTTACAATAGATTCAAAACATGAGTGTTGGTGCGCTAATCGTATTAAGAAATTGATGAGTTTTTGTGCTGACAGACGCGAAAGTAAAAAAAAACAACACATTTTACAATATATGGCGTGCTAGTGGTTTCAAAAGTGAACGTTGGTCAGCTGTTGTGCAAGCTCGCGAAGGTTCCTGGATTAGTTATTATATTTTAGAATAGGTGGCTCATAAATTGTAACAGAAAATGTGAGTGTTTCATACATATTATCGGCAATTTATATGTTTCCAAACGTTTAGAGTTTCCTGCGTGACTTGCATATGCGATGACCATCAACAAAGCACAGGGGAAATCCCTAAAATCCCTAAAATAATTCAGGAAATCTTGTAGTACTGTGAATAGTTGAGAAAGCAAAGCACGCCAAACGTATAGGAAAGCTCGCCATGTGGTCATTGCCAGACTCAAGCACCAGATCTCAATAGTGGAGGGTATGGCAGAGATGGTAGACTGAGTAAGTCCTATGACAACAGTTAACTCGGATGGTCGTTGCCCGCTTATTGAAACAAGGAAGGAAATGAGCGAACGAAGGCAACCGAGATGCTCCGTCTACTACCTATTCAAATTTCTCGCAAAGTACTCTAATTTGCGCAAGAGTGCGACGTTTGCGGTTCTTTCTCGCCGTCGTGTATAGCTTATGATGTTTTGTTCGCGTGAAGTTATTCAAATATAGGCTAATCGACCTAATCCTGAGGTGAATGTGATGTTACTGGCCTGCGGCATGCGTGAAGAATACGCTGCATAATTTTTTACCACGGACGAGTATACCGTCTTCTGTGATATCAAGCAGTCTCTTACCCTGCTCTCCCTCCACACTGAAAATAAAAGTGGCTTCAGTAGTGTAGTCGGTAGTATGCTGAACTGCTATGCCCAAGATCGCGGGTTCAAACCCAACCCCGTCGGATTATTTTAAGAGTGTTAAAATCCCTCAGTTTCCTCCCTTCGGAGGGGAAGTAATGCCGGCGGTCCCATGTCAGAGATTTATAACATGAAAAAGAACCTACCACTACAATTGGCAGTATGTAGCCAAATTTGTAGGTTATATTTCCTAGGAACGCTCTATCAAGTAAATGTACTGACACGGCTCCCTCGCATTTTCGCACCCTCAAATGCCAGCTGACTGCGCCAGGTTTCGAACCTGCAACCTTGGCCTTGAAATTGAACCTGTTCATTCATCTTTATTCATTTCATCTCATCCACACGCGACGGAACTTGTAGCTCACCCCGAATATGTCCTCAGACACTCCCGTCACTAAATGGCATACGTTAAATAAATGATAGTCAAAATAGTGCAACACCCGAATCAATTATCCGACAGCCACCACTAGGCAGCATGCTCAGATAACAAAGTACTTTAGGCACCAGACCTGTTTCCTAACCCTGCTACAGTCGGCTCGTTCTGGGAAAAATACCTTAATACCACAGGTAGGTATATAGAGCAGCCTAATATTATTTCAAATGAAATACAAATAGGAGCATTCGGCTGTAACAATGAAATAAGACATATTCCTAAAATTAGGTCACTCTGTAACTTGAAGATTTAACCATCGTAATATCCATTTCATTGCGTATTTTCTTAAAAAAATAAAAATATAAAATAATAATAATAATGAATACACCTCGCTGTTCTGAATTATGCAAGAAGTGAATGGGTTCTGAGAATGTAAAAGCAAGTACTTTTGGTAAAAGCTTCCATGAATATTTATCTGAGAATTAAACAAGCTATTTCCATTAAAAGCTTGTGAATTATTAAGTAGGCTACACATGCACTGGCCTACGAAAAAATGTTTTGTTTTAAATTCATCATTTATTTTGGTGCACTATAACTCCAAAAAAAACACCCCTCTAATGAGTAGATTTTGATTATGTAGACATATATTTTGGCCAAACGACAGGAAAATATGTTAATAATTCAGAGAATAAGTTCTCAATTATCTGGAAGGAATGATACATTCCACGTAGCACATATTAGTCTTGTACGTTTACGTTACACCCACCAGCAAGGCGGTGTTTACATGTCCCCGAGTGTCAGGGCCAGCCGCCAGTCAAAGAGAGCGTATTTTTATAACGAAGACATATTTATAGCCTAGATTTATCGTATGAAATTTATGCTTATGAGAGCGACGTTTGTCCACATGTGTGGGTGTCCATCCTTCCAAATAACTTTTGAACGATTTGACCGTTGCTAATGATGTTTGACAGTAATTTAGTCCATTTCCGGATATTTCCTAGAAGTGTTTATTTTCATGATCTTCCATTTCTATTTCAGGCAAATTATGGAAAGGTTCCTAACTTACGGCCATATCCACCTCCTTCCCAATCCTAGCCTCAATTACAAATACAAGTAGGTCTAGTATATTATTAGAGACATCACAAGAGCACAGATTATCACAAAAATTCTACACACACTCAAGTACACGGAGATGAAATTACCATGATACCCAAGCCCCTAATTGGAACAACTACTCTCGACTTTTGTTTACGCTTGTTTTCTTACCAATAAGCGGAGAAATGTGTTAGCTAATGGATGTCAAGGCATCAAAACTAAGTGAACAAACAAACAATACTAATACTACTACTAATAATAATAATAATAATAATATTAACGATGATAATAGTCTAATCATTCATTTCCGTGTCCGATCATTTCCAGAATGTAGCAACTCCGATGGCCTTGTTGTTTGCCTCGATCAGGTCCTGGGTAGTGCAGGGTTGTTCTAGTAGTGGACAAATGAGCAGGTGGGCTGGGTCTTGTGTTGCTCCACACTCGCAGGACGTGTCTCCATCAGCTGGAAGGATACCCCATTTCTGCATATTGGTCTTGCAACGAGGGACGCCCACCCTGAGACGATTAAGTGATTTCCAAACAGGGTAAGGCAGGTCATTTCCTGGGGCTAGCTCTTCCTTAACAGGGATATCCGGCGGCAGCTTGCTCTTCCACCTGGAGATGCGATTAGATTCCGATGTTCCCTCCAGTGGTTGAGTCCTGGCGATGAAACTCTTTCTTGATTTCAGTCGATGGACAACAGCCTGATGATTATGCAGTGGATGACGGGGATCATTAATCTGCTTCGCCCTCTCTGCATCAGCAGCAACAGCCCTTCTGATAGTTGGGGGAGCTATCCCAACAATCGGGTAAAGTTTGTCGACTGGAGTAGGCTTCATACATCCCGACAAGATTCGTATGGTCTCGTTGATGGCAATGTCAATCTGCTTGGTGTGACTGGATGCACTCCACACAGGTGAAGCGTACTCTGCAGCAGACATGCACAAAGCAAGAGCAGAAGTTCTTAGGACGTGAGGACTTGCCCCCCAGGTGGTGGCTGTGAGCTTCCTCAAAATATTGTTCCGTGAACTAACTTTCAGCCTGGTCTTATGGCAATGTTTTTTGAAGGACAGTGTTCGGTCAAGAGTAACACCTAGATACACGGGTGTTGGACAATGTTGGAGTTGTTTGCCTTGCCATGTAACATCCAGTTCCCGCCGAGCTTCTCTATTCCTTAAGTGAAATGCACATACTTGAGTCTTGTTGGGATTTGGCTTAAGATGATTGGCTTCATAGTAAGATCCAAGGGTATCTAGTGCAGAAGTCAACTTTCCCTCCACCTCTTCAAATGTTTTTCCTTGGGCAGCCACTGCAGTATCATCAGCATAGATGAAGAGCCTAGAATGTTCTGGTATGGGCTGATCGTTAGTGTAAATATTAAATAGCACAGGAGCGAGTACACTGCCTTGAGGTAAGCCGTTCTTTTGTATGCGCCATCTGCTCTTTTTACCATGGAGAAAGACTTGGAACCTTAATAGTCTAATAATAAACTGTTTTAACGTTCCTGTATACTGCTTTGTTCTAAGATTCACTCGTTTTCCGAAACATTCCATCTGGGGTGTCTTTTAGCATGCCTGTAAACGAAATGACACTACATTGTCTCTTCTGAACAACTTTAACAGTGCGATCATCGGACTGCGATGGGATAGAACTCACACTCTTGTGCTCCGAAGACCAACGCTGACCCCTACCCATGTCCTACACAACCCCCGCACCCTGTACCTAACTCACTTCTTCTTTATTGGGGGGTAATAGTATTGGAAGCCGGCCCCGTGGTGTTGGAGTAGCGCGCCTGCCTCTCACCTGGAGGCCCCGGGTTCAATTTCCGACTCCGTCAGGGATTTTAGAAACTGACGGGAGGGCTGGAACGGGGTGCACTCAGCCTCGTGAGGACAATTGGGAAGCTGTCTGACAGTGAGGCAGCGCCCCGGTCACGAAAACCAAGAGTAATGGCCGAGGGGACCCGATGCGCTGATCAAGGGTCCCCCCAATATCTGCAGGACACATGGCTGGGCAGCGGTCGCTTGGTAGGCCTAGGCCCATCATGGGTTGTAGTGCCAGGTGTTATATTTTTATATTATTAATAGTATTGTAATATAAGAGAGAAGAAATGGATATTGGGGTTCATTTGACCACCAAAAATGATTATCGAACATTATACAAATAAATTAAGGACCTTGAATACTGAGTAATAGGCCTAAAACTGTATTATTATTATTACTACTACTAGATGAAACCCGTCAAAACATGACGGACAATGGAAAACAAATTTAATGAAGAAGCTTCTTATATAAGTTACATTCTTTGTACGATTACTTTTTAGCACTATTGCAACTTTAAGGGCGTCAAAAGATAGCACTCTCAGCATTGCAACATATTGCTGGTCATGACTGAAAACGTGATGAGGTCATCATCATCTTGCACAGTTTCCAGCCACTGGCCGGGTCTGTTTGGAACACAAGCCTCTCCAACGTCTTCTGTCTTCCCACCATCTCTCAGCCTCCACCCTTGTCCAGTCTTCTCCTCTCTTCTTCACGCTTTCTTCCACCCCCTTCAGCCACCTGTCTCTCGGTCTCCCTCTTGGTCTCTTTCCTTCCCACTTCGTCTCGTGTATCCTCCTGGGTATCCTCTTCTCCTCCATTCGTTTTACATGTCCATACCATCTAAGTCTAGATTTCTCTATACCATCCTGTAATGGTTCCTCCTTCATTAATTCTCTGGTCCTCTCATTTCTTATTCTGTCCCTCTTTGTAGCTCCAATACTGCGTCTCAAGAACCTCATCTCACAGGCCTGTATTTTGCTCTTTTCCCTTCCTTTCATAACCCAGGTCTCCGAGGCATACGTCAGGATAGGGACATAGTACGATATATGATCTACTTGCTGTTCTGAGGGACATCCCTGCTCCATAACATGCTTCTCACACTCCTCCGGAATGCTTCTGCCTGTCTCCCCCGCTCATTTATTTCTCTACCGTTTCTTCCATTCTCTTGTATCAGGCTTCCCAGATACTTGAAACTCTCCACTTTTTCAGCTGTTCCTCACCAATTGTTATTCCCGTTGTGGTCCTTTCCTTCTTCCTTGTTGTGATCACCATCTCACTCTTATTTATGCTAAATTTCATCCCATATCCTTGTATTATTCCTTCCCACACGTCCAACTGTTCCTGTACCTCCTCCTCCTTGTTTCCACAAATAATCAAATCATCCGCAAACACCATTGCTTTCATCTTTCCTTCCCCAATTACTTGTGCCGCTCGGGTCATTATGTCATCCATCACCACAATGAAGAGTAACGGTGACAGTGCACTTCTTTGTTTCAGGCCGTTTCTCTGTTCCACCCAGTCCGATCTCTCTCCTCCCACTTTCACACAGCTCACGCTTCCCTTGTACATCTCCTTTATCCTCCTTATAGTCCATTTTTCTACTCCTCTATCCTCCAGGGACTTCCATACTTTGTTTCTGCATACACTGTCATATGCTTTCTCAATGTCCAGGAAGGCCATCAGTAGATCTGTTCCATAATCATAGTGCTGTTCTTGTAACTGTCTTACAGCAAAAATCAAATCCACTGTGGACCTTCCTGCTCTGAAGCCATGTTGTTCTTCCCTCATCCCTCCTTCTATCCTTGTCCTAATTCTCCTTTCCAAAACTTTCTCAAACATCTTTGCACAATGACTCATCAGTTTTATTCCCCGATAGTTTCTGCATTCTGTTCTACTACCTTTCTTGAAGATCGGGACAATTATTCCCTTTTTCCAGTCCTCTGGGGTCTTCCTTTCCTTCCATGCTGCCTTCATCACTCGGTACACCCATTGTATCCCCACCTCTCCTGCTGCGCTCACCATCTCCACACTCAACTCATCCACACCCGGTGCCTTCCCTCCTTACATCTTCCTCACTGCATCTTCCACTTCTTTCCAGTTCATCTACTGTACCTCTTCCTCGATTTCTTCTTCCTCGCCGTAGTTTCCATTTGGGTTCTGGAGTTCTTCAAAATATTCTTTCCACATTTTCTTCAGTTCTTCCCTATTTTCTATCTTTTGTCCCCTTTTGTTCACCATTCTAACATAATCCGTAGGATCCTTCCGCCTCTTATTCTTTACCATCCCATACAGGACCTTTTTTGTACCTTCACTATCCTGCTGGTCATGACTTAAAACGTGATGAGGTAAATAGCCCAATACGTTCAAGAGTTTCTCCTTGAGCTTGATTGATTGTGATAAAGTAGGCCGAGCGAATAGGACATTGTTGCATATTAAAAGAAAATGTACTGTACCTGCAAGTGTTTTATCTGAATGTGTTAAATCAAATCGTAGGATTTGAGCTCTCTGCCTAATATTACTGCACCTATTATATCCGAATCCAAGCAATTTCTTACATATTTCTTACAATTAATATATTACCATATATGAGTCCTTGGGAAACGTTCAGCTTTCAAAGGAGCATAACTATGGCTCAAACTTTCGGAGTATGTGGAGGCGAATCACTTAATTCCAAGGAATTGAAATATTCAATAATAGGGAAATGAAGTAGCTGGCTTTCATCTTCAGTATCCAATCTGTTAACGCTGATGTATGTGTTTGAACTACTGGATATAAGTTCAATGACTTTTAAATTAATATCATTACATTGTTGCAGCTTGGCAAATATTTTATATTCCAGCAGATCAATTTTACCCTCACAACAGTAAAGACCACAGTAACCACGCATATATTTTACGCAAGAGAAATATAATGTAGAACAATGTTTACATTTGATCGTCAAAGACCTTACAGTACACTGTACTGCATAATATCTGGAATTGTTTCTGAAATGGCCTATTTATATTGGATTTTAAATGTGGCTTCGTATTATTCGATAACACTATAGTGTCCTGCAATAACGGAGCCGCTAAATATTAAATGGCAAATAATACTTCCATTGCCGAAATCAACTGCGTAGTTAGACTCAGTACTCTAAACAAATAATCATTAAACAATTGTCTTATACAATGAAGTTCAACATGACCGTCCAGAGACTTTCATACTCAAGTTGGTTGGTGAGGAGAATGCGATGAGACTGATCGCTTAAAATACATTCCTTATAATTGTTCCTGCCAGCGAAATTTTTTGCGATAGCTTCAAAACGCAGCTCAGGAATGACGTTCTTCATTTTGTTATAAATAGTACGAAACTGCTCTAAATAAGCAATTTCCATCACCTGTTATAGGTTATGACAGTACATTTTGCAGGGGAACATAGAATCACTTCGCCGACTACTGGAACGACCATAGGCCTATACTCAATACTCACTTCGGCAGTCACCCTAATGGAGGCAGTTTTTGAATTATATGTCCCGTGCATGTCAAAAATCGTATTAACACATGGAGGCCCACCTATTCTTGTCTATCGCCCCGGAGACCCGGGTTATATTTCCTGCTCTGCCAAGAAATTGAATTCTGGTCTGAGGGCAAAAACGGGGCACATTCAGTCTCTTGAGGTATAACTAAGAAGAGGAAGGTTTAATTCCCACCTCGACAATCTTGGATGTGGTTTTTCGTGGTTTCCCACTTCCACTTAAGGCAAATACCGGGATGGTTCCTAACTTAAGGCCTTGGCCGTCTCCTTGCCATTTACCACCTTAATTACAAATACACACAGTAATGCAGCCATGACAATAACACAGGTTATGAGAGAAAATTTCACACATACACACCCAAGTACACGGGGCTGAGTGACCACGATGTCGGAGCCCTTCAAACGAATTATGTTTGCCAAGTGTCTCTTATGGCGAAAGCAATTGTGGACACGCGCGAGTGCCTGGAAAACTACTTTTTTCTTTAATAATTTAAGAGTATATCGACGATGCATAATTATAACTTTTAGTCTAGGACGCTAATAACTTGACCACTGAAGCATTGGGAAGAAATTGCAATATTAAGGTACATAAACAACATAGCCTACACATTCAACTGTCGGTTAATGTTCCTCAAAATTTCCCTTCTTAAATATTCCCCTTCTTTATAATTCTCCATCACGTGAAAAAGTGCTATGTCTTGGGTTTTAAATATATCGATGCAATGGTGCTGCCATCTGCTGTCAGTTACTGGAACTATATGGGCGATGTACTGCCATCTGTTGTCAGTTATATGAACTGATTGCAGATATTTAAACGGCATACTGAGGACAACAGTTGGCTCTTTTGATCACATGCTGTAATGCAATGGTAAAACGGAAATAAAACGTATTGAGAGGGAATGTAGAAATATGTATCTTTTACAGACATTAAACCTTACTAATACTCCATGATTAAACAATATTTCAGTGGTAAAAAAATATCCATATCAGCGAGGGCTGGGATCGAACCGGTGAGCCTTGGAACCACAGTCAGTCGCCTTAACCACATGGCTACTTGCGCACTCTTGTTCAGCAACAGACGCAGCCATTCATTATCTTCAAAAGCTGCTGTCTGAAGGAAATAATCCATTTCATTATCCAAATGAATCAATGTTGCACATTCGTATACGTACATACTGTTATTATATTTATTGTCAGAACTTGGTTAATGTATGTTTTCAATTACATGGAAGCTTATTAAATAACTTACATTTTAATGGACTTCTTACCGCCATTTTGTCATGACCTCAGGCGGATTGTGCGCATGCGTGAGAGGCAAGAATTCTGCTATTTTCTATATTAATTCAAATATATACCGAGAGGGAATGTAGAAATATGTATCTTTAACAGACATAAAACCTTACTAATACTCCTTGATTAAACAATATTTCAGTAGTAAAAAAAAAAAAAAAAATTTGGGTGAGGGCTGTGATCGAACCGGTGAACCTTGGAACCACAGACTGTCGCCTTAACCACATAGCTACTCGCACACTCTTGTTCAGTAGCAGACGCAGCCAATCATTATCATCAAAAGCCGCTGTCTGAAGGAAATAATACATTTCATTATCCAAATAAATCAATGTTGCGCATTCGTATACGTTCATACTGTTATTATATTTTATTGTCAGAACTTGGTTAATGTATGTTTTCAATTACATGCAAGCTTATTAAATAACTTACATTTTAATGGACTTCTCACCGCCATTTTGTCATGACCCCAGGCGGATTGTGCGCATGCGTGAGTGGCAAGAATTCTGCTATTTTCTATATTAATTCAAAAATATACCGTAATATATTTGTTTATTTTATAGACACTCTGCAAATCTAGAGGCCAAGAGCTTTCGTTAGAGTGCTCTACGAAGTAAATCGGTTCTGTCGTTCTCTCAATCTCGTGGTAACAAAAATCACCTTACTGTTTTAAATATATAGATTATTATTTATTTTATACATCATTTACATAATATAAAACATGTGCATTGGACTCTTTTCCGTGCCGAATATAATACTCAAGGTCTTCCAAACTGATTACTGAAGAGACAGCGTCTTAGGTACTATGTTTATAGTTCCAAGGAGGGCAGACTTCTGCGTCATCTGTATGTGGGGTTCCTTGAGATCAAGTTTCGTCATGTCACGAAAATTTGTCAGAGTGCGAAGACTATTTTCTGATACAACCCGATGGATGACATACACCTCATGCAATCCACATGGATGTGTTCAACAGCAAACAGCAAGGGACTGGTACTTGCGCTATTCCTCAGCAAGTTTCGCAGGTTTACGTCCGGCGGAAGCACTACGTCTATTATTGTCGCCTTATGAACTTGTTTGTCTAAAACTACAAGATCACGTCCGTTGGTTTCTACTGAGGGTTATCAATCAAGGTGTAGAGTCCCGTAAAATTCTTCGCTCTACCTGCATTTAGTCAGCACTTGCTCTGGTTTGCACTTGTAGTAGGGTGTTTCTTTATTATTATTATTATTATTATTATTATTATTAATATCTGTACTGTCATCAGATTCGTGAGACATATCACAATAATGTAACATAAATAGTATTTAATAAATAAATTAAATTAAATTAAATTAAATTAAATTATTATTATTATTATTATTATTTTTATGATTATTATTATCATTATTATTATTATTATTATTATAGAAACGCGTAAAATGAACAGAAAAACATTGTGTTTATAGAAGTAAGAGAGGCCAAAAATGAACAGTGGGAGAAAGTATGTGCGGAGGTCAACTAGGATTTAAGTAGTCCGGTGCAGCATGGAGAGTGTTGAGGGGACTAAGAAGGAATACAACGACCAACATGAAAATTGGACTGATATCCGCCCATCTTTTTAGCTGGGCGGATTATTAAATGAAACCAGGTCGGACATTAAGAAGAAGGGAAGTTTATCCATAACAGTGTAAATTGGGATCTCTCTGGGGAGGATGTTAAACATTGCATAGCAATAGGAATAAATAAAAAGACGTCTGGTCTGCATGAGATACACTTAGGAATGCTAAAGTATGGAGGAGATAAAATAACATTGTAGTCAAAATTGTATAGAAAAATTTTGCATGTAGCCATACCTCAAGACATGAAATTAGTGTATATTAGACCTACAGTATACACAAGATAGGAGATAGGAGTTGTTGTAAAAATTATCGTGGAATTTGTGTACCGAATCCTATAATGAAAACTCTCACCAGAATAGATAAGATGCGCTTAGAGAACCAACATATTGATACAGAAGAACAATGCTGTTTTTCGGTAGAAAGATCGCGTATTGATCACACTTTTACATTAGGACTGCTTTTGGAAAAATGTAGAGAAAAGTCTAAAGATATCGGAATGGTGTTTGTAGACCTGGAAAAATCATATGACAGTGTGTCCAGAAAGCTATTACGGCAAGCTCTAAGAGAAATATCAATACATGAAGACATCATTAACATACTACGTTCAATGTATTCGGAAAATAAGCACCGGATTAAAGTTGTAAGTTATGTATCCAGTGAAATAAATAGAACCAAGGGTCTATTAGAAGGTTGCTGTTTATCACTGTTGCTTTTCAAGATTTATCTAGACGTCTGTTAAAGAAAATGGTCCAGGAAATGTTGTACAATGGGATTAAAGATGACCCAGTAGTATTACTTACATCAACCTCCTATTGCTGAGCCTCCATGGCGTAGGCGGCAGCACGCCGCTGGGTCCGTGGTTCAAAGCCCGGTAACTCCATGTGAGATTTGTGCTGGAAAAAGCGGAGGCAGACAGGTTTTTCTCCGGGTATTCCGGTTTTCCCTGCCACAATTTCATTCCAGCAACACTCTCCAATATCATTTCATCTGTCATTCATTTAATCATTGCCCCCGAGGTGTGCGACAGGCTTCGGCAGCCGGTACAGTTCATATCCTCGCCGCTAGATGGGGGCTTCATTCATTCCATTCCCTGACCCGGTCGGTTGACTGGAAGCAGGCTGTGGATTTTCATTTTTCATCTTCCTTTTGCTGATGACCAGGTGATATTGGCTCAAGATATAGACGATGCCCCTTATATGATGAGGAAACTAATTGAGGAATATCAAATGTGGGGACTAAATATCATTAGGGGGCTGCGTGGCGCAGTCGGTAGAGGCGCTGAGCTTCTAACTGAAAGGGAGTGGGTTTGATCCCCATCCCGCTAGTGGATTTTAGAAACAAAACGACCACCTTCGGAAACGCAAATAGCCCTGGGGTTCACTCAGCCTACACCAGAAATGAGTACCAGGGTAATTCCTGGGAGCAAAGACGGCCGGGCATGAAGCTGACAAATCCATCCCATCTAGTGCCGATGTCCCAAAGAGTGGAGGCCTCAACCTTCCACTACTCTCAGGGCCTCCACGGCCCGTACGGAGTTGGCTTTGCTTCTTTTTAATATCATTACAACAGAACGAAATACCTTATATTAAAGAATAATGATGGTGAGAAACTACAGATCGGAAATGCAGAAATTCAAGCAGTCAAATTCAAATTTAAATATTTGGGTTCAATATTAGAAGCTGGGGGAACAAGTTCATCTGAAATTTAGAAAAGAGAAAGTGAGGCTAGGAGAACAATTCGAGCATTACATTCCGTTTTATGGAGCAGAAATATTAAAAAAAAAAGAAACTTATTTACCGTTTATTGGTAGCATACAAAGTATTTTGTTATTTGGAGCAGAAACTTGGACGTTAAACAGACAGCAAGCAAACACATTATTAGTAACGGAGATGGATTATTGGAGGAGGGTGACAAGAACATCATGATTGGATAAAATTAGAAATACGAGAATCAGGGAAATTATGGAGGTAAAAAATAAATATACTAGAAGTGGTTGAAGAAAGAAGATAACAATGGTTTGGACATGGGAAAAGAATGCATAATAAAATGATAACAAATTTAATGTTACATTGACAAGCTGAAGGCAAACGGGAATGGGGTAAACCAAGAGAAGAATGGATGGATGGTGTGAAGAGAAGCATGGCTACCAGAGGATTAAGCGAGGAAGATGCTGAAGACCGAAATTTGTGGAGGAGTAGAATATATTTAGTTTGAAGGAAAGCTATTATATTGTAGAATATTCCTAATAAAGAAGAATATTATTATTATCATCCATTACTACAGCCCTTAGCATTTCATATTACATGACTTTACACCGGTGAAATATTGTAAATGCACTCGCTTGGATCGTATGAAACTGTGTAACAAATATATTTGTGTTATAAATAAATTTCATCAGACAAATTGTGACTAGAGATTTTATGTCGAAATACAAGTTATTACATCCATAGGATTCTAGTTCATATGAAAGTAAATTGTACATACTGTTGCATTCTGATTAACTTTCCGATAATATGTATATATTCAAAAAATCTTTTACGAGTTTTATACAGAATATATTGTGTATATTCTGACACAGCATACAGGTACCATCGTTCCCCTTACTGGACGCTATTTACTGGACGTAATCGTTCAGGAACTATGACCATTTCATAATTGTGTATTTTTATATTTATCGTGTAATCACCAACAACAGAAGTTTCGAGTGTACTGCAGCCGGGTAATTGGCTCTCATTTTCCATCCGGGCTACATAAAACAGAAACATTTTCAAATTACAATACAACAAAAACAAAGAAAGGACATTATCACTTTATTGCTTTCATTTTTTCATTTTCCTCTCAAAATTGGTCATTCATTGGCATAGTCAATAAAATCCCAATGAACTTTAATTAAAAAGTAATGTCTATTACTTAGCCAGCGATATAATTCTAAAAGAATAAATATTGTCTACGGGTTTAAATCCCAACTTAAATTACATTCTAACCAGAGTTATCTGAGTGATTCATATTATATATTCTACTACATAGGGAATGGTATAAGTCAGGTTAATTAGTGAAACTTTTTTAAGTTAACAGGGGACTGTGGGATAGGAAAACGACAGTTGATAAACACAACAAAGATGCATGTGAAACAAATATAAGTGTACAAGAGACAGTATCCTAAATTATATCTCCCCCCAGGGGCTCTCATCTAGTGGGACGTGGGTTGGTAATCACGGGGCCCCAGCTGAGTCCGGCATTCTTCCACTTACTTGTGCCGGGTTCCTCTCCCTCTTCTTTCCTGTCGACCTCACTTAGTCAAATCTTGTTCTCTTCCTACCCCGACGGTATTAGGGTATCCGAGGCCTAGGAAGACTCTTCCTTTACCGCCTTAATTGGCCCTTGTCTCATCTTTACTGATACCCTCCTTCTGCGAGGGGTCAGCCTTCTTTTTCTTTTCATGTTATCTCCTGCCTTCTGCTCAAGGCCCTCAGGAAGGCAGGGTGTATGTTGCCCCACCACTTCTGGTGCACTCTGGATATTGCTACACTCTCAGGGGCTCACGGCTAGTGAGTTCGGGAGTTGGCGACCCCGAGGGATTCCTGAGCTGGGTCCGGTTTTACCCCTTTTATCCATTACCTCAGGGGCGGACCCTCTCCTCTTTCACTTTCCTATCTGCCTTTCATGGCTCTCCTTCCTTCCAAGACCCTCAATCCGCATTCTTCGAGGGTTGAGAGCATTTCCTTTCCTCCTGTCCTTTATGTGCCTTATTCTCCTTTTGTTTTCCATAATGATGATGATGATGATAATTGTTGTATTAAGGGGCCTAACATCGAGGTTATCGGCCCCTAACTTTTGTTTTCCATTTCTTCTTCTAGTATATAAGTTAGTAGTTAGTTTTAGTTATAGTTTACATTTCATTACCAAATTCACGATCACCCAAACCATTAGGGGCCGATTACCTAGATGTTAGGCCCCTTAAAACAACAATTATCATCATCATCATCCTAAATTATAAAACTTAGTTAAAGCCTAGGATGACCTCTCTGAATCAATTAGAATACGATTAAGGTATTACATAATTAATATCCATTATTTGTCTTTTGATTGCTTATAACTAGGGCTCGGATTCGAGCATATTTGCATTTTTTTTTCCTGAATAGTACACATTGAAAGAAGCCTTTCGGTGGTATTTTCACATGTCTGGGACCAACAGAATTGAAATTTATCGAGCATATAAATGCATAAAACCGCGGTTTTCAGAATAGAAGCATATAAATGCATATTCTTGTGGGTTTCGTCTAAATAGTTTGTTTTTCTTCGAATTCTCCCCCGAATTCGGGCCCTGACCATCCGTAAGGTTCGAAAACAGAAATAATTATTGAAAAGCCTATCTGGTGCGAATAATAGAACCGCAGATTTTTAACCTAGGTGAGGTCGTTCTCGTCATTGAAATTTGTATTGACTGATTGAAGAAAATCATTCAAAACTGAAAACATAGAAAATTTCTTGTTGTACAAACCAATGCAGATCTACTTCATTGACTCGCCTAATTCTGAAGATTTTGTAAATGAACATTTAAACTGTAACTTTTATAAGAACACTTCTCTTATAGACTACTAGCTGAAGTACCCGTGCTTCGCTACGCGTCATAAATAAATTAAAATGAGAAAGTGACAGTTAAAACAGGGGATAGGCGAGGTGCTGCGCAGAGGGAGATTAAGGATGGAACATTTTGTCCAACTACACCGTTCGGCGTTGACCGTGTTTTATAGCACAAATTTAGGTTTTACTCGCTAACCGTTGGAGATACCTTTCGGATAGAAAATGTAATTTTAAACCTCGTATATGCCATCAAAAGTTTGCTATTTCTTAGCGTTCACTTTTTATTTGAAATGGAAATATGAAAGTTTGGAACCAAAGGGTGTAGTGACGTCACTAAAATGGTCGCCATAGTGCAAAGTATTGAAATCAAAAGTAGCCTATATGTTAACCAGTTAAATCAGCTACTTTCATGTAAAATTCATGTAAGTCGGACCAGTGGTTCTAGTGTGATTGAGTAATACACAGACACACACCATCTCATTTTTAGCCTCGCTTCGCTCGCGTCATATTCGTGTCATATTGTTATTCAATGACATGCAGGTTTTACCCCGTTAACACCCCTTTAGAACCTGAATATCCAAAAATCCCTCCTTAGTAGACATTTTCGACACACAACAAACATATCCCCTTCTTCTAACTTCAATAGTTTTGATTGGTCGATGAGAGTGAACATCCAAAAATCCTTCCTTAGTGGACGTTTTTATTCCAGAATTTCACCCCTCCCCATATGCCCCTTAAATTGGATTTATGAAAAAAAAACGGTCGAACATCTACTTATTTTAATTATTTATTCATTTATTAATTTTTAAGGTGATTGGAACTCGGAGAAAATCAAACTCCTCGTCTATGTCGTTTAAGAGATACGCGCTCCGTTCGGAATCTTTCAACCCCCACTTTTCATCCCTTTCACCTCATAATATACACCACATCGAAAAACCATTAGACATGTGTCAGCTTATTTTAAATGATTAGTATATATGCCAAGTATCACATCCCCAAATGAAACCATTCGTGAGATATTTTTATTCAATGAAATGCACGTTTACCCCCTTAACACCTCATTAGAACCTGAATATCCAAAACTCTTTCCTTAGTGGACGTTTTCGACATACCACGAACTTATCCCCAAAATTTCATGTTTCTAACTTCAATAATTTTTGCTGGGCGATGATGAGTGATTGAGTCAGTCAGGACATTTTCTTTCATTAATATTTGAGAATTTCACCCCTCCCCAAGAACCCCTTAAATTGGATTTATGAAAAAAAAACGGTCGAACACCTATTTACTTATTTAAAGCTGTTTTCCCCCTGAGTTTGATAAGTGAGTAAGTCAATCAGTTAGGACACCTTCTTTCCTGTTCCCCCCCCCCCCCTCCCGAATTTCACTCCTCCCCATGGGCCCCTTAAATTGGATTTATGAAGAAATGGTCGAACACCTATTTACTTATTTTTAAGCTGCTTTTTCCGCTGAATTTCAAACTTATCGCCTATGTTGAATAAGAGATACAGTACACGCTCCGTTAAGAATCCTTCAACCTCCAATTTTCTCCCTTTTCACCTCATAATATACACCATATCGATAAACCCTTAGACATGTCTGCTTATTTTAAATGATTAGTTTGTATGCCGAATATCACATCCCCAAATGAAACAACTCGTGAGATATTGTTATTCAATGAAATGCAAGTTTAACCCCCTTAACACCCCTTCAGAACATGAATATCCAAAAATCCATCCTTAGTGGACTTTTTCGACAAACAACGAACATATCCCCAAAATTTCAAGTTTCTAACTGCAATAGGTTTGCTGGGGGATGATGAGTGAATATCCAAAAATCCTTCCTTAGTGGACTTCTTTCCCCAGAATTTCATCCCTCTCCATGAGCCCCTTAAATTGGATTATGAAAAAACGATCGAACACCTATCTACTACTTTTTCAATCTGATTTTTCTCCCTGAGATTCTTACTTTTTGCCTCTGTCTTTTAAGAGATACTTGCTCCGTTAAGAATCCTTCAACGCTCACTTTTCACACATACACCTCATAATATACACCACATCGAAAAACCCTCAGACATGTGTCTTCTTATTCTTAATGATGAGTTTATATGCCTAGTATCCCATCCCAAAGGAAATCATTCGGGAGATATTGTTATTCAATTAAATGCAAGTCTACCCCCTTAACACCCCTTTAGAACCTGAATATCCAAAATTCCTTCCTTAGTGGACGTTTTCAACATACAACGAACATAGCCCATTAATGTCATGTTTCTAACTTCAATAATTTTCGCTGGGGGATGATGAGTGAGTAAGTCAGGACATTTTCTTTCAATTATTTTTCAGAATTTCACCCCTCTCATGAACCCCTTAAATTGGATTTATGAAAAAAAAAACGGTCGAACACCTATTTACTTATTTTGAGCTGTTCTTCCCCCCTGAGTTTGATGAGTGAGTGAGTTAGGACACTTTCTTTCCTGTTTTCCCCCCAGAATTTCACCTCTCTCCACGGGCCCCTTAAATTGGATTTATGAAAAAAACGGTCGAACACCTATTTACTTATATTTTAAGCTGTTTTTTCCCGCCGAATTTCAAACTTCTCGCCTATGTCGTTTAAGAGATACACGCTCCGTTAAGAATCCCTCAACCCCCAATTTTCACCCCTTTCACCTCGTAATATACACCTCATCGATAAACCCTTAGACATATGTCTGATTCTTTTAATGATTAGCTTATATACCGAATAACACATCCCCAAAGAAACAACTCATGAGATATCGTTATTCAATGAAATGCACGTTTACCCCCTTAACACCTCTTTAAAACCCGAATAACAAAAATCATTCATTAGTTGACGTTTTCGATATACAGCGAACATATTCCCAAAATTTCATGTTTCTAACTTTAATAGTTTTCGCTGGGCGTGACGAGTGAGTGAGTCAGACAGGACATTTTCTTTCAATTATTTTTACCAGAATATCACCCCTCCCCATGGGCCCCTTAAATTGGATTGATGAAAAAACGCTTGAACACCTATTAACTTATTTTTTAAGCTGTCTTTTTCCCCTGAGTTTGATGATTGAGTGAGTTAGTCAGTCAGTTAGGACACTTTCTCTCCTTTTTCTCCCTAGAATTTCACCCCACCCCATTGGCTCCTTAAATTAATTTATGAAAAAACGGTGGAACACCGACTTACTTATTTTTTAAGCTGTTTTTTTTTCGCCGAGTTTCAAATTTCTCGCCTATGTCGTTTAGGAGATAGGCCTACACGCTTCGTTAGGAATCCTTCAACCCCCAATTTTCACCCCTTTCACCTCATAATAATACACCACATCGAAAAACCCTTAGACACATGTCTGCTTATTTTTAATGATTAGTTTATATGCCGAGTATCACATCCACAAATGAAACCACTCGTGAGATATTGTTATTCAATAAAATGCAGGTTTAACCACCTTAAGACCCCTTTAGAGCCTGAATATTCAAAAATCCTCCCTTAGTGTATGGTTTTGACATACAACGAACATATCCCGAAAATGACATGTTTCCAACTTCAATATTTTTGGCTGGGCGATGATGAGTGGGTGAGTGAGTCAGGACATTTTCTTTCAATTTTTTTCTTCAGAATTTCACCCCTCCCGATGAACCCCTTAATTTGGTTTATCAAAAAAACTGTCGAACACATATAAGTTATACTTATTTTTAAGCAGTTTTTCCCCCTGAGTTTGAAGAGCGAGTGAGTCAATCGGTTAGGACACTTTCTTTCCTGTTTTTCTTTTACACAGAATTTCACCCCTCGCCATAGGCCCCTTAAATTGGATTTATGAAAAAAAAAACGGTCAAACACCTATTTACTTATTTTTTATGCTGATTTTTTCCCGCTGAGTTTCAAACTCCTCGCCTATGTCGTTTATGAGATGCAGGCTCCGTTAGGAATCTTTCAACCCCCACTTTTCACCCCTTTCACCTCATAATATAGACTACACCACATCGAAAAACCCTCAGACACATGTCTTCTTATTTTTAATGATGAGTTTATATGCCGAGTATCACATCCCCCAGTGAAACCAATCGGGAGATATTGCTATTCGATGAAATGCAGGTCTACCCCCTTAACACCCCTTTAGAACCTGAATATCCAAAAATCCTTTCTTAGTGGGCGTTTGCGGCCCTTGAGTAAGCTGCATACCAAATTTCATTCCAATCCGTTGGGTGGGTTCTGAGATTTCGTGATGAATGTGTGAGTGAGTGAGTGAGTGAGTGAGTGGTATTTGACAAATATCTAGTAGATAGTGTCAAGTCTTTGTTATGCTATACTCGGTTGACAGTGCTGTGTGAGCAGTTGAGTAACTAACGGGATTTCAAGTAAAGATCCTCATTTTCTATACCGGTAGTGCAGAGCGCAATTGGCATCCAGACGGCCGTGTCTCGACTTGAGCTATGTTGCCATGGAAACTATCTGCCTTGCCATTCCTTCATGAGTATATTTTATGATTTGATTAGCCTGTTTTTGAGTGAAAAAGGGCCGAAATCAGAAGAATGAGAAAGACTATCGAAAATTCATGTATCCAGCGGTTCCTTCTGGGTCCTAAACTATGTGTATGCAAAATATGGTTGAGATTGGTGGAACGGTGTAGATTTGTATACGGAACCAACATATATACATACATACATACATACATACATACATACAGACTTTCACTTTTATATATTAGATATACTTGAAAAACTTGAATGCGAGGACGTTATTGGTTTTTTCGTTTCACTTTCCTTTCTATAGCTTTTAACGGTGTTTTTCGAGCGTATTCTGCATATTTAACCACATATAATGGGGGTTTCGAGCATATCTATCGGGCATATAATGTTTTTTTCGAGCATATAATGTTCTTTTCGAGCATATCTATCGAGCATAAAACACATGGTTTTCGAGCATATCTGGAGATTTTATCGAGCTTATCGATGCGAGCCCTACTTATAACATTTAATACCATATGCATTATTTGTAGGTTTTTAAAATTCATAATGCAATTTATTAATCTCAATGAGAAAGATTTTGTATTAGGCTATTAGAGAATCACTGTAACTAATAATCACATGTATCAGATGTTGGTTGTAATTAATAATACTCTCGCCCCAATCTCTGGCTATCCGAGATTTGGAACAGAAGGTATTCTATTCTATTCTAATTCCTATAATTAATATCGCCAACAAGATATAAATATATTCACTTTTTAGGAAGAAAATGAGCGATAGAATAATGACATTATTTGTGCATTACTACCTAAAATTATAAGAAATCAGGCTTTATTCATGTTATAATTATTATTTGTTATAGATCTGAGAAAGGTGGCTTTGTAAGCACCATGATTGCCTTTCGTTTCTTGTTTCTAAAATATTGGATACATATTTTTAAACAACCTGTGTACAGAGGTTTCTGCCTATTTCATTGTGTGAAAATATTTATGTGCGGAAGAACATAAATCTAGGGTTTTTAGCCTACTTTCGATTTTTGCCATCTTGACGGAAACGTAATGGCGGCCACCCAAATGTTCAAAGTTTAAATCAAATTACGACTAACCTAATCATCCGATCTCTAACGTTACTTACGATTCAACAAAACCCGGCCTCAATAAATCCGTTTGTCATACAGAGGATGGGTTAAACTGTTCTCAAGAAGGTGACCCGTAGGATATTAACATCTTATAATAGAACTAGCTGAAGTACCCATTCTTCGAACGGTCTTCGGTATTAATAACCAGACGTTATAAATTGAGCTACTGTTGCAATGGTAGGGGCTTGGAACCTGTTTGTCGACAAAGAAAAATGATTAGTTAAAATGTGCTCTCAAACTAAATTTACCCATCGTGTTCTACCTTACGTGAAAATAAAATTGAAAACATCGTAGACGAATCGCAATACACGTCATATACAAACTAACCCTGACGGTTGTGTCAAGTGCCCAACCACAGGAAGACTCCTTTTATAAATTTAAGGCTACTACTACTAATAATAATAATAATATTTTTTTCGTGTGGCCTTCTCAGAGGCCGAGTGCAGGTCTTTCTATTCGACGCCCGTGGGCGACCTGCGCGTCGGGATGAGAGGTGGAATGGATGAAGATGAATGAAACTGGGCAAGGATGTGGAAGGAAGTGGCCGTGGCCTATCAGAAGGTACCGCCCCAGCATTTGCCTGGTGTTGAAAATGGGAAACCACGGAAAACCATTTCAAGGACGGCCGACGGTGGGGCTCGAACCCATGCGTCTACCGAGTCAGCAGAAAGCTTGGCCCCATGACCTAACGCTGCGCTTTAGCCAGCGTAGCTACTGCTGTCGGTATAATAATAATAATAATAATAATAATAATAATAATAATAATAATAATAATAATATCGTATGGCCTCGGGTTCTGGGTGCAAGCTTTGTAATTTGACACCCAGAGGGTAGCTTGCATGTCGAATTTCCTTGTTCCTTGGATCACTATGAATGTCAAGGAGGTTAGATATCTAATCTCCTTAAACACTTTAGAACTTTCTATTAGAGAAATGAGGAACATTGTGTAGGCGGAAACTCCCGAGATTAATTTTGCAATTATGAACACGGCCTACTGAATTCAAATGGGTTCCTTGCCATGCCAACATCGTATGACATGCGTGTCGTATTTTTTCCGCCTTTCAAAAATCACTTACCACGGCCAGGAGCGAACCTGCAATCTTGGGGTTGGTAGACCGACACGCTATCCACTCACCCAACGTGGCAAGGCTTATGGTGCATGAAAATTCAGATTTATTAGCCTCCAATGGCCCCAAGTTCCTAAAAGCATCAACAAATAGTCTACTATTTCAAATCAGGAATTTTTGAAAATAATGTTGTTGTTTGGAGATATAATAGACCTTCTGTACGACATTTCGCACGTGTATGTCATGTGAAAAAAATCTAAGGTACTCCCTGAACCTCTTAAGCGCATTGATGAATTTTACAGTTTAGTTGGTTCCGTGATAACCTTATAGCCATTTGCATACTTTCACAGAAATGTAATAAATGAAGTGGGATTACTTCTTGCAGAAATAGATGGAAAGTTGGATGTCACCTCTTGAGATAATGTTGTCATGGTTACTGGCTTGTATTCCTTCATCATACTAATATATAAAAATGAGATGGTGTGTGTCTGTCTTTCTGTCTGTCTGTCTGTGTGTTACTCAATAACGCAAGAACCACTGGTCCGATTTAAATGAAATTTTGCATGGATGAAGCTGATTTACCAGGTTTACATATAGGATACGTTTGATTTAGAAATGTTGCACTATTAAGAAATGGCGACCATTTTAGTGACGTCACTACACCCTTTGGTTTCAAAATTTCATATTTCCATGTCAAATAAAAAGAGAACGGTAGAAAATAGCAAACTTTTGATAGCACACACGAGATTTGAAATTTAATTTCATATCCAAAATGTCCTTATCACTTTTCGTGTATCTCCAACAGTTAGCGAGTAAAACCGACATTTGTGACGTCACTACACCCTTTGGTTTCAAAATTTCTTAATTCCATTTCAAATAAAATGAGAACGCTAAGAAATAGCAAACTTTTGATGGCATACACGAGCTTTAACATTTAATTTTCTATCCGAAAGGCCCTTATCACTTTTCGTATATCTCCAACGGTTAGCGAGTGAAACCTAAATTTGTGCCATAAAACACGGTCAACACCGACCGGTGCAGTATATCTCTCTATATAACAAGTAGTTCCGTGAAGAATTATACAGCCTATTTTCATATATCCTACTTATGTTAACTGCCACTATCAACATACAAAATTTCGGTTTTATTGCTGTAATAAGTTCGTAAATATTGAAAACCGACTAAATATTTCGGATGGTCGCCATGTTGGATTTTATATATGTAGGTCCTAGAGTTATGTACTGTTACATGAAGATTATTGTGTACGTGTAGCATTCAAACTTCAATCGCATGATTGGGACTCAAGAAGTAACAAAGAGATTTTAAAATTTCGCCGAGTTGCCATGTTGTGGTTATGGAAACAATTGAAATAAATTAGATGCCAGTGGATTAACATTCGTATAAGGATTTACTGTACCAAGTTTCACTGCACTCGGATGGTTAAATTGTGAGAAACGTCCATGTGAATACTTATAATTCGCGTCGCCGCCATATTGGATTTGTGATAACCAGGTTATTTAAAGTCCTATAGGTGAACTTAAGTTCATAGCCCCTATGAACATAAAAAAAATCAGTTTGATTGCTATAATAGATTCGTAGATATTCAGAGCCGTCTAAATATTTCGGACGGTCACCATGTTGGATTGTTAAATGTATAGGCCATAGAGTCATGTACCATTAAAGGAAAATTATTGCGTAGGTTCATTATTCAAACTTTCACTTCGATCGCATGATTACGACACAAGAAATAAAAACTTAATTTTAAAATTCGCACAGCCGCCATCTTGAGTTATGTAAACAATTGAACTAAATTAGATAACAGTGCATTGAAATGTGTATAAACATTTCTTGTACCAGATTTCATTGCGTTTGGAACATTAATTCGCGAGAAAGGCCTATTTAAAATTTTCAAATTCGCTTGGCCGCCATGTTCGTTTTGTAGTTAACCGGTTTTTGAAAGTCTTATAGATAAACTTCCAGTAGTGCCCTTTATCTCCGTACAAAACTTCAGGGCGATACCGCTAATAGTTTCAGAGATATAGAATGCCGGTGAAATATTTCGCACATCCGCCATCTTGTGATTATGTAAACAATTTAACGATGTTAGATGTCGGTGCATTACAATTTGTATGATCATATACTGTACAAAGTTGTATTGCGTTTGGTTGGTTAAATGGCGAGAAACATCTATTTAAAAGTCGCAAATTCGCGTAGCCGCCATGTTGGTTTTGTAATTGACAGTTTTTCAAACGTTACATAGGTGAACTTCTAGTAGTTCCCTTTATCACCGTAAAATATTCCAGGGGGATATCGGGAATAGTTTCGGAGATATTGAATGCTGGTGAGATATTTCGCACAGCCGCCATGTTGGATTGGTGAGACGTAACAAAATTTGAAGGGCACGGTCGGGGTCGTCCGGAATAGTGATATGAACTTACTGTGTTTCATTGAAATCGCTCCAGCCGTTTAGATTTTATTAGGGGGAAACACACACACACCTCTCTCACACACACACACACACACACACACACACGCGCACACACACACGGACAAAAGGTGATCTCATAAGCCTATTTCTTTTTTTCGAAATTGAAAATAGGCTAAAACGAGATTTTAAAATTACGCACAGCAGCCATCTTGTGATTATGCAAACAATTGAAATAAATTAGATGCCAGTGGATCAACATTTTTGTATAAGCATTTAACGTGCAACGTTTCACGGCACTCGGATAGTTAATTCGCGAGAAACGTCCATTTAAATATTTATACTTCGCGTCGCCGCCATGTTGGATTTGTGCTCACCAGGTTACTGAAAGTCTTATAGGTGGACATATATTCATAGTCTCTATGAACATAAAAAAAATCAGTTTGGTTGCTGTAAAAGATTCATAGATATTGAGAACCGTTAAATATTTCGGAAGCTCGCCATTTAGGATTGTTATATGTATAGGCCATATAGTTATCTACCATTCAAGGACAATTATTGCCTAGGTTCATGATTCAAACTTTCACTTCGATCGCATGATTACGACACAAGAAATAAAAACTTAATTTTAAAATTTCGCACAGCCGCCATCTTGAGGTTATGTAAACAATTGAATTAAATTAGATGGCAGTGCATTACAATCTGCAAAATCATTTACTGTACCACATTTCACTGCGCTCAGAGAGTTAAATCACGAGAAAAGTCTATTATAATATTTCAAATTCGCTTGGTCGCCATGTTCGTTTTGTACTTGACAGGTTTATGAAATATACATAGGTAAACTTGTATCAGTACCCTTTATCACCGTACAAAATTTCAGGGTGATGTCTCTAATAGTTTCGGAGATATAGAATGTCAGTGAAATATTTCGCACAGCCGCCATTTTGAGGTTATGTAAACAATTGAACTAAATTAGACTCTATTACATTACAATGTGTATAAACATTTGCTGTACCAAGTTTCATTACGTTTGGATAGTTAAATCGCGAGAAAAGTCTATTTAAAAGTCTCAACTTCGCTTGACCGCCATGTTGCTTTTGTAGTCACCAGGTTTCTGAAAATCTCATAGGTGAACTTCCAGTAGTGCCCTTTATCACCGTACACAATTTCAGGGCGATATCGGTAATAGTTTCCGAGATATTGAATGCTAGTGAAATATTTCGCACAGCCGCCATGTTGGATTGGTGAGACGTAACAACATTTGAAGGGCACGGTCGAGGTCGCCGGGAATAGTGCTATGAACTTACCGAGTTTCATCGAAATCGCTCCAGCTGTTTAGATTTTATTAGGGACACACACACACACACACACACACACACACACACCTCACACAACACACACACACGCGTACACACACACGGACAAAAGGTGATCTCATAAGCCTATTTTTTCAAAATTGAAAATAGGCTAAAAATGAAAGTTTGTCTGTCTTACTCTGAATTTCTACGGAAAATTGAGTTGTTTACGCTTTTCAGACTGTTTTTGATGGAAGCGCTCGATTTTTTTTCGTCTGTCTGTCTGTCTGTTTGTTTGTTCGTCTGTGGACTACTTTGTTCCCTTATAACTCGAGAACGGTGTATCAACATACAATTTGGTACAGATATCCATCAGAGGCACGACACTTATCATTGATATAACTCTTCTCCGTACCCCTAATAAAAGGGGGCCTACCCCCTTAAAATACATGCTGAAATAGGCGTAGAAGGACGAGACAAAGCTCATTTTCAGCCCCTCAATGTGAGAGACAAAACTCGGGTACCCGAAAACCACATTTTAAAGCCCTAAGAACAACCGTTTTTGAGATATTCCCAGAAAACTAATTTCATTTAATAAACTAATGAACAAATGCAAGCCAGTAACCATGGCAACAGATCCTCAGAGGTCCATCTATTGCTGTAAGACGCAATGCAATTCCATTAATTACATTAGTGTGAAAGTTTGCAAACGGCTAGAAGGTACCCTAGCCAAATTAAGCCGTAAAATTCATCAATACGTCTAACGCGCTTAAGGGGATCAAGGGGTATTCTAGAATTTTTTCACGCGATTTACACATGCGGGTGTGGTACGGCAGGTCTATTATATTCCTATCCCCATATTATTCATTCATTCATTTCGTATAGGCCATCTATGGACTGCGTCATTCCCACTGTCTCCTACTGGCTTTGATGTTTGCCCAGTACGCCAGCATTCTTTCTCGGTGGACATCCTTCCGTTCCTGGGTCCAAATCTTTCCCGTTTTCAGCTTCGGTTTTTCTTGGAAACCTTTGCAAGCTTGAAGTTTCCTTTTGAGTCGGGCGCGCTCCTGAATGTCTATTGGTGTAATCCCCACTTCTTTCAGATCTTTATCCAGTTCAATGAACCAGGCCCATTTTGTTTTCCTCTCCTGAAAGTAAGTTATGTTGCGGTTGGTCAGTCTCGCTGGGCTCATTCGTTTCACATGCACAAAAAATTGTATCCTTCTCTTCTGGACGACGTTACTTATCTTCTCCACATGAGTATATAGTTCATGGTTATGCCGTCTTCTGTATTCCCCAGTGTCTTTGATGAAACCAAATATCTTTCTCAAAATGTTTTTTTCTTTGGCCTCCAGTTTCTCGACCAAGCCTTTTTTGTTCATTGTGAGGCATTCAGAAGCATGCAAGATCTCCGGACGAATGACACTGCAGTAATGTTTTAGTCTTGCATTGAAGGATATTGACCTTTTCTTATAGATGTCCTTAGTTAAATGGTAGGCCATTTAGATTTTGCTCATGCGTGATTGAATGCTTCTTTCTCTGATAATATCCCTTCCCTGACCCGTCCTGAAAAAGAAAAAAAACATGGCCATTGGCTGCATTAATAATTTAGGTGTTATAATTTCTCCCTATATTATATTATTATTAGCATTATATTATGGCGAACAACAACGAGACAAATCCCCTCGGTGCCAGAAACAAAACTCAGGGGCCCTTAAGGGTCCACGAAAACTACATTATAAGGCTCTAAATCCAACAGTTTCTGAATTATTCCCAGGAAACTAATTTAATTTAATTTAACAAACTAATGAAGGAATGCAAATCGGTAACCATGACAACATTATATCAAGGGGTGGCTTACAACTTTCCTTCTATTTCTGTAAGAGGCAATGTCACTCCATTTATTACTTTTTTGTGAAAGTTTGCAAATGGCTATAAGGTTATCACGGAACTAACGTAGACTGTACAATTCATCAATGCAATTAAGGGGGTCAAGGGGTAACCTAGAATTTTTTCATGCAATTTCACGTTCGACATATAGTACAGAAGGTCTATTATATCTCCAAACAGCAACATTATTTTCAAAAATTCTTGAATTGAAACAGCATATTTGCGGCTTTTAGGAATGTGGGCAATTTGAGGCTAAAGAACCTGAATTTTCATGCACCACAAGCCTTTATAATTTATGAAAGGGGTCTTCCTGTGTATGGGCACCTAGCACAACGTAGAGGGTCAGTTTTTATGTGACGTGTATTGCATTTCTTCTACAAGGCTTTCAATTCTATTTCACGTCAGGAAGTACACGTTAGGTGAATTTAGTTTGAGAGCATATTTTAACTAAATTATTTTTATCCTATTTTATTTTATTTTTGTCGACATACGGGTTCAACGTAAGGATGATTTTGTTTGATACTGTGTGGTAGATATACCCATATTTGGATATCTGGGTGATATGTTGTAGACAATGGAATTGTCTGCCTGTCTTTCTTTGTATCTTTATGTAGCCTACGCCTATAACTCGTGATCGGATGCTTGGGGCATCGTAAAATTAGGTAGGCTCTGGTTACCATGAGAGTCAATACACCAATCATTTATAAAACTCTTCACCGTACTTTTCATACAGTAGAAGGGTAGATATAGAGAAAAAAATCTCAATACATGCTAAATTAGGCGAAATATAAAAATTATCCTAGAAGGACGACCGAAGCATATGTTGCGCTTCTCAATGTGAGACACAAAATTCGGGAATCTATAAAGGGTCTCCGAAAACTACATTTTAAGGGCCTTAAATTAACAGTCTGTGTGATATTCCCAGAAAACTAACTTCGTTCGAATAAACTTGAAGGAATGACAAACCGCTAACCATTGCAACAGTAGCTCAATTGATAATGTCTGGTGTTAACAACGAACACCGTTCGAAGAACGGGTACTTCTGCTAGTTAGTTTATAAAATGAAATTAGTTTTCTGGGAATATCTAAGAAACTGTTGGATTTAGAGCCTTAAAATGTAGTTTTGGGGACCCTTTACGGCTCTTCAGGGGCCCCAAGGTTTGTTTCTGATACCAAGGGGTTGAAAATGAGCTTTATCTCGTCGTTGTACGCCATAATAATGATAATAATAATAATAATAATAATAATAATAATATAACAATATAGGGATAGGGATATAATAGACCATCCGTATCATACCCGCACGTGTAAATCACGCGAAAAAATTCCAGAGTACCCCTTGACCCCTTAAGCGCATTATATGTATTGATCAATATGTCAGCTTAATTTGGAACCGTTATAACCATATAGCCGTTAGCAAACTTAATATAATATAATATAATATAATATAATATAATATAATATAATATAATATAATATAATATAATATAATATATATAATATAATATAATATAATATAATATAATATAATATAATAACTTATAATATAATATAATATAATATAACATAATATAATAAATGGAATTGCATTGCGTCTTACAGAAATAGATGGACCTCTGTTGCCATGGATACCGGCTTGCATCTATATATTTAAAACAGTAAGGTGATTTTTGTTACCACGAGATTGAGAGAACGACAGAACCGATTTACTTCGTAGAGCACTCTAACGAAAGCTCTTGGCCTCTAGATTTTCAGAGTGTCTCTAAAATAAACAAATATATTACGGTATATTTTTAAATTAATTTAGAAAATAGCAGAATTCTTTCCCCTCACGCATGCGCACAATCCGCCTGGGGTCATGACAAAATGGCGGTAAGAAGTCCATTAAAATGTAAGTTATTTAATAAGCTTCCATGTAATTGAAAACATACATTAACCAAGTTCTGACAATAAAATATAATAACAGTATGAACGTATACGAATGTGCAACATTGATTTATTTGGATAATGAAATGGATTATTTCCTTTAGACAGTGGCTTTTGAATATAATGAATGGCTGCGTCTGTTGCTAAGCATGAGTGCGCGAGTAGCTATGTGGTTAAGGCGACTGACTGTGGTTGCTAGAAGCGCGGGTTCGATCCCAGCCCTCGCCAGTATTTTTTTTATCACTGAAATATTGTTTAATCAAGGAGTATTAGTAAGGTTTTATGTCTGTTTGTCTGTTAGGTAGTCAGCCCGAAGGCTGGTTGGATCCTCAAAAAGTACCGCCGTTACGTTATGTGAGTAGATACCCACAAAAACCCAAGGCAGCACTATTTTGAGGCGTTCTAGGCAAGAAGAGGAGTGAGGTAGTTTGCCATTGCTTTCCTCACTGAGTCAGAACAGTAGTCCTAACCCTATGAGTTGAACCTTTCACAGCATTCACAGGCACTGACTGTGCCTCGAATGCCATTACTAAGCCCCACCCATACCTCAGTAGCTTCCATATAATCACAGCCATGAGTGAGACTGAGACATCGGTGAAAAGCCACCTTTTACTCTAGCCTGTGCCAACTGACAAATGCAAAAGTACTGTATTCATCAAACTGTTAAAGATACATATTTCTACATTCCCTCTAAATACTTTTTATTTCCGTTTTACCATTGCATTGCAGCATGTGATCAAAAGAGCCAACTGTTGTCCGCAGTACGCCGTTTAAATATCTGCAATCAGTTCCTATAACTGACAACAGATAGCAGTACATCGCCCATATAGTTCCAGTAACTGACAGCAGATGGCAACACCATTGCATCGATATATTTAAAACACAAGACATGGCACGTTTTCGCGTGATGGAAAATTATAAAGGAGGGGGATATTTAAGAAGGGAAATGTTGAGGAACATTAACCGACAGTTGAATGTGTAGGCTAGGTTGTTTATGTACCTTAATACTGCAATTTCTTCCCAATGCTTCGGTGGTCAAGTTATTAGCGTCCTAGACTAAAAGTTATAATTATGCATCGTCGATATGCTCTTAAATTATTAAAGAAAAAAGTAGTTTTCCAGGCACTCGCGCGTGTCCACAATTGCTTTCGCCATGAGAGACACTTGGCAAATATAATTCGTTTGAAGGGCTCCGACATCGTGGTCACTCAGCCCCGTGTACTTGGGTGTGTATGTGTGAAATTTTCTCTGATAACCTGTGTTATTGCGATGGCTGCATAACTGTGTGTATTTGTAATTAAGGTGGTAAATGGCAAGGAGACGGCCAAGGCCTTAAGTTAGGAACCATCCCGGTATTTGCCTTAAGTGGAAGTGGGAAACCACGGAAAACCACATCCAAGATTGTCGAGGTGGGAATTAAACCTTCCTCTTCTTAGTTATACCTCAAGAGACTGAATGTGCCCCGCTTTTGCCCTCAGACCAGAATTAAATTTCTTGGCAGAGCAGGAAATGTAACCCGGGTCTCCGGGGCGATAGACAAGAATAGGTGGGCCTCCATGTGTTAATACGATTTTTGACATGCACGGGACATAGAATTCAAAAACTGCCTCCATTAGGGAGACTGCCGAAGTTAGTATTGAGTATAGGCCTATGGTCGTTCCAGTAGTTGGCGAAGTGATTCTATGTTCCCCTGCAAAATGTACTGTCATAACCTATAACAGGTGATGGAAATTGCTTATTTAGAGCAATTTCGTACTTTTTATAACAAAATGAAGAGCGTCACTCTGAGCTGCGTTTTCAAGCTATTGCAAAAAAATTCGCTGGCAGGAACAATTATAAGGAATTTATTTTAAGCGATCAGTCTCATCGCATTCTCCTCACCAACCAACTTGAGTATGAAAGTCTCTGGACGGTCATGTTGAACTTCATTGTATAAGACAATTGTTTAATGATTATTTGTTTAGAGTACTGAGTCTAACTACGCAGTTGATTTCGGCAATGGAAGTATTATTTGCCATTTAATATTTAGCGGCTCCGTTATTGCAAGACACTATAGTATTATCGAATAATACGAAGCCACATTTACAATCCAATATAAATAGGCCATTTCAGAAACAATTCCAGATATTATGCAGTACAGTGTACTGTAAGGTCTTTGACGATCAAATGTAAACATTGTTCTACATTGTATTTCTCTTGCGTAAAATCTATGCGTGGTTACCTTGGTCTTTACTGTTGTGAGGGTAAAATTGATCTGCTGGAATATAAAATATTTGCCAAGCTGCAACAATGTAATGATATTAATTTAAAAGTCATTGAACTTATATCCAGTAGTTCAAACACATACATCAGCGTTAACAGATTGGATACTGAAGATGAAAGCCAGCTACTTCATTTCCCTACTATTGAATTTTTCAATTCCTTGGAATTAAGTGATTCGCCTCCACTTACTCCGAACGTTTGAGCCGTAGTTATGCTCCTTAGAAATCTGAACGTTTCCCAAGGACTCATATATGGTGATATATTAATTGTAAGAAATATGTAAGAAATTGCTTGGATTCGGATATAATTGGTGCAGTAATATTAGGCAGAGAGCTCAAATCCTGCGACTTGATTTAACACCTTCCGATAAATCACTTGCAGGTACAGTAAATTTTCTTTTAATAGGCAACAATGTCCTATTCGCTCGGCCTATTTTATCAAAATCAATCAAGCTCAAGGAGAAACTCTTGAACGTATTGGGCTATTTACCTCATCACGTTTTCAGTCATGACCAGCAGGATAGTGAAGGTACAAAAAAGGTCCTGTATGGGATGGTAAAGAATAACAGGCGGAAGGATCCTACGGATTATGTTAGAATGGTGAATAAAACAAGATATAGAGAATAGGGTACAACTGAAGAAAATGTGGAAAGAATATTTTGAAGAACTCCTGAACCCAAATGGAAACTACTGCGAGGCGGAATAAATCGGGGAAGAGGTACAGTAGATGAACTGCAAACAGAAAAGGACTTAACATGGAAAGAAGTGAAAGATGCAGTGAGGAAGATGAAAGGAGGGAAGGCACCGGGTGTGGATGAGTTGAGTGTGGGGATGGTGAGAGCAGCAGGAGAGGTGGGGATACAATGGTTGTACCGAGTGATGAAGACAGCATGGAAGGAAAGGAAGACCCCAGAGGACTGGAAAAAGGGAATAATTGCCCCGATCTTCAAGAAAGGTAGTAGAACAGAATGCAGAAACTATCGGGGAATAACACTGATGAGTCATTGTGCAAAGTTGTTTGAGAAAGTTTTGGAAAGGAGAATTAGGACAAGGATAGAAGGAGGGATGAGGGAAGAACAACATTGCTTCAGATCAGGAAGGTCCACAGTGGATTTGATTTTTGCTGTAAGGCAGTTACAAGAACAGCACTATGAGTATGGAACAGATCTACTGATGGCCTTCCTGGACATTGAGAAAGCATAGGCCCTATGACAGTGTATGCAGAAACAAAGTATGGAAGTCCCTGGAGGATAGAGGAATAGAAAAATGGACTATAAGGAGGATAAAAGAGATGTACAAGGGAAGCGTGAGCTGTGTGAAAGTGGGAGGAGAGGGATTGGACTGGTTGGAACAGAGAAACGGCCTGAAACAAGGAAGTGCACTGTCACCGTTACTTTTCATTGTGGTGATGGATGACATAATGACCCGAGTGGCACAAGTAATTGGGGAAGGAAAGATGAAAGCAATGTTGCTTGCAGATGATTTGATGATTTGGGGAAACAAGGAGGAGGTGCTACAGGAACAGTTGGACGTGTGGGAAGGAATAATACAATGTAATGGGATGAAATTTAGCATAAATAAGAGTGAGATGGTGATCACAACGAGGAAGAAGGAAAGAACCACAACAGGAATAACAATTGGTGGGGAACAGCTGAAGGAAGTGGAGAGTTTCAAGTATCTGGGAAGCCTGATACAAGAGAATGGAAGAAACGATAGAGAAATAAGTGAGCGGGGGAGACAGACAGAAGCATTCCTGAGGAGTGTGAGAAGCATGTTATGGAGCAAGGATGTCCCTCAGAACAGCAGAAAGATCATATATCGGACGTACTATGTCCCTATCCTGACGTATGCCTCGGAGACCTGGGTTATGAAAGGAAGGGAGAAGAGCAAAATACAGGCCAGTGAGATGAGGTTATTTAGAAGCAGTATTGGAGCTACAAAGAGGGACAGAATAAGAAATGAGAGGACCAGAGAATTAATGAAGGAGGAACCATTACAGGATGGTATAGAGAAATCTAGACTTAGATGGTATGGACATGTAAAACGAATGGAGGAGAAGAGGATACCCAGGAGGATACACGAGACGAAGTGGGAAGGAAAGAGACCAAGAGGGAGACCGAGAGACAGGTGGCTGACGGGGGTGGAAGAGAGCGTGAAGAAGAGAGGTGAAGGCTGGACAAGGGTGGAGGCTGAGAGATGATGGGAAGACAGAAGACGTTGGAGAGGCTTGTGTTCCAAACAGACCCGGCCAGTGGCTGGAAACTGTGCAAGATGATGATGACCTCATCAAGTTTTCAGTCGTGACCAGCAATATGTTGTAATGCTGAGAGTGCTATGTTTTGACGCCCTTAAAGTTGCAATAGTGCTAAAAAGTAATCGTACAAAGAATGTAACTTATATAAGAAGCTTCTTCAGTAATTTTGTTTTCCATTGTCCGTCATGTTTTGACGGGTTTCATCTAGTTCTTTCTTTAATTTATTAAGTGACATTAGTTTTCTGGGAATATCTAAAAAACTGTTGGTTTTAGGGCCTTAAAATGTGGTTTATGGGGGCCCTCGAGTTTTGTTTCTCATATTGAGGGGCTAAATATGAGCTTTGTCTCACCCTTCTACGCCTATTTTAGCACGTATTTTAAGGGGGTAGGCCCCCTTTTATGTGAGGTACGGAGAAGAGGTACATCAATGATTAGTGTCGTGCCTCTGATGGATATTTGTATCAAATTTTACGTTGATCCACCCAGCCGTTCTCGAGTTATAAGGGCACAAATATTGTCCACAGACAGACAGACAGACAAAAAAAAATATTTTTACGCGCATCTGTCATAAAACCTTCTGAAACGCGCAAATATCGCAAATTTCCGTGGAAATTCTGAAGAAACAGACAAACATTCATTTTTATATATATAGATATATTTATACCATAGCAGTGACTAACAGTTCAGGCCAATTTTGCCCTATCGTGCCGTCCCGTTGGGTCAAAATGGAGGCTATTGTTTGCTTGCTAGTCCATATTTTAGGTGAGGATTCAATCAATAAATATATAATATAGCTCGTTGTTATTCAACAAGCTACTATAACCAACATTCAATTATTCTCCTTGAAGAGGATAATGAGAATGACTATACCCATGCATTTATATTCCTTACTGAATATCTTCTTTATAGCCTACCTGTACTTTAAAAAGAGATACATTCGGGTAACTGAAATCAGTCGCACCGTGCGACCCCTTAACTTAAGTAATTATACAGTACACCACCTTGCTTTCACAAGTATGTAGTGTGCTACAGTGGGACACGTTTCTCTCATTTTATCTAAGAGCAGGGAAATATTAAAAACGACAAAATCAATCAGCAAAGTTAGGTTTTATCTCGGAGGTCTGGGTTTGAATTCCGGCTCTGACAATAAAATTTATTCTGCTCTGAGAGTTGTAACGGGGACCACTCAGCCTCGTGTGGCAAACGAAAGAAGAAGTGCGTTGGATTCCTGCCTCATATATTTTGGAAGGTTCCGTGGTTTTCCACTTCTACTCCAGTCAAATGCCAGGATGGTTCTTAACTAACGGCCACGGCTGCTTCCTACCCAAATCCTACCTCAATTATAAATACACACATTGCTACAGATATCGCTGTGACACAGGTTATCAGACAAATTCTACACACATCCAAGTGCACGGGGCTATATGACCAAGGTGTGTCAGAAGACCCCTAAGGGAATCAACACCAACAGCAAAGTTAGAGGTGAGATAAGAGTGATGTACTTAATCTCCTACTAATATAAGAAGTGGAGAGTTTCACAAAGGAGTATACCCAGTTCTAAGTGTTAACATAATACGTTCAACTCGTGGTGTAGTGACTAGCATTCTTGCTTGTCACTTTGGAGGTCAGGGTTTGATTCCCGGCTCTGAAAAGAAACTTAATTCTGATCTAAGGGCTGGAGCGAGGTTCACTCAGTCTTGTGAGGCAGAACTAAGAAGAGGTGGGTTCAATTCCCTCCATAGCCACTCTACATGCGTTTTTTTTCGTGGTTTACCACTTCTACTCCAGCCAAATATCGCGATGAATACTAACTTAAGGCTACGGCCACCTCCTTCCAATATTCTAGTTTCTATTAAGAATACCCACACTACTACAGCCATCAAAATGGGACTGGTTATTAGACAGATTCTACACACACCCAAATATATGGGGCTATATGACCACAGTGTCACAAATTCTCTAAATTATTCAACAACAACAACAACAGCAACAAATATAATTCATTAAATTTTCCGGTATTATATAATTTTAATCGGACTGACAGAAGTAATATATGAGGTGGATATAACCTACACACAAGGTGATTTTGTTTTTCAGTTGAGGGCCTCGGACATCATAGTCATTTATCCTTGTACACTTGGGTTCGTATGGAAGTTTTTCTGATAACATGTGCTCTTATCATAGCTGTATTAGTGGGTGTAATTGTAATTCAGGTGAGGATTGGGAAGGAGGCAGCAGTGGCCTTAAGTTATTTGACTGGAGTAAAACTGGAAAACAACGGAAAACACTTCCAGGGTGGGTGCGTGTAGGATAGGATGTGTGTGTAGAGATATAAATATACTGCACTACTTTCAAGAGTAAGAGTTGAAATTGTCACCACCATCGGGACTCAAACTTGATTCCTTGAATTTCGGTCAGGTGTGACGACACCCCACAGTACACTAGGGTTTACACCTTTACACTGATGAAATGTGGGACACTTGCATAAAAAGAAAGGACACTACTATAAGCATAAAGTGGAAAACTACCCCCTCCCTCTTGTACTCGGTGCAAATAATGTTATTTTAAATTTACATTTCTATATTGCTCCATAGCATTATTGAGCATAATAGCTGTTTGCCGTTCGTTATCTATAAATTAAACTGGAATATGTAATGTATATCATCTACTGTAAGAAAATACAAAATTCGATAGTCACAGGAAAACCAATCATGTAAATTACTCAATGATTTTAATTATAGTTTCATATCTGATCACCCAGCAATTTTGATAGAAACAATTGCTTGAAAAGTAATTACCGTGAATATATTTTGCTAAGTGGTAACAAAATTAATGTGCAAATTCATCACTTTTTATTACCCTTTGTTTCATGAATTCAATTTTTTTAAATTATAAACAATCATGTTGAAAAGAGAACTGATTATTATTTGTGTGTCATTAGGATTTGTAATTACAATTAAAAGGTAATGTAATTGACTTCTTGAAAGGCGGCTTCGGTGGCGTAGTCGGTAGCATGCTGAGCTTCTATGCCCAAGATAGCGGGTTCAAACCCGGCCGAAGCCGTCGGATTTTTTAAGAGCGTTAAAAATCCCTCAGTATGCCTTCCTTCGGAGGGGAAGTAAAGCCGGCGGTCCCATGTCATAGATTTATGGCATGTTAAAGATCCTTCCACTAATTGCACCTGTGTGAAGCCAAATTGGATAGGTTAAGAATGTAAACAACGCTCTTAGGTTTCTACGTTCGTTGCCAAGCGCCGACTGCGGTGGCGTCTAGTAGCTAAGTTCTGAATTAGACCTAGTAGTCGTTGACGGTGGCGCTTGGCAGCAAAAGTAGGAACTATTTGAAAAATTATAAGTTGCAGTACTTAAAATTAAAAAACAGATACACACACTAATACAGTCATCACAATTAACACCGGTTATCAGACAGATTCTACACACACCCAAAGTACATGGGGCTACATGACCGCGTTGTCGCAGCCCCTAAACTTAAGAACCAACCAACCACCATGACTTCTTGAATATAACTTTCCAGTCTGCAAAACTGTACGGGATAATCGATTGACAGGTTCTGAATTTTCTCTCATAACATAAGCACGTTTTACGGAGTTAATTTTTATGCCCGCATGTATTGCTTGAAACCAATTAGTAGTAATATGATGATCGCATTCAAGCATTGAGATTACTTGGATACCATTACAGCATCATCCAGGTAGCAAGTTAAGCCTACTATTGTAATTGGCGTAGATTACCGCTATAACCCCACTGCCTGTTTCTGTGATGGGGGCACCAGTATACAGATATTTATGTGAGTACACAGGAGAATATTCAGATCACAACTGGTGAAAAAATCCAGCGTGTTAATGAGAGACGTGTGAAAGGAAATGGATACGTGTGAAAGACCTCAGTCCCAGCAGTCTAAGTGGCAACAAAATGAATGTGCAAATTTATCACTTTTTAGTACCTTTTGAGTCATGCATTGAGTCATGATGTTGCTGTTGATAGTTGTTTCATGGGGCGATACATTTAGGACATCTGCCATTAATGGTTTGGGGGATAGTGAGGAAAGAAAATGAAATGGATACCTACAATTAACTTATTTACTAGAAGAGGAAGAATGGAAGAATAAGGATTAAGGATGTTGGAAGGAAGTAGAGTCATAAAAGTGAGGTAGAAAAGAAAGAAAAGGAGACGGTCCACTCCAAAGTCACAAAGACCAAAACCATATCCAGTTCAGGAATCCTTTGAGGCTACCAACTCCCTAACTCACTTGTCGTGAGTCCTTGACGGGGTACCACAATGTGGGGTGCACCATGCATAGTGGGGCTACACTCACCCTAGCTCCTTTAGTGCCTTGTACGGAAGGCAAGAGAGAGCGTGAAAATAAAAAGAAGAAGAAAGGAAAAGACATGGAAAGACAGAAAATGACTGAAAAAGACAAAAATACAAGAAACTGATGGTCGTGTAATCTCCTGATCAGAAGTCTTGTTCTTCCTGCCAGCGTAATTCACTAGTCCCAACCAAATCCAATCTCAACCTATCCATTTCCCATTCCATGTTCTCTAACCTACCACTACCAATCAGACTTAAACATTCCATGTTGCGACCAGTAGATTATTATATTTCTACTTTGTCACCTTTGTGATGTTAATCTAATAATAATAATAATAATAATATGACGATGGAGATGATGATGCTCCTCCTTTGATGTATTTTTCGAATTTCACTTGGAATCGCCAAGACAAGAAACTCGGATAATGAATGTGTATATGGAAAGTGTTCAAAATAATCGGGAAAGTCCCTAACGCTTTTCAGTACACTTACGTTTAGTCCATCGCCTCAGATATTAGGTTGTTTCATTATATAGTTCAAGAGTATTACTTTAATAATTGTAAATACAAGAATGTTAACAATTTCAATAGTCGTTAAAAGTTGGCCGTGAAAGATGGGATGAAGAATGTCTGCTTCATATGACAGAAGGAGCTATTGCGAATGGCTTCAGAACCCAAGTAACTTCGTACATAAACGAAGATATATCAAGAACATGGTTTGAAAAAAGGAATCCTACTGTTTTATGGATAGCGCGTTGGTCCATAAAATTCCACTTTCTTCTCAGAGGCATTGCTTTATCCAACTAGTGAGCGAACAAGTAACCTGCAGACAGATCCTAGCCTTGGCTACAGAACTGGAGCACATCCTTCATATTTGTGTGACAACTTGGCTTCTTGAAATAGTGCTGGAAGGAGCCCTCATAGCGGGAAACTAGAATTGTGGAGAAAAGCAACTTGTCGAGTAAAAATTACATTCATACCGAAGGAACTAATTTTTAACTCTGGAAGTCGATAAATAATAGAAACAGAACAGTAGCAATGTGTGATATTGTCTGTTTTCTTTCCAGCAAGTAGAACTTCTCATACGTAGTATCATCCGTACATTAAATGGTAAGAGTAGTAGATGGTAGGGACTGCAACCTTTTGTACTAAGTAGAGTCAACTTTTCGATTCTCCTTCTCCAGAGACTAAAATTTTTTCATCTATGAAGTGAGGGGCAGGCGTCTTCGGTGGCGTAGTTGGTAGCAAGCTGAGCTTCTATGCACAATATCACGGGTTCAAACAGATTTTAAAGAGCGTTAAAATCCCTCAGTATGCCTTCCTTCGGAGGGGAAGTAAAGCCGGTGGGCCCATGCCGTTAGATTTATGGCATGTAGAACCTTCCACGAACTACAATTGTGTGAAGCTAAATTTGTAGGTTAGATTTGGTTAACATACTATTAGTTCCAACGTTCGCCACCGGGTGCCAATTGCGGTGGCATCTAGTAGACATAGTTCTTAATAAGAATTGTACACCCGCCTGAATCAATACTAGAAACAAGATGTACAGTAAAGAACATATAGCCTACTTTCTCCTAAATGCATGGGTATTGTTATAACTCTTTGTCCTTTTCAAGGAGTATGATTGAATGTTGGTTGTAGGAGCTTGTTGAAATACAACGTGCTATAGGGATATTAAACATGAATATGAGGTGCCCTTTGCTAGTGCTACATCTGTACCAAATTTCGTTCAATTCGGTTTCACCGTGTTTGAATTGATAGGGGGAATTGATTTGCACACATACTTGGCCACCATCTGCAAACTATTGGGCTGATGTTCTTGCAGTTTGGTCAGAATATGTTTCCCAAATAAAGATATTGTATTGCAAAATTAGGTAGAGACTAGATTATTAGGTTGGTCGTAATTACATTTTAGCTTTTAACATTTGGGTGGCCGCGATTACGTTTCCATCAAGATAGCGGTGATATAAATCATGACACTGAGGTGCCCTTTGCTAGTGCTACCTCTATACCAAATTTCGTTCCATTTGGTTTCAGCGTGTTTGAATTAATAGGGGGAATCGATTCTGACACAAAGATGGCCTCCATCCGCAAACTATTAGGCGAATAACCTATTAGTTTGGTCAAAGGATGCTCCCTCCATAAAGGTATGTAGTTCAAAATTTGGTAGAGATCGGATGATTAGGTTAATCGTAATTTGATTTAAGCTTTGAACATTCGTGTGGCCACCATTACGTTTCAGTCAAGATGGCGGCGATATAAAACATGACACTGAGGTGCCCTTTGCTAGTACTACCTCTGTACCAAATTTCGTTCCATTCGGTTCCACCGTGTTCGAATTAATAGGGGGAATCAATTTTGACATAAAGATTGCCTCCATCCGCAAACTATTAGGTGAATGACCTATTAGATTGGTCAAAGGATGCTCCCTCCATAAAGGTATGTAGTTGCAAAATTTGGAAGAGATCGGATGATTAGGTTAATCGTAATTTGATTTAAGCTTTGAACATTCGTGTGGCCGCCATTACGTTTCAGTCAAGATGGCGGCGATATAAAACATGACACTGAGGTGCCCTTTGCTATTGCTACCTCTGTACCAAATTTCGTTCCATTCGGTTCCACCGTGTTCGAATTAATAGGGGGAATCAATTTTTACATAAAGATGGCCGCCATCCGCAAACTATCAGGTGAATGACCTATTAGATTGGTCAAAGGATGCTCCCTCCATAAAGGTATGTAGTTGCAAAATATGGTAGAGATCGGATGATTAGGTTAATCGTAATTTGATTTAAGCTTTGAACATTTGTGTGGCCGCCATTACGTTTCCGTCAAGATGGCGGCGAAATAAAACATGACACTGAGGTGCCTTTTGTTAGTACTACCTCTGTACCAAATTTCGTTCCATTCGTTTGCACCGCGTTCGAATTAATAGGGGGAGTCGATTTTCACACAAAGATGGCCGCCATCCGCAAACTATTACGCTGATGACCTATTGGTTTGGTCAAAGGATGCTCCCCCCATAAAGGTATGTTGTTGCAAAATTTGGTAGAGATCGGATGATTAGGTTAATCGTAATTTGATTTAAGCTTAGAACATTTGTGTGGCCGCCATTACGTTTCCGTAAAGATGGCGGCGATATAAAACATGACACTGAGGTGCCTTTTGTTAGTACTACCTCTGTACCAAATTTCGTTCCATTCGGTTGCACCGTGTTCGAATTAATAGGGGGAGTCGATTTTCACACAAAGATGGCCGCCATCCGCAAACTATTACGCTGATGACCTATTGGTTTGGTCAAAGGATGCTCCCCCCATAAAGGTATGTTGTTGCAAAATTTGGTAGAGATCGGATGATTAGGTTAATCGTAATTTGATTTAAGCTTAGAACATTTGTGTGGCCGCCATTACGTTTCCGTCAAGATGGCGGCGATATAAAACATTACACTGAGGTGCCTTTTGTTAGTACTACCTCTGTACCAAATTTCGTTCCATTCGGTTGCACCGTGTTCGAATTAATAGAGGGAATCGATTTTCACACAAAGATGGCCGCCATCCGCAAACTATTACGCTGATGACCTATTGGTTTGGTCAAAGGATGCTCCCCCCATAAAGGTATGTCGTTGCAAAATTTGGTAGAGATCGGATGATTAGGTTAGTCGTAATTTGATTTAAGCTTTGAACATTTGTGTGGCCGCCATTACGTTTCCGTCAAGATGGCGGCGATATAAAACATGACACTGAGGTGTCCTTTGCTAGTGCTACCTTTGTACCAAATTTCGTTCAATTCGCATTCACCGTGTTCGAATTGATAGGGGGGGGGGGGGGCAGACATTCAGAGTACACACACTCACACACACACACACACACAGACACACACAGACTCACACATACACACACACAGACAGACACACTTTTTTCGCCCTGTGTTGATCTCATAAGTCTACTTTCATTTTTTGCAAAAATCGAAAGTAGGCTAAAAAAAAACTTGTTTTTAGTACATGTTTCGAGGATTAATTACATTTTATCCCCTTTATCAGCTAAAAAACATATTGAAAGAACAAAATAAAACGTAGCACGGTAATAAGATACGTTATTAAACCTAATATGGTGCACCATATAATTTAGGTTATAAGATCAGAATAAAATGAAATGAAATAGATGGTGACGGTGATCAGCTTGCAGGTGCTTATGACAAATAATAGTTCCGTATTGAAGCTTGAAATGGTAGATTTGGAATACCAATACTTCACCAATTCTGGCATATCAATACGGAACCACCATGAGTCATTTAGATAATGTAATCTAGTAGACATGTTCACAGCTAGGTGTCGTTGACAGTAGCATTTGGTAGCAAAAGTAGGAACTACTTGAAATTGATCGTATGCAGTCCTTACCTCAATTACAGATAACACACACTAATAACAGCCATCACAACACCGGTTATCAGACAGATTCGACAAACACACAAAGTACACGGGGCTACATGACCGCGTTGTTGTAGCCCCTAAACTGAGGAACCAACCAACCGAAATGAGGGACATCGTTTACAATGCTGGTGTGGTACCTTATTTTCAGTATTTGACTCTATCTACCCAAGGTCTACATTCATAACAATCACACACCAGAATAACATAGAATTAAAACCATGAGCAAACGATATTCTTGTGTATTCGGTTCTGCTTGGTCCACGTGTGTTTTATGAACAGATTATGCAACATCTAGATAAGAGCGGCTGATTGTTAACGTGAATGAGTCTGGGCAGTCCATTAGAGTCATATTTTATAGGAATCAAATTTTGGATAAAATGTATAATACCTGTGTAAGTGTATGCGGGATTTTTGAATGCATGAAACATAAATCTTCAGCTCTTTGTAGGCGATATATAATAATAAAAAATAAAAAATGATACGAGTCTTACAGAAGTCGCATATGATGTGTAACATCTGACATGCTATCCTACTATGGAATTGAGATGAAATGTATGTGAAGTCATCTGACATGTTATCCTACTCGTATACTACACAGCTTGGACATTCTTGAAAAGTTAATTTACGCTCTGTTTTCGTACTGGTACTATGATGAATGTATAGATTGCATTGGAGATATGCTACTGTCACAATTGTTTAAACTAACATCACATATTATATTGTAAATTAAGAGGAGGAATGAAACCATAGTCTCTAGCCTATCTATAGACTACTAGAAATAATGATCAATACAATCAAATTTCCCAACTCCTGCTTGGTGCAAACTATTGTAATTAAAATTAGATAAATCTAAATTTCATGTAGATTTTGTTAAAATGACGCATAATGTTATGATATATGTCGTTTAAATCGATAATCCAGTAGCATAAATAATTGTTGGGACTGGGGTCCGAACCTGAGTGCTCATGATTCGCAGACCAAGATGTTATCCACACAGCCATTAACACTACAGACATTTAGAGTACAAGACAGGTACTCAATTTCACGTGTCGGTAATAATATGGAAGAATTTTTAGCCTATTTTCAATTTTGAAAAAAAAAAAAAATAGGCTTATGAGATCACCTTTTGTCCGTGTGTGTGTGCGCGTGTGTGTGTGTGTGAGTGTGTGTGTGAGGTGTGTGTGTGTCCCACCCTAATAAATTCTAAACGGCGGGAGCGATTTCAATGAAACTCGGTAAGTTCATCGCACTATTCCGGGCAACCCCGACCGTGCCCTTCAAATTTTGTTACGTCTCACTAATCCAACATGGCGGCTGTGCGAAATATTTCACCAGCATTCAATATCTCCGAAACTATTCCCGATATCACCCTGGAATTTATTACGGTGATAAAGGGAACTACTAGAAGTTCACCTATGTGACTTTTGAAAAACTGGTAACTAAAAAACCAACATGGCGGCCACGCGAATTCGCGACTTTTAAATAGACGTTTCTCGCGACTTAACCAACCAAACGCAATGAAACTTGATACAGTATGTGTTTATACACATTATAATGCAACGACATCTAACTTCGTTCAATTCTTTACATAACCACAAGAAGGCGGATGTGCGAAATATTTCACCGGCATTCTATATCTCTGAAACTATTAAGGGTATCATCCTGAAATTTTGTACGGAGATAAAGGGTACTACTGGAAGTTCATCTATAAGACTTTCAAAAACCGATTAACTACAAAACGAACATGGCGGCCAAGCGAATTTGAAAAATTTAAATAGATCATTCTCGCGATTTTATGTTCCAAACGCAATGAAATCTGGTAAAGGAAATGTTTATACACATTGTAATGCACTGGTATCTAATTTAGGTCAATTGTTTACATAACCTCAAGATGGCGGCTGTGCGAATTTTAAAATTAAGTTTTTATTTCTTGTGTCGTTATCATGCGATCAAAGTGAAAGTTTGAATAATGAACCTACGCAATATTTTTCCTTTAATGGTACATGACTCTATGGCCTATACATTTAACTATCCGACATGGCGACCATCTGAAATATTTAGACGGCTCTGAATATCTACGAATTTATTATAGCAATCAAACAGATTTTTCTTATGTTCATTGGGGCATTGAACTTAAGTTCACCTATAGGACTTTAAATAACCTGGTGATCTCAAATCCAACATGGCGGCGACGCGAATTATAAATATTCACATGGACGTTTCTCGCAATTTAACCATCCGATTGCAGTGAAACTTAGTACAGTAAATCCTTATACGAATGTTAATCCACTGGCATCCAATTTATTTCAATTGTTTCCATACCCACAAGATGGCAGCTGAGCGAAATTTTAAAATCTCCTTGTTTCTTCTTGTGTCTTAATCATGCGATTGAAGTTTGAATGCTACACGTACACAATAATCTTCATTTAACAGTACATAACTCTAGGACCTACACATATAAAATCCAACATGGTGACCATCCGAAATATTTAGTCGGTTCTCAATATCTACGAATCTATTACAGCAATCAAACTGAATTTTGTATGTTGTTAGTGGCAGTTAACATAAGTAGGATATATGAAAATAGGCTGTATAGTTCCTCACGGAACTACTTGTTTAATGTTCCATTAATATTTTGCTTTTTTTTTTCGATAATGTTCCTGCGTGTAATTGAGTTTTAAATTAGTTATGAATACGTCTGCTTGACAGTAAAGGGAATTCCTATAGTGGTCTATGAAAGGCTCACCCGGTTCCCGTATAAAATCATCGATATATATTACATTGATAACTGCATTACCGCAATGTGGGTTAATATCTGAATAGCCATTGTTCAGAAACATAATATCGGCCTTGTCGACTAGTTACAATGTTTAATATAAAAGCATATCATTATTTAAATACTGATACGAAGACATGTGGTTTGTGTTTCAATGAGTTGACACCAGAGTTCGCATGAGCGTTTACCATTCAGTATGAAACTGTTGAGGAAAGTTACTCGGTGAGTGGATGTCCATCACTTTTATCCAGATATTGAAAAAACAGACTCTTAATAAATCATAATTGTTTTCAGCAAATATGATTTAATGAATATTTGTACACCAACGAATGAGAACTTGATGATGATTCATTGTAGAAATATCTGTAATGGCGCCTCCAAACCTTGAAGTAATCCGTATGTGATATGCATTCCACATGGTACCACTGGCAGCTGGCAGTGCGTCTTACACCCTTCCGTCCGATCCACTTCCGTCCCATTTTTCAAAATCGCTCCCACAAAAATATCCAGCAAGCGAGTGGAAAGATGTTACACATCAAAAAGTATTTTGTATTATGAGTGATTTTTATGAGCTTTTCGAAATGTTATTGCCTTACGTTTCGAGGCAAATAATATCCCCAAAAGTACAGCAGAAACGGATTGTTTTTACACCTGTGAAAGCAGAGATGGTATTGCAGAGGATGAACCACTAGGTGGTTAATAGCTTCATGTTTATATAGATATATGTCTCACTAACACAGGTATACATTCTTAAATATTATTTCTTTGTGTTTTTTTTTACTGTAACCCATTTCGCGTTTCATTACTTGTGATCATCGAGAAAAAAAATATTACTGAAGGATTATGACAAATTTTAAGGGGGAGTGGCAATAAATAACAATATTAAATTTATGCTAGTCGCCTCCGTAGCGTAGCGGTCAGCATGCTTAGCTGCCGCCCCGGAGGTCCTGGGTTCGATTCCCGGCTCTGCCACGAAATTTGAAAAGTGGTATGAGGACTGGAACGGGGTCTACTCAGCCTCGGGTGGTCCAAATGAGTAGAGGGGGTTCGATTCCCACCTCAGCCATCCTCGAAGTGGTTTTGCGTGGTTTCCCACTTCGTCTTCGGGCAAATGCCGGGATGGTACTGTCCCCGATAATCCGGATAGTAGGCTGTCATAAATCCGCCCCCTCAATCGGATTGCCAATAATCAATCGCACCGGCACAGCTACATCAATGAAAATGGCACTGACAGATACTACCGAGATTAGAGCACAGTAGTTAACAAGAAATTATTGGGGAACACACCAAAATATACGGGGGTTCATACTTACCTTTTACTTACCTATTCAATTTAATCTCGGGTCTGGGTTTTCAACAGGATCACTTAATAGTATGCCCTCACAATAACCTCCACCACGATATTTAAAATGAACCAAGACGAAACAAGAAAATTTAAACTGCACAGTAATTTATTTCACATAAAGAAAAATATAATTTAACAAATTTATCAACAAAATATACGTGGCAATCAGAAGCCATTGTCAATACAACATGTCCTCCTGTAGGACTTGTAGACTTCACATACAAAAATTCAGCTTTCTCTAGCTCAAAAGAACGTAATAATAATAATGCACATTGGAATGGATGAGGGAGCTGGGACGAGACATATAGCAATTGTTTCATTTTTCATGAACTTCACATTTTATTTATAACCGCAAGGCTGCTATGTAGATGACCTTGGCCTCTATCATACAGTTATCTGGCCACCAGTGATACACCCTGCACCATGTCGCATGCATGCATCGTCAAATGGACACACCTGTCCAGCCAATGTTAGCATATGCTAGTTACATCAGAGCCTAGCTCCTTTTCAACACTTTAAATGTTCACATCTCAACTCAAATATTATCACGCAAATCTTTTAAATGCTCCATTCAAATATCAATGGATTACTATAATAATCCCAAATCTTGTTTAATTGTATAATCCAATTGTTGAACTAGCGTTGTTTAGAGTATAATAACGAAAACGCTTAATGTTTATAACAAATGTTCATTAATTATTTATAACATTTTAAATTGTTTATAACATTGTCAAACGACAATTGAAAAATTTATACACGCCTCTATTAATCCCGTTCGTTTCAAATTATTATTAAAGATATTTACATAGTTATTTACATTATTTATATTATTTATATTAGATATACATTAAACCACACGTTTATCCGGTTGATCATTACTTAAATCGTGGTGATATAATCGACCAATGAAGGTTAGTTATATTTAAATTTTAAATTCAGGTATAATAAGATTTAATAATTATTATTATTTGTGACGGTAATCTCCATTCAAAATCGTTATCTCAAATTATTTAAACACTCTTGTTAATTTTAACAGTAACTTCACATGAATAATTTTCAATGGACCTGAACAATACACTCAGCGGAAAAATACCTCGCTCAAAATGCACAAAATTGCACCAAAATTGGCCCATAATTCATCATATATCTCATTATATATGGCATCAAAATCTTCCACAATACACAAAAAACCTCCACTTACAAATTCATCAACATCATCAATATTACTGTGGGAACCTCCTTCACTTAATACAGGGCATTATTCATCAGCGACTTTTACACGTCCACTGAACTAACGATTATACATCCATAGTTCCTCTTTAAAAATTCTTATATTCATCAATTGTATCGAAAACTGTTATTATATTTAACCTTCGTGGGTTTCATTCATGAATCGATATGAAGTAAAAATTTGCCAATCACAAATAAATTTAATAGCAAATACCATTTGACACGCCTCCCTGGTCTATCAAATTTGAGATTAATATCATCAAAGTATCGCAGTATAAAACTACTATCTTCAATCAAAGTTCATCTAAACTGCATAAATAGTCGAATAGAATACAATTAGACTGTGGACTGCAAACATTATTGTTCCAATCTAGAATTGAGAAAAACTCCTATCAAATGTTCATTACTATAGTGTACTCAATAAATCGTACTCGAAGTTCATATTTCATAAAATTGTCTATAATGCAATGGTATTTCATAATTGACGATAAATGTCTATGTTGCAATCATGTTCATAAAACGACTAGTATTTCCAAGATCGTCGATAAAGTAGTAGATTTTAACGCTCTAAAATCTTTTAATCATTCTTCTTTCTTGAGGATGACAGAAAATTGGTCAAAGTAATTTACTGAATAGAATTACTCTAATAAAATGACACGCTGTCTGAATTCAAATTTGCCATAGAAAATCGTTAACTTTACAGTTAAATCGTGACTACAAAAATATGCAAATTACTGAAAGAATATATATTATCAGTCTCAACTGATCCAAAATTATTTAAATATGCCAATGACATAATAATGTCTCAATAAATCGTAGAAAAAGGCATAAATCAGTAAAGTGTACAGAGTACAGAAATATCAAGCAAGAATATGGGGCAAAATATATGGGACAGAAAATATGGGGAAAATGGTTGCTCAGGTATCGCTAAATGGCTCAAATAAAACAAGAAACGTTCACGACTACCTTATCTGTTGATTGAAGTTCTAGAGGAAAATTTCCAAAGAAGACTGCTGTTGGTTCCATTTACCACCGTAAAGATGTGCTCCGACCTCGAACCTGGAACCTGCGCCCTCGGAGAATAGAACAGTTTCCTCCCCCGGAAATAGCACTGCTCCGTGTAGACGATAGACATCCATCTGGCAAAACTCTTCTTGTGAGCCGGGTCCACCCTGGCCTCTCTTGATAGTTCCCTGAAGTTCTGGTAGAAATTCGCCATGAAGTTTATTGCAATTATTTCCGCAGAAATGTTCATAATTGTGGAGTATGAAGATATTTCCACTGCCATTTGATATAATTCAGCGATGGATTACGATGCATGAGTGTAGTTGGATGTTCACTACATGCTCGCTTTTGTAGAATGACGATTAACGAAGCTCCATGCTGCTATTTCACTCCATTGATATATGTCCCAATTGCATTAAAGTTTTAGTCTTCCATCTCCACTTCCGTTATAATAATAGTCGAAAGTACTGCCAGATTATATTGTTCCATTGTAGAATGTAGCGTTGTATCACCAAATGTAATCTTCAGTATCACGGTTGCAATACACGTGTCAGCCGTAGCGTAGAATGTGGTATTATAAAAGTGCTTCTCTGGTGTCGAGAAAATCACTTTTGTCTGCAGTCTTAAAATGCGAATATCTTCCAAAGTATAATAGTGAAAATGTTCAACTTTCGTACACGCCTCAATATTGTAATGCACAATTGAATTAGCATAAATGCAGTAGCTAACTCTTGATAGAAAATCATGTAGACTCGTTTATGTGTGCGCTCCAACTTCGCCTAGTTTCAGTAACCGTAAAATTGTACTGCTGCACGCTCCGTGCTTGTTCGATGCTGTGGGCTCTTACCACACGTGCTAATGACGACTTGCTTCACTTCAGAACTCGAAGTCTGACAATATGAGAATCAAAAAATTGAGCCATGAGCCATGAGAGCTTCCTCTCTGCTGTGCAAGGCCTTTTATCAACTTCTTAAGGGGCGTATCCATCCCTTCCATAGCTTGTTCCTCCGTCATTGCTAGAAGTTCTAACTTTGGCTATACTTGACGGATTTTCAAATTTCAAAAACTCATAATTAATTTCTTCATAATTCCAAATCAATGCCAAAATGAAAATAGATTTCCACAATTCTGCATGCCAAAAGTAATTAAATATCGTAGTTTCAGTAATCTCCGTCTTCCTCCAAACTATCATTCATTGGTTCGAGCCTCTCCTCCAATAGCGTAACTTCTTCCTCAGCACAATTCCTTGTTTCCCTGCGACTGCGTCGTAAATCTCAGAACCTTCTCGAACAAAATCATGACGTCACCAAGAATCTCAGCTCATCCAGCCTACTTGCATAAAGTCTGCGTCATCCGTGCCTACGTCATGAATATACACGTCACAACTATGACGGCCATAACTTTATTCACATATGCCAATACAGCCACCGTGGTCTCAGTATAATTCAATTTACGGGGGCAGTACCTACTGTAAGGCCACGGCCGCCTCCTTCCCTCTTCCTAGCCTATCCATCCCAATCTTCCATCCCTTCCCATCCCTCATGAGGCCCCTGATCACTTTGCAGGTGAGGCTGCCTGGGCGAAGTGCTGATCACACCTCCCCAGTTGTATCCATCCCGACCAGATGTTCCAAGCTCCAGGACACTGCCCATATAGGCGGTAGTGGTGAGTTCCCTCGCTGAGTCCGTGGGAACCACCAACCTAGAGGGTAAATTGACTAAAAAATAATAATTTATGCTTGTTCCTATCATAAATTTTGTACAACAATTATACATATTTTTAAGGAAACACAGACATCTTTGTTAGTACGATAGAATGCTTTTAATTGTGAAAATTTAGATTTATTTCATACTGTACCTTCTATGTTTATAAGATTGTTTAAAAATTAGTTTTATTTTCTAATGCAAGTTTAACCTTTAGCTACGATTTGATTCTCACTCAGACCAGTAGAGAATGAATTAACTTTCTATAAAATTTAAAAAAATATTTTTTGTCCAAAATAATATGAAATAATAAAGCTTAATTAAAAGGTGACTGAGGTTTACTTTGAATCTGGAGGTTTAAAATTGACGAAAGTTAGAAAATTCCTATAAAAATGTGAGATATGAGGAAAACGGTACAGGGCAAAAGCAGGTCAAAGAAATCGCAAATTTTTAAAATTGTGCAAAAATGATTGAATTTAAAATTTAGTAAATTTCAAAGTTTGATTTTACTAGCAACGATTGCGTATTATTTTTACTATTTTGTTGACTCTTTATTCTGTATCTTTCCTCTTAATTTGGTCATCCTATTATATCATGAATTATCATGTTTACTGCAATGAAATGTTCAATTCTCGAAGGAAACCTTAAAAGTTCAACATACTTTCACCAGATGTGTCTTCCTACACATTATAACTACAACTAAAATATCTCAGACGCTATTGGAACTACCTTGCATGAAGACTGCTACAAAAACATAGGTAGGTGTGTCCAATCCCATGGACATAAAAGAACTCTATTTGAAGAATTTGTTCAGCGTCCCAGTCCCTCGACTGGTTAGAAAGGAACCTTTTTGGAAAATGACGGTACTTTGAAGGATAGAACAACTCATATTAGGCATCTTGATTTGAGAAACAATGCAGAACCGAAGTCACAGAAAACCAAATATTAATGGCATTAGAGGCAGCATTATTGAGTAAAGTGCACCTTGATGTCCTCACCAGGTGGTGATTGATAACAAGTGTCTGGTTAAAACCATGGCAACACACCACTTGCCATACAACTTCTCTATGTTTTATGCCTCAATTATTAACTAACAAAGAAAAGAACTCGGCAGACCGGAGAGGCCACTGCTGGCCTGTGCATATTATACCTATTTTTGTAAATCTTACGGAGGTTGTGAAGAGAAAATAGGCTGCCCAGCATATATTAAAACACCAGCACCATAGCCGTCGTTGACGGATTCATTGGGTAAATGAAGGGCGTTGACAACATCTAGGGCATATCTCCGTCACTGAAATAAATAAATAAATTAATTAATAAATTAATTAATTAATTAACCAATAAAACAATAAACCAATATATCAATAGATAAATAAATGTCAAAGTATTGAGAAGTGCAAACATTGACTCGGACCATTATCTTTCTTTCATCAAGACCAATTTCATACCCCTTAAAACAAGCAGAAGAATCCATTGGATCAAATCCCGAATTCCAAGTATCAATCCATCTGAGCTGAGAGACAGCGATTACATCACCAAGACCCTAGCTAAAACAAGGAAAAGAAGGACTGGCCCCAACTACAGAAAGCGTTAGTAGATGTAGCGACAATAGCCATCCCGGCAGTCAGAAAGAGTAGGCCATACATCCGTTGTGGACAGCTATATGTTACAAAGCAATAGAAGAGAGAAAACAAGCATGGCTGAAATGGAATCGTAATAAAAGTGTGAACAATCGTAAGAATTTCTTAGAAACTCGGAAAACTACTGACAAAATTATCAGAACAAGCAAGAGGTAGTATAATAAAGATATTATTGATCAAGCAGAGAGGGATTTCCAGCGGAACAACACTACAGACTTCTACCAGGCTTTTAAATCACAAATAACACCCTATTCATCTCCTACACTTCACCTTCGGGGAGCTGTCGGAGATCTGAAACTGGACAATAAGGATTACACCACAGTCCTAGGAGAGTATTTCAGCGACCTTCTCAACTCCGAGGAACCCATGGAAAAGCTATCTTTTGAACCTAAGGACGTTGCTAAGCCTCACACTCTCTCTAACAAGGGAAGAGATCCAGAAAGTCATTTCCGAACTAAAGTCCAATAAAGCAGCAGGGGAAGATGGGATCATTTCAGATCTCTGGAAGTATGCTGATGAGGAGTCAATACAGAGTATCCATGACATCATATCTAACGTCTGGTTGACAGAACAATTACCTAGTAACTGAATCTCAGATATCATCCACCCACTGCACAGAACAGGTGACAAATCAGATCTCAACAATTATAGAGGGATTTCCCTGGCATCAGTGACATAAAATATACTCTCCAAAGTATTGCTCACGAGATTAGAAGTTCAACTGGATTCTTGCATTGGAGAGTACCAGCTGGGTTTCGAAAGTCAGGATCATGCGCCGAATAGATTCTGAATCTCAAAACCATTCTCACATACAAAAATCTAAGTGCCTCACCTTATGTGGCGATTTTCATTGACTTCGAAAAGGCCTACGACTCTGTAGACAGAGAGTCAATCTTTCAGATACTTCCTTAGTTGGGGCTAGATAAAAGGACCCTGAACCTTCTGAAAGTGACTCTCACCAACACCACAGTCAAAGTCAAATTAAGAGGGCAACTGTCCAAGAGCTTCGAGGTCAGAACTGGTGTTAGACAAGGAGATGGCTTATCCCCGATTCTCTTCAATTGCCTACTAGAAAACGTAATTTGTGAGTGGAAAAAACTCTGAAGGATGATTCTGTATTGAGATTAGGCTAAAAGAAAGACAAGTTAACAGTCCCCTGATTAGCCTTTGCAGATGACCTTGCACTCCTTGCGTCCAGTGTGGAGGAAGCTAACATTCAACTATCCTCTTTGAATTAGAGCAGCTAAAGTAGGCTTAAAGATCGCCATCAACAAAACACAGTTTATCAGCAAAGTCAGAGATGCGTCCGAGTCAATCCCACTGGAGGACAAAGTAATACGAAGGACTATGCGTATGAGATGTGATACTGTTTTACGCTTCGAAGGTTCATTCACGTTATTTATCAGTAAGCCACCGTACCCAACGTTATTTTCGTATCCAACTGAAACCGTACAATCGGCATGTTCTTTGTGGATGCCCGTTTGCCGTTTTGATGCATCCATGCAGTCACTTGCCGCACACTTTCTTTTTGTAAAGGTCTTGCTTCCATGTCGTCATAAATCTTGTAAAGTCGTTTAAGGTCATTGTGGCTTGGCTATAAACGGGGAACTGTCGACCATGCTGGCATTAGACGTTGAAAGTGTGGCTGAAAACTAAAAAAATAAGGGGCGGAAGACTCACCCAGTATACTTATCTAGCAAACTGCCCGGCATCTTGAACAGTTTACCCAGCGTAAGCTTGAAAGTCGCACGGACGGCAGGTCTCAGACGCAATTCTGAAAAGCCGAGGTGAACAGCGAAACTCCAAAGACAAATATTCTTCCCTGAAGTCTTAACAAGACGCGACTCAACTGTTTGATACTGGCCGAATTTGGGGTGATAGGCTCAGTCGCTAGCTCTTAAACTAGCTCCGAAGCTAGTAATGTAATGTTCCACGGAATGGATATTCTTGGAAGAAATGGAAACGTAAAAACGCTTATAGTGGGCGATGTATTAAAGATAGAGATATGCTGTCCCGGACTCGTTTGTAGAACTTCTCATCCTGAACAATTCTTACACTCATAGTATATAGATATTTTAACGGTTTACCCAGCGTGAGCTTAAAAGACGCACGGACGGCAGGATTTTCTTTGACTAGATTAACTGAAATCGTTACTGCTCGGCTTCCTGTGGTCATATATGAATGTTTTTCTACAGAAAGCTTCCACGATAAATCCTTGACAGAATAAAGTTCCATCCAGTGGTTCTCAAGATTACTTGTTACATCCAAGTATCGGCGACTTACAGTAGTTTTATGCTATGTCGAGATGACGAACTTTGCCAATTTTGATGTTTTTTTCTATTTTCTTTTCAAAATTACAAAGAAACCTAACGTGATACAGAACATGTTTACGCACATATGGATTTAATATTTTCCCTCGTAGCAGGGAAAGGAATTGAAATGCATTCATTAACTTAGAGCAGAAAGCTAACTTTTTCATAAAGATTTGAACAAGAGTATTATTGAACTCGGGCAGTCGATCAAATGGTGGCATAAGGATTGTGTTTATTACAATGGGAACACGAGTCTGCAAGCCGGAGGCATTAAGTGGGAGGGCTGTGTTATTTGGAAGTCAACCGACTGTTAATGGGCAAACAGGAGCCCAGTAATTCAGAGGGGTCGCCGCCACAAATCACGTGCAATCCAATAGCTCGAGGGAAACAACAAGTTATCTGATGTCCTCTTTAAACTAGATGAATGTCCACGCTAAATAATGGCTGATATCACGTGACCGATTGTCGTCAAAGGCCATTATCTGTGTTCACCGCCTCTCGCCATCTCTTCTAGGGTTACCTTCACTAAAATACAAGTAGGTCCCTTCTATTCATTTACCTCTCTATTGCACATGCCCTCAGTTAATTGTTACTGCTTGTAATGATGTTTTCTTCTGTAAAGAATTTTCAAAATAATTGTCGAGATTTCAAAATAAACCAAGATGTTCAGTAAAGAACAATATAGCTTACTTAGTCCAAAATGTATTAATATAGTTATAACTCTTTGTCCTTATTATGAATTAAAATTAATGTTGGTTGCAGGAGTTTGTTAAAATGCAACATAGTGTATTATACGTTGGTTAATTGATTGTTGTTTTAAGGGCCGGAACAGCGAGGTCAACTGCCCCCTTTTTACTCGTTATACAATGCTAAAGATGTTCTTTAATTCCAATCATTACATTACTTCCTGAGCCTATTACCGACCCCTTAACTCAATTTGGTACTTTGGTAATTTGGCTCTCACCCATGTAGCCGAGGTACGAATATGTAAAAGTTGTTTATAGCCTACTTTCTATTTTTGAATAAAATGATGAGATCTACACACTTTGTATGTCTGTCAGTGTGTGAGTGTGTGAACTCTCTATGTCTGTCCCCCATTATCAATTCAAACATGACGAAACCGAATTGAACCAAATTTGGTATAGAGGTAGCACTAGCAAAGGGCACCTCAGTGTCATGTTTTATACTGCCTCCATCTTTACCAAAACTTAATGGCGGCCACTCAAATGGTCAAAGCATAAAATTAAATTATGACCAAACTAATAATCGGATCTTTAAAAATTGTGGTAAAAACATACCTTCACATCGGATGCGTCTTGTGCCCAAATTACAAAGTCATCAGCCGTACCATTTCAGGATGGCGGCCGTGTGAATTATGCACACTTTATAATTCATAACATGGGACCCACCAGTTCCGATTATCGAACCGAGAATCGTTGAAACTGTTCTAAAGGACATGGCCCGTTGGAAATTAAAAGTTTGTATTGTAATATTATAGTGCAGAAGTGACTTTAAAAAACTGAAACGTCTCGGTTACAAGGCAAGATGGCAGCTGATCTCTCGTTCTGACTTATATTTCACTAATTTGAGTATGCTGCATGAAATATAGCCTACTGATAGAAATAATATGAACTTTGTATGAAATGGGTTATGATGGATATATACTCCAGTGAAGAAATCGTTTAGTCAAAGTCATTATTTTCTAAGACGTTGTATGTAAATCATTTGATACCGTCAAACTAGGGAGGACATGTTTAGTTCAGTGGTTAGAGTTAGAGCTTTGGTCTTTCGTTCGGCCGACCGGGGTTCAAACCCCATCAAAGTTGTATTTTTAGCTGGATTTTTTTATTTATTGTTATTATTGTTTATTGTTATTGCTATTGTTATTGTTATTATATTGTGCATTTTGCAATAGAAAATATATATTTAATTAAAACCACGTTCTCCACTGGATCTGCACGAGTGACATCTACTAGCAACCAGTTGAACTATGCGGGAGCTAACCACGACCTACTAGATGCGAGCTGCGCTCATTATCGGCCAGTTATTGAACCCATGCCTACGATATAATTTAAAAATATCCTCTTGTTACTGAAGCCTCCGTGGCTTAGGCGGCAGCACGCCGGCCTCTCACCGCTGGGTCCGTGGTTCAAATCCCGGTCACTCCATGTGAGATCTGTGCTGGACAAAACGGAGGCAGACAGGTTTTTCTCTGGGTACTCCGGTTTTCCCTGTCAAAATTTCATTCCAGCAACACTCTCCACTATCATTTCATTTCATCTGTCAATCATTTAATCATTGCCCCAGAGGAGTGCGTCAGGCCTCGGCAGCCGGCACAGTTCATATCCTCGCCGCTAGATAGGGGCTTCATTCATTCCATTCCTGACCCGGTAGGAGACTGGAAGCAGGATGTGGATTTTCATTTCATTTCCTCTTGTTACTGATAGAGCACACTCGACCACAGGGATAGGCGCGATTAAAAATTAGGTGTGAACTAGGTAAAATAAATGCGTTTCTCCCAGTGATACGTTTAGACCAACGAAGTTTCAATTATTGTAAGTGGTCGGTGTTAATATACTGAATTCCTACGTTGTATGGGGCGTTTGCTGATGAAATTGTAAAATGCTGGGGTATATTATAGAGGCTACTATGGCTTCAACACCGCTGCTCAAATCCAGTGAGCCACTTTGCACTTCAAATAGGAAGAAAGTAGGAGGTGATAAGAACAAAGAGTTATAACTATACCCATACATTTAGGAGAAAGGAGGCTATATGTTCCTTCCTGAACATCTTGTTTTATTTGTGCTTTATTATATGTGCTGTTACTCGTATAATCACCCATTTATTACACATAGGCCTATTAAGCATTTTCTAATCGGAAATTACACTGCAAGTTCTATTGCAAACTTTCACAACAAAGAGGCTAGTTCATTGGCTAACGATTCCCTCACCCGCCCCTCTGCCAAAAATACATTACCTACTAGTAATATAAAGAATACTATTTGATTTATGTGTCAGAAGCTATGTTGGCTGTAGTAAACTCAACCGCGGATATTGGATTACGAAGGAAATCGCTATGTTAGCGCGTTGAAATATATGGTGCTATTTGTATACAGTACCTAGGTATAAAACGTACTATTTTCATTGCAAAATACACACTGTATATTCTTAATATTACAATGTCTCAGTAGTCATAAAACAATTATATAAAAAATCAAGCAAATAAAAACAACCTTGTCTGGATTCGATCCCAGCTCTACAGGCAAAAGTCTGTCACGCTAATCCGTTGGCCAAACCTGTTCATTGCTGCAATAAGGTTATCATTAGTCTTGAATATAAATGGCAAGTGATGTATTGGAATAATAGATTTCTTCAGGGTATTAGACTAAGCCTTAATTACAAGCCATTTTATATTTAATTTATAATATATCCTTTCAGTACATTACATAAAACAACTTCAACTGAAATATGGACCAGGCATCAAACATTTAGTCCCCATTTTGACGTGTGAGCTTTTAAGTGCTCGGTGCACGACTCGACACGTCCACTCGGCCAGAGCGCTCTTAAGGCACTGCTACAGTATAATATTATATATAAATACCGTATATAATATCCAACGGGTCATATCCTTGAGGGCAGTTTAGTTGGTCATTTATTTATTTATTTATTTATTTATTTATTGAGGTTTTAAGAGGCGGAACAGCGAGGTCATCTGCCGCGTGAGGGCAATTCAAACCACCTTCTGTACTATAAGTGGTAGTGGAGAACCTGGGTCTTGTTGGGTCATAAGTTATGGATCATGCTTTCATGAATCACACGGCCGCCATCTTGAAATTGTTTGGATGATGACCTTGTAGTTAGGGCAACAGACGCTCCCCTCTCAAAGGTATATTGTTGCGAGATTTGTAATTAGATTTAAGCTTTAAATATTTGGATGGTTGCCATTTCTTTTTGTTAAGATGGCGGCAATATAGAACATGACACTGAGGTGTCCTATTCTAGTGCTACCTCTGTACCAAATTTGGTTCGATTGGGTTTAGTCATGTTTGAATTGATAGGGCGGACAGACATACACACACCTCAACACGTAAACGCACACACAAACTTTTGACCCATGTAGATCTCATGTCTACAAAAAATGTGTTCATAGTTGTAGTTTACTCCACGGACTTTTGTTGGTGTCCTTGATAGCTCTCGCGTTGAAGTGATCACGGTAGCCTAGTAACAGCCCACCAGGGTCGTTCCTGGACAACATCGGAGCACAAAGCTCATGCCTTATCCACGATTGTGACCCGATTAAGTTCTCTGCGCGAATGACAACTTACATAATAAGTGTAAGCCCTAGAATTTGTTGGTCACCCACCGGCAGAAAACGGTGGAGGGAACAGTACAGAATTTGTAATAGATGCGAAATTTGTCCACAGCTTATAACGTCATGTATATTTATGTTATATGATCCCGTTCAAGTGTATTTTAGCAGTATTCGATTGGAGATAAAATGAAAAATTGGCTCATAATACGAAATTATTCGTTTTGTGTGAAAGACATCACATATTCTTGATTTTCTATAAGATGAACGAATTGTCAATATACGAGTGGTTTATATACCTAAGTAGTAACAGTTCTTGAAATTAGCTAAATTATGCATTAATTCGTGAGCGCTGTGCTTGGAATGTTTAAAGGAAACCTATTTCTTTCAGGGACAACGATCAAAATGAATTTATTTCTAAAATTTGAATGTTCTTCATGTATATATGTCTGGATGATCAACTCTCAATTCCATTTCGTTTCCAAATACTATGAAAGAATCCTTTAGTAAAGCCGTATATCGAACCAAGAACCTCAACCGAGAGCACTAACCCATGGTGACAGAATGGCAGGGTAGTGAAGCGGAAGTTGTTTTAATATTCGGACATAGAATGAATGTCACCAACGAGCTGTCTTTGCAGATGACAGTTTTAATAACGGAATATGAAACAGATTTAGAGGCCTCATTAAGGCAAATGAATGGCGTTCTGAGACAAACATGTAAAAATGGAAATAGAATGAGGAATATATTAAACAGAGCCCTGTACAGCAAACGTGGAGTCGGTGGATTGTCTGACTGGCAAACGAATTAATTCACAGAAATCTTCCGTGGTAATTCAAAATTAATTTGTGTAGATTGTAAATATTACTTCAAAACTACAATAGGTGCGAAGTCATTGATAAATGTTAGAAATATAATGTAGATAATACCGTAAATAAAACAAATAGAAACATTCATCTTCTAATTATAAAAATGAATGTTACATGATAGTGTGTTTGCTAGTTTATCTGTTCGTCCCATTCGTCCGATTGCGATGAGGCTTTGATGAGATGTTGTGCCCTCTCCCGCGAAGGTTTCTTAAATAGTAAGTCAATTTTACAATACGTGGCGTACGAGAAGTTTCAACAAATGAGTGTTGGCGCGCGAATCGTTTCGTCAAAGTCCCACATGCGTTCATATACCGTTCATCGGATTGCGATGAGGCTTTGGAGAGTTTTTGTACACACTCCCGCAAAGGTTTCTGAATTTAAATCCATTCTACAATAGGTGTCGCACGAGTCGTTTCAACAAATGAGTATTGACGCGCGAAACATTTCAATTTATTCACTCTCATTTCGTATTTCACTGCACTTTCTTTCTTTCTTTCTTTCTTTCTTTCTTTCTTTCTTTCTTTGGTTGGCATTGCAACACATGCCGGTTACTTCTAGTAAATTCATAAAGAAATTATATTGATTTATTTCGTATTTGTTAGAATTTGATGGAACTATTCTCAAAGTATTAGATGTTCCTACAATTGAATCGGTCGATGGAGAAAGGAACTACGTCACTTTTTGTCCATTTATTGTTTTACGGAAATGTATTACACAAACCAAGATGCACTTTATCATTATTAAACGAACTATGTTTGGCTGTGGGAGAAACATGATGTTGCATTTTTACATGCTGAGGAGAAAGGAAATAAAATGAAAATCGAAGATATTCAGAAATTGGTTAAATACATCCACGGGGACGTCGCCTCCATAGCGTAGCGGTCAGCATGGTTAGCTGCCGCCCCGGAGGTCCTGGGTTCGATTCCCGGCTCTTCCACGAAATTTGAATAGTGGTACGAGGACTGGAACGGGGTCTACTCAGCCTCGGGTGGCCCAAATGAGTAGAGGGGGTTAAATTCCCCCTCAGCCATCCTCGAAGTGGTTTTCCGTGGTTTCCCACTTCGTCTTCGGGCAAATGCCGGGATGGTACCTCCTTCAGGGCCACGGCCGCCTCCTTCCCTCTTCCTTGCCTATCCATCCTCACCATCCCTTACCTTCCCTCATGAGGCCCCTGTTCGCTTTGCAGGTGATGCCGCCTGGGCGAGGTGCCAATCCCACCTCACCAGTTGTATCCCTTCCGATTCGATGTTCCCAGTTCTAGGACACTGCCCGTAGAGGCGGTAGTGGTGAGTTCCCTTGATGAGTCCGTGGGTTCCACCAACCTGGAGGGTAAACGACTAAAAAACAAAAACAAAAAACACTTAGGCCTACCAAGAATCGTGTTTCATCTGTACCCAGTTACTATTTCCGTTTCTATTTATGACGAGATACGAAATTATCATTCAACTTCCCCAAAAAGAATCAGGCTACTGGTGATTATGTTGTCATGTTTGACGAGCCCTAAGCTCAGAAATTTTCTTTAAAGTAGCCTATATATTTTAACCAAATTAACAACACAAGGAGAGCCACGCATCCTATTCACCTCTGCATAACTGGACTGAGTAACTGGTGTTTGGAGTCCAAGGTTCGAATCACGGTGCTGGCAGCAGCGTATCTGTGTGTGTTACTTTTCCGGTTTTTTGAGCACTTACCATAGTCAAATGCAGTGGTGGTACATAATGTTATATCCTGGAGCATACTAAATCTGTCAAATAAATGATTTCTGGTCTGAGTCTAATGGGATAACTTATCACATGTGGGTTTGATTCCCCTCTGAGCCATCCTTGATGTGGTTTTCTATACTTTCCCTCTTGTATTTCAAGAAATTGCCAGAATGGTACCTAACTTATGATCTTGGCCGCCCTCTCTCTGATCCCAGCCCCAACAACAAGCACGTACTCTTAACAGTTTATCACAGCCTGTCCATACATATTTAAGTAAATGAGACTAATGACTATGATGTTCCGACCTCCTAAATTAAATAACAACAACAGCAACAATAGAGGCAAAAACATTAACCATATTGGATAATGCTTGATTCTATGTATTGACTTCGTCACCTTATTAAATTGTTTGACATCTGTTAATACTCAATATGTTTTCTTTATTGAAACATGTTTTTGGCCCTTCAGTGGGGCCTTCTTCAGCTTCTTTGCTTAGCTTAACCCTTCATACGTAATTATTGAAAAAAAAATGACGAGAACGAAAATATAAATAAACAGTATTTCGAAATAGGCATTCTCACATTATTAATTATGAAAAATTATAGCTCGTATTAAAAGCAGAAAGCAAAAGTCTAAAGCAATTAATTCAATAAAAACATTCTTTGGCTTTCCCAATTAATTGGGGTCGCCCGAGCCAACCAGGGATCTAAGGCTGGATGCCCTTCCTGACGCCACGTGATTTTTCAGATGAAAATTTAACTCCACTGTCACCGGGATTCAAACCCCAGCCGTCCGGGTGAAAGAAGAGCAGCTATGCCACTGCGCCATCACGCTCCTCCTATAATCTCTAGTCTATATACACAGTGTGGTCCACCAGCCCCTTATTATTTAGTTTTATGAAACCCAACTAACATTGCATTTCTCCCGATGGTCGATATTGCTCTGCGCTCTGATTGTGTGACAGCAATGTAATTGGGTCATGGGTCTAGCAAAGAAAAACCGACCGTAAACTTTTCCCCGCCAATTACTACGGCCCATTCTACTAACATATGACTTATTACTCTTTGAAATAACAAACATACACGTAATACGATAGAATTAATAGCTTACGCCAACTGATCTGAAATAGTAGAAAGTTAAATCAACACCATAAACCATGATTTAAAACATTGACATGGACTTAAACGTTTGAGGTGGGACGGCTACAGTAACTACAGCACGTTTAGCGTGCGGTATCTACCATTTGTTGGTGACTGAGAGGGTTAAAGCCTGACCGTACGTGTTGGTCGCGAGCGGGTAGAATGCTGCTTCGAAAGCAGTAGTAGGCATAGTTTTTTGAACGAAAGCCCACATTCCATTTTAGTGGGGATTGCCATATTTATTGCCTTACGACGTATTTTTGTGAAGAGTACGTTGAATTATGCTGATTTATAAAGAGAATACGATCGAATTGGTACGTTATGCCACGTTACCTGAAATGGCATAAAATTAAAAAACTGGCATGAATATTAACATAACATATCGAAGTGTAGCTCCGGAGGTCCGCGTTCAATTCCCAGCTCTGCCAAGAAATTTAATACTTGTCTGAGGGCTGAAATTGGATACACTTAGCCTTGTGAAGCAAATATGTGAAGAGGTGGGTTCATTTCCCACCCCCAGCCACCCTGGAAATGGTTTTCCGTGGTTTCCCACTTCTATTCCGGCCAAATTCCGGGACGGATTCTAACTTAAGGCCATGGCCGCCTCCTTCCCAATCCTTAATTGGAAATACACACGTCATTACAAGCTCGCAATAACTCAGGTTATCAGACAAATTCTACACACACACACAAGTAAACGGGGCTAAATGACCGCGATGTTCTAGCCCCTCAAATGAAACATAACAACATATCGAAGGATATTCTGATCGCCAGTGCTTGCATCGAAGTACACGTATTTCTTAGAATTTCCCATGGTATTATTAGCCTACTTTCGATTTTTGCAAAAAAAAAATGAAAGTAGATTTATGAGATCTACACAGGGCCAACAATTGTGTGTCTGTCTGTGTGTGTGTGACTGTGTGTCTGTGTGTGTGTGAGTGTGTGTACTCTGAATGTCTGTCCACGCCCCCCCCCCCGTATCAATCAATTCGAACACGGTGAAACCGAATTGAACGAAATTTGGTACAGAGGTAGCACTAGCGTAGAACTCATCAGTGTCATGTTTTATATCACCACCAACTTGACGGAAATGTAATGGTGGCCACCCGAATGTTCAAAGCTTAAATCGAATTACGACTAACCTAATCATCCGATCTCTACCAAATTTTTCAACATCATATACTTATATGGCGAGCGTCGTTTGACTAAACTACAAGATCATCAGCCCATTAGTTTGTAGATGGCGGCCATGTATGTGTGCAAATCGATTCCCCCTATCAATCCAAACATGGTGAAACCGCATTGAACGAAATTTGGTACAGAGGTAGCATCTTGACGAAAAGGTAATGGAGGCCACCCTAATGTTAAAAGCTTGAATCAAATTACGACCAACCTAATAATCTGATCTCTACCAAATTTTGCAACAACATACCATTATGTATAAAACATCTTGTGACCAAACTGCAAGGTCATCAGGCCAATAATGTGCGGATGGCGGCCCTGTATGTGTGCTAATCGAATCCCCCTATCTTTTCAAACGAGGTGAAACCGAATGGAACGAAGTTTGGTACAGAGGTAGCACTAGCAATGGCCACCTCAGTGTAATGTTTTACATCGCCGCCATCTTGACGGAAAGGGAATGGCGGCCACCCAAATGTTAAAAGCTCAAATCAAATAATGACCAACCTTATCATTTGATATCTACCAAATTTTTCAACAACATACCTTTTTGTGGGAAGCATCTTTTGACTGATCTACAAGGTTATCAGCCCAATAGTTTGCAGATAGCAGCCATGTATGTGTGCAAATCGATTCCCCATATCAATTCAAACACGGTGAAACCGAATTGAATGAAATTTTTACAGAGGTAGCACTAGCAAAGGGCACCTCATATTCATGTATAATATCCGTATAGCACGTTGTGTTCAAGAAGCTACTACAACCAACATTCAATTATACTCCTTGAAAAGGACCAAGATTTATAACAATACCCATGCATTTAGGAGAAAGTAGGCTATACGTTCTTTACCGAACATCTTCTTTTGTTAAATTTTAACAAAAAGTCTTAGCATATCTTTAGGCCCGTATCACACGACACTCGCTGGCAGGGAAGCTGCTGTGATCGCTGCTACAAAATCCTGATGATTCTGTTCTCTTCGACAGTACACCTGCTTGTATGACCGAAGTGTACCACACGCTAGCATTTTGTACGCTAAGTTGTATGAAATAAAACCGAAGGGCTGTCGTTTGAGGGCATTATTAATTTGCAGTTCATTCGCCTTATTAACGCAAAGCGGTCTTGAAACTTTCATTAAGTAAATTATAAATCATACCAGGTATTAATAATAATATCGTATGGCCTCGGGTGCCTGGTGCAAGCTTTGTTTACTTATATATTGAACTAGCAGAAGTACCCATTCTTCGAACGGTCTTCGGTATTAATAACCAGACGTTATCAATTGAGCTACTGTTGCAATGGTTAGGGGCTTGGAACCTGTTTGTTGACAAAGAAAAATGATTAGTTAAAATATGCTCTCAAACTAAATTTACCTAACGTGTTCTTCCTGACGTGAAAATAAAATTGAAAACCTCGTAGACGAATCGCAATACACGTCACATACAAACTGACCCTAACCGTTGTGTCAAGTGCCCAACAACAGGAAGACTCCTTTTATAAATTGTAAAGGCTTGTGGTGCATGAAAATTTATGTTTTTTAGCCTCCAATTGCCCAAATTCCTAAAATCAGCAAAAAATAGTCTTCTATTTCAAATCAGGATTTTTTGAAAATAATGTTGCTGTTTGGAGATATTTATTTATTTACTCGTGTCAGGAACAAAAATATTACATAACAAACTATGTACAAAATGGGCAAAACAATGGCAACACTTGAACATTTATGGTTCTAAATAATGCATGACCAATATTTTGCCATGTCACGTCCATTTGGTGTAGCCTTCACACATGGTGCACAGTATAGGACACAGACTGCCCTGAAGCAGATGACCCATAGTCTGTTCTTCACCGCATTCACAAAGGACCGGGTCGCAGCAAAAACCCCATTTATGAAGGTTGACTTCTGCCAATACCAGATCGCAATCTGTTGAGAGACTTCCAAGTTGTCCAAGCCTCTGTATGTCCTGCTGGGAACCATCCACTGGGTAATGTGGGGGCTTCTGGTCAACCAAGATGTAATCCTCAAAACCTGAGGTTAGTCAGTTAGGCACTCAGTTGTGTGAAGAAAGCTTCTTCTGGACTTCAGTCGAGAGTGTGCTGGTTGAAGGCTAAACAAAGGATGTGCTTGAGACACATCAACCCTAGATCTCTCACATTTAGCTGCAATTTCTCTTCTGATATCTGGGGGTGCAATGCCTGCTAAACAATACAGTATATCACATGGCGTGGGTCTCAGGCAGCCAGTGATAAGTCTACACGTTTCATTTAATGCAGTATCAACCTGCTTGGTATGAGACGACCTATACCACACAGGACAAGCATATTCTGCTGCAGAGTAACAGAGTGCTAAAGCAGTGGTTCTTATTGTTTGAGCTTGAGTCCCCCAGCTGGTACCAGATAATTTGCGAAGGAGGCAGTTTCTTGCGGATACCTTATTTTTGGTGTTTAGACAATGTCTTTCATACGTGAGGGCACGATCCAATGTAATCCCTAAGTATTTGGGATTAGCACAGTGATCCAACAGCATGACCTCCCACGTTACATGCAGTTTCCTCTTTGCCTGTCTGTTCTTGAGATGGAAAGCGCAGACTTGTGTTTTCAAAGGGTTTGGTTTCAATTGGTTTCCTCTATAATAATCACTTAGTTCCCCCAGAGCTTCAGATAGACGTCTTTCCACAACTTCAAACTGATCCGCCTGGACGGTAATGGCACGATCATCCGCATAAATAAAGCTTTGAGTACCTACTGGTATTGGCTGGTCATTTGTATATATGTTAAAGAGGATAGGGGCCAGAAAACTACCTTGAGGCAGTCCATTTCGTTGATTCCTCCAACGGCTGTGCTGCCCTTGAAAGTCTACAAAGAGTCTACGATTTTGAAGAAGACACCTGACTATTTCAGTTAATTTATAGTCCTTTGTCATCAAGTAGAGTTTATTCAGCAGTAAGTGATGATTGACTGTGTCATAAGCAGCTGTTAAGTCAATGAATACTGCCACTGTGATCTTCCGGTTCTGGAATCCATCTTCAATATGCTGAGTATATGTAGGATTTGTGAAGTGCAGCTTTTACCTGTTCTGGTACCAGGGATTAGGAAAGGTTCAATTACCTTTGTGAGCCTACTTAGAATCATTCGCTCCAGTATCTTGAAAAGGTGGGAGAGCAATGAAATAGACCTATAATTCTTGGTATATTTGGAGATATAATAGACCTTCTGTACGACATATCGCATGTGTAAAACGTGTGAAAAATATCTAGGGTACTCCTTGAACCCCTTAAGCGCATTGATGCATTTTACAGTTTTAGTTGGTTCCGTGATAACCTTAGAACCATTTGCAAACTTTCACAGAAATGTAATAAATGGAGTGGCATTACTTCTTCCAGAAATAGATAGAAGGTTGGATGTAACCTCTTGAGATACTGTTGTCATGGTTATTGGCTTGCATTCCTTCATTAGTTTAATAAATGAAATTAGCTTTCTGGGAATATCTAAGAAACTGTTGATTTTAGAGCCTTAAAATATAGATTTCGGGGACCATTTACGGCTCTTTAGGGGCCCCGAGTTTTGTTTCTGACACCAAGGGGTTGAAAATGAGCTTTGTCCCGTCGTTGTACGCCATAATAATGATAATAATTAAAAGCATAATAATAATAATAATAATAATAATAATATAGGGATAGGAATATAATAGACCTTCCGTACCATACCCGCACGTGTAAATCGCGTTAAAATATTCTAGAGAACCCCTTGACCCCCTTAAGCGCATTATACACACATCAAAAAAAGTTTTGCATCACCTCGGTTCCCAGATCTCCGGCATATAGACGTTGACTGTGTATATTGTATCAAAGATACAGTCCCTTTGACTGTTCATAGATGTCACTAAAACTGCTCAAAGATGTAAACAACCATGCATGAGCAGGGCCTATTAGACGGAGGGGGTACGACAGCCGATCAGTTCCAGTCATTCCACCAGGACGAAGGTACGCTGCTCATGTTGTCTGTAGTTCTACCATGCCTAGAAGGTCAATACCGCAGTTCGATCGCGTCCGCATTGTTACTTTGTGTCAAGAAGGGCTCTCAACAAGGGAAGTTTCCAGGCGTCTCAGAGTGAACCAAAGCGATGTTGTTCGGACATGGAGGAGGTACAGAGATACAGGAACTGTCGATGACAGGCCTCGCTCAGGCCGCCCAAGGGCTACTACTGTAGTGGATGACCGCTACTTACGGATTGTCGCTCGGAGGAACCCTGACAGCAATGCCACCATGTTGAATAATGCGTTTCGTTCAGCCACAGGACGTCGTGTTTCAACTCAAACTGTGCGCAATAGGCTGCATGATGTGCAACTTCACTCCCAACGTCCATGGCGAGGTCCAGCTTTGCAACCCCGACACCATGCAGCGAGGTACAGATGGGCCCAACAACATGCTGAATGGACCCCACAGAATTGGCATCACGTTCTCTTCACCGATGAGTGTCGCATATGCCTTCAACCAGACAATCGTCGGAGACGTGTTTGGAGGCACCCTGGTCAGGCTGAACGTCTTAGACACACTGTCCAGCGAGTGCAGCAAGGTGGTGGTTCCCTGATGTTTTGGGGTGGCATTATGTGGGGCCGACGTACGCCACTGGTGGTCATGGAAGGCTCCGAAACGGCTTTACGATACCTGAATGACATCCTCCGACCCATAGTGCACCCATATCGGCAGAATATTGGAGAGGCATTTGTCTTCATGGACGACAATTCTCGACCTCATCGTGCACATCTTGTGAATGCGTTCCTTCAAGATAACGACATCGCTCGACTACAGTGGCCAGCATGTTCGCCAGACATGAACCCTATCGAACATGCCTGGGATATGTTGAAAAGGGCTGTTTATGGACGTCTTGACCCACCAACCACTCTGAGAGATTTACGCCGAATGGTCGTTGAGGAGTGGGACAATTTGGACCAACAGTGTCTTGATGAACTTGTGGATAGTATGCCACGACGAATACAGGCATGCATCAATGCAAGAGGACGTGCTACTGGGTATTAGAGGTAGTGGTGTGTACTGCAATCTGGACCACAAATGCTGAAAGTCTAGCTGTATGATGGTACAACATGCAATGTGTGGGTCTCATGAGCAATAAAACGAGCTGAAATGTTGTTTGTGTTGATCTCTATTCCCTTTGTATTTAAAGGTTCCGGAACTCTTGGAACCGAGGTGATGCAAAACTTTTTTTGATGTGTGTATGTATTGATGAATTTTACAGCTTAATTCGGTTCCGTTATAACCTTATAGCCGTTTGCAAACTATCTCAGTAATGTAATAAATAGAATTGCATTGCTTCTTACAGAAATAGATGGACCTCTGAGATTCTGTTGCCATTGCTACCGGTAAGCATTCTTTCATTAATTTATTAAGTGAAATTAGTTTTCTGGGAATATCTCAAAAACTGTTTGTTTTAAGGCCTTAAAATGTGGTTTTCGGGGTCCTTTTAGGGCCCCCGAGTTTCGTTTCTCACATTGAGGGACTGAAAATGAGCTTTGTCTCACCCTTCTACTCTTATTTCAGCATGTATTTTAAGGGGGTAGGTTGTGAGAGGCACGAAGAAGAGTTACATCAATGATTAGTGTCGTGCCTCTGATGGCTATCTGTATCAAATTTACCGTTAATCCATCCAGCCGTTCTCGAGTTATAAGGACACAAAAATTGTCCACAGACAAACAGACAGACAGAAAAAAAAATTGCGTGCATCCGTGACAAAACAGTCTGAAACGGGCAAATATCGCAAATTTCCGTGGAAATTCAGAAAAAAAATCAGACAAACTTTCATTTTTATATAATAGAGAAGGGATATAATAGACCTTCCGTACCAAACCCGCACGTGTAAATCGCATGAAAAATTCTATAGTACCCCTTGACCCCTTAAGCGCATTGTATGTATTGAAGAATATTTCTGCTTAATTTGGATCCGTTATAACCTTATAGCCGTTTGCAAACCTACACAGTAATGTAATAAATGGAATTGACTTTCGTCTTACAGAAATAGATGGATCTCTGGGATTCAGTTGCCATGGTTACCGGCATGCATTCGTTCATTAATGTATTAAGTGAAATTAGTTTTCTTGGAATATCTCAAAAACTGTTGGCTTTAGGGCCTTAAAATGTAATTTTCGGGGGCCCCACAGGGCCCCCGAGTTTCGTTTCTCACACTGAGGGGCTGAAAATGAGTTTTATCTCACCCTTCTAAGCCTATTTCAGCATGTATTTTAAGGGGGTTGGGCCTCTTTTATGAGAGGCACGGGGAAGAGTTACATCAATGATTAGTGTCATGCCTCTGATGGATATCTGTATCAAATTTTACGTTGATCCACCCAGCCGTTCTCAAGTTATAAGGACACATAGTTGTCCACAGACTGACACACAGACAAACAGACAGACAGACAGGCAGACAAAAATTTCATTTTTCCGCGCATCCGTCATAAAATAGTCTGAAACGCGCAAATAACGCAAATTTCCGTGTAAATTCAGAAAAAAACAGACAAACTTTCATTTTTATATATAGAGAGATTAGGGCTACCGATGAGACACGGATTGACGTGTACCCGTGTAACCCGTGACACGTGTACACGGGTAGGTACGCTCTAAGAATCCGTGTAGCAGTAAGTACACGTGTACACGGGTACACGAGTAGTACCACCCGTGTACCCGTGTATGAAGTTCCGCGTACACGGATTTCACGGGTATATATGTCTTATCGTGTGTCCATGTGGTTTTCTCGATTTTGGAAGAATGTTTTTGACATTTTGTTGCACTAATGGCCCATTTAATTGAAAACAAATGTAGAATCGGGAAGACGAACACAGCAAACATAAAAATATAAAGTTTTTGCTATTACGAAGAATAAGTGAAACGACACCACTGCGTATTTTGTGAAAGGATGTTTTCGAAATACTATGAACACGGCACCGAATGATTCAAATTTTCGGGCCCCGCGCATCCCTTATTCGTTAGGGCGCCCCTGGTGGGCAGAATTCTAACCTGATCGAAGAACACGCGTTCATTTCAGTACGATCATAGTAGTCAAACCACAGCTAGCACGCGCTGCGTGGTAGAGGAGAAATGGGGAAAACAAGCAGTTGGGTATGGAAGTACGCGGAACGCAAAGGAGATAAGGCCTATTGCTCTCTATGTTCTCCTACCGAAAACAATGAGTATTCCTGTGCTGGTGGGTCTACGGGAGCCATCGGACGCCACTTGAAAACGATACACCGGAAGATGGAAAATCAACAAACGTCGCCAAGCAAACGTGGGTAAGTAATTATGTATACAAATTGTGTAACGCCATACGTATGCGTAAGCGTACCGTGGTTACCACGACCTCCTACAGAAATGTCTTTCTGATTTGACAATAAATAGTCTAGTACTGTTTACGTTGGTTTTGTTTACATACGACCAACTTCTGCGAACAACTCACTTTCACGGCTCGACGCAAGCGCTTCCGCGACACTCCCACCGCCTTCGATCAGTAGGCCATGTCATCAGCGCCGAAGGCGAAGTGGTGTCGCGCCGGCGCCGCGGCGCTGCCTTCCCCAAATGGAACTGGACATAAGTTGAAATTTACCGCTTTCCCAGACATTTCAGTCCAATGCAGACTACTTGACTGATTCGCTACGATCTGTATTATTTTCGGTTCATGCCACCGTCACACTCGCTTATCCACTTACCGCGCGCCACCACGGCAGCACGCCGCCGCTCACTCCGTCGCGCACCGGTATTTAGCGCACACGTTAAAAAGGAATATACGAGCCTTACAGTAGTCGCATATGATGTGTAACATGTTATCCTACTATGTGTGTCACGGGAGCGCAAATCCCTTGTTAACAGTGAACCCTGTTGGTCATTGAAATAACTACTTGTATAATCAAGTGCAAATTCCTGACCTTAATAAATCATAATTGTTATTTGCTAAGACGTTGTATCTTAATCGATTGATAACATTCATTTCGGGAGGACATATTTAGGTCTGTGGTTACAGCGTTGGTCTCCCAACCTGCCGGCTGGGGTTCTAATCCTAACAGAGTTGTATGTTTTTTTCTTGATTTTTTATATTTATTGTTATTTGAGTACTGAGGCGTTATACAATTGAGCGTTATATTGTGAAGTTTACAATGGAAAATATATATTAAATTAAAACAAAGTTCTGCAATGGATCTGCAGTAGTGACATCTACCTTCAACTAGTTGAATTATGGTATGCGGGAGCACGGCCGACTGGATGCGCTCGCATCCAGTTGGCCGTGGCGGAAGCAATCCACTGCCTACTTGATGCGAGCTGCGCTCTATACCGGCCAGTTAGTAAACCAATGCCAGGGATGTTATTGAAAATGGCCTCTTTTTGCTGATAGAGTGCACTGCTAAGTATCGGCGTCATTAAAAATTAGGTGTGCAGAAGGTATATTAAATGTGTTTCCCCCAGTGATACGCTTAGACCAACGAAGTTCCTGGTCTGTATTAATATACTGAATTCCTATGTTGTTTGGAGTGTTTGTTGATGCGATATAGATTCCACATAGCCACATGGCCGACAGTACTTCGAGTGCTTACATTAAAGAATACAGCAAAAGTATGAAGATTTAATAAATCGTAATTGTTTTCAGCATGAAAATGATTTATTGTAGGAATATCTTAAATGGGGTCTCTAAACCTTGAACTAAACTGTATGCGATATACATTCTCCATAGCCACATGGCCTACAGTACGTCGTTGTACCGATCTCCGCCACCACGCGCGCTCATTGTTTCAGTCCCATGCACTTCCGTCCCATCCACTCCCGTCCCTTTTCCAAAATCACTTCCACAAAAATGTCCAGCCACCGAGTGCCACAAAAATGTCCAGATACCGAGTGGAAAGATGTTACACATCAATAAATAGCGATAGTTCTTCGCATAAGTCATACAACTCTTCGATGACGTATACTATTTAGATGGTGGATTGTTAAAATGAGGGAAATTGCATACCGTAAATTATAAAAGGTCCCAACAATTAGACAGATGGGCTTATCGGGAACGCAACGGTGGCGACCTACGGGAGCTTCAGGACGAGCGTGCGCGGCGTGGGGTTGTGCCTGGAGGCGTGTGCCGTGTACATAGACAATTTCACAGATATTAGCGAATCAGTCGAGTCATCCTGCTCTCCGAACAGAAATGGCCGGACAAGCGTGCATTTCAATCGTTGTCAAGTGCAATATTCACGGTGGTGGCGCGTACCGGCGAAATGGAAAGGCGGTGATCTTGTTTATCTCCAATGCAACTTTCCACGATTTGCGCTTATAATGCACAGGACCTTCCTCGTTGTGAAGGCTTTCATTTCGCACCGACATTAAAAACGATATAGTATTATTACAGGCATGAAGCGGAGGCAACAAAGGAAGACACTGAAGATGGTGACCTTGTTGATGATGAGGAGCAGGAACAGGTACGGTCATCCCGAGCCAAGAGACGACGCAGGCGACGCGTGGAAGTTAACGCACACCGTCCGTGCGATACCATACGCTCAGAGGAAATGCATCAGGCTCTTGCAAGGATGGTTGCTGTGAACCAACTGCCTTTGTCATTTTGTGCCAGTGATGGGTTTAGGCAGTTCATGGCAGTTGTAGAGCCCAATTACTTGTGTATTTCAGAGGATGCCCTTAAGCGGAGACTGGCTCTACTAGCCGATGGTGTCAGAGAGAATGTGCGGTGTGAACTATCAGCGGCATCAAGCGTTGCCCTTACATCTGACTGTTGGACATCTCGCTCACTAACGTCTTTCCTGACGGTAACGGCTCACACCATCGACTCCCAGTGGGTTCCAAAGGCGATGACGCTTACCACGCATGAAATGGAAGACCGCCACACCTCAGAAAATCTGGCATCGGAATTGCAATTGGTTGCAGATGAATGGAATGTGCAGGACAAGATCACCGCCATCGTCACTGACAACGCGTACAACGTCGTCAACGCTGTGCGCCCTCTTGATGTGCTGGAGAAGGATAAAGTGACTTGTGCTGCACATTCTGTACAGCTTGCTGCAAACAAGGCTCTTGCTCATGGAAAGGCTGCTAATGTGTGTCTGAAAGCGAGAAAGATAGTTGCCCATTTTCGGCACTCTAACGTTACCTCTAGAGCGCTGACAAAAATGCAAGCACAACTTTCAATGCCCGAACAACCCCTGATTCAGAGCTGCAACACCCGCTGGAATTCAACTTTTGCCATGATCGAGCGCCTTTTGAAAAACAGGAACCCCGTCAGCAACGCCCTAGGTGACCGGACATGCACGCCAATGGCCACAGCACAGAAGCTCCAAGTAACTGAACAGGAGTGGCATCACATGGAGGTTTTAAACAAGCTCCTTAAACCTGTGGAAGTGGTAACCACTCTCTTTTGCGGTGACAATTCTCCCATATCGATAGTCCGGCCACTAATACAGACGCTAATTAATAATCACCTCAGCACCCAGGAGTTGTCGGACGACAGCTTCCTAGAGAACGTGCAGTCTACCTTGGTCTGTGAATTTAACGATCGGTTCGGCCTCCTATGGATAAATGATAGTACTGTCACAGCCAGACAGATTGCATCTTTCCTCGACCCGAGGTATAAGGATTTGGTAGATGAGACAGCAGAGGCTCGACGAGGTATTCGCGACAGAGTGCTTCATAAGCTTCAAAGCGATGCACCAGCTGAAGTCATGGTTAATCCCGATCAACCCTCCACCAGTAGTGCCCTGGAGTTCTTGTATCAAATGCCATGTGGGAGAAAGAACAGCCCTGAATCTCAATTTGAAGATTTTCTTTCGGAGGCACAGATTCGTTTTGACATGAACCCGTTCGAGTGGTGGAAAGCAAGGGAACACAAATGTCCTGCGGTTGCTGCTCTAGCGAAAAAATACTTGTGTATTCCAGCAACATCCACAAGCTCCGAAAGGTGCTTTTCCTCTGCTGGAAACATTGTCACAGCCAAACGGAATTGTCTTCTGCCAGAAAATGCAAACCGCTTAGTATTCTTGTTCCAAAGCAAAGCTTTCTCAAAGTAAATTGGTCAATGAGTCATAATTCTAGAAATTGTTGTTCTTATTATACTGTTATATTTTGTATTCGTTTCCAACGCCTGATATTTTAATTTTGTTGTTTCGTTACATTCTGGTCAAATGACAGTGCAAATAATAAATTATATTCCGTTACATATAGTTTTGTATCTACTCCTCTCTCATCCTCGGAACTAACCTTTATAATCAATCAAATAATTAATTAATTTCACACTGCTTCGATTCGAATAATAAGCGCGCGCGGACACATTGCACACGCAAACACGATTTCTAAATGCATGTATAAATGGCACGATATTGCCGTGAACAGTTGTTCGAGCAAGGTTACCAGACACGGCACTCTTTAACAATATTCGGTGTGACCCGTGTACCCGGTCGTAATTACACGAATACACGGGTACACGGGTAAATAGTAGAACCCGGATTCTTAGCACACGGATCTTAAAAACACGGTTGTGCGGGTACACGGGTACACGGGTAATAGGGAGCACTAATAGAGATTTAATTTTAATTCGTGCAGGAGCTCCTGATATTCTTTCGTGGATTGTAGTTGCATATTCCATCTTAAGCCCTCAATGAAAAATAGTTCTCGAGTCAGCATGCCAAATGAATAAAATGTTGTGCTATAACTGCTCGGCCCCCTTAAATTAATCAGTTTAAAGTCTCCCATCGGACAGTGATATTATAGATCGCTCTTCCTTTTTCATACAACCTGTATTCATTACTGGGTTGGTATGTGCAGTCAAAATAGTCAAATCTAGGCTATTCTAAACTGACGTACAGTATATGGTGCTGATGCTATGGACGAATTATACTTCATACTAGCAGTCTGGCATTGTTATATTAGTCCAAACCAGTCAAGGTAATCCACTAGAGCCTTCATGTCACTGAGGACTTTGTCCTGTTTCGTTTTTCAATAATATCTATCGTTAATTTCCGAACATAACAATTGCTCGACGAATTACGCAATTATTGCCTGTCGTTGACGTGTTCATAGAGTAAAGGGAGTGACGACAAGTACTAGGTCATATACCCGTCACCGAAAAAAATAACCATAAGTCCTATGACATGAAAATGGAGGACTGCCAAGCCATCTATTTTTTAAAAAATCGCTTATCCTCCAAGCTCAGCTTCACCCACTGACTCTGCGAGGGGTCATTCCTCTACCGTTGCAAGGACGGTGTCTGATTGTGAGAGCCGAACATACTATTATAGCAGATACAACTGGGGATGGTGAAAAGCCTATCGTCCAGGTGACCGCTAACTCGGATCTAATTAACGAATGGTCAGGGAAAGGATTTTAAAAGGAAGTCGGCCTCGGACCAGTTCAAAAGAACCTTGCCGACATTTGACTGCTGGTGAAAATGGGAAACCACAAAAACGATTTTCAGGATGGCTGAGGTGGGATTTGAACCCACACTCCACCGATGCCAGCGAGGTCAGGTAAATAGCTAATACTGTGGTAAATTTTACTGATCCGATGTTCCTCGAAGAGTTAAATACTTACTAACATTGAAATCTAGAGCAAGTAATGAATGTTCACATCGTTCGTCGAAAAACCAGTGGAATTAGTGGCTGCAATAAACCTAATGTAGCTGTGAAGAAAACCTATTACCGTCACTTCAACGTGAAAGCAATGAGTGATTTGCAGCCATCTCGAGCGCATTCCACGAAATCATGACTTAGCCTAGAGTTGCTTTCAGGAGATGGATACGAATTGCCTTACATGAATAGCTTGAGGCTTCGTCTTAATCCCTACAATTAATCATCATTAACATAGGCCTACTCGCATACTAACTTGTTTCTTAAAATCACTTGTACTTATTGCTGAAGAAGGCCATGGTTTGGTAGAAACTTGTACAATAAATAACTTATGTTAATTTATTTTATTAGCTCTTGGTGGGCTAATTTTAATACTATTTGGTATTTCTTTCTATTTAGTCAATTTACCCTCTAGGTTGGTGGTTCCCACGGACTCAGCGAGGGAACTCACCACTACCGCCTCTATGGGCAGTGTCCTGGAGCTTGGAACATCTGGTCGGGATGGATACAACTGGGGAGGTGTGATCAGCACTTCGCCCAGGCGGCCTCACCTGCAAAGCGAACAGGGGCCTCATGAGGGAAGGGAGGAGGGGGAGATTTGGATAGAGAGGCAAGGAAGGGGGAAGGAGGCGGCCGTGGCCTTGGAGTAGGAACCATCCCGGCATTTGCCCGAAGACGAAGTGGGAAACCACGGAAAACCACTTCGAGGATGGCTGAGGTGGGAATCGAACCCCCTCTACTCATTTGGGCCACCCGAGGCTGAGTAGACCACGTTCCAGTACTCATACCACTTTTCAAATTTCGTGGCAGAGCCAGGTATCGAACCCAGGACCTCCGGGGTGGCAGCTAACCATGCTGACCGCTACGCTACGGAGGCGACTATTTGGTATTTCTTTGAATTATTTTTCAATAAGGAGTCAATGTTCATGGAATATGATTAATTTTGTATGTATACAAATTCTTCTAACATTTCTTCCTATAGAATCTACGTTATTCTTCACATAATGTAGAGTTAGTGTAATTTACTCCACAATGAACGTTTTAGAGGACAAGGCTATCTATCAATAGGCTGTCCTTCGTTTTGCTGGCATAGTTTTTTCCTTGATTTGCTTCGATAACGGGGATATTTAGTATAATCAACTTAGAACTCGGTCTGTTCTGCTTGTTTGCTACTATAATGAAGGATACAGTGTATTATGACGACTTGAAAGTGAGACGGCGAATGTCATATTGACTATTTGTCAGTGCGCACTAATTGCAGTGGCATGCAGTTTGCCTATCAAAGGTAAACAGACAATACTTGTAGTACCGTACTGTGGGTATTACAATGACAAGCTGACAGGATTGGCAAGACAAAGAGAGTGTCTGCATTGTGTCAGAGCGTTAGGTGTGGGACAGAGTGCCTGCAGCACCCACATTATAAGGATAGTCAGTTCTCTGTCTGCACTGTGCCACGGCGAGAGGTGTGGGACAGTCTACACCATGCGTATATTCTGATTGAAATACAACCAGACCACTGAGTTGAAGTTACAGTGTTAGACATCCCCTTCAGGGCACATTTCTGGCACTCCGGCATCTCTAAAACTCGCAGTAGTTGAAAAGGATGTAAATCCCATAACTGTTTCCAAATGTGATGTTTTTAGTCGGTCAACACAATTGTACCCAACGGTAATGGGTGGTCCCTAATCCTGAGAAAAAATACATGAAATCTATAAATACACTTGGATGACCAGTCAAGCGATCATCATCATACGATCCTTCGGCGCAGGCAGCGGGAGGTGGCAGCTGCGCGTAAATGGACCACACAAGGCTTAAACAGCCAAGTACACAATCCACAATAACTTGACCATTTAATAACAATCACATAATCACACTAAGCAAGCAAACTTGAAGATCAATCCCCACTATCAATATCTCAACAATAAACAAAACCAAAACTATCTTGACTGGTTTAATGACTACTGCAACTAAATAAGCGTAGTGGAGATTCAGCTAAATCTGCAACATTACGGGATTGATGGTAAAAAAAAATGAATTAAGGAAAATGGTTTCAAATAATTAACAAAGAAATTAAATTACTACATATTTATAACATCAATTCAATTCTTAAAATGATTACATCTGACATGGGTTGTCTAAACCATTCAATACGTAAAATAACTCTTTCGAAGAAATTTGATTTAGTAACTTTTAGGGAGTTTTGGTTGATACTGGTGGTACTAGGGCTAAATCCACGTTACCTAGTCTACATATGCAATATGATAAGTCTAGTAATATTCTTCACCACTAACGCATAAATAAATCACTGAAACACATGTTTGTTTATAAGTACTTAACAAACAAATTACAACACAAATTTTCACGATTTAGCAGGTGGTAGCATTTGTCGTTTAGAAATTCATAGCCTAGGGAAATGAAATAGTTGAATCAACACAACTGATGAGATGAACTCGTCTCTTGCGATGGGGCATCTCTGCAGAAAATATCTCAAGTACTGCGAAATTAGCAAAGTCTCCCCTATACAGAATATTGTAAATATCATATCCCATGCATTTTGACATAGGTTTAATAGGCTGCGTGTAAAGGATCTGATGATGATCGCTTGACGATCGAAACTGGTCACATATGTGTATTTATAAATCTCGTTTTTTTTTCAGGATTAGGGAACCACCCGTTAAAATAGAAACAAAAATGTAAAACAAAAATGTAAATCAAGAATATAGGAATGCAGTCGAACGAAATTGGCCGGTGAAAAGCTTAAGGAAGTAGGAGGCTTTTGTTACATAGGAAGCAAAATAACCAGTGATGGCCGAAGCAAAGAGGATATATCAAGTAGGTTAGCACAGGCAAGGAAAGCATTTCTACAGAAAAAGAATCCGTTGACATCGAATATAGATTTAGGTATTAGGAAGTGATTTTTGAAGGCCTTTGTCTGGAGTGTGGCACTCTATGGAAGTGAAACTTGGAGCAGCAGAAAAGAGGAAAATTGAAGCGTTTGAAATGTGGCGTTACAGGAGAATGATGAAGATCAGATGGTTAGATAGGTTTAAGAATGAAGAGGTATTAAGATTGGTGGGAGAGGAGAGATGATTCTGGCGACTCCTAATGAAGTGAAGAGATAGGTTGTTAGGACACATACTACGACACCCAGGAATAGCAAACTTAGTCATGGGAGGAAGGGTCGAAGATAAGAACTGTAGTGATAGAGCAAGGTTATAATATATAAATCAGATTGCCTGGGATGTAGGATGTGGTAGCTATGTAGAAATGAAACGATTAGCTCAGGACAGGGAGCATGGAGAGCTGCATCAAACCAGTCAAGACACTGAAGACTCAAACAACAACAACAACAATAACAACAACCACAACAATTAAGAACCGTTACGATTGGGTACAATCTTGTTGACCGACTTGAAAATGAAACTCCACAGCCTGCTTCCAGTCTCCGACCGAGTCAGGAATGGAATAAATGAAGCCCCGATCTAGCCTAGCGGCGAGGATATGAACTGTGCCGGCTGCCGAGGCCTGACGCACTCCTCAGGGGCAATGATTAAATGAATGACAGATGAAATGAAATGATAGTGGAGAGTGTTGCTGGAATGAAATTTTGACAGGGAAAACCGGAGTACCCGGAGAAAAACCTGTCTGCCTCCGGTTTGTCCAGCACGGATCTCACATGGAGTGACCGGGATTTGAACCACGGACGCAGCGGTGAGAGGCCGGCGTGTTGCCGCCTAAGCCACGGAGACTGTTGACCGACTTAAAAGTGTTAAATTAAGGTTGCTAAGGTAACACTGAAGAATGGCTTCCAACCCATTACTGTTTCTTATCGTTAATACTGAACAACTACTTTATTTCCCTATATATTCAAGTAACCACGCTACTTTTCTTGCGTACTGACCTGTATCTGTTTATGAACTACGGTAAGAATCAGACAGGAACTCTGGAGAAGGAGTTGCTAGTTACTTGTGAGCGTGAACAAGTAAATCCGGGAGAGAAGAACGGTTTCTCCCGTCAGTGTCTCTGCTGCACTATGCTCAGTAACGAGATTCAAGTCCTGGGTTAAGCAAACCAGCAAAGGTTCGCAGCTTTATATAGCATTAGCATTTCAAAGAGCTCAACACTCCTTCTCATATTAAGAGACTGGCCTCTAACCTCACGGTGGGCAAGCAGCTTAAGGGGTTCGCAATAGAATGAAGAAAAACCCCGGTGGTGAATGCTTCAATACGTAGGCTACATCATATTATTTAAACATGGCACCGAGTCCGAGAGTTTTCATACCTAATCTCCTTGCATAGTACGTGGGTAGAGCGCTTGCTAGACTAGGAAGCTCTGAGAGTTGCTGACATCGTGGCGAACACATTATGACCGTGCTTCCAGGGAGTACATACTGTAAATACCAGCAAAGATGAACCCTCCGTCGAGAACCACTTTAAGTGGTCATGGGGGTTAAGTATTGAGACTAACTACAGTCCCAAAATTCCTCAGTTAGATTCTTGGCTCCAGCAAGAAATTTTATTCTAGTTTGAGGAGAGTTGGAACAAGATACACTCAGCCTCGTGGTGCAAAACTGTGAAGAGGTGAGCTCGACTCCAACTCAGTCATCCTAGAAGTGATTTCATGTTTTCTTTACCACTTCTACACCAGGTAAATGCAGGGATAATTCCTAACTCATGGACACGGCCACTTTCTTCCTAATTCTAGTCTCAATATTGTTATCAGACATAGATACACCCGAGTACACAGGGCTGAACACCATGATGACAAAATGAAACAACAAGCCTCTATATAGAAGTTCCACGTACTGTGCTAATTTTGGGTTCTGGCCATAGATCACACAGCACGCAAATCCCAAAATGTTTCCTTGTCTTAATGGTCAGCTTTATTATATCTGTTATAAATGAGACTCATTAGGAAATAGACAATATGTTCCGTAAAGAACACAGAACCTAACTTCTTTGAACTTCATTGTTATCTTATCTTCTATTCTTACAGTGCACTAATATCAGTACAATTGGGATGGTAAAACTGCTGTGTCATACACCAACATCACGCTGAAGAAAGCCTTATACACTTAAGAATCTTAATACGGTATCTTTCGAATTCTCAAACAGATAGCCTTATTAGACGCTGAGTGTTCAATTTTAATCATACTACGGTAATTGTATGTAAAACTGAACGTTCGTCTGCCTTCGTGTTTGCGTTAATTTCAAGCAATCTAAGATCGAGGGCACAAACCCGGACGAAGTCATCGGATATTTTAGGATCGTTCAAAATCCCTCAGTATGCCTTCCTTCGGAGGGGAAGTAAAGTCGGTGGTCCCATGTCATAGATTTATGGCATGTTAAAGAATCTTCCACTAATTACACCTGTGTGAAGTAAATTAGGTTAGGTTAAACATTTGACAAACGCTCTTAGGTTCCGACTTTCGTCGCCGGGAGCCGACTGCAGTGGCGTCTGGTAATCAGGTTCTGAACTAGTAGTCGCTGACGGTGGCATTTGGTGGCAAAAGTAGGAACTACTTGAAAAATTACATGTCTGCAGTCCTTACTTGAATTGAAAATAGATACACACACTAATACAATCATCACAATTAACACCGGTTATCAGACAGATTCTACACACACCCAAGTACACGGGGCTACATGACCGCGATGTCGCAGCCCCTAAACTGCGGAACCAACCAACCACCAACCAATTTCAAGCAAAACCTACTGAACCATTTATGTAAATTCTTCATGGATGTGGTCCTTGTGCAACACATAGGTTTGATCAGATTCTGATTTGATCATACTGTACATTTTACGTTGGTGGTCAATGTATATTTGTTTAACTAAACTCGTTCATGCATTGTCTAATAAATACCACATTAGTGGGAAAATGATTGATCCCATCACGAAATGAATGTCACTACGTGGATATAAAATTTAATATTGTTTTAGAAAGTTTATGTTAATTTTCTTCGTAATGATCATTTCAAGAGAGATGAAGTGGATGAAGGGGAACAAAAAACAAATAAAAAAGTGTAAGGAAGCACCCATGGCCTAAATTATTAGGTGGTAGCATCCCGACCCTTGCCGGGCATTGTAAATTACAGTATTTTTATATATTTGAAATTTGCGTAGCCACCACGGTAATTTTGACCTTATAAGTTTTTGCAAGTATCATGTGTGTACTTACTTAGTAGTCCTGTATCATCATACAACATTTCAGTTTGATTGCTGGAATTGTTTTGGAGATTTGGAGTATTGGAGAAATATTTCGCACAGTTGCTTTGTTGGAATGGTAAAAATGAAATTCACTGACTTAAGCACTAGTAACTTCATATTAGTAATGTAGTTCATTTTAAACTCTGTAAGTTATATCACCTGAATAGGACGCGAGGATTTATAATACGCTATTTGAAATTTTAGACGATAAGTTCACAGGAAGTCATTAGATATACGAAGGAAATACGTATCTGTTTTCTTACACAAAATGAAAATTCAAGCTTGTTTGATTAATAAACACTATACCCGTGCACCAATGCAGCTTAATACGTTAAGCATTTATCTTTCTTAGCGTGGTTGACTGCATGGCACGCCTGCTATGCCCAAAGTTGCAGGATTGGATCCTGTCGCAGTCAGCTGGCATTTGAGGGTGCGCAAATGCGAGGGAGCCGTGTCAGTAGAATTACTGGCAAGTTAAAGATCCCATTAGGGGAAAAATTCCATCACCCCGGCGTTTCTAACAGCCGCAATAGATAAAGGGAACATAAAACCAATAACATTAAAAATTATTAATAAGTTAACAATATAAATAATTCATGATTTTTGGGCTAATTTTTCGTATGGTTCTAATCTAAATACACACGGCATTGGCCCAAAAAATATGAATTATTTATATAATCCGGGCCATGAAAGCCTTAATATACACATTAAGCTAACAATAATTAATAATAATAATTAATAATAACAATTATTATTGTATTTTAGCTTGAAAGCAATACGATTCAATATTTCATTAACACAGGAAACCATAATTTACTGGACAGCCATTAGAGTTATGGTTGGTAATAGCAAACCATTTCAAGGACGACCGACGGTGGGGATCGATCCCACCCGTCTTCCAAGTCAGGAGATAGCCTGGCCCAATGGCCTTGCACCTCAGCGCACGTCACTACCACGATTGGTACTACTATGCTTTGCTGTTGTTGTTGATTCTTTTAGGGGCTTTGCGACATCATGTAGCCCTATGTAATTGGGTGTTTGTAATGTTTGTCTGATAACCTTTGTCTCTGTGATGCCTGTACTAGTGTGTGTGTATTTGTAATTGAGGTAGAAATTGGGTAGAATGTGACCGTGGCCTTACGTTAAGTACTATCCCGGCATTTGCCTGGAGTAGAAGTAGGCAACTACGGAAAACCACTTCCAGGATGGCTGAGGTACGGATCGAACCCACTTTTTCTCAGTTTTCAGACCAGAATTAAATCTCTTGGTAGAGACGGGAAACGAACTCAGGCCACAGCGGTGACAGCCAAGAACGCTAGCCACTGCGCAACGAGTCGGACAGTATTCCTTCTGTTAAACAGTCAGGCCGAACGTTGTTAGTATCCTCAATCAGTACAACCGTGTGTTATATAGGTAAAAACCACAATAAACGCTTGGCAGGTGTGTTTGGTGTACTAGGATAGGTGTGGAGTAACAGCATCCACATACACTGGCTGAGACTTGATTAATTATTATTATTATTATTAGTGTTATTTTTGTCCACCTCATGGCGTAGTGACTAGCAATCGTGACTGTCGGATTTGATTTCCATCTCAACTATCCTAGTAGTTGTTTTCCGTGGTTTCCCCACTTCCACACCAGGCTAATTCTGCGAAGGTACGTTAATTATATTCACGGTCGCTTTCTATCCAAATCCTAGTTCCAGGTACACACACAAATAAAGGCACACATTAGTACATCAATGAAAATGATACCAGTTATCAGACAGTTTCTACACACACCCAAGTACACAGAGCCCCAATATGAAACAACAACAACGTTGTTACACGAACAGATTTTACCAAGCTCCTAATTTTTCAAGAGATTTTTAATGCAGTTATTTTATCGAAATTAATGCTTTTCAGTTGGTCCACACGATTGTACCCAATTGTAATGGATGTTGACAGACTGAAAATCATGAATTTCAAATACTAATGCAAAACTGAAATATGTTTTCCAACACGATAGTGCAGTTAACAAAATAATTAATATGAAGAGTCCTCTATGGTCGTTTTTAAGATATATGATGAGCATTTTTAGCGTATTTTCATTTTATGAAAAAAAAAAGGCTTATGAGATCACCTTTTGTCCATGTGTGTGTGCGCGCGTGCGTGTGTGTGTGTGTATGTGTGAGAGAGAGAGGTGTGTGTGTGTCCCCCTAATAACTTCTAAATGGCTAGAGCGATTACAATGAAACTCCGTAAGATCATAGCACTATTTTGGCCGACCCCGACCGTACCCTTCAAATTTTATTGTGTCTCACCAATCCAACATGGCGGCTGTGCGAAATAATTCACCAGCATTCAGTATCTCCGAAACTATTACGGATATCGCCCTGAAATTGTGTACGGTGATAAAGGGCACTACTAGAAGTTCACCTATGAGACATTCTAAAACCTGGTGACTACAAAACCAGCACGGCGGCCAAGCAAAGTTGAGACTTTTAAATAGACTTTTCTCGCGATTTAACTATCCAAACGTAATGAAACTTGGTACAGCAAATGTTTATACACATTGTAATGCACCGGAGTCTAATTTAGTTCAATTGTTTATATAACCTCAAAATGGCGCTGTGCGAAATATTTCACAGACATTCTATATCTCCGAAACTATTACAGACCTCACCCTGAAATTTTGTACGGTGATAAAGAGTACAGATACAGGTTTATCTATCTAACTTTCATAAACCTGTAAAGTACAAAACGAACATGTTGGCCAAGCGAAGTTGAAACATTTTAATAGACTTTTCTCGTGATTTAACTCTCTGAGCGCAGTGAAATGAGGTACAGTAAATGATTTTACATATTGTAATGTACTGGCATCTAATTTAGTTCAATTGTTTACATAACCTCAAGATGGCGGCTGTGCGAAATTTTAAAATTAAGTTTTTATTTCTTGTGTCGTAATCATGCGATCGAAGTGAAAGTTTGAATAATGAACCTGGGCAATAATTGTCCTTGAAAGGTACATACCTCTATGGCCTATACACAAAACAATCTAAAATGGCGAGCATCCGAAATATTTAAACGGTTCTCAATATCTATGAATCTTTTACAGCAATCAAACTGATTTTTTTAATGTTCATAGAGGCTATGAACATATGTTCACCTATGGGACTTTCAGTAACCTGGTGAGCACAAATCCATCATGGCAGCGAAGCGAAATATACATATTTAAATGGACGTTTCTCGCGAATTAACTATCCGAGTGCAGTGAAACGTTGCACGTTAAATGCTTATACAAATATTAATCCACTGGCGTCTAATTTATTTCAATTGTTTGCATAATGACAAGATGGCAGCTGTGCGAAATTTTAAAATCTCGTTTTTACTTCTTGTGTTCTAATCATGCGATTGAAATTTGAGTACCCCACGTACACAATAATCTTAATGTAATAGTACAAAAATAAATATACAACCTGGCGACCATCAGAAATATTTAGACGGTTCTCAATATCTACGAATCTATCACAACCTTCAAACTGAAAATTTGTATGTTGATAGAGGCAATTAACATGAGTAGGATATATGAAAATAGTCTGTATAGTTCTTCACGGAGCTACTTGATTAATTAAAATTTTCCCATTTTGGTTTTTGTACTAGACTATTGAGGAATTACTGTAAATAATAATCAAATATATCAGGTGATGGTTTAAATAAACAATACACCGCAGTCTGTGTGTGTTTGAGTCTTCAATCTTCAGACTCGTTTGATGCAGGCATCCATGTTCTCTGTCCTGAGCTAATCGTTTTATCTCTACATAGCTACCACACCTTACATCCAAGACAATCTGTTTAACATATTCTAACCTTGGTCTACCCCTACAGTTCTTGTCTTCGAACCTTACTTCCGTAACTAAATTTGCTATTGCCGGATATGTATCCTACCAACCTATTTCTACTCTTCATAAGCAGACACCAGAAATTTCTCTCTTCTCCCATTCGTCTTAATACCTCGTTATTTCGTACTCTATCAACCCATCTGATTTTCATCATTCTCCTGTAACTCCACATTTAAAACGCTTGTATTCTTCTCTTTTCTGCTGCACCAACAAAACAGGTTTCACTTCCATAAAGTGCCACGCTCTAGACAAAGGCTTTCAAAAGTTACTTTATGTTCGACACTCACTATTATGTGTCAGAAAACTGTATCATAATGATGGTCATTATAACACTGTTTTTCATTATGATACAGTTTCTCCAGCCAATCAGAGCTCGTTCATTGACCATTTAGGTAACGATACCTTCGCGCATGCGCTCAAAATCCAACATGTCGGACATAAACACAACATCGAACTATAATAAATTACCGACATGGAATACGCACCGTCCATATGTTCGCGTAAATAAACTGGCGAATATGAGACAAGAAATAGCACTGTACCTTAATATCACCAACACTAATTTCTGCACAGCGCATTGTCTTGAAACGACTCCGGTGACAATATTACTGAGGGGCGGCAGATGTAAACATATGGCCTGCATATGGCATTGCAAGCACACAGAGCGCATGCGTCGGTCGTTCAGAGATCTTGAAAGACAGAGATATCATACTTAGCGCTCGCTCTCCAATCACAAAATTCAAGTGACTGACTCTCAACAGATATTTATGAATATTTATGTTAAAACATATAATAAAGTTATAATTATCGTCGAACATAAACAGTCGTATGCAACTCGCCTATAATGGTAATTAAGACACTCATATGGAAATTATAAAACTCGCATACGCTCGTTTTATAAAAATACTCGTGTCTTAATTATAGCCATTATAGGCTCGTTGCATAATGTACTATTATAATACCTCATTCTAAATCAGATATAAACAGATTTAATTTCTGTAGAAATGCCATCCCTGCCTGAGTCTACCTAGCAATCGGATATTTGGACAAAGGCTATTCTAATTTTATTCTTCTTCTTCTTTCTTCGATTCGGCCAACTAGGGACCACGTCAGTTCAACTGTCTCTTCTTCCGAGCTCTAACTACCGCCCAGTGTCCCCGCATTCGTCTCCGGTGTTGTTCTTTTCTCTCTTGGGACCACGCCTTCCCTGTCTTCAGCTTCGGCTTTTCCTGGAAACCTTCGTGCGTACGTAGTTTTTCCTGAAGTGGAACACGCTCCTGGATATCCTTGGGGGAAATTTCCATTTCACGTAGATCTTTCTCAACTTCCGTAAACCATGCCCCTTTTGTTTTCTTATCTTGAAAGTACGTCAAAATCCGTTTTGATATCCTGCCTGGGCTCATTCGTGTCACGTGGCAATAAAAGGCAATCCTTCTTTTTCGAATCGTGTCACTGATCGTCTCCTCGTGCTTGTACAATTCGTGGTTGTGACGCCTTCTGTACTCGCTGTTTTCTTTGATGGGACCCAGGATTTCCTTAAAATCTTTCTTTCTTTCTTTCTTTCTTTCTTTCTTTCTTTCTTTCTTTCTTTCTTTGGCCTCTAGATTTTACATTTGACCTTTCTTGTTCATTATTAGAGTCTCAGCCGCATACAGAGCATCTGGTCGAATAACAGTGCAGTAATGTCTAATTTTGGTGTTTAAGGATATCGATCTCTTATTGTAGATGTCTTGTCAGGTTGTATGCCATTTCGATTTTATTAATGCGTGACATGAAGGCATCCTTCTCTGATAGGTTAGGCTCTATACATTCACCGAGGTATTTAAACTTTTCTGCCTTCTGAACTTTTCCTAGTCCGATCTCCAGTCCCCTGGGCACTGATTTTATGTTTGTCTTATTCTATTATTATTATTATTATTATTATTATTATTATTATTATTATTATTATTGTTGCTGTTATTGTTATCATTGGTGTTGTACTACATCTGATGAATAGGATATTCTCCGTGCTTTATCTGTATTTTATGGAACGTGTTTGGCCAGTGAAATTTTACACGCCATGCTAAACTAGTTTCAAATATATATATTAATAAAATATATAAAAGTAATACTCGTTTAGCCATGCAGGATAGAGAAACCAAGAGGACCAGGCTGCATCACCAAGTCACATGAACGAATGCAAGCGTGCACGACCTTACGCATCGCTAGTCAATTCCGAGAACAATAGAATTTTACAATGCTGGTGGTAGTGATCATTGATTAAAACCACAGAAGCAGACCAGCAAGCTGTCACAAAAGTAATCACCGTTATCGCTATGACAACGAAAGGTAATCGTCCAGTACAATACAGTCCGTACAACAGTAATAATGGTGGCAATTTTTCAGATCAATCAGATCTCCGTTGTTGTATGTTTCTACGTAATTATCGTGTTCTGCAGTTTGTAATGAGATTTATAAACATGTTTTACTGTTAAACAAAATTCAGAATTAATATCGATTGGGAAAAGTAAACTTGTGTGACGTACTAGCCTAGTCGGATGTAACTTTTTGAAACTGTCTCCGCTTCGGTGATCTCCACGTCAGCGTTTCCGTTCCATTGCCTGAATTAAGGGGTGATTACAACTTAGGCGCAGGCGTTCTAAACCTTGTGCTCGCGAACATCACGTTGCTCTTTAAATGAAATTTGGTACTCTCGTTATGCGAGCCAAAAAGTGCTCACGAGCACCACGGTGCACTCTAATTGAAATTTGGTGCTCTCGCCTTACGAGCCAAGAAGAGCTCACAAGCATCACTTTGAAAACTTGAAGATTTCTGGGTGAAATTGTTTTAACAATCCTCGAATCATCAGTAGCCATTCTAAGAAATAATTTGTATGATCCAATTCAATAAACTAGCTTTCAAATAACTAAGGCCCGGATAGTTGTGTGCTTAACTTTTCATAAATATGTATTTATTAATGTGCTTAAGAGTGGAAAATAAGTGATAAAGTTCCCAAAATATGTTCTTAAATTTGTATTATATGTATGTCCTCCAGTTGCTCAAGATATAGTTAAAACGTCTAGCTGCTTGAATAATCCATAATTCTGACTACAGTATAAAATGTTCCCGCTTAATGGGCCAGGGGCATGCCCCAGTTTCCGAATACTACAATACTTACTGCAAATGCGTGATACGAAATCATGTATGTGCTGTTTTTGAATTTAATTCTCAAGGGCAGAATGAAAGGTCACTTCAAAAACTTTCATAGCAATCTGTCAATACTTTCAAGTTGCGCAGATCACTGTAATTGAAGTAAAATTTCCTGTCGAGGTAAGGAATATTAGAGGCTTTAATGAGACTGTTGACTCCAGCCCCCGCTGCTATACTTCGTGATCGGGGAATTCCTGCCTTGAAATACTACTACACTACAGAGACAAGAGTGCATTCGCGAAATAGAGAAGCCAATATTACTGGAATTGCCAAGGGTCGAAAATGTGGGCAGCAGTCATCCAAGGAGTACAACAAACCATCAAATATGGGAAATATTTACTTATGAATAAATACGCCAAAATATGTATTTATTTATAAAATTGGCAAAAATATGTAAATAAATAGAAAAAATAGTTAAATAACAAATATTTAAACACATAACTAACCGGGCCTTAGTAATAACTATAGTAGCGTGTGTCGCCGTAATTATTATGGTCGGGAATGGGCTAAGTGTCCCAGGACTAGAAAATATGGTACTATCCCGTTATTTTCCTGGGAGAGTGAGGAAAAAATCCCTCAGGATAGCCACTGTCAGCGTCTGGATTTCTACCTATCTCCGAACTTGTTTCATCTTCTCATCGCGTTGGTGGTTAGCCATTTAACGCCCACGGCTACGATGTGCGGAATATTTCTCATATAGCATAGTGTACCAAGATGGCTGATTTGAAAACCTTATTGAAAAAGCACCAACTCTTATTTCAGGACATTTCGTAGCAGAAACGTTGCTTACCTAATATCAACAGATGTATTTTTACCTCTCATAATTCCCGTTTGATCGGGGTTGGAGAGGAGATAAGATGAGTTTTCTATGTGATGAATCGTATTTGCGTCCAGATGCCTTTCGGGACGCCAAACTCATTACAAGAGTTAATGAGAAATGGAATGAAAAGAGATACAGTATATGGAACTGGATAAACGATAGGAAGGAAGCGATCGTTGCCTACTTGAAGATACAATCCCGGATAACGATCAGCTCGTACTGTCAACCTTCAAGTTGCATTATAGTATCAGTTTTAATATCTTCAAGTGGTTTGTAGAAATAATGACACTGAAACATTTGTGGTAACAGTGAATACAACCCTGAATAATCCCAATGGTAAATCACCATATTTTAAGTAATGAGGAACTAATAGTAAAGCTACATCATTAGTAACATTTACAGTGACGTAGGCTAAATATACTACCTCCAATTTGTACTGATATTGAGATTAAGAATGGTCATAACACGACCCGAAAATGTATTCGAAAAAATCATATCATATCTTACAGACTCATGTACCTGTTTTATATCATGTACATAAACACATTCCCAAAGTCCCGTAGCAAACTAAGACGTACCTAACTACCTTAAAACAAAAACTTGAGGAACGTTGCATCAAATTTTAGAATTCTCTCACCAGTCATTTTCGAGAAAAAAGGTGTATTATTTTCTAAAATTTCGAATTTAATTTATTATAATTACATTCAGTAATAATTTATGCCACTGATAAACATAACTAGGATTCCGTGAACTACAATGTTTTCAGCTGCCAAGTTTCGGTTTTCTAGGTTAAAGGATAATAGATTAAGTAAAAATTATACATTTCAGAAGTGTAATGTTGCCCACATATTTGCTGCAGTCTTGAGGTTTGACTCCTGGATGTACAAAAAGTAGTTCCGTGAAGAACTATACAGCCTATTTTCATATATCCTACTTATGTTAATTGCCCCTATCAATATACAAAATTTCAGTCTACTGTAATAGATTCATAGATATTGTTACGTGCCACCCCCTAGTGGCACTTACGTTAACTGGATTACGGTGGGTATAAGCACAAACACAATTGTTCCTTTAAAGAGAAGTTAGCTTTATTGCTTGCAGGTCAGAAATATACACCGTACAATAAGCAGATAGAAACAATTATCTGTCTTACAGAAGCTCCCTCCTGTATGGAGCTCGACTCACCCTTTCACTCGGCCTTGCAGTTAATCCTCTCGCTAATGAGGTGGTCCCATGCGCTGGCTGGAAATAGCTGCACTAAGTCTGTCACTCACTGTTTCCTGTCCACTGGCTAGAGAACTGCCCAACGCGTTTCGTAATTCACCACAATGTCTCTGTCGCCCTAGGTAGGTACACACTCCTCACACTGCTCCGCGGCTCGGAAGGAATCTCACTGGGTTTCGCAAGCCACGTCACCACACTTCTGTCGCTCAGGATAAACGCTCGCACTAGCTCGAAAAACACGCCCACTGCTTGACAGGTCGCTCTTATATAGCAGGCCGGTGACTCAATAAATGCTTCTAGACCCATCCAGGGTTCACGGCTTCTCGAGGTTTCCATCACTGGCTGGGTCACGAATATTCTGGACCATCCCTTTGTCCTAGTAGTCCTGTTGCGTAAGGTGCACGCAATACACTGAGGCAGAGCACAGTCCAGCCCAGGGGCAGTTGTGACTCATGCGGCGAGCGATAAAACAAACTCACAGCCGTAACAATATTGAGAACCGTCCAAAAATTTCGGTTGGTCGCCATGTTTGATTTTTATATATGTATGCCATAGAGATATGTACTATTAGATGACGATGTTTGCGTAGGTTCATTATTGAAAGGTTCATTTCGATCGCATGAATAATACACAAGAAATAAAAACTTAATTTAAGAATTGCGCACAGCCACCATCTTTAGGTTATGTGAACAATTGAACAAAATTAGATGCCAGTGCATTACAATGTCTATAAACATTTACTGAACCAAATTTCACTGTGTTCGGATGGTTAAATCGCGAGAAGAGTATATTAAAGTGTTTCACCTTCGCTTGGCCGCCATGTTCATTTTGGATTGTACGGGGTTTTGGAAGGCTCATAGCTAAACGTCTAGTAGTACTCTTGAGCACAGTACAAAATTTCAGGGTGATATCAATAACAGTTTCGGAGATATAGAATGTTGGTGAAATATTTCGCACAGCCGACATCTTGAGGGTATGTAAACAATTGAACTAAATTAGATGCCAGTGCATTAAAATGTATTTAAAAATTTGCTCTACCAAGTTTCATTGCGTTTGGATGGTTAAATCACAAGAAACGTCTATTTAAAACTTTCAACTTTGCTTGGCCGCCATGTCTGTTTTGTAGTTAACAGGTTTTAGAAAGTCTCATAGGTAAACTTTTAGTAGTGCCCTTTATCACCGTACAAACTTTCAGGGTGATATCAGTAATAGTTTCGGAGATATAGAATACAGGTAAAATATTTCGCACAGCCGCCATCTTGAGGTTATGTAAACAATTAAACGAAATGAGACGCCAGTGCATTACAATCTGCATAAACATTTTGTGTACCATGTTTCATTGCAATTGGATAGTTAAATCGCGAGAAAAGTTTATTTGAATGTTTCAACTTCGCTTGGCCGCCATGTTCGTTTTGTAGTTAGCAGGTTTTTGAAAGTCGCATAAGTGAACTTCTAGTAGTGCCCTTTATCACCGTACAAACTTTCAGGGTAATATAATAATATATTTAATGCAGCCAAATAGCCATAACTTAAAATATAAAATATAGGATACATTGATGGGTTACATATTTGCATATTCACTTATAGACATTGTTCTTTTTGTACAGAATTCTATGCGGTACCGTTCACACATTTTTCCACATAATGTGCACTCACAGTCTATACTTGTGTCATGGAAGTGTTTTGATTTGCAGAGTAGGTGGTGAAAACCGTGAACTGCCAACCTTGTAATGACATGTCTTAGTTCGAAATTAGCTTTAGTCCACGAGCGGTCTATCATGGCCCCTGTGCCATAGAAGTCTGGTTGTACTTCTTCTCTCTTCTCCATCAACGTTGCCAGAAGTTTCTCTGATGCACTGGTGCTCGGTAGAGGTATGCTTGTCCTGAGGTCATCTACGAGGAAAGTTTCTTTCGCCAGTAGATATACAAGTCTAGATCGTGTCGTTTTTGATACTCCTATCACCTTCTTTATGTAGTTCGCTTTCACCCTTTCCAAGGTGGATAGGTTCCTCATAGTTAAATGTGTCCAGATGATTTCAATGCCATAGGTCATTATTGGAAGAATTTTTACTCTGAATAGCAACATTGCTGTCTCCAGACTGAGTGATCTGATGTCTTTTATTTCGTGCATTGCCATCATTGCTTGGGTTACCTTATCTGTGACATGTTTTGTGAAACAATGTGAGTACCTTGGAAGATTGTTTCCGATCCATGAACAAAGGCGAAGACAGTGAAACCAAGGATAAACATGAGTATGTTGATCTAGCAAACGTAGGAAAAGAGGTTAATGGCTTCCCTGAATCAGAGATGAAAAAGGCAAGAGACAGAAGCTCTGTGAAACATGTGGCGCCTTCTATCGACAGTGCGCATGAAACAGATTCAGAGATGGCTAAGAAAAGATACAGAAGATCTCTGGCATCTACAACCAACAGTTCGTGTGACACAACTAGCGCGCTAACTAGAGACGTAACACCAGGAACTACAAGTACAACCCAGCAAGCCTCGACATCAAGCGGCGACTTCTTTAACCACAACGGCCAGGAGCCAGACCACACGTCACTGGAAGATAAAATAACCAATAATGTCACACAAAAACTAACATATTTGATTGACACCCTTACAGGAAACTTAAGGAAATTAATAAAAGAGGAAATAGAAAGCGCTCAGCGCTCAACTCTGACACCAAAACGTGACGAGAGAACAGCAGAAGTTAAGGCGAACAGTTACAAGAAAATTGACGAACTAACGCCATCATCACAAGAATTGGCACAGGTGAGAACTCAAGACCTGGAATATGCCAACTATCCGGGGCAATGGGTTCAAGTTGCCAGCAAATCAGATAGAAGGCAAACAAGGCAGCAATACGCAACGATAAGCTCAGGTCCAAGAGTTGAAGAATTGCAAGCAGCAAAGAAGAAAGCTTGGCTTTTTGTGGGGCGTGTAGGCCCGCACACCACCACCGGTGCCATAAAGAAGTACCTAGAGAACAGAGGAATTATAGAAAACGTTACGTGTGAAGAAATAACAACCGATTACGATACTAAAGCTTTCAAAGTGGGGATCCCATTCGAACTAATGGAAAGGGTATATGAGGAGGATTTCTGGCCGACAGGGGTTTATGTCAGACGTTTTCGATTTCGGACCTTTCGTCCCACTCGAGAAATTGGTCACTCCTACGAATAACTCAAAAGAGAAAGTAGTTGATAGAAAGAATCAAAACTTAAAATACACACCAAGAAAATTAAGAATCATGATGTGGAACATAGAAGGGCTAAAAAGTGCTATGAGTATGAGCCCAGAACACTTTCTAATAGGTTACGATAGGCAATCCTATTGGAAACATTCGTCACTGATGACTGGCAACACCCACACTTCTATGGTATTCATCTTAAAGCTAGACAAGGAGAAAAAGGTAGACCTTCCGGGGGGATAACTATCTTACTAAAACCACACCTAACTCCAATATTATCAACAAGGCAACAGGACCATACCCTACTTTTGGAAATAGGAGGCCTGATAATAATAGCCGCTTATTTCCAACCGAACATAACAGCATTCGACATAATGGACGAGCTAGGCCAAATGATCATTCAAAGCAAGCAAGATAAACCAATAATTATCGCAGGTGACCTTAACTGCAGATTAGACATTCCTAACTACAAAACCAAGCTAGTTCTGGAGAAACTGGAAGAAGAAGGCTTCATCCTGCTAAACAACCCTACAATCCCCACATACATCTCACACAACGGAAAGAGCACAATAGATATTGCACTTACAAAAGGACCAATAACAGGAAACGTATTTCCATTATGGACAGCAAACCAAGCTGTGATAAGGAAACACTTACCACTTGAAATAAATATCCAAGGGGAATGGGGAAACCTACAGGAAAAGACAACTCATCCCCTTTCAAGGAAAATAGATGTCGAGAAAGTAAAAGCTATGCTAGATTCAACAATACTTTCAGGGTAATATCGGTAATAGTTTCGGAGATATAGAATGCCGGTGAAATATTTCGCACAGCTGCCATGTTGGAATCGTGAGACGTAATTACATTTGAAGGGCACGGTCGGGGTGAGCCGTAATAGTACTAGGATGATACGGAGTTTCATTGAAATCTCTCAAGCCGTTTAGAAGTTATTAGAGGGACACACACACACATCCACAAACACAGACACACATACACACACACACGGACAAAAGGTGATCTCATAAGCCTATTTCTTTTCCCATAAAATGAAAATAGGCTAAGTATTGGTAATAGCTATTGTAAGGTGTATAATGTCCCATACTGGCGGTTAAGTTAAAATGATACATTACAATACATCCGTAACTTGCTAAACAGATATCCAGTTCAGTTGTTCTTTCAGCTAGAGATCTAGAATTTAAAACAAAAACACCAAAATTACTAACTTTATTGTGACTGTAATTAATTGACAAATAATTATTATGTTGTTTTATTTTGTCATGTTTAGAGAAGTTAGTAGACCTATACCACCTATGTTCAAACTCGAAAAATGTACCCCATTATCTTAGTAACTAATCTCTATAGGCCTATATATAAGAATGAAAGTTTGCCTGTTTTTTTTCTGAATTTCTACGGAAATGTGCGTTATTTTTGCGTTTTAGACTGTTTTATGACGGATGCGCGTGAAAATATTTTTTTGTCTGTCTGTTTGTCTGTCTGTCTAAGGACAAAGTTGTTCCCTTATAACTCGAGAACGGCTGGGTGGATCAACGTAAAATTCGGAACAGATATCTTTCAGAGGCACGACACTAATCATTGATGTAACTCTTCTCTGTACCTCTAATAAAAGGGGGCCTGCCCCCTTAAAATACTTGCTGAAATAGGCGTACTAGGGCGAGACAAAGCTCATTTTCAGCCCCTCAATGTGAGAAACGAAACGGGCACCCCGAAAACCACATTTTAAAGCCCTAAAACCAACAGTTTTATTTCCAGAAAACTAATTTCATTTAATACAATAACGAAATAATGCAAGCCGGTAACCATGGCAACGGAATCTCACAGGTCCATCTATTGCTGTAAGACGCAATACAATTCCATTTATTACATTACTGAGATAGTTTGCAAACGGCTATAAGGTTATAACGGAACCAAATTAAGCTGTAAAATTCATCAATGTCATATAATGCGCTTAAGGGGGTCAAGGGGTACTCTAGATTTTTTCACGCGATTTACAAGTGCGGGTGAGGTACGGAAGGTCTATTACATCCCTATCCCAATAATATTACTGAATTATAATAATTATTATTATTATACTACGCCCTACAACGACGAGACAAAGCTTATTTTCAGCCCCTTGGAGTCAGAAACAAAACTCGGTGCCCCTAAATAGCCGTAAAGGTCCCCGAAAACTACATTTTAAGGCTCTAAAACCAACAGTTTCTGAGATATTCGCAGAAAATTAATTTCATTTAATTAACTAATGAAGGAATGCAAGCCAGTAACCATAACAACAGTATCTCAAAAGGTGACATCCAACTTTCCATCTATTTCTGCAAGAAGTAAAGCCACTCCATTTATTAAATTTCTGTGTAGGTTTGCAAATGCAAATAAGGTTATTACGGAATCAACTAAAACTGTAAAATTCATCAATGCGCTTAAGGGTTTCAAGGGGTACCCTAGATTTTTTCACACGACTTAAATGTGCGTTATGTCGTACAGAAGGTATATTATATATCCAAACAGCAACATTATTTTCAAAAATTCCTGATTTGAAATAGTTATTTTTTGCTTTTTGGAATTCGGGCAATTGGAGGCTAAAAACCTGAATTTTTATGCACCACAAGCCTTTATAATTTAATAAAGGGGTCTTCCTCTGGGTGGGGACTTGACTCAACATTAAAGGTCAGTTTTATTTGACGTGTATTGTGTCTCGTTTACGAGGTTTTCAATTTTATTTTCACGTCAGGAAGAATACGTTAGGTAAATTTAGTTTCAGAACATATTTTATGTTCGACCCTCACTATTATGTGTCAGAAAACTGTATCATAATGATGGTCATTATAACACCGTTTTTCATTACGATACAGTTCCTCCAGCCAATCAGAGCTCGTTCATTGACCAATTAGGTAACGATACCTTCGCGTATGCGCTCAAAATCCAACATATCGGACATAAACACAAGATCGAACTATAATAAATTACCGACATGGAATATGAGACAAGAAATTGCACTGTACCTTAATATCCCCAAAACCAATTTCTACACAGCGCGTGGTTTTGACACGACTTCAGTGACAGTTTTACTGAATACTGGTGCGCAATCTGAACATATGGTATTCATGCACACAGGGCGCATGCGTCGGTTGTCCAGAGAGCTTGGACAAGAGAGATATACCACCCACCGCAGCACCCGATCACAACATTCTAGTGACTGAACAGATATTTATGAATATTTATGTTAAAACATATAATAAAGTTATAATTATCGTCGAACATAAACAGTCGTATGCAACTCGCCTATAATGGTAATTAAGACACTCGTATGGAAATTATAAAACTCGCAAACGCTCGTTTTATAAAAAATACTCGTGTCTTAATTATAGCCATTATAGGCTCGTTGCATAATGTACCATTAACTAATCATTTTTCTTTGTCGACAAACAGGTTCCAAGTCTCTAACCATTGCAACAGTAGCTCAATTGATTACGTCTGGTTATTAATACCGAAGGCCGTTCGAAAAATGGGTACTTCTGCTAGTGAACACTTAAGAATGAAATTTTTACAGATATTAGCATGTACTTATTTCTATTCAGCCTACTAGAATAGTTAATCAACTGGTTATAGTTACACAACTATAATATTTTTTACAATTTAGGTTTATATTTTGGCGAAAATGTTCTGCACTTAAAGGATATTTTAAATTACGTTTTACACTTGCCTAAATAATCTTAGTACCAAACAACAGGCTTTGCATGATAAAAATGGTGAATATTTCAAATCTCAATTACTTTCTAATAAAATGGGTCAAATGTGCAAAAAATTAAATTCATCAGAAAGTGGATTTAAAAGTTAGACATAGATATAGACATACAACTACTCTCACAACGAACACATGTACTCTTCTTTTACGCATCCGAGGGCGCCATAACTGTTATGACAGTGACACCAACCTTTGGCAAGAAGTTTGCTCTTCAAAACAAAACAATACCAGTTTTCTGCACTAAATAATTTCGTAAATATAATTTTAAAAGTAAAAGTGTGCATTTTTTTTCATTACAAAGTGAGATGAACAGTAGTAATTCAAATACGCCCTTAATGTCTCAAAATTAAAATGTAATGATATAAAATTCATAATATTTTTCAGAAGACTTCGAGGATCTTTCTATGCAAAATAATGCAAAAAAGAGCATATTTTGACCATTTTCAGTTGGTTGAATCCATCGCAGCTGACGTCTTTTAGACTTTTACTCTTCCATCACCGCTTCATGCCATTCTACTTTTGCAACAGTTGCTCCAGTAATGATGCAATATATAACTTCAATATTTTGATTTATTTTCCGTGTACAAGAAATATCTCGTACGGTTAACTAGAGCCTCGTACCTTTTGCATTTTGCATAAGGCGATAAACTTTCTTTGCAGTTCGAACTGTATGTGTAACGTAGGAGGATCATTGTTCACAATTCCATCTCTGGTGAGCAGTAAATATGAATCAGTGCCTAGACGAGATTAAATCTAACCGAGGGTGGATTAGGTGCTAAATACGCTGAACCACAGCAGTGATTTTCATGTTTACTGCACTGAATATTTGTGAACTTCACTGCGTATCTCTCGGGGGGAATGGGGCTATGATACAGAGAGGCTGGAGTGTAATGTAGCCGCTTAATAATGCAGCCCCTCTGTGAGTTCATTAACATCGAACTCGGATTTAACTTCCCTACACTCAAGCATTAGGACTGACTTGAAATAAAGATTCAGCGCTGGTGGAATTTAAGAACCAGAAAACATTTTAAATTATGCAATCTATTCTAAATGAAAACAAAATCAATGTACAGGCACTCCAAAGTAAAATAAAACTATATAAGATAACGTTATGGCGTCGTCGGTTTGTATTATAAGTATCACGCACGCTTCAACGAAAAGGAACTAAGTGCACTTGTAGTTGTTGCCATGGTAACTAGGTGTTGGAAATTTCTTACCATGACACGCTTCAACTGGTAGGAATTAAGTACGCTTTCACTTGTTGGCATGGTAACTGGGTGTCGGAAATCAATTCAACGCTAAACTGATGACACTAAACTATCCCAGCCCAAAATTAATACATGTTATAATGAAGTATCGTATGGTATTTTGAGTCTCACAAGAACGTATGCTCATGCGGGAGAGTATCGACTGCAGTTTACACACTTCTGAAGACGATCGGCTGACGTTATTAGATTATTGTAGCCAATAAAATGTTATGAATCCAATTTCAGCTCTTTCTAATCCGTCAAACTAACGCACCGTTTGGGTCAATTTCATACACTGCCGTCATTTACGGTGTGGGGGTGCCTTGACGCTACAGATCCAGAGGTTTGATTTCCGGCTCTGATAAGATATTTTTACCATTTTCATCTCCAGGCAAATGCTGGGACGGTACCTTCTGACAGGCCACGACCGCTTCCTTGCGTAGTTTCATTCATATCCATTCATTTCATCTCTCATTAACTCCTCTCAAGAGGTTGGCGTCCGGTAGGGTATCTGGCCATAAAAAATATCCGCCACATAGAATTTCATTGCGCCTCATCCCCGAACCCGTTGGAAACGGGAATAATAAGAGGCAGACACACAAACAGTACATACATACAGTTTCAGAGGATTAGGAATACATTACGTTTTTTGGTAATGAACCGTAGTTATAGCCAGTCAGCAAGACCTGTCAATATAGAACTTTCGGTGTGACTTCTTCCTTGGAGTCATATCTCCGCCCACCAAGTGGAAGTTTATGACCGGCTACGTGTGATATGCATGCGTTCTCGTCCGACTGCTAGTAAAGTTGTTCAAAATAAAAACTATTTCTGGACACCGGGATAGGAAAGAAGGAATGTCGACAGGCAAATCAAATTAAAGAGCAGTAGGTCTATTTATTTTAAACTTCGCTACTTGCATTTCGTCAAAAGAAATCACCCATGGCTTTAAAATTGGTATCCCATTGAATAGGTGACAAATGCTGTCTGCTGAAAGCTATGGATGTGTTATAAGTGAGCCAACCACTCAGCTCCACTTGCGCATGCGTATTTCCAACAACACATCACGTAGCAGGTTTCGAACGGGTTTTAATTGAACACACACCTCGTATACCCACACTAGGCCTATATAAGGCGTTAAAAATACTCATTGGTGTATTTTTTCTCCCTTATAAAAATGTTTCTTCCAAAGTGATCTGTAGAGAAGGATATGCTATAGCTGGTGTAGACTTTCATGGCCGGTTGAGTATTCTTCAACAAGGCTTTGTAAAAGTGCCTTGATATCTTTTGATGCTTCACCAGCAAGTGTGGCTGTCATTTTCAAAGATTTGTTCTGAATATCTTTAAGTGCTACTGCTGGAAGTTTATGTAGGCTATTGGTTAGAATCTCATCTCATCTCATGTTATCTCCGATACCGTATTAAATAGTGATTGAAATAGATACTCCTTTTAAAATGGGAACTGAGAGAGATTCTGAACAGTTTATCCGACGAAAGAAAGTAAAAGGAATGACAGAATATAGTCCATGGTTAGATTTCTAAACAGAGAATCCGCTTCAATCAGTCTTAGGCAATGTACGCTCTTCCTTGAAGCCTGGCGAGCGCTCTTGTAATCCCATTGGAGCCCTCTTGGAATAAGTGAGGGAAAATTAGTTTTGTACCGCTCCAAGTGGGGGGAGTGTCTTACCCTCCGCTGAGCAATACGTTAAATGGCTAGCTTATTTTGTGAATGGTGAGATCTCTGCCAGGCAGGATCAAAGTCAAATAGGATCTTAACTATTATTATAAAATATACTAGGGTTCACACCTGCGGGTTCTGAGCTGATGCGATATTGCATCTACAGTTCTTACTTGGGCCAAGTAACGCTGAGCTATTTAGCATTGGCCTTCAGAACTCAAATTGCGGCTGTGATCTTGGATCTAATGGCAATTAAGTGTATTTAACGTGCCGTAAAACCTCTTGGCATGAGGTTGTTACTTTCAATTATCTTATCAGGGCAAAATTCTGGCATCCCGGGCTGCAGTATAGATGGACGAAAAGTTCGCATTTTCTTGGGAATATTTTCATCAGCCTTTTCTCCGTGTGTGTGTGTGTGTGTCACCTAAGACACTTTGATTGGCTTGAACGATTTAAAATCAACTAGGTAATGACTTACTACTATCCCGACCCATCCCGACCGTGCATTCAAATTACAATCAGTGTCACCAATCAAACATGGCGGCTGCGCGAATTTCAAATGCTTATTTGTTGGTTCATTTAGAGGCTTTGCGGTATCGTGGTCTTGTAGCTCCTTGAACTTGGGTGTGTGTGTGTAATTTGTCTGATAATCTGTATAATTCTGATGGCTGTATTAGTGTGTGTAGTCTTAATTCAGATGAGGATAGGGAGGAAGTGGCCTTAAGTTAGGAATCATCCCAGCATTTACCGGGAGTAGAAGTGGTAAACCACTGAAAACAATTTCTAGAATGGCTGAGGTGGAAACTGATCCCACCTCTCCTTAGTTTTACCTCACGAGGCTGAGTGCACCCCGTTCCAGCTCTCAGACCAGAATTAAATGTCATGGCAGAGTCAGGAATCGGGTCACAGCCAAAGAGTGCAGCCAGTACACAACGTGGCGAACCTTATATATTTTTTTTTAAATTCATACATTTTAAAAGGCGTGTGTGAGTACTTCATATAATTTTAGCCTATCTTTATTTATGAATAAGAGGCTTATGAGATCACCTTTTGTCCGTATGTGTGTGTGCGTATGTGTGGGTGTCCCTCCCCCCTAATAAAATATAAACGGCTGGAGCTCATTCAATGAAACTGGGTGAGGTCATTGCACCATTTTGGCTGACCCTGACCGTGCCCTTCAAATCTTATTACGTCTCTTCAATCCAACATGGCGGCTGTGCGAAATATTTCACCGGCATTCTATATCTCCGAAACTATTATTGATATCACCTTGATATTTTGTAGGTAATAAAGAGCACTACTAGATGTTCACCTATGAGACTTTCATAAACCTGTTAACTACAAAACGAACATGGTGGCCAAGCGAAGTTGAAACATTTAAATACATTTTTCTTGTGATTTAACCATTCAAACGTTGCGAAACTTGGTACAGTAAATGTTTATACACACTGTAATGCACTGTCATCTAATTAAGTTCAATTGTTTACATAACTTCAACATGGCGGCTGTGCAAAATTTCAAAATCTCGTTCTAATTTCTTGTGTATTAATCATGCGATCGAAGTGAACGTTTGAATAATGAACCTACGAAATAATAGTCATCTAATAGTACATAACTCTATGGCCTACAATTCCAACATGGTGACCATCCAAAATGTTTAGACGGTTTTCAATATCTATTAATCTATGACAGCAATCAAACTGAAATTTTGTAAGTTGATAGAAGCTATAAACATAAGTTCGCATATGGGACTTTCAATAACCTGGTGAGCACGAAACCAACATGGTGGCGACGCGAAATATAAATATTTATATGGACGTTTCTCGCGATTTAACCAACCGAGCGCAGTGAAACTTGGTACGGTAAATGCGTATACAAATTGTAATCCGTTTAATACATTTGAATTGTTTTTATAACCACAAGATGGCAGCTGTGCGAAATTTCAGAATCTCGATTTTATTTCTTGTGTCCTAATCATCCGATTGAAGTTTGAATACAACACCTACACAATAATCTACATGTAATAGTAAATAACTCTAAGACCTGAAACTCCAACATGGCGACCATCCGAAATATTTAGACGGTTCTCAATATCTACGAATCCATTACAGCAATCAAACTGAAATGTTGTATGTTGATAGAGGCAATTAAGATAAGTAGGATATATGAAAATAGGCTTTAGTTCCTCATGCGTTAAGGTGGCGCTAACTAAATAGTTGAACTAAACATTTCCGTTTCTCAATATGCTCCTACCACACAAACTACTGAAACAATTGTTATGAATATTTATCAATATTTATCTTCACAGGATAAAATAATTAAATCTACTGAAAAGGCAGTAACATTCACAGATACCAACATTACAATTACTGATCTTTTGAAAATAAGATATTAAGCGAACCGTACATTCATGAACTGAGCATTCAAGTTAAAAGGTTGAAACTTATTACTATATTGGAGAAGATTTCATGGCTTGCAATCCAAATTAGAACCATGATTCTAGTGCTTCGAACGTTTTATTTGTAAATGTTAGCCTACTTTCTATTTTTTGCAAAAAACGAAAGTAGGCTTATGTGATCTACACAGGGCCCAAAGTTGTGTGTCTGTCTGTGTGAGTGAGTGCTGGTAATGCGTCTTAGGGGCTTGGGCATCTTGATCGGCAGTTCCATGTACCTGGGTTTGTGCTATTTTTAGTCTGATAACCTGTGTTTCTGTGGTGATTGTAGTAGTGTGTGTAACAGTATTTACGGTATTGTAGCCATTGATTGAGATAGGTGCCCTGGGGATTGAAATAAGGTAATATCCCGGCATTTGCCTTGAGGGAGTTTGAAACAACCACTTGCTATCAGGTCTGGATTCGAACCCCCGATCTCCGGACTTACTCCAACTCCCCTACGCGGTCTTGATTATCGGGTTACAAACATCTACGCCACGGGATTTATACACCCTCTCCATTTTGCAATTAAAATGCTATGGATGTTTATACATTTCTCTTGTTTCTCTGTAAAATTTGGCGAGGTATTCTTGGGCAATCACGGTATCTCCACGTAATTCCCGAAGCTGCTGCAACAGCGCCTCTCAATCTAAGACTTAAATTATTGCGCGGGTTGTACCAGAGCCACATTGGTGTAAGTTGTTAAAGGCACCTGCCCATACATCAGAAGATTTGAGTTTGAATCTCGACCACGGAGAAAGTTTCAAGTCACACTCTACTGTACATACGGTATGTTATTCTTATTTTCATTCGCATTCACATTTTTTTTCATTCTCATTTTATTTCTCGTTCTCGTTCTCTTTCACATTCTCATTCTCCTTCTCCTTCTCTTTCTCACTCTATTTCTCTTTCTCATTATAGTCTCTTTTCTCTCTTCCTTTTCCTTTTTCCATTTATTTTCCTTTTTCCTTTTTCATTTCTACTTTTTTCTTTCTATTTTTCGTTTTTTTAAATGTTTTATTTTGTTTCTTTTTACTCTTCTTCTCTTGATATGTTATCTCTTTCTTCTTTTCTTTTCTTCCTTTTTCCCTTTTTTCTTGTTATTTCTAATTCTCTTTTTCTTTGTCTTTCTTTCTCTCTCTCACTTCCTCCTCTCGTTTTCTTTTTCTTACTCATGCTCATGTTAATGGTCATTCTCATTCCCAGCATTATTTCATTTTGGGGATATGTTAATGCATTGAAGAGTTAAAAGAAGTCTTGTTCATATTATGATGGTTCCTCTTATATCAGTTATTAACGTTATACTGTCTCATGATTTAACTGCTTTGATTTCAGTCGTTTCATATTAGAAAATTCCCCGAAGGATATATTTTGGGCAGCCCTGTTTTATATACCGGGATGAAAGTTGAGCTCTTGTAAATGTTACGGCAATTAAAGTAGAGCTTTAGGGATTCTCTATGCAGCAATTACCACACACGAGAGAACCGTTAATTATTGGTGGGGAAGAGGGGGGCGAGGGATTGGGGGTCTTTTTATTTCCAGACTTGTGAGCGGAGATTGTAAGTACTACGCCGTGCAGCTCCGCACGTTATTTATACTCAAAGTCTTGCTGTTCCGAGTAGAATTCCATTTATGCTCGCGCTCTCGTTTCTTGTCCCATGGCGTTCTTCTCCATTGTTCTTTGAGTTGTGGATTGTGCTTGCAAGAAACCTTCACAGGCATTGAAACTGACCAATATTCCGGAATCTTGAGCGTTTTGTCACCCAGTAGCTTTGTGCTAACTATTGTCACCTCAAAATCACTAACGTAGGTCCATCACGTGTAGGTCGTGGCTGTCGTTCCGAAAGTCCGGGATTGATTCCCGGCTCTGCTAATAAATGTTGATTCTGGTCTGAGGGTTGGAGTGGGATGTACTCAGCCTCTCAAGGCAAAACTGAAAAGAGTAGGGATCGATTCCCACCGCAGTCTTCCTGGAAGTGATATTCCGTGGTTTCACCGCTTCTACTCCAGACAAATGCTAGGGTGGTTCCTAATTTAAGGCCACGTTCGCCTCCTTACCAATCATATCCCTGATTTAAAATACACACACTAGTACAGCCATCACAAAAACACAGGTTATCACACAAATTACACTCACACACACAATTGCACCCAACATGACGCAACCCCTAAAATAAGCAATAACGCCAACGAAAGTCACTAAAGTAGGTTCACCACGAGACGTAGTGGCTAGAACTCTTGATTGATACTGCGGAGGATCGGGTTCGATTCTCAACTCAGCGAAGAAATCTAATTCTGATCTGCCTCGTAAGGCAGATCTCTCGTATCACACTTAATGATAACAAGGCAAAATTGATAAAATATCAGTTGCAGGCTATCGAATAGAGATCCTGTTTCTCTGCCTGATAGCAGTACTAAACGGAAAGATGATGTTGGTAAGTAGATCGCTCAAGTAGTTCCAGCCCAAGAACGATCTACTACATAGGTCATTAGGAGTATTAATATTATTACCATTATCACAATCCATGAGAAATAGTCGTGATGATCAACTTAGATATCATTTGTCGTCAGAGCGGTGAGCGGTGTAGTCTCACTATAGGCTAACTGATTAATCCTTTTGTTTCCACGTGGCAGCTGATCAATAGCATCTGCGGAGGAATGAAAAGAAACGAAGTGTAGAGCGCTGGTGGGCGGACAGATTTCATAAGAGCAGACATCCAAAGTGCAAGGATTAACGTCATCGAGTATTACACCCACTTATTCATGAGGAGAAGAATTTTTTGAAAAGGAATTGAGTGACGTATTTTCGATAATTATAATAAGGAATCTATTATTTATAATCTTGAAGGGTACAAAAGTTTGCCTGAAATGACTTTCAATTCTTTCCTCCTTCCTTCGTTCTTTCCGTCCTCCCTTCCTTCTTCCGATGTCCAGATTATTGGCACTGTCGCTTGACAGTACAACTTATTTGCTAACGAGATATTCAGTTTAGATGAGAATAGATTAACCCGCAGTACAGCCGTGCTTGTAAGGTCGCCCACCAATTTTTCACTGGGTACCTGAAAATAAGAATATGGAAGGTTGGAATTCTGTCGCTGATAGTGACCACTCTGTGTGTGATTTCAAACTAGGTTTTCCCACATTCCCTGCACGAAAATGGTGCAATCATTTAAGTCCCATGGCACTTATCCCAATCCTGTACTCGGAAATTACAATAGCCCATTGTACTACTACTGTCACCATAGGAACAAAGGATACTAGAGAAATTCAACACACACTCAAAGTACATAAGAATAATGACCAAGTAATTTTAAGTCCATAAAATGAATTAACAACCATCTAGGGATACGCATTGAGACGTCTGTCCTACAAATCCAGAGTTGGAATTACCGTACAAATTCTGGTATGAAGGCTAGAACGATGTTCACTCTTCCTCGAATGGACAAAAGGAGTGACGGGTTTGAATCCAACCTCAGTCATACTAGATGTTGATTTGACTGAGCTGTCGTTTCCCCCAGCAACCGGGGTCCTGTGAAGTTACAGTAACTAGTAATTACGTGCTCTAAGAAGCTGATTTGCGACACATCTGTGTCAGGAAGTATCCTTGTATCGATGTTCTCAGAATAGCGGTAGCACGTGAGTCACTAAGCCCTTTTCACACCTTCCACATCAAGCGATAGATTAAGATTGCGCAATTGTCTTACTCCCGGGATTGGTGGCTTCTTCTTAACCCACTCAATCTTCTACTGTATTATTTGTATTCTAGTTGTATTGTAGGCGTCCCTTCTACATAAATACAGACAAACAAAAATACAAAAATTAAGCAATGGGTATTTTGGCAATTAAAGAACTCATCTGGAACAAATGCCAAATTTTAGCCAACAATTGAAGTTCTTCAGACAGCTAACTTTATTTGTCAAATATACTGATAAATTTCAACTGATTTATCAGTAACATGTGTTATTTTATACTTTTCGTAAATCTCAGGACGATCTTACCATCTGATGGTAGTGATTGGTGTTTTAAGGGACGAAAAATCTAGATCAAAATGGCGGTGTTTGGTATTTTAAGGGTCAAAACATCTTGGTCATCTGTCTCTCATCTTATAATGTCTAGTTACAGTACTCCATTACATTATTCGTGAAATTGTCCTAATAATCACTACTTTAGATAGCGTGTATCACCAAATAAATACCCTTATAGCTTCGCTCTCGAGAATTTATCGGAAAACTCAGAGTCTTATAACATTCATTACAACAATCTTCCTAAGACTAGATACCTAAAATATGCTCAATTGGATACCGCTGATATTATTCATTCCATTCATTACTAATATTAAGTGCCTTAACACTGATTATGCGTGATAAATTCAGCATAGCTTTTGGTGGCACGCCTCAAACGTCACGTCAAATTTCGTCGCTTTAGCGTCGCACTGTACATGGGACGGGAGATATCTTGTTTGTTTAACAGCATCTGTTGACTTAGTCCCAGTGGCAGGGTAATATAGACTGTGATTACGGCGGGCAGATTTGAGTTCATAGGCCATGTTGTTTTATCTGTAAAGCTGTCCGAGTTCCTCAGGATTTACTATTGCAAAATACAGGGTGGGTTTCAGATAAGCTACTTGCGTTAAACTACTGATAAAGTGCACCCTTTTCACCAAATTGTAATTGATAAATTCATGAGTTTTTCTCGTGTTATATACCATCTTTTTGGAAGCCTTCATAGGAAGATTATGGCTGCTTGAGCCTTTGGTTCTCGCAGTAAAGAGGCACAGCTGCGCTTCATAAAAAGGGAGGTATCGCGCAGTTCACTACTCCTGTGTGATGCCCGCTGATGAGCCAGTTTGGTGTCCTAGGCAAAAACTCACACAAGACACGGCACAAACCTAGAAAAATTGGTGAGTTTTAATTATGTAATGCCAATTTCTTGAAGATCTTTTCCTATTTCACTGGTTCTTGACTTTCATTGAGAGAGCTAGGTTGAAAATCCTTTTGGTGAGTCTGTCATTGTTCATTCTGAGAATTTGGCTGTAGACCATCAATCGCCTTTTCCTGAAAGTGACTGATTATTTCAGCATACTGATAAAGCTCCAGAGACTTCCGTTTCATGTTATTATTATTATTATTATTCTTTCAATATACATGTTTTTATCAATGTTATTCTCAGGAATGAGATCATCTATGCTTATATTTGAAGTAGTGCATTCGATGTTTGGTCAACAATGTTCGCATTTTCCTACATCTCCCATATCATTAGGAGAGCATTTAGATGTACCCAATTCATATATTATTACTATAGGGCGCCCGAGAATGTTCTCCGCAGCGGATACGTGCAGCTGTGAGTGGTTGAGTCATGAGTTTAGTTGGCTGCACTGCACTTCACTGTGTCCTTGAAAGCGGGACTCCCCCGTGTGAGCTGTCGGTGTGTATCGCGATAAGCGCGCGAGCTGCATGTCTTCAGTGTCTATTACAGGAAGCGAGTGTTCAGTTAGATTATTGGAAGACTGCAACAGTATACAGGTGGTAATGTTTACTACTGAAGTCTTTTTTTTTTGTGGAATACGTTTTTCGCGAAGGCGATCGGTTTACAGAAAATGTAAAATTAAGATTTCATGGGCGGTTTCCTGATTCAAAGTGTCCAAACCGTGATACCGTTCGGGATTTGATAAGTAAGTTTCGTGTGACTGGCTCAGTTCACGATGTACCGGGAATAGGCAGGCCTACGCTTTTAATGGACGAAAAACTTGATGAAATCTCCGATATAATGCTGCGTAGTCCAAGTAAATCAACACGAAAATTAGCTCAACACATAGGAATCTTTAAGTCGACAGCACTTAAAGCTGTAAGAGACAAGCTTCAGTTGTTCCCTTATAAAGTTTCCGTGGTTCATGAATTAAAACAAACTGATTACGGAAAAATAGTGATGTACTGTGAATGGTTCCAGCCTATGTCATGAATGGCTGTGGTGAGTACAAAGTTTACTGTTTATTTGTTATGATGCAAGCGGCAGACGTGCTACCAACGTAACTGCTGTAGCTATCTCTCGCAGACGCATGTAGGCGCTGTGGAGAACATTCCCGGACTCACTGTATTATTATGACGGATATTGGAGGTACGTAATTCATACTGATGAATCATTTTGAATGCCTTGTTGCCTTGGTAACCATATAGGCCTAGATCACTCAAGCACTTAAAATCTCAGCCACATCGTAGTGAAGCGGCTAACATTGTTGACTATCGCCCCGGAGGACCATGTTCGATTCCAGGCTCTGCCAAGAAATTTAATTCAGGTCTGAGGGCTGGAACGGGGTAAATTCGTTTTTTTCTAGTAATTAGCGGATGTCTTTTAGTGCCGCAAGTGTCTGAGGACATGTTTGGCTCGCCATAGGCTCTAGCTGCTTTAATGGGGACAGCCATGGGGTGTAGTTCCAACTTTCGCTAGGGGTGAACGTTGGAACTTTGATAGAGGGTTTCAATGAAATCTAACATGCAAATTTAGCTTCACACCATTTTAATGAGTGGAATGTTCTTTTACATGCCATAAATCTATGACATGGGACCGCCGGCTTTACTTCCTCTCCGAAGGAAGGCACACTGATGGACTTTAACGCTCTTAAAAAATCTGAAGACTTCGCCCGGGTTTGAACCCGAGATCTTGGGCATAGAAGCTCAGCATACTACCGACTACGCCACCGAAGCCGCTATGGGGTACACTCAGCCTCGTGAAGCAAAACTCAGAAGAGGTGGGTTCGATTCCCATCTCAGCTATCCGGGAAGTGATTATCTATGGTTTATCACTTCCACTCCAGGCACATACCGAGGTGATTCCTAAATTAAAGTCGCCGCCGACTCCTTCCCAATCCTCACCTGAATTACAAATACACACACTAATACAGCCATCACATTAACACAGATTATCAGACAAATTCCATATACACATGGAGCTACACAACAAGCACTCAAAATAACATATTCGAAGAAATTTGTATTTAGTACTTTTACGGATTATTTGGCACTTGACACAATAGCACTTTCTACTAGAGAATGGAGGAACTTTGTGTTGGCGGAAAATCACGAGATTAATTTTGCCATTATGAACATGGCCTACTGAATTCAAATGGGTTCTTTAACATGCCAACAACGTATGACATGCATGTCGTGATTTTTGTCGCCTTTCAAAAATTACTTACCTCGGCCAGGAGCAAACCTGCAAGCTTGGGGTTGGTAGTCCGACACGATAACCACTCACCCACCGTGGCAAACACTTTCAATAATAGTAACTAAGATGTTCTTATGCCAACATTTAGATAGGCCTATCTCTACTAACGGCTTCGGTGGTGTAGTCGGTAGCATTCTGAACTGGTATGCCCAAGATCCCGGGTTCATACGTGGCCGAAGTCATTGGATATTTAAGAGCGTTAAAATCCTTAAGTATGCCTTCCTTCGGAGGTCATTGATTTATGGCACGTAAAAGAACCAACCAAATATAATGGAAATCTCGACTGAACTAGAATGCATAGGCCTACTAGATGACAAAGACTTGTTGCCATATCCATGTCGGCTTCTTGTCCACGCTCATCACAGATAGACCACCCAGCCTTAAACATGCCATGTTAATAATAATAATAATAATAATAATAATAATAATAATAATAACAATACCACTGGTGATGTCAGAAAAGAGAGTAGTTCTAAACCTCTAGCAATAGGTCTAAAGGAGCTGAAGATGAATCTTCTGTTCGCCAGAATGCCGAAAGAAGTATTGCTGAATACATGTCACATAGTCATTAATTTTTTCACAGTAATTACAAGTTAATGTCATCACGCCAGGTAATGCCTGCGACGGGGTAAGGGGGGGTTTGCGGAACGCAAGCGCAGCCCGCCTATTCCAAACCTAAATATATCGGCTTGCAGTCAGTTGCTGCTATTTCCTGCATGATAATTTAGTTAGTTAGTTAGTTATTGTTGTTTAAAGGGGGGGGGGGGCGGGGGAACTACGAGGTCATCTGCCCCTCATGATAATGTGTTATCGGTCTTCACGTGTGTGTATTGTTACCTTCCTTCCTACTGTCGAAATTCTTACAAGCCTCTGTGTTTACTGTTAACAGTGTTACAGTATCAGGTACAGTAATGGAAACAGTGAGCAACTTAATGTTTTTGGAATGCGCGATACGCAGTGAGCGGGAAGACAACTGCAGTTCAAACTCGACTGCCATCTCCTGGCGCGATATCAGTACTTATTGTCAACTCCAGATATTGTGTATTGATATACGTCTTATCCACAATAATAATAATAAAAATAAAAATAAATAATAATAATAATAATAAACATAATAATAAAAAAAATAGAGTGAGAACCTTCCATACACAACGAAGCCTAGCAGGTGCGGAGTGACGGCTGGGGGATGGTGTGTACAGCAGCGTGTCGAGTAGGGCATGACCCTGGCATGGCGCCCAAATACTTTAAAACATTTGAACGTATTTATAATCATCATAACTTTGCATCAATTTTAGAGTAGTTCATGGAAATGCTGTCCTTAATTTTCTAAACACACGTTCTACTGACGTAGGATTCCCTGTAATTCATACTCACTGATATTTCGTAACAGTGCAGTTATATCGGTTTGGAAAGCCTCCAGAGTACGCGGATTGTTTCTGTATACATTTTGTTTGAGATTCCCCCACAAGTAAAAATTACACGGCGCTGAAACTTACGAACACATTTACTGGATGACTTCCCTTGAGAAGATAGCTTCAACTAAGAAAATTCCTCGATGCTTTGTTCTACTCCTAACCATGTTCACGGGATAGGCTACAGTACTTCACATAATAATAATAATAATAATAATAATAATAATAATTATAATAACAATAATAATAATACTAATAATAATAGTATAAAAAACCTTCCACTACAGCCCATGAAGGGCCTAGGCCTACCAAGCGACTGCTGCCCAACCATTTGGCTTGCAGATATTGAGGTGACGCGTGGTCAGCGCATCTGGTCCCCTTGGCCGTTAATCCTGGTTTTCGTGACCGGGGCGCTGCCTCACTGTCAGACAGCTACTCAATTGTACTCACGAGGCTGAGTGCACTCCGTTCCAGCCCTCACGTCAGTATCTAAAAACCAGGAGTCGGGAATCGAACCCGGGGCCTCCGGGTAAGAGGCAGGCACGCTACCTCAACACCACCGGGACGGCTACAGTACTTCACAAGAAGTTTTAAACATCTCTACTAAGATATCTTGCCAGCAGCGTTTGCAATAAATGCCATGACAGCATTTGGGGGTTCCCGACCAGCTGTTGTAATTGGTCTGTCTGTTAGGTAGTCAGCCCGAAGGCTGGTCGGATCCTCAAAAAGCACCGCCGTTAGGTTATGTGGGTAGATACCCACAAAAACCTAACGTAGCGCTGTATTGAGGCGTACTAGGCAAGAAGAGGAGTGAGGTAGTTTGCCATTGATTTCGTCGTTGAGTCAGTATAGCAGTACTAACCCTATGAGTAGAACCTTTCACAGCATCCACAGGCACTGACTGTGCCCTGAATGTCATTACTAAGCACCACCCATACCTCAGTAGCTTCCATATAATCACAGCCATGAGTGAGACCGAGACATCGGAGAAAAGCCACATTTTACTCTATCCTGTGCCAACAGACAAATGCAAATATACTGCTTTCCTCAAGAGATGGCAAACAGGCCACATGTAATTGGTACGTGCTATGAATCTAGCAGTGACTCAATGCGACCTTCGCCACATGGCTTCTGCGAGGCTCCGTTCTATGGAGATGGCCCTCACTGTAATAATAAAATACCACAATGTATTTATGTCCATCTGTTATTACTCCCGTTTCAGTGGGTCGGAGATGAGATGCGATGCATTTTTAAGTGGTGGGTGGTTAATTAAACCAGATGTCCTTCTTGACGCTTACCTCTTGAGAAGAGATAATGAGAGATTAAATGAATGAAGCTGGGCAAGGGGTTGAAAGGAAGCAGCAATTGAACTCGCACGGCTACGATGCCGGGTGAGTTCATTATGACACAAATAGTGACGGTGCAAACAAACGCTTGGTGGAGGAACAACACTCAGTGATATCGACTCGCTCCACCTCAGAGGAATGCAGGCCAGTAAACCACATGGTATTTGAGGATCAAAGCCTGACCCCTGCCCACCATGGCATGAGTATTTATAACATTGCTTTCCGCACTTTATTGAACTAGTGCTTCGGTTTTAACATATTGGGTCTGGTTATGAATGCATACCACACTATCCAAAATATTTTCTGTGTGACCAAACATATGTAGGGCAGGAATTTTAACTGTACAGGGTAGGTTTCCTGTGTAGGCCTAGCTGAGTTGGCTAAGGCACTTACGCCCTCACCAACTATCAATTCATATTTTTCAGTCTGTCAACACGCCTTTGTCCAATTAGATTAGGCAGGGTAACTGTATTAATAATACACTATTCTTGATAAAAATTACATGTACTAGCATAAACCACTGATAAAGGGGAAGCATTTGGGAGTTCATATTGCCTAGATATAAACGTAACTGTTAATCTCATAGGTTTCATCTCCCATAAGAAACCTCTGCATTCATGAAGTGCGAAAAAAATGATATTTGAGGAAATTGAGATTTTATTAGTAAATTAAAGCAATGCCTTTTTGGGAGATAAGGAACTGCGCCCATAATCAATGGTATTTCCAGATCCGTTTAATTAGGCCGATTGAACTGCACCCCTAGTCAAGTCGGCTGTTAGCCCAAGGCGAAGTGACGGACTGTCTCCCACCACTAGCTTCTGCACTGCTGAGAATAAGAGGTAGTCCCCCGTCCCGATAAGCAGCTGTACTACGAGCCTCCGGGGGTGGCAGCTAATCACACTAACCACTACACCACAGAGGCGAATAATAATAATAATAATGATAATAATAATGATAATAATAATGAAAATCCACAGCCTTTTTCCAGTTATTGGACCGGGTCAGGGTTGGAATGAATGAAGCCCCCATCTAGCGGCGAGGATAGGCATTGTGCCGGCTTCCGAAGCCTGTCGCACTCCTCTGGGACAATGATTAATGAATGAGAGATGAAATGAAATGATATTGGTGAGTGTTGCTGGAATGAAAGATGACACGGAAAACCGGAGTACCCGGAGAAAAACCTTTCCCGCCTCCGCTTTGCCCAGCACATATCTCACATGGAGTGACAAGGATTTGAAGCACGGAACCCAGCGGTGATAGGCCGGCGCGCTGCTGCCTAAGCCACGGAGGCTACACTAATATTATTATTATTATTATTATTATTATTAATCTTGATTGGTCACATTGGACCACTTGAGTCGTTCCACAATCACTTCTTCTTTGAAGGTAGTACTGCTTGGTTCTTGCGCTCTTTCCAGTACTTTTTCATTCTTTCAGATCGGGATTTTCTCAACTCATCTGAAATCTCCATAGGCTTTCTATGTGTCATTTATGCAGAAAATTTGTGAGTTTTAAGAATGGTGTTAATTTTATTTTTGATTAGTAGGAGCATGTGTATTAATAATTGTATATGTTTTATTTGCCGATTTCAAAGTTAGGGTCGTAAGTCTGGAGGATTGAGATTTAAATTCTGTTATCGAGTCAATGATTCTGAGATCTATTAAGAATCCGATACCAAATTGTGGACAATTTTTCATAACTCGTTTTCCTGGAATTCCTTTATATAGTCTGTATCCTTGTGATTCCCGATGGTCTTGATCACTATTTCTAATTTCCTGAAGGGCCATAATTAGAATTTTATGACACTAATAATAATAATAATAATTATAATAATAATAATAATAATAATAATAATAATAATAATAATAATAATAATAATAATAATAATAATAATAATAATAATAATAATACAACTCTCTCTAATCCACCATAAATAACTACCCCTCTAGTTTTGTTATACAATAAAAAATATAATAATCTTCTAAATGGTAAGGTTACCTCCAACTAGATTATTAAACATTTGCAATAACAAAACTATTTAAAAAATATGGTTAGGTTGTCGAAAACATCCCAATGTTAGTGCCAAAGAAGAAAGTCTCTGCACAGGTCAATAACACACAGCAACAGACCAATGGTCCTCATGCGAAGATCAATGTAACTTGCCCCTGCATAGTCCTGAAGTATAATGCATTCATGGGTGGAGTAGATCTTCCAGATATGTTGATAGCCTTGTATCGAACTGCATTACGTACTCATAGATGGTACCTTGCTATATTCTCGCAAATAATAGATATGTGTGTGTGCAATGCTTGGCTTATGTATAGACGTGACTGCAAGAAAGCAAACATCAAGAATGTCTCACTGAAACAATTTCGATGGGATATTGCACAGAAATTGATGGCTAAAGGAAGGCAGTATTCTGCGAACCATTCACCAACAGTACCGGGAATAAATCGTCCTAGGTATCAGGTCATGAAGATTGTCGTTATGATCGTATCGACCACTTTGGACAATCCTGCGAGAAAGGGCGCTGTCGATATTGCAAGACTGGACAAGCACGCATGGAATGCATTAAGTGTCGGGCAAGATTGTGCATTACCAAAAGCAAGAACTGTTTCTACGACTTTCATCACAGAAAATGAGTCCATGGAACACATTGTAGGCCTATTGTTCTAACATTTCCAAAATGTATTTTGATGTATTTTAATGTCATTTGTCCACATATTGATGGTCACTGAAATCATAACATATGTATATCATGTACTGTATATAAAGTATATGTGTAATATGTCAATATTTTTCCATAACAGTTAATGCTCACTATCAGTGATATTTAATAGTTCATATGTTTTCTTAATTCTTGGTAAAGTATCCATTTGGATACATAATAATAGTTCATACGTTTTCGTAATTCTTGGTAAAGTATCCATTTCGATACATAACGAAATTCACTGTCACTCTCGGAATGTTGGGCACTGTATCCAAACGGATACGTAAATATTTTTTCTTAGATTGTGAGTCTACAAACCAATAAATATTTTTTTAACAATTTATTATATATCAGAGAGCACAAAGCATCAAAAAGAATATCTTTGGCAAAAAAAAATAGGATTACAAATCTCCCGTGCCAATTAAAGGGTTAATGTTAATATTGCTAGGAACAAAAATGAAATATGAGTCTGTTTTGAAAACTGTACTTGTTTTATGTATCCCAGGACAACACTTATCTCTTGTCCGCAATCTGGACAGGGTATATTTAGTTGTTCAAATCTGGACGGTTTTTGACTTGTTCGCAATCAAGACACAACCGATTTGAAATGAGTCACTTCAAATTCACACCACTCGACACAACATAATTTGGTAGAGGGGTGGAGGGAGGGAATCTACCTGACCGTTCTCAATGGGCGCAGTTCCACTGCCACGTTTGAAAGGTTTATGCTAATGACCAGAGTCATTAGTGAAGCTTGGGCGCAGTTCCATACAACCCGCCTTTTTAGCCTATTTTCATTTTTGAAGGAAAAAAGAAATGCTTACGAGATCACCTTTTGTTCGTGTGTGTGCCACCCTCCCCCAAATAAAATCTAAACGACTGGAGCGATTTCAATGAAACTCGGTAAGGTCATAGTACTATTTTGTCAGACCCCGGCCGTGCCCTTAAAATTTTAATACGTCCCACCAATCCAACATGGCGGCTGTGCGAAATATTTCACTGGCATTCTATATCTTCGAAACTATTACTGGCATAACCCTGAAATCTTGTACAGTTATAAAAAGCACTACTAAGTTCATCTATGTCACTTTCAAAAACCTGTTAAGTACAAAACGGACATGGCGGCCAAGCAAATTTGAAACATTTAAAGACTTTTCTCGCGATTTAACTATCCGAGAGCAGTGAAACATGGTACAACAAATGACTCAATATCTATGAATATTGGTACGTGCCACCCCGCCAGCATCCGTCTGTTGGTCGTATCGAGTCTTCATTCGGTCGGTCTCGATCCGCAGCTTCCTCCTCGCGAACGTGTGCACGTCCTCCAGTTGGTCGACCAGTTCTTGACAATACTGGCTTACCGGGACCGGATCATTTCCAGGTCGGCCGAAGGCAAGATCGACAGGTAGATGGAGCTCCATCCCAAACATGGCCTGGGCTGGTGTGCACCCGGTGGCTTCATGCACGGCGGCGCGGTAGGCCAGGAGAAATAGTGGAAGATGTTTGTCCCAATCCCTCTGGTGCTCGCTGACGACTACTCGGAGATGGTTCTCGATGGTGCGATTGAATCGCTCTACCATCCCGTCGGACTGAGGGTGTAGCGGCGTTGTCCTTGTCTTCCGGATTCCCAGCAGCTGGCATAGGTTCTGGAACACCTGCGACTCGAAGTTCCTCCCTTGGTCGGAGTGCAGCTCCAGGGGTACTCCGTACCGGCTGACGAATTCCTTCACTAGGGTCTCTGCTATCGTCGAGGCTTCTTGGTTAGGGAGCGCATACGCCTCCGGCCATTTGGTGAAGTAGTCGCTGACGACCAATATGTAGCGGTTCCCTGCCTCGCTTAACGGGAATGGCCCAGCGACATCGATGGCCACTCTCTCCATGGAGCCGCCCACGTTGTAGGTCTTCAGTGGACCCAGTCGTCTTCGTCCTGGGCCCTTGCTGGCTGCGCGATCGTGGCACCTCGCGCAGTGGTTCTCCACGTCAGTTCGGCATTCGATCCAGTAGAACCGCTCTTTCAGCTTCTCCAGGGTCTTCTGTATCCCTAGGTGTCCACCAGATGATCCTCCATGGACTTCCTTCAGGACTTCCTCCGTCATAGCCTTTGGAACGACGACTTGCTCCCGAGATGTCTTCCCGTCGGTGCTCTCCCAGGTACGGCAGATGAGGCCATCCCTTACAACCAGCGAGTCCCACTGCGCCCAGTAGGACTTAAACTTTGGGCTGCAGTCACTCACAATGTTCCACCCGGGTCTGGGGACACAGGACCTCTTCCATTCGGCTATCAGCCCCAGGTCATCATCTTCCGCTTGCGCCCGCGTGAAAGATTCGCGGCTCCAGCTCCCTTGAAGTTCCACGGTAGTCCTTCGGCACTGTATCCCGGTGTTCTCCTCCCTTCTGGTACAGAAGGTGCAGTCTTCGGGGCACGGTCTTCGTGACAGGGCGTCGGCGTTAGAATGCAGTTGGCCTTTCCTGTGCTGGATCTCAAAGTTGTACTGTTGAAGCCTCTCTAAGCACCGCGCGAGTTGACCCTCGGGCTGCTTAAAGTTCAGGAGCCACCGCAGGGATGCATGGTCGGTCCTGATGAGAAATTCTTGTCCGTACAGGTACTTGTGGAAGTGTTCAATGGTCTTCACGATGGCGAGTAGCTCCTTCCTAGTGACGCAGTAGTTCCTCTCTGGCTTTGACAAAGCTTTTCTGAAGTAGGCCACTACTCTCTCCTCGCCGTCCACTATTTGCGACAGGATTCCCCCTATGCCAAAGTCACTGGCATCGGTATCGACGATGAACCTTGTTCCAGGTCTGGGGTAGGCCAGAATAGGCGCGGTGCACAGAGCCTGCTTGAGATGTTCGAAAGCACTGTGGCATTCTGCTGTCCACGTGAAGAGTTGGTCCTTCTCAGTCAGTAGATGTAGTGGTTTGGCGATGTCAGCGAATCCTCTCACGAAGCGACGGTAATAAGTGCAGAGTCCCAGGAAGCTTCGTAGTTGAGACTTGTCCTTCGGAACTGGCCACTCCCTCACAGCTGTGGTCTTCTCTGAATCGGTGCGCACCCCTTCCTCGGAGACGATATGCCCAAGGTACTGGACTGTTTCTGGAAGAGCTGACACTTCTTGGGGCTCAACTTCAGCTGGGCAGCCCGTAGCTTCAACAAGATCTCCTTCAGGTTGCTGTAGTGCTCTTCGAAGCTTCTCCCCAGAACGATGACGTCGTCTAGGTAGACCAGGCAGGTCTTCCAGTGTAGTCCCCTCAGAATGGACTCCATTAGCCTTTCGAAGGTCGCAGGGGCGTTGCACAGACCGAATGGCATGACGGTGAACTGCCAGAGCCCGCTGCCCACAGAGAACGCAGTTTTCTTGCGGTCCTTAGGGTGGACCTCCACCTGCCAGTAGCCACTCTTCAAATCCAAGGTGGAGAACCATCTTGACCCTGATATGGTGCCCAGGGTGTCGTCGATCCGGGGTAGAGGGTAGCTGTCCCTTTTTTGTGACGTCATTCACCCGCCTGAAATCAACGTAGAACCTGGTGGAACCGTCCTTCTTCTTCACTAGCACGACCGGAGAACTCCAAGAACTATGTGATGGCTCGATCACTCCTTGCTCCTTCATCTCTTCTACCATCCGGTCGACTTCAGCTTGCTTGGCGAGCGGGAAACGTCGGAATGGGGCCCTAATCGGTGCGCTGCCCCCAACGTCGATTCTGTGCCGGACCAAGCTTGTCCTAATGAAGTCTTTGCTCCCCACGGAGAAGACATCCTGGAATTCGCGTAGCAGGTCCTGAAGTTGGCGTGATTGTTCCTCGTCCAAATGGTCCTGGGATCCTTGGTACCGCTTCTGTAGTTCTTCTTGCAGGGCGCGTCTTCTTCAGTTGTCCGTCTGCAGGCGTCCGTCCGTCGTGTCTGTGATGCGGGCAATCCAGGTAACGGGCTCGCAAACTCCTAGTTTGGTGTCCCGGTGAACCGTAATGTCGTAGTCGTTCAGGTTGGACAGGCGGACGTACGGCCGAGGCGTCGTGTTGATGAGGGTCTTGGCAACTAGCAGTCCTTTTGTCTGGATGTCCTCATATTTTGGCTCGATGACAGCCGCCACTCCCTCAGCAGTTCCGTCGACAATTACGGCGGCGCTGACCTCCGTCCTGGCAGGAACGATGACGTCCTCTCTCAGCCCTACTCGTCGTGCGGTGACGGCCTCGTGTGCTGGTTGCAAAGCAAGTTCCTCACCTCCGAAGTGCAGAGTGTTGGTACTCAGGTCCAAGTTGATGTTGTTCTGGTCCAGGAAGTCCAGTCCGTTGATCATTTCGTTTGATACGTCAGCCACAAGCACTGGATGCTTCACCGCCCGTCGACCGATGACGAACTCCAGTGATGCTTCGCCATGTACCGGTGCGGTCTCTCCGGTCGCGGTTATTAACTGGAGGTTCCTTTGTGTGGGTTGCACTCTCCACTTCGGGATCACGGTGGGATTAACGATGGTCCTCGACGCTCCCGTGTCGATCAGCATGGGCCAGCTCACTCCGTTGATGACTCCGTCGATCATCAGGCTGCTATTATCCCTCCGTAACTGCGTCACACGAACTTGGACTGCCGGGGCTTGAAGACTGTCACAAGCCAACCTTTGCCCCCCAAGGCTGGCTGATACTTGATTTCCTGGGCCGCGCGGTTTCCCTACGACTGACTGTCCCGACGGAAACCCTTGGCGGCGACTATCACCGCAGTCCTTGCTCAGGTGGCCTCTCTTACGGCAGGTCCAGCAGGTCGGTAGTCCTCTTCCGGGCCGCCTCTCCGGATGTCCATCGGCTACGTTTTTGTTGGTGGTACTGCGACGCTTGAAGAACCGGCCTAGCGCCTCCATCGGCCAGGGGCTTGGTCTTGTTGGTTTTTACTGGATCGTCGACGTCCACTTGACGCACCCGCGCGTGCATTCTGGATGCCTGTTTTGCCGTCTCGAACTCAAGTGCGTGGCTCAGCGCATCTGCCAGGGTCTTATTGCGCGCGAGTCGCAGGGCCTGTTGAGTGTCCGAGTCCCGTAGCCCGTCGGTGAAGGTCTGCGTCGCTATCTGCTCCAGAAAGTCGGCCGGCGCTGTTGGGTAGGCGAGCCTTACGAGACGTGCGATGTCCATCTCGAACTCCTGCAGGGTTTCCGCGTTCTTTTGTACCCTGGTCCGGAGCTGCATCTGGTAGGCCTGCTGAAGATGGCTATCTCCATATCGGGACTCCATATGGGCGATTAGTGAAGCGTAGTCCTGGGATCCAGTCGGGATGGCCTGAAGGACGTTAAGGGCGTCCCCTCTCAGCGCTACAATGAGAGCTGTAGCCTTTTCCGTGCTGTTCCAGTTGTTTATAGAACAGGCTGCCTCGAACTGACGTAAATAGGTGCTCCACGGGACCTTTCCGTCGAAGGTTGGGGGCGTTACTCTGCTCTGTCCCGTTCCTGATATTCCCGGTGTACCTGGGGGCGGGTTTCGGTGCAGCTCGGCAACTTCCTCTTGAAGAGCGTTGAATCTCTCTTCCATCCCCGTCGACGGGCGTTGGTTCAGCTCAGAAATTTCCTTTTGTAAAGCGTTGAATTTCTCTTCCACCCCCGTCAGTGGGCGTTGGCGCAGTTCGGCAACTTCCTCTTGTAAGGCGTCGAACTTCTTTTCTACTGCTGTGACTTCCTCACGTAGGCCCTGGCAGACGGTGTTGACTTCCTGACGCAGACCCTGTTCCAATTTCTTTTGACTTTCATGTAATTTCGTCAGCAGACACTCCTCCAGATTTTTCTGGCCATCCAGAAATTTGGCGGTTAGGTCCTCTGCTAGCTTTTTCTGACCGTCTTCTAATTTGGAAGTTCGGTCCTCGGCTAAACTTTTCTGGCTGTCTTCCGTCTTCTTCTGGCCGTCTTATAATTTGGCAGTTAGGTCCTTGGTTAAATTCTTCTGGCCGTCCTCCATCTTCTTCTGGCCGTCTTCTATCTTCTTCTGGCCGGCCTTCATTTTGGTTTCCATGCCACTTAACTTTTCTAGCAATGCTGCCAATTGCGCCTCCATTTTAGTTGTTTGTCTTGTAAAGGGCATGCACTCACAGGAAAATTAGAGACAATGACCTGCTCGGGTTTTGAAACCAGGACCGTCAGGTGTTGTGCTTGTGTTCGTAATCCGGCTTCTGACATCAGTTGTTACGTGCCACCCCCCTGGTGGCACTTTTGTTAACTGGATTACGGTGGGTTGAAGCACAACACAGATTGTTCCTTTAAAGAAATAATTAACTTTATTGCGGCCAGAAAGATACACTACTCAACAGCAAATACAAGCAATTAGAACCTTACTCCAGTTTCCTCAAGTCTCTTCCTTGAGCGCTCTTGCCCCTTTCACTTGTCAACAAACCACAGAAGTTAAACCGTCTTAATGAGTCCGGTGGCCTTGAAAGAAGCTACCTGCACCTCTTCCTCATGCACACAAACTACAGTTACTTACGATAATCTGCTACACGCTGTTTCGCTCTCCACAAGCTGGGGAAACAATGTCACTGGATTTCATAACTCGCACGGCACTTCGTCATCACACTTCTGTCGCTCAGTGAAATCACACTCGCTCAAAAACACTGTCCTCAGAAACTCGGTCCCCTCACTGTTGAGCCCGCTTATATAGCAGGCTGGTGACTCAATTAATTCTAGAATCGTCCAGGACACACGGCTTCTCGAGATTTCCTTCACTGGCTGGGTCACGAATATTCTGGACCATCCCTTTCACTTCGCAGCCCGTTACGTAACGCGCACGTAATACACTGAGGCAGAGCACACACAGCCCGGGGCAGCTGTGACTCAACGCGGCGAGGCGACAAAACAAACTCACAGCCGTAACAATATATTACATCATTCACACTGACATTTTGAATGTTGATAAGGCAATTAGGATATATGAAAATGGGCTATTTAATTCTTCGCGAAACTACTTGTTTGAAAGCCCAATAAAAACCGATAAGCCTCTTACCACTATTCTTTTCAGTTCTTACTGTACAAAATGCTTAAACTATGTATATGAAGGATGACATTCGAGGAAATCCAGAGATATGGAGTATTTTATGAACTGTGTATTCGTTGGTATAAGAAACCCCTTGATTTCTAACGGATATATAACACTACTTCTTTGTAGACATGTTTGTTAATGGATGCATTGTCGTGAACAAAACGTCCGTAGACAATACGCAGTATATGTTTTCATGTGGTGTGAGAAATTTTCGATTTTGAGGAAATTGAGTTCCTCAAAAAAATAAGGCAATGCAGGGTCACATGGAGCAAATATTTCAGGACGACAATTTGGATGTTCCAAGACTCACATTAAACACAACAATATTTCAGAATTATAATATTTATGTATTGACTAGCAGAAGTACCCGTTCTTCGAACGGTGTTCGGTGTTAACACCAGACATAATAATAATAATAATAATATTAATAATGTTATTGATGTTACGTCCCTTTTAAGTACTGTTGCTTTTAGAGACGCACCAGACATTATCAATTGAGGTACTGTTGCAATGGTTAGCGGCTTGTCATTCCTTCATAAGTTTATCAAAACGAAGTTAGTTTTCTGGGAATATCACACACACTGTTAATTTAAGGGCCTTATAATGTGGTTTTCGGAGACCCTTTATAGACTCGCGAATTTTGTGTCTCACATTGAGAAGTGCAACATATGCTTTGGTCGTCCTTCTAGGATAATTTTTATATTTCGCCTATTTTAGCATGTATTTTGAGAAGTTTTTCCCTATATCCACCCTTCTATTGTATGAAATGAACGGTGAAGAGTTTTATAAATGATTGGTGTATTGACTCATGTTTACCATACCTAATTTTACGATGCACCAAGCATCCGAACACGAGTTATAGGCGTACATAAGGATACACAGAAAGACAGACAGACAGACAATACTATTGTCTACAACATATCACCCAGAAATCCAAATATGGGTATATCTACCACACAGTATCAAAGAAAATCATCCTTACGATGAACCCGTATGTCGACAAAAAAAAAAGATTAGTTAAAATGTGCTCTCAAACTAAATTCACCTAACGTGTACTCCCTGACATGAAATAGAATTGAAAGCCTTGTAGATGAAACGCAATACACGTCACATAAAAACTAACCCTCTACGTTGTGTTGGGTCCCCATACACAGGAAGACCTCTTTCATAAATTATAAAAGCTTGTGGTGCATGAAAATTCAGGTTCTTTAGTCTCAAATGGCCCAAATTCCTAAAAGCCGCAAAAAATGCTGATTCAATTCTGGAATTTTGAAAATAAGGTTGTTGTTTGGAGATATAATAGACCTTCTGCACTATATGTCGCACGTGAAAATTGCATGAAAAAATCCTAGGTTACCCCTTGACCCCCTTAATTGCATTGATGAATTATACAGTCTACGTTGGTTCCGTGATAACCTTATATTTGCAAACTTTCACAGAAATGTAATAAATGTAATAAATTGCTTCTTACTGAAATAGATGGAAAGTTGGATGCCACCCCTTGAGATAATGTTCTCATGGTTACCGATTTGCATTCCTTCATTAGTTTGTTAAATTAAACTTAATTAGTTTTCGGGGAATGTTTCAGAAACTGTTGGTTTTAGAGCCTTATAATGTAGTTTTCGAGGACCCTCGAGTTTTATTTCTGGCACCGAGGGGCTTTGTCTCGTCGTTGTACGCCATAATATAATACTAATAATAATAATATAACATAGGGATAGGAATAAAATAGACCTGCCATACCACACCCGCAGATGTAAATCGCGTGAAAAAAATCTAGACTACCCCTTGACCCCCTTAAGCGCATTTTACGTATTGATGAAATTTACAGCTTAATTTGGTTCCATAATAACCATCTAACCGTTTGCAAACTTTCACACTAATGTAATTAATGGAATTGTATTGCGTCTTACAGCAATAGATGGATCTCTGAGAATCTGTTGCCATGGTTATCGACTTGAATTCGTTCATAGTTGATTAAATTAAATTAGTTTTCTGGGAATATCTCAAAAACGGTTGGACGTAGGACCTTAAAATGTGCTTTTAGGGCCCCCGAGTTTTGTCTCTCACATTGAGGGACTGAAAATGAGCTTTGTCTCGTCCTTCTACTCCTATTTCAACATGTATTTTAAGAGGGTATGCCCCCTTTTATGAGAGGTATAGAGAAGAGTTACATCAATGATTAGTGTCGTGCCTCTGATGGATATCTGTACCAAATTTTACGTTGATACACCCAGCCGTTCTCGAGTTATAAGGGAACAAAGTTGTCCACAGACAATCAAGCAAACAGACAGACAGACCAAAACATTATTTTCGTGCGCATCTATCATAAAACAGTCTGAAACGTGTAAATAACTCAAATTTCCGTAGAAATTCAGAAAAAAAACAGACAAATTTTCTTTTTTATATATGTAGAGATATACTGCACCGCTCGATGTGACCGTGTTTTATTGCACAAATTTAGGTTTTACTCGCTAACCGTCGGAGATACACGAAAAATGATAAGAACATTTGGATAGAAAATTAAATGCTAAAGCTCGTGCATACCATCAAAAGTTTGCTATTTCCTACCGTTCTCTTTTTATTTGATATGGAAATATGAAATTTAGAAACCAAAGGGTGTAGTGACGTCACTAAAATGGTCTCCATTTCTTAATAGTGCAAAATATCGAAATTAAAAGTATCCTATGTGTAAACCTGGTATTTCAGCTACATCCATGCAAAATTTCATTTAAATCGGACCAGTGGGTTTTGCGTTATTAGGTAACAGACAGACAGACAGACAGACAGACAGAAAGACAGACACACACCATCTCATTTTTATATATTAGTACTAGCAGAAGTACCCGTTCTTCGAACGGTGTTCGTAGTTAACACCAGACATTATCAATTGAGCTACTGTGCAATGGTTAGTGGTTTGTCATTCCATCAAGTTTATCAGAACGAAGTTAGTTTATTGGGAATATGACACACACTGTTAATTTAAGGCCCTTAAAATGTAGTTTTCGGAGACCCTTTATAGATTCCCGAATTATCTGTCTCACATTGAGAAGCCCAACATATGCTTTGGTCGTCCTTGTAGGATAATTTTTATATTTCGCATATTTTAGCATATATTGAGAAGTTTTTCTCTATATCCACCCTTCTACTGTATGAAAAGTACGGTGAAGAGTTTTATAAATGATTGGTGTATTGACTCTCATGGTTAGCATACCTAATTTTAAGATGCACCAAGCATCCGAACACGAGGTATAGGCGTACATAAAGATACACAGAAAGAACCCGTATGTCGACAAAAAAAATTAGTTAAAATGTGCTCTCAGACTAAATTCACCTAACGTGTACTTCCTGACGTGAAATACAATTGAAAGTCTTGTAGACGAAACGCAATACACGTCACATAAAAACTGACCCTCTACGTTGTGCTAGGAGCCCATACACAGGAAGACCCCTTTCATAAATTATAAAGGCTTGTGGTGCATGAAAATTCAGGTTCTCTAGACTCAAATTGCCCAAATTCCTAAAAGCCGCAAAAAATGCTAGTTCAATTCAGGAATTTTTGAAAATAATGTTGCTGTTTGGAGATATAATAGACCTTCTGTACTATATGTCGAACGTGAAAATTGCATGAAAAAATTCTAGGTTACCCCTTCACCCACTTAATTGCATTGATGAATTATACGGTCTACGTTAGTTCCGTGATAACCTTATAGCCATTTGCAAACTTTCACAGAAATGTAATAAATGGAGTGTCATTGCTTCATACAGAAATAGATGGAAAGTTTTATGCCACCCCATGAGATAATGTTCTCATGGTTACCGATTTGCATTCCTTCATTAGTTTGTTAAATTAAATTAAATTAATTTTCTGGGAATATTTCACAAACTGTTGAATTTAGAGCATTATAATGTAGTTTTCGAGGACCCTTTAGGGCCCCCGAGTTTTGTTGCTGGCACCGAGGGGATTTATCTCGTCGTTGTACGCCATAATATAATACTCATAATAATATAATATAGGGAGAAATTATAACACCTATTTTTTATTATTTTTTATTCAGCCAATGGCCATGTACTTTTCTTTTCAGGACGGGTCAGGGAAGGGATATTATCAGAGAAAGAAGCATTCACATCGCGCTTGCAAAATGGAAATGGCCTACCATTTAACTAAGGACATCTATATGAAAAGGTCAATATCCTTCAACGCAAAACTAAAACATTACTGCAGTGTCATCCGTCCGGAAGTCTTGCATGCTTCTGAATGCCTCACGATGAACAAAAAAGGCTTGGTCGAGAAACTGGAGGCCAAAGAAAGAAAAATGTTGAGAAAGATATTGGGTTCCATCAAAGACAATGGGGAATACAGAAAACGGCATAACCATGACCTATATACTCATGTGGAGAAGATAAGCAACGTCATCCGGAAGAGAAGGTTACCATTTGTTGGGCATGTGAAAGGAATGAGCCCAGCGAGACTGACCAACCGCAACATAACTTACTTTCAGGAGAGGAAAACAAAATGGGCCTGGTTCATTGAACTGGATAAAGATCTGAAAGAAGTGGGGATTACACCAACAGACATTCAGGAGTGCGTCCCACTCAAAGGGAAACTTCAATCTTGTAAAGGTTTCCAAGAAAAACCGAAGCTGAAAACGGGAAAGATATGGACCCAGGAACGGAAGGAAGTCCACCGAGAACGAATGCGGGCGTACAGGGCAAACATCAAAGCCAGTAGGAGACGGTTGGAATGACGCGGTCCATAGATGGCCTATACGAAATGAATGAATGAATGAATGAATAATATGGGCATAGGAATATAATAGACCTGCCGTACCACACCCGCAGGTGTAAATTGCGTGAAAAAATTCTAGAGTACCCCTTGATCCCCTTAAGTGCGTTAAACGTATTGATGAATTTTACGGCTTTGGTTCCATGATAACCTTCTAGCCGTTTGCAAACTTTCACACTAATGTAATTAATGGAATTGCATTGCGTCTTACAGCAATAGATGGGACCTCTGAGAATCCGTTGGCATGGTTACTGGCTTGCATTCGTTCATTAGTTTATTAAATTAAATTAGTTTTCTGGGAATATCTAAAAAACGGTTGGTCTTGGGTCCTTAAAATGTGGTTTTCGGGGACCCGGGGTTTGTCTCTCACATTGAGGGGCTGAAAATGAGTTTTGCCTCGTTCTTCTACGCCTATTTCAGCATGTATTTTAAGGGGGTAGGCCCCCTTTTATGAGAGGTACGGAAAAGAGTTACATCAATGATTGGTGTCGTGCCTCTGATGGATATCTGTACCAAATTTTACGTTGATACACCCAGCCGTTCTCGAGTTATAAGGGAACAAATTTGTCCATAGACAAACAAACAAACAGACAGACAAACAATACAATTATTTTCGCGCGCATCCATCACAAAACAGTCTGAAACGTGTAAACATCCAAATTTCCGTAGAAATTCAGAGATAAACACACGAATTTTCATTTTTATATCTAGAGAGATATACTGCACCGCTCGATGTTGACCGTGTTTTATTGCACAGATTATGGTTTTACTCGCTAACCGTTGGAGATATACGAAAAGTGATAAGGACCTTTCGGATAGAAAATTAAATGTTAAAGCTCATGTATACCATCAAAAGTTTGCTATTTCTTAGCGTTCTCTTTTTATTTGAAAAGGAAATATGAAATTTTGAAACCAAAGGGTGTAGTGACGTAACAAATGTCGGTTTTACTCGCTAACTGTTGGAGATACACGAAAAGTGATAAGGACCTTTCGGATAGGAAATTAAATTTCAAAGCTCATATGTGCCATCGAAAGTTTGCTATTTCCTACCGTTCTCTTTTTATTTGATATGGAAATATGAAATTTTGAAACCAAAGGTTCTAATGACGTCACTAAAATAGTCGCCATTTTTTAATAGTGCAAAATTTCAAAATCAAAAGTATCCTATATGTAAACCTGGTAAATCAGCTACATCCATGCAAAATTTCATTTAAATCGGACCAGTGGTTCTTGAGTTATTGAGTAACAGACAGACAGACAGACAGACAGACAGAAAGACAGACACACACCATCTCATTTTTATATATTAGTATGATGATAATATCAAATAATCATGTTCATTACTTTTACTACACATTCAGAAAATATTGTTAACATTGTTACATTATGCAATGAACTCTGATGTTATTATCTTGTTTTATTGGTCATGTATCCCTTTTATTAATCGTATTATTATTTTTATTACTACGCAACCACAGTATAACTGCGTATATTGTAAGTAATGAACATGATTCATCATCAGAGACAAGATGATGAATCATGTTCATTACTTTTACTACATATTCAGCAAATATTGTTAACATTGTTACATCATGCAAAGAACTCTGATGTCATTATCTTGCTTTTGTTGGTGATTGATTTAGGGGCTTTACGACATCGTGGTCATGTAGCCTTTTATTATTATTATTATTATTATTATTATTATTATTATTATTATTATTATTATTATTATTATTATTATTAATAGTACGCAACCACAGTATTATTGCTTATATTGTAAGCATGTCATTTTGATAATATACCATTCGAAAAAGCTTAGTTGACAATAACAATTTGACACTAATTACTATGAAAAAGTCATTATTAAAAGCTCAAACAGCCTTTTACCTCCCCGCACAAGACACGGCATAAACCTAGAAAAATTGCTGAGTTTTAATTCTTTGGCTGTGAAAGCCATTATACCATCTTTTTGAATACCATTATTAATTTAAATTTCAAGATAGGCTTATCAGCGGGCTTTTGGCATCCGTACCCAGCCCCTCACATGAGTAGCAAACTGTGTGCTACCTCCCTTCTTATGAAGCGCATAATATTTGCCTCTTTCTTGTAATTCAAAACTAACCATACGTTTCATGAGCACTAAAAATGTTATTTAATAACACAAAACACACTTTTGGTGGTGGTAATTGTTGATTTAATGGGACCCTTTTCATTCCTTTATATAAGTCTTGAATATCATCAGAAGCTAATCGCTTTTACCTAATTAAATTTTCACACGATTGTACCAAATATTGAAATTGTAATGGGTGTTACGGGCCTGAAAAAAAGTACATGGGAGTAATAAATTCACATGGATTACTAGTTTCGATCGTGAAGCGATCATACCTTAAGTTCATAGACTAGCACGTTGTCGTTTCTTGGGAGCTTCTTCATTGTTCGTGACACTATATTCTCGTTGTCTCTCAATCACTATTACATTTTGTTCCGACTGCCGACTCGAACCCGGTTCATCACTATATCTTATTGTTGGTGCATTTGTAATTAATATTCGTTGTTTTCTCCCCTTTTTAAAACGTTGAGGACACACCTAATGATTCTTACGAGGTGTCGGCATTATGACACGCGGTAGACTGATGATTCTTCACCAGAAACTCAACCGTATCCGGCAGATTAGATTAACAGTTTGACTTTTCTAACACTACGAGCGCTAGTGTGAATCAATGCAGAGTTTCACTTAAGCCCTTACAACTACAGTACTTCCAGAGTGAACATTTTTAGCCTATTTTCAATTTTGAAAAAATAGGCTTATAAGATCACATTTTGTCCGTGTCTGTGTGTGTGTGAGAGAGAGAGGTGTGTGTGTCCCCTAATAACTTCTAAACGGCTAGAGCGATATCAATGAAACTCGGTAAGTTCATAGCACGATTCCGCGTGACCCCGATCGTGCCCTTCAAATTTTGTTACGTCTCACTAATCCAACATGGCGGCTGTGCAAAATATTTCACCAGCATTCAATATCTCCGAAACTATTCCCGATATCACCCTGGAATTTTATACGGTGTTAAAGGAAACTACTAGAAGTTCACCTATGTGACTTTTGAAAAACTGGTAACTTCAAAACATACATGGCGGCCAAGCGAATTTGCGACTTTTAAATAGACGTTTCTGGCGATTTATCCAACCAAACGCAATAAAACTTGGTACAGTATATGTTTATACACATTGTAATGCACCGACATCTAACTTCGTTCAATTGTTTACGTAAGCACAAGATGGCGGATGTGCGAAATATATCACCGGCATTCTATATCTCTGAAACTATTAGCGGTATCGCCCTGAAATTTCGTACGGAGATAAAGGGCACTACTGGAAGTTCACCAAAAGAAGTTCAAAAACCGGTTGACTACAAAACGAACATGGTGGCCAAGCGAATTTCAAAATTTTAAATAGACCTTTCTCGCGATTTAATGTTCCAAACGCAATGAAATCTGGTACAGGAAATGTTTAGACACATTGTAATGCACCGGTATCTAATTTAGTTCAATTGTTTACATAACCTCAAGATGGCGGCTGTGCGAATTTTAAAATTAAGTTTTTATTTCTTGTCTCGTAATCATGTGATCGAAGTTAAAGTTTGAATAATGAACCTACGTAATAATTTTCCTTTAATGCTACATGACTCTATGGCCTATACATTTAACAATCCAACATGGCGACCATCCGAAATACTTAGACGGCTCTGAATATCTACGAATTTATTATAGCAATCAAACTGATTTTTTTATGTTCATAGGGGCTATGAACTTAAGTTCACCTATAGGACTTTAAATAACCTGGTGATCACAAATCCAACATGGCGGCGATGCGAAGTATACATATTCACATGGACGTTTCTCGCAATTTAACCATCCGAGTGCAGTGAAACTCGGTACAGTAAATCGTTATACGAATGTTAATCCACTGGCATCTAATTTATATCAATTGTTTTCATAACCACAAGATGGCAGCTGTGCGAAATTCTAAAATCTCCTGCTTACTTCTTGTGTCATAATCATGCGATTGAAGTTTGAATGCTACACGTACACAATAATCTTCATGTAACAGTACATAACTCTAGGACCTACATATATAAAATCCAACAATGGCGACCATCCGAAATATTTAGTCGGTTCTCAATATCTACGAATCTATTACAGCGATCAAACTGAAATTTTGGACGTTGATGGTGGCAATTAACATAGTAGGATATATGAATATAGGCTGTATAGTTCTTCACGGAACTACTCGTTCTAAGGGGAGTTACAGTGGATAAAATATGAAAATATATCAATTTTCAGATTTGTATACTGTAGGATGTAAAAGCTGGAGGCACTTTGACGTTTAAAATGCTGTATAACACTTGATATTTGTTATTTGCAAAACATGTCTAATATTTATTGAAATAATGCAGTGCGCGTTAGAAATCATTGAGAATTAGTACATACAAAGGCATTTTCTCAGAACATACTTTTTGGACGTAAATATTCCATAGTTTTCAGTTGTTACTTATCACAGAAGTCTCAAATTTTTCCCACCTGTAACTTGGCTTGTAAATGAAATTGTAACACAGGGATTTTGTTCTAGCTCAAATACATTATGAACAAAAAAAAGATGCACTGTATATAGAGAGAATTTTTAAACGAAAAATTTGAGATTAAAGAAAAATATATTTTATTATGGTCACAATAGTAGAAACACCAAACACCCGTATTTAATTACTAAGATTGGATCACTAATTACGGCAGTAGAATTTCATCTAAATCTACCAGTAGTTTCTACGAAAAAGATACATGAATTTATCAAATATTAACATTAAGAAGATAGGCCATTGGAACTTCCCTTACCAAGGAACACATTAATGAAATAATTATGTAAGTAAGTTAATTTAGCTGGGATTTGAATCAAAAGGAAAACTAGGAAAGAAACAAGCGATTTTAGGCTGTTTTTAGAACTGCGTTTAGACCGGAAGTTATATTTGAAATTTGTTTTTTCGTTAGCCTGATAGATCTCTCCAAGGCTCACAATTTGAAACCATTCCGGGCCCTTTACTCCTTAAACTATTGGGACAATTGAGGAAATTGCTTTATTTTACATACGCACACACACACACACACACACACACAAACACACGGGCAAAAAGTGATCTCATAAGTCTATTCTTTTTTCAAAAATGAAAATAGGCTAACAAAATCATTAATATTATTAATAATAATAATAATAACGTATGGCCTCGGGTGCTGGGTGCAAGCTGTGTTATTTGACACCCAGAGGGTAGCATGCATGTCGAATTGTTGTTGTCCCTTAAATCCCTATGAAAGTCAAGTAGGTTAGATATCTAAGCTCCTTGACACTGAAGCGCTATCTACTAGAAAAATGAGGAACATTCCGGGATTAATTTTGCCATTATGAGCACGGCCTACTGAATTCAAATGGGTTCTTTAACATGCCAACATCTTATGACATGTGTGTCGTAATTTTTGCCTCCTTTCAAAAATCACTTACCCCAGCCAGGAGCAAACCTGCAAGCTTGGGGTTAATAATCTGACACGATAACCACACACCCACCGTGGCAAGCATCAAAATCGTTTATTCTTCTGTGAAATGGTGAAATGGATATCCTGGAACCAGTTTTTCTCAAGGTAATAAAGGGTTGAAACATCTCTGTTTAACTAGTCAATTTCCAACTGAGAACCCTGTTATTTCCCATGAACATGAGATTGGCTACAGTCAATGCACTCTATGCATTATCGAATGATCAGAGTCATGGGGTGGCATATGGTAGCTTCGCACGGTAGAGCCATATGTTGCCGTGACCGATGAGACATGTCATGTTGAGCTTGTGGGACAACTGACATACGGCCCTGCGAGGACGCCAATAAGCATTAGCCTCAACTGCTGCCGTAATAGCAGAATAGTCTCAATTTATTGAATCCCAGTGTCACATCATGAATAATGATGCTGGTAATAATAATAATAATGAAAATGAAAATCCACAGCCTGCTTCCAGTCTCCGACCGGGTCAGGAATGGAATGAATGAAGCCCCTATCTAGCGGCGAGGATATGAACTGTGCCGGCTGCCGAGGCCTGACGCACTCCTCTGGGGCAATGATTAAATGAATGACAGATGAAATGAAATGATAGTGGAGAGTGTTGCTGGAATGAAATTTTGACTGGGAAAACCGGAGTACCCGGAGAAAAACCTGTCTGCCTCCGTTTTGTCCAGCACAGATCTCACATGGAGTGACCGGGATTTGAACCACGGACCCAGCGGTGAGAGGCCGGCGTGCTGCCGCCTAAGCCACGGAGGCTTCTGGTAATAATAATAATAATAATAATAATTATTATTATTATTACTCTATAGGCCATTAATTTTTTTGTCAACATTCGCTTTTTTTTTCAAATACAGATATACATTGCGTGTATCAATAATGAACATATCCCTTGAAGGATAGCCCACTATCAGCGGCTTCTGACTTATAAGACTCACTTTGCATTTAAAATTCCCCAAAAAATTAATTATGGTCTGAGGGCTGTAACGGGATACACTCAGCCTCGTGAGGCAAAAGTTAGAGGAGGCAAGTTCGATTCCTACCTCAGCCATCCAGAACGTGGTTTTCCGTGGTTTCCCATATCTACTCCTGGCAACTGCCGGAATGGCCGCTTCCTACCCAATTTATACCTCAATTACAAAATTCACACCCAAGTACAGACATCACTGTGACACAAGTTATCAGATACATTCTACACACACTCAAGTACAGTACATGGGGCTATACGACCACGATGTCGCAAACCCCCTAAAGAATCAACGTCACCAAAAGCAAAAAGCATTTTTAATATGTTATTGATGTGTAACATCTTTCCACTCGGTTGCTGGATATTTTTGTGGGAGTGATTTTGAAAAATGGGACGGAAGTGGATCGGACGGAAGTGTGTAAGACGCACTGCCAGCTAGATCGCATCACGCCTAGCTGCATTAGACAAGAGTATGTTTATGAAACGAGCGAAGCGAGTTTCATAATTTCCATACGAGTTTATTAAGCAGGTCGGAGGGATGCGATCCAGCTGGCAGTGGTACCATGAGGAATGTATATAACATACGGATTACTTCAAGGTTTGGAGGCGCCATTACAGATATTTCTACAATAAATCATCTTCAAGTTGTCGTTCTTTGGTGTAAAAATATGTATTATATCATATTTGCTGAAAATAATTATGTTTTTTTTTCTTTCGCTATTGTTTTACCCTCCAGGGTAGGCATTTTCCACGGACTAAGCGAGGGATCCCACCTCTACCGCCACTGAGGGCAGTGTCCTGGAGCTTGAGACTTTGAGTCAGGGATACAACTGGGGTGTGTGACCAACACTACGCCCAGGCGTCCTCACCTGCAAAGCGAACAGGGGGCCTGATGAAGGGATGGGAAGAGTGGGACGGTTAGGCAAGGAAATGGAAAGGAGGCGACCGTGGCCTTACAGTAGGTACCATCCCAGCATTTGCCCGAAGACGAAGCGGGAAACCACGGAAAACCACTTTGAGGATGGTTGAGGTGGGAATCGAACCCCCTCTACTCATTTTGGCCACCCGAGGCTGAGTAGACCCCGTTCCAGTCCTCATACCACTTTTCAAATTTCGTGGCAGAGGCGGGAATCGAACCCAAGACCTCCGGGGCGGCAGCTAACCATGCTGACCGCTACGCTACGGAGACGACATTATGATTTATTAAGAATCTGTTTTTCAATCTCAGGATAAAAGTGATGGGCATCCACTCCCCGAGTAACTTTGCTCAACACTTACATACTGAACGGTAAACGCTCATGCGAACTCTGGTGTCAACTCATTGAAACACAAACCATATGTTAAAAGTTTTCGTATCAGTATTTAAATGATTATAATGCTTTAATATGAAACATCGTAACTAGTCGACAAGGCCGATATTATGTTTCTGCACAATGGCTATTCAGATATTGACCCACATTGCGGTAATGCAGTGATCAATGTAATATATATCGATGTTTTATACGGGAACTGAACTAGCCTTTCATAGACCACTATAGGAATTCCCTTTACTGTCAAGTAGGCGTATTCATAACTAATTTAAAACTCAATTCCACGTAGGAACATTATCGAATAAAAGCAAAATATTAATGGACCATAAAAAATACTTCCATATTATTACCGGCACGTGAAAATGAGTACCTGTCTTGTACTCTAAATTTCTGTGTTTGTACTACCTGCATGGATAGCATAATGGTCTGCGAATCATGAGGTCTCAGGTTCGAACCCTAGTCCCAGTAATCATTTTTGCTACCGGATTATCGATTTAAACGATATCTATCATAACATAATGCGTCATTTTAACAGAAGCTACATGAAATTACGATTTATCTAATTTTAATTACAATAGTTTGCACCAAGCAGGAGTTGGGAAATTTTATTGTATTGAACATTATTTCTAGTAGTCTATAGATAGGCTAGAGACTATGGTTTCATTCCTCCTCTTAATTTACAATATAATATGTAATGTTTGTTCGAACAAGTGTGACAGTAGCATATCTCCAATTGAATCTATACATTCATCACAGTACTAGTATGAAAACGGAGCGTAAATTAACATTTTGAGAATGTCCAAGCTGTGTAGTATACGAGTAGGATAACATGTCAGATGACTTCACATACATTTCATCTCAATTTCATAGTAGGGTAACATGTCAGATGTTACACATCATATGCGACTACTGTAAGGCTCGTACTTTCTTGTTTTTTTTGTTTTTTGTTTTTTGTTTTTGAAATTTTGTTTAATCAATCAATGCATGAGGGACAATGCCTCAGTAGCGACGCACTCACGATTTTCCTTTACCTCACCCACTGCCAGCTGGTTTTGCTGGTTTAGACGGCTGGTCATTCATTGAGCTTAAAATTGATATACACGTGCCCATTGATTTTTCCAAATACAACCACAAATGGCAGCACCAACTGTCAGCTTTAGAATATATACTGAATGCTATATCAGACGTATTTTATGATGAAGTGATAACGAAATATCTCTCTTGATCTATTAATTTTCCGTCTCTTGATTTTGTTGTTGAAGCTTTCACTTATTAATCTATCTCTACCCCTTATTAATTCCATTTCCAACGGGGTCGAGGATGAGATGCGATGAAATTCCACGTGGCTGATGGTTTCTACGGCCGGTTGCCCTTCCCGATGCCAACCTCACGAGAGGAGTTAATGAGAAATTAAATTGATGAAGATGAATGAAAGTTCAATTTCAAGTACATAGTTTCAACTGTGGCTACCAGACGTCATTGTCACTGTCACCCTGCGGCGAACATTTGAACTTGATAGAGTGTTTCTAAACCAAATAACCTACGAATTTTGCTACACTACCAATTGTAGTGGTAGGTTATTTTTTAATGCCCGCTTGAGCCTTTTTTTCATTCAAGGAAGTTTGTTCTGACGTTACGTTGCAGTATTGAAGTAACAACCTGTATAAGTGTATATTAAAGAGACACTTTTATGAGTAACTGTGATAATTCTCACCTCAAGAGGAGGTCGTAACTTGTTCCTGTTACTTAGTAGATCGACACCAAAGCTGGTATTGGCGGCTTTGGTGGCGTAGTTGGAGGCATGCCAAGCTTCTTTACCTAAGATCGCGGGTTCAAACCCGGCCGAAGTCGTCGGATTTTTTTAAGAGCGTTAAAAACCCCTCAGTATGCCTTCCTTCGGAGGGGAAATGAAGCCGGCGCGGAAGGCCCATGTCATAGATTTATGGCATGAAAAAGAACCTTCCACTAACTACACTTGAGGAAGCTAAAATTTGTAGGTTAGTTTGATAACTCTATATTAGTTCCAACGATCGCCTCCAGGTGCTGACTGCGATGGCATCTATTAGCCAAGTCCTCAGCTAAGTGTCGTGGACGGTAGCATTTGGTAGCAGAAGTAGGAACTACTTGAAAAATTGATCGTCTGCAGTCCTTCTACCTGAATCACAGATAACACACACTAATACAGTCAATACAATTAACACCGGTTATCAAAAAATTCTACACACTCCCAAAGTACACGGGGCTACATGACCACGTTGTTGCAGCCCCTAAACTAAGGAACCAACCAACCAAAGCTAGTATGAGTGAGATAATTTTTTAGCGCCACTCATCTCGTTTCATCTCGAGTGTCGTGCTTGCATGTATGTGACAGTAAATGTGGGCATTCTATGCGCTGCGAAGGGAGATGGTGCAAATGGTGACATCACATAGAATACTCTACCCTGCTCGTGTCAAAAGAGATCTGCTATTTTACACAGCGGGTAGATGAGGAGTCTTATTTACTGCTAGCAGCTTCATTCAGGAGCCAGTGATATCCCGCTGATCATCCTGTGAAATTCTTGTGTGTTTGAATCTTGCCTGACATGCACTGTTATTATAGTGTTTTTATGGTTGTTGTTTTTGTTGAACTATTTACGAGATTTTTGCCATCGCAGTCATAAAGCCCTGTAAACATTTGGATGTGTGGAGCATCTGTCTAATATCCTGTGTTATTGTTATGGCTGTACAAATGTGCTTTTTTTCTAATTGAAAATACTATTTATGTAGAAAGCAGCTTTGGCCTTAATTCAGATACCATCCCGGCATTTACCTGAGGTAGAAGTGAAAATTCACGGGAAACCGTTTCTAGGATGTCTGAGGTAGGAATCGAACCCACCTTTTCTGAGTTCGTCCTATTGAAGCTTCGCGTGGACCCCGTTCCAGCATTCAGACCAAAATGTAATTTCTTAAAAGTTTCGGGAATCGAACACAGGCGTCCGCGGTGACAGCCATGAATGCATATCACTACACCACAAGTTGGTCGGGTGGAATTGGGCAATTACTTGGTATTTGATGGGCTACCTCAACGGTTGGAGAACAGTCAGCTGCCCAGGAAGAACTGGGCTCGATTCCACACAATGGCAAATACTTAACATCGAAACCATCCGATAATGTGCAGAAGGGGAAAATATACCGTTGTTATTAATTCATTTTAGGGGCCTTAAGACACTTTTGACATCATCGCGGTGTTCTTACATGTGTTGAATTTGTCTGACAATAACCTGTCTTTTTAGGGTGGATGTAGTACTGTTTGAGATTAAGGTATATGCTCTGGGTCTTAATATTAGCTACCATCTCGGAGAGAGTACGGAGAACCCGCGGGGAAACACCACAGTCAGGATGTCATTTGTCAACGCAAGAATTCGAACCATTGACTTCCAGACTTGCTGCATCGTCCTATTACAGTCGTACATGGCGAAAAAAGAAATTGACCATTCTACCACAAATAGAATGCATTCCCATGAAGGCTCCTTGGAGAATAAAATGAACATCTTTTGGCTTAGGTCACAGAATTAGGCCTACATAAGACATATTTTTTCCCAGTAGCTGTGTAGCTTACCTGAATACCCTGAATTCTCAACTCTGAGATTTGCCGATTTACTAGAGGATTTGATGAATTTTTAAAAGGTATGGACTCGGTCTTGAGGAAAGTAATCATGATGAATATCAATACATTTAATGTAAAAAAAAATAAGGGAATGCAGCAAAAAAAAAAAAAAAACAGAAGCACCCATTGACGTAAAATTAACAGGCGAACCAAAAGAAGTGGGAGACTAAAAAAAAGGAAAAATAAGAAGAAAAAACAGAAATCCCTATAGACGTAAAATTGACAGTTAAAACCCAAAGAAGTAGGAGACAGAAACAGCAATGGATGAAGCAAAGAGGATTAAAAACAAGATGTTCAGTAGAGAACATATAGCCTACTTTCTCCTAAATGCATGGGTATTGTTATAACTCTTTGTCCTTTTCAAGGAGTATAATTGAATGTTGGTTGTAGTAGCTTGTTGAAATACAACGTGCTATAGGGATATTAAACATGAATATGAGGTGCCCTTTGCTAGTGCTACCTCCGTAAAAAAATTCATTCAATTCGGTTTCACCGTGTTTGAATTGATCTGGGGAATGGATTTGCACACATACATGGCTGCTATTTGCAAACTATTGGGCTGATGACCTTGTAGTCAGTCATAAGATGCTTTCCACAAAAAGGCATGTTGTTGCAAAATCCGGTAGAGATCAATTATTAGGATGGTCGAAATTTGATTTAAGCTTTTAACATTTGGGTGGCCGTCATTCCGTTTCCGTCAAGATGGCGGCGATATAAAACATGACACTGGGGTGCCTTTTGCTAGCGCTACCTCTGCACCAAATTTCGTTCAATCGGTTTCACCGTGTTTGAATTGATAGGGGGAATCGATTTGCACACATACTTGGCCACCATATGCAAACTATTGGGCTGATGATCTAGCAGTTTGGTCGGAATATGCTTCCCACATAAAGATTTGTTGTTGCAAAATTTGGCAGACACTAGATTATTAGGTTGGTCGTAATTACATTTTAGCCTTTAACATTTGGGTGGCCGCGATTACGTTTCCGTCAAGATCGCGGTGATATAAAACATGACACTGAGGTGGCCTTTTCTAGTGCTACCTCTGTACCAAATTTCGTTCCATTCGGTTTCACCGTGTTCGAATTAATAGGGGGAATCGATTTTCACACAAAGATGGCCGCCATCCGCAAAATATTAGGCTAATGACCTATTAGTTTGGTCAAAGGATGCTCCCCTCCATTATGGTATGTTGATGCAAAATTTGCTAGAGATCGGATGGTTAGGTTAATCGTAATTTGATTTAAGCTTTGAATATTTGTGTGGCCGCCATTACGTTTCCGTCAAGATGGCGGCGATATAAAACATGACACTGAGGTGCCCTTTGCTAGTGCTACCTCTGTACCAAATTTCATTCCATTCGGTTTCACCGTGTTCGAATTAATAGGGGTAATCAATTTTGACACAAAGATGGCCGCCATCCGCAAACTATTAGGCTAATGACCTATTAGATTTGTCAAAGGATGCTTCCTCCATAAAGGTATGTAGTTGCAAAATTTGGTAGAGATCGGATGATTAGGTTAGTCGTAATTTGATTTAAGCTTTGAACATTTGTGTGGCCGCCATTACGATTCCGTCAAGACGGCGGTGATATAAAGCATGACACTGAGGTGCCCTTTGCTAGTGCTATCTCTGTACCAAATTTCATTCCATTCAGTTTCACCGTGTTCGAATTAATAGGGGTAATCGATTTTGACACAAAGATGGCCGCCATCCACAAACTATTAGGCTAATGACCTATTAGATTTGTCAAAGGATGCTTCCTCCATAAAGGTATGTTGTTGCAAAATTTGGTAGAGATCGGATGATTAGGTTAGTCGTAATTTGATTTATGCTTTGAACATTTGTGTGGCCGCCATTACGTTTCCGTCAAGATGGCGGCGATATAAAACATGACACTGGGGTGCCCTTTGCTAGTGCTACCTCTGTACCAAATTTCATTCCATTCGGTTTCACCGCGTTCGAATTAATAGGGGTAATCGATTTTGACACAAAGATGGCCGCCATCCGCAAAATATTAGGCTAATGACCGATTAGATTTGTCAAAGGATGCTCCCTTCATAAAGGTATGTTTTTGCAAAATTTGGTAGAGATCGGATGATTAGGTTAGTCGTAATTTGATTTAAGCATTGAACATTTGGGTGGCCGCCATTACGTTTCCGTCAAGATGGCGGCGATATAAAACATGACACTGGGGTGCCCTTTGCTAGTGCTACCTCTGTACCAAATTTCATTCCATTCGGTTTCACCGTGTTCGAATTAATAGGGGTAATCGATTTTGACACAAAGATGGCCGCCATCCGCAAAATATTAGGCTAATGACCTATTAGATTTGTCAAAGGATGCTCCCTTCATAAAGGTATGTTGTTGCAAAATTTGGTAAGGATCGGATGATTAGGTTAGTCGTAATTTGATTTAAGCTTTGAACAGTTGGGTGGCCGCCATTACGTTTCCGTCAAGATGGCGGCGATATAAAACATGACACTGAGGTGTCCTTTGCTAGTGCTACCTTTGTACCAAATTTCGTTCAATTTGCGCTCACCGTGTTCGAATTGATAGGGGGGGGACAGACATTCAGAGTACACACACTCACACACACACACACACACAGACTCACACACATACACACACACAGACAGACACACTTTTTTTCGCCCTGTAGTGATCTCATAAGTCTACTTTCATTTTTTGCAAAAATCGAATGTAGGCTAAAAAGGGCCTCTCGGCATGCCGGAAGGCGGAGGTAGATTTCACCGGACAAACTTGGGGATAGGCGAAAATAGGCAGAATATGCAGATTTTCGTAGAAGGATCAGACCTCATTTATTGCGAGAAGGTATTTTATAATTGGAGCTTAATTACATTTGTTTTTCGTCATTTTATGCTTATTTTAAACATTTTATTGTCTTATGGGAACGGTAACCTTCTTGTCATTTGGGGTCCATTTTTAGCCTATTTTCAATTTTGAAAAAATAGGCTTATGAGATCACCTTTTGTCCGTGTGTGTGTGCGTGTGTGAGAGAGAGAGAGGTGTGCGTGTCCCCTAATAACTTCTAAACGGCTGAAGCGATATCAATGAAACTCGGTAAGTTCATAGCAAGATTCCGCGCGACCCCAACCGTGCCCTTCAAATTTTGTTACGTCTCACCAATCCAACATGGTGGCTGTGCGAATTATTTCACCAGCATTCAATATCTCCGAAACTATTCCCGACATCACCCTGGAATATATTACGGTGATAAAGGAAAGTACTAGAAGTTCACCTATGTGACTTTTGAAAACTGGTAATTACAAAACCAACATGGCGGGCACGCGAATTTGCGACTTTTAAATAGACGTTTCTCGCGATTTAACCAACCAAACGCAATAAAACTTGGTACAATATATATTTATACACATTGTAATGCACCGACATCTAACTTCGATCAATTGTTTACATAACCACAAGATGGCGGATGTGCGAAATATTTCATCGGCATTATATATCTCTGAAACTATTAGCGGTATCACCCTGACATTTTGTACAGAGATAAAGGGCACTACTGGAAGTTCATCTATAAGATTTTCAAAAACCGGTTAACTACAAAACGAACATGGCGGCCAAGCGAATTTGAATATTTTAAATAGACCTTTCTCGCGATTTAATGTTCCAAACGCAATGAAATCTGGTACAGAAAATGTTTATACACATTGATATGCACTGGTATCTAATTTAGTTCAATTGTTTACATAACCTCAAGATGGCGTCTGTACGAATTTTAAAATTGCGTTTTTTGTTTCTTGTGTCGTAATCATGCGATCGAAGTGAAAGTTAGAATTATGAACCTACGCAATAATTTTCCTTTAATGGTACATGACTCTATGTCCTATACAATTAACAATCCAACATGGTGACCATCCGAAATATTTAGACGGCTCTGAATATCTACGAATCTATTATAGCAATCAAACTGAATTTTTTAATGTTCATAGGGGCTATAAACTTAAGTTCACCTATAGGACTTTAAATAACCTGGTGATCAAAAATCCAACATGGCGGCGACGCGAAGTATAAATATTCATATGGACGTTTCTCGCAATTTAACCATCCGAGAGCAGTGAAACTTTGTAGAGTAAATCCTTATATGAATGTTAATCCACTGGCATCTAATTTATTTCAACTATTTCCATAATCACAAGATGGCAGCTGTGCGAAATTTTAAAATCTCCTTGTTACTTCTTGTGTCCTAATCATGCGATTGAAGTTTGAATGCTACATGTACACAATAATCTTCATGTAACAGTACATATCTCTAGGACCTACTTAAATAAAATCCAGCATGGCAACGATCCGAAATATTTAGTCGGTTCTCAACATCTACGAATCTATTACAGCAATAAAACTGAAATTGTGTATGTTGATAGTGGCAGTTAACATAAGTAGGATATATGAAAATAGGCTGTATAGTTCTTCACGGAACTACTTGTTATACTTGTGGTCACACTGTCCTTATGCAAGGTGTCGACACTGATGTGTGACTATGTAACGGTCTGTTACTTCTTCAAGCAAAATTATATCTCCCGCAGAGATTTTGGTTGGTTCCTCAGTTTAGGGGCTGCGACAACGCGGTCATGTAACCCCGTGTAATTAGGGATGGCTGCATAAGTCTGTAATTCAGGTAAGGACTGCAGACGGTCAATTTCAAGCAGTACTTCCTAATGTTGCTACCAGGTACTACCGTCAACGACACCTAGCTGTGAACTTGGCTACTAGATGCCACCGCAACCAGCAACTCGCAACGAACGTTGGATCTTCCCCTCCAAAGGAAAGCATACTGGGGGATTTTTAGCGCTCTTAGAAAATCCGACGACATCGGCCGGCTTTGAACTCGCGACCTTGGGCATAGACATTCAGCATGCTACCAGTTACGTCACCGAAGCTGCTTCACACTTAGTCAGATGGAAATCTGAATCTGATCTCGTGCAAGTGCGTTATCTTGGCAACGTCTGATGGCTCATCCCTCATCAATTTAGTAGTGTTGCCATGGCAACCACTGATAGCTCTTGGCATTTTCTTATAATTCCGAAATCATTTTTCTCATCCCTTGGCATAATGGTGGGTCATATCAAAAATTCTTTCAGACAAAAGTTTTAGGTAATTATTAGGGAAATCTTGTCCATTTTGTACGGTTTTGATATTGTGCCTATTAAGAGAGATATGATTAATGTTTCCCGAAAAACCCACTTTTTCCCACCCCTTTGGTCAATGGTTGGTGCTATAAAAAAACTTTTCAAACATAAATTTTTGGGCTTTATCCGACACATAGTATGAATGTTGAACGGATTCGATATTTCACATATTAAGAGAGTTATAGCAATATTTCACTTTTTGGAAAAGAGCCCCCCATTTTCACCCCCTTCGACCGATTTAGCCCAGTAACGAACTAGACCGAGATTTTATAGGTATACATATTCGGTAATAAATTCAAAGTGATTGGTGCAAAATTACGGCAGTTATCGTGTCCACAATAAACTGATATACATATACATACATAAATTATATATAAACTTTTGAACTGACGGTGGTTTTGGGGTCTGGGGGATGTGAAACGTGAAGATATGTCGAAATTTTCCGGAAATCGAAACATGGTACCCATTGCAATAGTTAGCTTTGTAATGAAATCTACCTCTGGTTGGTTCCTCAGTTTAGGGGCTGCGACAACGCGGTCATCTAACCCCGTGTACTTCGGGTGAGTGTAGAATCTGTCTAATAAACGGTGTGAATTGTAATGGCTGTATTAGTCTTAATTCAGGTAAGGACTGCAGACGGTAAATTTCAAGCAGTAGTTCCTAATGTTGCTACCAGGTACTACCGTCAACGACACCTATCTGTGAACTTGACTACTATATACCACCGCAACCAGCAACTCGCAACGAACGTTGGAACTTCCCCTCCAAAGGAAAGCATACTGAGGGATTTTAGCGCTCTTAGAAAATCCGACGACTTCGGCCGGCTTTGAAACCGCGACCTTGGGCATAGACATTCAGCATGCTACCAGTTACGTCACCGAAGCCGCTTCCCAATTAGTCAGATGGAAATACTGAATCTGATCTCGTGCAAGTGCGTTGTCATGGCAACGTCTGATGGCTCATCCCTCATCAATTTAGTAGTGTTGCCATGGCAACCTCTGATAGCTCTTGGCATTTTCTTATAATTCCGAAATCATTTTTCTCATCCCTTGGCGTAATGGTGGGTCATATCAAAAATTCTTTCAGACAAACGTTTTAGGTAATTATTAGGGGAATATTGTCCATTTTGTACGGTTTTGATATTGTGCCTATTAAGAGAGATATGATTAATGTTTCCCGAAAAACCCACTTTTCCCCGCCCCTTTGGTCAATGGTTGGTGCTATAAAAATCTCTTCAAACATAAATTTTTGGGCTTTATCCGACACATAGTATGAACTTAGAACGGATTCGATATTTCACATATTTAGAGAGTTATAGCAATATTTCACATTTTCGAAAAAAGCCCCCCATTTTCACCCCCTTCGACCGATTTAGCCCAGTAACGAACTCGACCGAGATTTTATAGGTACACATATTCGGTAAACAATTCAATGCGATTGGTACAAAATTACGGCAGTTATCGTTTCCACAAGAAACTGATATATATATACTATATATATATATATATACATACATAAGTTATATATAAACTTTTGAACTGACGGTGGTTTAGGGGTCTGGGGGATGTGAAACGCGAAGATATGTCGAAATTTTCCGGAAGTCGAAACATGGGACCCATTGCAATAGTTAGCTTTCTAATGAAATCTACCTAATTAGGTTGGCTCAAGCAAAGGAACCACTTTTACAGAAAAGAAATGTATTGATTTCAAATATATATTTAGGTATTAGAAAGTCACTTCTGAAAGTCTTTGTCTGGAGCATGGCGCTCTATGGAAGCGAAACTTGGACGTTTGGAGCAGCAGAAAAGAGGAGAATATAAGCGTTTGAAATGTGGTGTTACAAGAGAATGATGAAGATCAGATGAGTAGATAGAGTAACAAATAAAAAGGTAAGACGAGTGGGGCAGGAGAGATATTTCTGGCGACTGCTAATTTAGAGATGAAAAAGGTTCGTAGGACATGTACTAAGACACATAGGAATAGCAATCTTATTTTGGGGTACACCAAGGTTAGCAAATATAAAATATATTGCTTCGGATCTAAAGTGTTGTAGCTATGTAGAGATGAAACGATTACCTCATGACAGGGAGGCAGTGCTGCATCAAACCAGTCGAAAGACTGAAGACTCAAACAACAACAATCTACTTGGTTTTGTCTTCAAGTTTAGAAGAAAATTCCAATACGGGTTGGAATTATCACAAACCTCAGAAAATACCTGCTATAACTACGAGTAGGCCTACATTATTTTTATGTGAGTCTGCATCTGGTTCACAAGGAATCCCTTATAACTGAAAATGTCTGATGTGATTGAGGTTTTGTACAATTACTCCAGTACGAATGCTTTATTGAGTGATCATAATTAGGCTCTCAAATTTTATATTTAGCACATGTTTTGTGATGTTTTGACGTGTACACATTTGATGATGATGATGATGATAATTGTCGTTTTAAGGGGCCTAACATCTAGGTTATCGTCCCCTTATGGTTTGGGTGACATGATGATAATGATGAAATGTGAACTACAACTAAAACTAACTACTAACTTATAAAGTAGAAGAGGAAATGGAAAACAAAATGAGAATAAGGAATATAAAGGACAGGAGGAAAAGAAATGCCCTCATTCCTAGAAGAATGCGGATTGTGTGACTTGGAAGGAAGGAGTGCCATGAAAGGCATATAGGAAAGTGAACGAGGAGAGGGTCCACCCCACAGGTAAGGGATAAAAGGGGGAAAACCGGACCCAGCTCAGGAATCCCTCGGGGTCGCCAACTCCCGAACTCACCAGCCGTGGGCCTCTGAGGGTGTAGCAATATCTAGCGTGCACCAGAAGTGGTCTCCTTAAGGGTCTTGCGCTCAAGGCAGGAGGTAAATGGAAAAGAAAAAGGAGGCTGACCCCTCACAGAAGGAGGGTATCAGAAAAGATGAGACAAGGGCCAATTATGGCGGGAAAGGAAGAGACTCCCTAGGCCTCGGATACCCTAATACCGTCGGGGTCGGAAGAGAATAAGAGTTGACCAAGTGAGGTCGACAGGAAAGAAGACAGAGAGGAGCCTGGCGCAAGTAAGTGGAAGCAATGCCGGACTCAGCTGGGGCCCCGTGGTCGCCAACCCACGTCCCACTAGATGTGAGCCCCTGGAGGGGTGCACTTTTGAGCACTGTGCCTCACAAGGGTGAGCAGTGAGGATGCTGGGGGTCGTGCATATGCCACGCTCTGGCTTAGAAATGTGTAAACCTTAATATGGGGCATGGTGGCGCAGCGGTCAAGCTGTTGGCCTCTCATCAAGGTGGACTAGGTTCGATTCCCGGTCAATGCATGTGAGATTTTCGAAGTGAAATGCCATGTCCTGTGATTCGGATTTCACGTAAAACTACAATCTTCCTTCCTTTCTTGTAAACCTCAACACTCAAAGACAGGTACTAGGCCTAAATATATATTTTTTGGAGATGTATTTTTGGTATCACCTATTGAAGCATTACCACTGATGCCATCATGCGACATCTCAATCGGATCGGACACTTACAGTTCAAAGTGTTTCCTTGCAAGTAATATTAGCATTGGCCTTCAAGTGGGAATGATCCTGGATTATTCCGATGGCATTTTAGGGTGACATATGATAACTCCACGTTAAATGAATGTTGAGGATTTTCATGTAATAGCCAGCGCACATTTTTGAGAATAGTCAACAGCCATGTAACTATTTGAGGGGCTTTCTTGAAATTTGGCCTTTATGTACATACAGGGTGGTCGGAAATAACGTGGAGTGGAGGAGGGAAGGGGAGAGGGGGTGGGGGAGGGGGGAGAGCGGGGAGGGGGGGGGGTAAATAATCCGATCATTAAAGCTCAGACTATCATTATACGATGAACTCCCCCTCTAGTCTTTTCATTTTTAATATAAATATAATAATAACAATTAGACTTTAAATAAATACCAGGAAGGCAATATGCTTATATAATTTGTCACAGACTGTACTCTGAACATTCCTCCCCACAGCTGATTGTTTCGAGACGCAAGGTGACACGCTAAGAATTGTCCTCACTCTGACAACATAATACTTTCACTTACCAAAACAAAGCTATTTTTAATTATACAAAATACATCTCAGGCCTTCCTCATGCAACTTATAACACAACATTAGGTCTGCTTCGTTCCAACAAACGGGATACTGCCTTAAAATAACATTTCCTTCAACTTACATTTCACTTCACATCGGCCAACGTTGCCATACTTACTCAATTCGTAGATTATCGCTCCTCCAATACGAGTGAATCCTTCACTTACCATATTTCTCCATTAATTCAATTACCAGGCAATGCCCAACCGGAGTTGAATCATTGCACACCTCAAATAAATCAATTCGTTGCTGCCCAATATAACTGACAGCTGATTAATGTACACCTCAACATTATCTATATGTTTCTCTTTCAATTCTCTGGTATTATATAATATGCTTTTAATAACAATAGCATTCTACAAAGCTTCATAGCTTCCTTTCAATAATCATCTCAACAAATGTGACATTCTTTAGTACTGCAGTTTCAAAAATAATTATCTTTCTTTAATAAAATATTTTCAACATTAACTGGAATAATTCCTTAGTTACGGCCTTCATTTCACGATAATGCATTAATCGTGTTTGTTTCTTTAGTCTCCAGATAATAAAACAATCTCAAATTGTTTGCTAGAAAATCATTCACTGACTATGTCGTAACAGCTGACTTTCAACATAAGATCGTATTCAAAGTCATTAATTCAAACTTCCATAAATAATTTTAAATATCTGAGAATGATCAAATCCGATAATGTCAAAACCAAAAATCCAAAAATCAAAATATAGGGTTTTTCAAAATCTAAAAATATGATCATTTCTAAAATTTAAAACATTTATAAATTCGATCTTCAAACGAAATACGAAAATCATATAAAATGCGTAAATCCTATAAGATGCGAAAATCCTCCATCCACAAATCATTTCTCCAAAATCAATGAAAATGAATTCTCCAAAAGATCGAACCAAGGACTCAAATAGTCCTCCTAAAAATTAACTCCTCAGTTACTATGACGAAAACACAAATAAAACTGACTTCAAAGACATCGATCAAAAACGACAAAATTATTTCAAAAGCCAAAAAATATAAACTTGCTAAAAAAGGAAAATATTGAAATGGTCACTAACTAGCAGGCTTCTAAGTCACATTACTACGGAACTGGACTAAATAAAGGGACATCTTGTCGGTATAGTTGTTCAAACGATGAGAATTACGTATACTCTTACGTGATACTGTTTGAGCTTCAGGCACATTCCTTGGTTCGATCTCAACACCTCCGGACACCTCACAGCTCCATGATGTTACACCTAGACTGCTCCACGAAGGTACACCTTCACAGGTCCATGGAGGTACACCATGCAGGTCCATGATCATTCGCCCCTTCGGAACGCCTCGCGCGCTCATGGTCTACGTCCCGGTTCGAACCCCGGCCTCTACTTCTCTCTTGTTCTTCAACTCGTACCGCACTTCTGTTCTTGGCATCTCAAATTTCTCGTCGTCGGATCCCATACTCAGATTTAAATGTTCAGTTCAGGATGTTGTATAGCATTGCGATCTTGAAATCGCCGCGAAAATAGCATGTCTACTTCCCGACATATTAGGGCAAGTCACTTCCGATACTCCCGAGACCATAATGCAGGCTACATTTCCCACTGCATATTTAGCACATGATCGACATCTTCATTGAAGAATCGCAAAATTTCCCTCTCAACCATAATTTCGTGAAATCCACCATTTTCATAATGAGCAATATTTAAATGAACTTTCAATTTCATACAATGTTTCATTCACCCTGATATAATGTCTTTCAAATATACATTCCAATTCCGTTCACTTCACACTCGCGTCGGTCTGGTCTTTCAACGATACCCTCTCGCGAAAGCACTTCACTGCTCACAGGTATAGGTCTATTTCTTTGTTTGCGGTGACAATATTTCTCACACGAATTATATCATAAATTCTCTCAAATTTCACCACAAATACATTGTGTATTCATCATTGCACTTGCACATGAATCTCAAATCATATGTCATTAAATTGAAGCACTTTCATTGTTGAACCTGCAGTCAGGCATTTTCCAAGCGTGTTACGGACTCACAGAGCGACACGACCTCCCCTTCAAAAGTCGTCCGAGCAATCTACCTCTAATGGCTGCCAAGGTCTCCTTCCTCCCTCCAATTATTGCACAACTGCAGAGTTTCGCGGGTGATTCTGGCGGGAATCTTAAATATTTAATTTCTGTCGATTTGAGGCAAATATCTTCGGAAATCTCTCCATAACAATTTCTTAAATAAACATCTCTAATTATTCCAAGCTTCAAATTTAGTATAATTACTCACAATATCATAACTGCATAGGCGGGTAATTGCTTCAAGAAACTCGCTCATTGGTCCCTGTCGTCACGTGATCTTTACCTAGCAACAATCAACACCTTCGCTCACCTATTTTCGTTGAGCGGGCTGTCTACCTCATAGGAGTTCCAATAAAAACTGTCTCATCCTTCCTTGATGTTCATTTTTAACTATCTAATTTCTGATTGGTCCACACCCTCGCTCTGCGCTTCCCTGTCGTCAAACAGATCTTGGGTCCAATTTTCAGCTTCAATATATTTACAAAACTTCATGCTTAATTTTTGTGGACGAGACTGACATAGCCCAAACCACGAATTCGGGTACAGTACCTACTGTAAGGCCACGGCCGCCTCCTTCCCTCCTCCTTACCTATCCATCCCAATATTTCCCTCCCTTCCCATCCCTCATGAGGGCTCTGTTCGCTTTGCAGGTGAGGCCGCCTGGCCGAGGTGCTGATCCCACCTCCCCAGTTGTATCCCCCCGTTTGATGTTTCTAGATCCGGGACACTGCCCATAGAGGCAGTAATGGCGGGATCCCTCTCTGAGTCAGTGGGAAAAAACAACCTGGAGGGTAACATCGACTAAAATAATAAAATTATTTTCTAGTTACGAACTTAATACTAACCTACATACTACAGCGAGTAACTACTGTAGATGTTAGGCCACTAATAAGAAAAATTATCATTATCATCATGTTGATCGCCATGACGTTTACAAATTGTCTTTTTCATGAGACCATTCAATAAATTTGTCAGTTTTGCAGGTGGAGGGATAATGGACCTCACTCTTTTTGGTCTTAACTAGATTTCACAATATTTTTCGGCCAGTAAAATAAATTGAGGCTTATCAGTGGCGGCCCTGGCCAGTAGAGCAGGCAGGGTGGCAGGCGGGCTGTAGTTTATGGGCCTCTCGTGCGTGTCGGCAAGGCGTGGCTGTGGTAATACGTGTCACTCGCAGAGGACTCACTTTATGGTGCGCCAGGGAGCGCTATGGCTGGCCACTCCACTCCACCTCGCCTGCCCTGTCCTCTTCTGGTTTATGTGGCTCTTCTCTGCTCTGTATCACAGATTTCCCGTGTCACGTCAAACAGGTGAACTAGATTTTCAAAGACGACCTTATGAATATGTACACCATAATTGGGAATCAAACCTCAGCCTCCAATCCGTTCGACTGGCTGCGTGGCTCAGCGGTAACATTCTCGCTTGCTGGGCCCAAGGTTGCAGGTTCGTATCCTGGCGCAGTCAGCTAGCATTTGAGGGTGCGCAAATGCGAGGGAGCTGTGACAGTAGATTTACTGGCACGTTAAAGATCCCCTTCGGGGCAAAATTCCGGCACCCCGGAGTCTCTAAAAGGCATCGTAGTTAAAAGGGGCGTAAAACCAATAACAATATTATTATTGATGTGTAACATCATTCCGCTCGGTTGCTGGATAGTTTTGTGGGAGTGATTTTGAAAATTGGGGACGGAAGTGGATCGGAACGATCAAGCTGGCAGTGGTGGATCGAACGGAAGTAGGCCTATGCACTGCCCGCTCGGTCGATCGAACGGAAGTGTACTAGCTGGCAGTGGTGGAACGAACGGAAGTATAAGATGCACTGCCAACTCGATCGATAGATCCAGCGGGCAGTGGTAAGACCCAGCTGGCAGTGGTACGAGAAACAATGAGCGCGCGGTGTCGGAAATTGATACCATGACGTACTCTGGGCCATGTGGAATGTATATGACATACTGAACGGAAAACCCTCATGCGAACTCTGGTGTCAAGTGATTGAAACAAATGACATGGTACATGTTCGAAGTCTTCGTATCAGTATTTAAATGGCAAAATGCCTTAATATCAAACATTGTAACTAGTCGGCATTATGTTTCTGCACAATGGCTATTCAAATATTAACCCACATAACGGTAATGCAATCATCAATATAATATAATCGTTGTGGTTATACGAGAATTGAGCAAGCCTTCATGAACTATTACTGAATGCATTCTCTTTACTCAACAAGATGGCCTATTCATAAGGCATATTAAACTCAATTTCACGCAGGAACATTTTGGAAACAAGCAAATTATAAATGAAACTTAATTCCGTAATGCAGTATTATTGGAACGTGGAAATAAGTCACCATCGTTTGCACAAAATTTGCGTAGTCGAAATAGCCGTGGGGTTAGTGGTTATGACTGTGAATCTAGAGAGCTTGGGTTCGAATCCCGGACGGGATAGACATTTTTGCTACCAGATTATCATTTTATACAATATTTATCATATCAATATGACTCATTTCAACAGAATCCATATGAAATTACGTGTTGATCTGTGAATGAAGAGGACCTGTTTATAAGGAATTTAAGGTTATGAGCGGTGCCGCGTCTATTAATCTAGTTGATCCATATCGTATTCTTTATTTAGGCTAGTGCTGGTGGAAGCTACAAATCATCTAATAAAATGAGTTCTGTATTATAAACTACAATATCTGTAAAGCACTCCCTTTTAAAATAGTTTAATATTTGTACCAATAATAGTATAAAATACCGGTGTATCAACACTTTCACGAGAGGTTTCTTCTATGTCAGATGTTACACATCATATTCGACTACTGTAAGGCTCGTAATTATTATTATTATTATCCAATCCATTCACATAACGGACAAGGCAATCACACGACTGCGATCCACCCGATCTTGATGAAAAAAGACATGTACGAGAGGCAGCATAACAAGCTTATGAGGTGATATTTTTAGCCTATTTTCAATTTTGAAAAAATAGGCTTATGAGATCACCTTTTGTCCGTGTGTGTGTGCGTGTGTGTGTGCGTGTGTGTGTGGCGTGTGTGTGTCCCCCCCCTAATAAAATCTAAACGACTGGAGCGATTTCAATGAAACTCGGTAAGTTCATAGCACTATTCCCGGCGACCTCGACCGTGCCCTTCAAATTTTGTTACGTCTCACCAATCCAACATGGCGGCTGTGCGAAATATTTCACTAGCTTTCAATATCTCCGAAACTATTACCGATATCGCCCTGAAATTGTGTACGGTGATAAAGGGCACTACTAGAAGTTCACCTATGAGACTTTCAAAAACCTGGTGACTACAAAACCAACATGGCGGCCAAGCGAATTTGAGAGTTTTAAATAGACGTTTCTCGCGATTTAACTATCCAAATGTAATGAAACTTGGTACAGCAAATGTATATAAACATTGTAATGCACTGCAGTCTAATTTAGTCCAATTGTTTACATAACCTCAAAATGGCGGCTGTGCGAAGCTGCAAGCTCGAGAAGCAGGATTAATTTGGGAATAACATAGAAATTACAAACATTCTCACAGTAATTATTCTACGTAAACTTCCAAAAGCCTTTACGGAAAAAATTTTGTACGGTGATAAAGGGTACTGATACAAGTTTACCTATGTATATTTCATAAACCTGTAAAGTACAAAACGAACATGGCGACCAAGCGAATTTGAAATATTTTAATAGACTTTTCTCGTGATTTAACTCTCTGAGCACAGTGAAATGTGGTAATGTAAATGATTTTGGAGATTGTAATGCTGTGCCATCTAATTTAATTCAATTGTTTACATAACCTCAAGATGGCGGCTGTGCAAAATGTTAAAATTAAGTTTTTATTTCTTGTGTCGTAATCATGCGATCGAAGTGAAAGTTTGAATAACGAGCCTAGGCAATAAATGTCCTTGAATGGTACATAACTCTATGGCCTATACATATAACAATCTTAATGGCGAGCTTCCAAAATATTTAGACGGTTCTCAATATCTATGAATCTTTTACAGCAACCAAACTGAATTTTTTATGTTCATAGAGACTATGAACATATGTTCGCCTATAGGACTTTCAGTAACCTGGTGAGCACAAATCCAACATCGCGGCGACGTGAAGTATAAATATTTAAATGGACGTTTCTCGCGAATTAACTATCCGAGTGCCGTGAAACGTTGCACGTTAAATGCTTATACAAATGTTGATCCACTGGCATCTAATTTATTTCGATTGTTTGCATAATCACAAGATGGCTGCTGTGCGTAATTTTAAAATCTCGTTTTTACTTCTGTGTTCTAATCATGCGATTGAAGTTTGAATACCACACGAACACAATAATCGTAATGTAATAGTACAAAAATAAAAATCCAACCTGGTGACCATCTGAAAAATTTAGACGGTTCTCAATATCTACGAATCTGTTACAGCAATTAAACTGTAATTTTGTATGTTTATAGAGGCAATTAACATGAGCAGGATATATGAAAATAGGCTGTATAGTTCTTCACGGAACTACTTGTTATCCTTAAACTATTTTGCTCCATTTCTAGAGAGGGTGAAATTGCACGAGTTTAAATACCCATGAGTCTATTATTTCCACTAATCAGGTTGAAAACATATCCTAATATGCAGAGTGTTGTCAGGTCATAATAATGTTGGAACATACGCGTCAAAATTTGAAATGACAACCTCCACAGGTACCCTTTTGCCAGGTTACAACTCTTCAAGTATTATTTCAAACTGGACCCGTATTCTAAAATTTTCAGTTCGGTAAATGGCCCGAAAAATTCATGGAGAATCCTTGAAACGGAAGTATTTGATCAGGAGTTAGAATAATTTACCGAATTCCTAGCGTAATCTCTCGCACTTTTGACTGAGCCAGCTGCAAGCTCGAGAAGCAGGATTAATTTGGGAATAACATAGAAATTACAAACATTCTCACAGTAATTATTCTACTTAAACTTCCAAAAGCCTTTACGGAAAAAATGTATGATAAATATGAGTACCAAAATGCTCAATTTGACTTCTGTAACCAGTGTCGAAATATCGCAATGGGCTCATGCATAGCAGGCATGTGGGGATTAGTCACTAAACAACCGAACATCTCAAAGCTATACAGTTACATCCAGGCAGTGACGAGAGTTCTGTAACTGCTCGCAACCGGACCGCATATCACTCAAGCAACTACCGTAAAGGCTCGGTCCCACAGAAAGCGGTCTGTCGCAGCGGGAAGCAATCCACTGGTCGTCGAGGCGGTCTGCTATATGGGGACGTCACATAGGACGCGATACCTTTGTGTGAGTGGTCAAGTCTGGTCGCTTCCTTCTAGAGAATATGTAGTGCATTTTCATAATAAGTATTCTTTGATATTGTTATTGAGCAAATGTTTGGTGCTTTTCAGTCGGTCAACACGAATGTACCCAGAAAGAAGTAAAAATGTAGACTTTCACGACCGGCGTTGAAATAGGAATCTCCGTTTCGCGGGCTTATAGGTCGTGTTCCAAGGACATTTTGTCGTCCTGACGTTTCGCTGAATACTGCGTTCAGCATGTTCACAGGTTACATAAAGCGAGGTAAAACAAGTAAACAGAAGATATATAACTAGTCAACAACCCACACATAGAGGCTACCATAGCAACGGCGTACCACATAAAAGTAATGCATCAAGGACAGGGCTGCTCGTCCGTTGCATCTTCTCGTCTACGACGGTCAATAAGGGCAGACTTGAGGGGATTAAGGACTGGAAGCCAAGCTCTGTTCACACGTTCTGCTTCCTCCTTAAGATTGAAGCTGTTAGTATGCTTGAGGATTTCAATGGCCTCCCTTTGTAGCCTGGCATGATAAGACACCGTGGTGGACAGAACTTCGGTGTCTCCATATCTTATATCGTGACCTGCAAGTAGCGAGTGTGCTGCTACAGTGGATTTATCTGTTTGTCCCAGCCGGCTGTGTCGTTCGTGCTCCTTGAGGCGAGTGGCAATACTTCTTTTCGTTGTTCCAATATATACTTGGCCACAATCACACGGGATTTTATAAACCCCTGCCGCGGTATGAGGATGTCGCTTATCTTTAGCGGACCTAAACATGTCCTTAATTTTTCGTGTAGGCCTGTATATGGTCTTTATATCATGGGAATCGAGTAGCCTCCCTATTCTGTCCGTGACCTTTTTTATATATGGAAGAAAAGCTCTAGCCAGGGGCTGCTTGTCTCCAATTACCCTTGTAGTTGGACGTCTCGGATGGAGTGCTCGCTGGATATCTTTCTGGCTGTACCCATTCGCGCGTAAGGCCTCGTTGAGGTGTTCAATTTCTTGTTTTAGGCACTGCTTATCACAAATTCTTTTAGCGCGGTCAGCCAGTGTTTTTATAACTCCGTATTTCTGTCGTGGGTGGTGGTTGGACGTCTTATGTAGATAACGGTCAGTATGGGTCGGCTTACGGTAAACTGTATGTCCCAAAGTTAGATCAGCCGTCTTCGTTACCATAACGTCGAGAAACGCCATTTTCTGTTCATTTTCTAACTCCATGGTAAACTGAATGTTTGAGTTCTGGCTGTTAAGATGTTGTAAAAACAGATTTAATTGATCTTTACCATGGCCCCATATTACAAAGGTATCGTCCACGTATCGTAGCCACAGGGTTATGGTTATGGTAACGAAGAAAGGAAAAGAAGAAAAGGCGATGTTAGGAGATTGACTGTGCAACTGTGAACTGCCAAACAAATACTTTTATTTACGCATGGTTTCTATAAAATATTTCAATTTGGTCACTCATAAGACATAACAAGCAAAGGCCGGTGGTCACGGGAACTATCTGTGAGTTTGTACTACCGGTTCGCTCGTCGTCGCGACAAAGACTAGCGGGTGACGGGAGACCGCGTTCTGTGTGCCAGAGATGATGCTACTTTGTGTAATACAACTGGACCTCCTAACCGCCTCTTTTAAGGCTCGGTCACACAGAAAGCGGTCTGTCGCGGGGGGAAGCGATCTACTGTTTACTAATATTCCTAAAATCTCTCAGTCTGTAGAGTTAGAAAAACCGGGGTGGATTCCATCCGACCATAGTGCTCTAATATGGAACATTGATTTTCACGACACTAGTTGATTTCAAAAACCACCTCGCAGGGAAATTTTTAACTGGAAGAAAGCAGACATGAACCACCTGAAACTTCTGCTGGATTATTGCCCATGGTCCCTCCTTGATATCAGGAACGACATTAATGAGAATTGTGAGATATTTTATGATCTCTTGATATCCGCAGTTCGAGAAGCAGTTCCTCGTGTGAAGGTTAATCCCTACCGTTATCCACCTTGGTTTGATGCAGATGTAATCAGCGCGCTACACTCGAAAAATAGGGCTCATCGTCAATGGAAACGCTCTTCTTTGGAATGCCATAGAATTGAATTTGTGGTCAGGAGACTCGAATTCAAAGAAATTCAACGCCGAAAGTATGACGCCTACCTGGAAGACATAGACTCCCGTGTAAAAACTAATCCGAACAGACTATGGTCCTTCATTAAGCAGAGATCTAGGAACACCAGATTACCAGTCTCGCTCGAGTACGACGGACGTACCAGTTCTGATGCAAACTCTGCCTGTGAGCTGTTTTCTGATTATTTCGAAACCTTATTCCTTCCTGTAAATTCTATACCGCCACCATTACCTGATCTGCCACCCTCCAGTAACGACAGCATTTCTTACTTCCATATTTCCGAAGACTGCATCAAGAATAAATTACATAATCCATCCCCTGGCAAGTCTCCCGGTCCTGATGCCATTCCTATAGAAATAATTAAATCTTTATGCCACCAGCTATATCGTCCACTTTACATTCTATTCAACCAAGCCGTCAGTGAAGGAGTGTTTCCGGATTACTGGAAATCAGTTCATATTACCCCAGTGTTAAAGAAAGGCTCCTGGCAGAAGGTAGTAAATTACATGCCAGTATCACTAATGTCTATTTTCGCTCGAGTCTTTGATCAATTGTTCGGGACGAAGTGTACGCTCACGTGTCACCATTCATTACTGAACTTCAGCACGGCTTCCTTCCTAGGCGATCCACTGCTACCAACCCAGCAGTCTTCACTCATGATGTATCCACCTTTATGAATAACCGTGGTAGTGCTGATGTTATCTATACTGATTTCTCTAGGGCTTTCGACAGCGTACATCACAACCTACTGCTTCATGAACTTTCAAACTTTGGTATAACTGGTAATCTTTTACGTTTCTTCAAAAGCTACCTCTCAAATACAACCCAATCAGTTATAATTAATAATAAAAAGTCTAAATCTGTTAACGTTACTTCCGGTGTCCCTCAGGGTTCTGTATTGGGCCCTCTGCTCTTTATACTTTTTGTAAATGATATCCCTCGTATAATTCATAATTCTAGGTGCCTGATATACGCTGACGATCTTAAACTGTATATGCCCATCAGTACTATAAATGACTGTGAGTTGTTGCAACAAGACCTACACCAACTCAGTGAATGGTGTGAAACATGGAAACTGAAACTGAATACAGAAAAGTGTAAAGTTTTGTCAGTTTCATTGAAACGTAACCTCCTACCCAGGTTTAATTATTGTATTAAAAACGAAACGCTAGGTAGAGTGTCAGCCATTAAGGATCTAGGGGTGACTATCACTAATAATTTCTCGTTCGATGAACATATTTCAAAAATATGTCGTGAAAGTTTCCGGATCCTGGGATTTTTAAAAAGAAATTGTTTAAATTATTTTTCGGACATAACTCTATCCAAATTATTTAAGTCACTCATTTGGCCTTAATTAGAATACTGTAGTGTGATCTGGAATCCCTTTCACAGTAATAAAATTGACGCCATCGAACGTGTGCAAAAGAGATTTATTAAATGGCTCTGTTACAGGGGTGGACGACCGTACCATAGAGCTGAGTATGAGAGTTATTGCAACGTGTACGGTCTTCCTACACTTAGCAGTCGGCGCACAGTGGGTGACGTGAGATTCCTTTGGAAGCTGGTAAATGGCGGAATTGACTATAATCAGTTGCTAGCTGACTTGGGTTTTCACGTCCCTCATAGAACCACCAGACGGAAGCACACGTTCGATGGGGTCGGATCGAGAATTAATGTGCACAAAAATTCATGTCTGATCCGGTTGCAGTCAACATACAGCTTGATGGAGAGTAAAAGTGCTACTGATATTCACTTCGACTCTCTATCAACTGTTATGGGAAATATCTCAAGTGGCCTGTAAAATAGTGTATGCATATTGTGTTAATTTCTATTTGCGTTGATTGATTGAACATGTGGTCGAATTAATGGTTGATTGATTTTTTGATTGAATGTACGAGAGACTGAAGTATTGTATTTTTTGTTTGCTGTTATCTAGATCCTTGAATGTCGCTCTTGTATTACTTTCCCCAGTTTCTGAACTTTTTATTCTTATCTTTTATTTTATGTTTCTGCCTTTTTCCGTTTACTGTTGATAGTTTTATTTCTGTAATAATTATTGTAATGTTTCTTGTACAAAGGGATTGCATGAATGAATGCTTGAGATAGGATGTTTGAGTGCGTGTCTGTATGGTTGTGGATGCTGATTTATAATAGATTAGTGTATTTCTATTTTTGTACGTGTTTGCTGTTTTTGTTTATAATTGTAAATTTTATTGTTAATTATTATATTGTCACTAGTGGAGTCTATCTGTCTGACAATAAAGAATACATACATACATACATACATATATAAGTCTAGCCCTGACACACAGTGCAACAAAAATAAATCTCCACTTCAGTGACGAAAACCATTTAAGTTCGAGTGGCACTATTTCTTGAATTAAGAGAACTTGTTTCAAAATTAATGGTTTTCGGCATGGTGTTTACTGCCAACATTGCATAAAAAATCAACAAATAAATCATCAATAACAAAATAAACCGATCAATAATATACATTGAACTCAAGTGACAAATGAAAAGCAAAAGTTGAAAATTTAACGTAAAAAGTCTTTGTTAGTTTATTTGAATGTCTGTATGCTTCAGGGAAGTCCAGGATACTGAAATTAGAAAAAGCAAATACATAAGAAAGGAAGTCAATGTAACCCTAAACGATGAACTAAGGGAGGTATACACACTTATGACCTGATTTTAGAAGAAAGGGTAAAATCAACATAGTCCTGGCGGTATAAACTCGCACTCCAGACACTGCATGTATTTTAATTATTTTCCCTAACTCGTGTAAAATCATGTACCTTTATGTTCTCATGTCGCTTAATAGAAAGAAGGCGTAAAGTCTGTGTTCCTGCAGAAGTGAGGCTACTCTACACTGTAGTCTCATAAAATGGTATACCCACTAGAGCACAGATAGCCACGCTGTGCAAAAGTTTCACGAGGACGGAGTGTATTGCTTTCGTGCGAGCTTGAAGCCACATGCTAGGCACCGCGTGGCATGTGGTCTTGGCTAGGATTCACCTTAATTTCTCCTCTGAGATGTATCGTAGACATGATTGATTGGTTATTGTCGTTCTTAGGGGCGGAGCAGCGATCATCTGCCCCAGAAGCGTAGGCACTATTGGGTTGCCTCAGATACCACATGTTCCCTGTGTCGATGGACTCAGTCCGGCAGCCTTGATTGCCGGTATCTGTTTGTCGCACTCTCACTGAAGTATAGTGTATACTGAAAATGGATGACTCAACATCAAGTGGTTGGTACTTGCGTTCTTTCACAGGAACTGAATCATGCAGGTTTTCGTCTAGTGAAACCGCTCCTTGATCTATGTTGACTTGTGAGCTTCTTTATGATAAACCACAAGATCAGATTTGTTGGCCTCTACTAAGTGATCTTTTATCACTGACTGTTCCAGCCGAGCTGCTCGTCAGTGAACAGCCGAGTACTCGCCGCCTTGCGTGGGTAAACCTGCAACATGCAATACAGGCCTGCTGTGGGGGCGGTGAATACATCAAGACTGGCAGGAAACACATATACTTGTGTTATGACCTTCGCCCAGTGACGTATTGGCTATCACCCCCAGTCTCTCTCCAACCGTGCTCCGAGCATCACTGCTGAGTACTCGCGTGTACGCATACTCAAACTCGTGGATTTGGAATAGCCTATGTTATCATATTGGAGTCCACTAAAATGTTCGCTTCGAGGATCACTATTGCAACATTGTTGATACGGTCCAAGTATGCTTTAGAAGTGAGCGCTTGGCAATCACCCGTGATGTGCAGGGTGGATGTCCTTCTACAGAGACACCCAAGGGCGTGCCACTCAAAGTTCCTTGTATGGCTTACTTGAATGGCAAAAATAAATACTTCTGTTTTGCCAAACAAGCCAGCCGTGTAGTATCGATATTTTCAGAATAATATTGGACAACACATCTGCCACGAAGCGCTTTACGTTTCCAGTTATCCATTCTTTGGTTTATTTAATTAATATTGGTTTCAACATTTATTCCAATTAGTTTTAGGGAAATCTAATTCTCATCCGAACAAATAGCTAGATGAATGGCGCCTTCACATAATTTGAAATACAATCGCACTTTCATTTCTTGTGTGCGACACGGCAACTGCACATTCAACAGACCTCTCCTTCCACTGATAAACTGTATAACCTTTCAACAGAGCTTCGTGGATCAAGAAGGTGGTGCTTTGTGAAACAGGTCTTGCCTTACGATCAAAACTCGCCAGTAATTGCCCTGATGTTGATGGGTTCGATCATATTTTGTTAACTAAGCTGTGACTTAACATCACTTTCTTCTCCACTATTATTATTACTGTTATGGCCATCTAAGGGGCACGATTGAACCTATCCAGCTGTTCTGGCTTTCTTGTCCTCCCAAAATCTCTTCAGCTTCTCTCTATGGCTCATTCCACGCTCATCCGTCCAGGTTTGGATGGTCAAGAAATGGATGATTGTCAACTACAGTAGTTATTATGATTATTATCATTAGTAGCAGGTACCCACGGCTTCGCCCGCGATAAAGACAATTGGGACGGTACATCATTGCTGATAATTGGTCTATTCTATTACAGCAATCGCGGCTACAGGTGGGTCAATTTTAATTCTGAAAATTCTGATACATACAGTTATGAGCAGCAAGGTGGAAATTTCATAGAGTAGAGAAAATCTGCTGGGTACGTTGTTACATTATGTGAACACATTTGAAAATTACGTTTTTGGTTTTGCCATCTTCTGCTGAGACATAACGTTTTTGTTGTCCGGATACTCGTGATCACGCCACATACAGTTGCCCATGGGGAAAATGTTTTGTCTAAATGTACACCTGCTGCTGTTAAGTGTGTGTCATTGCGCTTTGTTACTAGAAATTGCGAACATGGTTTGAGGAGGGAACTGCATTCTTGCACACTGGAATGACAAATCTATCGGAATATGGGGAATTAAAAGTATTTTCCTTAATCTATTCAGGGTGTAATTTTGCCACAATTATTGATTTTGAACGTCAACATGTCGATATAAATAGACCTATAGTAAAATATCTCTCACCTTGGCCGCTGATGTACATTATTCAGTCTCTTCCAGTGTTACATCCCAGGGATTCAAATTCTCCAACAACCTTTTTGCCTCACATGCCTCTCTAAGTAATTAAAATTCCTGATTATTGTTGTTTGAGTCTTCAGTTTTTTGACTGGTTTGATGCAGGACTCCATGCTTCCCTCTCCTGAGCTAATCGTTTCATCTCTACATAGCTGCCACACCCTAGATCTGAGACAGTCTGTTTAACCTTGGTCTACCGCTACAGTTTTTGTCTTCGACCCTCCCATCCATAACTAAGCTTGCTATTCCTGGGTGTCTTAATATGTGTCCTACCAACCTATCTCTTCTCTTCATTAGCAGTCGCCAGAAACATCTCTCCTCTCCCACTTGTCTTACTACCTCTTCATTTGTTACCCTATCTACCCATCTGACCCATCTTCATCATTCTCCTGTAACACCACATTTCAAACGCTTCAATTCTCCTCTTTTCTGCTGCATCAACAGTCAAAGTTTCACTTCCTTATAGTTTCAGGCTCCAGACAAAAGCTTTCAAAAATGACTTCCAATACTTAAATGTATATTCGATGGCAACAGATTCCTTTTCTGTAGAAATACTTTCCTTGCCTGAGCCAACCTACTTTTTATATCCTCTTTGCTTCGTCCATCACTGGATACTTGGCTTCCTAAGTAACAGAAGTCTCCTGCTTCCCGTAGCGTTTCAGCAGCCAATTTGATGTCCATGGAGGTCTCTGATTTTTTTCGGCTGCATTCCAATATTTTTGTTTTACATTTATTGATTTTCATCATGAATTCTTTCCTCAAGACGGAGTCCATACCATTCAAAAACTCGTTCAAATCATCTGGCTTATCGGTCAAGATGACGATGCCATAAGCAAATCTCATAGTTGAAATTATTTCTCCTTGAATCTTCACCCCCACTTTATTTTTATCTCAAATTTCCTGATTATTGTGTTTTTAGAGATCTTTGAAATGCATTGCCCTCGCACATGGTGTAGATGCATTGTCATAGGGAAACATATCATGTTACGTACATGGGCCGCATAAGCTGTATCGAAAGCTTCTGAAGATTTAACACAAGACCTATTCTGAACAGCAGTTCCTTGAACTCAGATTTGCCAACATTTTATTGTATCTTTCCATGTGGTATATCTCTGTACCTCAACATACAGAAGAGTGCTTTCAAAATCCCGCCGTGTGTACTTTTTGGAAAAGGTAGTGAGTGTGGTTTTTGGCGAAGTGGATACTCGCTCGTAGAAATTATTATCAGTAAAATTGACTGGTTCACAATTTTGTAAGTGCACATTGAGGTGTGCAACGGCGGGATGCCTTTGGTGATACGGAAACGGATATAGCCGCCACAGAGCTTCGTTGCTACTGACATAACGACCAGACTGATATTTGTACTTAACTATACGGGATTTTTGAGCCCAGTGTTTATGAAATTGAACGTAGCTATATCGCTACCTTTATTTAGTAGCCGCTACTGTAGTGTTAAAAATTAAAAGTGGTATTAGAAAGCGCTTCCCCTATTTTTTAAATCCCTGGCACTACAGCCCATGAAAGGTCTAGGCCTATCATGCGACCGCTTCCCAGCCATTTGGCCTGCAGATATTGTGGTGACGCGTGGTCAGTGCATCGTATCCCCTCGGCCGTTAATCTTGTTCTTCGTGACCGGGGCGCTGCCTCACTATCAGACAGCTTCTCAATTGTCCTCACGAATCTGAGTGCACTCCGTTGCAGCCCTCACGTCAGTGTCTAAAATCTCTGACGGAGCCGGAAATCGAACCCGGGGCCTTCGGATAAGAGGCAGGTGCGCTACCCTGTTCATATTGTGTTTATATATATCTTGAAAAAGATAATAGATAAGATTGGCATTGCCTGCCACAGAGATATATAGAAAATCGGATGTCATACCTTGAGGTATTGTTGCCATGGAAACGGACTTGCAATAGTTCATCAATCAGAGCGAAGATAGTTTTATGGGAATATCTTTGAAACTGTTGGTTTTAGGGTCTTAAAATGTGGTTCTACCGAGTGTTGTTCCTCGCATCGAGGGGCGTAAAATGAGCTATGTCCGGTCTTTATACGACAACTTCAATATTTTGTCCCAGTTAAGAATAAAAAATATGTAAAATCACATTTCACCTCTTTTCACCCCTTTGAAATAGAAATTTTTAAAAATCCTTTCTTAGTGCGCATCTGCACTACGGTAGGAACATATCTTTAAAGTTTCATGTATTTATCTCCAGAGGTTTTTCTGAGCGAAGATTATCAGTCAGTCCGTCAGTCAGTCAGTCAGTCAGTCAGGACTTCTTCCTTTATATATATATAGATTGTTGGCTAAAGAAACTAAGATATTTTTCCAAGATGTTCCATATGGTCGTATTCTTTAATAATTGAAGAGAATGCAAATCAGAAAATATTCAACTAACTTAATTACAGTAAAAGGGTTCGTAATTCTTGTCCCCTAAATTTAACACTGTGATATCCAACATCCACTAGAGACAACACTTGAAGGAAGAGCGAAGAGCTTAAAAATGAAGACACCCTCTCTTCGAAACTTTGTGTGGCGTAATCACCTTGAGAAGCAAGTTTTCTTAAGTACTCTTTGCCGTTATCTTATAGCGTACATTAACGACCTGATTTCTGCTACAAGTTAGGACTTGGCTCTCTCCCACCCGCAACAAGGTGGGGGGGGGGGGGGAGCAATTCCCACACTAAGGACATTAGCCACTGATAAGTGTGACCTTATCATTGCAATAAATGCCGAGGTCTCGTTCCCTCTGGTATATTACCTGGTTACAAATAGCACTTCCATATCGTCTTCCTCTCTACCATTTAAAAAAGGACCCCATTATCAAATATTCTTTTAGCTTCTATTTCTGACGTAGGATAATCCCTTTCTAATGCCTGTTTATTCTCGAGTGCCTTCAGGCAGATTAAAACTGAGCCGAAATGAACAGAACCTGAACTTAGAGTATATGGTCAATGGATGGGTTTATTGTGGTTATTGATTAATTTAGGGGCTGTTCAACATCGTGGTCATTTATAATTATTGTGTGTCTGTGTGTATGTAGAATCTCATGTAGCCTCATTTACTAGGCTGTGTGTGGAATTTTTCTGTTAAATTGTGTTACTGTGGTGCCTTATTTCTGTGTTCAGTTGTAATTTAGATCAGAATTTAGAAGGAGGTGGCCGTGGTATAAATTCAGGAACCATCCCGTCATTCACCAGGAGTAGAGGTGGGAAACCACGGAAAGCCATTTCTACGATGGCTGAGAACCCGCTTCTTCTCAGATTTGCCTGACGAGGCTGAGTGTACCCCGTTCCAGCCCTCAGACCAAAATTACATTTCTTGGCAGAGCAGGGGATCGAACCTGGGCCTCCGTGGGGGCAGCCAGGAGTGCAAGCCTCGACACAACGAGGAGGACCATGTAGAATCTGTCTGATGTCCGGTGTAATTCTGATGACTGGACTAGGGTGTGCATTTGCATTTGGGGGCTCAGGTAAGAGACAGTTACGGTCTTAGTTTATGTACCATCCATGCATTGCATGCAGTAGAAGTGGGAAATCCACAGAAAATGTCTTCTAGGATGGCTGGGGAAGGAATAAAGGACATATTTTCTTAATTCTGCCTTTTAAGAATTAGTGTAGTAGCACCCCTAATGATGAGCTGTAAGAGGCATACAACATTTCCGTAATTGACGCCAAGGACATCAGAAAAAGACAGAAATATCCTCACGGTGTACATTTTATCAGAGAAATAAGAGACACGGAACTGACTTTGGCTTGGCTAATAATGTTGAAGGGTTTATAAGTGCAATAACAATGCTATTGGTTTTACGTCCCTTTTAACTTCTCTGACTTTTAAGAGACGCCGAGGTGCCGGAATTTTGCGGCAAAGGAGATATTTAACGTGCCAGTAAATCTACTTACACGGCTCCCTCGCATTCGCTCATCCTCAAATGCCAGCTGACTGCACCAGGATTCGATCCTGCAACCTTGGACCCAGCAGGCGAGAACGTTACTGTTGAGCCATGCTCCCAGTCTTATATAAGTGCCAACTCTGTTGAAGTCATCTTGAATATTTTAGCAATTCATATTAGTTCCCTGACTATTTTGCTGATGTTGTTGTTGGTTGATTTCTTGATTTATTTATTTATTTATTTGAGGGCTTTGTGACTTCATGATCATGCAATTCTGTGTGTGAGTGTGACGAATCTGTCTGATAACCTGTGTTATTGTGATGGCTGTATTAGTGTGTGTATTCATAATTAATATGAGGATTGGGAAGGAGGTGGCCGTGGCCTTAAGTTAGAAACCATTCCGGAATTTGCCTGGATTAGAAGTGAGAAACCATGTTGGATGAGGTGGGTATCGAATCTACCTCTTCTCAGTTTAGCCTCGCGAGACTGAGTTCCAGCCCTCAGACCAGAATAAAATTTCTTGGCAGAGCCAGGAATCGAACCCGGGCTTCCACGGTGGCAGCCAGGAATGCTAGCCACTGCACAACGAGGCGAACTATTTTTAAATGAGGCTAGGATTTCTTGGCAGAGCCGGGAATCGAACTTACGACATTTGAATCCAGAGCCGTACGCTCCCCGAGATCAGTGGTTGAATATTTTGGATTATACTTAGATGAGAATGATGGTTGTTGTCTTAAGGGGAGGAACAGCGAGGTCAACTGCCCGTCTAATATTTGGATATCACAGCGACATTCATTTAGCGATTATGGTTTTACACAAAGACTAAATATAGCGCACTCACCTATTAAGGTTTATTTTTATTCACTATTTTAAAATGTGGAGTTGATGTGGTGGAGAGCTCATGAAAGTGTATATAGTCTCTTGGGTGGGACTGTACGTAGTTACGAGTGACAGGGTCACTCAAATAAACTGTTGCAGCAATTATAAATACGGTTTCAGACTGTGTCATGGAGCGTAACAAATCGTGTGAAGCCGACATCAATCACTGGAGCCTGCTCATCATGAACGGCTGTTCTTGACATCTGAGAGACCACGCCTTCGATCCTCGGACAACCTCAACCCTTCCTCTGCACTTAGGGTGTAGTTCAAAGCAAACTGTCATACGAGCTGTAAGACAGATCTCATTACTGTGCTCTTTGCCGTTATGTGGCATTTCATACAATGGCATATTCTTCTATAGCACTGATAAGCAAACATCGTTAACGTCAAGTGCCTGATCTCTGTGGAACGTCGTATACATATTGCCAGTTCACATTATTATTATTATTATTATTACTTTAAATTGTTATATCTAGGGCTCGGATCGATATGCTCGATAAAATCTCCAGATATGCTCAAAAACCATGTGTTTTATGCTCGATAGATATGCTCGAAAAACCCATTATATGCTCGAAAAAACCATTATATGCTCGATAGATATGCTCGAAACCCCCATTATATGTGGTTAAATATGCAGAATATGCTCGAAAAACACCGTAAAAATATAGAAAGGAAAGTGAAACGAAAAAAACAATAACGTCCTCGCATTCAAGTTTTTCAAGTATATAAGTTAGTCTATAAGAGAAGTGTTCTTATAAAAGTTACAGTTTAAAAGTTCATTTACAAAATCTTCAGAATTAGGCGAGTCAATGAAGTAGATCTGCATTGATCTGTACAAAAAGAAATTTTCTGTGTTTTCAGTTTTGAATAATTTTCTTCAATCACTCAATAAAAGTTTCAATGACGAGAACGACCTCACTAAAGGTTAAACCTGCGATTCTATTATTCGCACCAGATAGGCTTTTCAATAATTATTTCTGTTTTCGAACCTTAAGGATGGTCAGGGCCCTGAATTCGGGGGAGAATTCGAAGAAAAACAAACTATTTAGATGAAACCCACAAGTATATGCATTTATATGCTTCTATTCTGAAAACCGCGGTTTTATGCATTTATATGCTCGATAAATTTCAATTCTGTTGGTCCCAGACAGGTGAAAATACCACCGAAAGGCTTCTTTCAATTTGTACTATTCAGGAAAAAAATATGCAAATATGCTCGAATCCGAGCCCTAGTTATATCCATGTGTGGAGTGCAATAGAACTTATTTAGCTCATGATATTTTCATCTTCCCCTAAAATCTCTTCATCTGGGCACTGAAAATCTTCCTCCGTTCTTCAGTAAATTATTTATTGGTCCTGGCATTCATTTTCTCAGCAAAATGATGGTTAATAATTACATTAATATTATTATTATTATTATTATTATTTATTCATTTATTCGTTAATTCCCCATAAGTAGAGCGTTACAACACAATCAATTTTCATGTTTTATTCTGGCCCTTTCTTCTTTTTCCTAAAAAACCTCCCATATACACACTATGCTTCATCTTTCTCTCCTCCGTCCACTTCCTTCCCGGTTGTCTCTCTTTGGGAGTTTGTTCAAACGTCTGTTGTCTAAGACTTTCTCTGTATGTGCTCCTGTCTGCCATGTCTTCTGTAGCGATGTTTAGTTTCTTGAGGTCTTCCACGGTTTCCTTTACCCAATTGGTTTTTAGTGTGCTATTCGTAACTATATTAAAAATTTTCTCGGTCATACTGTCTTCGGTCATCCTATGTATACTGTATGTCCATAAAAGTTTGCCCTCCTTTTCCTTGATTACATTATTATTATTATCATTATTATTATTATATCATTTTTGCCCTCATAGACAGTGTTTGAACTTAAATATATCTTGATGACACAATTTTCATTTCTCTCCCATCTTCCTCTTCTCTTCCCAAAATCACTTCATCCTTTGACTGTTCTCCTATTTCCGTTGTTCTGTAAACAAAGTTGTCTTCAACTTTTCATTTGCTTTAAATTTTGTGTTCTTAATTTTTTTTCTGAATGCTCCTCTGTCCCCAATCATTTGCCTGTCGATCCCCACCTGCCGTAAATCTTCCTCCATTTCATGATACGATTAAATTATTATTATTATTATTATTATTATTATTATCGTTATCTCAAGAACAAAATGCGTGAGGGTCGTCTGCGATGGTTTGGGCATGTGCTACGGTCAGGAGCGGACACCATTGCAAAACAGGACTACTCACTAGAAGTCGCCGGGAAAAGACCAAAGGGGTGACCGAGACAACGTTGGGCCGATTCACTGCGCAGGGATCTGAAAAGTGTCAACCTACATCCGGATATGGCCCATAACCGAGTTAAGTGGAGACAGCGGATTCACATAGTGGACCTTGCCACGAGGCGGGACAAGCGCTGAAGTAAAAGAAGAAGATTATTATTATTATTATTGATGCCTTTATTATGGTGACGTTAGTGCTCTTGACCTGCTTCTACTCGTACATTTATGCACACACAATGCAACTTATTGCTAATAATAAAAATGGCCGCATATGTAATTCTTGTGTTTTAGTTCTGTTAAATTTCAGCAGTATAATCTTACGGCTGTTATGACAGGTTGCTTTCAACTATATCCACTTCACATTTTAAATTCATATTTTCAATTGCTGCATCCATATCATTTACATTAGTGTGGCAATACTGTATATCTGAAGGTCGTTTGCATGTAGATGTTAGGTGCAATTTTCTAGTTCGATGAGTTGTCCTTCAGATGTGGGGACCTAATTGAACCCTGTGGTACCCCATTTATTTTGAACTTCCTCTCTGTCCTATTTTTATTTAATTCTACACATCGTTGGCGGTTATGAAAATAGGAGGCGTATAATTTTATAGCAACGCGTCTAAAAATGAAAACATCTCTGATGTTATAACAAACCCAAAAGCCATCCATACAGTGGGCGCATTTCTACGAGCTAAAATATTGACGGGAGACTTAGATTGGTCCTAGTGAGTGTGTGCGTCAAATTCTCATGTCCTCTTCGACCGATTGTGCTACTTAACCACCCATCCAGTAGGCTGTATACGGTGGGGAAAGTAGCCGTCGCAGTGTGATTGGTCGGAAAGGATAATATGCTGTCGTTAATTCCTTTTAGGGGCTTGCAATATCATGGTCATCAACCCTGTTTACTTGGGTGTGTATACAATTGCCTGATAACCTTTTTTCTGTGATGACTCTAATAGTGTGTGAGCTGTGTTAGGAAGAGAGATGAGGGAGTTGCCCCGGGACTTCAAATAAGGTACTATTCCTAAATTTGCTTGGGGGGAGGGTGGATAAAACCGAGGGAGGACCATACCTAGGATATCCCCTGTTTTCTCGGGGATTCGAACCTCCAATCTCCGTACTTCTTGTGGCTTACAATCGTGGTCGTAGTGTGCAATGTGTGATTTACCGCACATGGCTACGCCACGTCAAATCGAATGAAGGGGTTAAACACCTGCAAGGGCAATAGGTACAGTAGTCGGAGAATGTTCGCCATCTCTGCTTGTAGCCCCGATATTGAGAAATAACACTGGGTATTGTATGAGGATTATCCTAAACTTGGAAAAATCCTTGTGTTTGATCTGCAACCATCGCAACAGATGCTCCGAGCCTTATTGGACGATATCGATCACTCGCTGGAGGACAACAATAACAACTGGTCGGGCCATACAATACTATTGATCCCCAACCCCCAACACTGAGGGGTCTCAAAACTTTCCGAATATATAACGACTCGCTGGAAGACATATCCAGCTTTCCCTAATCTCCCTTATGATAAATGTTCCCACTTGATTTACGCATAGTCTTACTTAGAGCCTATGTGTGTGGAAATATAGCCTACTCCACATTCTGTCTGAACAACTTTTTGCTTTATGCAGTCTGTTTAAACAATAATATGCAACTCATTTTGACTAAAACTCACGTTCGTAAGTAACGTGCTGCATGAAAAATATCTATATATACCTAAACAATCAATGTTACGTGATAGTTCGACTGTGTGTCTCCTATGCGTTTATATACCATTCATTATATTGAGATAAAATTTGAGTGTGTTGTTGTGTGCACTCTAGGAAAGGTTACTGGCTACAATTTATTTATGCAACTCAAAGGAGTGAGGGGCATAACAGGAAGCCTTAAATCCCACAGTAACCCAACTGCACAATCTGTATACTTATGAAACCACAAAAGGCTTGATGATTCATCGAATGGTGGCATGCTGTCTCACCACAGCTCTAATGCAACCTGTAACATTGTCTATCAATCACTTCACACCAATTATATTTTATTTTTACTTTTACCAGCTGGTGTGGGTCGGAGGTAAAGTGCAGTTCGTAAAATTGAACTCAAGTTTGGCTGCCGGTTCGAATACGGTCATGACGCGCGAATCGTTTAGAGTCCCTTATCCGTTCATATACCATCACCGATTGCGATGAAACTTGGGTGAGTTGTTGTGTGCACTCCAGGGAAGGTTTCTGGCTTAGTAAATCCATTCTACAATAGGTAACGCACGAGTAGATTCAAGAACATGGGTGACGGTGCGAATCGTTTCAAGTCTTTTATGCGTTCATATACCCCTCATCCGATTGCGATTTAACTTTAATGAATTGTTGTGCACACTCCACGAATGGTATTTACAACAGCTAGCGCACGAGTAGAAGTTTTTCGAATTAGAAAATCCATTTTACAATAAATGGCGTGCGATTCGTTTCAACAAATAAACTTCGGTGAGCATTTGTGCACGACCCAATGTATTTAGTCTGTTACGACACAAGGACCGGGAACCACACACATCTATCATCATAGGCTATATCGTCATCCATGAGATCCACACTCCTCTCAGATTCACGGAGCTGGGACCTAAGCAGTACGCCAACAGGTCATTCTCTAGATGCAACGAGTATCGAACTACGCCAGCAAATGAGGTTGAGACTGAACGCGATTCGGATAATCAACGATTCGGATAGTCGGAGTTCGGATAATTGGAGCTCTACTGTATAACGGAAATTATCGTTTTTAGTTCAACTGTGTTATTAACCGACTTAGATACAACGTGTTAGCAAATAAAGTCTTGAAATAAAGGAAATCTTCACTGCAGTACCGTACATCTTCATTATAAACGTTTATTACGACTGGCGTTATGATTGTTTAATGCGTGTCTGATGATGATTTTACCAAGGTTACTTGCTTCAATAAATTACAAGAACAAGAGAGGCTGCAGATACTTAGTGTCCTTTACTATTGTGAAACCAAGAATGAACAGAATACACACTTACGGAGACTACTTGAAAGGCATCCCATAAAACGGTGAAGATTTTGATCATTAAGGCTGAAAGCGATAAGAATCGGAACGTCAATCAGCATAATATGGTATGTATTTTGTAACGAGATATCAGGAGCGTCTGCAGATTTATAGGAACACATTTATTAGTTCAAACGGAGTAACCCAGATGCGATATTCAGGATCGTTAAGGTGTTGTAGAAGGCGAAAGTCAAGTGGACGAGAGACGTTACAACGAGACGACACATGGTATCACACGTGAAATAGGCACAGCAATTTGGAACCTCATTCTGAAATCTTCTGCCAAAATATCTCATTATGGGGGTAAAGAGTCAGTTTTAGGCTTATCTTTGAAAGAATAGATGATTTATTTTTGTGAGAATTATCCTAATCGTAAAATAAAATATACCTTGTATGTTGTTTTTTGCAATAAGAACTTTGGCTATAGATTCTGTAGATCCCGAATATATGTGCGCAGTATCAGCGAAGAACGTCAAGTTAAAATGAAGTCTCCACACCTAATTCAAAATATTAAATTAGCAGCAACACGTGAGCTATGTTCTCACACGTGCAGAAATAACGAATCATACTATTCTATGTAGGCCTAATCTTGCTCAGAATTCTGCCATTGTAATGATACAGTCTGTATTGACTTGGACTATATGCAAAATTACTGTTCAGTAAATGATCTAGCGAAGGCAGCTATTAAAAAAAACTAAACAAAACAAAGAAAACTAACACCTCAGATTTTGCAAAGAAAGTGAAAGTGATTTACTTTATTCAATTACAAACTTGTGTGCATGTGTTGTCTTTTACGATTTTCATTATTAATGTGATATCCTAATGCTGGTGTGAGAACTGGAAAGGGGTCCACTCAGCCTCGTGAGGCAAAACTGAGAAGTGGAGGATTCTATTCCCACCTCAATCATCCTGGAAGTAGTTTTTATTGGTTCCCCACTTCTGCTCCAGGCAAATGCCGGGATTGTACCTATCATTTCTTCCCAGTTTTCTTTTTCAGTGTTTCATGAATTTGCAGAATCACAGACTTCGGGATTATTTATAATGTCTTCACTGACATCTATTTCGTTTTTATTTATTTATCTTAACCATATTATCTCGTAAATCTATGAATTCATTGCTTTAAAAATAATTTCGTGAGTGTCTTCTGGCTTGTTGTCCAGTCGGTAGATAAGTTATAATTATTGCGATGAGAAATACGTTCTAATTATGGACTTTGTCTCCCATGCGTATGCTTTGATGCCGGTTCATTCCACCGTTGTTCCCAGTGGTAACAGGCTCAGGATATTATGATACCTGTTTGTAGGGAATATTCATTCTGCTCAGATCATCAGGATGGAATTATACTGTTCACAAACTGCCCCGGGCACAAACAAAGGTCGGATTAAAGTCATTACTGTAATGGTCCCTAGGATTAACAGCGAAACAGTTTTATGCAGTCTATACCAGAACCGCTGATACAATCTGGGCTGTGTTACTGAGATTACACATTCACCACACCAGTTTATAACACAGTCGGTAGAGAGCGCTGCTGCACTCGTAGGTAACAAATGCGAATGGGAAGGGGAAATGGACTGCGTAATTATCATTTTTCCCCTTTAAAACGGTGAATTGTTGTCTTTGAAGTTAGATTGGATGAATCCAAGGCTATTAGTTTAGGTTTCAAGTTCTGCTTTAGTGACCATGCTGTGCGTCGTCAAGGGAAAATCAAACACCACAACTTGTCGATGATTTGGGTCCAAATATCGGCTCTAATATGGACAGTTTTATTTCATTATTGCTATAGGTCGTGATTGACCAGATAGTCATCTACTAGGTAAGTTCAGTTGAAACAGGATCGAAGCATTCTATGATATGCCTATTTAATTGATGTTGGGATACGCAAGCGCACGAGTTGAGTGTATGGCTCATGCGCTGTGGTCGGATACTGCAGCTTTGCTTTGTTCGTAGACACGTGAGATTACGTCAAGATGGTTGGTGCGATTCAGAACCCGTCGAAGCAAGCCAAAGCCGATGGCCGTGAGGAAAGGACGCGTCCTGTAACTTTCATCTGTTTGGGACTTGAAGAAATCTCTAAAGAGGCAAGGATTTCACATCTATACTCATATAATAAAGCTGAAGAATTTGTGTGTTTGTGTGTTTATGTGTTCAAACGCGCTAATCTCTGGAATTACCAGTCCGATTCGAAAAATTCGTTTTATATATGATAGCCAGATTCAAGAGGAATAGTTTAAGCTATGTAGTATTAGACTACACCACTCAGATAACCTAAAAAATTCATTTTTGTTCAGTAAGTCGGTAGAACAAGCGCTCCCGAACTGCTCTATCTGCATGCGCTGGCGTTATGGTTAGTGATACGTACACCGTTTCACTGATCTGAACCAAAATTTGTATACTTACCCTTTGGAACCCTGCGAGTAACACTGCCTACGTGAAATTTATGACAGACCAGTCCATTCTCTGCATTTAGGCCCTTTGTCACAAATCTACACCTTTTCACCGATCTGAACCAAAATTAGTATACTTACCATTTGGAACCCTGCGAGTAACACTGTATACATGAAATTTATGACAGACCAGTCCATTCCCTGAATTTAGGCCCTTTGGCACAAATCTACACCTTCTCACCGATCTGAACCAAAATTTGTATACTTACCCTTTGGAACCCTGCGAGTAACACAGTCTGCATGAAATTTCGGGCAGACCACTCCATTCCCTGAATTTAGGCCCTTTGGCTCAAATCTACACCGTTTCACTGATGAAAATCCACAGCCTGCTTCCAGTCTCCGACCGGGTCACTGAACCAAAATTTGTAAACTTGCCCTTTGGAGCCCTGCGAGTAACACTGTGTGCATGAAATTTTGGACAGACCACTCCATTCCCTGTATTTAGGGCCTTTGGCATAAATATACACCATTTGGCACAAATATACACCGTTTCACCGAACTGAACCACATTTTGTATAGTTACCCTTTGGTACCCTGCGGATGACACTGTTCACTTAAAATTTAGGACAGACCACTCCATTTCCTGCATTTAGGCCCTTTATTACAAATCCACACCGTTTCTCCTAATTGAACCAATTTTACATACACTTTGAAACCCTGCTGGTAACACTGTCCACTTGATATTTTCGACAACGTTCTCCATTCCCTACATTTAGAATAACAGACAAAATAAACGTGCAAACCACGTATTAAGGCCCTAGAACCATTCATGTCCGTAGTAGTGTAACTGTAAGAGTATGTTAAGAAGTCTATTGTTGACGGGCAGTTCGGGCTGCATCACATCTCCCCTACCAACATTCTGGTGCAGAATTGCGAAAATAGTTGCATCTTGCGTTGTTTATAAATTGCAGTCACGGGGAGCGATTAGTGCAAAAAGATCTCTTAGGCACCTTAAAACAGTTATCATCATGAAAATATTATGCCTCGGTATAAGTGCAATAGTGTTGGTGCAGTACATTGAGACTACCAGCTGCAATAAGTGTTGGTGCTTTAAAAATCACCTTAAATTATTCCGAACCTTATCGTTGAGCGCTATGTGGCGATAAATGATACTATTGCTACCTTAGTAGCTCGGACAGCCGAAGTTTTCCAAAGTGTTCTGATTATTTTCCTACGGCGCTATGCGACAAAAGACGACACTATTGGTCTCTACATTTCTAACAGCCAATGAGATACAGGACCTAGGCAGGGTCTTTTATTTCACTTATTCCTCTTTCTATTTTTTTTATTTGTTTGTAAATAACATGTGTCAGTGCTGTAGTTAGAAAATAGCCGTTTCCCTATTCATTATTATCATTATTATCATTACGGGAAAATTACCTGAATGTTACGTCCATTATACTGTACTACAGTACTTATCACCCCCACTATAACCACCACTACCACCACCACCACCACAAAATGTTATATTTTTTAAATATTTTTTCTGTTAGTTTACGTATCATGTGCCAGTTCTGCAGTAGTAATCATTATCATGCATAAAACAAATAAATCCACCGGGCGAAGTCGGGCACTACTGCTAGTTGACAGATATGTACAGGATGCGGTTATGGATTGGTTCCAGCAGCTACCATATCATTCTCCGAGGGCTTTTGGAATGCTTGACTCTACGCCTTGGATGACTTCTTTTGAACAAAAGTAAGCCGTATCCATTATGCTTACGTGTGGATTTCCTTTTCTTGTTATTCCAGTGACCAGGAACGTCGTACGGGTTTCATTTGCACACCCTTCATACAACAATGCACTTACGTTAGTGAATATTATACTTACACTGGCAATTCATACACTTTGTCCATGGAAGGTTTGCAGCAAAAGAAACGGTACTGTAACTTTAGTTCGAAAATGTTTCTTAGACATCATATAACACAACGAACTGCACAAGCCTGGAATGAGAAAGGAGAAGTGTTAGCTGGTTTGGCAACCAGCAGTGAAACTGCTGATGTCGAAATTTGGGTGGTGCGAAATAAGGTGACTCCTTATAAGGGTCAGTGGATTAGGGCGGATAAACCACCGTACGAGGGAAATAGTTACCTCAGTAGAGGGACTGCTACAGAAATTTATTTGAGGCGTAGCGTCTGTGCTCCAATGGGGTGGCTGAAAAATGCTTCTGTCCTCCATGTTGTAACTACTCAATTGTCAACCATCTATTTACCCCGCCTTGCGCAGCCATTTGTTATGTATTAACCCACTGTTGGATTACCACTTGTAATGATTTTATCATCATCTTATATTAATTAACTTAAAATTGCAGGTTGTGCGGTGTTTAGCACACTTGATAAGGGACACAACAGTAATAGTCAAGAACATCCAACCACAAGATGGTGAATTCCCCATTTCACTAAAAAAAGAGTGAGTATCCGGTAAAGTTTAGCAATATTCTGATAATCAAAACACGATCTAAAATGTTTGCCTTTAAAGGTATTCAACGTTTATAACACTAGTACTACCGGGTGAATTAGCCGAGGTCGTTACGGCATGACTACTGGCAGTCGCTCACATCCGGGAGGCGAGGAGGTTCGAATCACCCCGCCGGCAACCTTGGAGATGGTCTTCTGTGGTTTCCCATCTTCCTTCCAGGCAAATGCCGGGGTTGGTCCCTAACTATAGGCCACAGCCGCTACCTTCCAACTCCTCGTCCATCCATTCCCACTTTCCTCACCAACGGTACTTGTAGCTCACCCATTGGGTGTCCGTCTCGAAGCAGCTACAAAACTGGCGAGCCGAACGTGTCCTCAGACACTCCCGGCACTAAAAGCCATAGGCTAAAAAAACAACACTACTACTGCAGTGACCTGAATATTTGACATACACTCTGACGAGAAGATATTGAATATGGTTGTTTGACGAACGTAGCTGAAGACTTATGCCTTCCTGAAATTGTAATACTTTTCAATCCTGCCTACGAATTCAGGAATAATTTTCTGAAAGAATTCCTCCTACCAGTAGAGATAGCTTTGAAGCCATTTGTAAGTGTTGCCTTATTGACAGTTGATATTATAACCTTCAGTCAGTCATCACATGATATACGCAATTAATGGAATGTGTGAAAATAAGCTGTAACTAGTTGATACACGTCAAAATATGACGGTCACTGGGAAAATGTTTACTGAAGGATTCTCTTATACAGTATGCATTTTTAAACGATTACTTTTTGACAGTGTTGCAACTTTAAGGGCGTCGAATGATCTACTTCACAACATATAACTGGACATGACTGAAACCTTGATGAGGCAAATAGAGATCTGCACGTTCCAGAGTTTCCCCTTGAGCTTTATTGATTGTGATAAAGTACGCCAAGCGAATTTTGAAAATGGAAAATTGAAGTGTTTTATCGGATGATGTTAAAACAAGCCGATGGTTTATAGTTCTCTGTCCATTAAGTGATTTGCCTCCACATATACTTACTCTAAAAGTTTGAGCCATAGAGCCACAACAAAATTTCCTCCCTTTTTAATTCTCATAATCAAACATCTCAGTAAGACGGGGCGGATTCCGCCATTTCTCTAGTAGAATAGAGCCATTGTGCGCAAGCATGGGAGCGACAAATATTATTTTTTTCTTTAATAATTTAAAAGTATACCCCAACATATATTTTCCTTTTAAAGACACTCTGCAAATCTACATGCCAATAGCTCTCGTTAGATTAGATTACTAAGTCAATCGGTAAAGACGTTCTCTCAATCTCGCGGTAACAAAAATCACCTTAGTGTTTTAAATATATAGATAAATTACATGCGATTAAGATTATATATAATTAGCTGTATATTGTTATGGACTATTGAAGAAGGAGAAACTCCTTATTTCAGGTCATTTATTAACATATTATACCAATAATTGGATTAATTTGTGTTGATGAACTGAATGTTACAATATCAATTGTCCTACCAGTAGCTCTAAGTCTTTTAGTACTTCCTGTATAACTGACTTCACACGTTGTTTCTACAAGACATGACTAGCCGCGCTCAATGAATAGCCTTATTACGTTACTTTATCTCTGGCAACTTTCCCGAATATATGGAGTGAGATAAGCAAGAACAATAGACTTGCTATACTTCCAAATTATTTAGGAGTGACAGCAAATAATACTGGCTACTACACCACAAAGATGTCTGTTAACCTTTGTCTCTGGTCAGTCAATGTTCACCATAAGACATAATAGACTCTTGGCACAATATTGCAGTTATCAAATACACAATAATTGTCGATTCCCTTTCAGTAGAGTTAAACATTATGAGCAGGTAACACGTGTGTGTGTCTTGTGGACTACACACCTGATTTATGGTTCGGAAATTATAATTGAATAGGTTACGAGTGACAGAAGAAGATGTATCCCTATGTGATTATTCCGAGCACGACACTTCAGGTTGGTTGTTTTGATGCTCTAAAATGTGTGTTTGACGGTGTCGACTTTAGCACAAGCTCTACACATTCAATGTATGTATATGTATGTACGAATGAACAAACACGTTTGAATATTCAGTGACAAATTAGAATTTAATATGTGATATACAGTATGATACTGATGCAACAGGCAACTCCAATGATGATAACGTATATGGCATTTTAGCCTTCAACTAGAGCAATTTCAAAGAACCAAGACAGAGTTGAGATCGACGAATCAAAACAGAGGCTCATAGTCATGTAAATGATGATGATGGTGATGATAATACTCCGATTGCGAAAATGTGCAGTTCCTTATTAGAATGTCTATGCTCAAGAAATGTGTCAGAAGGGTTTACATTCCACTTGAGGCACAATACGGAATTATCTACAAGTATACAATATCAGACATATCCGTCTGAATCCAAAATAGTCCGCCTCGTTGCTTAGTGGCTAGAATTATTGGCTGTCACCACGGAGTCTCGGGTTCGATTCCCGGATCTGCCAACGAATTTAATTAAGCTGGAACGGGGTACAGTCAGCCTCGTGAGGCAAAACGGAGAAGACGCAGGTTCAATACCTACCTCAGCCATTCTGGAAGTGGTTTTACTTGGCTTCTCTCTCATACTCCAGAAAAATGTCGGAAAGGTACCTTACTTAGGGCCAAAACCTACCGCAATTACAACAAGAAGTTCCATGACGAACTAAAGAGCATACTTTTCTTAAAATTTAAGATTCATGCCAATGATTAATCTAAATGGATCTAGCTAGAATAATGACGAAATTAAGTTGGTAATATCGAAATTTCTGATTAGTTCAAAATACAGTATACCTGGCATAATGTAGCCTAATAGAGCACTACAGTTGGTAGCCCTGGTGTCTGAACATATTGTTAGTTCCATCTCTTAAGGTACAAAATACAAAAATTGGTTGAAGTCCAATTGATAGCATGGACTTTACATGCAGTTAGACATTGGATCTAACAGCGCGCGTAAAATCATGTTGGCAACAATGGCATGCATGTGTTGGTCAGAAATGATCTGAAATAATTTGATCCATTGTTGTGCCAACTTTGAATGAAATCCATTAGTTAGTATAAAAGCTACATGCATTTTAAAATTGGACCTATCAGCAGGCTTAGAATCATGTTGGTAGCACTGATGTATATTATTTTCTCCAAATTAATCTAGAATACCTTCTGATATATTGATATTAGGGTAACAAAAATAGAGACAGTATTTATTAACAGTTGGCAGCCCTGGTTGCTCTTAAGAAGACGCATAGTCATATCTGTTATGGTACACAAAGCACATACGAAATTTGGTTAAAATCCAAATGATAGTATAGAAGTTACATGTATTTAAAATTGGACCTATCAGCAGTCTTAGAATCATGTTTGTAGCACTGACGTATATTAGTTACTCCAAATTAATAAAGAATGTCAGGTACTATACGTGTGCATAGTTTATAGCTGTCGACTTGCATACTTACTGATATATTGTTTTTTTGATAAAATAAATTGGGTGTATTCATTAACAGCTGGCAGCCCTGGTGGCTGTTAAGAATACGATCAGTCATATCCGTTTATGCACACATAGTACATACGAAGTTTGGTTAATTTCAATTGATAGAGGAGAAGTTATATACATTTAAAAATCGGACTTATCAGCAGACTTCGAATCATTTTGGCCACACTGTCATATATGGCCTCCTGGAAATTAAACTGAAATATTATTATCTATACGTGTGCCAATTTTGAAATACCTCCCAGGCATACCTTCCAAGATATCCAACGTGGAACTCAAATTTCAATTGCGATTTTTCAGCAGTTGGTAGCACTGCCATTAGTTTCAAATACGGCATTGATATATTCAGGTATTGATCTTTACTCATAGCATTTTTTTTTTCGATAGCTGCGGCCGTTTAGGAGTTGATAGCAGGGGGGGGGGGGGGACACACACACACAGCCAGACAGACAGACAGACACACATTTGCCCGGATCGATTTCATAAGTCTACATTTTCCTCATTTTCGCAAAATGTGAAATGTAGGCTAAAATTAATACACATATTAGTACACACATCACAGTAACACAGGTTATCAGACAATTTCTACACACACCCATGTATACGGGTCTACATGACCACGATGTCACAAAGCCCCGAAAAGAATCATTAACATGAACTTGTGTAACTGTATTGAGGACAGCAGGTGGCCCAGGAGGTGAACTACGGTAGGCTAATATCCGCCCATATTCCTGGAGCGTGTGGAAAAACCCACGGATAAACCAAACTCATAATAGCTGTTATCAGCGTCTGGATTTGAACCTCCGATCTCTGGACTTGCTGCAGCTCCTCTCGCGGCCGCAGTGCACGATTTAACGAGCGCGACTATTCTGCGGGACATAAAAATACGATTTTCATGACATCGGAGTGGAGCTCAGCATTTTCAGCAGTACACTGAAAGTAGAATGTGTATGATAATGAGGAAGCAGCAACTTCACTTCTAGTTGTATGTAGTTGTCTGTTGCCATGTTTGTGCAATCTATTTAAAAAGAACCGAAAATCTCGTTTATAGTGGTGTACTGAATTGTGTAATTGATGGACCGATTCGGAATTCCTAGGTGGTTTAAAGTCGTCTTGGTACTTATCTAAAGTTTGGCCCGTAGAAGTCTGCGGACCACTCAGCCTGAAATTGAATCATGTCCGGACCACCCCCTCCCCCCCCCCCCCCCTCCGCCCCTCCCCCTCCCCTACCCCCCTCCCCCCTCCCCAATACACCTAATCAGTTGGCGTAGTTGGTAGCATGCTGAGCTTCTATGCCCAAGATAGCGTGTTCAAACCCGGCCGAAGCCGTCGGATTTTTTAAGAGCGTTAAAAATCCCTCAGTATGCCTTCCTTCGGAGGGGAAGTAAAGACGGCGGTCCCATGTCATAGATTTATGGCATGTTAAAGAACCTTCCACTAATTACACCTGTGTGAAGCTAAATTGTATAGGTTCGGAATGTAAACAACGCTCTTAGGTTTCTACGTTCGTTGCCAAAAGCCGACTCCGGTGGCGAATAGTAGCTAAGTTCTGAACTAGGCCTAGTAGTCGTTGACGATGGCGTTTGGCGGCAAAAGTATGAACTATTTGGAAAATTCAAAGTTGCAGGCCTTACTTGAATTAAAAAACAGATACACACACTAATACAGCCATCACAATTAACACCGGTTATCAGACAGATTCTACACACACCCAAAGTACACGCGGCTACATGACCGCGTTGTCGCACCCCCTAAACTGAGGAACCAACCAACCAGTTGTAACCCTTCCTCAATAACACTTATTTTAATGATATTTCAATTCAAAATCTGACAGTTATCTCCGCGAATACATTCGGACGAATCTCGTTCAACGCACACCGTTTTCGAAATCCCCATATATTGGCCACATTTTTATACTTGCTGGTGGACCCTTTTCTCCCGCGGACCACTCCCGAGGCACTCGCGGACCACCGGCTAAGAACCACTGATATAGATTGAGTAGCTAATAAATCATTGTGTTGATGCATTTGCGTATCGGGAAAGTTGAACTAACGAGCTAGGTGGCTGGTGACTGGTCGGTAAGATATCCAGTGAAGCACAATGGGAAGCTTCATGTTGTTTTGTCTTATTTAGTTCTTGGAACTGTGTTCACCTGCCCGTTTACTTGCGTGTGTGAGAGTAGAATTTGTCAGACAACCTGTGTTATGTTTAACTCTGTGGTTGCGCGTGTATTTATTATTAAGACCAAGATTGAGAAGTTATTCTAGCATCCGTGGCTTCGGCGGCAGCACGCCAGCTTCTCACCGCAGGGTCCATGGTTCAAATCCCGGTCACTCCATGTGAGATTTTTGCTGGACAAAGTGGAGGCAGACAGGTTTTTCTCCGGGTAATCCGGTTTTCCCTGTCACAAATTTCATTCCAGCAACACTCTCCACTATCATTTCATTTCGTCTGTCATTCATTTAATCATTGCCCCAGGGGAGTGCGACGGGCTTCGTCAGCCGGCACAGTTCATATCCTCGCTGCTAGAAGGGGGCTTCTTTCATTCCATTCCCTGACCCGGTCGATCGACGGGAAGCAGGCTGTGGATTTTAATTTTCATTGAGAAGTTATTATTGCCACTAGCGGACCCGTGCAAGAACTCTCGCTTAATGGGTTGTGTGCGCCCCATCTGGAAAAGGGTGTACCTAATGGATGTGGTACATCCTAAGGGATTTCGAGAGAATGAGGTTTAAGGCACAAGAGGTGATAATGAAGGACAGTGCGGGAAAAGACCAAAATGTTAAAACTTAGATTTAAATGATATTTATTTAATATAAAGCAAATATATTGCAAGGAATGAATACTTTCAAGGAGATTGCTTTAAAATTGACAATAAAAAACAGTAACAATTAAAAATTACTCGTTTCTCCAGGAAACGTAAATTGAGCTGTAACTAACTTTAAAGGATTAAATATAAAATTACTAAATAAAAGGAGCATAATAAAATAACCTACAATAATAATTTAAATTCATCCCCGAGTAGAATTAAAACAGAATACTCTTCTGACGGAAAGAATCCGGGCAGAGTGTATGAAGTGAAAGGGTTACCACCTCTTCTGATGTGTGATACAGGAAGTATCCGATCTCCTTAACCATCTTCCGAAGGTAGGCCGGCTGCCGGAGGTCAACAGTAGCTGGCGGTAATTTAGTGCGCCCGCTCGGGCTTGTGCGAGGTCAGTCAGGCATACTCCAGGGTTCCGGGTTCGGAACTAGAGTTGATGATGGTAGATTCTCCTTATAAAAAGCGACCAGCATAGAGAGGCTCTTGGTAGTACCTCCCGCGGCTGGTGAAGTTATGTCCTTGGAATCAAGATTGGCAGAGTAGATCCGTGTTGAAGATTTGGTTGAAGTGAAGGCTGATGAGTTTAGACTGCCCGGGCAGGCAGCCAGGTCGAGAAGAGAGATTATGCCGGCGGAGAAGAGACTCCGGCAGCAAGAGGTACCCCGAGAGAGCAGTAACCCCAGCAGGTATGTCGTGAGCAGGTGTGATCAGTGGAGAAGAGTGGACAAGAGTAGACACTGTAGGCCGGTAGACCTAAGGCTATATAGCGGTAGTGACGTCAGCGCGCCGAACCTTCTAGCATGAAGGTGTGGCGAGAGAGCAGCCAATCACAGCACAGCCCCATGCACATTGCGAGCGTTACCGCTGGAGAGAGCTCAGTACTCGTGAGAAAATGTGACGGTATGGTACGTCTAGAAAGACACTACAGAAAAAAGGTGAGTTGATATGAATATTACAGAAAAGCAATTAAACTGAAACACCAATATTAAACAAATCAGAACACCGCGTTCAGACTGCAATTCACGAAATTAAAAATAATGGGGCAGAAAAATTGAACGTGTGTTTCACACCGTAAGGGAAACATAGCCAACAAAAAACATTCGCAAAGCGAACACCATCTGTACAGACTACCAGCCCGTCCCTAGTGCTATATGGGCTATACGCGACACAGTTCTCCCAGGGGCTACCTTCTTGTGTATTTTTTTAACAGCACTTTATAAACAAATAAATATATTTCCGTTGACTTATCAAGAAATACTAGATTTTTCCTATACTATTGAGACAATTTCGAGGATTTTGGTACGAACCACACCTTTTAACTCCCTCTGGTTTAGGAGCATGAGTTTTGTGAAACATACACCTTAGCGTATTAGGGCTCTTATTTCTCATAGCCTTCCAAAATACGGGGGCAATTACTCGGACTATCAGACAATATTCGCAAGGAAACAAGTGTAAGATGCTGGATAACTTTCAGCCTAATAGAGGTGCAATGTTTTGCTTAGAGAGAGTATGGAGGAACCCGGGATAACCCCACACTCAAGATGGCCACTGTCCGTGCCGGAATTTAAACCTACGATCTCCGCACTTGCTGCAGGTCCAAATTACTATCTTGTAGCATGACTCAACGCATGTCAGCCATTTCTTTTATAAGTCGTCTATGAATTTCCGCTCCTGGTACGCCCTCAGACCACAAAAAACGGATTACGGAACGCTGTTTGCAAACAGAGAGTGGTGCGGCCAGCGCAAGCTGTCTTTATCTGATAATGCTGAAACTTACCAAAAATGTGGACAACTGTGCCATATAGCGACTGGTGAGCACACAATGCTATACAGCAAACCTAACGGCACTTACAGCACAATTGAAAATACTTATGGACTTGCCCTCGTATATTCCTATGTTATTCCTCGGAAAGGCTTGAAATTAGGAACCATTCAAGCTTTTATCTAGAGTGTAAGAATATTCAGGTTGGCATTGTTGGAAATCGAACTGACCTCTTCCCAGTTTTGCCTCACAAAACTGAGTGCATTCCATTCCAGTCCTTAGACCAGAATTGAGTTTTTGGCAGAGACTTCACTCGAACCCGGAATTTACGGTTAACTGCCTAGAATGCTAACCACTTTATTAGGAGGTGGTCTCAGTGGAAAGCTCCAACAATGAGTTATCTGAGGTTCAACAGTCAAACATCTCACAAAAGATTTAGCGCTCTGGACAGCCATGCAACCACACATTATATCAGGCAATGAATCCAGATGGCGTCCACTTGGCATTAATTCAAATAATTCATACACATTCACCAGTGCTATTATTAATTTCATGAATTATCGATTATTACTGTTTTGTTAACTGCGACGCAAGCTGAAATCATGTGAAGTACAAACACAGCTGAATATTGAACATGGCAGTTGAGTATAATGTGGAATAATACGTCCCGTTTGGTCAAAGCTCTGGTGTTGATATAGTATTGTTTATGTTCGTGCAATGCAAAACTTATGTGAGGAATATCTGGTGAGCCTCCGTGGCTTGGGTGGCAGCACGCCGGCCTCTCACCTCTGGGTCCATGGTTTCAATCCCGGCCACTCCTTGTGAGATTTGTGCTGGTCAAAGCGGAGGCAGACAGGTTTTTCTCGGGGTACTCCGGTTTTCCCTGTCACAATTTCATTCTGGCAACACTCTCCACTATCATTTTATTTCATCTGTCATTCATTTAATCATTGCCCCGAGGGAGTGCGACAGGCTTCGGCAGCCGGCACAGTTCATATCCTCGCCGCTAGATGGGGGCTACATTCAATCCATTCCCTGACCCGGTTGGTCGACTGGAAGCAGGCTGTGAATTTTCATCTGGTGAGAATGCAAGACAATGTTGCTCTTTTTTTATTATCTTTCTTATGTCTAGTATAAAACACCTACTCTCATTTATAAGGTGTAATCGAAAAGTTTCCGTTTGTCGGCCGTACAGTCGGTTTTCCAATCCGACAGAATCGCCGTCAGCATTGAGGCACTCATCCAGCTGACACACCAGGATGAAGATCCCGTGTGTGGTAGAACACCTTGTCCTCCTGCGTGAAGAAGTCCGTAGCCGCCTGTTGAACATCCTTGTCAGAGAGGAATCGTCGAACTTTCTAGGCCTTTTGATGTGTAACATCTTTATACTAGTTATACGTATATTTTTTGTGGGGGTGATTTTGAAAAATCGAATGGAAATGAATGGGACGGAATCAATGAAACGGAAATGGATAGGACGGAAACAAAGAGCGCGCAGTGGCGGAGATTTTTACCACAACGTACTATCGGCCATGTGGCTGTGTGAAATGTATATCGCATACGGTTTACTTCAAGGTTTGGAGGCCCCATTACAGATATTCCTACAATAAATCATCTTCAAGTTGTCGTTCTTTGGTGTGAAAATATTCATTATATCATATTTGCTGAAAACAATTATGATTTATTAAATCTTCATACTTTTGCTATATTCTTATTTAATGTAAGCATTCGAGGTACTGTCGGCCATGTGGCATGTTACACATCATATGCGTCTACTGTAACTCATATTATTTATTTTTAGGGACCGAAGGCATGATAATAACATTGGTAGAGATCAGTATTATAGGGCGGAAACAGGAGTAAAACCCACTTGAATTGGTGTACCTCCCATGTTACGACCTTTATGGTATGGGGACGTGCGTTATCATGAAGCAGCGGACCATTTTTTTCAGTTTGACTGGACAGTTCGCTTTAATTACAAGCCGTAATATTTTAAGTGTTGCTCATAATTGTTCCCGATTGATGGAGGTATCAGGTTCCTTGAAATCAATAAGCAATTGGTCACGGTAATCAAAGAGAAGGGTGAGTATCACCTTTTCAGTGGATGGTTGGCTCATGAACTTCTTGGGACGAGGGGACGATGGATGACAACACTGCATCGTCGACGCTTTCGATACCGGTTCCCAGCGATGGCACCAGTTTTTGTCACCTGCAACAATGTGCTCCAGGAACGTGTTGCTCTCAACATTGAACCGCGTCAGGGGCTGCAGGCAAACAGCCATCCGGTGTGATTTTTGTTCGGCAGTCAACACCCGGGGTATCTACTGGCTGCAGATCTTCCGGCAGCTCTTAAACAGAAACTGATTGAACACGCCTTGTAATTCTGGTGTGAGGACTGAAACGGGGTGCACACAGCCTCGTGAGGCTAACCTGAGAAGAAGGGGGATCGATCCCAACCTCAGCCATCCTGGAAATGGTTTTCCGTTGTTTCCCACTTCTGCTCTAGGGAAATGCCGGGATGGTTTCTAATTTAAAACAATGGCCGCTTCCTTCCCAATCCTCACCTGAAACACAAATACACACACTAATACAGCCACCACATTAACACAGGCTATCAGACACACACCCAATCACACGGGGTTACATGACCACGATATTGCAAAGCTAATCAACCATGAAACTTCTCGATACTGCACCATCCTAGCACGTCGATGTAGTAGGGTGAATGGAAGACCTAGTACATGAACATTGGCTCGTAAGCTACCTGCACGCAAATGATTCTCAACTGTTTGTTGAGTAACATGTGGTGCCATTGTTGCTCGAATTTACACTGCTATTGCGCGGGGTTCCATCCGGGCCATCCTAATGATTCTCTCTCATACTTATCTGTTGGGTTGGGCTGTATGGTAGATGCCTGTTAGTCAACACGTGCATCTATATTTTGTAGAGGTAACCCTCTTCCACTCATACCAATCTGAACTCTATCAAACCTCGCTAATTCCTGATAGCGAGCCCTTATTTTTCGTCGATATACGTTCTCTGGGGGAAAGATACACTACGCTGAAAGTCAACTACGCTTTTCTATGGTCAGGTTTTTGAGAGTCTCATAGGTGAACTTCTAGTAGCGCCCTTTATCACAGTACAACATTTCAGGGCGATATCAGTAATAGTTTCGGAGACATTAAATGCTGGTGAAATATTTCGCACAGCCGCCATGTTGGATTGGTGAGACGTAATAAAATTTGAATGGAACGGTCGGAGTCGGCCAAACTAGTGCTAAGACCTTACCGAGTTTCATTGCAATCGCACCAATCGTTTAGGAGTTATACACACACACACACAAACGAACAAAAGGTGATATCACACTAATATATAACGAGTAGTTCCGTGAAGAACTATACAGCCTATTTTCATATATCCTGCTCATGTTAATTGCCTCTATCAACGTACAAAATTTCAGTTTAATTGCTGTAACAGATCCGTAGATATTGAGAACCGTCTAAATATTTCAGATGGTCGCCAGGTTGGATTTTTATTTTTGTACTATTACATTAAGATTATTGTGTACGTGTGGTATTCAAACTTCAATCGCATGATTAGAACACAAGGAGAAAAAATGAGATTTTAAAATTACGCACAGCAGCCATATTGTGGTTATGCAAACAATTGAAATAAATTAGATGCCAGTGGATCAACATTTGTATAAGCATTTAACGTGCAACGTTTCACGGCACTCGGATAGTTAATTCGCGAGAAACTTCCATTTAAATATTTATACTTCGCGTCGCCGCCATGTTGGATTTGTGCTCACCAGGTTACTGAAAGTCCTATAGGTGAACATATGTTCATAGTCTCTATGAACATAAAAAAAATCAGTTTGGTTGCTGTAAAAGATTCATAGATATTGAGAACCGTCTAAATATTTCGGAAGCTCGCCATTTAGGATTGTTATATGTATAGGCCATAGAGTTATGTACCATTCAAGGACAATTATTGCCTAGCTTCATTATTCACACTTTCACTTCGATCGCATGATTACGACACAAGAAATAAAAATTGAATTTTAAAATTTCGCACAGCCGCCATCTTGAGGTTATGTAAACAATTGAATTAAGTTAGATGGCAGTGCATTACAAACTGCGAAATCATTTACTGTACCACATTTCACGGCGCTCAGAGAGTTAAATCACGAGAAAAGTCTATTAAAATATTTCAAATTCGCTTGGTCGCCATGTTCGCTTTGTACTTTACATGTTTATGAAATATACATAGGTAAACTTGTATCATTACCCTTTATCACCGTACAACATTGCAGGGTGATATCTGTAATAGTTTCGGAGATATAGAATGTCAGTGAAATATTTAGCACAGCCGCCATTTTGAGGTTATGTAAACAATTGAACTAATTAGACTCCAGTGCATTACAGTGTGTATGAACAATTGCTGTACCAAGTTTCATTACGTTTGGATAGTTAAATCGCGAGAAAAGTCTATTTAAATGTCTCAACTTCGCTTGGCCGCCATGTTGGTTTTGTAGTCACCAGGTTTTTGAAAGTCTCATAGGTGAACTTCTAGTAGTGCCCTTTATCATAGTACACAATTTCAGGGCGATATCGGTAGTAGTTTCGGAGATATTGAATGCTAGTGAAATATTTCGCACAACCGCCATGTTGGATTGGTGAGACGTAACAAGATTTGAAGGGCACGGTCGAGGTCGCCGGGAATAGCGCTATGAACTTACCGAGTTTCATTGAAATCGCTCCAGCCGTTTAGATTGTATTAGGGGGGGGGGACACACACACACACACACCTCACACACACACACACACACACACGCACACACACACGGACAAAAGGTGATCTCATAAGCCTATTTTTTCAAAATTGAAAATAGGCTAAAAAGGAGATGGTGTGTGTCTGTCTGTCTGTCTGTTACTCAATAACTCAAGAACCACTGGTCCGATTTAAATGAAATGTTGCATGGATGTAGCTGATTTACAAGGTTTACATATAGGATATTCGGATTTCGAAATTTTGTACTATTAAAAAATGGCGACCATTTTAGTGACGTCATTAGATCCTTCGGTTTCAAAATTTCATACTTCCATATCAAATAAAAAGAGAACGGTAGGAAATAGCAAACTTTTGATGGGACGTACGAGCTTTGAAATTTAATTTCCTATCCGAAAGGTCCTTATCACTTTTCGTGTATCTCCAACAGTTAGCGTGTAAAACCGACATTTGTGACGTCACTACACCCTTTGGTTTCAAAATTACATATTTCCTTTTCAAATAAAAAGAGAACGCTAAGAAATAGCGAACTTTTGATGGTATACATGAGCTTTAACATTTAATTTTCTATCCGAAAGGTCCTTATCACTTTTCGTATATCTCCAACGGTTAGGGAGTAAAACCATAATCTGTGCAATAAAACACGGTCAACACCGAGCGGTGCAGTATATATCTCTATACACAAAAATGAAAATTTGTGTGTTTTTCTCTGAATTTCTGCGGAAATTTGAGTTTTTTACACGTTTCAGACTGTTTTATGATGGATGCGCGCGAAAATAATTTTTTGTCTGTCTGTCTGTTTGTTTGTTTGTTTGTTTGTTTGTCTGTGGACACATTTGTTCCCTTATAACTCAAGAACGGCTGGGTGTATCAACGTAAAATTAGGTACAGATATCCATCAGAGGCACGACACTAATCATTGATGTAACTCTTCTCCGTACCTCTCATAAAAGAGGGCCTACCCCCTTAAAATATATGATGAAATAGGCGTAGAAGGACGAGACAAAACTCATCTTCAGCCCCTCAATGTGAGAGACAAACCCCGGGTCCCCGAAAACCACATTTTAAGGACCGAAGACCAACCGTTTCTGAGATATTCCCAGAAAACTAATTTTATTTAATAAACTACTGAACGAATGCAAGCCAGTAACCATGCCAACGGATTCTCAGAGGTCCATCTATTGCTGTAAGACGCAATGCAATTCCATTAATTACATTAGTGTGAAAGTTTGCAAACGGCTAGAAGGTTATCACGGAACCAAATTAAGCCGTAAAATTCATCAATACGTATAATGCGCTAGTAGTGGAGTAAGGCGGTTTCTGCCCCACTTCAAAACCCCCCTTGCTCTACTACTAAGCCTCAGCCATGTTAAATATCTCTTGAACGCATGGTCCGATTTTGACAAATGAGGTATTGTTGGACTCGGGCTGACGTCCTCTTTGCTATGGACCACTCATTATATTTTTCAAAATTTTTTTGAAAATTTTTGTTTTCGAAAATAGGCGATAGTTTGAAAACCAAACAGGATAGAACGTTGTGCCATGGCTCAAACGAACAGTCTTTATGACCTTTATTTTTTGTAATAAAAAATTTTTATTTTTTATATTTTTTTGAAAACACTCGAATTTTGAAAATCCTATATTTTGGAAACTAGGAACTCTACAAAAAAAATTGTTTAACGTAAATCAATGGTCCCTACCCCCTCTACCCCCAAAATAAATTTAAAGTCTCTAGAATGAAAACCTGCAGTAGTGGGATGGTGGGGGAGCTGCTTATAAAAGCAAGTGGTGAGCCCCTGCGACCTTGGAATGGAAGGAGCCATGCTAGGAGGGCGTGCTTGGATTCGTTTTTTTCGTCTCGTCGTGCTCTTTACGGGAATGTCGGTGTCGAAAAGGTGAAAATCTGGAAACACAGTCTTTTTGGGGTAAAAACGTGATTTTAGACTTTTTGCTATATCTCGCGAACCAATCATGCTATAGGCATGTTCGACAGGTCCAAGGACTCGGGGTGACGTCCTCTCTGCTATGGACCACTCGTTATAATTTTTAATAAAATTGGAAACTCGATTTTGGGGTAAACACGTGTTTTTGTGATTTTGCCGATATCTCGCGAACCAATCATGCTAGAGGCATGAACGAGGGGTCCAAGGACTCGGGCTGACGTCCTCTTTGCTATGGACTACTCATTGTAATTTTAAAAAAATTGGGAAACGCGATTTTGGGGGTAAAAACGTGATTTTAGACTTTTTGCTATATCTCACGAACCAATAACGCTAGAGGCATGTACGATGGGTCCAAGGATTCGGGAAGACGTCCTCTCTGCTATGGACTACTCGTTGTAATTTTAAAAAATTTGGGAAACTCGATTTTGGGGTAAACACGTGTTTTTGTGATTTTGCCGATATCTCACGAAGCAATAACGCTAGAGGCATGTACGATGGGTCCAAGGATTCGGGAAGACGTCCTCTTTGCTATGGACCACTCGTTGTAATTTTAAAAAAATTGGGAAACGCGATTTTGGGGTTAACACGTGTTTTTTATGATTTTTGCCGATATGTCACGAACCAATAACGCTAGAGACGTGTACGAGGTGTCCTAGGACTCGGGCTAACGCCCCCTTTCAAATGTGGTAGATATTTTTTTTCAAAAAATAATTCACATGGGTCTAACGCCATACATGTTGAAAAAACGTTTTCTTTTTCTTTACCTGTTTATAATGTTTATAAAGCGTGGTGGTTGAGAGAGACGATACGGCTGGGTGTGTGTGTGTGTGTGTGTGTGTCGCTGACCACGGTGGCTGTGTTCAATAGATCAATCGCTATTTCGACGGGTCGGTTTATGACAGAGCGAGGGTGCGGTTTTTTTTCACACCTTTTACCTTTAACGTGTAAACGGTGATGAGAACTAGGTTCTATGTTGGTCGAAGCGAGTAGAGAAAACAAACTTACAGGAGGTGAATATCAATTGAGCTTATTGGAAGGCGTTGATCTGACTTGACAACAAGTGACGCTTGAAGGTGAAATAATCTGACCATCGTGGTGGCAGGGAAGTGCGAAAGGCGTGCACACATGTGAAACCACAGGCACGCTAAACCAGTGACATCCTGTTTTGCTTCGTACGTGACAAAATGCAAGTCCATGTGACATTTGATCCGGCACAGGTGTTCGCCTGGGACGTTAGCTGTCCACGTGCACGATAAGAGAATGGTCAAAGCGTGGGAATCGCTGAATCAGTAAAAAGTATGATGCAACTTGTGGGAATGATGTCACAACCAATAGATAGGCAAGAGCTGCAAACAGCAGTGGTGGGAGTTGAAGGGAGGGAGAGGGGAGGGGGTGATGTATGAGAGAACACAAGAGGAAAGGGAAAGACAAACATGTATGAACATGCATGAAGCGCGGAGCGCTGTACACATAGAGCTATAGGTGGTGTACAACATGTGTGAATAAATAAAAAGTACACAGGTTCACACAACATGTAATTTATTGATCCAGGAATTAAACGTAGAGTTAAACCCTAACCATTTGACGTAGAGTTTATTTCCTTTTTGTTTCAACACTTTTTCCACAAGATAATGCTGAGGAAATGCTGTTTTCTGAAGTTCATGGAGATAAAATCTACCTTTTATGGGTTGATGGTTGAGGTCCTCGAGTAAATAGGTGACTGGACTGTCCAAGTAGACTCGACGAATTCGAAATAGTTCAGTCCCCCACTGAGGCGTGTAGCCCTTATTGAAGGCAGACTTAAATTTGCTCACACGAACAAAATCCCCAATGTTCAGTCGGTGACGTTTAGGATCAGCTGTTTTTATGGGGTTAAACAGTTTATCCAATCGCTGAATATTTTTAGTTACGAGACGTGGCTTGGTCCCAATCGTTCTATGTTTGGTGTCATTGTAACGTGATACTAGCTCAGGTAACATGTCCAACCAGCGATACGTGCCCTGAGCGGTAAACGCTTTCCACATATGGGTTTTCAATGTTCGGTTGAACCGCTCGACCACACTGGCTTTCAGATTGCTGTACGTGGTGTAATGGTGAATATCCTTAGATTTGAGAAAACTGGAGAAATCCTTGTTGAAAAATTCTTTCCCCTGGTCGGTTTGTAGCAGCTGAGGTTGACGTTTGGAGTGTTGAATAATATGTTGAAAGGCCTTGGTAACTAGTGGGCCAGACTTGCGACGCACAGGTTCAACAAAGGCCATTTTGGAATAGACATCAATGACGGTCAACATATAGCGTACACCGTCGTTAACGCCAGCATAGGGTATCATTTCAACCAAGTCAGCCTGCCAAAGTTCATCCACACCTCGTGAAATCACCTTGAGTCGCGGATAGTGACGCCTAGCTGGGCGATGCAACTCGTGAGCAATACCCATTTTAATGGGTGAGGGCTTAAACAATAATTTTGGCATTTCGAAGTTCTTGTTCAATTTCTTGAATTTCCCAATCGTGACCGGTATGGCCAGCTTGACGTGAAGCATGCAACAACTGTAGCCGCTGGACGAGCTTATTGGGATTGTGCCAGTAGGTAACATCCACAAGGGGTTTTAATGGTTTAAAAGTCACTCCCGAAGCGGACACTTTACGACGAGTACTTTGACTGGTGGGAAACATTTTTGCAATGATGGTTTTATATTTTTGAGATATATTGGCATTCACTTGTTGCGTGGGATCATACTGTCTTTTGTGAGCATGGGTATCCAATAAAATGGATTTATATTTGTCAAGGTCCTCTGACGTATAATCATGGGAAGAGGGGGTCCGAGAAAAGAGCAGCTTTAACAGTCCTGGCGTTAATTTATAGTTGATGTTTTTAATGACAGCTTTAGTACGAGCAAATTTAATGGATGAATCGCCAATTTTAAAACTATCATCCTCATAGCGAACACCATACGTGGTATCTGTGTTTCCAATAAATAGATCGGTGAAATAGGGTTCCAATGTTGATCCATAATATTTTATTAAAATGGTTTTCAGTTGAGCTTTATGTTGAGGGGTGGCCAAGAGTTGTGAAAACGGAGACGCTCTGGAAGGGCAAGGTGTTTCGACCATGGCCAAGGATTTCTTTTTTCTCAAAAACTCTGCAAGGGGTGCGGCCTTTTTTTGAGGCGTAAACACTTGTTCCTCCTCATCCTCAACTTCACTATCACTAGTCAAATCTTCCACATCCTCTTCCTCAGGGTCCTCGTGCAGCGTCTGCGTGGCTTGTGAAACGGTGGGTAGCGTTTCAGATGGCTTGAAAGAGGGTTTCAACATGGCTTTTAGTGGAGGTGCTAAATGTTGCTGAATAAACAAAGCATGATTGGCACGTGATTGTTTCAATTGACGAAACTTTTGGCGAATAGTATTTTTTGCTCTAATAATATGCTTTTTCAATTGACTCTCTGCTAACGCCATGGTGTCTTGACAAATGACTTGATGGGGAATGAGACAGGGCCTTAAATAGCAATAAAATGATCAAACCCTAAGCGATACCGTCCTTGGTTGAGTTCACTTTGTTTGTCAATCACTAAACAGGCATGACGTTGAGTGTTCCAGCACTTGGCACACAATTCTGTAAACATTTGAAAGGTCATATCCGGATTCACATGTTCATTATAAATGTGACGACTGTTCCTCTCGTCCTGACGAAATAAAACAATGACATTGGCATTGTCACGAATCAACTGTTTGGACATTTTAGAATACGTTTGCCCAAGATAGAAGCAATCGATATGTTTGTGTCGACCCATGCTGAAATAGCTTTGAATGATGCCTTGACGTTCAGTGGATACATCATCGAAAATCATGAGTGAATCAGGCTTTACCTCATCCGGTGAAATCACATTTTCTTGCATGGAAAATGTAAAATAACCCATATTCTCTTTTTGTAATCCAGACATGACTTGATCCAGAAACACGTAGAGGGGTTGGTAGAGAGATTTTGCAAAAATATAAATATTTTGAAAACGCAGACCATTGGGCGCTGTAATGAGCGTTAGCAAAAGATTAGTCTTTCCACAGCCGGAAGGCCCCACAATGATGCAGCGAATGGAAGATGGAAACAGTGAACCATGGCGTTGTTCACGTGATGTGGGACAGAGATGGGAAACCATGTCCCCCACGGGGAATGACTCTTGCTGCTTAATAATCTTCATTTCAACTAAGGCTTAGAAAGGCTAGCAGGCTGTCTATATACAGGACACCGAGCCTTGTCATAGAAACAGTAGACTGGTACTACAGGTTGACGATGGATGTCTTTGGACGTGCGTTGATGGCCAAAGCTAGGCCTGTCCCCATACATGATCCTAAACAGGAAACAGATCCTGCTAATAAACACTATGTGGATAGGTCAGTAGTGCCACGCACAAAACAGGGAGATTATGACTTTAAGGGAAAGCGGTTAACCCATGTAAAACATCCTCAAGTGTCTACAGATGTTACTACGAAAAAGTATGTGGATAACAAAGTGTATGAGTTTTATGACAAAGTGCCCCAGCTTATGGTGAATGGCTATAGCGCTAATCACCATCGGATTATTCACGTGGAAGACCCACAAGACGAAGACGATGTTTGTACCAAGCGTTACGTGACCCATGAAATGAAAAGGCTTTATAAATTTATCCCATCTGTGTTTTTAGTGTATCTGACAAATGAAAAACCTGTGAATGACAGAAACCATTTACCGCTAGTCCATGATCAGCACTTGACCTATGCGCTTGCTTCGGGTTTAAGCCACTATCGATTACACTATGATGGAACCATTCACATCAAATATGCCATACCTGATGAGAACCATTTACAAATAAAGATAAATGGTCATAGGATGTTGCTTCATAACCATGAAATGGTCAATGCAGGTGACGAATTATCCTTTTATCTCATGTTGACATGGGATGAAAAGCAAGCGGGAAAAACCATAAACGACTTCCCACTTTATGTGGAATTGGAATATACAGCCATGAAATAACCATCTGACGTTAGTTGTGATTTAAACTTTCTTGTGAAAGGTTGTGGGTCATTATCATCATGGTGAAACAAAGGTATGCAGTGAGAAAGACTAAAAAAAGGACTTTGTCCTTGGCAAAGCCAGGGCTTACAACATTCGAGGACAAGCCCTTGCAAAAGAAAAAAAGAAAAAATAATGTATTGACCATAAGGAAAGCCCTTCGAGCAGCACAGAGACAGGTTATTCCAAAACGTCGGCGACAGGTTTCAAACCAAGGGCGAGTGATTCCCGTTCCCAAACGAGCGGGATTTTTACCTGCATTATTTGCTGGTTTGGCTGCTCTGGGCTCACTTTTGGGCGGTGCCAGTGCAGTGGCGAAAACCATTAAAGCCGCGCAGCAGGGCAAGCAACAACTCAAAGAAAGTCAGCGACACAATGAAACGATGGAAGCGATTGCCATGGGGGCTAGAAATGCCAATTTAAAGCCAGCCTTTTATCAACAAGGATTTGGGATTACACCATTTCGAAATATTAAAAAAAAAAAAATTTAACCTCAGCCATAGCGAGACATGCCCTGACACATTAACAAGTGGAAAGCTATGCTAAACAACTAAAGCTTTCTCATTTTCGAGGTGTGTTTATGCGAAACCAATTACCCCCACGACCCTGGAAACAGGAATGTGCTGTTGTCAATTTGGATGATCACCGAGGACCAGGAACGCATTATGTAGCTTATGTCAAAGAGGGATCCACGGTATGGTACTTTGACAGTTTTGGGAATTTGCCCCCGCCCATGGAACTAGTGACCTATTTTGGAAACAGGATCAAGATATATTATAATGTGAAACGTGAGCAAACGTTTAACAGCCAACAGTGTGGACGTTTGTGTTTAATTTTTTTATATAAGACGCAGCATAAGCAAAAACGCCACCAGTATGTCGGTAGAAAGTAAAACGTTTACAGTGCATGGACGTGGACCTGAAGTCAGCCTAGACTTTTACCCGCCTATCGAATTGAGTGAAAAACCCTATGGTTTAGGACTTGTTTCTCTTGAAACGTACAATCGAATATACAACATACGTGAAAATGTGAACAACAAGTTTTACTATAATGATTCTGTGCTCACCCTGAACTCTGGTGGATACACGATCGATGATATTTATGAACACATTTATGTGGTGTTGATCAATCAGTATGGTTTAAAGTCATTTCTCGACGGAACGCACAAGTTTGAACTTGTAGGCAATACTAACACTCATCGCTGCAGTATTTTCTCTACCTTCAACATTGACTTTAAAACACACCCCGATTCCATTGGCCCATTACTCGGATTTAAACCACATGTGTTGGAGCCCAACAAAAAACATGAATCGGACCATGAAGTGAAATTCATTGAGGACCATCATGTGTCGGCGACGTGTAATATTATTAGCCAAGTGTACACCAATCAAGAACCATCGCATTCGCTTTATGACTTTATTGTGACATCGCCCAATGGGTATATTATTCGTGAAAACCCTCCAGTGGTGCTTTTTCATGTTGTGGCTGTTGATAGTATTAGTAATATAACATTAAGACTGATCAATAGAGATCAACAACTCATTGATCTAGATTCCACTACACCAGTGACTTACAAGTTGGTGCTAAAGCCACTATGAAATTTGTGTATAAAGCAACAACACCGTCTAGGAATGGTGTTAGTTGTTTGCCACGTGAATACACGTTAACATCTCAAGGCAAGCAGATTTTACAGCATTTGGGTTACCACGTCAACCCTTATAATGAATTCTATCCTAGAGATAGCGAACCACATCGAGGAGCAACCAGGAGTGGTAAGAATTGATCTCCATTCCTATCAAGCTCAAACACCTGGACTCAATAACAATGATGAAATTCAATTTGTTATCAACAACCAAGATATTTACACCCTACCGCATGAAAGTGTCATTCAGATTGAAGGTCGGCTCACCAAAGCCGATGGCTCTACACCTACCACATCCAAGTTGGCCAACCATGGTTTGGCCTTTCTGTTTTCTGAAGTGCGGTATGTCATTAACGATATCGTGGTGGATAGCACTCGAAATGTGGGCATTTCCAGTGTCATGAAACTATACCCCTCTTATAGTGAGGAAGAAGGTAAAACACTTTGCATGGCAGGTTGGTGTCCTGACTCGACCAATGACTGGATGGTACACACCGATGGGACCTTTACTGGATATTTACCTCTTAAACTGGTTCTCGGCTTTGCCGAAGATCACCAACGCATTGTGGTTAACGCAAGGCAAGTGCTTTACCTAGTGAGAGACAGGAGTGATAATAATGCACTCAAGGGAGCCGACAATGCCCCCATCGATTCAAAAATTCAACTACAACGCTTGCTATGGAAAGTCCCCCATGTGACCCTCGAAGATAGCAAAAAACTGGACATACTCAAAATGGTAAAGAGAGATATGCCTCTACCTATGGAATTTAGAAGCTGGGCACTCCATGAGTATCCGCTATTGCCCACCACCAACACACACAGTTGGTCTGTAAAAACAGCTCGCTATACAGAGAGACCTCTCTACCTGATTGTGGGTTTTCAAACGAATCGCAAGTATCAACAAACCAAAGATGCCACGCAATTTGATCACCTGCAATTGAGAAATGCACGTCTTTTCCTCAACGGAGCTGTGTTTCCCTATGAAGGACTGGATTTGGATTTTTCAAAAAATAAGTTTGGCCCCCTGTACGACTTGTTTTCTAAATTTCGATGGTCGTATTATCAAAAAGAGAACGGCCCCATGCTACTACCCCAAGCGTTTAAGGCAAGAGCGCCACTGATTGTCTTTGACTGTTCTTACCTGGAAGAGTCTGTCAAGCCATCCAATATCGACATTCGACTAGATTTTGAAACGCATGACAATGTACCAGCCAATACGACGGCCTACTGTTTAATTATTCATCACAAACAAGTCAACTATTATCCACTGTCCAACCAAGTGACGAGTGTATAAATAATAGCTCAACCCACGTCAAGTCGCTCAGTCATGTCTTGCTTTAAAGCCTCAAGAGACGTTACATCCATGAATTTAAACTCTGAGGAACAACGTTTCAAGACTTTTGCCACGTGGCCAGTGCCTTTCATAAACCCTCAAGCCTTGGCGGCCGCTGGATTCTACTATTTAAAAACAAGAGATGAAGTGAAATGTGCCTTTTGTCCCATCATCATAGACCAATGGCAGGAGGGCGATGAACCCATGCAGGAACATCAGCGCTGGTCACCCACCTGCCCCTACCTGTGTAGAATGAAAGTGGGAAATATACCCTGTCATTCAAGCTATCCCTCACTTGTGTCTCTGGGTGATGAAAAAGAAACAAGTTACGATACATGTGGGCCGTATGGTATCCATGGTGCTTCGGTGAGCAGCTCACCATCAAAAACGCCTAGTTTAGAGACATTGGGACATCATCGGTGTTATGGACGTTACAAACACAAGAGACTATATTGTTGTATCAGTTGCTATCGTCCTTATCCTAAAATGAGAAAAGCCTGTAAGACGTGTTATGATAATAAAATGATGTAATTCTTAAATTCTTATTTTTTTGCATGCCCCCACTGTCCTACCCTAACCTTCTTTTTTGGAACTAGCATGGCAGGTAAGTCCATGCCATGATCACACCTGATCGTCTGTCAGTCGTCAGTTGAACTTGGTCCAGACAAGCGTCAACATGTTGCGCACACTCATTGTGGATTGCCAAGGGTTTAAAATTGGTGACAACAAATTTATATTTAAACAAGTGGCCATAATCGATTGTACCACGTTTTGGATATCACAAGCTACGCATTTGCTATTTAAACCACCCCATGCTTTTGATTTGTTGTGTGAAAAAGACCGTAAACAAACCCAGTGGATTGAAAATCATAGGCAACTAGACTGGAATCAGGGAACCATTTCCTATAAATATTTGGACGTGGTCATGAAAGCACACTTGTCCTCGGCCAATGTGGTATTTGTGAAAGGTAATGAAAAACGTCAATGGTTGCAACCATTTTTGGCGTCTTACTGTCAATGTATCGACCTCATGGAGTTGGGCTGCCCCTCCCTGCAAACGCTCATGGATACTTGTTCCTGTGGCAACATTACCCATACAGCCCTATCGCATGCGTGGCATCTCTTTCATTGGTTAACCACTCATGCCTGCTGGGAGTTGTTGAACAAAATTATAACTCAAGATTTACCTGTGAATGACGTCAGTGAGATTTCTACTAGCGACGTGTAAACATCTACAGCACATGATACCATGGAGAAAGGCAATGCTACGGACAAAGCCATCGGCAAGTTCTTTGTGTGCAAAAAGAAACTAGACAGTTTTACCAAAGAGGAACTCTTGGCACTGCCCAAGTCGTTCATTTATTATGTGGCCGCCAACGCGGTCAAAGAAATCTGGCAACATGTACCAAAATCATGGACTCAAGACCCTGTGTTGAGTGAATTGCAACCCTGTACGGATTACGATCACCATAAGCAAGTGGCCATGGCAAAAATACCGTCTATGCGTCAGTGTGCGACTTGCCAGCTAGTGAAACTGTATCACGGTCATAAAAGTCCGTGTAAAGACTTTGTTGAATCATTCCACGAGTGTCATGGCGAGAAAAAGCAACAACAACAACAACAAACACAAACATCGTCCACAGAGGAGGAGGAAGACCAAACCTTTTTACCATCGATGGAAAAGGATATGCCAGACCTGTACTGGCAATGGCGTCATTGACAAAGTGATTCAATACTTACCTTACGAAATCCATCTTCCAGGTTATCGTTTTTGCGGCCCTGGAACTCGTCTCGAAAAACGTTTACAACGTGGTGATGTACCCATTAATCTTTTGGATCAAGCATGCAAGGAACATGACCTTTCTTATCGCCATAGTCATTCTGGTTTAAGACATGTGGCAGATAAATTGTTATTGAAGAAAGCTAAACAACGTTTCACATCCAGTGATGCCTCAGTAGGTGAAAGGATGGCAGCCCTAATTGTCATGAGTGCTATGAAAGGAAAGTTGATGATGCATGGACATAAACATTGAGGAGTGAGGAATTGGGATTTGTTTGTATTCTATTTTTCTTTTGTCAATTCACTATGACTATGAAATAAAAACAAAAGTTTTCCAGAGCACGATGTTTTGTTATTTTTAATTTTAAGAAATCGTGATGTTGATGGCTGATTTTTTCATTTTACACATTTCACACATGATGAATTCCACACACTGTCATTTATCATTTTGCAATTTACAGTTTTTGAAAACGTTCGTTTCAAGTTTAACGTTTTTGATGATATGGATTTTTCCATTTTGCTGATGACACATTTTAAACAATGTCCGTTTGAAGTTTTTGAATTTTCAAATTTCACACATGGCCATTTCCAGTTTTTAAAAATGTCCGTTTTAAGTTTTGCTGTTTTGGTGATATGGAAACATGGAATTTCCATTTTGCTGTTTTCATATTTTTTCCATTTGGTGTATGTCGAAAGTTGAGATTTGACAATGATGTTGATGCGAGTGCTTGACCTTGATAATACTGCAATGTGTTGATGTGTGTTTGGAGAAACGTCGAGGTCTACGACTACTGCAGGTAAGACTGTTTTTACAAAAATAATGTCTTTTGACTGTCACATTTCAATGAAAAAACGAAACTATTTAAAACAAAATGAATATATAAGTGACCATTTACCCCCACCCCACCCACCCACTCTACCTCATCGTGTTTGCTCTGGTCAATCATACACACCAGTTTTCTCTCTCCACTCATACATTCACACCTGTCTTTGGGAACAAACACAACCACTTTATTTATTCCCAAAAGCACATTCTCGACATGCACACTCATTCCAAAAGAACTTTTTAGTTTATCATTTACATTACGAAAAATAATTAAATACTAGTTATTAAAGTTACTAAAAATCTTACTTATTTCATATTTACAAAAAAACTCAACTTTGTACAGCGTTAAAAGAATCACACTATTTACCAATCAAAAAAATTTTAAAAAATAAGGTTGCACACAACTTTTTAAAGAGCAAAAGGTCCAAGTGAATTGTCACTATTTACAAAATCTACTATTTACAATGACAGAAACCAATATTTACAAAATTCTAAATCTACAAGTTACAAAAAGCCATGCCCCATAAACGATTAAACAGTGAAATCACACCTCCTCCTCGTTGCGATCATAACCCCAGGGCAGGCTAGTGAGCAGGTCATCAGCCCACACACGCTTGTTATCCATGGAGGCGAGGGTGCGTTTTCTCTGTTCCACAAGATACAAATGATGGTTGCTGGATTGTATCCTGCACTGTGTATGAGACATAGCTTTGCCAGTGCGTAAAACCGCTAAGTAATCGTCTACACGTAGCGATTTTACCACTGCCCTACCTACACCTTTTGCTCTCTTGGCTTCCTTACAGTCGAGTGTGCGGTAAGCATACATTTTTGAAGCCAAACCTACGAATTCCGTCATAATGGAATCACCGCATTCATCTTTTAAAACGCCCATTTCCTTCTTGTTCTTTATGGGCAGCTGAAACACGTTGTCAGCACTATAGCAAGAGGTGTCGAACCAGTCACTATGTTGCCTCATGACGTCATAGGGGTTGCAGTGGCGAATGTGGTAAATGAATGAGTCCGTGTCCATATACAAAAGAGAGACGTCCTCAAAATGGCGTTTCGCAAACTCATAGTGGAATCGATACATGACCGATTTAGAAAAGTCTAAAATGACTTGACCCAAGTAAATGGGCTTATCCATGGTCACGCTGGTCTTACTCATTTCAATAGTAGCCAAATCCTCATCGATAATTTTGATCGATTTGAAATTTGGCTTGGCAATGTACCTCCGGGCACCCCACCGCCCCTCCCAGACATTTACCAATTTAATGTCACGGTATTTGCGGACATTCTCCATGGACTTGCCATAGATGCAGTTGTTCATTAATTTAAAAAAATTAATTTCAAACTGCTGTGTTGCCATTTGTCGGTGCTCTGTGTTGAGTCGCATGTACGGCTCAAGCCATGCTTTTTGAGCAAAAGAAATACCCCTGTGGATTTTCTTCAACACCAAGCCTTGGGCGAGGCATTGCACCAACATTTGGATATGTACCACATACCGATTTTTGTTGTAAAGTGTGCCCATGAGTTTTTCAATTTTCACTTTACTGTCAGGGGGAACCATTTGCTCAAGGCAGAATGGGAAATCGGCATGTTCATCATACAAGGATGAGGGATATTCAATATCCACTTCTAGCACATATCCACGGCCTGTTTCTTGGCTAGCCATGTTCACATCAAATTCTGACACTTGTTTCTCTGTCAGCCAAGCAAACTTCCCATAGGGCAAAGGCTGACTCATGGCGTAACCGTACAAATTATTCACGTCATAGTACATTAAGTACGATTCTGGTTTGTCTGGTGAATAATCAGGCATGTAGACATTGTTCGCTTCAGCATGGCGTTGGTTAAGCGACACAAAGCCGCCACGAATGCCCTTTTCAAAAAATAGAACCATGTCTACGTCAGTGAGTAAATCCAATTCCACTTGAGTGTATTTCAAAGCGGCATCAAACGAGAGTCCAGGACTCGTGTAATAGTGAGCCGGGTCAAGACCGTAAATGTGTTGACACAAGTTACGGAATTTTTCAAACACATCAGTGAGCAGCAATACATCCAGTTTTAGGTAATGCAAAGCATATTCACTTAGCGTCTTGATGCCAAACACTCGCCAAACTTGACATGCATGTGCATAGTCTTCATCGGAAACGGTACTGCGTGTTAGTTTCGAGTAAAATTTCTCTTGTGGAGGGAGTTTTCTTTGCTTTAACACGTCCCAGCTGTTGCAGAAATCATACGGGAATATACCTTTCCGAATGCACAATTGAAATTGCTTAGGATCATTAAAATGCATTCTAGTATTTTTTAATTCCTCCTCATTCAAGCCATTCACAAGGCTGTCTAGCGAGGATGCCATAAACTTAAAGGAATCCAAAAATCGAATGCTAAAGTCGCCCAACCACCATGCCAGGGCCGTAAAACGCTCATGGTTTTGGGGAATAATGGTAAACGAGCCCTTGTTGACATGGCCCAATTCACGAATCAAAAACTGAATGTCATAATTCGCCAGATTGTGGAAAAAGACAGCGATGAAACGAGGAGCTGGAAAGTTTAAGTTGCATTTACTATGCGCAGCTCCACGAAACTCCCCTGTAAAATGCGAGTGGTCTCTGACTTTTTCCTCTCCACTTAAAATAGGCTTTTCGCAGATATGGCATGTCATGGCATGCTCATACTGCTGCTGTTGTTCTGGAGATAGGCTCATGGGTACTGGGTGGTCCAGTAATTCCTGTACATGGTCGGCCAACTTGACAAGTTCATCCAAGAACCATTTAGCACAATCTGGCCCCTCGCGGTATTTGTAAACGGATTGTGTGGGGTCATAGGCACACACCACATTAAATCCTATGGCAAAGGGTTCATGTTTTTGAATGGGTGTGGTTGAGCTGATGGTGGGATCTGGTTCACATCCCGCCATGGGTGTGGTGAGTGCTTCGAAATCTGCATACACCACATAGGGGACAGTGTCACGCTTGTGAATGTCCTTAAACTTTAACACAGCCTTGTCCCCTTGTGGCAATATCAATCTCACCGCTTCCTGAGTAACACAATCTACCCTATGACGTTCCAAAAGCGTAGGGGTTTTAAAATATTGCAAGCATCGATCACAAATATGTTTTGGACGCTTGTCCTTTGACATTTGACTGCTTAGCAATCTACTCAGGCTTTTAATGAGGCAATAGTGATTCACTTCTCCTACAGATAAATATAAAAGATGAATGTGATGTCGTTTCGGTTCTTTTGTGGCATAAAGAGGACCCACAATCTCATCACCGTCAAGGCCATACACCATGAACGAAAAGTCCTGGTTGTCTCGTTCAAACCTATGGATCTCGGTTAAGTCCATAGGGAACGTCACTCGAGTTAAATTTAAAGTATGTTTCAATTCAACAAACTTGGCCTTGTACATTCCTGGTCTGTTAACATGACGATCTTGAGCTGGCTGCAAGTACGCAGCCACAGCCCACAGAAAGCAATCATTGTCATGGTTCTCAATATTCACCACAGCCTTTTTCGAAGCTATTGCTGGAGGTGTTTTAATATAGCTAGACCCAGCATTCAACGGGTTGAAATGACAAATGTTGATTTGTAAATGATGAATTTTGTCTAAGGCTAGACCACTCGGTCCTTGTTGCAGTTTATCAAATTTTGACAGCAAGGCATTCACCACGTGTGTTTCATACCACTGTTCCAAATTATGGGCTATGAATAGCTCTTGCATTTTACTGCAAATATAGAATGTCTCTTTATGCTCTACATCCTTCTTTTTATATACGAAATCGCACACTAGTTCTGTATTCACCTTTAAAGCCGTATGCAACCTTTGCGCTGTACAAATTTCAATTTTAAAAATTTCAAAACAAGATTCTAAAAATTCTTTGGGAATCGAACTTTTTCTAACATTCACTATGCGGCCAGAGCACACACGCGATTTGAAACAACTGTTTAGGGTTTCCCAAGTTAACGTATCCGCAGCAGTAAAAGACATTATTTTGAAAGAACACACTCACCTGAGTTTAGAAATGTAGACTGTCTGACAATAATCCAAAAAACACACACGTTCCTGGTTATTCACAGAGGTCAAGCGTTTTCCAACACTCTAAAAAGAAATAAAATAAACCACCATAAGTATATCCATTCCATATAGTTTATGCATTTCATAAACAAAACAAAATCAAACAGGTTATATATTTAAAAAAACAAATCTCACCTTGACGTGTAATGCTTTTCTATATTCCCGTCTCGTGGGCTAGTATGGAAATGGTTTTCTTTTCTGTCTTTCTCTCTTTCTTTAATATATTTCCCACAGACACACGACAGGTAGGCTATACACGTTATCTGCAAACAAATAAATAAATAAAATCATTAATTATCTAATCAATAAATAATTACATGTATTTATATAAAATCAATAAATATATAAATGAATAAATATATACCTACCCCACAACAAGGTTAAGTATTTTCCACCAACACCAAAACTGATAAACGCAGTGTGTTCAAAGGTAGTCACCTAAGTGAGCGTGGAAATGATAACGACATGTCTTTATATATGCTACATTGCATGTATAATCATTTTTTCCTACGCTTTGAACATTCTGTTATCGGTCACGTGGACAGCTAACGTCCCAGGCGAACACCTGTGGCGAATCAAATTTCACATGAACTTGCATTTTGTCACGTACGAAGCAAAACAGGATGTCACTTGTTAACAGTTATCGCGCACGTGGACAGATAACGTCTCAGACGAACACCTGCGGTAGATCAAATGTCACATGGACTTGCATTTTGTCACGTACGAAGCAAGACAGAATGTCACTGGTTTAGCGTGCCTGTGGTTTCACATGTGTGCACGCCTTTCGCACTTCCCTGCCACCACGATGGTCAGATTATTTCACCTTCAAGCGTCACTTGTTGTCAAGTCAGATCAACGCCTTCCAATAAGCTCAATTGATATTCACCTCCTGTAAGTTTGTTTTCTCTACTCGCTTCGACCAACATAGAATCAAGTTCTCATCACCGTTTACACGTTAAAGGTAAAAGGTGTGAAAAAAAACCGCACCCTCGCTCTGTCATAAACCGACCCGTCGAAATAGCGATTGATCTATTGAACACAGCCACCGTGGTCAGCGACACACACACACACACACACACCCAGCCGTATCGTCTCTCTCAACCACCACGCTTTATAAACATTATAAACAGGTAACGGTAATGATTTTTTTTTCAATATGTACGGCGTTAGGCCCTTTGTGAATTATTTTTTGAAAAAAAATATCTACCACATTTGAAAGGGGGCGTTAGCCCGAGTCCTAGGACACCTCGTACACGTCTCTAGCGTTATTGGTTCGTGACATATCGGCAAAAATTATAAAAAAAACACGTGTTTACCCCAAAATCGCGTTTCCCAATTTTTTTAAAATTACAACGAGTGGTCCATAGCAAAGAGGACGTCTTCCCGAATCCTTGGACCCATCGTACATGCCTCTAGCGTTATTGCTTCGTGAGATATCGGCAAAATCACAAAAACACGTGTTTACCCCAAAATCGCGTTTCCAATTTTATTAAAAATTATAACGAGTGGTCCATAGCAGAGAGGACGTCACCCCGAGTCCTTGGACCTGTCGAACATGCCTATAGCATGATTGGTTCGCGAGATATAGCAAAAAGTCTAAAATCACGTTTTTACCCCAAAAAGACTGTGTTTCCAGATTTTCACCTTTTCGACACCGACATTCCCGTAAAGAGCACGACGAGACGAAAAAAACGAATCCAAGCACGCCCTCCTAGCATGGCTCCTTCCATTCCAAGGTCGCAGGGGCTCACCACTTGCTTTTATAAGCAGCTCTGTCCTTACCACACTACTGCAGGTTTTCATTCTAGAGACTTTAAATTTATTTTGGGGGTAGAGGGGGTAGGGACCATTGATTTACGTTAAACAATTTTTTTTGTAGAGTTCCTAGTTTCCAAAATATAGGATTTTCAAAATTCGAGTGTTTTCAAAAAAATATAAAAAATAAAAATTTTTTATTACAAAAAATAAAGGTCATAAAGACTGTTCGTTTGAGCCATGGCACAACGTTCTATCCTGTTTGGTTTTCAAACTATCGCCTATTTTCGAAAACAAAAATTTTCAAAAAAATTTTGAAAAATATAACGAGTGGTCCATAGCAAAGAGGACGTCAGCCCGAGTCCAACAATACCTCATTTGTCAAAATCGGACCATGCGTTCAAGAGATATTTAACATGGCTGAGGCTTAGTAGTGGTAATAACGGGGTTTTGAAGTGGGGCAGAAACCGCCTTACTCCACTACTTGCGCTTAAGGGGATCAAGGAGTACTATAGAATATTTTCACGCGATTTACACCTGCGGGTGTGGTACGGCAGGTCTATTATATTCCTATACCCATATTATTCATTCATTCATTCATTCATTTCGTATAGGCCATCTATGGACCGCGTCATTCCAACCGTCTCCTACTGGCATTGATGTTTGCCCTGTACGCCCGCATTCGTTCTCGGTGGACTTCCTTCCGTTCCTGGGTCCAAATCATTCCCGTTTTCAGCTTCGGTTTTTCTTGGAAACCTTTACAAGCTTGAAGTTTCCCTTTGAGTGGGGCGCGCTCCTGAATATCTGTTGGTGTAATCCCCACTTCTTTCAGATCTTTATCCAGTTCAATGCACCAGGCCCATTTTGTTTTCCTCTCCTGAAAGGAAGTTATGTTGCGGTTGGTCAGTCTCGCTGGGCTCATTCGTTTCACATGCCCAAAAAATGGTAACCTTCTCTTCCGGATGACGTTGCTTATCTTCTCCACATGAATATATAGGTCATGGTTATGCCGTCTTCTGTATTCCCCATTGTCTTTGATGGAACCCAATATCTTTCTCAAAATTTTCCTTTCTTTGGCCTCCAGTTTCTCGACCAAGCCTTTTTTGTTCATCGCGAGGCATTCGGAAGCATGCAAGACCTCCGGACGGATGACACTGCAGTAATGTTTAAGTTTTGCGTTGAAGGATATTGACTTTTTCTCATAGATGCCCTTAGTTAAATGGTAGGTCATTTCCATTTTGCTCATGCGTGATGTTGTGCCCAACTCTAGGAATGGGTATTCCAAGATTCAGACACCTAGATATCAAGGGAAAGGCTACAGCCGCTTTTGAAAGTTGAGATATTTGAATATCGCGCTACATTGCTTCGAGAAGGAATTGGAAAGAATATACCGATACTAGCATGTCAAGTGACGTAGCGAGTAATAGCAGAGGTCAAGGCTATTTATTGATTGAATAGTTAACCATGGAGTAGAGACTTGAGACTTGGATCAGATTACTGGCACGGCCAAATGAAAGAGAATGCACTTAGTATCAAGTAAATCGGACCAGGGATACCAGAGATATGAGGATTTCCAGATATCAGCTGATGACGCGTGACCCTGGCAGTTTTGAATAAAAGCCGGCTGGCGCAGGCATGGTTAGCTCACTTCAACACAAGCACTTGCCTAGCAAGGTGCAGCTACGTTGAGCCAAGGCACATGGTTGCCGGATCTACGCAGAAGTTATTTTCAAAGTTGTGATAGTCACAAAAATGCTGCGCTACGAGTGGAACTTAGTAAGTTTCCGGCGAGGAGAATCACTAGGTGATTGATTATTTTCTACAGACACTACATGGACATATGCTAGACTTTGTCTAGAATTAGTACTTTGTCACAGTCCAGTAATAACCTAATACTTGGATATTTTAAATCCATTTCAGTCAGTTTTTATATTTGTAACTTAATAACCACTTCGATCTATCAGTACTGTGGGATATTATAGCGTGAAGTTAGGAAGAACAACACCGTGGCATTCACTATTTTATTCCATTAGCAACTACAACATACAACACACTCTAGCGGCAAGTTACATAAACACATTGTCCTTGTTTCATTCCCCAACATCCTCCCCACCCTGGTCAACCTCAAGGGGGATGACCAGCTGGACAGGTCGGGCGATCTGGGTCCCCTCTGGCGTGGATAGAATCACCGTCCGGATAAGTCCATCTCTGCCTGGTTTCAGCTCCTGAATCCGGGCCTTCCTCCACAGATGTCGAGGCCGCACCTCGTCCTGGAGTAGAACGATGTCTCCGAGCCTCAGTCGTGGTGACGTTCCTTTAGGTTGCTTCACCTGGTGGAAACTCAGAAGCTGAAGCAGGTATTCCTTGCTCCATCGTTTCCAGAAATGGTCCGCCAGTTGTTGCTGAAGTCTGTATTCTTTAATGGGGCAACCGGGCTGAGGTTCAGGTCCAGAGGGCAGTGCATTGAGTTGTCCACCGACAAGGAAGTGAGCTGGGGTGAGCACGTTGGTGTCGTCGTCTTTGGTGAGCGGTCTGGAGTTCAGCGCGGCTTCGATAGATGTCAGTATCGTCTGCAAACCATCTTCATCTACAGAAGAGCGCCCAAGTGTCTTTCGCAAGCATCGCTTGGTGGAGCCAACCATTCTTTCCCACCAGCCTCCCCACCAAGCCGCGCGTGGTGCGATGAACTTCCACGTGATGTTGTTTCGTGATAGGTACTGGCAAGCCTTCGTATCGGAAACGGTAGCCCATAGTCCCGCCAATTCTCGATTTGCACAGTGGAATGTCTGGGCGTTGTCAGAATAGATAGTGTGTGGAATGCCACGTCTCGCCACAAACCGCTGCAGTGCTTGCAGAAACTTGTCAGTGCTCATATCTCGGCAAAGTTCTAAGTGAAGGGCTCGGGTCGTTGCGCACGTGAAGAGCGTGATGTAGCATTTTTTAGTTGTATGACCTTCCCTTACGTATAACGGTCCAGCAAAGTCAATGCCTGTTACTGCAAAGGCCTTCTGTGGAATGACACGCTGTGGAGGGAGTTGCGCCTCAAGTACTTGACTGGGACGATTTCGGGCCATTTTGCAAGGAAGGCAGCGATATAGTATCTTCTTGATGGCACGACGAGCACGCAGTATCCAGAAGGTCATCCGAAGGTCTGAAAGAACAATTCGCACTCCCAAGTGATGGAGGCGGATGTGTGTGTCTCTGATCATAAGTTGTGTAAAGTGATGGTCGCCATCGAGAATTATGGGATGCCTCTGCTGGTGAGTAATGTCAGCACTCTCCAGTCGCCCTCCAAGCCGCAGAACACCGTCTTCTAGAAAGGGGTTGTAGCATCGTAGTTTGGATCTTACTGGGAGAGGGACGTTGGATTGTAGAGCTCCAAGTTCAGCAGGAAAGCAGTCTTTCTGCACGACCTTTATCCAGTAGGTACGCGCCGCAATAAGTTCTTGAGCAGTGAGTTCCCCGTTTTCGTGGTCTTTGTGGCTAAGGATTCGCGTCAGACGAAGTACCCAAGCTGTAACGCGTAGAAGGCGCGTGTAGGAACTGAACTGGTTGGAGTCTATGATCGATTCTGGCAAATCGACGTGAAGGACAGTCTGCACAGTGTTCTTTGTTTCTGGGAGTGATGGAAGCGATGGTGCGTCCTGAGGCCAGTAAGAATCTTCCTGTGTTAACCAGGAAGGTCCATGCCACCATATATCTAAGGACTGGATCTGACCAGGAAGAAGTCCCCGAGAGAGGTGATCTGCAGGGTTGTCAGATCCGGGGCAGTGTCTCCACTGTGATGGTGTTGTGTAGGACTGTATCTCCGTCACACGGTTGCAGACGAAGGTCTTCCATTTATTTGGATTTCCTCGTATCCAACCCAATGTCACAGTGGAGTCCGTCCATAAAGTAGCATGGGAAGTGTCGAAATTGGTTGCTTTTGCAAAATATCGTAGAAGCCGTGCTCCCACTAAGGCTGCAAGGAGTTCAAGGCGTGGTAGTGTGACTTTCTTAACGGGGGTCAGTCTGGACTTGCTGTAGGCTAGGTGAGTAGAGATAGTGTCCTCATTAGTTGCGCGAATGTACAAGGCTGCTCCGTAAGCTCGCTCTGAAACGTCGCAAAACACATGAACCTGAGTGTCTTCTTTACTTGAAGTGTGGAGCCAGCGCGGTATGCGTATTGGCGAGAGCGAGGAGAGCGTAGATATCCAAGCATGCCAGTGTGCGGCAAGATCGTTGGGTAACAGTTCATTCCAATCAATACCCCGGCACCAAGTATCCTGAAACAATCGTTTCCCCACAAGAGATACCGGAGAGAACAAGCCAAGTGGGTCGTAAAAGCTGCTGACGATCTTCAAAAGCTGTCTTTTTGTGGTTGGTCCTTCTGGGATTTTATCAAGGATTTCCTTCGTGTCCACCATAAAAGAATCACTTGAAGTGCACCAGTTTATTCCTAGCACCTGAGTCTGCAGCGCAGTCTCTCGTCCTTCTGCCTTCCAAACGGCTCTCAGTACATCGGAATTTGTTGCCCATTTTGCAAGAGGAAAATTGAGCATCTTCATTAAGGCAGTGAGTTCATAATACAAGGTGACTGCCAAGTTGTCATCTGCTGCTCCCACAACAATGTCGTCCATGAAGGTGTTGCTGTTGATTAGTGGTGCAGCGTTAGGAAAGGAGAGTGTGTGTTTGTCCGCATGTTCCCTGATGGTTGCTGAGAGGAGGAAAGGACTGCAGGTCAGGCCGAAAGGGAGCCTAGTGAAACGATAAGTGACTATGTCATTTGTTGTGTGGAAGTGTCCTCCGTCGTCTTGAATCACTTTGTACCAGAGGAATCTGGTCAAGTCTCTGTCTTTCCTGTCCAGGGTTAGCTGAAGAAAGGCTTGTTGTATGTCACTGATGATCCCCTGTCGATGAAGACTGAAACGCAGGAGAATTGCCACAGCCTCTGGTAATAAATTTGGTCCCATCTCCAACATGTCATTAAGAGAGGGTGACTTAGCCTGATGAGATGATGCGTCGAATACTATTCTCCACTTGGTTTTTCCATATCTTTCTTTCTTCACAGCTTGATGAGGAAGGTAGAACATGACTTCGGGTGAGTTTGTCGTGTTGACTTCTTCCACGTGCTGATTGTGAATGTAGCTGAACATCTGGCTACAGTACATCTGGTTGAAGTCGTCATTGCTTTGAAGTCTTTTCTGAAGGTTGCTCAGACGCGCCTCGGTATTGTGTAGATTATGGGGTAGTTCCAGAATGCCTTGCTTCTTTGGCAACGAGACTACGCGTCGCTGTTCTTCGATTCGGAAAGATGATTTGAAGTCCTCAAGGATTCTGGAATCCTTCGGCGTATGTGGACGTTCTTGATCAGCAGTTATACCAATAGTATCGAGGTCCCAAAATCTTCTGAAGTCTTCGTCTGACTGGAAAGAAGCCTGCTCGAGGTTAATGAAATTGACTGTGGCTGAATTCACGTGCATACCGGATCGGTCCCCACTGAGTATCCAGCCGATGGTAGAAGGAACCAACACGAGTGACGTGGAGACACGTAAGGGAGGACTGTCTCTGATAATTTTCCAGTAGTGGTCACTACCGATAAGGAGTTCAACTGGTAGATCTTCATGGGAATCCGTCCTAGGATCAGCTAACTGTAACTTACGAGCATGTGCCAATGCCGTAATGTCTTGTGGAACCGACGGTTGTGGTGAAAGAACGTGAAGACTTTCGAAACCATAGAGAGAGACGCTCGTGTTAGTCCAAAACCCTTTCATATTGAATCGTACAAGTCGTCTAGTGTTGGAGCTCGTAGGGTTTGACTCAAAGGCACAAACAGTCAGTTCTTGTCGTCTAATTACTTCCAGCTGAAGATCGTCTACTAGTGACTTGGAGATGAAGGTCGACTGACTTCCTGCGTCGAGAACACAGCGAGTAAGTTTGCTTAAACCTGTGGGTCCTGTAATCCACACCTGAGCGGTCTGTAGGTAAGTAAAGCCGGAGGTTGCTACGCTTATTTTCCCTACTGCCGTTTGAGATGACGGAGTAGAAAGAGTTCTCTGTTCTCCATCACAAATAGATCTATGGTGTAACTTCTTACATGTAGCACACTGCGTTTGACCTTTCTTGCTGCAGTCCGAAACGACGTGTCCTTGATTTAAACAAAGAAAGCAGCGCTTGTTCGATTTTAGCTTCTGAATGCGATCATACACGGTTGTTATGGTTTTACAGTCTTGACCCCAATGGCCTCGTCGGTCACAAAATACGCAGAATGGAAGTATCGTCTTCTTCGCTTTTGGTGACGATTTGCTTGATTTGGCATGAATTTGGAGTGCAGCTGTAGTGGGGATAAGGGTTGCTGAAGCTATAGGATTTCCTCTGATTTTCTGTGTGGTTAGAGCACCGTCAACCTCTTCGTTTAAGAATCGCATCAATTTAGTAATGTGGCTTTCCATGATATTCTCTCTCTTGGCATGAATAATCCAACGGCGAACAATGTCCTCCGGGAACGCGCGCAGAATTTTTGGAGCTAGCATTCGGCCATATTCGTCAACATTTTCTCCCAAGGCCCTGAGGGCCTGTATCCGCCGGTTACATTCGATGAATGTCATGTTTAAGGCGTTGGGCGTGACGTGTGATATAGGCTGTAGAGTCTCCAGGTAATCCAGATGGGCTTGGATTATTCTGTTTTTGTCACCGTACCGTGAAATGAGAATCTGTTTTGTCTCCTCATATGCGTCAGCGGTGATTGGAATTCCGTCGACCAGGTTCTTGGGCTCGTCCTCCAAGTACCCGCGAAGAAAAACGTGTTTATCGATGCTGGAAATGGAAGGGTTGCCGTCAATAGATGATTGGAATTGTTCCCAGAAACGGGACCACTTCTCTACGTCTCCTGAGAATGGTTCCAACCTGATCACAGGAAGTTTAACTGTGTGCATTAAGGGTGGAGGGGGCACAGCGGCGTCTTTGGCAGACGCGAGACTTACATTATCGACAGGTGTTTTTTCTCCAATGGCGCGAGTCGCTTTGAGGATAGCTCTCTTGGCAAGATCGGTATATTCTTCGCACGAGATGACGTCAACGTTATACTCGGTGTCAGGAAGGACGTCATGGATTTGTTGATCGAGAGTGGTTAGACGGTCTAATGCTTCTTGAAGTCTAATCTGATTGTATTCGTAGTCGATCTCTGAGCTAGGTGTTGCATCATTTATTACCGTAGTGAATTTGGTAATAAGTGTTCTTGCCGTCTTTCTGAGACGTTTCAATTTCTGTAATTGTGAAGGCTGGTCCGGGTTAGACATAGTGGGTAGGGTATTGTAATGCTTGACAATGGGTTGACAGCTGCTGTAATTCCTCGGCTACCTGCTGTGGACAAGGAAGTGAGGTAGCCCCGTAGGCTATTGTCGTGGCTGTGGAGCTGCAAGATGGCCAGGCGGTAATCCCTCTGCTACCTGCCGGAGACGTGGGAAGTATGCAGTGACGGTCGCTGGTAGACACAGTTCCAAATATTGTTCCTAGAGTGCATGCACGAGTTCGTGATAAGAATTCTAGGCTACTAGCGATCTCTATAGGAAGCATGCGAAGATACTCTGAATCAAGTTGTATTCATAGATGTCACTGTCGTCTCGTTGAGTTGAATGCTGCGTCCGTAACTTCATCCAATGAATATTATTGCTTTTCTTTGTCATGCAGATCTCATGCATATTTCATAAATCATCATGCATTAGTTACTTCTGCACTGATGTGAAAGTGTTTGAGGTAAGCGAGGACTAATGGTTTCTGAATCTCGCAGACAGTTGAAGTTTATTAGTACCCAGGGTTGCGTGCAGTTGCGTGCATGTAATACTGTATGCAGTGTCCCGTACTTCTAATAGATGGCGTTCAAGTCACCACTGCTTGGAATGTCCAATATCAATTATTTTAATGACAACGATATTGACAATATGTGATGTGTTTTGCCTTAATAAGCATGCAACATGTGCTAGATATCACAAAGTAATATTAGTTAGGCTAGTATAATTTTCAATAGCTCATCTGTATGATGGTGTAAGGTAATGGCGTCTCCAAATGTAGCTCGTTGGTAGCTTGCCCAATTCTGTTGGTCGTTCTTCCTCGTGTGTGAAGCTAGTCCGTAGTGTAGACTGCTGGCTTAAACTATTCACCACTATAACGTAATTCTCTCTAGCACTTAAAATCGGAGTTTTCGGCACCAAGTGTGGGATATTATAGCGTGAAGTTAGGAAGAACAACACCGTGACATTCACTATTTTATTCCATTAGCAACTACAACATACAACACACTCTAGCGGCAAGTTACATAAACACATTGTCCTTGTTTCATTCCCCAACAAGTACATTGAAGACCAGTCTATCACGGTGTTGTTCGTTAGTCTGCGCAAGGGAAACTACAGGTTACTTAGCGCATGGTAGATGGTGATAAACCATGCCCAGGGAACGATCTTCAGAACAGCCGTTAATTGGTTAGATTGTCAGTGTCTTCTTGTATTGATAAGATTACCGTGAGTTATGTTACAACTGACATATCTAAGAATAGATCACATAGATCTGACCCCATTTAAACAAACTGTTATGGCTTTGATAGAAGCCCATATTAAAATGGAACAACAGTTAATTCAAACGTCAAGAGATACTACCACTATGTCTGACTAGACGGATTGTGGGTATATAATGGCGGCCGATACAAGGATTATACATGCTTGTCCGATAGGGCATGTCTACGGGTAAATCTGGTACAGACCAGGTTCACTACGCTTCAAGACCATCAAGAAATGTAAGCCACATTTGAATTATATTATGCCTAGCTAATTGGAACAAACTATTTTTCGGCAGATGACCAACACATTTATTTTTCTTCGTATTTAAATCTTGCAATGATTTACGCAAGACTTATTAGAGTTATTCTGAGTATTTTCAGCACTCAAAACAGTTTAGGATCGATGACCGAGCATTTCGAGCATTTATTTGAATATTTCATATTTTAGGGATATCACGGAAAACCGTCGATGTAAAGGTTGAGTTAAATTATTTTTGTTAAGGAATGGATATTTTTTCCATATTCGAAGATTCGAACATGTGGATTCTCACATAATGAGATGATAATTAAACATATTTAAAATAATATAACTAATAATAATAATAATAATCCACTAATAATAATAATAATAATTTTTATAACTTTTCTAAATAATTCTTGGATATTATATTTTCTAATAATCATTTGTATTGAGAGAGAGCCAATGAAGTAGTTTAATCATTTCTAGTTTGGAACAGGAGATTTTCCGAAGGAGAGTGGTTAGCGCAAGCCCGCATTCAACCAACATTTCAGTTCTGGTTGAACAGTTGATATTTGCAATGAGCAAAGTATATTTTTCAGATAACATAGAGAGGCATGAAACGGGAAGCAATTGATATTTGTATCAAATAGGATATTTTTGTATTTATATAAAATCATTACGTAAATACACTCGAAAGTGAAATAAAGATTTTCATAAGTATGGTAAATTCACGGGTTGAACTGAATGGTAAAATAAAATAAACTTGTAAGTTTATTAATCTTCCAGTGTTGATAACAAGCAGAGGCTTGATTTATTGTATACATTTTGGGAAGAAAATTTATATGTGTGGAGTAGTTGAAATGCCATTCCCAGGTGCGCATGTTTAAGTCGCAGGAATGAGGAGATTTTTTCGAGCATCAATCAAATAGCAGGTTCGATGGTTCAGGTTTATAGGAGTATTGGAACTACGCATTTCGTCGTATGAATGACCCGAAGGTTATTTCTTTGAAACCATCAGTTCTTATTTTCAACCTTGTTTTCGAATTCCATTTAGACTTTGATTTTGCTAGAACCCGGATTTGTCATGATAGTAGTTTATTCTTCTTCAGAGGAAGACCTTTGCCGTTGTTGTTGTAATATTGTGTTCTTACACAAATAATAGAATGGGCCACTGCCAATTAAAAATAATTCTTTAACCACGAATAATTTGAAGGATGTTTTCAATCCTAGTGCCATGAACTAAATGAATTCATTATGAAACTACAATTCTTATTTCTGCATTCTGTCGAAGAATTGCAAGTTGTGAAAGTTGCTAAAATGGCCATGAATATAAATATTTTTTATAATAATGATTCCAAGTGGAAAATTGAATAGTTGAATGGTTCAACAATTTAATGATCAAGTTGATGATTCAGAAATCATATATTTTGTTAGGAACTTGAAGTTCATAATCGAGTCACTTCTCGAAACGTTTAATGTCAGAAGAACAATTAATTTTTGTTGTGCTTCGCACAAGTTCTTCGATGCTATGCTCAAGGTCAAATACTTTTCAGATGTTATTAATATGTGTAAATAATTTGTGTTGATTCAGAAATAATAATATTTTTCAATGTATTTTTGAAACTGGAAAAATAAGTGAAAGTTAAAATTCTATGAACATTTATTCTACGAGTGTTAATATTATGTGAAAATTCAAACAGTGAACTACGATATTTCCAGTAGAGACAATTAAATTTGAACTGGATTTAATCATTAATTATAAATAATTTTGGAACACAGTCTACAGGACTAACAATCAGACTTGTGTTTCCAAAAAAAAAAAAAATTGTCAAATTTGTTTGGAAAATTTCTGTATATTGTGTAAATAGGAGTGTGGGTCGCCACACGTGAGTGATGCTACTCTGAGCATTTTTGCAGTCAATTTTAAATTCAAAATAAACTGAGATAATTTTACTTGATGTGTTACTCCCAGTTGAATCTCCTTCTATCCTTATTGTTGCATTGAGCCACAAATCAGTAAAGCATTTTTTTTATTTGATGTCGTTTTTGCGATTAGCTTTAACCCATCTGGCGCTCCGGGATATTTTGACTCTCGTGCTGACTGATTATTGGTAAAATGCATATGTGGTCGTGCAGACTCCGGTCTAAACGGGCACAATGTGAATGCTTCTTTCTCTGATAATATCCCTTCCCTGACCCGTCCTGAAAAGAAAAGTACATGGCCATTGGCTGAATTAAAAATAAAATAAAAATAGGTGTTCTCCCTATATTATATTATTAGTAGTATTATATTATGGCGTACAACGACGAGGCAAATCCCCTCGGTGCCAGCAACAAAACTCGGGGGGCCCTAAAGGATCCTCGAAAACTACATTATAAGGCTCTAAACCCAACAGTTTGTGAAATATTCCCAGAAAAATAATTTAATTTAATTTAACAAACTAATGAAGGAATGCAAATCGGTAACCATGAGAACATTATCTCAAGGGGTGGCATACAACTTTCCATCTATTTCTGTAAGAAGCAATGTCACTCCATTTATTACATTTCTGTGAAAGTTTGCAAATGGCTATAAGGTTATCACGGAACTAACGTAGACCGTATAATTCATCACTGCAATTAAGGGGGTGATGGGGTACCCTAGAATTTTTTCATGCAATTTTCACGTTCGACATATAGTACAGAAGGTCTATTATATCTCCAAACAAAAACATTATTTTCAAACATTCCTGAATTGAACCAGCATTTTTGCGGCTTTTAGGAATTTGGGCAATTTGAGGCCAAAGAACCTGAATTTTCATGCACCACAAGCCTTTATAATTTATGAAAGGGGTCTTCCTGAGTATGGGCACCTAGCACAACGTAGAGGGTCAGTTTTTATGTAACGTGTATTGCGTTTCGTCTACAAGGATTTCAATTGTATTTCACGTCAGGAAGTACACGTTAGGTGAATTTAGTCTGAGAACACATTTTAACTTTTTTTTTTGTCGACATACGGGTTCATCGTAAGGATGATTTTATTTGATACTGTGTGGTAGATATACCCATATTTGGATATCTGGGTGATATGTTGCAGACAATAGAATTGCCTGTCTGTCTTTCTGTGTATCTTTATGTACGCCTATACCTCTTGTTCGGATGCTTGGTGCATCGTAAAATTAGGTATGGTAACCATGAGAGTCAATACACCAATCATTTATAAAACTCTTCACCGTACTTTTCATACAGTAGAAGGGTGGATATAGAGAAAAACATCTCAATATATGCTAAAATAGGCGAAATATAAAAATTATCCGAGAAGGACGACCAAAGCATATGTTGCGCTTCTCAATGTGAGACACAAAATTCGGGAATCTATAAAGGGTCTCCGAAAACTACATTTTAAGGGCCTTAAATTAACAGTGTGTATGATATTCCCAGTAAACTAACTTCGTTCTGATAAACTTGAAGGAATGACAAACCGCTAACCATTGCAACAGTAGCTCAATTGATAATGTCTGGTGTTAACAACGAACACCGTTCGAAGAACTCGTACTTCTGCTAGTCATAAGACTATTTTTTCATGAATGAAAATAGGATAATAACATCATTCAAAATATCAGTCGAGGTCATTAATGGCCAAAACTGGACTAGGGGGATGGAAATGGGGGGCCTCTCCCAGAAAAGAGAAACATTGCTATAACTTTCTTAGTAAGAGAAAAATCGAATGAATTCAAAGTTAGTACTAATTTCGGATAAGGGTCAAAAATTTTAGTCAAGTTTTATAATAGCACCAACCTTTAACTAAAGGGGTTTGAGAGAAAAAATCATATCTCCCAAATTAGGAAAAATATCAAAACTCTATTTATTAATCTCGTGTATTTCTTTCAGGATTAGGGTATAACCCAACTCTATTGGGTACATTCGTGTTGACTGACTGAAAAGCACCAAAATTTTGTTATATCAAAACGGTTCGAAATGGTCAATAATCCTCTAAGAATTTCCTAAAACTTTTGTCTCAAGGAATTTCTTATACGACCCACCCTTACGCCAAGGGATTAGCAACATATTTTCGGAATTATAAGGAGATGGGACTTCTCGTATGCTAAACACATAGAACATGTGTAGGGTAGGCATACAATAATTGGCAAATTTAGTGATTTCGATATATTTTCATTTGCCAGTGAAATCTACCTCCGCCTTCAGGCGTGCCAAGAGGGATATTTTTATCTGGTTGGTTATCGGGATTAGATCGTTTTATTGACCAGTTATTTGGGAGAACATCAATGTTAACTGATTCGCACATGAATGAATCGGCATCGACAACGAGACAGCTTGTGAAATCAGTTTTGCCCGTTATTATATTCGTCTTTAAATCAATAAAGAAGGTGGAAGCTGTCATTCTCAATTGTTTTCTCCTGCACAAAGAAAGAAGCTTTGCAGCGTCAATCACTTCTGTCACAGGTTAAAAAAAATGCCAGTCCTCCTTGGCTTTCGGAAGATAAAATGGGGTCGGACAGTCAAAGCCAAGGGACTCTTCCAAAGCAATACTGTAGATATTTGTAAGAAACTAGCGACTCACGCGCTTGGATTGTAAACTAGTGATAAATTTACTAGAGTAGGGCCTACATTGCTATCAGTGCTGCCGGGTAAACATTGCCTGCACATTACTCGCCAATTAAGAAGGTGCGATAATATCAGCTTTATTTTCTGTTTTACTTAATAGAAATAAGTGGTATATTACTATTTGATGACTATGATGGCCACGAGTGGTGTAATGGCCAGGCTATCTCCAGAAGCTGAAAACGAATGGGTTTGTTCCCCAACACCTTGCCCATTCCATTCATTAATATCATATCTCATGTGGTGATGTTGGTGAGAGGAAAAACATTCGACCGTAAAAAATTAAAATCCGCTGAATAGAAAACTCATCTCACCTCTGATCCCATAGAAACGGGTAGATATGATATATTGTTATTAACCACTGTGCCATCGGTCACCTGGTGTTTTTTTTTCTCGCTTTCTCACAAGCGGTATAAAATTACAAAATATTGAGACCACCACACGATTTTAGTCCACATTTCTCGACCTATTAGTTAATGATATAATCTTAGACAAGATATTATTTTCATTACTCGAATTGAGGACTCATTTTCCATCGCAATATTTTGTCAAATTAATTCCGCCTTTCCTTATACAGGTAATAATACAATTTTATGTTCGACCCTGACTATTATGTATCTGAAAACTGTATCATAATGAGACTCATTATAACATTATTTTTCATTATGATACAGTTTCTCCCACCAATCAGAGCTCAAGAAACAGTCGTTTGACCAATTAGATAATTAGATGCGCTGAGTACCACGGCCTTCTAATGTAAATCACACTGCCTTGCCTTGTGTCATAGTAGAGTAATCGAGGTGGCCATGGTAAATACAAGGCATTCCCTGCGTCTCATGCGCTCTGTTCAGTACATAAAACTGGCGAAATCTCAACAGATATTTATGAATATTTATCTTCGAACATAAAATAGTTATAATAATTATAGTCGAACATAAACAGTCGTATGCAACTCGCCTATAATGGTAATTAAGACACTCGTATCGAAATTATAAAACTCGCATACGCTCGTTTTATAAAAAATACTCGTGTCTTAATTATAGCCATTATAGGCTCGTTGCATAATGTACTATAAGACGTTTGTAACCAATCTATCCCAATTTAACAGCCTATACATGTGATTTAGGACTTAACTATTAATTATTCAAGAATATATTATTGGAATCTCTTAAACTATAATTTCAAACTACAATTTCAAAAGATAACCAATCTACACAATAAATCCTGTAATTGATTTGCTTATTAACAATTAGTAAACGTACATATTGGGTCGCCTCCGTAGCGTAGCGGTCAGCATAGTTAGCTGCCGCCCCGGAGGTCCTGGGTTCGATTCCCGGCTCGCCACGAAATTTGAAAAGTGGTATGAGGACTGGAACGGGGTCTACTCAGCCTCGGGTGGCCCAAATGAGTAGAGGGGGTTCGATTCCCACCTCAGCCATCCTCGAAGTGGTTTTCCGTGGTTTCCCACTTCGTCTTCGGGAAAATGCCGGGATGGTTCCTACTGCAAAGCCACGGCCGCCTCCTTCCCACTTCCTTGCCTAACCGTTCCACCCTTCCCATCCCTTCATCAGGCCCCCTGTTCGCTTTGCAGGTGAGGCCGCCTGGGCGTAGTGTTGGTCACACACCCCAGTTGTATCCCTGACTCAGGACACTGCCCTCAGTGGCGGTAGAGGTGGGATCCCTCGCTTAGTCCGTGGGAAAAGCCAACCCTGGAGGGTAAAACGATAGCAAAAAAAACCAAACGTACATATTACTTTTACTTATATCACGCCCGAGGGCTCCCAACAAGTTCAATTTCAAGTAGTTCCAACTTTGGCTAGCAGATGCTACTGCCACTAGCACCTAGCAGCGAACGTTGGAATTTGATAGAGCGTTCCTAACTAACCAAATATAACCTACAAATTTTGTTACACACTACCAATTGCAGTGGTAGGTTCTTTTACGTGCCATAAATTGATCACATGGTCCCGCCGGCCTTACTCCCCCTCCGAAGAAGGGCATACTGAAGGATTTTAACACTCTTAAAATTCAACGACTTCGGCCAGGTTTGAACCTGCGATCTTGGGCATAGCAGTTCAACATGCTACTGACTGCGCCACCGAAACCGCTTTCTTCCTTTTATGGTATCCTATTACACACAGGTAGAGTTTAGATTTCAATAATACATTCCACATTACCCACTGCACCTCTCCATTCATAATATTGGTTCTGAAAGCATTTCTTGTTACATTGCATATCATTGCAATCACTCCGCCTGTGAAATGAAATGTTTATACACATTACACGGCTCATTATATCAATGGCGCTGACCGTACCTGTGGTATGAATTTAGAATAACAATTTGTGCCTCGTTATCTACAGTACATAATTTTCATCGTTTTCAAATGAATCATTGCAATTTTTGCAGAGATATTAATACAATGTTACTGAGTCAATTATAGAATAATTTGTAATTACACGGTCCGTACTAAGTTGATTAATTTCTGTTCGTTGATTATGTATTCAATCGAGGTACTAACTATTGATTTAATTAGGTATGTAAAATGTTTAAACATTTGGTAATGGCGTTTCAAATATTACTTTCTAAATGCATGGGTCTGTAATATTACTGTATTTGCAAAATATATTAAAACGTATTTCGTGATATTGACCACAAATCCATTAAATTATTTATCGCATTTCAGCACTGTGTCACGTAGAATATGTGACTGAGTTGTACATCAATGCCCAAAGATATAGGATAGAATTCAAGCCCAGTGTCAGAGACCTGTGTCAATACCCTTATGGCATTATAAATATATAGATTGGGGCACCATTTTGGGATTCCTGTGTCTCTGAAACCATAGTGCCCTGTGCGGATGCGGATAAACCCGCGGATATACGCAAAATTTTCCGCCATGTGGATATAGTCTGCATGGCTGTGTGGATAGCGAAGAAGCTGCGGATAATGTTTGGAGGAAATTTGTGGATTGCTTCTAGAATACAATGTTGAACTGGAGTTCTTTTAAATAATGTTAGTATTTCCTAAGATCTGTGTCTTTCGCTGTTCTTGTTATTTCCCTATTTGATTCACTTGGGTTGCATGAGAAGAATAGAGAAGTGAGAGAAGCCAGCCCTGGATATACCCTCAATTAGTGTTGACTTATGCAAAAAGAGAAAAAAATCCTTCATACCTGCGCTCGCCTGTGCGGGTATATCGGACGACTAACAAGGTACTATAGCCTAATAACCACCTGCTGCTGTACATGCCGCTACTCAGAGGGACTAAACTCTGTCAACATTGTCTTGCGATTCACACATAGCCTAGGGAACGACGTTTTCCTCAAATTTCTTTATACTTTATATAATAAATTAAAAATATTATTGAAATGTGAGTGGATTTGGATAACAAGCGTACGGATGCGGATGAAAGTCACGCGGATGCGGAGTGGATGTGGATAGCAGTCGTGCGGATGTGAAGCGAATGCGGATAACATTTTGTTTATCCACGCAGGGCTGTAGCTATAAGAGATGTTAAGTCATCAACCTTCGTGGTTCCCCACTTCTGTTCTAGTCAACTACTGTGACGGTTCCTAACTGAAACGGGGCTGATGACCAAGATGTCCCATACCCGTAAAAATTAATTAACAACATAACAACAAGCTATTTGAAAGCCACAGCCACCTCCTGCCAAATCCTAGCCTCAGTCACAAATACACAAAATAGACCTATTACAGTCATTACATTGACAAAGGTAATTAGACAGATTCCTCAAAAACCAAAGAACAGAGAGCTACATGACACGATGTCACAAAGCCACTAAACAACAACAACAACAACATGTTCTTGGAATTTATGAATTAAACCACCATTGGTGGTGACAAAAATCTCTGCAGTTTTTTCTTTTTTTTTTCTTTTTCTTTTTAGCTTATGGCTTTTAGTGCCAGGAATGTCCGATGACATGATCAGCTCGTCAGAGTTTGTAGCTGTTTTTATGTGGACACCCATGGGGTGAGCTACAAGTACCGTCGCGTGTGGAGTGTTATCTGAGGAGGAAAGTGTGAATGTAAGGACGAGGAATTGGAAGGTAGCGGCTGTGGCCTATAATTAGGTCCGACACCGGCATTTGACTGGAAGGTAGATGGGAAACCACAGAAGACCATCTTCAAGGTTGCCGGCGGAGGGATTCAAACCTCCTCGCCTCCCAGATGTGAATTACTGCCTGCAGCCACGCCGTAATGACCACGGCTAACTCACCCGGTATCTCCACTGTAATTTGTCCTCAATAAGAACACAAGGAGTCTTCTGATGACGACCAAACTTGACTGACACGAAGGGGATGGAAAGTTATCTAAGAGTTTCGCAATGAAACTTTCACAGTTTGTAGCACATGGGGAGGGTTGAACACGTGTTCAGTCATAAGTTTTGCAACATTACAGAACTCAAGTTGGAAGGCGTTCTGTTACATCAAAAAGTTACGTATGCTTTAGAAAGGCCTTCCTTGCAAACACATGCAATTTCTATGAGTGTAAATATATTTTTAGCCTACTTTCGATTTTTGCAAAAAATGAAAGTAGACTTATGAGATCAACACAGGGCGAAAAAAGTGTGTCTGTCTGTGTGTGTGTATGTGTGTGTGTGAGTCTGTGTGTGTGTATGTGTGTGTGTGAGTCTGTGTGTGTGTGTGTGAGTGTGTGTACTCTGAATGTCTGTCCCCCCCTATCAATTCGAACACGGTGAATGCGAATTGAACGAAATTTGGTACAAAGGTAGCACTAGCAAAGGACACCTCAGTGTCATGTTTTATATCGCCGCCATCTTTACTAAAACTGAATGGCGGCCACTCAAACGTTCAAAACGTAAAATCAAATAACGAGTAACCAAATCATCCAATCTCTACCAAATTTGGTAACAACATACCTTCGTATAGGATGCGTCTTGTGACCAAACTACAAGGTCGTCCGCCATACCATTTCAGGATGGCGGCCGTGCGAATTATGCAAACTTTATAATCCATATCATGGGACCCACCAGTTCCGATTATCGAGCCGAGAATCGTTTTAACTGTTCTAAAGGAAGAGGCACGTACGAAATTAAAAGTTTATTTTGTAATACTATAGTGCAGACGTGATTTTAAAAAGCTCAGCTGATTCATTAATAAGACAAGATGGCAGCGGATATCTTGTGCCTGACTTATATTTCACTAATTTGAGTATTGAATGCAATATAGCGTACTGATAAAAAATAAATAAACTTTGTATGAAATGCTTTATATATAAATAATATACTCCAGTGATGAAATCGTTTAGTATAAATCATTATTTGCTAACAAGTTCTATGTAAGTCATTTTAAATAGAACGATATTCGTTGACACAATTAGCTCAGTGGTAGAGCGATAGCCTGTCGCTCAGATTCCTATGGTTCAAACTCGATCAGAGCTAGTTTTTTTGCTTGAAATGTTATATGTTTATTGTTTTGTAATGACTCAGATGTTTTAAAATTAAGCGTTATATTGTGCAAATTATGGTGTAAAATATATATTTAATTAAAACATAATTCGCCAGCAGATTTACTCGAGACATCTAGCTGCCAAAAAGGTAACTTCCAGATTTTATTGAAAAGTTTCTTCTTCTGGCCGCTAGAATGCACTCGCTCTGTTAGGATTATATTGTTCGATATTTCACCACTAGATGTCCCGACTAGTCTACGTGGGGATCCATTGATTACTATACCATTATCATTCTATGCGCATCGAATTTGAAGAATGACAAGTTGATACTACGATACATTTTAACTTTTTATTTTAAAGGGTTTGTAACAGCCTATTTTGCGTTACTTGAAAATGTTATTAAGCGTTATATTGTCCACATTATGGTGTAAAATATATATTTAATTAAAACATAATTCGCCAGCAGATTTTATTATTATTATTATTATTTATTTACCATAAATCGTACACGAAGTATGGAAGGCCTAGTGAAAAAGGGCAAGCCCCACATACATATTTCATGCTTCACAGGCACAGCTTACATCTACATTTGTTTTAACAATATTTACAAGTTTTACAAAGATATTTGCAGTATTTACATATTTAGAATATTGACATAGTACATTTTCCTGTTCACTCACTCTCTCACGCACGCACTTTCATAACCTCGATCACGCGATACATACATTCATTCCATTCAGATACTCATTCATTCAGCGAGACAATCAATCACTCATACATACGTTTATTTATACAATGTACTTTTTTACGTACGGCTTGAATTTCCTAAGAGGCAAGATCTTGGCATCCCCTGGCAGCGCGTTCCATAACCGCGCTGAGCGGCCGTAGAAACCTGTCAGGTAAGCATTGCTACGTGCGAAGGGCGGAACGAGGGTTACACCTCGTCCTCTCCGAACTGAGCGATATGCCAATGACAGTCGGCAAAAAGGGTCAATATTAATGGAACCTGTAAGGGATTTTTTAAGAAAAATTAGATCAATTTGTTTGGCTGTTGCCTCTATAGATGGAAATTTTGACAAAGGGGAAGGGGAATAACGAGCTATTAGCCTTTCTGCGCGGCGCTGTACACGCTGGAGCTTGTTCATGTTTTCCGCTGTAGTGGGATGCCAAGCAGGTAAGCCGTACGTTAATATCGGACGGACCATGCATGTGTAAGCCATCCTGAAGGCTCTAGGTTTACAACCTCTCATGTTTCTGTACAAGAAACCCAGAACTTTGGTGGCCTTACATCTTGCCTCTTCACTTTGCATGTTCCAATTCAGGGTGTCGGAGATTGTTACCCCTAATAGCTTTAAGTTTGTGCTCTGTGGGATGACACTGTTCATAATTTTGTATTCATTCTCAATGGGTTTTTGTGACCTGGTTATTCTTATGTATTTACATTTTTGTACATTTATATTTAAATTATTCACAGAACACCACAGCGATAAGTTGTCCAGATCTGATTTAAGACAGAGGGAATCTTCTTCACATTTAATGCCCCTGTATAGCACGGTGTCATCTGCATATAGTGACATTGATGAGGTGACACAGCCAGGAAGATCGAGCACATATATAGTGAAGAGAAGAGGTCCGATCACAGAGCCCTGAATCACTCCAGAAGTAACTTGAGCAGCCTGCGATCGAGCTCCTCCGTACACCACACACTGTGATCGACCCTCTAGGAATGACCTCACCCATGCAAGTAAGCTACCCCGTATGTTAAGCTGCTGTAGCTTTAACAAAAGTCTTTCATGAGACACTTGATCGAAGACCTTAGCCCAATCCAGTGCAATACAGTCCACTTGTTTCACTTCTGGCTGATTCAAGTAGAACTGAAACTCATCAATGACTTTTGTCAATAGAGTAGTGCAAGAACGACCCGGAAGAAAACCGTGCTGATTTGGGTCGAGCAGATTGTTCCCCCATAGGAATTCCAGCACACTGTTTGCTACTAGCCGCTCCATACATTTACAAATTATAGATGTTAGACACACTGGTCTGTAATTTGCAACATCTTCTCTGTCACCTTGCTTATAGATTGGCACCACGTTAGCACATTTCCACTCACACGGCACAGAACCTTGGTTGATAGACAGGTTGAATAACGCACTCAGAGAGGGCGCTAATGCTTCCGCACACTGCAGCAGGATCCGTCCGGGAACATCATCTGGGCCGGTCGCCGCATGTGGTCTAATCTTCCGTAGGCTCTGAATCACCTCAGTTGTTGTGAAGTACAGGTTGGAGAGTGGGAGGGGTGGAAGTGATGACCTTGGCAGAAGCAGGTTCGTGGTCATATCCGGCTTAGAAAAGTTCTGCTTGAAACTGTCACTGAACGCTGTTGCAATATCTTGGGGTGCACTGAAGAATGTACCGTTACAGTGAAATGAGGCTGGCGCAGCGGTGCCGCGTCTTCTGGACAAAAATTTCCACATTTCACTGGTGCTGCTTATTTTGTGAATATAATTGTCGTATGTTTCGCGAATTAATTTCTTTGTTTGGTTCCTGATGTTCTTGTATTTTTCCCACATGATGTCAGTTGAGCAACTTTTCCATTTCTTGTATAAAACGTTCCTTTTCCTAATCATTTTAATGACTTCCTTCGTCACCCATGGAGAATTTTTCTTCCCACTAATGGTTATTTTCGGTATAGCTATATCCACACATTCAAAGAAACAATTTCGCCAGGCGTGCCACACTGAGTTGATGTCGCTGGTGTCCAGAATACATGGGGTGGGAAGGTGTTTGAGGAATAAAGATGATAGCAATTTCCAGTCTGCCTTTTTGTAATTGTATACTGTCCTCACTGTGCTCTTGCTGCGTGGTTTGTTGTAATGCAATGTGGTAAAGATGGCTGCGTGATCACTGAAACCGGGTATGACTTCAGCTTTCTGTACGGAGGAAGGAAGGCTTGTTAGGAATAGGTCTATTGTGGAGCGTGTAGTTTGTGTGATTCGAGTTGCTTCGGTTATTAATTGGTCAAGGAATAAATCGTAGAATGCGGTAAGGAATTCATTAGCAATGGGATCCTTGGGAGTGGGAGGAGAGTTTTGCCAGTCTATTTCTAAATTAAAATCGCCTGTTATGTAAATGGCCTTGTATTTGTGCTGGATGTATTGTACACGACGGAGGGACTCCAAAAGTTCATCATTGATGTGCCGAGTTGAATTTGGAGCACGGTATACAGAGCCTATTAGAAATGTATTGTTCGCACACGTGAATTCCACCCACACAGCCTCAGCATCAGTTTCAAGCTCCCGTTGGCGAACAGGCCTTAACTCTGGTTTCATGGCTATTAGTACCCCTCCCCCTGATGTCCAGGTTCGATCTTTGCGGAACATGGTGTATGTTACCGGAAATATTTCTGGGTCGTTAGTGGATTTTTTCAGCCATGTCTCCCCTGAACACACAATTGACGGATTAAGTGCTGTGAGACAAGAACGCAGGTCCGGTTGTTTGGAGGGACATGTTACACTTCGAGCATTGAAGGAAAAAATGGACAATGCTTTGCTATCCGAGGGTGTTACGTCACTATCTACACTATTTGCACTCTGTGTCGATGTATTAAAAAATGAGTGCTTTTAGAGACACCGGGGTGCCGGAATTTTGGCCCGAAGGGGATCTTTAACGTGCCAGTAAATGTACTGACACGGCTCCCTCGCATTTGTGCACCCTCAAATGCCAGCTGACTGCGCCAGGATACGAACCTGCAACCTAGGGCCCAGCAAGCGAGAACGTTACCGCTGAGCCACGCCGCCAGACTGGTCGATTATGTCTCCAGATCCATAACATTCTTGATATACTTCTTATCTTTCTTTCTTTCTTCAATGATGGTAGCAGTTTTTATCTAGGTCGTGGCGTTTGGTAGAGGTAAATCGTTTCTAAGGTCTTCAACAAAGAATAGTTCTATTATACTCTTTGATAATAACAACGAGTTATAACTATACTCATACATTTAGGAGAAAGTAGGCTATATGTTCTTTACTGAACATCTTGTTTACATATTGCATGCTGTCATGACCATGTCGTAGATTCAAAAGAGCCACTAATTAATGCATTTAAGGGCGAAAGTTCAGCTTAGGAAGCAAAAAAAAAACGATTTTAATATTATTACTGTGCCTGTCATAAATAATGCACAACAATTATATACATTTACATGGAAACAAACACATCTTGCTAATAGAAGCAATGCTCTTAATTTTCAAAATTCAAATCGTAACCATTTTTATACATTTTTAAAAATGTTGTCCTTGTTTTGTGCTGACCTTCCCCGTTTCCCGCATATCTCCCATGTTTATAGGAATACTTAGACTTTTCTCTTTTAAAGGTCGTGTTAAACCTGGAGATACGTAATGCAAATCACTCAAACCTTTGTGACGTTATTTAGTCTTTTTATCAACCGTTAAAAATATGTTTTGTGCTTGCTCAAAATGAAACTGTAATAATAATGCTCAATTAATTGGAAAAGGGTAAAATTCATTCTATAGCTGAAGGTGTAACGCCCAATTAAAGAAAAATAAATAAAAGTCCTCTCGGCGCGCCGGAAGGCGGAGGTAGATTTCACCGGACAAACTTGGAGATAGGCGAAAATAGGCAGAATATGCAGGTTTTCGTAGAAGGATCAGACCTCATTTATCGCGTGAAAGTATTTTATAATTGGAGATTAATTAACTTTGTTTTTCTTCATTTTAAACATATTTTAAACATTTTATTGTCTTACGGGGACGGTAACCTTCTTGTCATTTGGAGTCCATTTTTAGCCTATTTTCAATTTTGAAAAAATAGGCTTATGAGATCACCTTTTGTCCGTGTGTGTGTGTGTGTGTGTGTGTGTGAGGTGTGTGTGTGTGTGTGTCCCCTCATAAAATCTAAACGGCTGGAGCGATTTCAGTGAAACTCGGTAAGTTCATAGCACTATTCCCGGCGACGTCGACCGTGCCCATCGAATTTTGTTACGTCTCACCAATCCAACATGGCGGCTGTGCGAAATATTTCACTAGCATTCAGTATCTCCGAAACTATAACGGATATCGCCCTGAAATTGTGTACGGTGATAAAGGGTACTACTAGAAGTTCACCTATGAAACTTTCAAAAACCTGGTTCTACATAACCAACATGGCGGCCAAGCGAAGTGGAGAATTTTAAATAGACTTTTCTCGCGATTTAACTATCCAAACGTAATGAAACTTGGTACAGCAAATATTTATACACATTGCAATGCACTGGAGTCTAATTTAGTTCAATTGTTTACATAACCTCAAAATGGCGGCTGTGCGAAATATTTCACTGACATTCTATATCCCCGAAACTATTACAGATATCACCCTGCAATTTTGTACGGTGATAAAGGGTACTGATACAAGTTTACCTATGTATAATTCATAAACCTGTAAAGTACAAAACGAACATGGCGACCAAGCGAATTTGAAATATTTTAATAAACTTTTCTCGTGAGTTAACTCTCTGAGCGCAGTCAAATGTGGTACAGTAAATGATTTTGCAGATTGTAATGTACTGCCATCTAATTTAATTCAATTGTTTACATAACCTCAAAATGGCGGCTGTGCGAAATTTTAAAATTAAGTTTTTATTTCTTGTGTCGTAATCATGCGATCGAAGTGAAAGTTTGAATAATGAACCTAGGCAATAAGTGACCTTGAATGGTACATAACTCTATGGCCTATACATATAACAATCCTAAATGGCAAGCTTCCGTAATATTTAGACGGTTCTCAATATATATGAATCTTTTACAGCAACCAAACTGAAATTTTTATGTTCATAGAGACTATAAACATATGTTCACCTATAGGACTTTCAGTAACCTGGTGAGCACGAATCCAACATGGCGGCGACGCGAAGTATAAATATTTAAATGGACGTTTCTCGCGAATTAACTATCCGAGTGCCGTGAAACGTTGCACGTTTTAAATGCTTACTCAAATGTTGATCCACTGGCATCTAATTTATTTCAATTGTTTGCATAATCACAAGATGGCTGCTGTGCGTAATTTTAAAATCTCGTTTTTACTTTTTGTGTTCTAATCATGCGATTGAAGTTTCAATACCACACTTACACAATAATCTTAATATAATAGTACAAAAATAAAAATCCAACCTGGCGACCATCTGAAATATTTAGACGGTTCTCAATAATTACGAATCTGATACAGCAATTAAACTGAAATTTTGTATGTTGATAGAGGCAATTAACATGGGCAGGATATATGAAAATAGGCTGTACAGTTCTTCACGGAACTACTTGTTATACTTGTGGTCACACTGTCCTTATGCAAGGTTTCGACACTGATGTGTAACTATGTAACGGTCTGTTACTTCTTCACGCAAAATTATATCTCCCGCAGAGATGTTGGTTGGTTCCTCAGTTTAGGGGCTGCGACAACGCGGTCATATAACCCCGTGTACTTTGGGTGAGTGTAGAATCTGTCTGATAAACGGTGTGAATTGTGATGGCGGTATTAGTCTGTAATTCAGGTAAGGAATGCAGACGCTAAATTTCAAGCAGTAGTTCCTAATGTTGCTACCAGATACTAACGTCAACGCCACCCCATTGTGAACTTGGCTACTAGATGCCACCTCAATCAGCAACTCGCAACGAACGTTGGAACTTCCCCTCCAAGGAAAGCTTACTGAGGGATTTTTAGCGCTCTTAGAAAATCCGACGACTTGGGCCGGCTTTGAACCCGCGACCTTGGGCATAGAAGTTCAGCATGCTACCAGTTACGTCACCGAAGCCGCTTCACACTTAGTCAGATGGAAATCTGAATCTGATCTCGCGCAAGTGCGTTGTCATGGCAACGTCTGATGGCTCATCCCTCATCAATTTAGTAGTGTTGCCATGTCAACCACTGATAGCTCTTGGCATTTTCTTATAATTCCGAAATCATTTTTCTCATCCCTTGGCGCAATGGTGGCTCATATCAAAAATTCTTTCAGACAAACGTTTTAGGTAATTATTAGGGGAATATTGTCCATTTTGTACGGTTTTGATATTGTGCCTATTAACAGAGATATGATTAATGTTTCCCGAAAAAACCACTTTTCCCACACCTTTGGTCAATGGTTGGTGCTATCAAAAAAACGTTTCAAACATAAATTTCTGAGCTTTATCCGACACATAGTATGAACTTTGAACGGATTCGATATTTCACATATTAAGAGAGTTATAGCAATATTTCATTTTTTTGAAAAAAAAAAAGGCCCCCATTTTCATCCCCTTCGACCGATTTAGCCCAGTAACGAACTCGTCCGAGATTTTATGGGTATACATATTCGGTAAAAAAATTCAAAGTGATTGGTGCAAAATTACGGCAGTTATCGTGTCCACAAGAAACTGATATACATATATATACATATATTACATAAATTATATATAAACTTTTTAACTGACGGTGGTTTTGGGGTCTGGGGGATGTGAAACGCGAAGATATGTCGAAATTTTCCGGAAATCGAAACATGGTACCCATTGCAATAGTTAGCTTTCTAATGAAATCTACCTAAAATACTGCCGTCAACGACACCTAGCTGTGAACTTGGCTACTAGATGCCACCTCAATCAGCAACTCGCAACGAACGTTGGAACTTCCCCTCCGAAGGAAAGCAAACTCAGGTTTTTTAGCGCTCTTAGTAAATCCGACGACTTCAGCCGGGTTTGAACCCGCGACCTTGGGCATAGAAGTTCAGCATGCTACCAGTTCCGATACCGAAGTCGCTTCCCACTGACATGAAAATTGAATGTGATCTCGTGCAGTGGCGTTGTCATAGCAACTGCTGATGGTCATCCCTTATCAATTAAAAGTTAAGTTGTCATGGCAACCTCTCTTGGCACTTGGCATTTTCTTATAATTTAAATCATTTTGTTCACCCCGTGGCGTAATGGTGGGTCATATCAAAAATTCTTTCAGACAAAAGTTTTAGGTAATTATTGGAGGAATATTGTCCATTTTGTGCGGTTTTGATATTGTGCCTATTAACAGAGATATGATTAATGTTTCCCGAAAAATCCACTTTTTCCCACCCCTTTGTTCAATGGTTGGTGCTATCAAAAAACTTATTTGACATAAATTTTTGGCACGTATCCGACACATATTATGAACTTTGAAGGGATTCGATATTTCATCTATTAAGAGAGTTATAGCGATATTTCACTTTTTCGAAAAAAGCCCCCCATTTTTACCCCCTTTGACCGATTTTGCCCATTAACGAACTCGACCGAGATTTTATAGGGATACATATTATGTAAAGAATTCAAAGTGATTGGTGCAAAATTACGGCAGTTATCGTGTCCACAAGAAACTGATATATATATATATATATATATACAGGGTGTATTTGATATGATGGAAGTCCGTTACACTGGTGATAGAAGAGACTATTCTAAGCTTCCTAGGTAAAAAAATTGTCACCTATCTTGAAATTGATAATTAATCATTAAAAAGTCAATGTTTTTAGTTATTTCAGAAACTAATCAGGCAGAAAGTGGTGCGGCAGGCTGGGGTAAACGAGGCGGAGCCAGGAGAGACGACGCGCGAAGGGGAAGTTGTTACGTAATCGGAGCATTGACCTTACCGGTTGACTTGAGGGGTGGTAGGCTATCAGCTGTTATGAGGATAAGCGCTACCGTCCCGTAAGAAAATGTGCATTGCCGTTGTTCTTGTTGTTGTTGTTGACAACGCACGCAATGGCTTGGGACGTTAGGACCAGTAGTATTGTGTAGCCTGCTTTGTAAGTGTGGAATTCATTGATTGATGTTCATGTATAAAATAATTTCGATACTCAGTCCTGGTGTATCATTGGCGTCCGTGTCGGACCTTCTGTTGATTAGTTTCTGAAAATACTAAAAACATTTACTTAATGAAATGCAGTGTGACATAATTCCGACATCCCGTAGTCTGTTCAGAACTAGGCATTTAGGACGGAAGTAAAATACTTGATGTTTTGTTTGAGAGGCTTGGCGATTTTGGTCATTTAGCCCCATGTAGCTGGGTGTGGGTAGAATTTGAGTGATAACCTGTGTTTTGTGGTTTCTGTAGTAATGTGGGTATTTGTAATTCAGGTGAGGATTCGGAAGAAGGCGCCGGCCCTGTGGTGTTGGGGCAGTGCAACTGCCTCTCACCTGGAGGCCCTGGGTTCGATTCCTGGCTCCATCAGGGATATTAGAAACTGACGTGAGGGCTGGAACGCAGTGCACTAAGCCTCGTGAGGGAAATTGAGTAGCTGTCTGACAGTGAGGCAGTGCCCGAGTCAGGAAAATCAAGATTAATGGCCGAGGGGACCCGATGCACTGACCACGCGTCACCCTAATATCTGCAGGCCAAATGGCTGGACAGCGGTCGCTTGGTAGGCCTAGGCCCTTCATGGGCTGCACTGCCAGCGGTTATGATTATTGAGAAGAAGGCGGCCCTGGCCTTAAGTTAGGAACAATCCCGACATTTGCCTGGGGTAGAAGTGGGAACCCATGGAAAACTACTTCCAAGATTTAATACTAGTACGGTACCACATGTTCATATTGTGAATTGTCCCATCCCATCTCCAGCCCTCGGGTGGCCATTAACTAGGGAGAGGGGGGGGGGGGGTTGATTTATTGGTCCATCAACAATGTAAATACATATGAAAATACACGAAAATGAAAATAAAATACAAATACATTGTTATAATACAGTGTTATAATAATAATAATAATAATAATAATAGTCTAATAATAATAATAAGAGTCTAATAATAATAATAAGAGTCAGCATGTGTAGTTCTGGTGCTAGAGTGCTAACCTTCCCGAGGGTGCGATCTACGTTCAGTCATGTAGTAAATGAATGGGATCTAATACGATCATCTCCATGGATTTCATGGCACATACAAGAAATCCTACGTACATTAAAGTCTGGCAACTCGACATACCAAAAAGAAACATAAAAGAAGTTAGTGTGTCTAAAAGCCTATTATTACTATTATTAGTATTATTAATATGTTTATTACAGTTGTTGCACTATCTTCACACAAAGATAGACCAACAGTTCCTTAAATTAATTTACCAAATCTTTAGGATTTCTATTTTCTATGCATAGTCCATGAAGCTGGCAAAATCCTAGACAGATCCACCATCACTAGTCATGTAGCCACTCCCCATGAAGGTGGGAATCAGCTGTTCATAGGCTTGGTTTGTGTATTTCAATGTCATTGGCAGACAAGGCGAGGAGGTCACTCAACTGCAGACTCTGGTCAACATTCCTCAGCGTTGGAGGGGAGGGTGACGGGGAGAAGTCAGCTCTGCTGCTGAGGGGAACTAAGTGAAAGCCCGTTTCCAAGACATTGACCGACGATTTTTGTGATTTAATTCCACCTACACTAATTAAGATCCGACTTAATTTCATGAAGATATTTGCTTAGAATACCATCTTCTATCACCATTGTAAAGGACTTCCATCATATCAAATACACCCTGTATATATAGATAGATACATATATACATAAATTATATATAAACTTTTGAACTGACGGTGGTTTTGGGGTCTGGGGGATGTGAAACGCGAAGATATGTCGAAATTTTCCGGAAGTCGAAACATGGGACCCATTGCAATAGTTAGCTTTCTAAAGAAATCTACCTAAAAGTCCACAAATACGTACAAACGGTGAATATTAACACAAACCAAAAAACACATTTTGAAAAATGGATAAAAATACTTATGATTTAATTTGGAAAATTGTTTTCTTGTAGCAAGATTTGTTCCTCAGTTTAGGGGTTGCGCCAACGCGGTCATATAGCCCTGTGTGCTTTGGATGTGTGTAGAATTTGTCTGATAACCGGTGTTAGTTAATTGTGATGGCTGTATTAGTGTGTGTGCTTGCCACGGTGGGTGAGTGGTTATCGTGTCGGACTACCAACCCCAAGATTGCAGGTTCGCCCCTGGCCATGGTAAGTGATTTTTGAAGGCGACAAAAATCACGACACTCATGTCATACGTTGTTGGCATGTTAAAGAACCCATTTGAATTCAGTAGGCCGTGCTCAATGGCAAAATTAATCGCGGGATTTTCCGGCAACAAAAAGTTCCTCCATTCTCTACTAGAAAGCGCTGTAGTGTCAAGAAGTTTAGATATCTAACCTCCTTGACTTTCATAGCGTTCAAAGGAACGACGAAATTCGACATGCAAGCTACCCTCTGGGTGTCAATTAACAAAGCTTGCTCCAGGCACCCGAGGCCATACGATATTATTATTATTATTATTATTATTAATAGTGTGTGTTATCTGTGTTCAGATAAGGACTGTAGACGATGAATTTTCGAGTTGTTCAGACATTTGCTATCAATTGCCACCGTCCATGACACATAGCTGCGGGCATGGCTACTAGATGACATCGCAACAAACACTTGGTGACGAACGTTGGAAGTAATGCAGCGTTCATCAAATCTAACCAACAAATTTTAGCTTCACACAAGTGTAGTTAGTGGAACGTTCTTTTAGCCTATATGCCATAAATCTATGAGATGGGCCCGCCGGCTTACTTCCCTCCGAGGGAAGGCATACTGAGGGATTTATAACGCTCTTAACCCCGCAATTTTGGGCATAGAAGCTCAGCATACTACCAACTACGCCACCGATGCCACTCAAGATGTGTGTGTGTCTGTTTCCTTGAAAATGTATAATGTATAATATAATTGTTGTAAAAGATCTATGACAGACACAGTCATAATATAAAAAGATACAGTCAGTCTGAGAGACTAGACTTTATATCATTTCAAATGACGCATGCTACAAATGCTACACATGTTAGAAAGGCTATGGAGGACTCGGTCAACAGAATGCATTACCCATTAACTTAGGCTTCCCGCGCGGGGAACGGAGAGCGGGAGGTCCACTCTGCTGCACGACGACACGCATTCGGCATCTCCGTGTCGCATAACGCCAGCCCCCAGGAGTAAACTCAGACTCAACAGACTCCATTACCCTTTAACTTAGGCTTCCCGCGCAGGGAATGGAGAGAGAGCGGCGGGGGGGGGGGGGGGGGGTGCACTCTGCTGCATGACGTCACGCACTCGCCATCTCCGTATCGCATAACGCCAGACCCCAGGAGAAAACTCAGACTCGGTGCATATGCACTGATTAACATGATGACGTCATACACGCCGTAACCGTAACGCATAACGGTAAACGAAAGCATAACGATGAAGTCGACAAGAACATTTGAAATGATAAAATCGTTGTTGGTTTGGCTCTATAAGCTGTATGTACCCCCTTAATGTAACAGATCTGTAACGCATTAATCAAGACCCTTACCATGACTTGATTGTTGAGGTTTGAATCACGGCACATTCTGTGGGCAAACTGAGCTTTGATTCAAACGAGTTCTTCTGCTTTTACTCTCGACAAAGCGCGAGATGTTATCTCTTTGCATATCCAGGGGGCTACCTTAATCTTATACCCAAATTGGATTGCAACCGGCTGCGGTGACCGAGAACCCTAAAGTATTACATCGTGTCATCGGAATCCCTCCTCGGCCATCTTGAAAATATTTTTCGTGGTTTTCCATTTTCACTGCGAGGCAAATGCAGGGATGGTTCCTTTCAATAGACTCACGGCCGATTTCCTTCCAAAAATTACCTTCTCTGACCCACACTCAAAAGAAAATACATGGCCATTGGCATCATTAATAAAATTAGTCAATAGGATTGCGGTTACGCAAACTGCTACAAACTCAAATAAAACACATATTTATCGTTACACCCACATGTACGCGGGCCTGGTGACAAATGATATTTTTAGCAACTATCTAAAACAAGAAACACAACAATAAGAGTCCCTTCCTTTTATTTTCCATATCATGTGTTCTAGGCGAATGCTAACTTCACACTAAACAATGAAGGTGGAGGTAATAGGGTCTGCCATCTTTCTATTATACCCAACAGATATTTATCTACCGTGCTCCCTATTTCTACCGCATTGAAAATTGAAATTCGATAACACGGCTCGACATTTCTTAGAATTTCAAAGCTTTGGTTAACTGTCTGTGAACGAACTGGAAGGAGGAAGTAGGCAATATATTTGATATCATTCACATACGCAATGTGATGTATAGGCCACTTTACACACTGAGAAGTCTTTTGTGTCCTATTTTCAGGATCAATGACAAACATCTTTTTCCTCCTCTTTGACACGATACCTACTACAACCTTCATAGTGACACAGGTCATCAGACCGATTTCACACATACATGGGGCAACATGTTGGGCAAAGTTAGGAGTAGCGTACTCCCAGTTAAAACGCCACAGTATGTTTTTCAAACGCTAGGAAGCGCTACCAATGGAATAAGTGGGCAAATGGTCCATGTTTACTCCATGCTATTTGTGCTGGATAAACATTAAACCTTCGGAGTAATGACACTCCATAGTTGCTTGTTGTTTTCCGCTACCAGCACTGAAGATATTATGATTGTATTTTGATTGTGCTGATTCTTTATTTCATTGCTTGTTTTCGTTTATCGAAAAGTGTTGTTCTGGCTGCGCTAGAGTTATCAGCTTCACTTCACACATACGTGGCAATATGTGTATACACTTGGCCTATCAGAAATATCACAGATCTCGAATATTACACAGTTTGGCAATGCGTATCATTATAGGGTGCATCCGAACTACTAACACACACTGGCTTCCCACTATATTTTGTGAAATGCCATGTCTTGTGGTTCGGATTCCACGTAAAACGGAGGTCGTGTGGCTTATGATCGCAAGATTAACGGTCACGTTAAACTACAAGCTTCCTTCCTTCCTTCCCACCATAAGCCACATACCACCTCCATCCCTAAGAAGATCACAGTCACTGCTTAACTTATGGAAGAAAATAGAAAACAATCTTCACCTCCCTATTCATTCTGATATAGCAGCTTCTCCAACCAAACGACTGAAATCCAGACACCCTTCTTGGCGTACTGCAATGATTCTACAGCACACCTCCTTTAATGTATCGGACGCCTTGAAAGAACAATGGCATCTGCAATCCTCATTACCAAATCATCACATCATTAAGAACCCCTGCAAGTGCCCTGAAGGATTTTCCCTACCCATACGACAGTGGAGGACGCTAAACCGTATTACGGCCGGCCAAGGTAGATGTGGAGCCACTCTCTTCAAATGGGAATGGAAGGCATCACCTCAATGTGACTGCGGAGAAGAGGAACAGACAGTGGACCACATTACATTCGAGTGTCCTTGACGTGCATACAGAGGCTCCATAGAAGACTTACACTGTGCCTCAAGCGAAGCCCTTCTCTGGCTCTCAACTTTTAACATGGAACTCGAGTTATGAACTTGAGATGGTAGTTGTACTGTATATATTGTACATAATATTGTATTCATCATACGCTAAATACATAAATAAATTACACAGTTTGGACATTCTTATAATATGTGATGAATGTGAATTTAATGTAGGTTTTCATCTTATTCAAATACAGTATTATGGTAAATGATTAGAACGATTTGGAGATTGGCAACTGCCACACTTCTTTTAACAAAGATCACATATTGTAAGAAGGAGATATACCGGCTAAGGCTTGGGTTTTATGAGAATTGAAGTGGCAGTGATTACGATAATAGAGCGAGAAATCGTCTCAAATTCCGCTACCCCTGCATTTGTGCTGTGAACTGCGATGTTCTCCTGTTTGATTCTAAGTCCCACTTGACCGGCAGAATTCATCCCTTGGGGACACTGCCCCCTTGCCGTGCCGTGAGGGGATTACTGAATATAGCCGTGGAGTGCTTTGCGGTGTGGCCTTACAGCAGGCGTAAGTTGACCCACGACACTGCACGAGATCCATGCTCCCTTTATTTTACTTTTCAACAGAAGAGGTACAAGGGAGTATTAACCTACTTGTAATTTGGATAACTGCACGGGACAAATGTCCGTATGTTTGTCTGTGCCCAGTTATTAATCCCAAACGATGAAACCCACCTGAAATAAATTTCGCACATATGTAGCAAATTATATCACCGTCATCTTAACGAATAAACAAGTAGTTCCGATAAGAACTATACTGCCGATTTTCATATCTCCTACTTTTGTTAACTGCCACTATCAACATACAAAATTTCAGTTTGATTGCTGTAATAGATTCGTAGATATTGAGAACCCACTAAATATTTCTGATGGTCGCCATGTTGGATTTTATATATGTAGGTCCTTGAGTTATGTACTGTTACATGAAGATTATTGTGTACGTGTATCATTCAAACTTCAATCGCATCATTAGGACACAAGAAGTAACAAGGAGATTTTAAAATTTCGCACAGCTGCCATCATGTGGCTATGGAAACAATTGAAATGAATCAGATGCCAGTGGATTAACATTCGTATTAGGATTTACTGTACCAATTTTCACTGCACTCGGATGCTTAAATTGCGAGAAACGTTCATGTGAATATTTATACTTCGCGTCGCCGCCATGTTGGATTTGTGATCACCTGGTTATTGAAAGTCCTATAGGTGAACTTATGTTCATAGCCCCTATGAACATAAAGAATCAGTTTGATTGCTATAATAGATTCGTTGATATTCAGAGTCGTCTAAATAATTCGGATGGTCGCCATGTTGGATTGTTAAATGTATAGGCCATAGAGGCGTGTACCATTAAAGGAAAATTATTGCGTAGGTTCATTATTCAAACTTTCACTTCGATCGCATGATTACGACACAAGAAATAAAATCTTAATTTTAAAATTCGCACAGCTGCCATCTTGAGGTTATGTAAACAATTGAACTAAATTAGATACCAGTGCATTAAAATGTGTATAAACATTTCCTGTACCAGATTTCATTGCATTTGGAACATTAAATCGCGAGACAGGTCTATTTAAAATTTTCAAATTCGCTTGGCCGCCATGTTCGTTTTGTAGTTAACCGGATTTTGAAAATCTTATAGATGAACTTCCAGTAGTGCCCTTAATTTCCGTACAAAATTTCAGGGTGATATCGCTAATAGTTTCAGAGATATAGAATGCCGGTGAAATATTTCGCACATCCGCCATCTTGTGGTTATGTAAACAATTGAACGAAGTTAGATGTCGGTGCATTACAATGTGTATAAACATATACTGTACCAAGTTTATTGCGTTTGGTTGGTTAAATCGCGAGAAACGTCTATTTAAAAGTCGCAAATTCGCTTGGCCGCCATGTTGGTTTTGTAGTTACCTGTTTTTCAAAGGTCACATAGGTGAACTTCTGGTAGTTCCCTTTATCACCGTAATAAATTCCAGGGTGATATCGGGAATAGTTTCGGAGATATTGAATGCTGGTGAAATATTTCGCACAGCTGCCATGTTGGATTGGTGAGACGTAACAAAATTTGAAGGGCACGGTCGGGGTCGCCCGGAATAGTGCTATGAACTTTCCGAGTTTTATTGAAATCGCTCCAGCCGTTTAAATGTTATTAGGGGGTGATACACACACACCTCACACATACACACACACACTCACGCACACACACACGGACAAAAGGTGATCTCATAAGCCTATTTTTTCAAAATTGAAAATAGGCTAAAAATGACCTTGGGGTTTGCTCCCCCCTTACATCAAAAGCCATGATCTAAGCCCATGGAAATAATCTGATGACCACGGCTTGATGAGAACTTGCAACAATTCCGGAGATAGGAGATTCGATTCTCGGTGCTGACCGTGGCTGTCCTGAACGTGGTTTCTCCCCACCTTTTCCCACATACTTTCCAGGCAATATCCCTCCAGGGATATAACCTTATGTTTCAACTCCCGGGCCACCTCTCCAATCTCTGTCCCTAATACAGCTATGCTCACCACTACAGTTGTCACAGAGACACGAGTTATCAGACAAACTCAATATAGCCAACACCCAGTATATAGGGCTGATCATCGAGATGTACTAAATCTCTAAGGAGAAATAATAACAACAACTTGCTGGACAATCATCGATAGTTATGAATAATAAATTGAACTCTCCTCGAAGGCCGAGTGGAACTCTGAGAGATACCGTATAACCTAAATGTCAAACGGTACGGTAACGCCCTATGGGACACTGGCCCACAAGAAGTCTGCTCAGTTGACTCTTGTGGAGTTGGAGCAGTGCGCAGCGTGGTAAACAGCGAGCAGGTTGCTGTTGACTTAACCACTTTCAACAAGTGCTTCCTGCCAGAGCAGAGGTGTGGTCGGAACTGGCAGATTTAAATAAACATCTCCCCTCAGCTACTATCCGCCGAGAAAACATCACTCTTCCTGTTGTTTGAACTTGCATTGCCTATCGTTGAAATATCCGCCAAACACCTATCATTCAATAGTTATCCACTTCTATGTGGGTATTTCTGTGCCTTGTCTTTTTTCCCAGATTGATTGATTGATTGATTGATTGATTGATTCTATGCCTTGTCTCGGTCCCATTATTTATTTATTTATTTATTTATTTAATTATTTATGTATTTGTTAATTTCTTCTTCTTGGTTTGTTGAAGCCCCTTGGACCACGTGTTTGATAACTCTGGCGAGCTTACTTCTTAGCCCAGTATTCCTTCATCTTTGCACTATGGATTGCTTTCCTTTCCTGAGTCCACTTCACTCCCACTCCAGGTCGCAATGTTTTAAATATCAATGTCTGGAGTGTGTCAGATGATCTGATTAGCAATCTAAATGTATCCCTGTTAAATATATCCTTGGAATCAATTTCTAAAAAATCGAGGTCTTTTCGACCAATTCCATCCATTTGGCATTTGTCCACTTGCCTCAAGAAATGATGTTGAAGATTCTTGAGGTCAGTCTCTTGTTGTGCATTCTTACTATGTGACCGTAGAAGATACGTCTCCTCTTTCTCTTGGTGGCTTTGGTAGCGTAGTTGCTAGCATGCTGAGCTTCTATGCCCAAGATTGCTGGTTCAAACCCGGCCGAAGTCGTCAGATTTTCTAAGAGCGTTAAATTTCCCTCAGTATGCCTTCCTTCGGAAGGGAAGTAAAGCCGGCGGTCCCATGTCATAGATTTATGGCATGAAAAAGAACCTTCTACTAACTACACTTGTGGAAGCTAAAATGTGTAGGTTAGTTTGATAACGCTATATTAGTTCCAACGTTCACTTCCAAGTGCTGACTGCGATGGCATTTAGTAGCCACGTACGCAGCTAAGTGTCGTGGAGGGTAACATTTGGTAGCAAATGTAGTCACAAGGCCTACTTGAAAAAAAAAATGGTCTGCAGTCATTCTACCTGAATCACAGATAACACACACTAATACAGCCACCACAATTAACACCGGTTATCAGACAAATTCTACACACACCCAAAGTACATGGGGCTACATGACCGCGTAGTCGCAGCCCCTAAACTGAGGAACCACCCAACCAACCTCTTCTTTCTCATGGCTGATGGTATGCTCTCCAAATGTTGGTAAAGCTCATTGTTATGTCTGATTTTGTATTCATCACCCCCATGAATGGGACCCATGGTCTTTTTTTTTTTCAAGAACATTGGTTCTTTCAGTTCCAAATTCCTTAGTTGTCCCTTTTTGACCATTATTTGTTAATTAATTAATGTACTTATTTATTTATTTTCTAGGGCAAATTTAAGGCTGCGTGTGATCTTCTCTTACAGAAATTAAGATACTGTACTGAAGTGCTGAAGTACGAAATGCTCCTAATTTTACAATAGGAACTTGTAATTATAAGAAGAAGAAGAAGGAGGAGGAGAAGAAGAAGAAGCAAATACATCTCCTTTCACTGACAATAACTGGCATATTTTCCTTGGCTTGAATCTTCCTATATAAACATGCATTTACTTGCAGTGCTCCAAAAATATCCTATACAATTCATTCTCTCCCTCACTATTTCATGGAGGATATCTCTTCTCAGTTTTGGCTCAGGGGGTAGATTAAAACCCATCCCAACCCACACACCAGAATTAGATATTTTGGCAGTGCCGGGAATCAAACATGGACATCAGGGGTGACACCCACAACACTACGAGGCAGTCTCTTGTTATGTTTCCTTCATTGTCTAGCCATTACAGTAATTTGAATTATTCCTCCTGTTTAGTGTAGCTTCCTTGTATTTATTATCATTACAGGATCTCCCGTGCTCAGTTATTACACTTACGGCGAGTTTCCTATGGCTATCATGAATTTGTTCTTTTCAGAGAATGATTTCAGTCCAATTTCCTAGTCAGCTTCTTTCAGAAGCTTTAACTGCTCCTTTATGATGACTGCGGAGTCGACAGTAAAAGCCAAGCATATTTATTATTATTAATCTACTATCCTGGGGCATAGACGTACGCGTTAAATCGCTCACCAGGACCATGATGGCTAGCTGCATTAAGCTTGCAAATTGAAGGCTTGAACCCTAACGTTGGCAGCAGCTACCCTGAATGTGGTTTTCCTAGCTTTCTCCTTTTACAATCTCTCCAAGAAAATGCCAGGATGCTACTTTATTTCAGGTTTCGAGGCACCTATCCCATTCCCGACCTTAATTATTTCATCTGCACATACTGCGACAAACAACACAATAACACGGGATATCAGACACATTCAGCACAAACACACGTACACTAAGGTGATGACTATAAATGTTTGAAACCCCTTAAGCGAATTAACAACAAGTTATCTAGTTTGTGACTAATAAATGGGATGTATCAATTAGTAACCTTTAACAGGGGCAGCTGTCATTAATGGGATTCTCTCTCCAACAGATCTGCACACATTTCTGTCACAGATCCTCACTCTGCAAATTTCAGCAGGTGGCTTCGGTGGCGTAGTCGGTAGCATGCTGAGCTTATATGCCCAAGATCGCGGGTTCAAATCCGGCAGAAGTCGTCGGACTATTTAAGAGCGTTAAAATCCCTCACTATTCCTTCCTTCAGAGGGGAAGTAAAGCTGGCGGTCCCATGTAATTTATGGTATGTTAAAGAACCTTCCACTAAGTACACCTGTGTGGAGCTAAATTGTATAGGTTAAGAATGTAAACAACGCTCTTAGGTCCCTACATTCGTTGCCAAGAGCTGACTGCGGTGGCGTTTGGTAGCTAAGTTCTGAACTAGTAGTCGTTGACGGTGAAGTTTGGCGGCTAAAGTAGGAAATATTTGAAAAATTCATAAGTCTGCAGTACTTACTTGAATTAAAAAGCAGATACACACACTAATACAGTCATCACAAATAACACTAGTTATCAGACAGATTCTACACACACCCAAAGTACACGGGGCTACATCACCGCGTTCTCGCAGCCCTTAAACTGAGGAACCAACCAACCAAATTTCAGCAGAACAATTACTTTGAAAATGATAATAGTATTATTGAGAAGAAAATGTGGTAAAACTAGCGGCTTCTCAGGTGCGAGCACAATGTGCAAGGTCATGGAAAAAGCAGCTGCAACCACGCTAAAACCATTAATAATTAATGAAAATTTGCAATTTTTATGCGTAGTTGCAGCTGTAGCTTCCTACGATCCTACTAACTTTTCAGGGTGTGCACTATTCTTTCCTGAAAAAAAATATATATATATACCGGTGAATGAAATTACTGGTCTGAATTTCAAAATAATTTTACTGCTGAATTTCCATAGTTAAAATCTGCTAGGGCTATAGCCTACTAGTGGCAAAATCAGTACAGTTCTTGTTTTTGTTTCACTAAATCAAAACTTGTTACGCCTCCCCATTGGTCTAACAATACCACAATATATCGTTGTGTGTTCTTTATGAATCCCAGCTTTTACCATTTATAAAATTTAACAACTTGGAATGTATGGTTGGTTGGTTCCTCAGTTTAAGAGCTGCGACAACGCGGTACTTTGGGTGTGTGTAAACTCTTTCTGATAACCGGTGTTAATTGTGATGACTGTATTAGTGTGTGTTATCTGTAATTGAGGTAAGGACTGCAGACGATCAATTTCAATTAGTTCCCACTTTTGCAAACCAATGTTACCGTCAACGACACCTGTCTGTGAACTTGGCTACTAGATACCACCGCGACGAACGTTGGAACTTAATAGAGCGTTAATCAAATCTAACCTACAAATTTAGCTTCACACAATTGTAGTTAGTGGAAAGTTCTAGTACATGCCATAAATCAATTACATGGGCCCGCCTGCTTTACTTCCCCTTCGAACGAAGGCATACTGAGGGATTTTTAACACTCTAAAAAATCCGTCGACCACGGCGGGGTTTGAACCCACGATCTTGGGCAAAGAATCTCAGCATGCTGCCTACTACGCCACCGAAGCCGTCTTGGCGCTCTTTGGCGTTGGCTTTTAGAATCTATGTAAATGGTCTTCAGTCAGTCAACAGGTGACAGGGAATCCCCATTATCTTGAATGATGAATGTTAAAATAATACACATACCGAATTAAAAACAAAAATAAACACATTTAACTAACTGTGCATTCACCACTTAATTATTTCCTTAGTAAAGTGTACATTTTGTTAGGCATAAATGTTTATTTATTTGTGTAGAGTATAACAATTTTAACCACCGAGATAAGTACGTTTGCCTGCTACATGTTGACCACCCGAAGAGCGGCGGTTTACATACGTTTAAAAAAATGGTAACTTGATATTGTCATTTGCAAAGGATTGGAGGAGAATTGACAAGGAAATAATCTGATTTAAAATACTTAACTCTTTCCACCAACATTTTTGCAATGCCTGAAATGTAAGCAACATGAGTGACACGCACTATTCATATTAACGAGGGAAAATTGTTTTTGGGTTTAAGTGCGAATAAATCCAATTTCTTACGTGACCTAAAGCTTTTTGGGGGAATACTCTATATCTCGAAATTCAGTTAGTCCTAAACATGCAACCTGCAGGAAAAGTGTCACCCGAGATAGTGTGTATAGCATTATTTCACTGTTCGCTAACTACACCAAATAACTGCCACGTTTTCACATTTACCACCAAGTTCCTTTAAACCCTAAAGTAATAGTCCATTGAGTTTTGGATTATTTTTCTGACTGCTCGCAACTGTACTGGTGTGCGCGTTATAATCGCGGAGAGAGGAGCTGCTTGAAATTCGACGGTTCATATAAAATCACAACTAATTTAAGCATAATTTTATCGATGTTGACACTATAGGCATGATGGTTTATCTTAATCAACACACTAAAGCCACAGTCCTCGCCACTCCAGCATGTATTCATACATAAAACTAAACAACATCATCTCTCTCCGCTCTTATTAATTGCACAACTAACTCACGAAGTAGCTTTCCACGGAGCACGGTGAGTGGATAGCGTGTCGGTCTACTAACCCCAAGATTGCAGGTTCGCTCCTGGCCGTGGTAAGTGATTTTTTAAAGGCGGCAAAAATACGACACGCATGTCATACGATGTTGGCATGTCAAAGAACCCATTTGAATTCAGTAGGCCGTGTTCATAATGGTAAAATTAATCTCGGGAGTTTCCGCCAACACAAAGTTCCTCATTTCTCTACTCGAAAGCGCGAGTGTTCAAGGAGCTTAGATATCTAACCTCCTTGACTTTCATGGTGATTCAAGGAACAAAGAAATTCGACACGCAAGCTACCCTCTGGGTGTCAAATTACAAAGCTTGCACCCGTCACCCGAGGCCATACGATATTATTATTACTCACGATATTATTATTACTCACGAAGTAATTGCAATTGCGTTGCAAAAAAGAAATTGTGAAGGCATTTATTTCGACATTACACACATCGTGGTAGATAAAATTACCTTTTCCCTTATCTGCCCTCATCAGAAGATTTTCTTGTTAGTTCTGTAACTTTGCTTGTTTCTGTAGATAGCGGTAATAATAAAAGTGTTTCTTATGTCGTGTTGAGCGGGATAAGACCAGTGAGCTTTTAATGATGCACGGAGCCTGTATTGATCTGCCACAGAGACCGATCTTGTCGCCGAAGGGTCACCACCCGCTACTCCATGTGACATTTTAACAGGCAGGGGTTCATACCCTCGCCAGTGCATTCTCCATGTGCTATATGCCAACATTAACTGAACGGTGTTGCAATGCCATGGCATAAGGCTTCATCTAGACTCGGGAGACGTGTGGGTTCAAAATGCTGGATGAATAACTAGACTCGTAAGGATTAACATTAGACGAGACGTTCGCAATGCAATTGAGGTTGAGTTTTGTTGCATGTCTAATTTTAATATGTACATTATGTCACTGTCGCAGGTCCGCCTTACTATTTATCCTCTTAATTGGGGGGTTTTCAGATATTTTCATTGGGATTCAGGACGAGGTGGCAAGGAAGGAAGGCACACATACATACGAGACTGTATTAGCCTACTTTCGATTTTTTCAAAAAATGAAAGTAAACTTATGAGATCTACGCAGGGCCAGAAATTGTGTGTCTGTCTGTGTGTCTGTATGTGAGTGAGTGAGTGTGTGTACTCTAAATATATGTTTCCCCCTATCAATTCGAACACGGTGAAACCGAATTGAACGAAATTTGGTACAGAGGTAGAACTAGTAAACGGCACCTCAGTGTTATGTTTTATACCGTCGGCAACTTGACGGAAACGTAATGGCGGCCACCCAAATGTTCAAAGCTTAAATCAAATTACGACTAATCTAATCATCCGATCTCTATCAAATTTTGCAACAACATATATTTATATGGTGAGCGTTTTTTTTTTAAAACAAAACTACAAGGTCATCAGCCCAATAGTTTGCTGATGGCGGCCATGTATGTGTGCAAATCGATTCCCCCTATCAATTCAAACACGGTGAAACCAAATCGAACGAAATTTGATACCGAGGTAGCACTAGCAAAGGGTACCTCAGTGCCATGTTTTATATTGCCGCCATCTTGACAAAAACGGAATGGTGGCCACCCAAATGTTAAAAGCTAAAATCAAATTACGACCAACCCAAGCATTTGATCTCTTCCAAATTTTGCAGCAGCATAACCTTTTGTGGCAAGCACCTTTTGACTGAATTACAAGGTCATGAGCCCAATAGTTTGCAGATAGTGGCCATGAATGTGTGCAAATCGATTCCCCTTATCAATTCAAACACGGTGAAATCCAATTGAATGAAACTTTTTACAGAGGTAGCACTAACAAAGGGCACCTCATATTCATGTTTAATAACCGTATAATATAGCACGTTGTATTTCAACAAGCTACTACAACCAACATTCAATCGTCCTCCTTGAAAGGGTCGAAGAGTTTTAACAATACCCATGCATTTAGGAGAAAGTAGGCTATATGTACTTTACTGAAAATCTTGTTTTGAAAACGTTCACATCACAGTATGCTATGAATGGAATAAATTCAGTAAGTGAGTTTGTCAACAAGGGTCACCTAAGAGAATCATGCATTCCACATTAGCGGCTAGCGCATCGCTTTCTGTCTAATGCCGACACATATGTAAACCTTTAATATGTCAAAAGTACTCGTCGGATTTGGAAAATGAGCACATCACTGAACTTTTCGCTTGATTCTTAGTTGTCCATAGTCCTTAGTCAAATTTGAAAAAAAAAAAAAAAAAGTTGCTAGTTTCCCGTTAAATACGTATGTGCTTGGAACGCAATGGACTGTGTTGTATGCGTTCCTTAATAGGATTTACGAATTTGAAAACAGGTGGCCCTCTTAGCTGTTTATACAACACACTGTAGCGGAAAAAACATAGCTGTATCTGAAAATAAACATGTAATTATATTATTCACATATGAGGGAGGATTTAGGGTTAGGCCTACGCATTTCGCCCATCACGCAGTCATCTTCAGATCCGGATCACTAGGGGTAATATTTAATTTTGAAGTATAATATTTTCAAACGTGTTGTTCTTTTATTAATAGGCCTATATTTAGCATTACAATTCACAGTGAATCTCGTTATTATCTGTTTATTCTATTCTATATTGTTGTTTTATAGGTTTGAGTTTATGTATGCGTATTGAACACATGTAAATAGTTCAATAATATATAAATACAATATATTAAGGCATGAACACTAGTTCTTACAATGACTATGCTTACTTATCCGTTTAGAGAACTCCAGATCTGGCACGGACGTTGCACAGGCGTTGAATTGTCGCTAGACTCTCCTCACTTGCCGCTAGCCACCGCCTAAAGCATGGAATACAGCATTCATACTGTTAAATATACCGTGTGTCTGCAAAGTCTCTCCGCAGCGCGTGTCACGCCTTGCGGGACGTGTTGGGTTGGCAGTACATTCATGTTAAGTTGTTACAAAGAAAACAATTACATTAAATTAAGTAATGCAATTATAGGCCTAAATACGTTACTTGCCACTATGACACTATGCTCCGCAAAATTTCCACCAGCACGGAAATCCTCTTCCACTAAAGACGCACGCTCTTCAGTAGTCAGCATTCCCACTAGCCTCAGCCTACACAAGAACACAACTTACAGCGCCAACACTGTCACGCACAGCACTCACTGTCAGCAATAATGAACCGGTATTCCCAAAGCTATCACTCCAGTTAGAGGTCAACATGGAACAAGTGTATGCTTATGTTGCTTTTAGTTGTATGAAATCGTAAAATTGCCTCCAAACGTTCATCTCCGTATTGTAACTCGCTGAGTGTGAATCGACCATTTATGAACATAGTATAAAGAGCAGATGGCCTCGATGTCATTCCCCTTAAATAGCAATCATTACCATCATAATGTAACAAATTGACATGCATCGAACATTTTCCATCACCCTGTGCAATATATACAAATGGGTAAATATGTTCATGCACAACAGTGTACATCAGGAGTGATAGCAAGCGGCTTCGGTGGCGTAGTTGGTAGCATGCTGAGCTTCTATGCCCAAGATTGCGGGTTCAAACCCAGCCGAAGCCGTCGGATTTTTAAGAGCGTTAAAATCTCTCAGTATGCCTTCCTTCGGAGGGGAAGTAAAGCCGGCGGTCCCATGTCATAGATTTATGGCATGTTAAAGAACCTCCCACTAATTACACCTGTCTGAAGCTAAATTGGATAGGTTAGGAATGTAAACAACGCTCTTAGGTTTCTACGTTCGTTGCCAAGAGCCGACTGCGGTGGCGTCTAGTAGCTAAGTTCTGAACTAGGCCTAGTAGTCGTTGACGATGGCATCTGGCGGAAAATCAGGAACTATTTGAAAAAAACAAAGTTGCAGTCCTTACATAAATTAAAAAAAAAACAGATACACAAACTAATACAGCCATCAAAATTAACACCGGTTATCAGACAGATTCTACACACACCCAAAGTACACGGGGCTACATGACCGCGTTGTCGCAGCCTCTAAACTGAGGAACCAACCAACCAACCAGTAGTAATAGCATTTACATTATAAACCTTTCAAATAACTTTCATCAGAAGTACGATGTCTTTACGTATTTAATTTCATTCATACCGTGAAATATATTTATTAATCTCAGTTATTTGTTAGCAGTGTGTAATATTGCTGAGAACTTTTTAAATGGCAATGGTATTGCTTCAAAATTGGTTCTATCACTTTCATTTAATTAGTGGAATGCTATTTCTGTTCTGAATGACGCGTCGTATCGCATCCCCATTAAAAATGTGCCAGAGGAGACGAATCGCTCACGCGCGAACATTCGCTTAATAGGATTGAATTACCATGATGAGAAGAGTAATTAAAAAAGAAATCGAAATTCGTGAACAATTTGTAATTCATGTTTTAATATAGACTTATTATATCATTGCTTTAACTACGAGACTGGAAGGGATGGGTGTTAAGTTGCATATCTGCTCAGCTGGGGGAAGTATGTGTAAAATATGCAAATAGGACGGGGAGAAAAATCACATGCCACACACAATTCAGACTGTAAGTGGTATGAGGTAATAATTTTAACGGGATATACCGCGATGACACGAAGGCAGGTGCCACGTTTATTTCAACACTTGATATATTATACAGGGCGATTCTGAAATATTATTAACGAATAGACCTACCAGGACGAACATCTGTGGAGGAATAGATGGCGGACAGTGCAAGCAAAACTACTGTGTTTCGAGTGTTGTAAAACAAATTCATATTACAAGTTTTAAGTCGGTCAACAAAATCCAAGCCAATTACTGGGACATACGTAAATTAAATAAAAAAATAGATCATCATCATCATCATTTATTGCATTAAACAGGCCTTTGAGGCCTACAGCAGAAGCACAATAGGAAAAGATAAATATCACAAATATTACAAAAAAATATAACATAGGAAAAAATATTTCAAAACACACAAAAATATATATATATCCAATAAAAGGAAAGTCAATCATAAGAGGAGGTATTTTTTGCCGATGGCACTCCAACTTTTCCGGTCCCTAGCATCATCCTCCACGGCTGTCGCTTCCACTTCTTGAAGGATCGTCGTCACTCGATCTTTCCATCGTGTTCTCAGGCGTCCTCTCGGGCGTTTTCCCGTGGGTTGAGATTGGAGGACTCTCTTAGGAAGGGATCCGTCCGCTCGTAAGACATGTCCAAACCATTGTAGTCGCCTCTGTCCAAATATTCGTCCAATGTGTGGCTTGCCAAATTTCTGGTACAGGTCTTCTTTCTTTCTTCTCTCCCATTTTCCTTCCATGTTATTGTAGACGGGTCCATATATCTTTCGAAGTACCTTTCTTTCAAAAGCACATATACAATCTTCTGTCGTTGCTGATGACGCCCAAGTTTCACAGCCGTATAAAAGTGCTGGCCTCACCAGTGCCGTGTATAGATGGACTTTGTTCTTCTGAGATATCAGACGAGATTTGAAGATATTGTTCATACTAAAGAACACACGATTCGCACTTGTTATGCGTTGATGTACTTCTTTCGTCACTTCACTTTTGCTGGTTAATATTGAGCCCAGGTACTTGAACCCTTCAACTTAAAGAAAAATTAGATGCGATAAAAAATACACCCTCTGTCTGAAAAGTTCGGTGAATGGGCTACATTACGAACGGATTGTTGGATTACCTGAAACAGCTGTTACTGTCCTTCGAAGTAATTCCCGTGGATGGTTATGCACTTCTGAGAACAACTGAACAAATCCTGGAAACTCCTGGCATAGTTTTCTTTAGGAATAGCCTTCAGTTTGGGTCGCCAAAACTCTAAATTATGAAAATCAAGAGAGAAGCGTGAATTTATGCAACCTGCCTTGCACACCTGATAGACGGGCGGCAGTGAGAAGGGTGAATTTATGCAACCTAACGTGCACACCTCTTCGACGGCTGGCAGTGAGAAGGGTGAATGTTTCGTGGAATGGAATGGTCCTGAAAACCATCGTCACGGGTGACAAGACCTGGTGCCTGAGGTACGGCCTTGGAGGCAAGCGTCAAAGTATGGAGTATCGGGGTCCAGGGTCGCCGAAAAGCCCTGAATGGCCAGAGGTTTTCGGAAATTTCGGACATCCAACGAAATGTGACGACCCAACTGAAGGCTATCTCTCAGGAAGACTATGCCAGGACTTGTACAGCCGTTCTAAGAAGTGCAAAAACATCCACGGGGATTACTTCGAAGGATAGTAACGACTGATTCAGGTAAGCCAACAATCCGTTCGTAATATAGTCCCATTCACCGAAATTTTCAGACAGAGGGTGTATATACCAGGTGAATCAGCTGCCCCTAATAATATTTTATTATGCATCCCAACTAACGCGAGTAATCAGGAAGTTCGATTTCTCTGCTTGCATCCCGTAAGCATAGCATAGCTAGCATATCCTGCAAACGACACTGAACACTATAACTATTCCCTCGATGTGACTACAGACTAATACATGGCATGACTGCCTTTATTTACATTCTAGTTAAATACTAAAGAAAATTCAAAACGTTTGGATTAATATGATGGACATTTTCTCATAATTTTCTCAAACGTATATGAATACCTTAACACATAGGACTATCTTACGTTTCCTATATCCAATATGATGCATCATGAATGATGATTGATCCAATTCTGATAGCAGGTTAAAGGTGAAAAGGACAGTTAGGTAGATATTTATGTCATGAAGTATTCTTTATTAAGAGCTAGATAGCATAAAGATGCGTTAGCAAATGTTATTGTGATGTCTGTGGCAGTGTGTGTATTTGTTATTCAGATAAGGACGCGGCCGTGACATTAAGTTAGGAAACATCCCGGCATTTGTCTGGAACAGAAGTGAAAAACAACGGAAAACCACTTCCAAGATGGCTAAGATGACAATCGAACCCACCCTCCCCTGCTTTTCCTCACGAAGCTGAATGTACCGCATTCCAGCCCTTACGCCAGAATTAAATTTCTTGAAGAGCCGTGAATCGAACCCACACCACAGCCTCCACGAGGGGGTCATTTACAAATACACACACTATTACAGTCAACAAATAAAACATGTTATAGACAGATTCTACACACAGCCAAGTACACGGGACAACATTAGCACGATGCATAAAGCTCCGAAATTAACAAGAACAAGAACAAAAACTAATCTTTCTATATGAAGTAATTCCATAAAGTCTCTCTGCTCTCTCAAGCACTAGCGGCAGAAGTTACATACGACGTAATGGAAAGTCATATTTGTAGCTCTTCACAAAATTTGATGCGACTTGAGATCGTTACCTCATTTCCACTTAACACAGTCTTTTAGCGGAGCGCGCTTGTTTGAGGAGTGCGCCAACTTCAACTTTCTGCTTGGAGGAACGTCTTCTCTGCACTGGCTTCTCAAGAACGAGCTCAATCCTTCCTTTTCAAATAAATTAACATCATAACTTCTACAGTTTCGTTTCTCCAGTTCGCCATTATGTCTCCTAGTGCAACAATACTTTCAATCTTCTCCGAAGAGATATTAGAGTATGAGAAAAGAAAATCCTATTAATAGCAGCATTTTCTGTGCGTTGTGGAAATTAGAATATTTTCATTACGCGGTTTGAATGAATCTATAGTAAATCCTTTGACAACTTACTATCAGTAGTAAAATCTTTAACCACCATCCCTCAGCAAAATTGAGTATAAATCCATGAAAGCATTTACTGTTACAGTGGTGTCAGGAAGATAAGTAAGACAATACTTTAATGTGCCTAATTAAATTGGATTTTTTATTATTTAGACAATTTACCCTCTAGGTTGGTGGTTCCCACGGACTCAGCGAGGGAACTCACCACTACCGCCTCTATGGGCAGTGTCCTGGAGCCTGGAACAACGGGTCGGAATGGATACAACTGGGGAGGTGTGATCAGCACTTCGCCCAGGCGGCCTCACCTGCAAAGCGAACAGGGGCCTCATGAGGGATGGGAAGGGATGGAAGATTGGGATGGATAGGCGAGGAAGAGGGAAGGAGGCGGCCGTGGCCTTACAGTAGGTACTGTCCCCGATAATCCGAATAGTAGGCTGTCAGATATCCGCCCCCTCAATCGGATTGTCAATAATCAGTCGCACCGGCACAGCTACATCAATGAAAATGGCACTGACAGATACTACCGAGATTAGAGCACAGTAGTTAACAAGAAATTATTGTGGAACACACCAAAATATACGGGGGTTCATACTTACCTTTCACTTACCTATTCAAATTAATCTCGGGTCTGGGTTTTCAACTGGATCACTTAATAGTATGCCCTCACAATAACCTCCACCTCGATATTTAAAATGAACCAAGTCGAAAACAAGAAAATTTAAACTGCACAATAATTTATTTCACATAAAGAAAAATATAATTTAACATAATTTAACAACAAAATATACGTGGCAATCAGAAGCCATTGTCAATGCAACCATGTCCTCCTGTAGGACTTGTAGACTTCACATACAAGATTTCAGCTTTCTCCAGCTCAAAAGAACGTAATAATAACAACAATGCACTTTGGAATGGATAAGGAAGCTGGGACGAGACATAAAGCATTTGTTTCCTTGTTCATAAACTTCACATTTTATTTATAACCACAAGGCTGCTATGTAGATGACCTTGGCCTCTATCATACAGTTAACTGGCCACCTGCGATACACCCTGCACCGTGTCGCATGCTTGCTTCGTCAAATGGACACACCTGTCCAGCCAATGTTAGCATATGCTAGTTACTTCAGAGCCTAGCTCCTTTTCAAAACACTTTAAATGTTCACATCTCAACTCAAATATTATCACGCAAATCTTTTAAATGCTCCTTCAAATATCAATGGATTACTCTAATAATCCCAAATCTTGTTTAATTGTATAATCCAATTGTTGAACAAGCGTTGTTTAGAGTATAATAACGAAAACGCTTAATGTTTATAACAAAATGTTCATTAATTATTTATAACATTTTAAATTGTTTATAACATTGTCAAACGACAATTGAACAATTTATACACGCCTCTATTAATCCCGTTCGTTTCAAATTATTATTAAAGATATTTACATAGTTATTTACATTATTTATATTATTTATATTAGAAATACATTAAACCACACGTTTATCCGGTTGATAATTACTTAAATCGTGGTGATATAATCGACCAATGAAGGTTAGTTATATTTAAATTTTAGATTCAGGTTTAATAAGATTTAATAATTATTATTATTTGTGACGGTAACCTCCGTTCAAAATCGTTATCTCAAATTATTTAAACACTCTTGTTAATTTTAACAGTAACTTCACATGACTAATTTTCAATGGACCTGAACAATACACTCAGCGGAAAAATACCTCGCTCAAAACGCACAAAATTGCACCAAAATTGGCCCATAATTCATCATATATCTCATTATATATGGCATCAAAATCTTCCACAATACACACAAAAAACCTCCACTCATAAATTCATCATCTTCATCAAAATTACTGTGGGAACCTCCTTCACTTATTACAGGGCATTATTCATCAGCGACTTTTACACGTCCACTGAACTAACGATTATACATCCATAGTTCCTCTTTAAAAATTCTTATATTCATCAATTGTATCAAAAACTGTTATTATATTTAACCTTCGTGGGTTTCATTCATGAATCGATATGAAGTAAAAATTTGCCAGCCACAAATAAATTTAATAGCAAATACGATTAGACACGCCTCCCTGGTCTATCAAAATTGAGATTAATATCATCAAAGTCTTGCAGTATAAAAAAATACTATCTTCAATCAAAATTCATCTAAACTGCATAAATAATCGAATAGAATACAATTAGACTGTGGACTGCAAATATTATTGTTCCAATCTAGAATTGAGAAAAAACTCCTATCAAATGTTCATTACTATAGTGTACTCAATAAATCGTAATCAAAGTTTATATTTCATAAAATTGTCTATAATGCAATGGTATTTAAGAATTGACGATAAATGTCTAAGTTGCAATCATGTTCATAAAACGACTAGTCTTTCCAAGATCGTCGATAAAGTAGTAGATTTTAACGCTCTAAAATCTTTTAATCATTCTTCTTTCTTGAGGATGACAGAAAATTGGTCAAAGTAATTTACTGAATAGAATTACTTTAATAAAATGACACGCTGTCTGAATTCAAATTTGCCATAGAAAATCGTTAACTTTACAGTTAAATCCTGACTACAAAAATATGCAAATTACTGAAAGAATATATTTTATCAGTCTCAACTGATCCAAAATTATTTAAATATGCCAATGACATAATAATGTCTCAATAAATCGTAGAAAAAGGCATAAATCAGCAAAGTGTACAGAGTACAGAAATATCAAGCAAGAATATGGGGCAAAATATATGGGACAGAAAATATGGGAAAAATGGTTGCTCAGATATCGCTAAAAGGCTCAAATAAATCAAGAAACGTTCACGACTACCTTATCTGTTGATTGAAGTTCTAGAGGAAAATTTCCAAAGAAGACTGCTGTTGGTTCCATTTCACCACCGTAAAGATGTGCTCCGACCTCGAACCTGGAACCTGCGCCCTCGGAGAATAGAACAGTTTCCTCCTCCGGAAATAGCACTGCTCCGTGTAGACGATAGACATCCTTCTGGCAAAACTCTTCTTTGTGAGCCGGGTCCACCCTGGCCTCTCTTGAAAGTTCCCTGAAGTTCTGGTAGAAATTCGCCATGAAGTTTATTGCAATTATTTCCGCAGAAATGTTCATAATTGTGGAGTATGAAGATATTTCCACTGCCATTTGATGTAATTCAGCGATGGATTATGATGCATGAGTGTAGTTGGATGTTCACTACATGCTCGCTTTTGTAGAATGACGATTAACGAAGCTCCATGCTGCTATTTCACTCCATCGATGTATGTCCCAATTGCATTAAAGTTTTAGTCTTCCATCTCCACTTCCGTTATAATAATAGTCGAAAGTACTGCCAGATTATATAGTTCCATTGTAGAATGTAGCGTTATATCACCAAATGTAATCTTCAGTATCACGGTTGCAATACAAGTGTCAGCCGTAGCGTAGAATGTGGTATTATAAAAGTGCTTCTCAGGTGTCGAGAAAATCACTTTTGTCTGCAGTCTTAAAATGCGAATATCTTCCAAAGTATAATAGTGAAAATGTTCAACTTTCGTACACGCCTCAATATTGTAATGCACAATTGAATTAGCATAAATGCAGTAGCTAACTCTTGATAGATAATCTTGTAGACTCGTTTATGTGTGCGCTCCAACTTCGCCTAGTTTTAGTAATCGTAAAATTGCACTGCTGCACACTCAGTGCTTGTTCGATGCTGTGGGCTCTGCCACACTTGCTAATGACGACTTGCTTCACTTAAGAACTCGAAGTCTGACAATATGAGAATCAGAAAAATGAGCCTTGAGAGCCTCCTCTCTGCTGTGCAAGGCCTTTTATCAACTTCTTAAGGGGCGTATCCATCCCTTCCATAGCTTGTTCCTCCGTCATTGCTAGAAGTTCTAACTTTGGCTATACTTGACGGATTTTCAAATTTCAAAAACTCATAATTAATTTCTTCAAAATTCCAAATCAATGCCATAACTGAAAATAGATTTCCACAATTCTGCATCCCAGAAGTAATTAAATATGGTAGTTTCAGTAATCTCCGTCTCCCTCCAAACTATCATTCATTGGTTCGAGCCTCTCCTCCAATAGCGTAACTTCTTCCTCAGCACAATTCCATGCTTCCCTGCGACTGCGTCGTAAATCTCAGATCCTTCTCGAACAAAATCATGACGTCACCAAGAATCTCAGCTCATCCAGCCTACTTGCATAAAGTCTGCGTCATCCGTGCCTACGTCATGAATATACACATCACAACTATTACGGCCATAACTTTATTCACATATGCCAATACAGCCACCGTGGTCTCAGTATAATTCAATTTACGGGGGCATTCTCCCTTCACCACGTTTTAAAAACAGTTGCAAATTGTTTTTAAACTCAGTTATAAATATCTGAATTCACTTGAACACGAAATTGAATTATTATTGGCTTACTCTTGGATAATATTTCTTCAAGTTTCCAGCATTGAACTTGCCATATACGACATCATTCTCATCATCGTAGAGTTCATAACAGTTGTTTCCATAAGCATTCGTAATTCTGAACGGACCCATAAACACTATTCCAAACTTGGGATAGATTTTCTTACTCACATCAGCCTTGACAGGTCTGCGTAGTAATACCAGATTTCCAATTTCTAAGGGAGCACCAAAACGTTTTCCAGCTACTCTTTTCAGTCGTTTTTGTGCTGCTCTCTGGAGTTGTTCTTTCGCTCTGTCAATTCTCTGTTGCCTTCCTAGGTCGGGATCTCTAGGAACGTGGTTGAAAAGATTGTCCCACGGCCTTTCTGGGTTTCTTCCTAGATAAAGTCTCATTGGCACCTCTCCTGTGCTCTCCTGCACTGTAGAATTTAGACACTCCTCAATAAGGGGTACAAATCTCACCCAAATAGTATGATCTTTCGGACAGAAAATTCGACAAAATTTCGAAAATTCAGCCATGTATCTTTCTGAAGAATTCGATTCCGGATAGCGCACGCTTGAAAATATGTGCTTAATACCGAGCCTTTTCATATCTGCAGTAAATTCTAAGGATTTAAACTGAGCTCCATCATCCGATAGTAGATATTCTGGTTTACCAGCTTTTGGAAATACAGCATGTTCCAGTCTGCTTACAACGTTCCTCGTGTTAGCTTTTTGCATGGGACTCATTGTTACAAATTTCGAGAAGACATCCACGGTAACCAACAGGTACTGATTACCCTGGTATCCCTTCGAACAGGGGCCAAATATGTCCGTCGCCATGAGTTCATTCGGTTTAGAGGGAATCATAGCCTTAGGTTTTCCTTTTAATAGAGCGGAAGCATACTTTGCTCTTTGACATTTATCACATGAACGAATGACATTAGCAATGCTGGAACGCATGTTAGTCCAAATAAATCTCTCTTTAAGAGTATCAAGAGTTTTATCTAGACCGGCATGTCCAGTTGCGTGATGAGCTACCCACAATAAATTGACAACAAGTTTAGGTGGCACGACTATTTTGAGCTTTGTATGCGCAGAGTCAGCATACTTACATATGACGTCTCCACTCAAGACAAAGTGTCGTGAATCTCTCTGTGTAGCTGCATAGTCAACATCAGTATTGTCCATGTAACCCTTAAGGAACCTGTACATTTTCCTGATTGGAGCGTGTCTCTTCTGTGACACACCGATTCGGGCTAACCTCCTAACGGTCTCTTGATCTTGCTGCTCCAATTGTACATGGTGTATCTGCACATTTTTGATTTATTTATTTATTTAATCGTATGGTGAATTACATAAAAACAAATCACAAATCCAAGTTCAAGTTTTGGAGCCATTCCACAGTACATTCTCGAAGATGAAACAGATCACTAGGGCTCCCGGAGTAGGCGTGTAGAGGGCAGCGCTGGATGATATGGTCCATGGTCTGTTCCTCCTCATTGCATTGACACAATGGGAAATCTATCCAACCCCACTTATGGCATAGGTAATTGCAACGGCCGTGCCTGGTTCTCAGTCTATTGAGGCGACACCATAATTTTCTAGGATGGTCAAATCCTTGTATTTTTACCGTTGGGTTGATCTCTTGGGCACTAGTTCCAGACGTTGAGTTTGACCACTCGTCCTGCCAGCATTGGTTTAGGTTGAATCGATTTGCCAGAAGTTGGTCGGCCAATAAACTGGTTGGTCTCCTCGAATGAAGTCGCTTCGGTGGTGGGTGGCAGAACTCCTGGTGTATTGGTAATGAGGGAGAAGCATAGATCTTCTTTGCTTCTCTGACCAGAGCTTCCTTCCTCCTCAGGTGAGGTGGTGGAATGTGGCTGAGTACTGGTAGCCAGTGGCGAGGGGTTGACTTTATGGTACCGGTTACATACTTACATACGACGTCTCCACTCAAGACAAAGTGTCGTGAATCTCTCTGTGTAGCTGTGATAGGGTTACGTGATAAAGCATCAGCCAGTAAGTTGTCTTTCCCAGGCTGATGGACAATAGTGGCATTAAATTGTTGGGTGAACAAAGCCCAACGTGTCAATCTATCACTAGACATGTCAGTTTGCAGCATAAACTGAAGTGCTTTGTGATCTGTAATAATGATAACCTTGTGTCCCAGCAGCATTTTCTTCCACGCTTGCAAAGCTGTTACAAAAGCTAAGATTCTAGTTCTGTCGTAAAGTAGTTTTCCTCGTGTTTCTTTAATTTCCGACTAGTGAACGCAATGTAGTGCTTGTTGCCTGCCTCGTCTTTTTGGTATAAGACTGCACTAATGCCTATTCTTGATGCATCAGGCTCAATATAGAACACCTTCTCAAAGTCTGGGTACTCCAATTTAACGTTGTTTCTGAGCATCTCCTTTGCTTTCTCAAAAGCCTCGTCTGCTGCGGTACTCCATTTCCATCTATTATTCTTCTTGAGTAAGTCATACAGAGGGGCCATAATTTCAGAGTATCTCGGACAGTGGCTGCTGATGAATTGGCATGCGCCTACAAATTCTCTGACTTGTTTCACCTTAGTTGGCTTTGGGAACCTTGTGATCGCATCTACTTTCTGCATGTTCGGATGATATCCATCCTTATCAATAGTATGCCCCAAGTAGTTGATCTCCTTCTTCATGAATTGACATTTTCCAAAATTGACCTTAATATTGGCCTTCCTTAAATTTTCAAACAACTTTCTCAAATGCACTAAATGTTCTGCGGCGTTGGGTGAAGATACAATTAAATCGTCAATGTAGCAGATTACATTTTCCTTTACTTCGTCAGTGAGCTTGCTATCAAGTGCTCGAATAAGTGCTGGTCCACTGTTGACCATTCCAAAAGGCATTCTCTGGAAGACCCATGACGTCTGGTCAAATAAGAATCCAGTGTACTGCATACTTTCTACTTCCAGTTCAACTTGGTAAAACGAAGATGTCAAGTCAAGAACACTGAAACATGCTCTCCCTTTGAACTTTCTAAGCAGATCTCTAATCTTAGGTGGTCGGTCATTTTCTGGAAGAAGCTTTAAGTTGATGGTGCGAGCATCGAGACAGAGACGTATCTGACCATTACTTTTCTTGACTACAGTGATGGGGTTTATGTAAGACGACGCCTGTTTTTTTTATAATCCCGTCTACCTCCATTTTTCTGATCAACCCTCGTAATTCTTGGTAGTATTTCTCAGGTATGGGGTATATTTTCTTTTGGTAAGGGGTTTCATCGGTCAGCCTTATCTTATACTTATAGTCTTTAATCAATCCAGGCTTTTCATCAAATATATCTTGGAATTCTTTTATCAAATCCTCAAATTCCCCCTGAATTTCTTCAAATCCTTCAGTTTTTCTACTGGGTATTTCTGTTACATTCTCCACTTCATCGATAATGGTATTTAAAGTCTCTTCCCTAAGGTCTATCTCCAGACTGTTTTTCCCGTCCTGTTCTTCGATCTCTTCTGTGATCATGTACCCATCATTAAAGCTAATAATCCTATTCTTCATATCAATAATGGCTCCAACTTTCGATATAAAATCGATTCCTAGCACAATGTCGAAATGGATCTTGTTCACCACAATAAAGATCTGTTCATAATTCCTTCCATTAATTTCAAAGTTCAACAACACTTGGATTTTGCATTTCACTGCCTTGTCTTGGAAAATTCCTCTCACTTTGACGGTAGAAGCAGGTAAAACTGTCATGTTTTCTCCCTTTAATAGACTTTGATAGCATTCATCAGAAATGATAGAAATAATTGCGCCGGTATCCATAAGAGCTTTGTACTGTTGGCCATCTATCAGTACAGAAATAATAGGTAAGGCACATGGTCTTTCCTCTTTGACGATTCCCCTCTCTTCTAATAAATCCTCATCAGTTACTTCGTAAATTTCATTGATGGTAATTATGTGTGGTGTGGCAATGTATTCATTGTTTCTCACTTTCGTTGAGAAATTGGCGTTTTTTTGTGTTACCAATTTCGAAGTTCCCCTGCTGGCTTGTAGAAGGACCAGGATCGATCACTAAATCCTGTCTTTTCTTCTGATTTTCAGCTTCCTTCTCTCGTAATTCCTTCAAATACTGCTGACTTTCTTTCTCTCTCTCTTGATACTTGTCCGGTGTCATAACCTGACCTTGAGAATTCTGATTCCGATTCTGGTACTGGTTATTTCTGTTGTAGTTCATATTGTACCCATTGTTATTATAGTATCTACCTCTTCCGTTATTATAGTTCCCTCTATTGTTATTTCAGCCTCGTCCTTGCTGATATGGACGGTAACCTTGTGATCTGTTGTTGCGAAAATAATTGTTCCTGTGAGGACCTATATTTTCAGTTTTCTCTTCAGCAGGCGTATCAGTTTGCTGAACTTGATCCATGTAGAATGTATTAATGTCTTTGAATTCGTGCCTCTGACTTTTTGAATCAAAATTGGCATCGGACTCGTGTAGTCAAGCCTTCTCAATAGTTCGTCCATACTGGTCAAATACCTGATATTTGACGATATGATAAGCCTTCTCACCTCCACAGGTAGCATACGAGAAATAGCATCTATCAACTGCTCTGTCGACAATGGGGGTTGCAAAAATCTCAAGCGCGATAACTGGCTCGTGAAGAAATCAGCGTACCGTGTTGGAAGAGTACCCGAATACTTCCTCGAGTATACCTCAGCTCTTAATGAATTTTGTGCTTCTATTGACCAGAATCGTTTTATCAGTGCCTCTGCAAATTCATCGAAATTACTAAAAGTGTACCGAAATGCTCTGAACCACTCAAGGGGTCCTCCAGCTAGAAATCTTTCTACGATTCTCATCTCTCTTTCTCTAGGAATATGGGCTTCAATAAAATAGTCTTTCAGGTTTCTGATGTACTCTATCGGTGTTAGACTATCTGTATTACTAAATTTCTGAGGCTTGTCCTCAAAGTTTCGGATGACTGTCACATTTCTTGGATATGAATCCATGTAATTCTTCCCACTATCACGATATTTCCATTCAGGTTCAATATTCCTATCCTCTTCTTCTTCCCGGAATCTGAATATACGTTCCTCAGGACTAATATCTCTCTCTTCTGTAGCGAGGTTACATCTTCTCACGTAATTCCTATTATCTTCACAAGTCAACCCTTCTGGATCCTTATCTGTGATTTCCGTGATGACTTTCCTAATCAACTCTTCTTTATACGTTTCCATCATGCTAGCTTCTCCTAGTTTCAAATTCTGAAGTTTGCTCGTAGTTTCATTGACATCAGAGACAACCTTATGAATTTGTTCCTCTAACGCGGTTTTTAATGCTTGCACGTCCTGGCCTATTTGAGTTCTATCCTCTACCTGCTTTTCGGATAGCAAATCCATCCTTATACTCAAATCCTTTCTAATTCGAACTACCTCATTATTTATATCTACCTGTGTACTGGCAAGTTTTCGTTCAATTCGCTCCTGAATCTGATTGACATGTTCCCCACTTGACCTGTTCCATTCATCTTTCCAAACCGTTACATTTGCAGTTAACATTTCAGCAATATCTACTTCAATGTCTTCCTTAAGTAAACGATTATGATCTAAGACTTGGGTCCTCATGACCTCTACATCATGTTTTAATCCAGCTAAAGAAGCTGTTGTCCTAACAGACTCGTCAACCAACCTAGTTGTTAAAGCACTAATGTTACGAGTACAAAGCGTTTTTGAAGTTTCAATTTCTTCTCTAACCTTATTAACATCAGTTTGAACTTTGGCAATGTCTACAAAAACTGTATTAACTTCTATTTGCATCTTATTGATATCGCTTTGCATATCATTAACATCAGAATGAATATTATTTATGTCTACTTGAACGTTTGACACATCGGTTCGAACATTTCTAATCTCTCTTTGAACTTCTTCTACCTTGTCTTGTACAGTAGCAACATCATTCCTAACAACGATTACTTCTGCTCTAGCACATGAAATATCACCCCGGACATTAGCAACATCAAGATTCAACATAGTAAGGTCTTTCTTGACTGAATCAACTTTTCCTTGTACATTGGAAACATCTTTATGGACATTGGATAAATCTACTTTAACACCCGAGACATCCTTGTGAATGTCAGTCACGGCATTCTGGATTCCCTGGGTACTGGTCTGTAAACGCGACACATTATTTTCCAAGTTTGCAGAACTGGTCTGAAGAACTTTCAAACTTTCATCCAGCCTAATAGACAAATTACCAGCATTCTCCTCCATCATCTGCTTCATTCGACTAGCATTCCTAGCTTCCATCTCCTTCACACTTTCATTCATGCTATCTTTCAAATTAGCAGACAAACTGTTGGACATCTCCTCCAACATCTTCCTAATACTCTCATCTGCCATCGCAATAATATTTCAATAATAGACTGCTTTAGGGACATACATCAAACAGAGCAAGATAACAACATCTGAGCAACATCTTTCACCATATATAAGTTTGAGCTATTTTCTGTCTTAAATCTAACTTATAATTACCTTATAATTAACTTTCGTAGACACTTCATGTTGAAACAAACTCAAGCACATGTTCAAATTTCTTTGGTTCATTCTAAATATCCTAACACAAATAATTTACATTTACAATCCAAATAGATTAATTTTATCTTTAATATGACTAAACATGTCATAAGCCGGTCAAATAAACTAAGAATCAAGATCATAGGCGATTTTTCTAAGTTTCCAGCCTATTTAACCTCTCTCAGGTTGTATAAGATCTGATCTTTTCTGAGTGTAATTTTCCTAATACAACACAACATTTAATCCCTATATAATCACACTCTCAAATTCTACAATTGGCCAAGACATCTAACAAAGAATCAACCTCTTTATTTGAGTCTTCACAATCCCATTGACATCGATAACTTGGTAATCCAATGTTATTCGAACACTCCACACGTTGATTGCACCAATCCAACTGGCGTTCAACCTGGTAATCCAGTTTTTTCGATCCCCACGAAATTGCGGCGCCAATCCTACTGTCCCCGATAATCCGAATAGTAGGCTGTCAGATATATGCCCCCTCAATCGGATTGCCAATAATCAGTCGCACCGGCACAGCTACATCAATGAAAATGGCACTGACAGATACTACCGAGATTAGAGCACAGTAGTTAACAAGAAATTATTGTGGAACACACCAAAATATACGGGGGTTCATACTTACCTTTTACTTACCTATTCAAATTAATCTCGGGTCTGGGTTTTCAACTGGATCACTTAATAGTATGCCCTCACAATAACCTCCACCTCGATATTTAAAATGAACCAAGTCGAAAACAAGAAAATTTAAACTGCACAATAATTTATTTCACATAAAGAAAAATATAATTTAACATAATTTAACAACAAAATATATGTGGCAATCAGAAGCCATTGTCAATGCAACCATGTCCTCCTGTAGGACTTGTAGACTTCACACACAAAATTTCAGCATTCTCCAGCTCATAAGAACGTAATAATAACAACAATGCACTTTGGAATGGATAAGGAAGCTGGGACGAGACATAAAGCATTTGTTTCCTTGTTCATAAACTTCACATTTTATTTATAACCGCAAGGCTGCTATGTAGACGACCTTGGCCTCTATCATACCGTTATCTGGCCACCTGCGATACACCCTGCACCGTGTCGCATGCTTGCTTCGTCAAATGGACACACCTGTCCAGCCAATGTTAGCATATGCTAGTTACCTCAGAGCCTAGCTCCTTTTCAAAACACTTTAAATGTTCACATCTCAACTCAAATATTATCACGCAAATCTTTTAAATGCTCCTTCAAATATCAATGGATTACTCTAATAATCCCAAATCTTGTTTAATTGTATAATCCAATTGTTGAACAAGCGTTGTTTAGAGTATAATAACGAAAACGCTTAATGTTTATAACAAAATATTCATTAATTATTTATAACATTTTAAATTGTTTATAACATTGTCAAACGACAATTGAAAAATGTATACACGCCTCTATTAATCCCGTTCGTTTCAAATTATTATTAAGGATATTTACATAGTTATTTACATTATTTATATTATTTATATTAGAAATACATTAAACCACACGTTTATCCGGTTGATAATTACTTAAATCGTGGTGATATAATCGACCAATGAAGGCTAGTTAGATTTAAATTTTAGATTCAGGTTTAATAAGATTTAATAATTATTATTATTTGTGACGGTAACCTCCATTCAAAATCGTTATCTCAAATTATTTAAACACTCTTGTTAATTTTAACAGTAACTTTACATGACTAATTTTCAATGGACCTGAACAATACACTCAGCGGAAAAATACCTCGCTCAAAACGCACAAAATTGCACCAAAATTGGCCCATAATTCATCATATATCTCATTATATATGGCATCAAAATCTTCCACAATACACACAAAAAACCTCCACTTATAAATTCATCATCTTCATCAAAATTACTGTGGGAACCTCCTTCACTTATTACAGGGCATTATTCATCAGCGACTTTTACACGTCCACTGAACTAACGATTATACATCCATAGTTCCTCTTTCAAAATTCTTATATTCATCAATTGTATCAAAAACTGTTATTATATTTAACCTTCGTGGGTTTCATTCATGAATCGATATGAAGTAAAAATTTGCCAGCCACAAATAATTTTAATAGCAAATACGATTAGACACGCCTCCCTGGTCTATCAAAATTGAGATTAATATCATCAAAGTATTGCAGTATAAAAAATACTATCTTCAATCAAAATTCATCTAAACTGCATAAATAATCGAATAGAATACAATTAGACTGTGGACTGCAAACATTATTGTTCCAATCTAGAATTGAGAAAAAACTCCTATCAATTGTTCATTACTATAGTGTACTCAATAAATCGTAATCAAAGTTTATATTTCATAAAATTGTCTATAATGCAATGGTATTTAAGAATTGACGATAAATGTCTATGTTGCAATCATGTTCATAAAACGACTAGTATTTCCAAGATCGTCGATAAAGTAGTAGATTTTAACGCTCTAAAATCTTTTAATCATTCTTCTTTCTTGAGGATGACAGAAAATTGGTCAAAGTAATTTACTGAATAGAATTACTTTAATAAAATGACACGCTGTCTGAATTCAAATTTGTCATAGAAAATCGTTAACTTTACAGTTAAATCGTGACTACAAAAATATGCAAATTACTGAAAGAATATATTTTATCAGTCTCAACTGATCCAAAATTATTTAAATATGCCAATGACATAATAATGTCTCAATAAATCGTAGAAAAAGGCATAAATCAGCAAAGTGTACAGAGTACAGAAATATCAAGCAAGAATATGGGGCAAAATATATGGGACAGAAAATATGGGAAAAATGGTTGCTCAGATATCGCTAAAAGGCTCAAATAAATCAAGAAACGTTCACGACTACCTTATCTGTTGATTGAAGTTCTAGAGGAAAATTTCCAAAGAAGACTGCTGTTGGTTCCATTTCACCACCGTAAAGATGTGCTCCGACCTCGAACCTGGAACCTGCGCCCTCGGAGAATAGAATAGTTTCCTCCTCCGGAAATAGCACTGCTCCGTGTAGACGATAGACATCCTTCTGGCAAAACTCTTCTTTGTGAGCCGGGTCCACCCTGGCCTCTCTTGAAAGTTCCCTGAAGTTCTGGTAGAAATTCGCCATGAAGTTTATTGCAATTATTTCCGCAGAAATGTTCATAATTGTGGAGTATGAAGATATTTCCACTGCCATTTGATGTAATTCAGCGATGGATTACGATGCATGAGTGTAGTTGGATGTTCACTACATGCTCGCTTTTGTAGAATGACGATTAACGAAGCTCCATGCTGCTATTTCACTCCATCGATGTATGTCCCAATTGCATTAAAGTTTTAGTCTTCCATCTCCACTTCCGTTATAATAATAGTCGAAAGTACTGCCAGATTATATAGTTCCATTGTAGAATGTAGCGTTATATCACCAAATGTAATCTTCAGTATCACGGTTGCAATACAAGTGTCAGCCGTAGCGTAGAATGTGGTATTATAAAAGTGCTTCTCAGGTGTCGAGAAAATCACTTTTGTCTGCAGTCTTAAAATGCGAATATCTTCCAAAGTATAATAGTGAAAATGTTCAACTTTCGTACACGCCTCAATATTGTAATGCACAATTGAATTAGCATAAATGCAGTAGCTAACTCTTGATAGATAATCTTGTAGACTCGTTTATGTGTGCGCTCCAACTTCACCTAGTTTTAGTAATCGTAAAATTGCACTGCTGCTCACTCAGTGCTTGTTCGATGCTGTGGGCTCTGCCACACTTGCTAATGACGACTTGCTTCACTTAAGAACTCGAAGTCTGACAATATGAGAATCAGAAAAATGAGCCATGAGAGCCTCCTCTCTGCTGTGCAAGGCCTTTTATCAACTTCTTAAGGGGCGTATCCATCCCTTCCATAGCTTGTTCCTCCGTCATTGCTAGAAGTTCTAACTTTGGCTATACTTGACGGATTTTCAAATTTCAAAAACTCATAATTAATTTCTTCAAAATTCCAAATCAATGCCATAACTGAAAATAGATTTCCACAATTCTGCATGCCAAAAGTAATTAAATATGGTAGTTTCAGTAATCTCCGTCTCCCTCCAAACTATCATTCATTGGTTCGAGCCTCTCCTCCAATAGCGTAACTTCTTCCTCAGCACAATTCCATGCTTCCCTGCGACTGCGTCGTAAATCTCAGATCCTTCTCGAACAAAATCATGACGTCACCAAGAATCTCAGCTCATCCAGCCTACTTGCATAAAGTCTGCGTCATCCGTGCCTACGTCATGAATATACACGTCACAACTATTACGGCCATAACTTTATTCACATATGCCAATACAGCCACCGTGGTCTCAGTATAATTCAATTTACGGGGGCAGTACCATCCCGGCATTTGCCCGAAGACGAAGTGGGAAACCACGGAAAACCACTTCGAGGATGGCTGAGGTGGAAATCGAACCCCTCTACTCATTTGGACCACCCGAGGCTGAGTAGACCCCGTTCCAGTCCTCATATCTCTTTTCAAATTTCTTGGCAGAGCCGGGAATCGAACCCAGGACCTCCGGGGCGGCAGCTAACCATGCTGACCGCTACGCTACGGAGGCGACCTAATTAAATTGGACAGGGAAAATTACGTATCTATTCACACTTGATAATCTGGTAAATACTGCTTTAATACACGTTAATGAATAAGAGATATGATGATGGTAAAACGGTATGGGGATTTGTTGTAGGCCTACTACCATCATCAAAATTCACGCCATGCATGCGAGGGTCTCTCTCAGTAGAAACTAACTCTCGTAAATGGAACCTGCCATTAACATGTATTTATATAGTGTATGGCTTTTGGTGCCGGGAGTGTACGATGTCATGTTCGGTTCGCCAGAGTTTGTAGCTGCTTCTGTGTGGACACTCATGGGGTGAGCTACAAGTACCGTCACATGTGCATGGGATGACATGAGAGAAGATGAATGAATAAGTTCAAATTCAAATAGTTTCCAGATGCAACTGACACCTAGCCACGAACGTTGGAACTTGATAGAGCATTTCTAACGAAATATAACATACAAATTTGGCTATACACTACCAATTGCAGTGGTAGGTTCTTTTTCAAGAGGTAAATCTATGACATGGTCCCGCCGGCTTTACTTTCCCTCCGAAGTGCACCACCTAGTTTTTTTTTTTTAGTAAAGCGGGAACACTTACCCTCAATTGGATGATGAACAGCATCAATCTTCTCGCAGAGCATAATATATAATACGCAGTGGAAGTTATGTGCTAGGCCGAGAAAATGACAAACTGCCATCCCCAGAGGTACGGACGTGCACAGTCGAAACCACAAGACAACTCACGCCATCACTCGGTCTATCACGTAACCGGGAGGGTAGTCTACTACTACAAATGAATCGAAGGAATATGAAACAGGCCGAGAGAATGTATGTATTCAGATAGAATTTCAAAATAAATACCGATGCGGAGAGGAACGTATACACGCTAAAATGGAATACAGGGTTCGAAACAACAGGCAGAATTACGCAGATATGAAATTGATAATTAAGTACCGAAGTTGAGAAATAAAATATGGGCTGACATATAGTCACAAAAAACAGAACGTAAGGATATGAGTAGACTGGAGGTGCGATGCAAAGATTTCTAAAGGACAGACAAACATGACGTTACAGATAAATTAAGTGAAATACGTGTCCTTGTGGAGGGAGAGGTACATACCGTAATGAGGAAAAATAGCGACAAATCGGCAAACAATTAAATACAGAAACAAAAGAAGGAATACCGCGGAACCATACCACATTAAATGAATTACAGAAATGGGAGAAAACAACAAAGATACAGAAATGTAAATCAAATCGCAATAAGTACGAGATACACAAATATAATCTTGAGGGTGCTACGTGATGAAACATAGATCAAATATCGCTTTGCTGGTCCCAAAGGATGTGGATTGCCGGTTCATTTCCGACCCAGATTGAACGTGTAGAACACAGAATCATCTGACATGGCCATAATGGAATACTAAAAAACACGGCGAAAATCCATACATCACATGGTCATATGAGCGTCAAGAAATGCATGATTTAAAGCGGAAGGAATCACACTATTCAATCAAGCCCTTACCTCATGACATAAATAAAGAGACCCGGCCCAAAACAAAAAGCCACCAGCCAAGGTTAACAGTTGCGTAACAAACTCAAGAGAAAAGGGAGGAAAGGAAATTAAGAAGGAATAAACAATTAAACATTTCTGCAACACGCCAAGTTGCGATGTGGATTCCGAAGCATGAAATAAAACGAAGCACGAAATAAAACCCAACACAAACACAATTAGAAATGAAGGCAAATTTAAATACGGTATGAACTTACTGCAGAACGAACACGGAAGAAAAAACAGAGGCTAACACATGTGAATAGGCAAAGTACCTACCACATTAAAATGAGAACTTTACATAATGCACGTCTAGTCTGATGGACTGTTGACGGAGAAATGCCAAGATGGACACCGAGTTTGGTGCCGGCTCGACAACAAGGTAAGAAGTGACCAATCACTGAATTGATAGGTAAGAGTACCAATAGTAAAATAAATAACGGAAAGTGGAGTTAAGCACGCACCAACCTACATGGTGGACGGTAACATGTAAATTTCAGATCGAGAAAATGTAAATACAATTAATATAAATATAATATATAAATAGGTTACGTTAAATGAACCAAGAAAGAGGTTCAGAAGGAAGGCATACAGAAGGATTTTATCTCTCTTAAAAAATCCGACGACTTCGGGTGGGTTTGAAACCGCTATCTTGAGCGTAGCAGTTCAGGATGCTACCGACTACGCAACCGAAGCCGCTTACACCCTACTTTAGTAGTAGCGGATTACTACGTCACCTTTAGTGGTTTAGGGCTACGTATTGAGAGTTGATATTACTTTACTTGAAGGGCTTGGACATCGTGGTCATTTAGTCCCGTGTAGTTGGGTGTATGTAGAATTTGTCTGGTATCTATACTAGTGAGTGTATTTGTAATTCAAATGAGGATTTGTAAACAGGCAGCTGTGGCCTAAAGTTAGGAACCATCCCGGCATTTGCCTCCAGTAGAAGTGAAAAACCATGAAAATCCTCTTCCAGGATCGCTGAGGTTGGAATCGAAACCACCTGTTCTCGGTTGTCCCTCACAAGAATCTGTGTGTATCCCCTTCCAGCTCTCAGACGAGAATTAAACTTCTCAGCAGAGCTGGAAATTGAGCTTGGACCTGCGGAACGACAGCCGCTACACCACTTGGTAGTCTACGTATTGAGACTCCGCTTCAAAAGGTTCTGAGTTCGATTCCAGAATCTGGGGTACACTCAACCTCGTGAGAAGAGGTGAATTTAATTCATAACTCAACCTTACGGTAAACATTTAAATGTTGAAAGCATCTGTTAACGGGCCATGTAGAGGTCCCATCTCAGCAAAAACGTAAAATTAAATGATTTGCTCAATTGTGCCAAAAGTTGAAGAACCCGGAGAGATTTCAAATTGCGAGTCTTGGAGAACCCTATCAAACTAAAGAACCAAATTTCGAAAATCCCTTCCAGTCTCAATGCAGTCTCGGAAAATCAGCCTAATCGCGTGTATCTTTACTACTTTTCTCTTTGATTCAAATCCTAGCCAAATAAACTTATAGTCATAATTCTTTCTTTGTGTGTTCCTAGGTTCAATACCCTTCGGCGTTTTTTCATATTTTTTAATATTCACACCATCAGTAGTTATAAGGGCTTAAGTGAAACTCTACTTTGACTCACACTAGTGCTTAAAGTGGTGGGCTAGGTAAACCGAAAATCTATAATGATGATGATGATGATGATGATGATTAAGAAATGAATTATAATTCTTAGGAATTAATAAATAACTAGTTGATCATGATGATCTGTGGCCTCCGGAGAGGCCGAGTGCAGGTCTTTATAGGTGACGCACGTGGGTGACCGGCGCGTCGGAATGAGGATGAAGTGATGATGAAGACGTCACATACACCCAGTCCCCGAGCCACGTGAATTAACCCGAGAAGATTAAAATCCCTGATGGCTCAGCCGAGAATCGAACCCAGGGCACTGTGGGCCAAAGACTGGTGCGATAACCAATTAGCCATGGAACTGGACAATAACTAGTTGAAACCCGTCAAATTATGACGGACAATGAACAACATATTTACTGAACAAGTTTTCTATATTAGTAACATTTTTTACGATTACTTTTTGGAACTATTACAACTTTAAGGGCGTCAAAAGATTGCAGTCTCGACATACTGTTGGCACAACACGGACCTAACTGTGAGAGCGGCGTGCTGCCGCCTCAGCCACGGAGGCTTTCCCAAGAGATAAAATAAGGTATGAAAATGATATATTGTCGTAATAATTGAAATATTTCCGGTGCAGCAGTGACAATTCAAATTGAAATCAACTTCTAATGGCTCCCAGAAAGGTATGTGAATCATAAATAATATATTTTCAATAATCTGCCTTGTGAAAGTTATGAAAAGGGAGGAGTTCCTACTCTCAACAATTAATGAATCTTCCCCTCCTTTATAATTCTTATAAATAACTCTCACATTAAATCGTGCTGGACATCTGTCATGTCTGTCATGACCAAACTGGTTCTGCGCATGCACTAGGGCCAAGAATTTTACTTTTTTTATATACATTTAAAAATATATGGTAACATATTTGTTTATTTAGAGACACTCTGCAAATATACAGATCAAAGGCTTACGTCAGAATGAATAACGAAGTCAATCGGTTCAGCCATACTGTCAATATCGTGGTAGCAAAAGTCAGCTAACTGTTTTAAATATGTAGATATATTCTCATATTTTATTATCTTTCATTTATCTTCAATTCCTAGCTCATATCCCTAGAGTTCAATGGTACACGAATTGCCAAGTCTGTATCTCCTGAAGGAATAGTGTTCATGGAAGGTCTAGTAGGTCTAGTCTATGATATTAAAGGATATTTTTAGCCTATTATCATTTATGAAAAATAGGCTTATGAGATCACCTATCTCTAAGTCCTACATATATAAAGATCCAACATGCCGACAATCCGTAATATTTTATTGGTTATCAATATCTACGAATCTATTAAAGCAATCAAATTAAAAATTTTCATGTTGATAGAGGCAATTAACATATATATATGAAAATAGGCTGTATAGTTCTTCATGGAACTGCTTGATTACATTGACTTTCTTGCCTGAAGGGATAATCGCTAGTTTTTGTCCTACTACTAAATATATGGGGTTTGCACGTAGCCTCAAATTTCAGATTGCATACACGCCCAAGTATACAGGAATTAACATTACGATGTCGAAAGCCCTAAATAAATAAAAATCAACTACTCCTAGGAAGTGGAATAGAAAATAACATATTTAATTCTATTTTTATTTAGGAACCATTGCAGTGACTACAGAACGTCTACCTAGTTTAGATAGCATAACTATTTTCTGTGGAAATTAAAGCAAAGCTTGTGTAAGGTTGCAGTGTAAGTAATAGGCTATGTATGTACTTTAGAAATTCTTCTTACCATCGTAATCTGTAGTAGCAAGTTGGTGAAGAAATTAAATACGCCCTCGAGATAAAATCGAGGCTTGCAAGAATCTCATCATCCCCTGTAAACAGTGCACTGGAACTAGTAAGATCTTAGTTAGTACTGAAGCTAACACCACTGGAATTGAAGAGTTTTACTTTGAAAAAAAAAAAAATAGATTAAACTTCCATTTTAACCATCTTTGTGGTTTCGGGACTTGCCTTGGGACTTCAGTCTCTTAGGTCATAAGTCAGGCCCAGAAGTTGATGCAAAATCGTATTTTTGCATAGCCTTATTTATGAATATTTTACTTATTTTGGCACAAAGCATCATATTTTTCTAATTAGCCTGTTTAAGTGCACATCACTGCTTGAGAAGGGCGTATATTCTAATTTCGTGTTGTTTTGAAGCGCTTTTTGTTACTTCCTGTTCTAAAAGTCTATCACAGAATAATACTGAAAATAGTGCAATGCCTAGTAATTTTCGGGGGTTGCGTGGCGCAGTCGGTAGAGGCGCTGAGCTACTAACTGAAAGGGAGTGGGTTCGATCCCCACCCAGATAGTGGATTTTAGAAACAAAACTACCACTTTTGGAAACGCAAATAGCCCTGGGGTTCACTCAGCCTACACCAGAAAAGAGTACCAGGGTAATTCCTGGGAGCAAAGACGACCGGGCGTGGAGCTGACAACTCCATCCCAACTATTGCCGATGTCACAGAGAGTGGAAGCCTCTACCTTCCACTACTCCCAGGGCCTCCATGGCCTGTATGGAGTTGGCTAGTACTTTTCAGTCCTTTTTGCAAGTTAATAACAATTACGAGTCGCCTCCGTTGCGTAGTGGTCAGCATGGTTAGCTGCCGCCCCGGAGGTCCTGGGTTCGATTCCCGGCTCTGCCACGAAATTTGAAAAGTGGTACGAGGACTGGAACGGGGTCTACTCAGCCTCGGGTGGCCCAAATGAGTAGAGGGGGTTCGATTCCCCCTCAGCCATCCTCGAAGTGGTTTTCCGTGGCTTCCCACTTCGTCTTCGGGCAAATGCCGGGATGGTACCTTCTTCAAGGCCACGGCCGCCTCCTTCCCTCTTCCTTGCCTATCCATCCTCACCATCCCTTACCTTCCCTCATGAGGCCCCTGTTCGCTTTGCAGGTGAGGCCGCCTGGGCGAGGTACCAATCCCACCTCACCAGTTGTATCCCTTCCGATTCGATGTTCCCAGCTCTAGGACACTGCCCGTAGTGGCGGTAGTGGTGAGTTCTCTCGTTGAGTCCGTGGGTTCCACCATCCTGGAGGGTAAACGACTAAAAAAAAAAAATAATAACAATTACTTTCATTCAGCATTCACTATCTAAATATTGTAAAATTATTTTCATTTTAAATAATTCAATGGCTATTAATTTTTTTTATAAGTTCTACTTAAAAATTAACATAATAAAATAATGATTGATGGACAAAACCGCTTCAAGTTCCTTAAAATAAAATTTCCTACTACGAGTATTTAGAACTGTTTCTTACTTGAGTTATTTAAAAAAAGATGTAGTATTATGTCCGTCTGTTCATATTTTTTAGCCTATTTTAGCCTACTTTCGATTTTTGCAAAAAATGAAAGTAGACTTATGAGATCACCACAGGGCGAAAAAAAGTGTGTCTGTGTGTGTGTGTGTATGTGTGTGTGTGAGTCTGTGTGTGTGTGTGAGTGTGTGTGTGAGTGTGTGTACTCTGAATGTCTGTCCCCCCCTATCAATTCGAACACGGTGAGCGCAAATTGAACGAAATTTGGTACAAAGGTAGCACTAGCAAAGGACACTTCAGAGTCATGTTTTATATCGCCGCCATCTTGACGGAAACGTAATGGCGGCCACACAAATGTTCAAAGCTTAAATCAAATTACGACTAACCTAATCATCCGATCTCTACCAAATTTTGCAACAACATACCTTTATGGAGGGAGCATCCTATGACAAATCTAATAGGTCATTAGCCTAATAGTTTGCGGATGGCGGCCATCTTTGTGTCAAAATCGATTACCCCTATTAATTCGAACACGGTGAAACCGAATGGAATGAAATTTGTTACAGAGGTAGCACTAGCAAAGGGCACCTCAGTGTCATGTTTTATATCACCGCTATCTTGACGGAAACGTAATGGCGGCCACACAAATGTTCAAAGCTTAAATCAAATTACGATTAACCTAATCACCGATCTCTACCAAATTTTGCATCAACATACCATTATGGAGGGAGCATCCTTTGAACAAACTAATAGGTCATTAGCCTAATATTTTGCGGATGGCGGCCATCCTTGTGTGAAAATCGATTCCCCCTATTAATTCGAACACGGTGAAACCGACTGGAACGAAATTTGGTACAGAGGTAGCACTAGCAAAGGCCACCTCAGTGTCATGTTTTATATCACCGCCATCTTGACGGAAACGTAATCGCGGCCACCCAAATGTTAAAGGCTAAAATGTAATTACGACCAACCTAATAATCTAGTCTCTACCAAATTTTGCAACAACAAATCTTTATGTGGGAAGCATATTCTGACCAAACTGCTAGATCATCAGCCCAATAGTTTGCAGATGGTGGCCAAGTATGTGTGCAAATCGATTCCCCCTATCAATTCAAACACGGTGAACCGAATTGAACGAAATTTGGTACAGAGGTAGCATTAGCAAAAGGCACCGTAGTGTCATGTTTTATATCGCCGCCATCTTGACGGAAACGGAATGACGGCCACCCAAATGTTAAAAGCTTAAATCAAATTTCGACCATCCTAATAATTTGATCTCTACCGGATTTTGCAACAACATGCCTTTTTGTGGAAAGCATCTTATGACTGACTACAAGGTCATCAGCCCAATAGTTTGCAAATAGCGGCCATGTATGTGTGCAAATCCATTCCCCAGATCAATTCAAACACGGTGAAACCGAATTGTTTTTTTTTTTTTTACAGAGGTAGCACTAGCAAAGGGCACCTCATATTCATGTTTAATATCCCTATAGCACGTTGTATTTCAACAAGCTACTACAACCAACATTCAACTATACTCCTTGAAAAGGACCAAGAGTTATAACAATACCCATGCATTTAGGAGAAAGTAGGCTATATGTTCTTTACTGAACATCTTGTTTATTTATGAAAACATAGGCTAATGGGATCACCTTTTGTCCGTGTGTCTGTCTGTGTGTGCGCGTGTGTGTGTGTGATATGGTGTGTGCCCCCCCCCCCCCCCTAATAACTTCTAAACAGTGGAGCGATTTCAATGAATTTCGATAAGTTCGTAGCAAATTTTGTTACGTCTCACCAATCCAACATGGCGGCTGTGCGAAATATTTCACCAGCATTCAATATCTCCGAAACTATTACCGATATCACCCTGGAATATCTTACGGTCTTAAATAGATCTACTAGAAGTCCGCCTATGTGACTTTTGAAAAGCTGGTAACTACAAAACCAACATGGCGGCTAAGCGAAGTTGAAACTTTTAAATGGACGTTTCTCGCGATTTAACCAACCAAACGCATTAAAACATGATACAGTATATGTTTATACACATTTTAATGCACCACATCTAACTTCGTTCAATTATTTATATAACCTCAAGATGGCGCCTGTGCAAAATATTTCACCGGCATTCTATATCTCTGAAACTATTAGCGGTATCACCCTGAAATTTCGTACGGAGATAAAGGGCACTACTGGAAGTTCATGTATAAGTCTTTCAAAAACCAGTGAACTACAAAACAAACATGGCGGCCAAGCGAAATTGAACATTTTAAATAGACCTTTCTCGCTATTTAATGATCCTAACGCAATGAAACTTGGTACAGGAAATGTTTATACACATTGTAATGCACTGGTATCTAATTTAGTTCAATTGTTTACATAACCTCAAGATGGCGACTGTGGGAATTTTAAAATTAAGTTTTTATGTTTTGTGTCGTAATCATGCGATCGAAGTGAATGTTTGAATAATGAACCTATGCAGTAATTTTGCTTTAATGGTACATGACTCTATGGCATTTACACATAACAATCCAACATGGCGACCATCTGAAATATTTAGAAAGTTCTAAATATCTACGAATATATAACAGCAATCAAACAGAAAATTTTTGATGATAATAGGGGCTATGAACATAAGTTCACCTATAGGACTTTCAATAACCTGGTGATCACAAATCCAACATGACGGCGACGGGAAGTATAAATATTCACATGGACGTTTCTCGCAATTTAACCATCCGATTGCAGTGAAACTTGGTACAGTAAATCCTTATACAAATGTTAATCCACTGGCGTCTAATTTATTTCAATTGTTTCCATAACAACAAGATGGCAGCTGTGCGAAATTTCAAAATCTCGTTTTTAATTCTTGTGTCCCAATCATGCAATTGAAGTTTGAATACTGCACGTACACAATAATCTTCATGTAACAGTATAATTTCTTTCTTTCATTCTTTCTTTCTTTCTTTCTTTCTTTCTTTCTTTCTGTCTTTCTTTCTTTCTTTCTTTCTTTCTTTCTTTTTTCTTTCATTCAATCATTCATTCATTCTTTCTTTAATTTTCTAGATTTTACAGCTTCAAAATATCATCATATTGGTTATCATCGCGTTCATAATAAGTCACGTTTTGCAAATTACAAGGATCACAGCCATGGCTTTCTTGGCCAGGCGACAGGTTGGAAAAAAGCCTCAATAAGGAAAAAATTAGTGGAAATGTGGAAATTGCTTTAATCGCATTATTTGGACCCAGATATTACTCTCCCAAGTTTTCCCCCTCGATTGAAGTCGGCGTTGGCCCTTCTGGCCCTAAGAAGGTACCATTTTTCGTTTATTTTGCAAATATCTCCCAAACCATCAACTGTATCAACAAAATACCTATTATAAACAAGTAGCTCCGTGAAGAACTATACAGCCTATTTTCATATACCCTACTCATGTTAATTGCCTCTACCAACATACAAAATTTCAGTTTGAAGATTGTGATAGATTCGTAGATATTGAGAACCGTCTAAATACTTCAGATGGTCGCCAGGTTGGATTTTTATTAAGATTATTTTGTACGTGTCGTATTCAAACTTCAATCGCATGATTGGAACACAAGAAGTAAAAATGAGATTTTAAAATTTCGCACAGCTGCCATCTTGTGATTATGCAAACAATAGAAGTAAATTAGATGGCAGTGGATTCACATTTGTGTAAGCATTTAACGTGCAACGTTTCACTGCACTCAGATAGTTAATTCGCGAGAAACGTCCATTTAAATATTTAAACTTTGCGTCGCCGCCATGTTGGATTTGTGCTCACCAGGTTACTGAAAGTCATATAGGGAACATATGTTCATAGCCTCTATGAACATAAAAAATCAGTTTGATTGCTGTAAAAGATTCATAGATATTGAGAACCGTCAAAATATTTCGGATGCTCGCCATTTTGGATTGGCCATAGAATTATGTACCATTCAAGGACAATTATTGCCTAGGTTCATTATTCAAACTTTCACTTCGATTGCATGATTACGACACAAGAAATAAAAACATAATTTTAAAATTTCGCACAGCTGCCATCTTGAGGTTATATAAACAATTGAACTAAATTAGATGCCAGTGCATTACAATATGTAGAATCATTTACTGTACCACATTTCACTGCGCTCAGAGAGTTAAATCACGAGAAATGTCTGTTAAAATATTTCAAATTCACTTGGCCGCCATGTTCGTTTTGTACTTTACAGGTTTATGAAAGTTACATAGATTAACATATATCAGTAACCTTTATCAACGTCTGTAATAGTTTCGGAGATATAGAATGGCAGTGAAATATTTCGCACAGCCGCATTTTGAGGTTATGTAAACAATTGAACTAAATTAGACTCCGGTGCATTACAATGTGTATAAACATTTGCTATACCAAGTTTCATTACGTTTGGATAGTTAAATCGCGAGAGAAAAGTCTATTTAAAAGTCTGAACTTCGCTTGGCCACCATGTTGGTTTTGTAGTCACCAGTTTTTTGAAGTTTCATTGGTGAAATTCTAGTAGTGCCCTTTATCACCGTACACAATTTCAGGGCTATATCGGTAGTAGTTTCGGAGATACTGAATGCTGGTGAAATATTTCGCACAGTCACCATGTTGGATTGATGAGACAAAATAAAATTTGAAGGGTACGGTCGAGGTCGACCGGAATAGTGTTATGATCTTACTGAGTTTCATTGTAATCGCTCCATCCGTTTAGAAGTTATTAGGGGGACACACACACCTCTCTCTCAAACACACACACACGCACACGCACACGGACAAAAGGTGATCTCATAAGCCTATATTTTTTTCGAAAAATGAAAATAGGCTAAAAATAATCTAGAGTCAATTTATTACAGAACAGTTCTTTATCTTTTGTCTCTAATGTGAACCGTTACGATGCTACGGCCGTTCAAATTGGAGCCCTTTTTGATTCTTACGGAAAAGCTATGGAAATGATGTGCCATATCAACGTTTCTACATGTTATAAATATTTGTCAGCATTCCAGGTGCACAAGCTGTTAAGTTGTTGCATGTATAACAGCTTTTCAAAGCAAACAGCTGTGGCAAAGTAGGCTACCCACCATTAGTATTATTATTGCGTAGTATTGGCATAAAATCACTCTTTTCCACATCACCTGGCAGTAGAGTAAATGGCGCTTATTTTTTAAAGTGGTGTCCACTGTTCAAATGTTCCTCGTGGACAGCACATTGTTTCGTTAAGCACAGGAGTTGTCGGGGATGGACAAATCACTTGTCATATGGCCTATGGAATTGGAATAGCAGCACAAAAAGGCATAACCGGCAACAACTTTCGCGATGTGAAGTTCCTTAGAAAAAATCATGTGATGCCTCTCCGCGCGGTAAATTAAAAAATAACATGTATTTCCGTGAAGAACTATACAGCCTATTTTCATATATCCTACTTACGTTAATTGCCACTATCAACATACACAATTTCAGTTTGATTGCTGTAATAGATTCGTAGTTTTTGAGAACCGACTAAATATTTCGGATGGTCGCCATGTTGGATTTTATATATGTAGGTCCTAGAGTTATGTACTGTTACATGCAGATTATTGTGTACGTGTAGTATTCAAACTTCAATCGCATAATTAAGACACAAGAAGTAACAAGGAGATTTTAAAATTTCGCACAGCTGCCATCTTGAGGTTATGGAAACAATTGAAATAAATTAGATGCCAGTGGATTACCATTCGTATAAGGATTTACTGTACCAAGTTTCACTGCACTTGGATGGTTAAATTACGAGAAACGTCCATGTGAATATTTATACTTCGCGTCGCCGCCATGTTGGATTTGTGATCACCAGGTTATTTAAAGTCATATAGGTGAACTTTAAGTTCATAGCCCCTATGAACATTTAAAAAATTCAGTTTGATTGCTATAATAGATTCGTAGATATTCAGAGCCGTCTAAATATTTCGGATGGTCGCCATGTTGGATTGTTAAATGTATAGGCTATAGAGTCATGTACCATTAAAGGAAAATTATTGCGTAGGTTCATTATTCAAACTTTCACTTCGATCGCATGACTACGACACAATAAATAAAAACTTAATTTTAAAATTCGCACAGCCGCCATCTTGAGGTTATGTAAACAATGAACTAAATTAGATACCAGTGCATTACAATGTGTATAAATATTTCCTGTACCAGATTTCAGTGCGTTTGGAACATTAAATCGCGAGAAAGGTCTATTTAAAATTTTCAAATTCGCTTGGCCGCCATGTTCGTTCTGTAGTTAACCGGTTTTTGAAAGTCTTATAAATGGACTTCCAGTAGTGCCCTTTATCTCCGTACAAAATTTCAGGGTGATACCGCTAATAGTTTCAGAGATATAGAATGCCGGTGAAATATTTCGCACATCCGCCATCTTGTGGTTTTGTAAACAATTGAACGAAGTTAGATGTCGGTGCATTACGATGTATATAAACATATACTGTGCCAAGATTCATTGCGTTTGGTTGGTTAAATCATGAGAAACGTCTATTTAAATGTCGCAACTTCGCTTGGCCGCCATGTTGGTTTTGTAGTTACCAGGTTTTCAATGGTCACACAAGTGAACTGATAGTAGTTCCCTTTATCACCATACAAAATGTCAGGGTAATATCGGTAATAGTTTCGGAGATATTGAATACTGGTGAAATATTTCGCACAGCCGCCATGTTGGATTGGTGAGTCGTAAAAAAAATTGAAAGGCATGGTCGTGGTCGCCCGGGATAGTGCTATGATCTCACCGAGTTTCATTGAAATCACTCCAGCCGTTTAGATTTTATTAGGGGGGGGGGACACACACACACGAATCACACACACATGCACACACACACACGGACAAAAGGTGATCTCATAAACCTTTTTTTTTTTTTTTTTTTTTCAAAATTGGAAATAGGCTAAAAATCCTCAACACGGATATTCCTCTTGTGCTTTTCCAACGCATTTGCCTTGCAAAGAAATCCGATGCAGAATTGAAACAATAATTCCAGTTTGAACTATCTCCGTATCCGGTTGCGATCTGTGATGAAGCAGGAATGCGTAAGACGCAAAAGTCTGTGTTCTATAAATTACTCCATCCTGTTACCGATGAGCCCACATTTGAGGACCTTCATCATGTTCTCGACGGAGGATCTTCTGCACCGTGTAATTTGGCACCAAACCGATACTTTTGTCGACATTAGTGCCAAATATGTGAATTACGTTAAAAGATACTTCAAAAACAGTGTCATTATTTTCGAAGGCTATCCTGACGACCCAGCAGCTCGCAGTACCAAGTCTGCTGAACGTCTTCGACGATCGCACAAGCATGATGCTGCTAATGTTTATTTTTATTTTTTATGAGTCCATGACGGCACCTATGCCACAAGCAACATTTTTGTCTAATGACACAAACAAACGAAGATTGTTCGACTTGTTGCGCGTCAAATTCGAAAGCGAAGGAATCTAAACCAGACAAGCTCCAGAAGATGCCGATGTGCTCATCGTTACCACCACACTCGGGTTATCTCGGCCCGATAATTCGGTCATTATAGTGGCTGAAGATATAGATATCCTGAAACCCGGCAAAGGTTCAACAAAACAACAACTATTTTGCACAACAAGTTTCAATCTCCCTCCGTGTGTGCAAAACAACATCCTTTTTGTGCATGCGTTTAGTTGGTGCGATACAACGTCTTAGTTTCACAGGCAGGGCAAAATGAAATTCGAAACACTGCTGAAGAGTAATGAGGAACTGCAGACAGCTCTTAGGGTTTTCCGGGACGTGAACGCAGACCCCGATGAAATTGACAAAGGGAGCCAGTTGGTTTTGACTAGGCCTTATGACAACAAACCTACGGGAAATACCCTGAATGAGTTGCGGTTCAAACTGTTTGCAAAATCTCTAAGCAAACATCAATTTAATCTCGCAAGCTTACCTCCAACCGAATCAGCGGCACATGAGCACTCTTTAAGAACATACCATCAAATCCAAACATGGTATGGAAATGATGCAAATCCACTGGATTGGGGCTGGAAAAATTCTCAATGTGGTTTGGCTCCCATACCTACGATGAGGGATACGGCGCCACAAACGCTTCTAAACACAGTGTCCTGAAAATGTTCGAAAGGATGTAACGCAGAGTGTGGTTGCAGGAAAACGGCCTTCCAAAGCTCCAGAATCAGCATGAATTGTATGGGACGGTCATGTACAAATGCTGCCGAGGAAGATGATATGGATGATTGTGACGGAGACATCGATGTTAATCTTGAGCGCCCTGTGACGATGGACAAATGTACCGATACAGACGATGAAAGCGATGACGGAGAAATTGAGGCAGACCATCAAGACTGCCAGCCTTCATCAAAACGGTTTAAAATCGACTAACTGTGACATTTGAACAGTGCATTAGGCTTCCTGGGGACACCACTTAAAAAACGCGCCATTTACTCTACCGCCAGGTGGTGTGGAAGAGTGATTTTATGCCAATACTACGCAATAATAATACTAATGGTAGGTACTTTGCCACTGCTGTTTACATTGAAAAGCTGTTATACTTGTAACAAGTTAACAGCTTGTGCACCTGGAATGCTGAAAAATATTTATAACATGTAGAAACTTTGATATGGCATACCATTTCCATCGTTTTTCCGCAAGAATCAAAAAGGGCTCCACTTTCAATGGTCGTAGCATCGTAACGGTTCACATTGGAGACAAAATGTACAGAACATTTTTGTAGGAAATTTACGCTAGATTATTTTTATAATAAGTATTTTGTTGATAAAGTTAATGGTTTTGGAGATATTTGCAAAAAAAAAATAGAAAACGAAAAATGGTACCTTCTTAGGGCCAGAAGGGCCAACGCCGACTTCGCTCGAGGGGGAAAATTTGGGAGAGTAATATCTGGGTCCAAATAAAGCGATTAAAGCAATTTCCAGCTTTCCGCTAGTTATTTCCTTATTGAACTACCTGTCGCCTGGACTCTTACGCCTGAATGAGAAAATGATTAGTATAATGATGGCCGATAATGTGCATAATTCACATGCTCAAGAGTACACAATAAACTTAAGTATTCTGTTCTGGACAGCAACACTCTCCACTATCATTTCATTCCATCTGTCATTCATTTAATCATTGCCCCAGAGGAGTGCGTCAGGCCTCGGCAGCCGGCACAGTTCATATCCTCGCCGCTAGATGGGGGCTTCATTCATTCCATTCCTGACCCGGTCGGAGACTGGAAGCAGGCTGTGGATTTTCATTCATTCTGTTCTGGAAACGATTAGTGGGCATACATACCTGATCACCCCTATTAGACTATACATTCTTTAGTGAGATTAGTTCGATCCACTCAAATACTATGAATTGATCAAGAAGTGTAATGACCATTTTGAATGAAATTTTAGATATAACGTTGAAAAATTTTATTTGGTCATTATACATCTGATGTCATCTCGTACATACGGGATGTAAATGATGAGTTTTTCAAGTAGACCTAAATCATCTTTCTCTAAATTTCTTGACTGGCTGCGTGGCTCAGCAGTACGGTTCTCGCCTGCTGTGCTCAAGGTTGCAGGATCGAATCTTGGCGCAGTCAGCTGGCATTTGAGGGTGCGCAAATGCGAGGGAGCCGTGTCAGTAGATTTACTGGCACGTTAATGATCCTCTTCAACGAAATATTCCATCACCCTGGCATCTCTAAAAGCCAGAGTAGTTAAAAGTGACGTAAAACCAATAACATGATTATTATTATTAACTAAATCTCTTGTATTCAGCAAACAGATTATCCGGTACTGTATTCTATGTCAGTCGCACTTCCGTATGATATATTTACACAGCAAATTAATAATCCTCCGTTGGAGCAGTAGCAGTATCTCTCCCTGCAGCCAGCCAACATCTCTACGTAGGAACCAGGAAACTATGGGCATCAATAAATTAGAGGGAACAAACAGAAGCGGGTAAGGAAATGAAGAGCAGATCAATAATGGGGCTGTTGTTCTCGGAGACCTGGATTCTCCCAGCCTATATACTAGTAACACACACACTCACATTGATGGATGAATGTATATCTTTGTTTGCAGAGTTAAGAAGATTGCTTTAACAAACTCGCTGTGCCAACAAGTAAAGGAAAGGTTTCTCTGTTTCCACGGGCTGAAAATCAGATTTATTCTCAACAGAGCTGACACATGTGTCACTCGCTGCCCGATTATAATTGAGTTATTACTCTAAAATACATTATATCGTCAAAGTGACTGCACCTATACGTGTTTGGCTGATTTCCAAGTAACGTTCACCATTTGTTTAACTTGGTGTTCTACAGAAGTTCATTACCTCCTTGGGATTACCCCCAGTTTAAATGTATTATCTCCTTAAAACTATCCATGTTTATTACTTCTTAACTCCATTATAAGTTCATTATCGTCTCAGGATTAACCATTGAAGAAGTTAATTACCTGCTTATGATTATCCCCAGTTTAAGTGAATTACCACTTAGTATTATCCTCAGGTTAACTTAATTATCTACTTAAGACTACCTGCACTGCCTCGTTGCGTAGTGGCTAGCATTCTTGGCTGGTTCCGCGGAGGCCTGAGTTCGATTCCCAGATCTGCCAAGAAATTTATTTCTGGTCTGAGGGCGGGAACTGGGTACACTCAGCCTCCCGAGGTCCTACCTCAACCATCCTGCTAATGGTCTTCGGTGGTTTCGTAATTCCACTCCAGGCATATGCCGGGATGGTACCTTACGCAAGGTCACGGCCGCTTCCTACCCAAATCCTACTTCAATTACAAACACACACACTAGTACAGACATCACAGTGACACAGGTTATCAGAAAAATTGTACACAGACGCTCCTGTACGTGCGTTTGTGATTGAAGTCAGGATTGGTTGGAGGCAGTCGTGGCTACAATTTAGGTACTATCAAGGCATTTGTTGCCTTTCAAATTATAATACGTTTCCCCAATCCAACATGGTGGCTGCACGAAATATTTCAACGGAATCCCATATCTCCGAAACTATTACAGATTTCACCCTGAAATTTTGTACGGTGATAGAGAACACTAAGCTAAGTTAAGCTATGTGGCGCTTAGATACCTGTTAGGTACAACATCGTGATCATGTTGTCTCGTGTTCCTGCGTCTGTGCGGAATCTACTGTACCTCTTAGCACGTCGTCACACTGTGCTCGTGCATTTGTGATTGAAATCGGGACTTGAGTTGGAGGCTGTCTTGACCACAATTTAGATACCATCAACGCATTTGCCAGCAGTAGAAAACCATTTTGAAGATGGCTGAATTACGAATCGAACTCACATCTTCTCAGTCCTGCCTCACGAGAATTTTGTGAACTCCGTTCCAGCCCTAGGACAGGAATTCTTAGGGAAAAAAATTCGGACCTCCACGGCGCGAGCCAAAATTGCTATTCACTACACCACGAGGTGGACCACTGCTATTCATTTAAACACATGATAGAAAACGTAGGGTGGGCATCCACAGAAGATAGAAAACGAAATCCAGTCTATACGCTATGTTTAACACTTACACTACAGGGTCTTTCATATAAAGTAAGAACGCTGCTGCAGTGACCTTGGCCGAGCTTGTGGCGCGCCAGGGCCCCCTGCTTTAAGCGTGTGTACATTCCTGAAATATTACCTTATAAGAGATGCTGGAAGTTTCGTCCTTCCTGGGTTATACAGGCATTGTATCTGGTAAAGACATTCTGGCTGACACGAGTGAGTTCTGCCACTGTAATGTTTCTCATCTTTTATTTTATGTCTTTTATTGAGCACCGAGTCAGCAGTGTCAAACTTATTTTCAATCACGTGAATCTGTGCTAGTGAAGGTGGCACTTCATCAGGTAATTGTTGAAGAAATGCATCACGTACAGCCGAGTCGACTCGTACTTAAAATAAGTCTTACATACAAAAATACTATGTTGTAATGATAACTGTCTCACCATGTTAGCATCTGAGGTTCCGACTGGCGACTGAACACCTGTACGCTTATTGCAAGGTCAAGTATGTACTATGTGCATGCTTTCAATACTGCAGCAGGGGGCCGTGGCGCGCCCCAAGCTCGGCCAAGGCCACTGCAGCAGTGGATATCAAACCCGCCGCTCGCCGTTCTTACTTTATATGAAAGACCCTGTAATTGGCCAGCATGGGGAGAACTAACGTCTGGGAAATCCCATCTAGCTGAGCAGGGCAGATCATCCGCATAAAGTTAAAGGCCGACCGCAACGTGCAAATTATGTGAAATATTCTTTCATTAAACGTGGTATTGATAATTGTAACTATTACCTGCCACAATCTTAGAGCCTTTCCCCTAACATATTGATGTGTTTAAGTTGTTGTTTGAGTATTCAGTCTTTTTACTGGTTTGATGCAGCAGTCCATACCTCCCTGTCCTGAGCTAATCGTTTCATCTCTACATAGCTACCACACCCTACATCCATGGGAATCTGTTTAACATATTCTAACCTTGGTCTAACCCTACAGTTCTTGTACTCGACCTTTCCTGAAATATTTGTGTAAATACTACGATGTAATCACTACAGTTCTCAAATCACGACTTGTGTACATTAATGTAAGTGTGAATGATATTATTGTTGTTTCTCTAAGTGTACAATTTGCGACCGGGGAATTACCCCCCACTTGCCAATAAAGAAAATGAATGGATGAACTGAACATGAATTTTGTTAGGGATCAGAAAAAAATCCGTGAATATAACAAAGTACTAAAGAACACAGTGTCATGATAACCTGAGAACATTGATATTATCCAATACAGTGACAGGAACTGCTTAATCGCTATATCCTCTTACTCACTTCAAATACATTATTTGTATATTTTCGTATGTACAGTAGTCAGTGGTATTCTTGACTCGAATAATATTACGACCTAGTATTAGTTCATTGCGTGGGAAAACAATATTTCAATATGAGTGTTGGTATAACAAGGGTCGCAAATTAATTTCAGTCAGTCTCCGTATGTAGAAAATCTCTCTCTGTGTGTGTAGGAACGTGCTATGCATTTAATGATTTGCTGTATTCTCTAGAAATAAATACATACACAGGTGGATACTTTCATGCTCTCTGGAATTTCAATAACAAATCTATTTCTTATAACAATACCCATTGTATGGAAGGGTAATGTTGGTAGTACAATGCTGGTACGTAAGCTTAGATACACTCCCTTTGGTTTATATTCACCAGATATTATTATCGTGTTGGGAGGCATATTTCAGTGTTGCCTCAGGAAACGAAATGTATGCTTTTCAGTCAATAAACACAATTGTACCCAATTGTAATGGGTGTTATGCCATATCCTAAACATACATTACATGTGTTTAAATTAATTAAATTTACTTAGGACACCTGTTCAAAAAATAATGTTATATTATATATTGCTGTAACATATTTTCAAACCTTCAATGGGATCTTCGTCAGCATGGTTCGCTTTACTCTAACTTACTATACACTAAATACGGCATCTTGTTTAAGAAAAACATTCAGGCAAATACAACTTAAGAGGATACGTAACGGTTAAAATTGTCAAAATCAACATTTGCTTTTTTAATTTTACGAATCTCTGATGTCTGGCCTTTAAAATGGTGTGTAATACATTATAGTTAAACCATAAGAAATTCCCATAATTTTAATTTGTATTTGAGCTAGCAATGACATAATCATCAAGTGTGGAAAGTTTTAACTGGAGTTTCCTCGGTTCCATTTTTTAAAGTACGTATATGTTCCTTTTCCTAGGCGATTATTTATCCCAGAGCTACGAAATTTACACCATAAATTTGTCTCATAATGGTTTATATTTTAATGGAGAAGTTTCCTTGATTAAAATAAAACTGTTTGGGTTTTGGCTGGTTTTTTAAATAATTATATTTTTGACAGTTTAAAAGATAATTTCGGACTCCCCTGAAATCCAATACAAGAAACGCTCCACTAATATGTCAAGTGAGGATTGATTGAAATGTGATATAAATTTCATTAGATATATCATCGAATATCAAACATTTTCGTTTAAATCATATTAAACAACATATTTATAGTATTGACAGGTTGGATTAAATTGTACAAATAATTGAATGCACGATATCCATTACGCCCTGTTAGAAGACGTAATATGCTCCCCACAACCACAGTAGGGCAATAAACTAAAAAAATGTATTTTCGATACAAAATTCGAAATAAAACAACTGAATCATTGAAAATACAAAATTGTATTTTAAAATAAATCTTCAAATACCTAATACTTCCAGCGAAAAATATTTCCATTCCATTATGATTTTTCAAATCAATGTTTTACAAGCATTTATCAGTTCAGTTTTTTCAATTTTATTTTGAAACACAATTTTGTCGAAATTTAATGTCTTTCAGTCGGTCAACATGATTTCATCCAATTGTAATGCGTGGTTTCCTAATCCTGAAAAAAAAAAAGAATACAGGAAATTTATAAATACACTTGGATGACCAGTTTCAATCGTAATCCAAGTGTATTTATTAAACTCTTGTAAATATTATTTTTAAGCTTAGGGAACCACCCTTTATAATTGGGTATAATTGTATTGTGGCTACTGAAAGACATTAAACTTCGATTATTCAGGCAACACTGAAAAATGGCTTCTAATGCCACAACACAACTTTGTATTTTGTATTTTCAAGGATTCAGTCATTATATTTTGAATTTTGTATCGAAAATACATTTTGTGACTATTTTGTCCAACTCTGCCCGCAACACACAGAGAAAGAGAGAGAGACGATTCAAACAACACAGCGAGCTAGTGGGGGACTTGAGCACGCCCTAAAAGCTGCCTTGGTGTGCAGCCGGGAATCCCCCACCCTCATGCATCCATATTACTACTATACCCCATATCAAATGGTGGAATGGTGAGAAACAATGTTTTGTCTTTGTAATCTCTTTCTTACACCCGATGGCGTAGCCGAGTGCGTTACATCGCTCACTACGACCGCGATAGAAAGCTGCAGCAAGACCGGAGGTCGGAGGCTCTTATCCCGGCATTGGCAGTGACTAACCTGATAGCGGTTTTTGATGTGTAACATCTTTCCTCTCGATTGCTGGATATTTTTGTGGGAGTGATTTTGGAAAAGGGACGGAAATGGGACGGAAATGGGTAAGAGGAAACAATGAGCGCGCATGGCGGTGGAGATTGGTACCACGACGTACTGTCGGCCATGTGGCTATGTGGAATGTATATCGCATACGGTTTACTTCAAGGTTTGGAGGCCCCATTAAAGATATTCCTACAATAAATCATCTTCAAGTTGTCGTTCTTTGGTGTGATAATATTCATTATATCATATTTCCTGAAAACAATTATGATTTATTAAATCTTCATACTTTTGCTGTATTCTTATTTAATATAAGCATTCGAGGTACTGTCGACCAACATACAGCCCTATGTGGAATGCATATCGCATACGGTTTACTTTAAGGTTTGGAGGCCATATTAAAGATATTTCTATAATTTATTAAATCTTCATACTTTTGCTGTGGAAAGTATATCGCATACGGTTTACTTAAAAGTTTGTAGACCCCATTGAAGACATTCCTACAATAAATCATTGGTACCACGAAGTACCTCGCGCATGCGCACTGGTCAGGATTTGGCACTGGAGTTTTACAAGTAGTTATTTCAATGACCAACAGAGTTCACTGTTAACGAGGGATTGCGCCCCGGCAGACACATAGTAGGATAACTTATCAGATGTTACACATCATATGCGACTACAGTAAGGCTCGTAATTTTTTATTCCACACTCACTCCCAGCACATGCTGGCAAAACATACTTTTAGTTGTCACGGAACACCTACCTCATATAGCCTTACACACTACTACAGTCCTCACAGAAACACAGGTTAACAGAGAAGTTCAACACACACCACTTAAATGAATTGATAACAACAGCAACTACAACTCGCTAAGACATACGTGGATGTACATTCCCGCCGAACATTGTTCTGTTTGTTAAAGAGCAGAGTTGCTCGAGTTCAAACTCTGTGAACCTGAGAGGAATGCGGATCGTGGATGATGAGGATTGATGTGGGGGGTTTCCCGGTCCGTGCGTAGTAACAGAACCAAATACATTGGTCACTTACTCACCCATTTGCAACACCACACTGGTATAGGCAACGACCCTATGTTAGCAATATTGGAATAGACGGGAATTTCAGATAACACATTGGGCTGTCGACAGGAGCTTCTCTTCCTGCCTCCCGCGTCACCTCACCCCGCAAGTTCGCTGAGCTTGGATTCGAGCTGTACATTAAACCTTTTGACGGGAGGGTATATGGCTAGGAGTTGTATACTAAACAAAAAGAAGAGAATGGCAGGGAGCATCATGTCTGCTTAACATGCAACTGACAGCTTGATGAAGTCAGAGGTTCACGGGTCAGAATTTGCCGACCTCTGTTCTGTGTTTAGATATACAGAGCATCATTATGTAGCACTGTGCTAGCAAGGACAGAATCAGAACGGCTTAATTTGATGATGCACGCTCACTTCACCAAACTCTGTCTAAGGTCAACATACTTTCATATTTCTCAATTTTGAACCTGAGAACCAGATAATCGCAAGTCCAATACAGGAACAGGTAATTTGAAGCAATTTTTTATGTGGATTTCTGTAAGAAAAATTATTAGCCTTAAATAACCTGCTCCTGCGTCATTGCGATTCTTGAGTACAGAAGTTAAAGGTCCACCTCTTATCGTAGTGGCTAGCATTCTTGGCTGTCACCGTACAGGTCCACGTTTGATTCTTAGCTCAGCCAAAGTCTGAGAACTGCAACGGGGAACACTGAGTCTCGTAAGGCACACGTACGAAGAAGTGAGTTCGTCTTCTACCTCAGCTATTCTAGAAGTTGCTTCCCATGGTTCCCCCCTCTTGTCTACTCCAGGAAAATAATGGGATGGTGCCTACATTAATATTATACCCACCTATTTCCAATTCCTAGTTCCAATTGCAAATACACGTACTAGTAGACAACATCTATCACAACGATACACGTTATCAGACAGATGCCATACATACACAAGTACACAGGGCTCAAAACCAAGATGTGCCATGTCCCTAACTTGATGTAACTACAACAACAATTTTCAGCATAAACATCAGCAACTCAATTTGACAAGAGCTTGAATGACATGCAATTAACTGCAGAAGTAGGAGAAGAAGGATTATATTGAATAACCTCGCCACAGGTTTAATAACGTTTTCTCAAGTAATTATGTTATAGAAACTCTTCTGAGTAGAACTTTCTTTCTCCCGTGTTCTGGAGCTCCTTCTCTCCGTGCTAATAAACACACTTACACAGGGAGTAGCTGTTGTTTCTCCTCCTTCCTACATGAGAGTGAACAAACAGTGAGTGACAGTACAGTTACGAGTGTTAACGAAACATCGCATGAATGGTGAGACATGATGAGGAGATTTAATAGGTCCGTTCGAGGTTCCTGAGCACCAAAATAGGAATAAACGAAAGTAGACATGCCATAATACAGGATGAGTAGTATTTATTTTATACATTACTGATTACATTTTTGTTCAGAAGGAGTCACTCACAGAGGTGAGGCAGGTAGTTCGGGTAGGTGTAGGTTGTGGCGAATGCCTACCACGAAGAATGATTTTAGTTGCGGATGAATACAATTCTTACCTGCACCTCCACGTCCGAGTTGAAATCTTTATACCTTTAGAAATGTCTTCAATGAAACGGCCCAAACAAATAAAAGTCGCAGGACACAGCAAATCCGTCTTTTCTTCACGGTGAACGCGAAGCATTAACGACCTATTGGTAACACTTGTCTTTCTTTGCCAAGTACTTTTCGCTGTATAGAGCAACCATTCTCCATGGTATTGTTTGGACGACTTCAGAATCCCACCAGCCCATGCCAGGTGTCTACAAACAAAACGTGGGTCAGTATCCGACAACAGCACATGTGCCATTCACTCAACTCCACTTGAGAACTCCACCCCAAGCAATAACACACACGTATCAAGTTTCAAACGAATTTCAACTAAACAAACCTCGCATTATATTGTAGTAGTTTACTCGATGATCAGTGGTACAGTAACTGATTAATAGTCAGTAATTCGTGGCTTCGAATCCAATCTGAGAAAATCGAATTCTTGAAGGGTGGAAATAGCTACGACATACTGGCTCGCTAAAGGTCCTTTTTTTCACCGCATTGGTGATTACAAGACATAAGTAATCAAATTACAGCCAAACATCACCCAAAATGATTCTGACTTCTCTGCCAAATTGCAGTACAAGCGGAACGTTGAATTGTCGAGTAGATGGCCTAGAAGGTTTCACTTAAACATTACACACGATAACTGAATCACTGCCATAATTATTATTATTATTCATATGTTCACCTGTAGGGTACAATTAACTATTTCATCGGCATCTGTTGCAAGATGGAGTGGAGTTCTCTGTATCGGTAGGTTGAGGAACGAACGAACTATGGAGCAGGCCTCTAAAATAACTACTTTCTGCATACTGGTACGCAGATTATGGTGGATTCCCAGTTTTTTGAAGTTGGCCGTCAGCGACTTTGGTATGATCCCTATGGAAGAGATTGTGATAGGCAATGCAGTGACAAATTCCTGCCGCCACATTTGTCGGATCTCTTTAGCTAGAGGCATGTATTTCGTCTCTTTCTCAGCATAATTGTGTTGGATATTATGCGATATAGGGACTGCGATGTTTATTAGAAGAGTTATTCTTCTTCTTCTTGTTTCGTATAGGCCACCTAAGGACCACGGCGTTCAACCATTACATTTGGAGTGGGCTTTGATGTTTTCCGAGTAGTTACGCATCCTCTGGCTGTGTTGTTCCCAGAGTTATTATTCTTATTCTTTTTCTTATTATTATTGCCAACTAGAGTAGTTACGAACACTGAGATCAGGGCTCAGTAGACGAGAGGGCTCTTATCCAAAATAATTACTTGAGATAGTCTATATCAAATAGTATTGATTGATCACAGGATAATCTCTTAGATACAAGATATTCTGTTACTAGGCCCGAATATTAGAATGGTTTATAATTTCGTCATGCTATTGGGCTGATAACCTTGACATTTAACCGTTGTACTCAATAAAGAACCTTTTTTCTTTATCGTTAACACAAGCAATTAATCGAGATTGTAAGAATATATATCTGGATATTATCAGGTATCAATTTTGCTCGTTAACACCAGCAACTTCATTGAAGTGTCAAGAACTCGCGTGCTATGTAATTAACTCCAGAAGAACAAGATCGAACAACCTCTTACAGACTTCTGACCACAACATCCTCCCCAGTTTTAATAACGTTTTTCCAAGTAATTATGTTATAGAAACTCTTACGAGTGAAACTTTCTTCTTCCGTCTTCTGCTTCTCCTTCGCCTCCTTCTTCCCGCGAAGGAGAGCAAACTTGATGATACGAATTTAAATCCCCAATTTACCCGCTGCCTGACTCTCTTATATAAAGGAGGCAGGGCGAGCGCATTTTCTACGTGAGTGGCGGAAAGTAGAAGCAAATGAAGAGTTCTACTCGGGAATGTGTCTCAAGTGCGACTCACTTCCAGCGTTAATTAAAGGACTTAAATCATCCTATATGCCACCCAGTTTCATTTCCAGAACAATATATTTTTAAACGGACAATTCCCTTGTAATTATCTATTAATACCATCATTATTATTATATATATTGTAGCCTACTTGAAATTTACACAAAAATACAAAACCATCATTGTCGGACTCCTTGCGAGCCAAAGACACTGATGATAGCATTGGATCTCAAGATGTTCGGAGTCACCGAAGAGATACAACCTTACCTACTATACTTGCAGTACCAAGGAGGGCAGCTTTTTGCATTAACTGCATATGGTTCCTCTTCAAGCCAAGGCTCTGCTTTGCATTATCCCAGTCCTTTGTGACAAAACCATTCACAGAGACAACTGGGATAACGAAATCTTCCTTTAGACCGGATATGTGGCTGATATCAGTGGCAAGTGGCTGGTATTTGGTATTTTCTCAGCCATCATTTTCTGTACGTTTTCATCCAGTGGATCACCAACATTGACGATGGTAGCCTTGTGCGATTCCTCTTCGAATATCACAAGGTCTGGCCTGTTGACTTCTACAGAACGATCAGTTATTATAGTGGAATCCCATAAGATCTTGGCTTTATCATCGTTTAGAACCTGATCAGGTCTGCATTAATATGGGACTTCCTTCTCAGCAAAACCGTATCGCCGCGCAAATGCTTGATGTACTACTTTTGCTACGTTGTAGCAAGTCTATGGCATGCTCCCATGATGTGCTGGATCGATTTTGTCGATCTATTGCACAGACATTTGCCCGATGTATCCTTCCCTGGAATGTGTCGCTCATAATTCTTAGTGCACACAACTTGGTCCTGAATTGCAAAGAGAAATCCTTTTGTTTCTTCGAATAAGCCAGCAGACCGAAGCCACCTTGATGAATTCGTAGAATGCAGATGAGCAGCATGCCTTCCAAGTAGGGCTTTATAATTTTTTATAATAATAATAATAATAATGATAGTAGAAATAATAATAATAATTATTATTATTATTATTATTATTATTATTACTATTTAAGTTTGTTTTCATACGTTATACCTAGGGGTGCTGATTTTTCGTAATTCCAATGAAGCGCAAAATGTTCATGAATGCTTGCACTCTTGCTGTCGTTGTTTTAGGGGCTATGTGACATCGGTGTCATGTAGCCGCGTGCACTTGGGTGTGTATGGAATTTGTTGGATAACCTGTACTATTGTGATGGCTGTATTAGTGTGTACAGTTGTAATTAAGGCGAATATTGGGAAGGAGGCGGCAGTGGCCTTAATTTAGAAACCACCCCGGCATTCGCCTGGAGCAGAAGTGGGGAAACCTCGGAAAACCACTTCCAGGATGGCTGAGTTAGGAATCGAACCCTACTCTTTTTAGTTTTGCCTCACGAGGCTGAGTGTACCCCGTTCCAGCCCTCAGATCAGAATTAAATTTCTTGGCAGAGCCGGCAATTGAACCTGGACCTTTTCACTGTCAGCCAAGACTGCTAGCCGCCAGGAAACTAGGCGGACTTGTACCCTTGTATTTTCATCTATAACGATGTCTAAACCACTTGTTGGTGTGTTTTGAAAACGTGACAAAATTCCTAATTGATTCAAAATAAGAAAATTTCACTGAACTGCTAAATAAATGCGAAACGCTCAAACAAATTACATATATGGTTATTCATTATTTCCTTGTTTTTTGGGGGAAATTTTAAGGGAGGATTTGTGCACCTTTTGAATGTTTATGATGTCTTAACGTCCGGTATGGAATCCTTTCTCCAACTCACTGATCACCCGTCGCTTTCATTCTCTCCATGGGGGTCAAGTCTACAAGTGGTAAGACGGTGAGATCGAAAATATCTTAAAACAGTTCTATGATTTTAACCAACAGTGTTACTAATTCAGAAACTTGCTTGCACATACCCACTGTGGTGGATAATGAAACAAAGACTGAACATCTTTTTGTTTAATTTATCGCATTATTCTGATTTTTACATTAGCACAAATTACTAGTTTTTTTGTGTTATTCTTTCGACTAAATCAATTGTTCTATTTTCCTCAATGTTATTTTAAGCTGACTAATTTAATAAAACTTCACAATATTTACTTCTTGCAGCTTTATATTTATACTGGAGACCCGTCCCGGCTTCGGCCGGTATCTTAAACAGTTTACCCAGCGTAAGCTTAAAAGACGCATGGACGGTAGGTCTCTGACACAGTTCATAAAAGCCGAGGTGAACATGATGATGATGATGATAATTGTTGTTTTAAGGGGCCTAACATCTAGGTTATCGGCCCCTAAGGGTTTGGGTGATAGTGAAAGATGAGATGAGAATCAACTATAACTAATACTAACAAAAAAGGATAAAGCAAATAAAGAACAGGAAGAAAAGAAATGCCCTCAATCTTCGAAGAATGAGGATTGAGGGGCTTGGAAGGAACGAGAGTCATGAAAGGCAGATAAGAAAGGGAAAGAGGAGAGGGCCCGCCCCAAAGTCAGAGGAAAAAGGGTACAAAACGGACCCACCTCAGGAATCCCTCGGGGTCGCCAACTCCCAAATTCACCAGCCGTGAGCCTTTGAGGGTGTAGCACTATCCGGGGTGCACCAGAAGTGTTGGGGCTACATACACCTTGTCTCCTTGAGGGCTTTGTGCAGATGGCAGGAGAGAACATGAAATGAAAAAGAAAGCTGACCCCTCGAATAATGAGGCATCATGAAAGAAAAGACAAGGGCCAAGTAATGCGGGAAAGGAAGAGACTCCCTAGGCCTCGGATACCCTAATACCATCGGGTTCGGAAGAGAAAATGAGTTGACCAAGAGAGGTCGACAGGAAATAAGACGGAGAGGAGCCCGGCACAAGTAAGTGGAAGCAAGGCCAGACCCAGCTGGGGCTCCGTGGTCGCCAATGCACGTCCCACTAGATGTGAGCCCCTGGGGGAGCCGAGGTGTACAGCGAAACTCCAAACACATATACTCTTCTCTGAAGTCTTGACTCTATACGACTCGACAGTTTGATGCTGGCCGAAGCTCGGGTGGTCGGCGCACTCGCTCGTAAACTTTTTAACTAAATGGAGATTGCTGGAAGAAATTAAAACGTAAAAACACTTATAGTGGGCTCTGTATTAAAGACAGAGATATGCTGCCCCGGACTGTTTTGTAGAACTTTTAATGCTGAACAATTCTTACACCTGTAGTAGGCTATATATTGTAAGGCGCACGAATGGCAGGTTTTTCTTCGACTTGATTTATTGAAATAGTTATTTCTCGGCTTCATTTGGTCAAAAATGAATGTTTTTCTATAGAAGCTTTCCTCGGAGTTCTTGTACCGAATGGTGAAATCACCATCAACATCCATCCAGTGGTTCTCGAGATTACCCGTTACATCCAAGAATCTGGGACTTAGTTTTATACAAACTTTAACAAATATGATTTTAAATTCAGCTTAATGTCCTTCCAAAATATATTTATTACTCCATCATCAAATGGTTCTCAAATTTTACGATTTCCTCCAAAATACCATAAATTGCTAAACTGGAAATGTATAAACACTACAAAATACTCATTTGTTCAAATCAAAATGCCGAATTTCTGATTTCAAAATGCTAAACCGCACCATCCCTTGTTATCCCCAAGTAATAAATGTGTTTTTGCACTATCTTCAATAGTTTCTCTATAAATACTACGTTAAATTTTTAAATTGTTTGACATCTGTTAATACTCAATATGTTTTCTTCCTTATTGAAACATGTTTTCGGCAATTCAATGGGGCCTTCTTCAGCTTCGTTCCTTAGCTTAACACTTCATACGTATTTTATGAAATGAATGACAAGAATGACAATAAAAATAAACACTATTTCGAAATGGATGTTCTTACATTTTAATTATGAAAAATATTTTTCGTTATCAAATCAGAAATCAAAAAGTATAAAGTAGTTATTCAATATATAAATACATTTAGAACTCTCAAACGAATTGGGTCTTCTGGAAGTCACGTTTAAAGATTTTTGGAACTGTTATTATGAAAGTCTTAATCGATTTGAAGTTGCTTCTTTATTTTATTTTCATCTTTATAACCCTGGGTTAAAGATGTGTTAATTTTAATTTGGTCCTGTTGTGAGATTCTTTGTAGTATTGTACCCGATACCTAGTTGAGGCTATCGGCTACGCCAGCAGACATTAAGCCGTAGTTGAGGTTTTGGGAAGAGTTAAGAAAAGATAGCGCTCAGATCGAGTCAAGAGGAATGTCAGGATGACGTAGTAGGTCTAGGATTTAGAAGGCACTGACAGCTGTAAGCAGATGGATTTATGGATGGAATTATGAAGCTTTATTAAGATCTATATGGAACATGGTATTTAAACATCTTAGAAGAGGAGATATAACATGCATTATATGTGGTAATAATTTGAAGGAAGTCAGATAACCCTTAAGTTATTTTATAACTTAATAGCCGAGATGATGGGGGTTCGAGATTATATTTGTGACGCAAGACCACGGTGGTGGGGAGGACGTCACGTGACCGCACCAGGCAGGTAACGGTCGAGGCAGTGCAGACACTGTCAGTGGAGCTCTGTGAGCCAAGCAAGAGAGTCGAGCTAAGTAGCACACGCCTAGCGCATGGTACAAGGTCGCGCAGCGAACAGAAACTGTCACGGAAAGTGAAAGCGACAGTTTCAACTTCTCCGAGCAGCGAACGACAAGTAGGTCAGTGGGCCGGGCGGACATCCGCAGTGAGCAGGCCAGGCATAGAAGGCCGGTGTTTTAGGACAGCATTGCGAGTAGTTGGAGAACTTTATTCCAAGCTGCATTTCAACGCAGAACGGCATAGTAGAGCGACATGGCGAGGCCAGCTTTAGGCGGAGATGATTATAGCATTGCAGTAAAACCGAGCGGGTTATTTCCCATTATATACGCAAGCATTATGACAGAAGCTGAACTTCATTACTACATTGAGTTAGAACGTTTATTCAGCATTTGAATTATAAAGACAGATAGTTACGAGATACTGCAACTTTGAACTTCGAATGAACATAGTTTTTCTTAATGACATTACGACTATGCATTTCATAACGCAGTCCAAGTAACATTAACAATTTTAAGCAAACTGAATGTTGTAAGCATATGCACTTCTGAACATTAGCTCGTGCATTAATGCAATTATTTCTTATGCAGTTTTGTAAATTACCGAGTATGAACACAACTACAGGGTGTTTCATAAACTTAGACACTCTCATATAAAATTTTATTTTATGAAAGTGAGACTTAGCAGTTATTGGAGATTGAACTTTCAACACTCAAACTGAACATTGTATGGAACAGTGGCGTAACGTAGAAGAGGAATAGGGGTTCCGCTGTTTCTATGAACTTTTTTTTCGTGAGGATTTGGACAATATCCGCTATGGATAACCAGAAGTTCATCATGTCGGAGTAAACGCAGGCAGAGACGCGATGGCACCACAGAGCGATGGATTCGATTCCTGACGAGGAGGAGGTCCACCAGCTGATTCACTTGGGAATTTGAAGGCAATCGTCATTGCATGGATGGAATGATATTCACGCCGATCTTTCGAGAAATTCATTACATAGGGAAAATCGACGATCTTTGAAATTTAATAACAGCTGATTATGAAATGGTACTGTAAGAGTTATAACTACCTGATACGATTATTTTCATGAATACTGGGCACACATGTATATTTTTCTAATAGAAATGATACGATTGTTTAGACACGGTTTGACTTTATATGCTTCGGAATTTTGCTAGAATATGGCGTGACCATATGATATGGCAGGCATCATTATACGATATTCTCACCATTGGTTGGCTTTATTAAGCAGATGTTAGGTCTTTTAGACATTTTTCCAGTAAGGATATTTTTCATGAATAATTTTTTTTGTGTGACGAGTCTTTCGAACTCGTGATCTGCAATTGATTATCTAAAATTACTTCGTCAGTTCATTGCATACTAGCGAGTGTGTATAAAATATCAGTAGGGATTTTTTTCCATTGGATTGTTTGGAGATATTAAGATGTTATTCACTTTAGTGAATAAATATCGCTTTTATATGACAACTAGAGACTTGTTGATTCCTATCTGGTACATTCACTCATATAGTCTTCGAGATGGGGTCTTTCGTATTTATACGATTGTATGGTGGTTACTCATCTTACCCATCGTTTAGGGCACTATCATTTTAGTCGACGGGGCGAGATCTTTCGTATTTATACGATTGTACGGTGGTTACTCATCTTACTTGCCATTGAGGGACTCATTTTTATCATCCGAGTGTACATGAGATTGTAAGTGAATCAAACAAGGAACTACTAGTCACATATCAGTCGAAATTTTGTTAAATAAAGTAACGATAAATGTCAGCAGGGTTACATTTGTAATTCTTGTTTGCCAATCCAATATTTTGTTGCTATACTCTTTTGAGAGTACTTTCAGTTTAACAGATGGTACAGCTGATGCTTTTGATGATTTTTATAATTGTGTTGGATACCTTTGAGAAGGACTTAAAGTAATTGAATCTTGTAAGATGAATCATTAATGGTCAGATTTATTTTAAGGCAGATCAGTATTGCAGATTTTGATATGAGAGATTATAGCACATTGGTGTTTTTCTGTGATGTGAATTACGAGAATTGTAAGAGAATTTATGCTATTTTGAAAGCAAATCTTCAATTACTAAGGTAATATTTTTCCAATTGTTTAAGAAGTTGTCTAGATGTGATCAGATTAATTACAGTTATTGGAGATTGTGTGCGTTGATAATTTGAAGCCAGTTATATATATTTTGTAGATCATGCAACATGGTTAAGTGAAGTTTGTGATAGGCATTTTGTGGAAGTTGCCAAGTGATAGTTGCAATGTTGCTAATGCATTTTGAAGCAGACATGAGGTTGTCGAACCCAGTCTAGCGTAATTGTTGAGATTCATGCTGTATGTGCTGAATATTTATGGAGTTTTGTGGAATAATTGTTGTATTCAAATGTGATATTTGAAGAATTGAGGATATATAATGTAGTTGTGGATAGTCAGATCCAACGTGATGTCGTGAAGGCACTAATATTTTTTGGCATGAAAATTAAATACGAGATATAACTTGGAAGTGATAAAACTGTAAGACAACATTCTATAAACCATATTAAACAATTTGTTAGGAAATTAAACAAATAAATAAAGTTGATAATACAAGATTTTCTGAGAATAATAATTAATGAAATAATAATCTGAAATTTAAGCATATTAATGATCTGACCTAATGAAATAAAAATCAGAATGACTAGATGAAATAATAAGAATCTAAATAACCAGAAGAGTAAAATTTAAATAAGTTGATAAATTAAATTTTGGAATAAATCAATGAATTAAATAAATGGATGAATTGAAGATTGAATAAATAAACTGATTTAAATAAATTAATAGATGATTGGATAGATGATGAATAACTGAATTAGAAGGTAATAATTAATTAAAGAAGCTGATGATTAATGAATTTATATGGAATTAAAATAAATTTAATTGAGATATAATTTGAGGAATTGCAACTTGAGTTGAGGATTTAAATGATTTAATGGTGATGAGTTAATGATTCTGACAGGAATATGTTGAATTTTGAAATGAGAATTAATGTGAGAAATATTTAACTTTGATGATGATGATAATGATGACCAATGAGCAGTGAATTTTCTGTAATTCACAAACAAGTAATTATGAATGACAATGTAAATAGTGTAAATTAATTATTCGATGTTTAGGAGCATTTTACTAACATGTTCAACATTTAAATTATGCCATGCAAGCCATCAATTACGTGATGTTTAAAATATGTGATTATAATATGTGTATGTTTAGACAGATTAATAACTTTTTCAAATCCACAATTATGATGTTAAATTAAAGAGAAATTAGGTCTCAGGTATCACAAATGTCAATGACGAAAGACATAGTGCTACAGTGATCCTGAGAACCCAAGAGAACTTTAGAGATTTTTCTGTTTTATGTGGATAAAATATTTTTGATTAGAAAAGAGATGGTTCGATTTTTGGACAATGGCAATTTAACGTTGGCATTCGACCAGACTCTCAGGTAGGAGGTATATTTAAAATGTCCGTCTGACTATCAAAGTGAAATAAATTTGTTTTTATCTTAGTTGTGATCTGATGATGGTGTGATTTTCCTTTTTCTTTCCTTGTCTTGATTAAGGCTTAACCGGAAAGGAAGTGGTTTGCTAGGAATTCATTTGATGGCGCCCATTTATATTTGCATTTTTTTATTAAACTTAAGCCCGTAACGACCCTAGAGATACTTTGTCTCGTGTTACCCACTGCTTTTTCGATAACTCAGCTGAATTTCCGACACATTCCTTATTTGACTAGAGGTTCATTTAACTCCGCTCTGTCCTGGAACTCCAGGAATGCGATGTAATAGCAGATGGGTCATCGCATCCCTAGGACGAACGGGTACAGAGAGAGAGGGAGAATTGGCTTTACCCACCTGTGGGGCTTCGATTTTGTTTATTCTATGAAATCACATCAGATTTAGATTACTGAGAGATTGATCTCAAGTTCATTTAATTGTGTTACAAAATTTATTAAACTTAGTCAGACAATATACTTGTGTGCCCATTCCAGTGTTCGTGTTAATCGTATTAGTATTATATCATGTTAGTTATAAGTCATTTTTCCTATACCCAAGTGAATGCAGGAATTGAGACATTGTGATGTGTTGTTGTCTAACGTCTCTGAATAAAACGTCTATTGAAAATATAATTATGTTGCCGGAAGATTTAGCTAAGGTGTTAGGAGAGTTGCAGAGTGGTATGTCTGGTATTGCAGAAACTATTTCTAAAATGGAAACGGAAGTTAAAGAACAGATAAATAGTTCAGAAGCTAGGTTAGAAGCTAGATGTAAAGAAAATGTGCAAGCATTACAGACTAGTAATGAAGAAAATTTAAAATCATTACAGATTAGTAACGAAGGCAATCTGAACGACAGTTAAAGTCATTAGAGACCAGATTACAGTCAAATAGCCAAGATGAGTTGATGTTATTAGAGACTAGGTTACAGTCAAATAGTAAAGATGAGTTGATGTAATTGGAGACTAGATTACAGACTAGTACTGACGCTAACTTGATGGATAGTTTTAAATCATTAGAAGAAAGATTACAGTCAAATAGTGAAGACAATTTTAAATCATTAGAAGAGAGATTACAGTCAAATAGTGAGGATAATTTTAAAACATTGGAAGAGAAATTACAGTCTCGTAGTGAAGAAACTAACACAGAGTTAGAAAACAAGTTAACTAGGTTAGAGAATAGATTAACTTTAAAGAATAATGAAATGCTTAAGACTTTACAATTAGATATAATTGCAGTAAATATGAAAGGAGAGGAAAATGTTCAAATATTAAGAAAGAATATTATTGAATTAGAAAGTAGAGGAGAAGAAAACATTCTTACTTTAAGAACAGACGTTATGTCTATACAGAAAGACATTAAATCGGATGTATCGAAGTTGAGATTCGACATCGATGGTTTAGTGGCAGATGTAGGCAAAATTCAAGAGTGGTCTACCGAAGTATCTTTCGAGACTAAAATCAAAGGTCTAGAGATGAATCTAGGTAATGAGATTAAGGATTTAAAGTCAGTAATTGGGACCATTAAAGAGGATGTCTTAGGAGAGGTCAATTCTAATTTAAAATCATTAGAGAATCAATTGCAGAAAGATATTAGGAAGATGGATGATGATATAGAGCAAAAGGTTAATGAAAACTTAGCTTTATTCAAAAATAGAGTCGGTGCAATCGTGGAAGAACGGTATAGTGAGGTCGATGCCGAAGCAAAAGAAAAACGTGCAGGATTAGACGAGAAATTAATCGCAGGTATGGCGAACTTAGAAGCGAGATTTACGGAGAACAAGGAAGCGATGAAGATAGATTCAACTCTAATTTAGGACAGATGTTGATCTGTTTTGTGGAACAAGTCGCGTCAGTAAAGAATACATGCGAAGACAAGATTGACAAGTTGAAAAACGATTTAGAGGAGAGTAATAAAACGCAGAATGTTACGTCGTTAGATGAGTTGAAGACTCAGGTCAAGACCGTAGAGAAATTGGCAGAAGATAGGATAACTTAACTAGAATCTATGATTAACAGTTTCACCAGTCAAAATATTACATCAGGGGAAATATCGATGAATCAGACAGCGATAGACCGCAGTATGGGTAATCAAGAAGTAAGCATGGGAGAAGACCGTCAAACGCAACCGAATGTGACATTCGAAAGGGCAAGTTCAACCCCTCAGGATAATCCAAGTTCGAATAGGAGTACGTTGGGTACAAGCGAACGATACTCAGGTCCAGTTACCATTATCAGAAATCTGGATGACAAGCCGAGGAAGTTTTCTGGAAATACAGGGGTCACACCAGTCGAATTTCTGCTAGATATTCGAGACTACATGGCGGAACATAGAGTAGCCAAAGAACGAGAGCTAAGGATAGTCGAACGCGCCTTAGACGGGTCTGCGCTTACTTGGTTTAGAGCATTCAGAAGCAATTTTGCGAATATGGAGCAATTTGCAATGGCATTCTTAAGGAGATTTTGGAGTGCAGAGGATCAACTGAACGAAAGAGCAGAAATGTACTCGAAGCGTTATTCTACGTCTCATCCGACGCATTATGCCAATTATTTTACGTCACAGTTGGCTAAATTGCAGTTTCTGATTCCTCCATTGCCTGAAGAAGAGCTTTTGCAAGCTATAGCGAGACAGTTACCGATTGAGGTACAGCGATCACTCATAGCGTCGGGAGCAAACACACTTGAGCACTATGACGACATTTTAGGGCGATTGGACTATACAAGCGCTCAAGTTACGCCTAGAAATACAAGAAGCGACAATAGAAACACGCAAGAGGTGAATGCGGTAGTCGTTGATAACGCAGCTCAAACGGACAGAAGAGATTCCTGGGAAAACAGAAGGAACGAAGGAAATCGAGGAAACATCCGTAACGTTCGTGGAAATGATCGGTATAGAGGACCATATGAGAGGCCATACGATCAGGAAGCAAGAGACAGCCGATACAGAAATTATAACCAGAATTCCAGATATCAAGATAGGAATCGATACAACAATAGATATCGTGGTAGAAATAACTGGAGCCAAGGTCAACAGTATAATCGGAACGACAGGCAGGATGGCCGAAGAAACGATCCTAATGAAGGACGAGATAATCGTGAATACGAGAGATCGAGGCAAGAAAATAGACAGCCTAGTACACCACCCAAGGAGACAGTCAGAGATGTCAATCGAGCAAGCACGAGTAGTGAAGGAAGAAATAGACGTCAAAGTAATACAGAATCAAGATGCTAATCATTGGAAATCAATCATCATTGTTGAGAGTCAGAAAGTACCATCATGCTGAATAAGGGAATTGTAGAGCTATCGTGTACATGTGTTATATATAGAATGCCTGAGAGTGTATTTTTTTTCTCAATCCTGATAAAAAAGGAGATGTACGGGAGAGATGTACCCGATACCTAGTTGAGGCTATCGGCTACGCCAGCAGACATTAAGCCGTAGTTGAGGTTTTGGGAAGAGTTAAGAAAAGATTGCGCTCAGATCGAGTCAAGAGGAATGTCAGGATGACGTAGTAGGTCTAGGATTTAGAAGGCACTGACAGCTGTAAGCAGATGGATTTATGGATGGAATTATGAAGCTTTATTAAGATCTATATGGAACATGGTATTTAAACATCTTAGAAGAGGAGATATAACATTCATTGTATGTGGTAATAATTTGAAGGAAGTCAGATAACCCTTAAGTTATTTTATAACTTAATAGCCGAGATGATGGGGGTTCGAGATTATATTTGTGACGCAAGACCACGGTGGTGGGGAGGACGTCACGTGACCGCACCAGGCAGGTAAGGGTCGAGGCAGTGCAGACACTGTCAGTGGAGCTCTGTGAGCCAAGCAAGAGAGTCGAGCTAAGTAGCACACGCCTAGCGCATGGTACAAGGTCGCGCAGCGAACAGAAACTGTCACGGAAAGTGAAAGCGACAGTTTCAACTTCTCCGAGCAGCGAACGACAAGTAGGTCAGTGGGCCGGGCGGACATCCGCAGTGAGCAGGCATAGAAGGCCGGTGTTTTAGGACAGCATTGCGAGTAGTTGAAGAACTTTATTCCAAGCTGCATTTCAACGCAGAACGGCATAGTAGAGCGACATGGCGAGGCCAGCTTTAGGCGGAGATGATTATAGCATTGCAGTAAAACCGAGCGGGTTATTTCCCATTATATACGCAAGCATTATGACAGAAGCTGAACTTCATTACTACATTGAGTTAGAACGTTTATTCAGCATTTGAATTATAAAGACAGATAGTTACGAGATACTGCAACTTTGAACTTCGAATGAACATAGTTTTTCTTAATGACATTACGACTATGCATTTCATAACGCAGTCCAAGTAACATTAACAATTTTAAGCAAACTGAATGTTGTAAGCATATGCACTTCTGAACATTAGCTCGTGCATTAATGCAATTATTTCTTATGCAGTTTTGTAAATTACCGAGTATGAACACAACTACAGGGTGTTTCATAAACTTAGACACTCTCATATAAAATTTTATTTTATGAAAGTGAGACTTAGCAGTTATTGGAGATTGAACTTTCAACACTCAAACTGAACATTGTATGGAACAGTGGCGTAACGTAGAAGAGGAATAGGGGGTCCGCTGTTTCTATGAACTTTTTCGTGAGGATTTGGACAATATCCGCTATGGATAACCAGAAGTTCATCATGTCGGAGTAAACGCAGGCAGAGACGCGATGGCACCACAGAGCGATGGATTCGATTCCTGACGAGGAGGAGGTCCACCAGCTGATTCACTTGGGAATTTGAAGGCAATCGTCATTGCATGGATGGAATGATATTCACGCCGATCTTTCGAGAAATTCATTACATAGGGAAAATCGACGATCTTTGAAATTTAATAACAGCTGATTATGAAAAGGTACTGTAAGAGTTATAACTACCTGATACGATTATTTTCATGAATACTGGGCACACATGTATATTTTTCTAATAGAAGTGATACGATTGTTTAGACATGGTTTGACTTTATATGCTTCGGAATTTTGCTAGAATATGGCGTGACCATATGATATGGCAGGCATCATTATACGATATTCACACCATTGGTTGGCTTTATTAAGCAGATGTTAGGTCTTTTAGACATTTTTCCAGTAAGGATATTTTTCATGAATTTTTTTTTTTTTGTGTGACGAGTCTTTCGAACTCGTGATCTGCAATTGATTATTTAAAATTACTTCGTCAGTTCATTGCATACTAGCGAGTGTGTATTAAATATCAGTAGGGATTTTTTCCATTGGATTGTTTGGAGATATTAAGATGTTATTCACTTTAGTGAATAAATATCGCTTTTATATGACAACTAGAGACTTGTTGATTCCTATCTGGTGCATTCACTCATATAGTCTTCGAGATGGGGTCTTTCGTATTTATACGATTGTATGGTGGTTACTCATCTTACCCATCGTTTAGGGCACTATCATTTTTGTCGACGGGGCGAGGTCTTTCGTATTTATACGATTGTACGGTGGTTACTCATCTTACTTGCCATTGAGGGACTCATTTTTATCATCCGAGTGTACATGAGATTGTAAGAGAATCAAACAAGGAACTACTAGTCACATATCAGTCGAAATTTTGTTAAATAAAGTAACGATAAATGTCAGCAGGGTTACATTTGTAATTCTTGTTTGCCAATCCAATATTTTGTTGCTATACTCTTTTGAGAGTAATTTCAGTTTAACAGCTGGTACAGCTGATGCTTTTGATGATTTTTATAATTGTGTTGGATACCTTTGAGAAGGACTTAAAGTAATTGAATCATGTAAGATGAATCATTAATGGTCAGATTTATTTTAAGGCAGATCAGTATTGCAGATTTTGATATGAGAGATTATAGCACATTGGTGTTTTTCTGTGATGTGAATTATGCGAATTGTAAGAGAATTTATGCTATTTTGAAAGCAAATCTTGAATTACTAAGGTAATATTTTTCCAATTGTTTAAGAAGTTGTCTAGATGTGATCAGATTAATTACAATTATTGGAGATTGTGTGCGTTGATAATTTGAAGCCAGTTATATATTTTTTGTAGATCATGCAACATGGTTAAGTGAAGTTTGTAATAGGCATTTTGTGGAAGTTGCCAAGTGATAGTTGCAATGTTGCTAATGCATTTTGAAGCAGACATGAGGTTGTCGAACCCAGTCTAGCGTAATTGTTGAGATTCATGCTGTATGTGCTGAATATTTATGGAGTTTTGTGGAATAATTGTTGTATTCAAATGTGATATTTGAAGAATTGAGGATATATAATGTAGTTGTGGATAGTCAGATCCAACGTGATGTCGTGAAGGCAATAATATTTTTTGGCATGAAAATTAAATACGAGATATAACTTGGAAGTGATAAAACTGTAAGACAACATTCTATAAACCATATTAAACAATTTGTTAGGAAATTAAACAAATAAATAAAGTTGATAATACAAGATTTTCTGAGAATAATAATTAATGAAATAATAATCTGAAATTTAAGCATATTAATGATCTGACCTAATGAAATAAAAATCAGAATGACTAGATGAAATAATAAGAATCTAAATAACCAGAAGAGTAAAATTTAAATAAGTTGATAAATTAAATTTTGGAATAAATCAATGAATTAAATAAATGGATGAATTGAAGATTGAATAAATAAACTGATTTAAATAAATTAATAGATGATTGGATAGATGATGAATAACTGAATTAGAAGGTAATAATTAATTAAAGAAGCTGATGATTAATGAATTTATATGGAATTAAAATAAATTTAATTGAGATATAATTTGAGGAATTGCAACTTGAGTTGAGGATTTAAATGATTTAATGGTGATGAGTTAATGATTCTGACAGGAATATGTTGAATTTTGAAATGAGAATTAATGTGAGAAATATTTAAGTTTGATGATGATGATAATGATGACCAATGAGCAGTGAATTTTCTGTAATTCACAAACAAGTAATTATGAATGACAATGTAAATAGTGTAAATTAATTATTCGATGTTTAGGAGCATTTTACTAACATGTTCAACATTTAAATTATGCCATGCAAGCCATCAATTACGTGATGTTTAAAATATGTGATTATAATATGTGTATGTTTAGACAGATTAATAACTTTTTCAAATCCACAATTATGATGTTAAATTAAAGAGAAATTAGGTCTCAGGTATCACAAATGTCAATGACGAAAGACATAGTGCTACAGTGATCCTGAGAACCCAAGAGAACTTTAGAGATGTTTCTGTTTTATGTGGATAAAATATTTTTGATTAGAAAAGAGATGGTTCGATTTTTGGACAATGACAATTTAACGTTGGCATTCGACCAGACTCTCAGGTAGGAGGTATATTTAAAATGTCCGTCTGACTATCAAAGTGAAATAAATTTGTTTTTATCTTAGTTGTGATCTGATGATGGTGTGATTTTCCTTTTTCTTTCCTTGTCTTGATTAAGGCTTAACCGGAAAGGAAGTGGTTTGCTAGGAATTCATTTGATGGCGCCCATTTATATTTGCATTTTTTTTATTAAACTTAAGCCCGTAACGACCCTAGAGATACTTTGTCTCGTGTTACCCACTGCTTTTTCGATAACTCAGCTGAATTTCCGACACATTCCTTATTTGACTAGAGGTTCATTTAACTCCGCTCGGTCCTGGAACTCCAGGAATGCGATGTAATAGCAGATGGGTCATCGCATCCCCAGGACGAACGGGTACAGTATTGGACGTCTATGATGAACAATCAATGTGTAAGATGATTTGGAATTGCATATCAATTGAAATATTTTAAAAATAAACTATATTTTTACATATTTTCTGTTAACGTTATTATTGGATTAATGTGTTGAATAATTTGAAATAGCCTTAAGGTGTTCAATTATTCTAAAGTTTAAAATATATAGTAATCCATACTTGAATTAAAATATATCTATTATATATTATAGGATGGGGACATGTTTCGACCTGATATTGAGGTCTTCCTTAGCCAAATTAAGAATGAAAATACTAATTCACATTCAAAATTCAAAAATACATATAGAAAAACAAGTAAATTTTGTAATACCAAGTGTAGTCTTTACAATATAATTAAATGAACGTAAAATAATAATAGAGAAAGATTCCCACAATGTGCAAAGAAAACATATTAGTTCTCAACATCGAGACAGAATTTAGTCAGCGACACTAGTCTTTTCCCGCAAAACATTGCGTGGTACCTCTCACAGCTTCTTCCGCACAATTTGCATATACACTGTAATTCTTTTGGTTCATGATAGTTGGCTCTGCTGCATATCCGGTGGTGAAAACCGTGAACAGCGAAACGCGTCATTAAGTGTCATAGTTCATATCCTGGCCTTTTCCAATCACTGTTTAATATTGCGTCTGTAGTGTAAAACTCCAGCCATATTTCTTCCCTTTTTCTCTGAAGGTCAATAAGCAAGCACTGATACGCATGTGTAGAGGGTAGATGCTGTTGCAGGCGGAGATCTTCTATGAAAAAATGTTCCCTAGCCAGCACATATACCAGGCGCGAACGGGTGTACTTTGATACACCCAACGGCTTTTTTTAGGAATTTTGCTTTTACTTTTTCTAAGTCCGTTAGATTACTTTTGGTAAGGTGTTCCCAAATTAACCCCATGCCGTATGTTATGTTGGGCGTAATTTTCAATTTAAATATTCCCATTGCTGTTACTAGCGAGATCTGTGGAAGAGTTTTAAGACTTATCATAGCTAAGGTCGCAGCTGTTATTCTTTCTTTGACATGTATCAAAGCAAGCAAGCAAGCAAGCAAGCAAGCAAGCTTGTAGTTTAACGTGACCGTTAATCTCGAGATCATGAGCCACGGGACCTCCTTTTTACGTGGAATCCGAACCACAGGACATGGCATTTCACATCGAAAATCTCACATGCATTGACCAGGAATCGATCCCGGACCGCCTTGGTGAGAGGCATACAGCTAGACCGCTGAGCCACCACGCCCCCTCTTGACATGTATCGTAAAGACATTTCCATATATCTGTAATGTGATTCCTAAGTATTTAAAGTATGGAACAGTTGTTATTGGTTCATTTCTGTATGTGATCTTGTCATTGGTTGCTGATTTGCCTCCTTTCCTGAATGGCATTACAACGGTTTTCTTTTCGTTAGTTTGCAGTTCATTTTTGGTGGCCCACTTTTCCAGCTGGTCAAAGGCTTCTTGAAGTTTTGTTATCTCGGGTGACATAAGAACCATGTCATCAGCATATGCCAGTATTTTGACGTCTGCTTTGATACATTTGATGATATCTGATGTTGCTATATTGAACAATAGTGGGCTACGTGGAAAATGAACGTAAAATACAGTACTGTATATAATATTATTTTCGAAATTCTGACTTAATATTGCTCCCTCGCAAGATATTCCCTCAAAGCTAATACAATGCATATAGATCGATCATAAAATATGTGTTGTCGGTGATAATAGTTAGTATTTCCAATGCGAACGAAGAGTAGACATTAGTCTATAGAGGCTCATGGCCGCTCTCCTTTTATGCCATGGTGAATATATCGTTTAATGGCTGTCGAGTGTAAGCCTGACTGTTGATATATTGTCCAATATAATTAGCCGAGCGTACGTAGGACTCTCCTCAACTCCTGTAATAAAAGAATACATAAATAACCAGCTTTCAATGTTTTCCATGATGAATGCAAGTTATTATTTTGTCGGTTGGACACAATGCGGGACAGGTGACGATACATTAAATTCCAAGCAGCAATGGTGACAGAGTGAGAGGACATTGACAGGATTGATATCACCTATCGTATTTCGTTTTCCTTTCCTTTTAATGAGGTACTTAATGACCGTTTCTGCTTTCAATAAGAAGTGTTTTCACCTCTTGCGCAAATAATGAAAATAAACGTAGAGCTGTTGTCTCATCAGAGTTCTTATTATGGTGATAGGAAATTAAATGCCGAAATAGTTAGGCGTTAATCCCTTCTCTACGTTGAGTTCTTTTAGAATTTTTACTTTCACATAGAGACAAAAAAAATAACCCTGTCTTGAAAATGACTCTTATTGACAATGTTTGAGAGAAAATTATAAAATACCTTTGGCCAATAAATATTATTCTTCTTTGTTTGTTTCACCTAACTTTGCGGTACATAAAAAAATCATTTTTATTGCCTCATCCTGTGAGATTTGCTTCCCTTTCTTTGGCAGAGATGTGGGTCGTACGCTTTTGTTTGTTTTTAGCTTGGAACCGTTGTTTCTTATCCTTGGTGATGGTTTTGGCTGTTTTGTCCATGAGAATGGTGTGTGTAATTTGGAGTTCTACGAGGTCTTTCTCAGTTTCCTTAAACCAAAAAGGTTTTGTTTCTTTATTACGAAAGTAGTTGAAGATCGTTTTGGTTAGTCTATTTGAATTCATTCGGTGGATGTGCCCATAAAAATCAATTCCCCGTTATTTTATTGTGTCCGAGAGTTTTTCAGTCTTTTGTTAAGAGTTTAGTTCTTGACATGGATTAATTTGTTGTTATGAAATTTGGGGCCTAAAATTTTGCGTAATATCTTTCTTTCCTTGACCTCCAGACTTTCAAGTGGTCCCTGGGTGGTGAGAGACAAAGTTTCGGCTGCATATAAGGCATCTGGTATAATTACCGTGTTCTGATGTCTTATCTTGGTATTCCCGGAGAGAGACTTCTTGTTACAGGTGTTCTCCGTAAATTGAAAGGCCAATTCAAATTTATTTCTCCTAGATTCCATTGCCTTTTTCTCTAGCGCATTCCAGCTGATCCATTCCCCAAGATATTTGAATTCTTGGACGATGCCTATGTATTATTTGCCCACTTTAAGCTTTTTTGGTGGGTTTTTATGTTCGTCATTATTTTGGTCTTTTCAACTGAGATTTTGAGAACCATTTTTAACGCTTACCTCTGGAGTTCGAGGATCTGTTCCTTGGCTTCTTCCCATGTCTCAGCTAGTAAGGTCATGTTATCAGCAAAAGCTAAACAATTGATCTTATTGCCTTTGTTTTTAGTTCCTATTCTGATTCCACTGTGGGTCTTCAAATTCCACTCTCTGACTACTTTTTCTAGGGCACAGTTAAATAGCAGTGGAAAAAGTCCATTTCGTTGCCGTACACCTGTTCCCGCATGAATTTAACATTGGAGAATGTATTAGTTAGTGTTTCCCCGATTAGGTTTGTAGTTTTGTTATCGAGTTCTAGTTCTTTCAGGACCGAAAATAAGGATTTCCTATCTATAAAGTCGTCTGCCTTTTGGAAGTCAATGGAAGTGATAACATACGATTTAGCCTGTGATTTTTGGTAGTTCATGATGTGTTTGAGGTTGATAATTTGTTCCGGACAGGATCCGGGAGTATATACCTTTTCTAAAACCCGCCTGGTATTCCCACAGTTGGTGGTCTAGTTGATGTTCTGCCCTATGTAGTAGGACTGTGGAGAATGCCTTGTATGTTACGTCAAGGAGAGATATCCCTCTGTTGTTGTTAGGGTCTGTTTTGGATCCTTTCTTATGTACTGGATGTATAAGGGCTGCTTTTCAGTCATCTGGTATTCTTTCATGTATCCAAATTTCTTCAAAGATCTTTCTGAGAGACTGTATAACATTTTCGTTAACATTTTTTCAGCTGTGATTTGATTTTATCCCGAAGCCTTATAATTCTTAAGATTCTATATTATTGAATGGAGTTCCTCAATGGTTGAAGGTTCTGAGTCAGGTTTGGTTGATGAGGATATATGAAAGTCCATCTTTTCTATGGGTTCCTCACTGTTAAGGAGATTTTCGAAATAATCTGCTAATACTTTGCAATTTTCTTTGTTGTTATGGGCAACATTTCCTTCTTTATCCTGGAGTTGTAGAGTTGGGGGATTGTACTTAATACATTTCTTCTTAAAATTCTTATAACAGTTTCGTACATTGTTCTTGTGAAAGTCTACATTAATTTTCATAAGTATGTGATCATCTTTCTTTATTCTCTTAAGATTTTTAGTCGTTAATTTTCTAACATTGAAGAAATGTTGTCTGTTATGGTCGTTTTTACTATTATTATTATAATTATTATTGTTCTTAATAATCAGTTTCGGTCACATTACGACCTTTGTCACCAATATATAATGAACACTTTTAAAAAAGAAAAAGGCGTGAACTTGCAAATCAATGAAAAACTACTTGACAGAGATAAAACAGAAATTTAATAATGACTGTTGAGTGAAATGATTTTACAGGTAAAAACGTGATCAAGGAGGTCATATTCAACAATATATCTAAAATGCTTTCTGTCTAAAAACGTTCTAACGTTCAAATGACTAATATTTTCCTATTCGCTAGATTACTGTTTTGTAACATGTCGTAATATATTAAACCTCTTACCACTGTAGTATATTTAAGTATCGGCACCAGTAGCTATAATCACTGAGGCACAGTGGTAGGCCCCGTGGCCAAGCTTTTGGTATGCAAGTAGGTTCAAACCCTACCGTCGGCTACCCTTGTAATGGCTATCCATGGTTTTTCACTGTCACCTCCAGGAAAATTCGGAAACGCTACTTTTTAGTATGTTTCTACCACTTCCTACCAACTCCTTGTCTGGTTTCATTCACCTTCATTCATTTCATCTCCGATTGTTGCGGTAAGATGGCTGAGTGAGGTTGGCGTCAGGAAAGGCATCCGGTCGAAAAACCCGCCCACCACATAGATATTCATGGAATCTCACCTTCCAACCCCTGGATAGGTAAGAGGTAGATACAGGTTTGGATTTACCACAGAGGGGACGAATTTTATACTCTGGAGCACCCGCTGTCAGGGGGCCCCATATACCCCTCAAAAACACAAAGAAACGTGAAATATAAAGTACCGAAATAGATAAGCCAGGAAGGGTAAAGTAGTTCATGAGGGGATATAATAGCCGAAATATACAATTATTCAAGACTTTACAATCAAACAACCCGCATGAAACTAGCACGATGCGATTCACTTCATATCTCGAAGGCCCTGTCCCGTCAATTCACAGAAAACTAAACTGAAGCAAGGTTGAACATTGTTGTGCAGACATACAATGACTTAAGACTTATGGTAAGATTTAGAACTGCTTACAACATAAAAATATTCTCAACATGAATTACTACTCTGTGTAAATTAGTTAATTTAGTGGAAACCCCATGAAATTCAGTAGAAACATATCCTGAAGCATTCACTATTACTCAAAACACGACCTGTTCTAGAAATGTGAGAATTGGAACAGATTTGGAGAGACGTCATAAGTCGATTACAAGGTGATTCAATGACGTGACCGATGGTGCACCTCCAACTGCACTGATAGATCATTAAACAACCAGTTCTAAGGTGACATTCCTTAAAGTGAAATGACCGACAGCAGTAGATATCTGTGGAGTTGGTAGGCAAGGGGTTGAACCCTACCATCGGCCGTCCTTGAAATGGTTTTCCGTGGTTTCTCCATTCTCAACTCCAGGCAAATTCTGGCAGCTTCCTTCCCTCTCCTTGCCCAGTTTAATTCAATTCATCTCTCATTAGCGTCTTTTAATTCTGAACAACATACGACATTTTCATTTCGAAAATACGGTTTTATAGAAAGGCTAATTAAAGGCAAACCTTGACACAATCAAGCATTACCCATTAATCACTAGTTCATTTAAGAAGGAACCTTTGTATAAATTGCAATTAGAGAAATAATTTATAAGATATTTCTATCAAGAAACTTCAGTAGATACTGTCATAATTTCGTGTATATCTTTGGAACTGACAGATGATCATAGATTCGTGTATATCTTTGGAACTGACAGATTGTCATCATTTCGTGTATATATTGGCACTGACAGATGGGCATAATAAATTTGGTATATATCTTTGGATCTGACGGATGATCTAAATGTTGTATATGTCGTTGAAATTGACAGATGGTCATAATTTTGCGCATATCTTTGGAAATGACGGTCTCATTTTCGTATATATCTTTCGAACGGATAGTTAGTCATAATTTCGTATATGTCTTTGGAAATGACAGATGGTCATAATATTGTGTATATCGTTTTAACTGCTAGATGGTCATATGTTTTGCATATTTCCATGTATATTTTTGGAACCAGGATATATGTTTCAAACTTCCTCTGTGTGAGTTAACTTGACAATGTAGGAGCTTTTTTTTTCACTGTTAAGCTGTATCTCCTTGAATAAACTGTTACCTTTTAAAATACATGCACAAACGTCCTCACCGTTTGTCGTAATTTGCGCACTCACTCCCTGTCTAAGACTACACAGCTCCATTTGCTATGCATGCATGCATATAGACAGATTTCTCCTTGAACTTTTGCTCCACGGCTGCCGCAGTTCGGCAGAAGTGTACGGAAAGTTGGACTGCTTCTTTCTTACTTGTTAGACGCGACTCGCAACGACTCAGCATCTTTCTTCTTTCCGGCCAGGGTGAACGACTAAGATTAAATTCTCCTGGCTACCCTTTCCCCCTTCCCGAGCCCCCTCTAGCGGTTACCGCGGTAATGAATAAGCACGTGGTAGCAGCAGGCGCAATGCAGCCAGCTTTACGCTCTGCAGTATGCGGACCAAATCCTAACATCAGCACTAGGTCTCTTAAATAATTTCAATATAAAATTAGAGAAAATTAACCCTTCAATCGGTATGTATAATTCGTTGTTAACCCTTGAGGAGAAGTCTGAACAAATGTTACTAGAGTAGACTATAATGACATTTTAGACCGGTTTCTAAGGGCCTGTTTCGAGGTAGCTGTACCAAATTTGAATTAAAATCTACAACACATACGTAGATAGAACCAATCTCTCGTCTATCAGGAAGAAAAGATTGCTGTTCTAAGCGCAAATCTTCCGTATGACTGATGGCCAACTGACTAGTAGAATCTGGAATTTCACAGAGCCAAAAGCAACGAAATGGAGACATTTCTAAGAATGTGAGAAAGATCTGATGCATATTGGTATTTCAGAAACTAAAATTCATGAGAGATATGAATTTCGGTAAATGGTTAGAAACAATCAACATTTTACAATGGAATCTGAGTCCAGGAGACGGAGAGGGCCTCTACCAAGAAGGCACGGATCGATGGACTTAAGAAATACTGGGAGGATGTGAAAGCTCGTAAAAGAACAAGATCTAGACACAAATGAAATTTGATTGTTAATGAGCAGTCCATAGAGGCTGGATTCAAATGTGATTTTATTTAAACCCCTGGCACTACAGCCTATTAAGGGCCTAGGCCCAAACATTTGGCCTGCGGGTGAGAGGTAGGCGCGCTACCCCAACACCACGGGACCGACTCAATTCAAATGTAAAAATGTATATGTTAATATAGGTTATGAAGTACGAAATATACTCAACAAAAGGGCATAGAATGTAACTTAAATATAGATGTCTCACCAAAGCTTAATAAAGTACTATAATTTCTTGTGAATTACTTCCACAGATGTTGTTGCTGATTCAATTAGGAGTTTGTGGCATCATGGTTATGTAGGCCCGTGTACTTGTCTGATACCTGTGTCATTGTAATGGCAATACCAGTGTGCGTATTAGTAATTGGACTAGGATTTCAGTAGGAAGCATCCGTGGGCTTATGTTACGTACCGTCCCGGTGCCACTTGGAGAAGAAGTGGGAAACCACGGAAATCCACCTATAGGATGACTGAAGTATGAAATGAACCCATCTCTTCTCAGTTCAGCCTGCTCCAGCTGTCTGACCAGAATGAAATTCTTGACTGAGCCAGGAATCGAACTTGAACCTCCGTGGCAATAGCCAAGGCTTTTCACCACGCTTCGAAGTGAACTTGGAGGATATAGATGAAGTGATTGTTGCTTGGAGGGGAGAAACACCTAGGCCACGCCCCAATGTATCAGGTGAATCAGCTACCCCTAGTAATATTGTTTTATGCAGCCCCACTAGCGTTGTAATCAGGAGGATCGTTATTTCTCTGATTGCATCCCGTTTGGTACTAAAGCACTGCTAACATATCCTGCAAACGATAATGAACACTATTAGTTTTCCCTTAATAATAATAATAATAATATCGTATGACCTCGCGTGCCGGGTGCAAGCTTTGTTATTTGACACCCAAAGGGTAGCTTGCATGTCGAATTTCGTTGTTCCTTGAAGCACTATGAAAGTCAAGGTGGTGAGATAGCTAAACTCCTTGATCACTATAGCGCTTCTAGTAGAGAAATGAGGAACTTTGTGTTGGCAGGAAATCCGGAGATTAATTTTGCCATTATGAACACGGCCTACTGAATTCAAATGGGTTCTTTGACATGCCAACATCGTATGACATGGTTTCGTTATTTTTGCCGCCTTTCAAAAATCACTTACCATGGCCAGGAGCGAACCTGAAAGCTTGGGGTTAGTAGGCCGTCACGTTGACCACTCACCCAACGTGATGTAACTACAGACCAATACGAAATAAATAGTGATCACTATAGTTTGCGGGATATGCTAGCAGTGCATTTGTATCATACGAAACGCTAGCAGAGAAATCCCGACCTTCCTGACAACACGCGTTAGTTGGGCTGCCTAAAACCATATTATTAGGGGCAGCTGATTCACTCGGTATATACAGTAGGTAAGAAGCATTAATAACCGAGGGAAATTAAGATGGGAATTAAATTTAAACCAATTTACAATTTTTATATTTTCATGGTAGAGGATACTAAAATTTGATGCTATCAATGTTAGGGCACGGTCGAGTATTTTTCACGAGAATGAACGTGTCGGTGATGGATTGATGTCCAGTGTCAGCAGTGATTGAGGTTAAAGAACACAGCAGCAGTTTGACGCCGCCACGCTATTATTTATGGTGGGGATCGCGATCTCAGCGTGATTTACTTCCTGGTCGCAGAGTAATATCCACGTGTCAGCTCCTCGGTGCGCTGACAGGCAGGCATCTGTCTTGAGTATAACCCACGAGTTACAGACAAAACACTGGAAACAATTGACAGATACCCAACCAGTTGACCTAGATCACCCTTAAGTCTCAAATTAATTTTGCTCTCTATTAATTAGTGCATTTGAAATACAAGTAAAGAATTATGAAATAATACAATGTTCTCTCCTTACATAAACCACATACAAGATTATGTATATTATATTTGTATTCAGAATATTGTACAAACACCTGACACATATGTTCACTTATTAGAAGTGCTGTATACACATCTACATATTAAATTCAATATGGTGGGTGTGCACAATGTTCAAAGAAGCTGTGTAATTGTGTCATATGAGAGGCTTGGACATCGTGGTCATTAACTGTGTATAGGCCTATACACAGAATTTGTCTAATAACCTGTGTTATTGTGGTCCCTGTAGTAATGTGTGCATTTGTAATTCAGATGAAGATTGGTAGGGAGGTGACCTTGGCCTTACGTTGGGAACCATTCCAACATTTGCCAGTAGGATAAGTGGGAAATCACGGAAAATCACTTCCAAGATGGCTATGGAGGGTGTTGAACCCACCTCTTCTTAGTTTTGCCTCATGTGGGTGAATGTACCCCGTTTCAGCCCTCAGACCAGAGTTAATGTTTTAAGCAGAGTCTCGGGATTCGAACCACGAACTCCGATGTGACTCCGAAGAATGCTAAACGTTACACTATGAGGTGTCAAAGCTGTTGTGACGCGCAGATATTTGACTTGCCGATGTTATGAGATCACACCACGTCGAAGTCCATAGTTGATCCTTGGCACATATCGCTTACGGTCACAATACGGACACACACACACATGTTCCCCAGTTAACCTCATTATTCATTTTATCAACGCATTTGTTTTTCAAAGGCGAAATTAATTTGTTGAACCTCTTTCATTTATTTGGTTACACTCACTATGACAGCCATCACAATAACACAGATTATAAGTCTTATACCCCACAGAACCATGTACTTTTTTTTAAGTGGTTTTATTTACATAGTAATAACTTTACACACATAGAAAGGAATTGTCAGTGCACAATTTGAATAGTTAATACAGAAAATAAAAGTCACTGCACCATTGTTTATAAAGCAACACAGAAGCAAAATGTCACTGCACCTTTGTAAAGGTCAACACAGAAAGTAATCGTCACTGGACCATTTTAAAGTCACAAGCACTTATACGCATTAAACACTCCAGGCTGACGCTAAGAACTCGTGGCTGTCCAATTCAAAACATACATAACAGCCGTCCAAACGCTGCAGTCAGTGTTCCATGTTTGGTGGATTTCCATCTCTCCCTGCGGAGGTGGTCCAAGAACCCCACCAGTGTGTGGTCCCGAGACCTGTGGCGGGAGAGGTTGTAATGAATCGCTCCCGCCGTGAACCAGAGGATGGCGTTACGCTTTTCCCCAGTGGAATGTGTTACTGCAAAACGTTGCACCTTCATGCCATCGGACACGTCCAGCGGCCGTCCGCAGATTCCAGATACTGCCTGGAGGGTCCAAGTCCAGACGACTGTCGCATTCCCACACGTAGTGACTCGATGGTCTAATGTGTCAGTGCGACCACAGGCGTCACACAGGTCGACATCACTCTGCCCATGCCGAGACAGTTTTTCTCTGGTCGGCACAATTTCATTGAGGTACTCATACAATGTCGATCGCCATTCTAGTGGAATCCAGGGATTCCACAGGTTCTCCCAAATAGTCGACCAGGCTCGCGTAGGATATTTCATCTGTATATAGGGAGTGAAGGGTCTTTCGGCGAGCAGAAACCTATAAAGCACCTTGGTAGGGAGGGCGGTGAAGGGTGTGGAGACACTGGATTTCAGACGGTTAAGAATTGCGAGTTCCTTCTTGAAAACATTGGCTGGGATGAGCATCTGGGGATTCGCACCTGGGACAACTGACTGGATGCAGACAGTGTCAAAGGGGTCCCCCATATGGTGTTGCGCTCGAAAAAGCTGTGCGGCCAGCAAGGCGGCACATTTGTGTTCAACTGCCACAAGTTGTAGTCCGCCTCTTCGGAGTGGCAGGTTCATTTGATCTCGACGAATCCGATAGCGGTATCCAGACCAGAGGAAATACCCGATGGCCATTTCCATTCGTTGGCAGAGAACGTGCGGAGCTGGGATTGCTTGTGCCAGAAACCATACTTTGGACAGGGCAAAGATATTAATAAACCACACTTTCTGTATCAGGTTCAATCTTCTCGTCAGTTCTTCCTTTAATTGAAATCTCAGCGTATTTAGCCTCCGGTTCCAGTTGTAGCTGACAGTTTCTGCAAAATCGGGGAAGAAAGTTATCCCCAATATTGTACACCTGTCAACTATTGGAATGGCTAGGTCGTGCGGCGTCCTGATTGTTGTAGGCAAGCAGATGGGCATGAGCGATGACTTCGCAGCATTGATGCGTGCACCTGATGCTAGGGCGTAGGTGTCCATGATGCTATTCGTAGACGTAAGTTCTGACTCATCAGTGATAAAGACGGTCACGTCATCGGCATATGCCCGCAGGGTGATATGGGCACCATGCAGATCGATACCTTGGAGTTTCTCGTCCAGACTGCGGATCAGGGGTTCAATAGCCAAACCAAAGAGCACCATCGACAATGGGCAGCCCTGCCTGATGGATTTATGGACGGGAATTGGACGGGATAAAAATCCATTTATCAACACTCTGGATGAAGCGGATGCGTAGAGTCGTTGGAGGCAGTGTATGACGCCCAGAGGAATGTGAAAGTGACGCAAAGTTTGCCAAAGATATGCGTGGGCGACCCTATCAAAGGCTTTGTTCAGGTCAATATTCAGCAAGGCAGCCGCGTGATTTCCATTACCTGAAGCATAAAGAATGAGGTCTCGGATAGCAAGAATGCTATGCAGAATGGTCTTCTGGGGTATCGTGCAGGTTTGACCAGGGCCTATCAGGCTGTGCAGCACACTTTTGAGCCTAAGTGCTAGGACTTTGGCCAGCAACTTGTAATCCGAGTTGAGAATAGTTATTGGTCTGTAGTCAGCAATACCACGCACGCCATTAATCTTGGGAATCAAAAGGATAACGCCTTCCGTAAAGCCGTGGGGTACTTCATGTGTGAATAGGTAGTTGAGGACTTGGGTGACCTCATCCCCAACAAGGTGCCAGACGTGTTTGTACCATTCATACGGCAGAGCATCTATTCCCGGCGTCTTGTTATTAGCTGTGTTTCGGAGAGCATAGTCGATCTCTGCCTTCATGATTGGGGCGCCAAGTTGACGCATGCAGTCGTTGTCCAGGTGCCGGTCCGTAGACGTCAAGAGTTGGTTACCTGCCGATTCCGAGACTGGTTCCTCAGCCAGCATCTCCCGAAAATAGCGCTCACCTTCTGCAAGTAGTTCCTCACGGGTCGTTAATATGCCCCCATCCGGTCCCGTCCACTGACTAATACACTGACGCCCTTGCGAGCGGCGGAGACGGCCAAGCTGATAAACAGACATCTTTTCCCTGTCAATCAAGGAATATTTCTTGACATGCTGCTGCAGGGTGGCTAAATTGCTTTCTCGGACATGGCAGATGGTTGTCTTAATCGTGCGTAGTGCCACCGACACATTTTCCCCTAGTTGTTCTCGATGGTGGAGGTCCTGTAACACTGTGTCATAGAAGTCCAGTTTCCGATATAAACGTTGATTACGTTCAAAGGTTATGGCTTTGGCGACTGCCCGAATGGCTGGCTTCACCTTTTCTAACCACCAGTCAGCCACATTGTTGTAACGGTGTTTCAGCCGTTGACACTGCCGATACACAGCCTCAAAACGCTGTGAATCCTCTTCCCTTTCAAAGCAGTTGGTATTCATTTTCCACGTGCCTCGCCCTTGTATTGTGTATGCAGGGACGGCACTTCGCGCCGTAAATAAAAAGCCATTGTGATCACTAAAGGCGACAGGGATTATCCGACAGCCGCGTACACGTGAGGCAAGCGTACTGGACATATACGCCCGATCAATCCTGGATTTAGAGGCGCCACGGCAAAATGTATATTGGATCTGGTTGCCATGTATGTGTGGCCATATATCTATTAGTTGCATGCTCTGGGTGAGTCCCTGTAACCCAGGACAGAAATTGAAGGAACCCGTCTGATCCTGGGGGCGTAAGGTGCAGTTGAAATCCCCCATCAATAGAATGGGGAGATTCGTTACCAGGTGGGGTAAGATGTCTTGTCTAAATAAAACGTTTCTCTCAGATTTATAATTGGAGCCAGATGGACTGTAAACATTTATGATCCTGACACCATGTACCGTAGCAGATGTTATACGCCCGGAAGGATCCGTCACCACATCAGTTACTAGGGTGCCTTTACGGTAGATAATGGCCGTACCCCTAGCAGTGGTGCCCATGTTAACTATATAGTCATGGTCATAGAGGAAGCCAATATTGCATTCACTGACTTCTTGCAGGAAAAGAATGTCAACATCATATTCACGCAGAAAACGGCTTAACAGCGCCTGAGTGACCGGATTTCTCAAGCCAGGTACATTTACTGTGGCATAGGTCTTCAAATGTGAATTATGGTCCATAGTTGATATCGGCTAAGAGGGGAGCTAACTGTAGATCCAAATCCTGCAGTGCCTCCCGGGACTGCTCACTATATTTAGCCCGCATCTTGCTAACGAACTCGGGGACTCCCTCATGCTGACCCATTTGAGCGCACTTGCGTAGAAGTGAAAGAATGGGTCCGGGGCTAGGAAGGGTTGCCATATGACACAGGTCCGACATCATTTGCTGAACCTCAAGGGCTTCGCCGGTAGTAAGGCTCGCAGCAGGTGAGGCCTCTGTCGGACAACTTCTGGGTGTTTCCGGCACTCGGAAACGAGGGTCTATCTCACTGACACGTATTTCACCTTTCTTCAGCTGCTTAGGCTTGTTCTGTGCTCTACGGGTTTTAACAAGTTCGGTGGCGAGCGAAGCATCGGATTCATCGGAAGTAGGGTTAACCTTGCGCTTAGGTTTACGATTTTTCACGACTGGGGTTGCGAGCGAAGCATCTGAGTCATCAGAAGTATGCCCACGGCTAACGAGCATGCTTTCCTCAATGTCCTCAGACCAGGTGGTCGTTTTGCGTATCCCCGAATTTTCCTGTGCCGAGCCTTCTCCTTGGGGGGAACTATGGGTAGGTTTGGCCACTGGAGGGGGTGACCGGTCAGCATCCAAGGGTTGCTGTGAAGACTCTTCCTGGTGCAAGACCACAGACTCTGGATTCATGTCAGGCACACCTATCCTATCAGCCAGGGTGACAGGCTCCGTCTCCATTGGAGGCGTGCTGTCTAGCGGGGGAAAACCTGTATCGTAGCATGCTTGAGTATCGCCTGGGCTGTGAAGCGGGGAGTCGTCTATACGGCGGCTGGATCTAGGGGTGACCATAGCCGCAAAGCTAGTTGTCCGTGTGTCGCGTTCAAGGCGCGTCATGGCCGAGTATCGGCGCGGACAGTCGATACGCAGATGGTCTATCGCTTGACATATGGCACATGTTTTAACTTGCCCTTCATAGCTAACCTGTCCACGGTGCCCATCAATCATGATAAAGGACGGAATTTGCTTTTTTAAATCTATTTGTATTTGTCGGATACCATTTGCAACTGGTAACTTGTAATACTGGGACCAACTTTCATTTGTGATGGATTTGACTGTACCATATTTTGCAAAATGGGTGCGTATTGTATCATTTGATAATTCAGGCGGAATATTAAAGAGCCTTACCCGCGTGGCTTCCATGCCGGCAGCGGCAATTTCTACCGAAACAGACTCCCCATTAAACAAAGTAAGCCTGTGTGTTCCCGCAAATTTACTCAAAAGTTTGTCCATAATAGATTGAGAGATTACCTTGATAAAAACAGAGTTGGACGGTGCGTCAAGTTGCAGGGTCTCCAGTTGGTCGACCGTGATTTTCAGCATCTCCGCCACAAAGGTGTGAATTTCCGCTGCCGACGGACGCGTGGTGTTCCGTTGGAAGGAGCATTTCAACGTATTTTTCCTGATGGTTTGCATTTTCTTCCTGGGGTTCTATCCAATTGACAAAGAGCCTGTACTAAGCGTAGGCGAAGCTATTCGGCGCACTTAACTGTTGTGTGTTGGCTGCACTCTCACTGCTCAGATGCACCAGACATTCGTGACCTCACTCGTTCGTGGCTAGAGCCACACTGAGTACTCGGGGTAACATGACCACGATGTCGCAAAGTCCCTCAATTGATCAATAACAACGTTTATTTTGTGAAGATTCTGTTTTGATACAGCAATGATGATACATTAGCCGGCCCTGTGGTGTTGGGGTAGCGCGCTTGCCTCTTACCCGGAGGCCCCGGGTTCGATTCCCAGCTCCGTTAGGGATTTTAGAAACTGACGTGGGGGCTGGAACGGGGTGCACTCAGCCTCGTGAGGACAATTGAGTAGCTGTCTGACAGTGAGGCAGCACCGCAGTCACGAAAATCAAGATTAACGGCCAAGGGGAACCGACGCGCTGACCACGCGTCAGCCCAATCTCTGCAGGCCAAATGGCTGGCCAGCAGTCACTGGGTAGGCCTAGGCCCTCATGGGCTGTAGTGTCAGGGGTTATTATTATATTAATGAAAATACAATACAAAATTATGGGGCAGTCATGTGTCTTAATTTCGAATTCAGCCCGACGCGCCAGTCGCTCATGGGTGTCAATTTGAAACACATTTTTCAGGTCTCCCCGCAGGCTACACGTAAGAGAACACCTAGCCATTATCTCTATCCTAATACTAAAACTCACAATCTACAGCAGTTACCACACTAATACAGGATATCAGAGAGATAACACACCACAAACAAAATAAAAATTAATAAACTGATAATTGTTCACGTTGTTTCCACGATTTAAGCATTACAAGGTAGGTCTTGCCAAGGTGAGGATTGTGGCTAAAATTGCTCGAATTATTCAAGAGAATTTGACATTATAACTAACCAAAACAAGTACCATGTTACTCTCGTAATTATTAAGTTTCATCAACACTGTGTCATAACAGGTAACGGAAATCTATCGAACAGATGTAAAGTAAATGGAAGGTGTTCAGCAATTTTAGCCTTTTTAGCCTATTTTCAATTTTGAAAAAAAAAATAGGCTTATGAGATCACCTTTTGTCCGTGTGTGTGTGCGTGTGTGTGTCCCCCTAATAAAATCTAAATATCTGGAGCGATTTCATTGAAACTCGGTAAGTTCATAGCACTATTCTCGGCGACCCCGACCGTGCCCTTCACATTTTGTTACGACTCACCAATCCAACATGGCGGCTGTGCGAAATATTTCACCAGCATTCAATATCTCCGAAACTATTACCGATATTACCCTGACATTTTGTATGGTGATAAAGGGAACTACTATAAGTTCACTTATGTGACTTTTGAAAACCTGGTAACTACAAAACCAACCTGGCGGCCAAGCGAATTTGCGACTTTAAAATAGACGTTTATCCTAATTTAACCAACCAAACGCAATGAAACTTGGTACAGTATATGTTTATATACATTGTAATGCACCGACATCTAACTTCGTTCAATTGTTTACATAACCACAAGATGGCGGATGTGCGAAATATTTCACTGGCATTCTATATCTCTGTAACTATTAGCGGTATCTCCCTGAAATTTTGTACGGAGATAAAGGGCACTACTGGACGTCTATCTATAAGACATTCAAAAACCGGTTAACTACCAAACGAACATGGCGGCCAAGCGAATTTGAAAATTTTAAATAGACCATTCTCGCGATTTAATGCTCGAAACGCACTGAAATCTGGTACAGGAAATATTTATACACATTATAATGCACTGGTATCTAATTTAGTTCAATTATTTACATAACCTCAAGATGGCGGCTGTGCAAATTTTAAATTTGAGTTCTTATTTCTTGTGATGTAGTCATGCGATCGAAGTGAAAGTTTGAATAATGAACCTACGCAATAATTTTCCTTTAATGGTACATGCCTCTATGGCCAATACATTTAACAATCCAACATGGCGACCATCCGATATATTTAGACGGCTCTGAATATCTACGAATATATTATAGCAATCAAACTGAATTTTTTAATGTTCATAGGGTCTATGAACTTAAGTTCACCTATAGTACTTTAAATAACATGGTGATCACAAATCCAACATGGCAGCGACGCGAATTATAAATATTCACATGGACGTTTCTCGCAATTTATTTCAATTGTTTCCACAACCTCAAGATGGCAGCTGTGCGAAATTTTAAAATCTCCTTGTTACTTCTTGTGTCCTAATTATGCGATTAAAGTTTGAATACTACACGTACACAATAATCTGCATGTAACAGTGCATAACTCTAGGACCTACATATATAAAATGCAACATGGCGACCATCCGAAATATTTAGTCGGTTCTCAATATCTACGAATCTATTACAGCAATCAAACTGAAATTGTGTATGTTGGTAGTGGCAGTTAACATAAGTAGGATATATGAAAATAGGCTGTATAGTTCTTCACGGAACTACTTGTTTTTTCACATTTTTGCTGTGGGAGAATTGTTTCACCAGCAATCAGTGTCCGTGTTGAAGTACTCGATGTACCCCCACTCGCGTGGCACTACAGCCAATGACGGACATCGACCTACCAAGCGACTGCTCTCAGCCATTTGGCCTGCAGAATGTGGGGTGACACGTGGTCAGCCTGACGCGTCCCCTTGGCCGTTAATCTTGGCTACCTCACTTCAGAGGGGTGTGGTGGCGCAGCGGTCGAACTTTTGGGCTCTCACCAAGGCAGATCTGGTTCGATTCCCGGTCAATGCAGGTGAGATTTTGGAAGTGAAATGCCATGTCCTGTGGTTCAGATTCCACGTAAAAAGTAGGACCCGTGGTTCATGATCTCAAGATTAACGCTCACGTTAAACTACAAGCTTCTTTTTAGATGTCTTTCTTCATTTCAATGCTGCCTTTCAGCTACTCATTTGTCCACTCGACGCTGAGTGCACCCCATTGCAGCCACCATGTCCGTTTCTAAAATATCTGATGGAGCCGGGAATTGAACCCCTAGGTAAGAAAAAGGCAGGCGCTCTATCCCTAAATCATGGAGCCGGTTGATATAGCTGATATAGCCTAGATTATACTGTAGTAGGAGTTCACTATATAGAGAACCAGTTGGATATCTTAAGTAAGATGCAAGGAAATGAAACCATGTTTTTTAGCCTATTTTCAATTTTGAAAAAATAGGCTTATGAGATCACCTTTTGTCCGTGTGTGTGTGTGTATGTGAGGTGTGTGTGTTTCCCCCCCTAATAAATTCTAAACAGCTGGAGCGATTTCAATGAAACTCCGTAAGTTCATAGCACTATTCCAGGCGACCCCGACCGTGCCCTTCAAATTTTGTTACGTCTCACCAATCCAACATGGAGGCTGTGCGAAATATTTCACCAACATTCAATATCTCCGAAACTATTCCCGACATCATCCTGGAATATTTCACGGTGATAAAAGGAACTACTAGAAGTTCACATATGTGACTTTTGAAAATCTGGTAACTACAAAACCAACATGGCGGGCACGCGAATTTGCGACTTTTAAATAGACGTTTCTCGTGATTTAACCAACCAAACGCAATAAAACTTGGTACAGTATATGTTTATACACATTGTAATGCACCGACATCTAACTTCATTCAATTGTTTACATAACCACAAGATGGCGGATGTGCGAAATATTTCACTGGCATTATATATCTCTGAAACTATTAGCGGTATCACCCCGAAATTTTGTACGGAGATAAAGGGTACTACTGGAAGTTCATCTATAAGACTTTCAAAAACCGGTTAACTACAAAACGAATATGGCGGCCAAGCGAATTTGAAAATTTTAAATAGACCTTTCTCGCGATTTTATGTTCCAAAACGCAATTGAATCTGGTACAGGAAATGTTTAAACACATTGTAATGCTCTGGTATCTAATTTAGTTCAATTGTTTACATAACTCAAGATGGCGGCTGTGCGAATTTTAAAATTAAGTTTTTATTTCTTGTGTCGTAATCATGCGATCGAAGTGAAAGTTTGAATAATGAACCTACGCAATAATTTTCCTTTAATGGTACATGACTGTATGGCCTATACATTTAACAATCCAACATGGCGACCATCCGAAATATTTAGACAGCTCTGAATATCAACGAATCTATTATAGCAATCAAACTGAATTTTTTAATGTTCATAGGGGCTATGAACTTAAGTTCACCTATAGGACTTGAAATAACCTGGTGATCACAAATCCAACATGGCGGCGACGCGAAATATAAATATTCACATGGAAGTTTCTCGCTATTTAGCCATCCGAGTGCAGTGAAACTTGGTGCAGTAAATCCTTATATGAATGTTAATCCACTGGCATCTAATTTATTTCTATTGTTTCCATGATCACAAATTGGCAGCTGTGCGAAATTTTAAAATCTCCTTGTTACTTCTTGTGTCCTAATCATTCGATTGAAGTTTGAATGCTACACGTACACAATAATCTTCATGTAACAATACATAACTCTAGGACATACATAAATAAAATCCAACATGGCGACCATCCGAAATATTTTGTCGGTTCTCAATATCTACGAATCTATTACAGCGATCAAACTGAAATATTGTATGTTCATAGTGGCAGTTAACATAAGTAAGATATATGAAAATAGGCTGTATAGTTCTTCACGGAACTGCTTGTTGAAATTTTGAATAGTCGTCATTTTGATTTGTTGCAAACAATTGATTTATATCAGATGTCAGTGTGTTTTGACCTAAACATTCACTACAAAGGTTCACTGTACTCGGTTGATTAGGTCACCGGAAAAATTAATGTCAATATTTTTAATTTGCATGACCGTCATATGGGTTATATGCCTCTCAGATATTTGAAAGTCACATGTGAACTTTCTTTATTATATTGTATAACATTAAAATTAATTCAGATCCATTGCTACAGTAGCGTCGGAGACATTGGGTAATGGTTAAATATTGCGCATGGCCGCCATATGGAATACGTGGAAATTAACGAAATTCTAAATGCACGATCGAGGTTGGAAGGGGGTAAGAGTAACTCTTTACCAAGTATTATTGCATTCTCTTCGGTAACTAAAACGTTAAAAGTGAAGGATTCTCTCTCTCTCTCACACACACGCTGACAGTCACACACACGGATAAGACTAAAATCATGTGAATAAAATAGGTGAAAAATATCAAGACTGGAATATTGACTTTCAGGCCTAAGTAGCCTAATTAAACACCAGCAAATCATCTAGTTTCGTTTCGTCATTGTGTTTGTGGCAGGGTTTTGGCCAGGAGTGCCGAATTGGGGATAATTCTCAGAAGCTTAAAGGAAGGCAAATATCCCATGCTGTCCATGTTCATTTTTAGCCTATTTTCATTTATGAAAAAGTAGGCTTATTAGATCACCTTTTGTCCGTGTGTCTGTCTGTGTGTGCGTGTGTGATGGTGTGTGTCCCCCCTAATAACTTCTAAACGGCTGGAGCGATATCAATGGAACTCGGTAAGTTCATAGCCCTATTCCGTTCAACCCCGACCGTTTCCTTTAAATGTTGTTATGACTCACCAATCCAACATGGCGGCTGTGCGAAATATTTCACCAGCATTCAATATCTCCGAAACTATTACCGGTATCACCCAGGATATTTTGTACGGTGATAAAGGGAGCTACTAGAAGTTCAGCTATGTGACTTTTGAAAACCTCGTAACTACAAAACCAACATGGCGGCCAAGCAAATTTGCGACTTTTAAATAGACGTTTCTCGCGATATTACCAACCAAACGCAATGAAACTTGGTACAGTATTTCTTCATACACATTGTAATGCACCGACATCTAACTTTGTTCAGTTGTCTACATAACCTCAAGATGGCGGATGTGCGAAATATTGCACCGGTATTCTGTATCTCTGAAACTATTAGCGATATACCCTGAAATTTTGTACGGAGATAATGGGTACTACTGGAAGTTCACCTATAAGACATTCAAAAACCGGTTAACTACAAAACGAACATGGCGGCCAAGCGAATTTGAAAATTTTAAATAGACCTTTCTCGCGATTTAATGTTCCAAAACGCAATGAAATCTGGTACAGGAAATGTTTATACACATTGTAATGCACTGGTATGTAATTTAGTTCAATTGTTTACATAACCTCAAGATGGCGGCTGTGCGAATTTTAAAATTCAGTTTTTATTTCTTGTGTTGTAATCATGGGATCGAAGTGAAAGTTTGAATAATGAACCTACGCAATAATTTTCCTTTAGTGGTACATGACTCTATGGCCTATACATATAACAATCCAACATGGTGACCATCCGAAATATTTAGATGGATCTCAATATCTACGAATCTGTTACAGCAATCAAACCGAAATTTTGCATGTTGATAGAGGCAATTAACTTAAGTAGGATATATGAAAATAGGCTGTATAGTTCTTTACGGAACTACTTGTTAACTTTTAACTTACCATGTTCTCAGAAAGTATTAACAGGAACTAATTGTAATGTATAAAGGTTTTCCTTGGTGCTCGTGCTTAACTTTAACACATGTGTTTAAAAAATAATATTCTTCTATATTTTGCGCGGATCCTCTTTTAAATTGGTCTAATTTTAACAGCAGTTCCATGAACATTTCCATCAGGCAAAATAAAACTAAAGTAAATTTTGGAATACGACTTTGTTAAAATATATCACATATAAGGATAAATTACTTCTAAAATTTTCAACGTTGTATATTGAAACGTTGCAAAGAAATGGGATATTTTTAGCCGACTGTACTTTTGATTTTAAAGTAATTTTAAACACGACGAAACCGAATTGAACGAAATTTGGTACAGAGGTAGCACTAGCAAAGGGCACCTCAGTGTCTTGTTTTATATTGCCGCTATATTTACCAAAACTGAATGGCGGCCACTCACACGTTCAGAACGTAAAATCGAACTACGACTAAACTAATCGTCCTATCTCTACCAAATTTTGTAACAACATACCTTTATATGGGATGCGCCTTGCGACCAAACTACAAGGTCATCATCAGCCATACTTTTTCAAGATAGTGGTTGTGTGAATTGTGCAAGAATTATAATCAACAATTTAGGAGCCACCAATTCCGATTATCGATCCGAAAGTGGTTTAAGCTATCCTAAAAGACGTGACCCGTTGGTTATTATAATTGTATTTTATATAATGTATTATACTAGCAGTGACTTAAAAGAGCTGAGCCGTCTCTGTCACATCACAAGATGGCAGGTGACCTCTCGTAACTGATCTATATTTCAGTAGTTTGAGTAAATTGCATGCGACATACCATACTGATAGAAATAGTATAAACTTTATATGAAATGGATTATACTGTAGATGTACTGCACTAAATAAATGAATTATTTAAGTCATTATTTACTATCACGTTGTATCGAAGTCAGTTAATAACACTGAGATATTATGGACATGTTTGGCTCTGTGGTATAGCGTTCATCTCTCACACGGTCGGCTGGTGTTCAAAAACGACTAGCGTTACTATTTTCTATTTGAATTATTTTAAATGAATTGTATAATAACTACTCAGACGTCATTAAATTAATCGTTATATTGTGTATTTTACAATGGAAAATATATATTTAATTAAAAGTCTGGGCTGTAGAAACTGGAATTTGACGGTGGCTGAAACCGTATTCAGCAGTGGTGTTCGATCACAGATTGTGCATATCGTCGTTACCTAGAAGATCCTAAGAATATATAGCACTTTGTGATAATAAGCAGTGTTAATATAATCACAGACCAGAAATTACTGGGGTAGAGCGGGTGGCTTTGTCAATGCCTGACCTCCTGAAGTATATTACAATCTTGTAATAGTTCAACTTCTAGCCATGACCGCGCTCTGATTACCGTTAAGTGTCGTAAAGACGAGTGCACAGTTCCTTGTATAAGAATGGCGGAAGTGGATCCTTGCTTACCAATGGCTCCTACCGAGTTCTAGGGTATCAAAATAAATCAGATCCCGACACGTAAATGTCCTAGCCAGGGAAGCCTTCCTGTTTGAGGACTTAAGATTGTAACTGCAGGACACTCTACTACAACGAACATTCAATTATAGTCTACTCCTTGATAAGGACAAAGAGTTATAACTATACCCACTTAGGAGAAAGTAGGCTATATGTTATTTGCTGAACATCTTGTTTAAGAGATGTATTTTAGCAAAAAAAATTGGAGTCAATGATTTTTCCGCTAGCTGAGGAAACGGTGACACTTTTTGTTTTAAGGCTGAGATGTGCTCGAACACTGCAACACCCGTTTTGCTTTCTTTAAACTGTTTCTTTAACGTCTATTGTCTAATAGAGCAATAAGTAAGAATCAAGAGAGAAATCTAGTGAAAAATAGTGATAAAAATTAAATTTGTTGGTTTACTAATAGGATGCATGATCGTGGGAATGTATAGGGAAAGTAGTTAAAAAAATGTGCTATCAAGAAAATAAATGTACTGTTAGAAAACCAAGAGTCTGTAGCTTAATATCACGTAAAAGTAACATATTGGAACTTTTGAAGATTTTCAGCATTTTGAAGTGAAGCTAGTGCTACCTCCCTTAGGGACATATTGGTGGAGGATCTCTTATCTCCCCCAGAAAAATAAAACGCTACGATGTGCTTTATGTATGGGACATAAACCAAGCTTCGCTGCCCCAGCGAGGTCCAAGGAGAGTTTAGTAAAAGTTTTCTGATGATCCCAATTTGGTACTCCTGACGAAACCCTGAAACATACACAGAAGACAACCTAGAAGATCTTCTGGTGTTGAATATATTGTTTGACTTTTGAGCCACAAGCATTCTAAAGGGAAAATTTGCTATGGGTCACTGCCTTTAAATAAGGAGTCATAAAGGTTGAGCCTACCAATAAACTATGTGGGAATAATAATAATAATAATAATAATAATAATAATAATAATAATAATAATAATAGTGTTAAGACAAGTTAACAGTCCCCTGTTTAGCCTTTGCAGACGACCTTGCACTCCTAGCGTCCAGTGTGGAGGAAGCTAACCATCAACTATCCTCTCTGAACTATATAGCAGCTAAAGTAGGCTTAAAGATCGCCATCAACAAAACACAGTTTATCAGCAACATCAGAGATGCGCCCGAGTCAATCCCACTGGGGGACAAAGTACTACAAAGGACTAACTCCTTCAAATACCTAGGAGAATGGATAACCCCAAACATCAATGAAGACCTGGCCATGAACGACAGATGCATCAAACTGGAGAGAGCCTACCACCTATGCAAGAATATGTACAAAACAAAATCCCTCTCAATGAATTTCAAACTCAGACACTACAGTACTGTAGTGAGACCATCAGTACTATATGTCTCAGAATGCCTAAATATGGTCAGAAAAGGACAACTCCGGAAATTGGAGCTGAAGGACCGGAAGATTCTACGAAAAATCATGGGCCCTATTAAAGAGGAAGGCAAGTATAGAATCAGGCACAACAATGAACTCTAAGAACAAGTGGAGAGCATTTCAACAGCCATGAGGAAGAGGAGGCTGATCTTCTATGGTCATATTGTGAGAATGGATAATCAGAGGCTCACCTCCAGAATTTTCAACACTGTCTCTAGAGGGAAAGCAACTAACGCCAAGTGGTCGAAACTAGTCAGAAAAGACCTTGAACAATTGGATATTGACCCCAGTAACATCTATGACAGGAATAAATACAGGACTTTAGTCAGAACATCAGACTCTCTCCAGTCACTAACAACAAAAGCAGTGCGTCCAGGAGTAGGTGTGAAATGGACTCAGGAGCGGAAGGACATTCACAGTGCCAGAATGAAGGAATACTGGGCTAGGAGGAAAGCTGCCAGAGATAAGAACCACGTGGTCCACAGCCGGCCAAAACGGAACTAAAAAAATAGTGTTAATAAAGAACGAAAGAGATACAGTTTGAAATCACCATATTAATTAATATTACTTATGGCTGATTCTTCACTTACTCATCTCAAGTTCGGTCCATTTTGTTAGTATGAATGAAATACAAAATACGCAAACTTGGATCTTTTTAACAACGACCGAATCATTTGAAATGTCAACCTGATGGGACGAGCAAAGCAAAATATAATATTTACATCTCAAAGTTACTGGAAATTCAAAATTGAAGGAAATGAGCTTGTAGTTTAACGTGACGGTTAATCATGAGCCACGGGACCTCCTTTTTACGTAGAATCTGAAACACAGGACATCGCATTTCACTTCGAATATCTCACTTGCATTGATCAAGAATCGAACCCGGTTTGCCTTGGTGAGAGGCAAACAGCTTGACCGCTGCGCCATCATGCCCCACCATTCAAAGTTGACGAGGGATGATATTAATGTGCAGGATGTTACTTTTGATTCTTTTTTCAGCAGACAAAGGCTAATATGTTTTCTTTAGCTACTGTACATTTGAAGTATATTTTCCTTTGTTACAGCAATATTCGTTTCTCACTCGGTCGGATCCAGCGGGCATGAGTCCCAAAGTCGAGATTTATGGGTTTATTCGGTGGAACGTGAAGATACCTATAATTTCGGGTGAGTACAAATTATTATAGTTATTTATAACAGTAGTGAATAGTATCATTTTTGTAACTACATTATAAAAATGGGATATATGGTACCTTTGAACTCCATTTATTTATTCCAAATTTAATTTCAAATAATGCACGCACTTCTACTAGCAGCACACACAGTTACGTAAAGCTGATACTTCCAGTAAATCAGCCGACAATGACAAATATGAATGGTGGAGGTCTGTGTATGTTCCAAAATATTGGTAACGTATAGAAACATCGATTAAAGAAGAGAAAATGTACAGGTACTTCAGGCATGTCGGAGAGAAACATACCTGTCTCTGCTATGACTTGTATGAAATATCATGTTATTTGCAATAAAACATTTTAAAGATATAACATATTTTTCCACGTGTGTCTTCTTGCATATTCACGTCATGTGCCTTGTCATTAAAAGCCAAATATCTAAAGAAAAACATTTGAAATGTTCCCATGAAATTTTTGTTCAGAAACCGAGGAACATGTGTCCTATCATATGAATAGATTTCTGAATATCTAAACCCTCTAGAAACAATGAGTCTCTACAGAAACAATACAGGTTATCAGATAAATAGAACAGACATACACTACCCGAGTCTGATGACAAACATGTCTCACGTTCCTAAAAGGAATTATGAACTGGAATTTTAACCGTCAGAATCCATTGGTTAATACAAAATACTGATGACAGGTCTGAGGCGGGTTTGTACTTAGCCGATAAACTATCTCTTACTGCCAGCGTGCGGGGGGAGAGGAGCGGTCTGCGGTAATAACTGGTTTATTCAAGATCTCGCAATGCAGTTTGTATCCGCCGAGTGGGACCCAGCCTCAGCTGCGAAGACATGATATATGGATGATCCTTTACAATCAAATAACAATTCATTGAAGTAAGGATAGCCGTATAGGAGATAAAAAAGGAAGTGATCAAAAGTTTTGTGTTATAAAACTTGTGAATTTTGAAATATTACACAGTAACAAGAAGTTTCGTGACGAACTAAAGAGCCTACTTTTCTTAAAATTTAAGATTCATGCCAATGATTAATCGATATGGATCTATCTAGAATAATGACGAAATTAAGTTGGTAATATCGAAATTTCTAATTAGTTCGAAATACTGTATACCTGGCATAATGTAGCCTAATAGAGCACTACAGTTGGCAGCCCTGGTGACTGAATATATTCTTAGTTCCATCTCTTAAAGTACAGAATACAAAATTTGGTTGGAGTCCAACGAATAGCATGGACGTTACATGCAGTTAAACATTGGATCTAACAGCGCGCGTAAAATCATGTTGGCAACAGTGTCATGCATGTATTGGTCGGAAATAATCTGAAATAATATGATCTATTGTTGTGCCAATTTTGAATGAAATCCATTAGTTAGTATAGAAGTTACATGCATTTTAAAATTGGACCTATCAGCAGGCTTAGAATCATGTTGGCAGCACTCACGTATATTAGTTACTCCAAAGTAATCTAGAATGCCAGGTACTATATGTGTGCAAAGTTTAGAGCTATTGGCTTGCATTCTTTCTGATATATTGATATTAGGGTAACAAAAATAGGGACATCATTTATTAACAGTTGGCAGCCCTAGTTGCTCTTAAGAATATGCATAGTCATAGCTGTTATAGTACACATAGCACATACGAAATTTGGTTGAAATCCAAATGATAGTATGGAAGTTACATGTATTTAAAGTTGGACATCTCAGCAGGCTTAGAATCATGTTGGTAGCACTGACGAATATAAGTTACTCCAAATTAATATAGAATGTCATGTACTATACGTGTGCATAGTTTAAAGCTGTCGGCTTGCATACTTTCTCATATATATTGGTATTTGGATAAAAGAAATTAAGAGCATTTTTTAACAGTTGGCAGCACTGGTGGTTCATAAGAATACGTTCAGTCATATCTGGTTATGTACACATACAACATACGAAATTTGGTTGAATTCCAAATGATAGTGCAGAAGTTATATGCATTTAAATATTGGACCTATCAGTAGGCTTATAATCATTTTGGCAACACTGCCTTGTATGGCCTTCTGGAAATTAAACTGCAATATTATTATCTATATGTGTGCCGATTTTGAAATAGCTCCCATTCATACCTTCCAAGATATCCAACATGGAGCTCAAATTTCAATTGCTATTTATCAGCAGTTGGTAGCACTGACATCATTTTCAAATATGGCCGTGAGATATTCAGGTATAGATCTTTACTCCTACCAAATTTTATTTCGATTGCTCCAGCCGTTTAGGAGTTGATAGGGGGGGGACACACACACACAGCCAGCCAGACAGATAGAAGGACAGACGGACAGACAGACACACAATTTCCCGGATCGATCTCATAAGACTACTTTTTCCTAATTTTTGCAAAATGTGAAAAGTAGGCTAAAAATGTGGCATGAGATCAAATGTGTACCATGTATGATTAATATTGTTGTCATTGCTGAAAGCGTTAAGTTATTGAACGCACATGGCAGTAATTGGTTGGCTACTTTCAGCAACATTTTTATTGCTTGTTCGAACTCCATACAAAACAGATAGTAAGTAAAGTTTGGATGTTATAAAATTAACTATCGATACCAGTTACATAATCAAATCCATCAAAAATTGATGTTTTGCAGGAAGTATATACATCAGCTCAAATTTGAAACAGCTCTTCAAAGGTTTTTGTGGGTGGGGTCACACTGCCAAATGTATATGTTTTATGATTTGAGGATGATAGCATAGCATTAAACCAAACCAATATACCCTGGTGTACGCAAAGTGAACTATCGCATTTATAATTTCGTCGGAATTGGATCAGTCACTCAAATGCAACATTAAGCAGACAGTAAAATTTTACTCGTAAATCATTAATGACTCACATGCGTACACACTCAGATATCTGATTGATCTCATTATCCAAAAGTCGTATTTTATTCCCAAATATGGCAAATTGGCTGAAAAAATCCATATTGTTGAATAGTAACTGGCGATATACAGTTTGATTAGCTTTTGGTTGTAACTTGTTTGTCGTTATAGAGTTAATCCTACTATTATCCATCATAAAAGTGTCCAATATTTAACATTTTAGGATGAGTGTAATAAACTACTAGCGTTTTTACCCATTGTTGATGACCCACGAAAATTTTTATCGTATATCCTCCAAGCCCGGCTTCATCCACGGACTCTGCCAGGGAGTATTCCTCCACCGTCTCAAGGACGATCTCTTCGAGATGGACACACTGTGTCAGCAGGAAGTCAGCCGTGGAACTGTTGAAAGGAACCGTGCCGGCATTTACCTGAGGATGATAATGGGAAACCACGGAAATCCATTCCCAGGATGGCCGGGGTAGAATTCGAACCAGCACTCTCCCGATGCCAGCGAGCCACTAGGTAACGCGTTAGCACTTTCGGCTACCGCGGCCGATAAAAGAATTGTATAATAGAAAACTAAAACAATTAATGTAATAATGCTCGAATCTGTTAAATTTGTAATAGTCTATCGTCATCTGTGAATGGCCGTCAAAAAAGGGAATTATGTTCACCTTTTCCATTTCCCAACTTTGTGTCGTCGACAGTAAACAAGCTACTAAGCTTCAGAATTTGAAAACCTGCCCTCAGCAACTAAGTTTGAGATTGATGTCTCAGGACCGAACTATTTGTCAAACAGGGGAGTAGAAAAGGAATACTATTTTTCAGGGGCTGTGACTTTAACGTTACCAGGAATGAGTGCTGCTTCGTTAGACTAATCCACGGAAGAAGACGGAACGTTTTTAGTGCACATATCTCTGTTACTATTAGTCATATGAGAAATATGTGTATCACGGTATACGGTGTATGGGGCTTACCATTTACAACAATATATATTAGATGAAGGTTTTGGCTGAGACTGATATTAACGTAGATATTAAGCAAATCGATCACACAACGAGTCAGAAATATCTTGGGTACATGGTAACGCAAAATGCTGCGGAAGATATATGGTGCAATATGCGAGAATGGCATGTGGAGAATCCATCCGATGCAGAACCGTATAAACTCCACAAGAACTCATCAATCCCTGCGGACATTAAGGCAAGAAAGTTGCGCAGGTTGGGACATGTAGAGAGAATGACCAGAGTATCAAAGAAGGTGCTAGCTACAAAACCAGAGAGTAGTCGGTCAGTGGGACGACCAATAGTAAGATGACTGGATGACGTAGAGGTGAACTGGAGAATATTAGGAGTGCTGAATTGGGGAAGGCTAGCGAAACCGAGAGACAACTGGAGGAGACAGGTGGTCGACAAGGCCCAGGCCCAACATGAGCTTAGCACCGTATATGTAAGTATTAATTTGTATTTTTGCATTCAATCATCTTTACTTTCAATTCAGATACCATGTTCAAAGAATTTTTAAATTAATTTATTTTCATTGACCTTTTAGATCTTGGTCATCAACTCCATGTACGTGGATGTGTGTTGGATTAGTCTGTGTGTTTCTGTGATGTCAGTATTAGTATTTGTAACTGGAATCATTAAGATCAGGGATTGGGATAGGGGCCTCGAGAATTGGAATAAGCTACCATCCCGGAATGTTTCTGCAGAGAGTTCTGAAAACCCTTCTAGGAAAACCACACTTAGAATGGTCACTGTCTGCACCGAGATTTGAACCGCCGATTTTAGGACTTGCTACAATTATCGCTCTTATGTTGCTCACGCCACGCAGTTTTCAAGAAGTCACATGCAACCATTTTCAAAGAATGCGTGACTAAACATACACTTCCATAAAAATTGAACAAACTGTAATATCGACATTGTGACATAAAACGGTTTCAAAGTGTTCTATTATGTAATTTCACAAAAAGTACAGACATAACTGTAAATTTATTTGTAGGTGCTTTAGTTTTGAAGACTTTGTGAATGGTAGATAATTCATTTTAAATGCTACTCTTAGAAATGTTGTTTAGGAGGGCCATCTCCATTTCAATTACTCGAGTGTAATGGGACATACCAAGCAACAATGAACACCCATAGCAGTCTAATGGACGCCATTATGTAGAACGCTCCCCTGTATATTGGCTATTCAACGCAAGGAACAAGCCAGAAAATTAAAGGTTAAGTCCAATGTTTTCTTTAAATGAGCGTAGCTATACTCTTGTTTCCGTACCAGGTGGAATGTTCTGAGGTCGTATAATTCAGTGTTGTCTAGCTACACCTTATACAGTTTAAAGGTTACACTTAAGTCGTTCTACAAACTATGGAGGCCCAGTCATGTTGACGACGATCATTAGGCCTATAGCAATGCAAATCACATTGATCTTTTATGTGGTATCATACAGGTATTGTGACATTGCGTTATCACTGCTATCTATAGCATAAATAATAACTTTAGGGGAGTAACCTATGACTTAAAATTAAGTCTTCTAGTCACCGAATGTGATACTTAAGGCTTTAGCAAGCAGACATCGTACGACTCGGATAATCACTGCAAATACTTACGCTCCTGAATTAAGATCTTCCGTTACGAACAAAACAGCTTCATTTTTACATGACAAATTTAGATTACCGTTCCAAAACAATAACACAATTTAAGGCTGAAGATGAGCCTGTTGTCATATCATGAGGAATGCAGTGTTTTGTGTTTGTCTTTTGGCCCAAGCTAGGCCAAAATGTGGCGATAACTGATTTCTCATTCTGAATATAATGAATCAGATTATGTGGAATCTAATAAGGTACGGGTGGCATTCGGAGCACAGATAGCCCTTGTTTATATTGTAAGATATACTATTCGGCTTTGCTTCACTGGATCAATGAAGAAAGTAATGGCAAACCACCACACTCATTATCTTGCCTAGTATGCTTGGGTTATTGAGGTTTCTGCCTACATAACCTACGGAAGAGCTTATTGGTGATACATTCAACTTTCAGGATGATAACGTAACATACACAGTTGGTAAAGAACAGCATCAAATTCAGGTCAGATATGAAGAGAAACAGCGTGCATCTCGTAAATGTTCTTGGTTGGAGCTGCTACTATTGGCTCTTAGTCATGGATTGTAAGATACGGTGTCTTTGTTTGGAGGAAACTGCTCGCCTCTCTATGGATTATGGTTGTACAAAACAAAGTATCCTTCCATTGCCTTTTTCCATGCCACCTGGTATCACGTGGATTGCCCTAACCAACAATAATAAGTATGGCCTGACTTCATCTGAAGATTGTTCAGGAACTTTGAATTACTGACGCTGCTTTAGAGCATTCTCTCAACTTTGAAGTGTTGTACATAAGATGATACTGCATACTAAACATTTCAGCCATGTCAGTAATAACTTACGGTACTTCTCTTTAAAATTTGATGTCTTGATCCGACCTTCTATACGCGTGGGAACATATTTAAACACACTAAAAGTGTCTGTTCTATATTTGATGAATACGACAGTGGACAACGATTTGAAAGCGCAGCTCTAAAGAGAAGAGGAACATCGCATGCCCCCAGGGTCTCAGGCGTAGAGAATTCGACGTTCTTGTGATAATGTTATTGAGACTTGCCTCTATAAATTTTGATGTGTGGTAACGTTTTGTGCTGGATAAATCTCAGAAACATGCCGAAAAGAAATCATGTTCTGTATTATATATTTTTCAATTTCAAATCAAAAATCCACTGTTCTAGGCGTTCAGGCAAGCAACTCAATGTTGAAAACATCCTTTTACATTTTCTTCCGATTGCCAACTCGAACCCGGCTCATCATTGAATCTTATTGGTGGTGCATTTCCAATTATTTTTTCCTTGCTTTATCAACTTGTCCAAATCTAAAGGACACACTAAACGTTTCTTACGAGATGCTGGCAGGATGACACGCGGTAGACTGATGTTCACCGGAAACTCAACCAAATGCGGGTGATTAGATTATCAGTTTGCCTTTTCTGCCACTATGAGCGCTAGTTTGAGTAAATGCAGAGGTTCAAATAAGCCCTTATAACTACGTCCAGTGAGGAGATTATTAAAAAATCAGACAACGCCCGAGAGTATTCACCCAAGGATCACATTAAAGAAAATATATGTAAATGAGTTATTTTGGCCAGGATTTGAATAAGAAAACGAGTAAAGAAACAATTGATTTTAGGCTATTTTCCGGAAGTTTCTATCGAAATTTGAATTTTTAGTTTGGTAGAGCTTCCTAAGACTTACAATTTGAAACCTTTTTGGGCCCTTTAGACCAGGCTGTTCCAGCCGAGCTGCTCGCGAGTGAGCAGCGGAATACTCGCCACCTTGCGTGAGTAAACCTGCAACATTCAATACAGCTCTGCTCTGGGGGCTGCCGTCACTGCGCGGTGGATACATCAAGACGGGCAGGAAGCGCATGGACTTGTGTTATGACCTTCACCCTGTGACGTATTGGCTATCACCCCCAGTTCCTCTCCAACCGTACTCCGAGCATCACTGCTGAGTACTTGCGTGTACGCATACTCAAACTTGTGGATTTGGAACAGCCTGCTTTAGACCTTCAACGTTTGGCAAAATTGAAGAAATTGATTAATGTTACGTTTTTGCTGAGATGGGGACTCCTACTTTGTCATCTAAGAAATGTTGTCAACAATAAAACTATTTAAGACAGTATTTCCCTTCTTCCTTGGAATTTGTTCTACTTAGCTAAGATCGATGAAGAAGGCGAGGAAGTTGGCACAATACATCACCTGTCCTGTAGCCTACACAATTGTACTATCCACATATGTGGCAATTAGTTATCGCGGGGAAACCACTGGATAATGTGAATAATACAGCTAGTGATGATGTAACACTGTTTCTCTATTACTGCCGCACTGCGTACATAGCCCCCAGCAGGAGTGATGGATGGGCCAACATCTGTCTGCTACAGCAACCAGCAAGGTGGCGGTAAAACATTAGTATGAAACACAACTACAACACCTTTCCCGACTGTCCGAGGACACCCCAATGTAAAATAACCTTCTTGTGCCCAGTGCATATTCCAGATGTAGTCAGATTTATAAAGGGCAAAAGAAACCATGGCAGTCATAGTCGTACAATATCTGCTCGCAAAAGTCATTTGGTCACTAAAAGACAAATCCAAATATCATCTACACGTCCTGTTTCTTTCTATGTAGCATCTAAGCTGGTTTGTGGACCGTCAGGATGGCACTACCTATAACTAGGCCTATATAAAATATCCGATCCAAATACGCAAATTCATTTTGTTAATGTGTGCTTGTTTCTAAACTTAGAGATCTGTACCTCTCCCACATTTTTGCCGTTAGTCTGCCAGTCAGTAACATTGTGATGAAAGGTGTTCATTCTTAGAAAGAGGGATATTTTCAAGCGGTGCGTGTTGGGGAAACCCCATAGTTAATTTATTGAAAGCCTATTTTTTCGAAAGTTTTGTAAATATTGGTTGAATGGTTCCTTGGTGTTTCATTTAGCTACTGGATATATCGTAATAATTAGCTCCGTGAACTCATTGGGTGTAAGAATTGTTTCATAACCTGTGCTAGTGTGATGGATTCATGTATATTGTTTGGTAACCTATGCTGTGATGTTAATATGCATTTCTGTTCAATAAAATATCATGAAATAGAGTCAATAAACCCAATACATCAATGTACGATACATACAACTTAGTAATTTTGTTATCAGAGCACGTTCCGTCATAGGCCGGGCGCGATCCCTCAAACGAGCGCCACCTTTCCAGGGTTAAGATTTCTAACTCTTCTGATGAGGTTGGTGTGAGGAAGGCCAACCGATCGCAAAAATACTGCGCTCCTCCGGAGAAAGAATTGGCGTACGACTTAAGCTGTATTCTCCCGTATTTTGAGCTCCTCCCAATCCTTCATTATTAGCGAAGCAACAACTCTTCCGAAGCATAGATGATTGTAGTTATCACTTTGACATTTGCTTGATTCAACACCGATGATTTAACTTTATCTTGCAGTACTAATTTTCAATTCGTATTGAAGAAATGAGAAAGTTTTTTTTACGGTGCTTTATAATGGACTGAGTTATATAACTGATAAGTGACAACGCTTGCACAGTAAGAGCAATGCCTGGAAGCCGAGCTCTGACGATGAAGGTCAAACAGAATATAACATGCCACGGCATATGCAGTCCAAAGGTACTGTGCCCATGTTAGTGTCGAGTATAATCACCTAATACTGTAATGCAAATCTGCACTTTGGTATGTATACGTTCCTATATGTGTTGAATATTCCCTTGAGGTAGGTCGCTATACTCTTGTTCTACCTGTAGGCGTAGCTTCGAGAGCCAATGGTTGCATATGAGAAATGCAGTTCAATCCAGTCCCTGACATTCTCAGTCGGAATAAGGTCAGGTAACTATTCTGGCCAGCTATAACAACTAACACCCTTTCTGTAGCACACAATGAGTCACAGGAACTAATTTGGGATCACATTTTTCTGCCATAACCCATTCTCAGCCTCAAGGATAAATGCCGTAAAGACTAGTAGGACAATGTTATGAAATATGCAACTGTTTTCCTTCCCGATTGTACCTTTTAAACATCCACAACAGAATAACTGGCGTGGGCTCTGTCTCTCCTGTGAAAATACATTACCATTATGCTCTTGCAGTGACAATATTAACACAATATGAAAATGTGGATCATTGTTATCTTGAAAAGTTGTTATTGCCGAAGTGTGAGTGTTCAAATGTCAATGAAACAGTTGTTGTAGTTATATTAATTTAGGACCTGGGTCATGGTTTATCATAAATGCCGTGTGGTTATGGTATTTTATTGATCACCAGTGTTATTGTAATGTCTACATTTCTGTACATGTTGCTACCAGTGGAATAGCATTTTGACATCAACATCGAAAAGATCTATTACGAGATAAATATATATTCTGAGATTCAGCATCGATTGCAAAGTAAAATATTTGTTCCGAACTTTGTGCTGGCTCAATTCTTATCTGAACATGGGAAATTCAAGTCTTATTTCGAGAGATTTCATATCATTACTGCTTTTGTGGATCCTCTCAAACTGCACATCACCTACTTTTCGACTGCCCTACTTTTGAAAGAGAAAGACATGTTATAAAATGTCAGCTGACTTACCGCTTTGTATCCTATATTTAATAAATCATGTTGTTATTCTCATTTTCTTATATTCATCCATCTCATCTCGTATAAGTTACTATAATGTAATATAAGTAGTAATTTCTATTTTTAGCCTATTTTCAATTTTGAAAAAAAAAATAGGCTTATGAGATCACTTTTTGTGCGTGTGTGTGTGTGCGTGTGTGTGTGTGCGTGCGTGTGTGTGTGTGTGTGAGGTGTGTGTGTGTGTGTCCCTAATAAAATCTAAACGGCTGGGGCGATTTCAATGAAACTCGGTAAGTTCATAGCACTATTCCCGGCGACCTCGACCGTGCCCTTCAAATTTTGTTACGTCTCACCAATCCAACATGGCGGCTGTGCGAAATATTTCACTAGCATTCAATATCTCCGAAACTATTACCGATATCGCCCTGAAATTGTGTACGGTGATAAAGGGCACTACTAGAAGTTCACCTATGAGACTTTCAAAAACCTGGTGACTACAAACCCAACATGGCGGACAAGCGAAGTTGAGAATTTTAATAGACTTTTCTCGCGATTTAACTATCCAAACTTAATGAAACTTGGCACAGCAAATGTTTATACGCATTGTAATGCACTGGAGTCTAATTTAGTTCAATTGTGTACATAACCTCAAAATGGCGGCCGTGCGAAATATTTCACTGACATTCTATATCTCCGAAACTATTACAGATATCACCCTGCAATGTTGTACGGTGATAAAGGGTACTGATACAAGTTTACCTATGTATATTTCATAAACCTGTAAAGTACAAAACGAACATGGCGACCAAGCGAATTTGAAATATTGTGATTTAACTCTCTGAGCGCAGTGAAATGTAGTACAGTAAATGATTTTGCAGATTGTAATGCACTGCACTCTAATTCAATTCAATTGTTTACATAACCTCAAGATGGCGGCTGTGCGAAATTTTAAAATTAAGTTTTTATTTCTTGTGTCGTAATCATGCGATCGAAGTGAAAGTTTGAATAATGAACCTAGGCAATAATTCTCCTTGAATGGTACATAGCTCTGTGGCCTATACATATAACAATCCTAAATGACGAGCTTCCGAAATATTTAGACGGTTCTCAATATCTATGGATCTTTTACAGCAACCAAACTGAATTTTTTGATGTTCATAGAGACTATGAACATAATGTTCACCTACAGGACTTTCAGTAACCTGGTGAGCACAAATCCAACATGGCGGTGACGCGAAGTATAAATATTTAAATGGACGTTTCTCGCGAATTAACTATCTGAGTGCCGTGAAACGTTGCACGTTAAATGCTTATACAAATGTGTATCCACTGGCATCTAATTTATTTTAATTGTTTGCATAATCACAAGATGTCTACTGTGCGTAATTTTAAAATCTCGTTTTTACTTCTTGTGTTCTAATCATGCGATTTAAGTTTGAATACCACACGTTCACAATAATCTTAATGTAATAGTACAAAAATAAAAATCCAACCTGGTGACCATCTGAAATATTTAGACGGTTCTCAATATCTACGAATCTGTTACAGCAATTAAACTGAAATTTTGTATGCTGATAGGGGCAATTAACATGAGCAGGATATATGAAAATAGGCTGTATAGTTCTTCACGGAACTACTTGTTATTAATGCAGCCAATGGCCATGTACTTTTCGTTTCAGGACGGGTTAGGGAAGGAAATCGGCCGTGGACCTATTGAGAGGAACCGTCCCGGCATTTGCCTGGTGATAAAATGGGAAACCACGAAATCCATTTCCAGGACGGCCGAGATGGGATTCGAACCCACGCTTTCCCGATGCCAGCTAGGCATGAGGTAGCGCGTTAGCGCTCTCGGCCACTGCGGCCGGTAGTAATAATCTTTTTGTGATTGTCGAACTATAACCCTAATATGCTCTCAAACTGAGAGTCCTTACACGTATTGGAAACTCAACAATAATATTTGATTATCGTCGTATCGAATATAATAATTGTAGATTTTAAGGTCAGGGATTGAGGTGGGTTGCTCACTATTTCAGATAAGTTACCATTCTGGCATATACTGGAGAGAGTATGGAAACTCCAGGAAAAATAATAACCGCAGAATAGTCGCTGGCAAAGCGAACATTGGAACCCCATTGCAGCTTGGGTATGGTACAGTATTAGTTGTTGCTACGAAATGTATTTCTTTAAGCTCTTAGGTCATGTGTGTTCATGAAGTACAAGCCATCAAGATATTAAACAGTCAGTTGAAATGTCTCACGCAACCAGGACTTGAATCTGGGACCTTCGAATTTTCCATCCGATGCTCTTGCGAAGTGAACAATCACGCACATACACTTTCTTTCTGATTGGATAAGGTACATCTACTGCTGCCCCCTCAACAGCACTGTGTCGGTAAGTTCGATGATCCTAGGTACGAGTATTGGTCATGTCAAACATTTAACATCTTGATGGTTTGTACCTCATGTACAAAACACGACCTAATAGCTGTAAAACCACAGTTGGGATTCAAACAGTCGTGAAAAATACAAATTTCATTAATTGTTGCTGTGTCGTTTAGGTACTTGCGACATCGTCATTGTCAGGGTCGTGTCAATTTTGTCTGATAGCCGGTTATTATGGTGTTTGTACTAGTGGGTGTGTATTTGAATTTATGAAATGAGGCAGCCATCCCAGCATTTGCCTGGAGTAGAATTGGAAAATAACGTAAATCCACTTATAGGATGGCTCACGCGAGATTTGATCACACCTCTTGTCATTTGCCCTCTCGAAGCATAATGAACACAATGCGAACCCTCAGACGTGAATTTCTTAGCAGAGATGTAGATAGAACTGGAACCCTTCGGAACATATACGTGCCCTTCGAGCACAGAAGCACCGTAATCCAAACCTTTGTCACTTAATTTGATGCAGCGCTCCACTGGAAACAGGGATCGTAACACTTCATGCTCGGTTAGGCTGCTGTGTTCTTTAATTAAGTTATATGAGGTTTACACATTCATCCAGAATATCCCATAAATCATCAAGTAGGGTGTCATGACTCTTCTTCTTCATTTGTACAGATGTAATCACAACAGCGTATGGATACATGGCAGCACCAGGAATAATACGGGGAAAGTAGTCTAGCGCAAACAAAAGTTAGTTCCCGGCTCTACTAACAAGAAGAACAAGAGCAGTTTGTGCTGTTATCTGCAGGAAACCTATAAACCTTCGAAGATGGTAGGAACTTCCTACTTCAGTAGGTATGTTCGCAAGCGGATACGCAAAGTTTATCGCCAACTTAACGACATCACGAAATAACCCTTCTCCACCCTATACGAGTACAATTCCTCGTCATTCAACTCCATAGCTACCTACAATATACGCCGTTGGGGCCAAGCACTCGCCAGAGCGTCCTAACTGGAGCCGCGAAAACTGATGATACAAGAACACCTAACTGAACATTCTGTTGGTGTTTTCATTTGAAGTGAATGTTACTGTATTTTTGTTGTTGTTGTTGTTGTTGTTGTTGAGGATTCTGCTTACAGTGGTCAATTATTATTAATACATCATAAGAATTTCAAAAATCATAGTAATTCTATTGGAGTCTACGGCCGTACATATATTTTTGAATTTGAATATATAAAGTTTTTCCGTGAATATATTGCCTTTGGCTCGGGAAATTCTTCTCAAATCTCCAGAATTATATTTTATATGGTTACCACTTTAAATATGACGAAGTTGTATTCCTGATTCACATGCTACCAGGGGGTAGAATGTTTATTGTAGAGCGCCTCGTCAAGTGGGCACGAAGAATTCATAAACAGCTTCTCAAATGGCAGATTACAACTGTTAATTTTGTTAGATTCTATCACAAAATTACGCATGACAGAAGTGTTTTCACATTATTTTACAAGGGAACCTTGGGAATGTGAGCTTCCTCATCTCGATAAACTTAACTAAAATATTAGCCAGGTCACTAGGACAACTTGTGGCATTTTGTGCCCAAATTCACTTGGACCAATCATTTAGTGTGTTAAATTCTGTGGGGTTAAGTAGATATGTGAAAATTAGAACAGCTTTAGTGAATGTCCGCAACGAGTTCTCATATCCTCTCCAGCCAGCGGCACTACTACAACTATTTCCTTTAGAATGTCCTAAGGGCCCTCTTATCATATACAGTCTGCTGAGGGAAGTATTTTCGTTTTGGCGTAGGTCAGAAAGGATGACCTGGGCCGGTCGAAATCTCGCGTGCGTAATTAAACGCTTGCAATTTTGCCCTCTCTAAAATTGGCCCCAATGCATTCGGAGACAAAATATGTTCTCTTTGTGATATGACCTATATTTCTTCGATGTTTCAGCGAGGTTCCTCTGTTAATTAGGCCACCTGAATAACTCTACGTTGGCAACTGTGCACGCATTCAATATTGGAGGTTATCCAGGGAGAGCTCATTATCACCGAGTATTTGTATATCAGGTGGCGCAGAGCTTCTTTACAAATAATCTGTTTAGAGTGTAATACATTTGATAGTGTGCTTGCAGCAAGTGAGGCAAAATACTAACCAGTGCAACGTGAATGCTTAAACAATTCAGTTACCGTAGCTTGCTTTAATATTGAAAACATTTTTGAAATGACACTGAGAGCTATCACTCAGACTATGGTTGGTTAGTTGGTTCCTCAGTTTAGGGGCTGTGACAACGCGGTCATGTAGCCCCGAATACTTTGGGTGTGTGTAGAATCTGTCTGATAACCGGTGTTAATTGTGATGACTGTATTAGAGTGTGCTATCTGTTCTTAATTCAAACATTCGATTATCAAGTAGTTCCAACTTTTATTACCAAACATCACCGTCAACGACCAACTAGTTCTGAACATTGTTACTAGATGCCACCGCAGTCGGCTCTTGGCGAAGAACGATGGATCCTAAGAGCGTTAGTCAAATGTAAATTATAATTTAGCTTCACACAAATGTAATTATTGGAAGGTTCTTTTGTATGTCATAAATCTATGACATGGATCACCGGCTTAACTTCCCCTCGAAGGAAGACATACTGAGGGATTTTTAACACTCTTAAAAAATCCGACGACTTCGGCCGGGTTTGAACCCGCGATCTTGGGCATAGAAACTCAGCATGCTACCAACTACGCCACCGAAGCCGCTACTCAGACTATAGCGGACCAGTTTAGCAAAAACCGTAAAGTTAAGCTATTTTGACAATTGTGTAAAACGTTGAAAAGCTAAAAGACTCGGGAAAGAGTCAAAATGCGTGTTTTAAGGAATACTGTCGGCTTAAATGATATTTTGGAAAAAGAACAAGATGTTCAGTAAAGAACATATAGCCTACTTTCTCCTAAATGCATGGGTATTGTTATAACTCTTTGTCCTTTTCAAGGAGTATAATTGAATGTTGGTTGTAGTAGCTTGTTGAAATACAACGTGCTATAGGGATATTAAACATGAATATGAGGTGCCCTTTGCTAGTGCTACCTCTGTAAAAAAATTCATTCAATTCGGTTTCACCGTGTTTGAAATGATCCGGGGAATGGATTTGCACACATACATGGCCGCTATTTGCAAACTATTGGGCTGATGACCTTGTAGTCAGTCATAAGATGCTTTCCACAAAAAGGCATGTTGTTGCAAAATCCGGTAGAGATGAAATTATTAGGATGGTCGAAATTTGATTTAAGCTTTTAACATTTGGGTGGCCGTCATTCCGTTTCCGTCAAGATGGCGGCGATATAAAACATGACACTGAGGTGCCTTTTGCTAGTGCTACCTCTGTGCCAAATTTCGTTCAATTCGGTTTCACCGTGTTTGAATTGATAGGGGGAATCGATTTGCACACATACTTGGCCACCATCTGCAAACTATTGGGCTGATGATCTAGCAGTTTGGTCAGAATATGCTTCCCACATAAAGATTTGTTGTTGCAAAATTTGGTAGAGACTAGATTATTAGGTTGGTCGTAATTACATTTTAGCCTTTAACATTTGGGTGGCCGCGATTACGTTTCCGTCAAGATGGCGGTGATATAAAACATGACACTGAGGTGGCCTTTTCTAGTGCTACCTCTGTATCAAATTTCATTCCATTCGGTTTCACTGTGTTCGAATTAATAGGGGTAATCGATTTTGACACAAAGATGGCCGCCATCCGCAAACTATTAGGCTAATGACCTATTAGATTTGTCAAAGGATGCTCCCTCAATAAAGGTATGTTGTTGCAAAATTTGGTAGAGATCGGATGATTAGGTTAGTCGTAATTTGATTTACGCTTTGAACATTTGTGTGGCCGCCATTACGTTTCCGTCAAGATGGCGGCGATATAAAACATGACACTGGGGTGCCCTTTGCTAGTACTACCTTTGAACCAAATTTCGTTCCATTCGGTTTCACCGTGTTCGAATTAATAGGGGCAATCGATTTTCACACAAAGATGGCCGCCATCCGCGAACTATTAGGCTGATGACCTATTAGTTTAGTCAAAGGATGCTGCCCCCATAAAGGTATGTTGTCGAAAAATTTGGTAGAGATCGGATGATTAGGTTAGTCGTAATTTGATTTAAGCTTTGAACATTTGTGTGGCTGCCATTACGTTTCCGTCAAGATGGCGGCGATATAAAACATGACACTGAGGTGTCCTTTGCTAGTGCTACCTTTGTACCAAATTTCGTTCAATTTGCGCTCACCGTGTTCGAATTGATAGGGGGGGGGCAGACACACACACACACACACACATACACACACACAGACAGACACACTTTTTTCGCCCTGTAGTGATCTCATAAGTCTACTTTCATTTTTTGCAAAAATCGAAAGTAGGCTAAAAATGCTAAAAAACGCTTGTATTTGAAATGAAGCTTATTCTACAGATTTAAAGGAAATGAAATTTGGATTGTTTTATACTATTCTTTGATTCATTATGTTCAATTTATTGGAAGCAGATGTTCGAATATCTTAAAACGGAAGTAGATATTTTGATTTTGATTTGACCATGTATGGGTCAACACTAGCGCTCGTAGTGATATATGTAGTGAATTGCATACGACTAAGGATGTGGTCTAACGCTTGGTGTCCATGACTTGTCAGTTTAGTGTGTGTTACCATGCCGCCAACACGTAAGAGGTGTTTGGTTAATACACAAAATATTCAAAAGTGGAATAATAAAATTAAAAAGCAGGGAGTAGGAAGATGCCTCCGTGGATTAGGCGGCAGCACGCCGGCCTATCACCACTGGGTACGTGGTTCAAATTCCGGTCACTCAATATGAAATTTGTGCTGAACAAAACGGAGGCAGACAGGTTTTTCTCCGGGTACTCTGGTTTTCCCTATCAAAACTCTAATTCCATCACTCTCCACTATCATTTCATTTCATCTGTCATTCATTTAATTATTGCCCCAGAGGAATGTGACAGGCTTCGGCAGCCGGCACAGTTCATACCCTTGCCACTAGATAAGGGGCTTCATTCATTCCATCTCTGACCCAGTCGACTAGAAGCAGGCTGTGGATTTTCATTTTCAAAGTAGGAAGATCCAGCGAGGAACCTGGAACGAGTCTGCAACACGATGAATACATTGTAATCATTGAACGGTCAACAACTGCAAATGAAATTACTTCAATGAAACGCAAACCTGGCCAACAGAAGATGAAGACAGATGATATTCCTATGGTTTCGCTCAAACGATACATGAGCACCAAGCGTTAGACAAGCGTATGTAGTTCACTAAATTGATGTTAGGTTTATTATTTCTTTTCTAGTTAGTTATCATAGAATCTTAATTCCCAATTCATATTTGCTACAACCTTCCAATAGGCGCGCCCTCCAAAAGCTCACGAACGGTCGCGCGTATAAGAGAGATACTCACCTTGGTTTATCTCGCTGAGGGCCCATAATATGGGAGATCTAAGATATCAGACTACATGTTAATAATAATAATAATAATAATAATAATAATAACTACCTAAAATACATCATTAAGGCAGACATGCCAGATGACAAATGTAGGAGATGCCATCGCGAATCGGAGACCATCCAGCATATCACAGGGGGCTGTACAACAATTTCATGTACGTACTATTTGAAGAGGCATGACCAAGTAGCCAAGATAATCCACCTGAACCTGGCAAAGAAGCACTCCTTAAGTAATAATGTTCCGCCTTACTATCAATATATTCCTGATGCTGTTCTGGAGAATGATACACACAAGCTACCCTGGGACAGGTCAGTGATCACAGATACACCTATATCAGCAAACAGGCCAGACATTATTCGTATTGATAAAGTGCAGAGGAAAACTCTTCTAATAGATATCGCAGTCCCTAACTCGCATAATATCCAGCACAGTTATGCTGAGAAAGTGACGAAATGCATGCGTCTAGCTGAAGAGATCCCATAGATGTGGCGACAGGAATATGTCACTGCATTGCCTATCATAATCTCTTCCACAGGTATCATACCGAAGTCGCTGAAGGCCAACCTCGATAAACAGGGGCCCCACCATAATCTGCATACCAGTATGCAGAAGGTTATTATTTTGGAGACCTGCTCCATGGTTCGTTCATTCCTCAACCTACCAGTATAGAGAATTCCACTCCATCTTGCAACAAATGCCGATGAAATGGTGAATTGTACCCAACGATATGGTGAACATATGAGACGAAATAATAATAATAATAATATCGTATGGCCTCGGTGCCGGGTGCAAGCTTTTGTTTTTTGACACCCAGAGGATAGCTTGCATGTCGAATTTCGTTGTTCCTTTAAGCACTATGCAAGTCAATGGGGTTAGATATCTAAGCTCCTTGAACACTATAGCGCTTTCTAGTATATAAATGAGGAACTTTGTGTTGGCGGAAAATCCCGAGATTAATTTTGCCATTATGAACACGGCCTACTGAATTAAAATGGGTTCTTTGACATGCCAACATCGTATGACATGCGTGCCGTAATTTTTGACGCCTTTTATAATTCACTTACCATGGCCAGGACCGAACCTGAACGCTTGGGGTTAGTAGAGCGACACGTTAACCACTCACCCACCGTGGCAAGCTAGACTACATGTTTATACACAACAATAGGGTTAATGTTTTTAAGTGTTGCATGTTGATATTTTCAAGGGGGAAAATCATTATTACTACAAGAAGCAGATAACAGAGCAAATACTGATAACTGTCTAAAAATTGGAATAGTTATCACTGCGATTATCTTAAATATGGGGATCACTACAAATAAGCACCAACAAATGATCACTGTTACAAATACTACAATGGCAACAATGTGTAATTTCCTTCTAGTAACACAGAGCACAAAAAGAAGTGAAGACGCGCGTATCTGCCACATACGGTAGAGGTTCTAGCGCCGACAATGTGTTCACTACAGTTCTGAAAATTTGAAACTGGACTCGTCCAGAGGAGAGGGGTGAATAGCCGAGCGTGGAAACTTCCACTACCGTAGGTCTCCGTCGGGCAGGTTATGAAAAATATTCACCGTATCTGCTGCATACGCGCGCCTATCGGAAGGTTATGTTCCCAACCTGATGGATTAAAACTGTAAATTTCTTCATGGATCACGTATCTTAATCATAAAAGTTGGCTAAAAGTAATAATTTAACTGAATCGGCTGGAGCTGAAAGGTATTCAGTCAGTTTTCACTACTTTTCAGGAGAGAGATAAATCGTCATTGACAGCACAGAACTTAACAAACACACTATATTAGTCATCTATGTTGTGGAGCAACTATTCGAGTTATATTTGCGTTAGCGGAATATCAATTTTAATTTAATAAACATGTTTTTCAAATTAATTTTGGAAACGTGACTTAATACCTTTCAGCTCAGTGGTCAGTTTAGTGCGACATAAAGCCATCCAGAATGAATATTTCACATTATATCTATTTAAAAATGGATTTATAACATAAAATCTCCTAAACCCCACACAATTGTAATTTACAATAGCACTGTAACACGCGGGTATCTTGCATTGCGGCCGACACTAAGTACGGAAAACGGCGATGAAAGGGAGCAACTCATTGACTTAATGCTTTTCTCCTCTGATCGCAGTACATGTAGCAGTGGTTTCTGACTTTAAAGAGAAGGCTGACTTAATTTTTTCCTATGTCGTTCCAAGGCCCTTGGGTCAATACTTCAATATACTAATTCTTAAAAGAGGGGTTGGCAAAGAGGAAAAGAGAAATCTGGTGGAACGAACACTGCGATGTAGCTCTCAGTAAGAGGTCTGAGGAATGGAGAAGATGGAATTCTTCTGGAAAAAGGGAACACTTGGAACAATTCAGACAACAGAGGAAAGAAACATCCAGAATTTTCCGTAGGACCAAGCGATCTTTTGAAGCAGCACAGTTAGAAAATCTTCAGAGCAACTTCGTTAAACACAACTCCAGAGACTTTTACCAGACATTCAAAAACAAACTTAAGGGTTACCAAGCCCCAAGTATGAGTTTTAGAAATGAGCAGGGAAAAATTGGACTGAACAACCATGAAAACTGCGAAATACTAGCTGGATACTTTCAAGATCTTTTGAACTGTCCAACCCCCACTTCTAGATTAGAAATAGCAGACTCACCAGAAAACTCAAAAGAGGATGCACCACCAACAAAAGAAGAGATCAGGGATGTCATCAAGAACCTAAAGAACAACAAAGCATGTGGAGAAGATTCGATAACAGCAGAAATGATTAAATGGACTGAGCCAGAAATTCTAGACGACCTTCACAGAATCCTTGGTGCAGTCTGGGAAACCGAGAAAATTCCAGAAGAATGGAAAACAGCGCTGATCCATCCGCTCCACAAGAAAGGGGATAAGCAAGACGTGAACAACTACAGAGGTGTGTCCCTCCTTTCAATTGCTTATAAAATTCTCTCCAAGATTCTTCTAAACAGAATAGAAGATACGCTGGACAAACAACTAGGCGAGTACCAAGGAGGGTTTAGGAAAGGACGCTCCTGTGTTGAGCAGATCTTCAACTTGAAATCAATAATCCGTCACAGACTGCTGAGTAATAAGAAAATTGTGGTATCCTTCATAGACTTTAAAAAGGCATTTGATTCAGTGGACAGAGAGACCTTAGACAGGATCCTAAGGGAATTTGGAATCAAAACCAAACTAGCAAATATAGTCAAAGAGACCCTAACAAACACAACGTCCAGGGTGAAGTTCATGGGAGAGCTTTCTCGGCCGTTCGAAATTAAGACAGGAGTCAGGCAAGGGGATGGCCTATCACGAATCCTTTTCAACTGTGTCCTAGAGAAGGTTGTGAGAATTTGGAACTCGGAATTGGAGAGTCAAGGAATAAACCCAATCTGCCTCGGGAGGAAGTCGGTAGGAATTAAAGTCAACTGCCTGGCGTGTGCAGATGATTTTGCAGTACTATCGGAAACCACGGAAGAAGCAGTCATACAAATCAACCTCTTGGAAAAGATCGCTAGCCAAACAGGACTAAGGATATCAGTTGAAAAGACAAAATTTATGACAAATGACAAACATGGACCAAAGTTCCTTGACACGGAGATAGGACGGATTGAAAGGGTAAAAAAGTTCAAGTACCTAGGTGAGACTATACAGGAGAATGGGTTAGAAAAAGCAGCTGTTGGAGATCGAATTATAAAAATGGAAAGAGCGTATGGATTAACAAAAAATATCTACAACAAAAAGTGCATCTCCTGGAATGCCAAAATAAGGCATTATAACACTGTCGTAAAAACAGAGTGCCTCTTTGCCAGTGAATGTCTCTCGTTGAACTATAGCCTCGAAAAGCTAGAAGTCATGGAAAGGAGAATTCTTAGAAAAATCATGGGTGCAGTTCAGACTGAAGATGGATGGAGACTGAGAAGCAACGGAGAAGTCTACCAGAACGTGGAAAGAATCTCCGCGTCTATGCGGAAGAGAAGGCTGACATTCCTCGGACATCTCTATAGAATGAACGACCATAGATTAACTAAACAAATATTCGACTATCTCTGGAAGAAAAAGACCACCACAACATGGATTAAGGAAGTTAGGAAAGATTTAGAAAAGTTAAACATCACAGAATCTCAAATGCTAGAAAGAAATGTATTTAAGAGCAAAGTGAACAATCTGGAAGGGTTTCAAGATGAAGGAAGACCTAAGAGAAGTGGACGAACTTGGACAGAAGACCAAAGAAAAAATGCCAGTGAACGCATGAAGGAATATTGGAGACGGAGGAAACTCCAGGCAAAGAATAAGAAAAAGAAATAAAGTTGTTGCGTGATCCTAAGTGGTCAATTCGCTTGAAAAAAAAATGTCCATTTTTGACTTAATTATCAGCTCCGACCGAATCATTTAAAATAATACGATATTTCATATGATTTTCTTCTAGTCGGCATATATGTGCACTGTGTATATTCTGATGTCTGGCTGTCTGTCCATCTTTCCCAGGAGCTTCAACTTGGCTTCATAATAGACGTCATTAACACAAGGTGTTTGTTGTGCAAATTACCTCGACACCTTTCACAAGACAGGAAATTAGAGCACTTTTGGTGCATAATGCCTTGACATCCATCTCCATACAGAGCTGCAACATTCCCCATCAAGGAATACAGCCCTCCCAAGAGTCTTATCAGGGGGCCGCAAGTACTGTTACTATAGCGATAGCAGAATGCTGATGGAAGAACGCCCTGATAAAGAACATTCTACTCTCCGGGAGTTTTCATCTGAGGTGCATGCTTTTAGCTGAGGCTTCAAGGCGGTCTCATTTGCATGGTGGTCCTCAATTACTCGTCAGCCTTCATGAAAGGTGTAGGGCAAGTAAATTAGCAGATGTTGTGGTGCTGCCAAGTAAGTAAACCTTCCGCCTCGCGGCCAATGGCCATTACCCTACTCCTTGTTTCCTTAGTGGTGCACAACCCGTGAGGCAAACTGAGAGGAGGTTATACAGTAAGAGCAGTAAGTGGGAGAATCACAATAGGAATTAGAAAGATAAAATCGAGGCTCTTTCTGTGGCAGAAACTCTAATAATGAACAAGAAAGGTCTAATGGAAAAACTATAGGCTAAAGAAAGGAAGATTTTGAGGAAAATCATGGGTCCCATCTAAGAAAACGGCGAGTACAGAAGGCGTCACAACAACGAATTATACAAGCACGTGGATAAGATCAGTGACACGATTCGAAAAAGAAGGATTGCCTTTTATAGCCACGTGACACGAATGAGCCCAGACATGATATCAAAACGGATGTTGACGTACTTTCAAGATAAGAAACCCAAAGGGGCATGGTTCACGAAAGTTGAGAAAGATCTACGTGAAATGGAAATTTTCCCTAAATATATCCAGGAGCGTGTTCCACTTCAGGTAAAACTACGTACGCACAAAGGTTTCCAGGAAAAGCCGAAGCTGAAGACAGGGAAGGCGTGGTCCCAAGAGAGAAAAGAACAACACCGGAGACGAATGTGGGAACACTGGGCGGTATTTAAAGCTAGGAAGAAGAGACAGTTGAACTGACGTGGTCCTCAGTTGGCCGAATCGAAGAAGGAGAATAAGACGAAGAAGAAGGAAGAAAGAAATAAAGAAAGAAAGAAAGAAAGAAAGAAAGAAAGAAAGAAAGAAAGAAAGAATGAAAGAAAGAAAGAAAGAAAGAAAGAAATAATAATAATCGATGAAGCTTTTAGTTATTAGAACAATTTTTAGAATCATACTAACGCTGGACGACTGCAAGAGTGTGATGGTATTAGCACAGACTAGCCTAGCAAAAGTAGCCCACCCTTGTCATGAGAGTGAAGAGCATCTCCGTGTTAGCTCAGTTATTAAAGCAACCGTGGCCAAAGCTCGAAGTCACGGGTTTGAGTCCTGCAAGCGTCAAAATTTTAATTTTGTACTTTGTATTTTTGGCTGGAAGTCATCTTGACCATCAATGGGGTTGTAAAATTTCAGTTCTTGAAATGAAATTTTTCATAGAAGGAAGGAATAGTAATACGGTAATAACAAATATATGAATAGGAAGAGAGAAATTATTAACTACGCCATTTATTCTGCAATGAATCAGTCAAGGAGGAAGTACTCCAATTCCAGCTCGGTCCCCTTCTCTTACCTGAGATAAAACGAAATACGAATTAGAGTAATAAAATCAAACGAAAAAGTTGTCAGCCTGGTTAAGAAAGCCATTCGTCAGACGCTATCGAGCATATGTGATGAACTTCTCCACGTTACATGACGTATAGTCACTCAGATTACAGGCTCCGAAATCGTATCTGACATTCTGGTACGCAGGCATGACGGCTGGCAGGGCTGGACATACCTGCGGTACTCGGACTAGTTGCGGGGCGTATATGCCAACTGGAGTGTGCGGCTGCTTCCCACCGGCCTTGAGTGCCTGGGCCATCAGAGCTGCCCTTCCAACATGTAGGGTACTCCCTACTTCTCATTGATTTATATGAGATATTTGCCACATGATTTTGGAGTCTTGCAGTTCAATCTGTTGGCTGATTTTCTGCACGTTGTCCTCTTATAGTACAATGATTGCGTCTACAAAGTTTCAAGATAGGTTTCGGCCTTATACTTCCCTTGTTAGAATAAGCGACTGATATATTATGTTTCTTGAAAGCCCATCTGTGCATATGGGAGTCTTCGAATACAGTTTATACGCTACGGAGAACGGTTCGAGTAACGATATTAGATTATTCTGTGTAATGAAATGGAATGCAATGAAATTACGAAATGTAATGAATTCAAGTTTTGCTTTTTTTAAATCCGCTTCATTATATATGAGTTTCATTTGAACTAGATCTTCCCAAATTTCTGTGTTGCAAGATTGACAGTGTACAATTTAGAATGTTTGAAACATTATATTATAATCGTTGTTGTTACTCTCCATCAGTGGCAGTGATTCGGAAAGGTGGATATAGATCCCTTTAGAATTGCTCAGTCAAAAAATAAAGATTTCCAAAATCCTTCGAGGAGTCCCGGGATAGTTCCACACGTTTGTTATTACTATCTTAAGCGACGGATCAGGGAGGTCATCTGACCCTCTTAACAGAGATACAATTAAACAAATTTAGATCTATTTAAAATTTAGAGGTGGACGCCTCAATATAAAAAACTAAAACGAATAAAGTTAAAAATTAAATAAAACTATTAATTATAATAATAAAAAATATACTGAAATCAAAATATCAAAAATTTTAAAATATGTTTTTTGAGTAAATACAAACTTGAGCATATAGATTGAGTTTCACACGCTCCAAACATTAAATCATTATTCTTGCCTGTCTCTATTTCTTTTCCACTCTCGTTCCAAGAAAATGCATGGACGGTACCTGAAAACAAGTTCCAAGGACTCTACCCTCATCCTAGTCTCTAAAGAATACAATTACATACATTACTACAGTTCCCACAAAAACACAGATTGTCATCTGACAATTAACGAACACACACAAGTACACGAAGTTCTACTGAATGTGAAGAAATAATCACAACATACACTAAAGAGCAATATCCTATCATTCCGGTGTCTTTAAAACCACAATAGTCAAAATGAAAGGAAGATAAGCAATTATTATTATTGTTATTATTATTATTGTTAATATTTTTATTATTATTATTATTATTATTATTATTATTAAATTACAACACTGATCTGGTGGCGGGGAGAAATGAATTGCCTTCAGTAGGTAACTAGGAGGATTATTACCCCTCCCCTTCCTATGGGAGTGAGGAGCTACCCTCAATAGCGAGATGCGGTATGAATACCTTATACCAGTTGTGACTGCGTCCCTGGTACGTGAGCAGCATTCTCGACAGCACCAATCCGATAACATCGTTGTCAACAGAGCCTTCCTCCTCAATAAACCAACTAGTCTTGGATCTACTGCCACAAAGAAAAGTTCATTATATTGCGATATTTATCTTTTTAAACCTTCAACCACTTGCTGTAAGTTATGATTGCCAGGAAAACGATTCTTAGGTAAATATGTTAAAGTAATTTTGTATAGCCTACTATCAATAAATACCAGTACATTAATGTGTGTTTCTTTTCATAGCACATATCTTACATTCATTTCTGAATTTCAAGGTGATACCAGAAATAGTTTCTGAGATATTGAATGCTGGTGAGATATTTCGCACAGCTACCATGTTGGATTGGTGAGACATAATACAATTTGAAGGGCACGGTCGGAGTCCGCCAAAATGGTGCTATGACTATACCGAGTTTCATTGAAATCGCTCCAGCCGTTTAGAAGTTATTAGAGGGGGACACACTCACATCACACAGACTCACATACGCACACAACACATACACATGGACAAGCCTATTTTTTTTTTCATAAAATGAAGAAAGGCTAAAAACAGTATGGGAACTGGGACTGGAACTTAATAATGGTACAAGTGACTGAATACCTTATCAACTAGCTTTGGTGACTCTTCTAGACTAGTGGCCGCTCGAGATTCATCAAGCCACGAGTCTTTCCGCTCCATCGGAACGGCTTGAGGTCGGAATACGACAGAGCACGACAGGCTACAACAGACTACACGACTGTGAGTACGCTCGCCAAGCCACAGGCCATGGAAACAAGGCTTTAGCAGAAACCACACAGCGAGCTGGATCGCATCGCTTCAAACTAGTACAATGTCAGCATGAAGTGTTGCACATCTTGTGCAACCGTGCGTTAATTGATGTAACAAAATGAACAAGAAACATATTCTGCGTGTTTACTTTGGTAATGGGCAGCAGATTGCTGAGAATGATCAATAGATTGTGCTATTTATAAATTTGTTGTTTCGGTTCAGATCCCTGCACATTTTGATATCAGTCCTGGGTACTGACGGCGTAAGTTAATCAAGTCTCATTAACCTGTATTGTTATTAATACAGGGCGCCTGGGAATGTACTCCGCAGTACCTACAAGCTGCTGCGAGATATTACGTCACCAGTTACGTTGGCAGCACGGCTGTCGCTTGTACCGAAACAAACAGTAAACTTTATACTCACCACAGCCATTCATAACATACTGTTGCACTCTTTCAATACGCACTGACGATTTCGACAGCCCACAGCCCACACATGTGCCCTTCATCCTATCAAGGACACCGTGCTGCCAAATAAACTGAGGACGCTACATCTCGCAGCTGCACGTAGCCAGTGCGGAGAACATTTCCTGGCACTCTGTAACATTTAATTAAATAATAATTATAATTAATTAATTGTTTGGGCATCTCTAAAAGTCGCAGTAGTTATAAGGGACGTAAAATCAAAAACATTATTATTATTATTATTATTATTATTATTATTATTTGTATTTATTAATTGTTGGTTTAAATTGTCTACTGAATTAATTTATTATGTATGTTCATCAATTCATACATTCATGTATTTATTTATTCAATAAACTCTATCTATTTATCCATTTATCTATTCATCTATTTTTCCACTTTACCATTTATCTACATTATCCATTTGTCCATTTATCTATTTATCCATTTATTGATCTATTTATCCGTTTATCCATGTATCTATTTATCTGTTGATTCATTTATCTATTTATCTGTTTATCCATGTATCTATTTATCTATTTATCCATGTATCTATTTATCCGTTTATCCATTTACCTATTTATCTGTTTATCCATTTATCTATTTATCTGTTTATCCATTTATCTATTTATCTGTTTATCCATGTATCTATTGATCTGTTTATCCATTTATCTATTTATCTGTTTATCCATGTATCTATGTATCTGTTTATCCATTTATCTATTTATCTATTTATCTGTTTATCCATTTATCTATTTATCTGTTTATCCATGTATCTATTTATCTGTTTAACCATTTATCTATTTATCTGTGTATCCATTTATCTATTTATCTGTATATCCATTTATCTATTTATCTGTTTATCCATTTATCTATTTATCCGTTTACCCATGTATCTATTTATCTGTTTATCCATTTATATATTTATCTGTTTATCCATTTATCTATTTATCTGTTTATCCATTTATCTATTTATCTGTTTATCATTTTATCTATTTATCTGTTTATCAATGTATCTATTTATCTGTTTATCCATGTATCTATTTATCTGTTGATCCATTTATCTATTTATCCGTTTATCCATGTATCTATTTATGTGTTTATCCATTTATCTATTTATCTGTTTATCCATTTATCTATTTATCCGTTTATCCATTTATCTATTTATCTGTTTATCCATTTATCTATTTATCTGTTTATCCATTTATCTATTTATCTGTTTATCCATTTATCTATTTATCTGTTTATCCATTTATCTATTTATCCGTTTATCCATGTATCTATTTATCTGTTTATCCATTTATCTATTTATCTGTTTATCCATTTATCTATTTATCTGTTTATCCATTTATCTATTTATCTGTTTATCCATTTATCTATTTATCCGTTTATCCATGTATCTATTTATCTGTTTATCCATTTATCTATTTATCTGTTTATCCATTTATCTATTTATCTGTTTATCCATGTATCTATTTATCTGTTTATCCATTTATCTATTTATCTGTTTATCCATGTATCTATTTATCTGTTTATCCATTTAACTATTTATATGTTTACCCATTTATCAATTTATCTATTTATCTATTGATCCATTTATCTACCTATATACATTTATCTATTTACCCGTTTATCCATTTATCCATTTATTTATTTATTTATTTATCTTCTTATACATATATATATTATAATTCTCTTTGTCCATTTATCAACGTATCCACACTGTACGGCACAATTAAAATCGTCACAACAAAAACTGAAGTATCATGTTTTCTCTTAAACAACAGAATGGCTAATAGTGCAGTTCATGTATCGCTTCAAGGTTCTGTGCTGAGAAATAATAAACACCCTAAATATTAAGGTGTCACTCTGGATCGCACATTATCTTTTAAAAAACATCTTCAAAATACAGCCACCAAAATTAGAAGCCGGAATAATATCCTGCAGAAGCTTTGTGGAACTACTTGGGTAGCTTCTGCTACAACTCTGAGGTGTTCTGCATTAGGTCTTGTCTTCTCCGCTGCTGAATATTGTGCTCCAGTTTGGCTGAACAGCCCCCATGTAAAGATAATTAATACCCAACTCAATAACACCATGAGACTGATCAGTGGCCTTATTAGATCTACGCCGACTTATTGGCTTCCTGTCCTCAGCAACATCATGCCTCCTGATGTACGCAGGAAAGCTGCCCTGATCCGAGAGTATAAGAAAATGATGAGTAATCCAGCTCTTCCTATTCACTGCGACATCCCTGATCTGAATAGAAACCGACTGAAATCTAGACATCCACTCATCAAATATGCTAGGGATCTCACAGGCAACAATTTTAAGCCGAATATCCAATGGAGAAATAAATGGTGCACCAACATCAACCTTGAAGCTTGGAGTGATTTAATTGGAGATAGCGCTGCACCCGGTTTTGACCTGCCAAGAGGAACGTGGACTGCCCTCAATAGGATCCGGACTAACCACGGGGTCTGTGCTGAATCACTCCTCAAATGGAGTAAAATTCCTTCTCCCAAATGTGACTGCGGAGCTCCTTCACAGTCAGTTCACCACATTGTTCACGAATACCATAGAAGAGCATATGAGGGTAATCGGTCTGACTTCCTGTTGGCAAAACCTACAGCATTGCAATGGATACAGAATTTAGATTTAAAGATATAAGCCTGCCTTGTCATGTGTCCCTGTAAAAATGTATATATCAATGTTTATGTGTGTATATATTTATCTTGCATGCTTGTTGTCTGTATGTCATACGATAAATAATAAATATATTTATTTATGTCATTTTCGCTGGTGATTTACCAATAACCGTCTATAAAGACTAAGGTGCACATACTTTAATTTGAACGGTTTTTTTTTGAATGTGCTAGGATACTTCACGACACCAGTTCATTCACTGCGAACATTTTCCACACTGTACGGCACATTCAAAATCGTCGCCTTGTATGCTTGTACAGTAGGTACAGCCTCTCTGTAAAACCGAGCTCCGCGAGAAATTATTTGTGGATCTTCCGTGGAATCTACTCCTGTGCTTCAGTTATTATTACTATAATAATAATAATTATTATTATTTATTTATTTAATTTCTCTAGATCCATGGGATTACTTAAAACAAATTATGATCTGCTGCTGTTATTTTTCTAGGGCTTCCAAAAATCCTTCATCGTTTCGCTATGTCGAACTCAACGTTATTCCGTCCATCCTTTTCCCGATCTCCTTGGTTGATCTTCATGTGTAACTTCCCAAACGTGGATCTTATGTCTGAACGTCATTCGATCTTCGATGCCTATTGATTTGATATTGGCACTCCAGAGATCAATTTAGACAGTTTGGGTTACACATTTGGGCATGTGTAATCCAAACTGTTGTCACTTTAATTTTCCTTAAGAATGTCAGAATTTTCTTTCTTAGTTGGTCGTCATTCAGTCTCATGATATGGTCGTAAAATCTTAGTCGTCATATTATTATTATTATTATTATTATTAGTAGTAGTAGTAGTAGTGGTAGTATTCACCTGTGAAGCTTCTCTCGAAGTAGATACCTCGTTTTCACATAACTCTTCACTATACATGCAGTAAAAGTTTAGTGTTTCCTTCTGTGATATGAATAGAACCACGCACAAGATAACCTCATTTATGATAACAAGAGATGATAATCCTTGTTTTAAGGGGTCTAACATCCAGGTGATTAGCCTCTAGTGAAATGAAATGTTATGAACTGTGAACTGCCAGAGATGAAAATGAAAATGGTGTGCATAAAACAGACAGTGATCCCTAACAATTATGCCTTATTTGGATAAACGGAGTTAAAACAGGAACGATAAAAAACAATGAACCAAATAAGGCATATTAAACAATTAAAATGGATATGATCACGAAAAAACAGACTAAAAGTTTACTCAAAGTCTTAAACTATATTAACATTAAAAAAGGTATCAAGTAGAACAAGGGAGAGGGTGTTAGGCAGTTTAAGAGTCCTTCGCAGTTCGGGCAGAGAGAGTGTGTGCCACGGTAAGGTGGGTGCCGCCTGTACACACAGGGGGGCTTCTCTCTTTAGCAAGTGGGAGTGCCTAACAATCCCATTGTGCATCCGGAGTCGACAGACTACCACTGCTTCCTTCCGGATAGACTGACAGGAAATTCTCCATTGCTTCGTTGTCTCCTTGATGGTTCTCACTATAACCACATTAAGCATCGGGATTCGAAGTTTGGACTATCGGAAACTTGAGATCGCAGTTCATACTCACCGTCTGTGAATTAAACGTCAGTGAATCAAAAGTAGCTTGTCAAGCACCTCTTCTCTTTGTACTGTTAATCAATATTCTTGTATGATCAATCCACTGCAGTGAGAACGTTTCAAAAACATGAGAATATAATAACACCGGATATGCCTAATACACAAAACCTTTCAGAGCAATGAAATGCTGAAGGTAAAGTGAGTTATCCAGGAAATTAGTCTTCTAATTGCTGAGACTCTGATGGCTGTATGATTTATGGGTTTGTGCTCTAAACTCTGTATAGGCTACAGTAATAGTATTGACTCGCATGGTATATTGTGTGCTGGTTTCATCAGAGGGCATATTAGTGATTATAAACTGGAGGGAGAGAGCGAACTGGATGCAATATGAAAACAATGTCCCCCGTCTCAGCGTTTTCTGGTTTATTAATGACATAGCCAGTTCTTTAGATTGAAATGCCGCCGACAATATAAGAATCCATACGAAAGAATTATTATTTTGTGTATCTATAAGATACAGAATGTTAAATTGTATCTATATTGGATAATATGATGGTAGTGATAATACGAATCCACAAAGTTTCGACCCTACGGCACCTACATTTTGAGATCTGAACACTTGTTCATAGGAGGCGCAGACTACCAATCATCGAATGTGGTGGCTACGCTCGCTAAATCGCAGCGTTAGGTCATGGGGCCTAGGTCTCTGCTGACTCGGTAGACGCGTGGGTTCGAGCCCCACCGTCGGACGTCCTTGAAATAGCTTACCGTAGATTCCCATTTTCAACAACAGGAAAATGCTGGGACGATACCTTCTGACAGGCTACGGCCGCCTCCTTCCACATCCTTGCCCAGTTTCATCCTTTTTCATCCGTTCCATCTCTCATCCTTACGCGCAGGTCGCCCACGGGCGTTGACTAGAAAGACCTGCACTCGGCCTCTCAGGAGTTCACACGACAAAAGAAAATAATAATCATAGATGAAACCCCTGATATAGAATTCTGATACGTTTCAAAGAATAATGAGTCGAATGTTTTATTTGCTTTGCAACATCCTGGTCATGCAGCCCGTACACTTGGGTATGTGTAGAATATGTCTGATAATCTGTGTTACTGTAATATCTACCCAAGTGTGTGTATTTGTTAGTGAGGTAGGATTTGGGTATGAAGCGGCCGTGGCCTTAAGTTTGGTATCATCCCGGTATTTGCCTGGAGTTGAAGTGGGAAACCACGGAAGACCACTTCAAGGATGCAAGTTTTTCTTGCTGCGTTGTGATTGCGGATGAAAGAATCCTTCAGTTATATAGCACTAGTAAGGAGCAATATGTATTAGTTGCTTACTGATTTCGGGCACTTCTTTTGGAATGGAGTTTGCATTTCGATTAATATAGACCCTGAACCAATAAACAATGTAAGCCTATTTATCCGCTGAGAACTTAAAAATTACGGCTTCAACAATATTTTGTACATGGAAATGAAAATACTCAGCGCTAGGGTAGCAAAGAGCTCACTGGCAACACAGCATTTAAAGGATTAAGTGCGCTCGTAGGCTAGCTGTGCATCGTGATGATATGAACGATGAAGGTGTCATAATCATTCAGTCCCCGAGATAGAGGAAATAACTAAAAGAAGTTAAAAATCACACGACCCGACTAGGAATAGAGCATCTTACACCGAAGTCAAGCCACCCGTCCAACTTGACAGCGATGTTGCATGTATTCCCCGTAAAAAGAGAAAAATAAGCAATTTGAGAACAATCATTGTTGGGTGTAGAATTTATTACTCCTTCAATCCAACACCATCATTAATAATTGTATTAGCACAGCCAATGGCCATGTACTTATCTTTTCGACTGGCTGCGTGGCTGAGCGGTAATGTTCTCGCTTGCTGTCCCCAAGATTACAGGATCGAATCCTGACACAGCCAGTTGGCTTTTGATGGTGCGCAAATGTGAGTGAGCCGTGTCAGTACATTTACTGACACGTTAAATATCCCCTTTGGGGAAAATTTCCGGCACACTGGCGTCTCTAAAAGCCACAGTAGTTAAAAGGGACGTAAATGAAATAACATTATTATTGTTACTTTTTTCAAGACAGATCAGGGAAGGGATATTGGACGCTGGCTGTGGACCTATTGAAAGGAACAGTCCTGGCATTGGCCTGGTGGTGAAAATGGGAAACCATGAAAACCATTATCAGGACGGCCAAGGTGGGATTCGAACCCACGCTCTCCCGATTCCCGCGAGGCACGAGGTAGCGCATTAGCACTCTCGGCCACCACGGCCTGTTGTTGTTACTTTAAGGCATGTCGTATGATTTTGATCTTCTGAGGATGCATCAAAGATTATTTCAAAGCTCTTGTAGACAACCGGTTTTAAATCGTAAACCATCGGAAACAGTGTGAGTGATGCATGTTTTTGTATATACTTATCTCCCTAACCATCCTTCATGTTTGAATAGTAGAATCAATGCTCCAAAATGATCCTTCTACGCCATTGTAAACAAATAGCTGCGAAAATACCATTAAACGTGCTATGCACATAAATAATCCACCATGTTAATTTATATCTTTCATAATAATGAAATCGTGGAGATAAACTAAGTTAACTAGGCCATTACTTCACTAATTGTGATAGCTTTAGTATTTAATGTTAGGTGATCTAAACTCCATAATAGTATTGGCTGGGAAGGGCTGGAGGTTTGCAAGCTAGGTTGTGCTAAGGATTATAAACCGGAGAGAGGGGAGTTTAATATGAACACGGAATCTCCATCTCAGCGCTATCTTGTTTATTAATGGCGCGAACAGATTCAGCTGTGTAGGTTAAATGCTGCCGAGAGTAAACTCATTTTTATGATGACGTTAAGCTAACGGTGCTTCGTGAAACCTGCGATCAATACGTTATGTTCAGGAATCAAGCTGGATGATCCACGCGGACGTAACGCAATCGCATGTGTAAAATAGCACATAAAATATGTGCGAATAAAAAGGTTAATGCCAATGGTTTGAGTGTATTCATTGCCTTAACGTAAAACCACATTCAAAGTAGATTAATATATCCTATAGAACATGGAGAATACCCGTAAATCACATGAGGGTAGGAGATCGAATATACCCACCGTATAACCTGCCTGTGGTAGAAAGTAATAGTTTTATTTATTTTTACTACACCACTCGTAGTTGAGGATCCAAACACCTTCGTTGTTACGGACCCATTTCATGGTGAAATGAATTTGTCCGTAGTGGTACTATATGTGGTACATGAATTTCAGTTTCGCATGAATTTCGTTCTCATTTCGCGGAATTTCACGCTAAATATTAATTTTATTTTATATGGCTCATTTCCTGCAAATGTCCTATTTTTTCAGTAAGTATTCAATAGGGCTAGTTTACAAGATTTCGCACGTAGTTTTGCTTATTTTGCTATTACCATAAAACAGGGCCCCTTTGCGCAGTATCAATAACACTCAACGGCCCACACCCTGAAGGACTCACGGCTGGTATCCAGTTTCAGAAAAGGGGAAGCTTGTAGATTTAAATGGCTCTTAATTCTACGATGTGCTGAGCCTCTATGCCCAAGGTCGCGGGGAAGTAAAGTCGGCGGTCCCATGTCATAGATTTAGGACATGATAAAGAACTTTTCACTAATTACGCCTGTGTGAAGCTAAATTATAGGTTATCTTTGACTAACGCTCTTAGGTTCCAACGTTCGTCGCCAGGAGCCGACTGCGGTGGCATCTAGTAACATAGTTCAGAACAAGTTGGTCGTTGACGGTGGTGTTTGGTAGCAAAAGTTGGTACTACTTGAAAATCAAATGTAAGCAGTCCTTACTTTTAAAAACAGATAACACACACTAATACAGCCATCACAATTAACACCGGTTATCAGACGGATTCTGCACACACCCAAAAGTACACGGGGCTATATGACTGAAGCCCCTAAACTGAGGAACCAACCAAACAACCAATCCTACGATCAAGAGCTACGGGACCTCCATTTTACGTAGAATTTGAACACAGAACGTGACAATTTACAAATTCACCATTTAGGAATCGAACCTCATCCACCCTGGTGTTTTGGCAAGCCACTTAACCGCTGCATGATCGTGGTTCCCCCTCCAGACCTTGGTAGCATTCATTTTTGCTCTAGCTTTCTTTCTTTCTCATGATAAATCTTCTTTTCACAAACATTTGAAAGGAAGTCAATTACGGAGCGATGCGTGAGTGTGTGTATCAGCCTCTCTGTCTGTCGATCCCTCCGTATCATGTTCTGAACGGCTCCTCCGATCATTAAGAATTTTCGTGCAATGGCAGTATTGCTTACAAACGTTCAAACTTTTATTTTATTATTATCGCTTTTGCCAGCTATTAATAACAGGTTACTCTTGAGAATTCACAAACGACTGACCAAATGACTTTGTACACAGTGAAGATACTCGTAACAATGGAGTCTCCAACACTTGAAGGATTATACGAAACTACCAATCCGCCCCCCCCCCCCCTTCGACCGGTATCGTTAATGGTTTACCCAGCGTAATCTTAAAAGGCACATGGACGGCAGGTCCCAGAACCAATTCAGAAAAGCCGAGGTGAACAGCGAAACTCCAAACACATATCATACTCTTCTCGGAAGTCTTAACTCGACACAACTCGACAGTTTGATGCTGGCCGAGGCTGGGGTATAGGCTCACTCGCTAGCTCGTAAACTCACTCCGAAGCTAATATTTTAAATTTCCACTGAATGAAGATAGTTGGAAGAAATTGAGACGTAAAACACTTATAGTGGGCGATGTATTACAGATATGCTGTCGCGGGCAGTTTTAGAACTTTTCATGCTGAATAATTCATAGTCTCGTAGTATATAGATATTTTAACCGTTTACCCAGCGTAAGCTTAAATGGACGACGGGTTTTTCTTCGACACGATTCACTGAAATCGTTACTGCTCGATTTCCTTTGGTTATAGAAAAATGTTTTTTTTTTACAGAAATCTTCCTCCAGAAATAAATTACAGAAATGTGAAAACCGCATATTCAGAAAAGTCGAGGAGAACTGCGAAACTCCAAAAACATATTATACTCTTCTCGGAAGTCTTAACTCGACACGACTCGACAGTTTCATGCTGGCCAAGTCTGGGGTGATAGGCTCGCTCGCTAGCTCGTAAAATCACTCCGAAACTAGTAATTAAAATGTCCACTGAATGGAGATTGTTGCAAGAAATTAAAACAAAACAAAAAGCCACTTATTGTGGTCGATGTATTACAGATGGAGATATGCTGTCGCGGACACTTGTGTAGAACTTTTTGTGCTGAATAATTATTACACTCATAGTATATAGATATTTTAACGGTTTACCCAGCGTAAGCTTAAAAGGTGCACGGACGACAAGTTTTTCATCGACTCGATTCACTGAAATATTTACTGCTCGGCTTCCTTTGGTTATAAATAAATGTTTTTCTTCAGAATTCTTTCTCGAGAAATCCTTTACAGAATGGTGAAAACCGCATCTAAATCCGTCCAGTGGTTCTCGAGATTACCCGTTACATTCATGAATCGTGGACTTTGTATTATACTATGTAGAGATTACACAGGTGGCCAAATTATTATGGTAAAGTTAAATAGAACCGAATTACTTATTGTTAATTAGTTCACAAAATCCTCAAGAATGTATAAATTTCCTGTACCCTGATAAGAATGTGTATTTGTGGCATCCTAACCAGATCAGTCTTTGCCACCAATTGAGCCGAGGTGATTGGAAATTAATTAAAATAATGTGATTTTCAGTCGATGATTTTCTGTGAAGTAATTCCTTCTATGCCATATACTACTCGTAACAAAAGAGGATACGACGACTGATTTAATTTAGTTCCGACATCACACCGTTTTCATTTCTCTAAAGACTGGCCGTTTAATGTCTGTTTAATAGAAAATAAAATAACGGAAAAGAGCATTAAGGTGGGACATACAGCTTAAGGAGCCAAAACAATAACAGTTTTAATATGAGTCGTCCAGTTGCAAAACTCTTTTAATCCACTTGTGAATAAGGATTATGTCGCAAAATTTTTTATTTTATTTTACTTTATTTTATTTAGGCCTAACATGATTTTAATTTATTTTTGTTTTATTTTGTTTTGTTTATTTAGTTTTATTTTATTTTGCTTTAATTTTGATTTTGTTTTGTTTATTTTTATTTTATTTTGTTTTGTTTTATTTTGATTTTCCAGAAAACAAACACAAAACAAACAAAAAAAACATGGAGAAAAAAGCAAAATTCAAAAACAAAAGCAAAAGCAGGAAACAAAAAACAAGGAACACAAAGAAAAAGCAAAATTCAAAAAAAACAAAAGCACAAAACCAAAACCAAGAAAGAAAAGAAAAAAGTGAAATTAAAAGCAAAAGCACAAAGCAAACACAAAACCAATAACCAAAAACACAAAGTAAAACATAGGGAACAACAAACACAAAAGATACGTGAGGCAAAGTCCAGAGAAACGTTTCTCATAAAAATGATTCTTATTTACAAGTGGATTAAACGGGGTTTTGCAAATAGACGACTCATATTATAACTGAGCTTGTCATGAATCATGTACAACAATTATATACATTTCCAAGGAAACACACACACATATTGCTATTAGAAGCAAAGTTATAACTTTTCAAAATTCAAATAGTTAATATTCTTATCCAATTTTCAAAATGTGTTCCTTTCTTTATGGTGACCTTCACCGTTTCCCTCATATCTCCAATGTTTATATGAAGTTTTCGGATTTTTCCTTTATAAAATGAGTGCTAAACTTTCAGCTACAAAATGAATCTCACTCGTTCCTTTGAGGCTTTAATTAGTCTTTCTATGAGACGTTCAAAACATTTTTTGGGTTTGCTCAGAATAAAAATGAAATAATAACGCTTAATTAATTTATTAATTTAGCGTATGGCTACAGACATCACTAAAATATGAAAGTGATTGCAAAATTACAAATTAATGTGCAGGCCACGAATATAGTCCATTGATTATGTGTAAAGGTTTGAGATTCATTTCATAGCTGAAGGTAACACACACATTGAAACAAGTAGTTCCGTGAAGAACTATACAGCCTATTTTCATAAAATCCTACTTATGTTAATTGCCTCTATCTAGGCCTACATACAAAATTTCAGTTTGATTGCTGTAATAGATCCGTAAATATTGAGAACCGACTAAATATTTCGGATGGTCCCCATGTTGTATTTTATATATGTAGGTCCTAGAGTTATGTACTGTTACACGAAGATTATTGTGTACGTGTAGCATTCAAACTTCAATCGCATGATTAGGACACAAGAAGTAACAAGGAGATTTTAAAATTTCGCACAGCTGCCATCTTGGGGTTATGGAAACAATTGAAATAAATTAGATGCCAGCGGATTAACATTCGTATAAGGATTTACTGTACCAAGTTTCACTGCACTCGGATGGTTAAATTGCGAGAAACGTCCATGTGAATATTTATACTTCGCGTCGCCGCCATGTTGGATTTGTGATCAACAGGTTATTTAAAGTTATATAGGTGAACTTAAGATCATAGCCCCTATGAACAAAAAGAAATTCAGTTTGATTGCTATAATAGATTCGCAGATATTCTGAGCCGTCTAAATATTGTGGATGGTCACCATGTTGGATTGTTAAATGTATAGGCCATACAGTCATGTACCATTAATGGAAAATTATTGCGTAGGTTCATTATTCAAACTTTCACTTAGATCGCATGATTACGTCACAAGAAATAAAAACTTAATTTTAATATTCGCAAAGCCGCCATCTTGAGGTTATGTCAACGATTGAACAAAATTAGATATCAGTGTATTACAATGTTTATAAACATTTATTGTACCAGATTACATTGCTGTTGGAACATTAAATCGTGAGAAAGGTCTATTTGAAATTTTCAAATTCGCTTGGCCGCCATGTTCGTTTTGTAGTTAACCGGTTTTTGAAAATCTTATAGATGAACTTCCAGTAGTGCCCTTTATCTCCGTAGAATATTTAAGGGTGATACCGCTAATAGTTTCAGAGATATGGAATGCCGGTGAAATATTTCGCACATCCGCCATCTTGTGGTTATGTAAACAATTGAATCAAGTTAGATGTCGGTGCATTACATTGTGTATAAACATATACTGTACCAAGTTTTATAGCGTTGGGTTGGTAAAATCGCGAGAAACGTCAATTTAAAAGTCGCGAATTCGCGTGGACGCCATGTTGGTTTTGTATTTACCACGTTTTCAAAAGTCACATAGATGAATTTCTAGTAGTTCCCTTTATCACCGTAAAAAATTACAGGGAGATATCGGAAATAGTTTCGGATATATTGAATGCCGGTGAAATATTTCGCACAGGCGCCATGTTGGATTGGTGATACGTAACAAAATTTGAAGGGCACGGTGGGGGTCTTCCGAAATAGTGCTATGAACTTAGCGAGTTTCATTGAAATCGCTCCAGCCGTTTAGAAATTATTAGGGGGACACACACACATACTACTCACACACACACACACACACTCACACACACACACACACACACACACACAAGGACAAAAGGTGATCTCATAAGCCTATTATTTCATAATTGAAAATAGGCTAAAAATGAAAAGTCCAAGTTGTCTTATAAAGATGGGAGATATGAGGGAAACGGTAAAGGTCAGCCCAAAGCAAAGACCAAATTTTGATAAAAGGATACAAATAGTAACGATTTGAATTTTGAAAATTTAGAACTTTGCTTTGTATAGTAAGATGTGTGTTTCCTTGGAAATGCATATCATTGTTGTACAAGATTTATGACAGGCGCAGTTATAAAATTCAAATCGTTATTGTTTGATCTCCTTGAGCTGAACGTTCCCCCCTAAAGTTAAATGCGCAAAGATTATGCGCAAATTCATTTGATGTTGGTTCGTAAAAGATCTCTTGTAGCACATTTGGTGAATACATGATGAAATAGAACCAAGAAATGTCCTAAAACGGAGGCTCGGACTCAAATTCTTCCATTTTAATGCTTTGTATCTTAATTTGTAATAAACAATTTGGTCCTATGCAGCTTTGTTAAAATTATTTGGCCACCTCTGTAATTTATCACCATTAGCAATGTACTGCCACTTAGCCTGGAATAAACGTGTCCCTCAAGGTAAAGTTAGTGTAGGCAGTTCAACGTAATTAGAGTTATTGTCACAGTGAAATTGAGCTACGAGTAAATATCAAATTCTGCTATTAATTGAGGAAAGCAGCATGGGAGATGCATGGAATGTTAATGCAAGTTGTATGGGACGAAAGCATCGAGCAGATAATACTTTTATGGCTGGTTAAATCATTTTGTGACGGGAAGGAAACGACTGAAGGTGAACCATGTTATGCTCCGTCATCCAGTAGTAGATTCCCAGACAATATCAAATAAGTATGACACATTCTAGTATGAGATTGATGAAGAACATCATGAAGGACTTATATGTCACAGATGTAGCGGCAACCAAAGAACGTGTGACCGTGGACTTTCAATATATCCCTAAAGAGGCCTTGCTGACAGTTTCCAGAAGCTTTATCAACAGTGTTGTGGTAAAGATTGAGTAAAGTTTAAGTTAATTTGCTAGTGTCTGTTTTGTATTCTTTCTTATTACAATCTCTAACATATTACACCTACAGCATATAGGCAATGCTGAAAAATGAATCGTTGCGGGCAATTACGTTACTAGTTATTTATTACATCACTGGGTTTGTACACCATTCAGCATATTTGTACAAATTGTGGTGCACGTTCCTTCATAACTCTCTAAAACAAATATGTATTTATTGTTATCTGTGAATGTATCTCGTTAATATTTATGCTGTGGGCATATTGTGATTTGTATGATTATCATACAGAAAATTCAACGTCATATACACATTTCATAAAGTTTATTTTCCACTCATACAAGGCGTGAGGTTTGTTCATCAATTTAAAATGTTGGTTTACTCCTGTCAATAAGCCACCAAACTAACACCATGCTCGACATGTGTCGGTGACCTGCCTGTAACTCATCTTGTAACAAAATGAACCTCTATATTCCATTCGCCGGGAATGATTCATCATGGTGCTCCTCATTATTCAATAACTAGTAAAAGTAATGAGCTAATTGCAGTTTACTGATATGCCAAATATACTTTTTCCCATCAGAAAGTTTATTATTCAACTATTCAAATTTCAAGTTATTGACTAGTTTGATTCTTCAATACATGACAACTACATAGAAAAAGACGAGTACTACGCCCATCCATACAAATTATGGATACACTTATTCAATTGTTGTAATTGTTTCGATATACATTCGTTCCTTCTTCAGCGCCTAACATTACTGAAATATAATAAAGTAAGATAACATGGATATCCTTGCAATAATTTGATTAGTAAAAGTTCAAAATAATTATATAATAGTACATTATGCAACGAGCCTATAATGGCAATAATTAAGACACGAGTAAATTTATAAAACGAGCGTGGGGAGTTTTATAATTTCCATACGAGTGTCTTAATTACCATTATAGGCGAGTTGAATACGACTGTTTATGTTCGACGATAATTATAACTATTTTATGATCGAACATACAAATTCAGATTTCACCAGTTTTATGTTCTGAACAGAGCACATGGGATGCAGAGAATACTTTGTATTTAACCATAGCCTCCTGGAATACCTCATTAGGACACTCCCGATGCAGTGAATTTTAAAATAGGGGGCCATGGAAGTGAGCGAAGGTGCGATGGTATCCTCACCTAATGGGTCACACAACTGTTTCTTGAGCTCTGATTGGTGGGAGAAACTGTATCATAATGAAAACTTGTACTATTGTATAATAAGCCTCATTATAGTACAGTTTTCTGACATATAATATTTATATTTTGCCAGTGTCGAACATAAATATATTTTCTCAAATACACCAGAAGATGCTGTTTCCAAACTGTGTCACTGGAGCCGCGATGGATGGTGGTGAAATTGTAAACACTGACAGAGGGAATATATACATATTCTGTTAAGTCTGAACAACTACAACGAGAATGGGCCGCCAAATAAGGCTTTGAATTTGGCAGATGTCGAGGGTGGAAGGCTCAATTATCGCTCTCGGTTACTGTGGACCGAAATAATAATAATAATATATAATCAATGTTTTAAGCTATTTTGTACAATAAGTAAAGTACTAGATGATTTCTGTGTAGAGTTGAATGCTGGTTTAATTGCACTAGGGACTTCAGTGTCACGTAAATTAATATTCAGTTGATAATACTTAATCTAATATGCTCTTGCCTATTTCTCCTGGCTTGGTGGTGAAATAAATCGCTAGGTGTTAAAGTGGGGTTAAGTGTTTCCTAGAATACTTCTCAAGAAAGATCTTGCAATTTATTGTGGCCCCCTAACTTGCGACCACACTGTCAGCGAGAAGAACTCCACATTTTGTGGAGGTTGAACCACTGGACGTAATTTTCTATATCTCACGTGCATTAACCAGAAATTAAACCCAGTCCACATCAATGAGAGTCAATCAGCTTAAACTCTACGTTATCACACCCCCAATTTCAGGAGAGCTAGCCACAACACACGTGGATATAAAATCCATTCATTATGACTTCATATACTACCGAACATTTTTTAATAGTTTTATTAATGAGTGGTTAGTTCCATTAAGGTCGGGGAGATCACTTTCGTGAGGTCGCTTGTTAGTTCCATTCATCTCTGACTGATTATATTAAATATTTACACTCTACACGATACTGGTGTATGTTCTTAAGGCACACGTGATCTACATCATCATTACCCTCGTCTCGGTTCTGCTCAAGATCATAAGGTAGACTGGGAACCTGAGATGTAATATGGTACATCCTTTTGAAGCTCACACCCATTAGAGGTAAATTAGCGTCGTCATGTTGGCTAATCAATTCCCTCCTCGCGGATTTAACTCCTCCGTCTCATTGACATCTACCTGGCTTCTTCATCACTGCTTCCCCCAGTGCTAATTCTATCAAAGATACTAGGGGCTTTAATGTTATGTAAATTATTATTTGCTGCATAATTTTACTTTTCATACCATTCAGGTAAAACATACATTGGTAGCCTTGTGGAGCCTATGAGTACATATTGTTAGTGCTGTTTCAAAGAACCTTGATTTGACCCTCGGCTCTGTCAAGAAATTGTTTTTCTTTAAATCTGATGAGGCTGAACTGAGAAGAGATAGGGTTATCTCCGCTTCAGCCAACCTAGAAAGGGTTTTGTATGGCTTCCCACCTCCACTCTCATAGAATGATGATATGGAACCTACCGCAAGGCCGAAATTTCCCCAATTCTAGATGCAACTACAAATACACTCACCAGCACAGACACTACGAAATTACAGGTTATCAGACATATTTCACATGGCTACAATATCGCAAGCCCTAGAATGTAACAGCAGTACTTTTTATATCTTAAGTACCAAGAACTTAACAACACCTCCGTTAATACGTACCTATAAATATTTCACAACCATTTATATGGATCATCAATATGGCAAAATGGAATCCTAAGAATAAGACATCACGTCTTACCTTAGAAAATATTCGCTTCAATGTGGTTTCAACTGCACAAGAAGCAGCAATTTACAGGTTTTTATCTCCTATGGAAATGCGATTCACCTTGATTCGGATTGTCTACATTTGAATAGTTGCTCTGGAAGTTTATTTACAATATAGCGGCTTGGTTTCTCCCAAGATGCCTTAAGGCACAGCATACCCCTCAATGCTTGTTAGGACAATTCATTAATAAACATTCTTTTTTTACAATTTAAAATCCAGTGGTATTTTCTGATCAGAAATGACAGGTATTGGCACTCTTGTAAATATGGTGCTGCAATATGGCCAAAAGAGTCAGCAATGATACCCTCAGCAAGAGTGATCAGATTATTCCTTTCTATGCCAAGCTTCTGGAACACATCCACAACTTCTCGATAGGTAGTTTCAGTGGCACCAAACAGATTTCCTCGCACATTGAAGGTGTGATTCCTGTACCTATCTCCGTATTTTTTTTCCGAAAGTACGGAAAGCAATCGTCATAGATGGCCTTTTCCTCCTGGTCAACCTCTTTAGCTTGATCTGGTGCATTCTTCTCAAACCGAATGGATGGATCAGATGTTTTCTTAAATGCAACTATGACAGCAAAACGGCTCCTCCCTTGAAAATCGAGTGCATGCACTTCCTCGTAGCATTCAAATCCCTTATTGCTCAGCATGTTGATGATTGAATGTTTAAATTTGATATGTATTCTGTTAATAAGCAACGAATTAAAAGGACAATTTCCTAGTACGTGACTTGGTGTTTCAGTCTCCTTTGCACATCTTCTACCAAGGAAATTGCCCGTATATCCTCCGTTATTACCATGGACTCCTCAGAGATTGGCGTAATATACGTTTAGTTTTAAGAGAGCTGTCCATTCCGAAGGTGTTAAATCAGTCATGAAGTTGTTTGCCGGCGCATATTGAGTGAAATGCATCACTCTAATTCCTTATATAATTATTCATTTATTTGTTTATTTATTTGTGTATATTTTAATGTAATTATTTATCTATTTATTTATTCATTCACACTTCTATTAATTTATGTAAATATTTATTCACATATTTATATATATATTTATTTATCTATTTATTTATTTATTTATTTAGTTATGTATTTATTTGGCTATTTATTTATTCATTAATATTAGCCTACTTTCGTTTTTGCAACAACATACCTTATGACCAAACTAATAGGTCATCAGCCTAATAGTTTGCGGATGGCGGCCATCCTCGTTTGAAAATCGATTTCCCTATTAATTCAAACACGGTGAAACCGAATGGAACGAAATTTGGTTCAGAGGAAGTACTAGCAAAGGGCACCTCGGTGTCATGTTTTATATCGCCACCATCTTGACGGAAACGTAATGGCGGCCACACAAATGTTCAAAGCTTAAATCAAATTACGACTAACCTAATCATCCGATCTTTAGCAAATTTTGCAACAACATACCTTTGTTGGGGGAGCATGTTTTGACCAAACTAATAGGTCATCAGCCTTATAATTTACGGTAGCGGCCATCATTGTGTCAAAATCGATTCCCCCTATTAATTCGAACACGGTGAAACCGAATGGAACGAAATTTGGTACAGAGGTAGTACTAGCAAAGGGCACCTCAGTGTCATGTTTTATATCACCGCCATCTTGACGGAAACGTAATGGCGGCCACACAAATGTTCAAAACTTAAATCAAATTACGACTATCCTAATCATCCGATCTCTACCAAATTTTGCAACAACATACCTTTATAGAGGGAACATCCTTTGACCAAATTAATATGTCATTGGCCTAATAGTTTGCGGATGGCGGCCATCTTTGTGTCAAAATGGATTCCCCCTATTAATTCAAACACGGTGAAACCGAATGGAACGAAATTTGGTACAGAGGTAGCACTACCAAAGGGCACTTCAGTGTCATGTTTTATATCGCCGCCATCTTGACAGAAACGTAATGGTGGACACACAAATGTTCTAAGCTTAAATCAAATTACGACTAACATAATCATCCGATCTCTACCAAAATTTGCAACAGCATACCTTTTTGGAGGGAGCATCCTTTGACCAATGTAATAGGTCATTAGCCTAATAGTTTGCGGATGGCGGCCATCTTTGTGTAAAAATCGATTCCCCCTATTAATTCGAACACGGTGAAACCGAATGGAACGAAATTTGGTACAGAAGTAGCGCTATCAAAGGACACCTCAGTGTCATGTTTTATATCGCCGCCATCTTGACGGAAACGTAATGGTGGCCACACAAATGTTCAAAGCTTAAATCAAATTACGATTAACCTAATCATCCGACCTCTATCAAATTTTGCAACAACACACCTTTATAGAGGGAGCATCCTTTGTCCAAATTAATAGGTCATCAGAATAATATTTTGCGGATGGCGGCCATCTTTGTGTCAAAATCGATTCCCCCTATTAATTCAAACACGGTGAAACCGAATGAAACAAAATTTGGTACAGAGATAGCACTAGCAAAGGGCACCTCAGTGTCATGTTTTATATCACCGCCATCTTGACGGAAACGTAATCGCGGCCACCCAAATGTTAAAAAGCTAAAATGTAATTACGACCAACCTAATAATCTAGTCTCTACCAAATTTTGCAACAACATATCTTTATGTGGGAAGCATATTCTGACCAAACTGCAAGATCATCAGCCCAATAGTTTGCAGATGGTGGCCAAGTATGTGTGCAAATCAATTCCCCCTATCAATTCAAACACGGGGAAATTGAATTGAATGAAATTTGGTACAGAGGTAGCACTAGCAAAGGGCACCTCAGTGTCATGTTTTATATCGCCGCCATCATGACGGAAACGGAATGACGGCCTCCCAAATGTTAAAAGCTTAAATCAAATTACGACCATCCTAATAATTTGATCTCTACCAGATTTTGCAACAACATGCCGTTTTGTGGAAAGCATCTTATGACTGACTACAAGGTCATCAGCCCAATAGTTTGCAAATAGCGGCCATGTATGTGTGCAAATCCATTCCCCATATCAATTCAAACACGGTGAAACCGAATTGAATGAATTTTTTTTACAGAGGTAGCACTAGCAAAGGGCACTTCATATTCATGTTTAATATCCCTATAGCACGTTGTATTTAAACAAGCTACTACAACCAACATTCAATTACACTCCTTGAAAAGGACAAAGTGTTATAACAATACCCATGCATTTAGGAGAAATTAGGCTATATGTTCTGTACTGAATATCTTGTTTTTATTCATATATATATATATATATATATATATATATATATATATATATATACATTTAATTATATATTCATTCAAATATTTGTTTATTTATTTCTCTATCTATTCATTTATTATTATTATTATTATTATTATTATTATTGTTTCACTTTTTTATTTATCTATTTATTTAGTTAATTATCAATTTTGATATATTTGTAATCATTTATTATATTAATGTAGTTATTCATGTATTTGTTTATTTTGTTAGCTATTTATTTACTTATTTATTAATATTCTTATTCATTTATATATTTATTTTTTTATTTATTCATTTATTTATATACTTGTTCAAATATTTGTTTGTTTATTCATTAATATTTCATTCATTTATTTATGTATTAAGCTATTTATACGGTTACTTATCTATTTGTTTATTTATTTACTGTATATATATATATATGTGTATTTATTTATGTATTTATTCTTCATTGGTCTAATTGTTTATCTAGTTTTTTATTTATTTCCTCTTCTTCTTTTTGCGTTTCGGCCAACTAAGAATCACGTCATTTCAACTGGTTTGGTTTCTGTGTCGAGCTTTAATATTCGCCCAGTACTGTCGCATGATTTCTTGATGTTGTTGCTTCCTTTCTTCCGTACACTTCATGCCTGTTTTAAGCTTAGGCTTTTCCAGGAAACACCGGTGTGCTGTCAGTTTCATCTTAAGCGACACACGCTCTTGCACATCGTCACATGCAAACCCAATTTCTTGTAAATCTCTGCCTACATCAGTGAATAAAGCCCCTTAGTTTTCTTCTCTAGAAAGTAGGTAAAGATCCTGTTTGTCAATGTCACAGAGCTGATTCGTGTCATGTGGCCATAAAATGAAATTCTTCTTTTCCTCATCACATCAGTTATTTTCTCCACACGTGCGTAGAGCTCGTGGTTGTGCCATCTCCAGTATTCACTATTTTCCTTTACTGGGCCCAAGATTTTTCTTAGGATCTTTCTTTCTTTGTTTTACTCCCAGTTTCTCCATAAGTCCCTTGGTATGCATTGCAATGTATTCCGCAGCATCTAATGCCTCCGGGCGGACAACTGTGTGATAGTGTCTTAGCTTGGCATTTAGGGATATTGATTTCTTGATGTTAACACCCTTTGTTACATGATATGCCATTTCCATTTTTCGGATGCGTGATTCAAAAGCTGTCCTCATTTATTTACATTTTTACTCAAATTTTGTTGTTTATTTTGTTATTTATATATGGATACTTATATTTAATTTTTATTTGTTTATTTATATATCAATCTATTTGTTTATATATTTGCTCATTTCTTTAATTGCTTTCTAATTTACTTATTTGGTTATTTATTTGTGGATTTGCTGATTTTTTCTTTACTTGACTGATTTATTTTCTTATTTGCTTTATTTATTAGTTTGTTCGCTGTTTATGTATTTATTTATTTATTTAAATATATTTATTTTATTGATGTGTAACATCGTTCCGCTCGGTTGCTGGATAGTTTTGTGGGAGTGATTTTGAAAATTGGGGACGGAAGTGAATCGGGCGGAAGGGGATCGAACGGAAGTGGATCGAACGTAAGTGAAGACGCACTGCCAGAAAAATGGGACGGAAGTGAATCGGGCGGAAGTGGATCGAACGGAAGTGGATCGGACGGAAGTGAAGACGGACTGCCAGTTGGATGTACAATTGAAAATGTGTGTATTGGAAGCAAGGCAGTGTGTACTCTGTAGCGCGAGAAAGTTATGGCAATACAGTAGGCAGTGCATTTAGCAGGCACTGGTTTGACGAGCACAGTGGCAAATGTTTCACCGACGTTCATTTGTCATTGAGCAGTTTATGAAGCTTCACGTTCAAGGTTGAATATCACATGGGGTAGGACAAAGACGACAAATGACATTTAAGTAAGCGGCATTATTGTCAAGCTGTGGGTGAGTAGTCAACTATTAAATGCATAACAGAATGTTGTTATATGAGTGGAATAAAAGCTGTATTTTCATCATATGTGAGACTAGGTCATTTCATGATTGTAGGAAGTCATGTTTTGATTGTTTACGACGAACTGTATGAGAGCCTTGAGAATAATGAATGTTATAGTTACTGAGGAATGTGCTCATAGTATTTGAGAGTACTGTCGACGTTGTGTGTCACTTTGTTATTATGAATTATTAATGTAAAAGGAAGGAAGGAAGCTTGTAGTTTTGCGTGTCCGTTTATCTCACGATCATGATCCACGGTACCTCCCTTTTACGTGGAATGCGAACCACAGGACATGGCATTTCAATTCGAAAATCTCACATGTATTGACCGGGAATCAAACCCGGTCTACCTTGGTGAGAGACTAACAGCTTGACCGCTGCCCCACAAATGTGACAGTAGCATATCGCCAATTCTATCTATACATTCATCATAGTACCAGTATGAAAATGGAGTGTAAATTAACATTTTAAGAATGTCCAAGCTGCGTAGTATACGAGTAGGATAACATGTCAGATGTTACACATCATATGCGACTACTGTAAGGCTCGTATCTTTTTTATTTGATTAATTTGATTGATTGCATAGGCCTATATAGTCTATATATATTTATTTATTTATTTAAGTTATTTATTTGGCACGAAGGCAGGATATTAATACATTGATATTTTGGAAGCCAGGGACCCAATTGTTTGCAATTTTCTCAGTATATTTTGTATGCCATTGTCAAAGCCTATCATCTACAGGAGCATTCTAACATAGCGTACAGTGAATACTTACAACAAAATAAGTCTCTAGCAAACTTATTGGGTTAGAGCAATATTGATACGTCTTGGCTGGGCCACATCCTGGCCAATATCTGCCAGTAGTAATCGGCACTTACAAACTCACGTGTCACTAGCAGCCGGAATTGAGATTTAACTTTCCCTAACCGTAATGTGACCGAACACAGTCTGCGACTGACAGTAATAATCCCCATAGGATACGCCACTCCTCAAAAAGAGGTGATTTCCAAGGATTATAATACGCCACTAACTGTAATTTCCTGTGGATCCCAAGTTATTTTCACCAATAGCGGCTTCGGTGGCGTAGTCGGTAGCATGCTGAACTGCTGTTCCCAAGATAGCGGGTTCAAACCCGGCCGAAGTCGTCAGATTTTTTAAGAGCGTAAAAAATCCTTCAGTATGCCTTCCTTCGGAGGGGAAGTAAAGCCGGCGGTCCCATGTCATAGATTTATGGCATGTAAAAGATCCTTTCACAGACTAAACTTGTGTAAAGCAAAATTTGTTAAGTTAGATTTCGTCAGAACGCTCTATCATAGTTCCAACGTTCGCCACTAGGTATCATTGATATCCGGTGGTGAAAGTTGGAACTACTTGAAATTGAACGGAACTTGTAGCTCACCCTTTAGGGTGTCCGCTGGAAGCAGCTACAGACTCAGGCGAGCCGAACATGTCCTCGGACACTCCCGGCACTAAAAAGCCATACAATGAATAAATAAATAAATGGCATGTAAAAGATCCTTCCACTCACTAAACTTTTGTGAAGCTAAATTTCTAGGATAGATTTCGTTGTAACGCTCTATCAAAGTTCCAACGTTCATCACTAGGTGTCAGTGATATCTGGTGGTGAAAGTTGGAACCACTTGAAATTGAATGGAGAAGCAGATACAGTCTTTGGTGAGCCGAACATGTCATCGGACACTCCCGGCACTAAAAGACATACGTTTAATAAATAAATGTTCACCAATGGCAGTATTATTAATTGTAGTTCTTCCATTCATAGATTGGTATTCCGCCATTTGTAGTCTTAGAAGTATCACAGAGATTATTGAGTTTGATTCCCAATTCAGAAAATTACTTCAATTTCAGTTCGAAGATGAAAATAGCTTTGTGAGGAAAACTGAGAAGCAAGTGGAATTAACCCCACCTGGAACATCATAAGAATGAATTCCTATGTTTAACAACTTCTGATCCATGACGGTACCTAAATTGAAGCCATGGCCGTCTGCTTAAATGCCTCTCTGGCACGGGATTAACCAAAGCCTAAGATAGCTGATATTCAGTTAACCCAATGCCATGTTATGGCAACATTCCAAATTGAAACTTTCAGGGCCACACTGCTCTAAAATACATATTTATTAACATTTCCTCATTGAGTTACACAGTTTGTAAACTTGCAGCTGCTTGACCCTCACCAAGGTGGAAAATTTTCGATTCCCAGTGAAAACATTTGAGTTCTTCGACGTGAAATATCACGTCCCGTGTTTTGGATTCCACGTAAAAATGGAGGTTCCGTGGCTCATGAGTAACTAATAATTCCCCTTTAAACTTGCAGCAAACTATCCAGAGTATAACTGTTGAGTAAGATATGAAAATGGGAGAGCAATGGCGATTCGAACCATTATTTCCTTAATTCCAAGCAGAAATGTTTAACTACCTACTTCGTCCAGCCTCACCGTAACCAGGAGTCATTTCCAAGTCTATTGTAATATATGCTATGCCCAAGATCGCGGGTTCAAATCCGGCCTAAGTCGTCGGAACTTTAAGAGCGTTAAATCCTTCCGCATGCCTTCCTTTGCAGGAGAATTCAAGCAGGCGGGCCCATGTCATAGATTCATAGCATGTAAAAGAACCTACCACTACAATTGGTAGTGTGTAGCCAAAATTTGTAGGTTACTTGGTTTGAATCACTCTATCAAGTTCCAACTTTCACCGCTGGGTGTCAGTGAGAGTGGTGTCTGGTAGCCAATGTTGGAACTACAGAAATTGAACTTGTTGCGGAGCTTACGGACGTTCTATTGAAATGCCCTGCTATGGCCATTGGCTGCAATTCAATTATAATAACTTCCAAGTCTTGATGAAGAGAGAATTGGAAGATCTTCCGGGATATCGTTCAGATTATCGGATTTTATTTAACAGCTAGCGAAGGTATTCTCTAAAAAGGTGTCTATACCAAGAATAATGTATGTACCGGTATTATTTTAAATTGAACATTTATACAAACCGAAATTATGAATACTTCTCTCGAGCATATTACTTATGTTTCAAATCATGCAAGTAATAATCGTTTGGTTTCTGCTACTAAGGTCTGGATATTTATTGTTGGAGCCATTTAGGTGGACGATTCTCCAATTTCATATTTACACTTTGTTTTGTCATCAGGCGGCGAAACCGGAAGTCTAATGGGTAATTTGAGACCAACATTTAATACATTTTATCATTAAAGATACGAATGCAAAAAACAACAAGCCTTGCAATGAATTGGGTAGGAGTATGCAGACAATGTGCTTCAGTGAATTTAATGGTCCTAAGAAAAAAAGGTTTGATGCCAAATCCTTCGAAAATCCCTCTCCATCACTTGGTAGCCGTTATTTCTAACCACAATGTTTAAATTACAAGAGAAATATTATTTTCCTTTAATAATTGTAATTTATGACTGGCAGAGATGAACTCTAATCTGTATGAAATACGAATTTAAATAGTGAAAAGTTTTTGGTTCTAAATGAATAAAAATGGCCTAATTGGCATTATGTGTAGCCTTATTGGAATGAATAGTTTGACCGTCATGAACTGATAGTCAAGCTTGGCTAACCTTCACTTGTTTCTTTTACAAGGAACAACCAAGCGGATATACGGATAATAGTAATAATAATATACAAACAAAAGCCAACCCCGTGGCACCACAGCTCATGAAGGTTCTAAGGTTCTAGGCCTAACAGCCGACCATTGCCCAGCCATTTAGTCTGCAGATTGTGGAGTGACGCGTGATCAGCGCGTTGGGTGCCTCAGCCGTGAGACAGATATTCAATATTGTCCTCACGAGGCTGAATGTACCTAGTTCCAGCCCCACGTCAGTTTCTAAAATGCCTGAAGGAGCCGGGAATCGAAGCCGGGGCTTCCAGGTGAGAGGCAGGTGCGCTACCCCAACGCCATAGGGCCCGCAATTATAATAATAATAGTAATTATGTTTTATTCTACCCGACTTAAACGGAGCTTGAATTTCATAATTAAATTAGCTAACAAAACTAATAAAATTATGTAAACTTTCATTGTTACCGGTACCACTATTTGTGATTCAGGAGAGCCAACATTGTAGGACTCGGAGAGTAGTTGATACTTCCTATCCTTAAACAAATTAACTTGCACGCCACAGAATAAAACCCGTGAGCATTGCCATCGTCTTACACGAAGTCCTTTTTATGATATTTTGTCATGCATTTATATTTTCTCTTCCTTTTGAGGTCGATGTTATCTCAATAAACTTTGGCACCCCTGAGTTAAGCTAGGCACGTTTCCTTCCCTTTACTTTGTGTTGAGAAAACGATGTGGTTTTGATTTCAAACAATTAATGACTTGACGCGAAATAGTCTCATTACAGAGCAGCGCCAGCAGATATTCTGCAATATCTAGTTCCCTTGAGCGCGCTCGTCCTTTGCCTTGCCTTTTGTTCGCCAACATTTAATTAAACACGCAAGAAGTTGAGAAGTGAAGTGCTAAAGACAGAGGAGAAGAGAGGTGGAGACAATAATCCTGCCAGCTAGACTTGCTTCGGTTATCAATTATTCTTCTTTTGCTTCGTCTCACGTTCAGTTGTTCCCCGCAAATGATTTGCACAGGCATTTCACCAACACCAATAAATACATTATAACTTGGAATTATTGATTCGTTTGTTTATCTTGACGGTATGTGACGTCTCACAATCGGATCCGCTGTATTTCGCATTCAGTGGAATAATGATGACTTGTAATGAGAAATATATTATTATTATTATTATTATTAATAATAATAATAATAATAATAATGATAATAGACCCTAAAATGTCCGAAAACGAGGCTTTTGCGTCACGCTTGAATAAAATTGAAATGGCTTACCATCTAACTAAGAATGTGTACAACAAAAGATCTATATCCCTGAATGCAAAACTGAAGCACTACTGCACGGTCATCCGGCCAGAAGCTTTGTATGCAGCGGAATGTCTTTCCATGAATAGAAAAGGCATAATGGAAAAACTAGAGACCAAGGAAAGGAAGATATTGAGGAAAATCCTGGGTCCAGTCAAAGAACACGGCGAGTTCCGAAGACGCCACAACCACGAGTTGTACACTCACGTAGAGAAAATAACGGACGTGATGAGGAAAAGGAGGATTTCTTTTTATGGACATATAACCCGAATGAAATCAACACGGCTATCCAACAGAATTTTTGCTTTTCTCCGTGAGAAAAAGACAAAGGGGGCCTGGTTCAATGAAGTAGAGAAAGATCTGTTGGAGACTGGGATTACACGTGAAGATATCCAAGAGCGTGGCCCACTTAGGGAGAAACTTCAGAAACATCGGAGTTTTCAACTTAAGCCGAAGCTAAAAACCGGGAAGGCGTGGACGACAGAGAGAAAGGTGCAACATCGATTGCGAATGAAGGAGTACTGGGCTAACATTAAAATGCAGAAAAAACAGTTGACATGACGTGGTCCTTAGTTGGCCGTAACGAAGGAATAATAATAATAATAATAATAAAAATAAAGACACAATTTATGGAAGGCACTAAATCAAGATTTGCAATCATCCACTAATCACCAAATACGGAGTAATTTCCCTAGTAGACAAATTCAAGTATCGAGGCGAAATTATTCAGCCAGTAGGGTTAAATCAGGAAGTTAACAAAGAAAGAACTGCTAAATTGCAAAGGGCTTACAAAATCCCATGGAACAGATACAACAAAAGATGTATCTCAAAGAATGCAAAATCACGACACTAGGACACTGTCATCATACCAGAGGCACTGTATGCATCCGAAACACTGATAATTGGGGGCAGGTCACAAATGAAAAACATCGAGAAACAAGAGAGGAAAATTCTCAGAAAAATCCTAGGACCGAAGTTTGAAAATGGAATTTGGATGAAAAAGAAACCACATGAAATTTTTCAATCCGCAAAAAAAAAAAAAAAAAAAAAAAACTTAGATACTATCAGAAAACGACGATTAAAATTCTACAGACACATTCACAGAATGGATAATGACAGGCTGACAAAGAGAATTCTAAAGCTAGCGCTAAACCTGAAAATCCGCAACAATTGGTTAACAGAAATACACGAAGATCTACAAGAAATGGGTATTGCTGAGAAAACCGTTCCAGATAGAGTAAAATTAAAAGCCTGGTAAACAAACATAAATTTGCAGATAAACCTAAAAGGAAACAAGATGTTCAGTAAAGAACATATAGCCTACTTTCTCCTAAATGCATGGGTATTGTTATAACTCTTTGTCCTCTTCAAGGAGTATGATAGAATGTTGGTTGTAGTAGCTTGTTGAAATACAACGTGCTATAGGGATATTAAACATGAATATGAGGTGCCCTTTGCTAGTGCTACCTCTGTACCAAATTTCGTTCAATTCGGTTTCACCGTGTTTGAATTGATAGGGGGAATCGATTTGCATACATACTTGGCCACCATCTGCAAACTATTGGGCTGATGTTCTTGCAGTTTGGTCTGAATATGTTTCCCACATAAAGATATGGTGTTGCAAAATTTGGTAGAGACTAGATTATTAGGTTGGTCGTAATTACATTTTAGCTTTTAACATTTGGGTGGCCGCGATTACGTTTCCGTCAAGATAGCGGTGATATAAAACATGACACTGAGGTGCCCTTTGCTAGTGCTACCTTTGTACCAAATTTCGTTCCATTCGGTTTCACCGTGTTCGAATTGATAAGGGGAATCGATTTTCACACAAAGATGGCCGCCATCCGCAAAATATTAGTCTGATGACCTATTAGTTTGGTCAAAGGATGCTCCCTCCATAAAGGTATATTGTTGCTAAATTTGCTAGAGATCGGATGATTAGGCTAATCGTAATTTGATTTAAGCTTTGAACATTTGTGTGGCCGCCATTACGTTTCCGTCTAGATGGCGGCGATATAAAACATGACACTGAGGTGCCCTTTGCTAGTGCTACCTCTGTACCAAATTTCGTTCATTCGGTTCCACCGTGTTCGAATTAATAGGGGGAATCAATTTTGACATAAAGATGGCCGCAATCCGCAAACTATTAGGCTAATGACCTATTAGATTGGTCAAAGGATGCTCCCTCCATAAAGGTATGTTGTTGCAAAGTTTGGTAGAGATCGGATGGTTATGTTAATCGTAATTTGATTTAAGCTTTAAACATTTGTGTGGCCGCCATTATGTTTCTGTCAATATGGCGGGGATATAAATCATGACACTGAGATGCCCTTTGCCAGTGCTATCTCTGTACCAAATTTCGTTCCATTCGGTTTCACCGTGTTTGAATTAATAGGGGGAATCGATTTTGACACAAAGATGGCCGCCATCCGCAAACTATTAGGCGAATGACCTATTAGATAGGTCAACGGATGCTCCCTCCATAAAGGTATGTAGTTGCAAAATTTGGTAGAGATCGGATGATAAGGTTAATCGTAATTTGATTTAAGTTTTGAACATTCGTGTGGCCACCATTACGTTTCAGTCAAGATGGCGGCGATATAAAACATGACACTGAGGTGCCCTTTGCTAGTGCTACCTCTGTACCAAATTTCGTTCCGTTCGGTTCCACCGTGTTCGATATAATAGGGGGAATCAATTTTGACATAAAGATGGCCGCCACCCGCAATATATTAGGCTAATAACCTAGTCATTTGGTCAAAGGATGCTTCCTCTATAAAGGTATGTTGTTGCAAAATTTGGTAGAGATCGGATGATTAGGTTAATCGTAATTTGATTTAAGCTTTGAACATTTGTGTGGCCGCCATTACGTTTCCGTCAAGATGGCGGCGATATAAAACTTGACACTGATGTACCTTTTGTTAGTACTACCTCTGTACCAAATTTCGTTCCATTCGGTTGCACCGTGTTCGAATTAATAGGGGGAATCCATTTTCACACAAAGATGGCCGCCATCCGCAAACCATTACGCTGATGACCTATTAGTTTGTTCAAAGGATGCTCCCCCCATAAAGGTATGTTGTTGCAAAATTTGGTAGAGATCGGATGATTAGGTTAGTCGTAATTTGATTTAAGCTTTGAACATTTGTGTGGCCGCCATTACGTTTCCGTCAAGATGGCGGCGATATAAAACATGTCACTGAGGTGTCCTCTGCTAGTGCTACCTTTGTACCAAATTTCGTTCAATTCGCATTCACCGTGTTCGAATTGATAGGGGGGGGGGGGGACAGACATTCAGAGTACACACACTCACACACACACAGACACACACACACACTCACACAGACTCACACACACACATACACACACACACACAGACTCACACACACACATACACACACACAGACAGACACACTTTTTTCGCCCTGTGTTGATCTCATAAGTCTACTTTCATTTTTTGCAAAAATCGAAAGTAGGCTAATACAGGCTGGACAGAAGCACGCTGAAAGGAAGACAGTGAACGAATGAAGATATTGGGAAGAAAAGAAGGAACATTGTGCAAAATAAGTTAAAGCACGCTCCGTAGTTGGGCATAACGATTTAAAAAGAAATAATAATTATGATAATAATAATAATAATAATAATAATAATAATAATAATAATAATAATAATAATAATAATAATAATAATAATAATAATAATAGAACTTTGCCCTTAGATTTGCTAAAGTATGCTCACAGTACAGTTGGCTTCGATACATTAACAATACGTGCTATCAAAAATATAAAAATAAAAGCTATTATTTCTTACCCGTTTTATAAATTACACAATTTCTGAAAATAAAGATACAATTGTATTTTCTAATAATATATATGTAATATATACCGCATATATACTGTATACTGTATGTATATTCAGTGATATACACAAAGATTATGAGATTGGAATCTCATATGAAGATATCCAGGATCGTGACCAGCTTAAGAGAAAACTCTTCGAACATCGGAGTTTCCAACTTAAGCCGACGCTGAAAACTGGAAAGGCGTGAATAAACGAGTGAAAATAACAACACCGTCTACGAATGAATAAATACTGGACTTCGTTTAAAGCTAAAAGGAAACAGTTGAAATAATGTGGCCCTTAGTTTGCCGAAACGAAACAAGAAAGAAAAAAAAATACTGTACTAATAATATATTTTTGGTTCTTTATTTTATGGAATAGAGACACTTGTTGGTCAGTACCACGTTTAGCTGTGTGAGAAATTTGTATCATTCATTCATTCATACATGCTATCGTGTTAGAAGTACATACACAGAAAATGTTAAAATAGATCATATTATAAATTCAATTAAGCTAAATGTAACCTAATAGAAAAAAATTAAATTAAATTAAATTAAAGGGAAAGAATTTAAACTCAGGCTTGTCCAAAATTGTGTCACATCTAGGACACATCACATTGACCCATAATACACAAATGATAGCAAGTATTATAGTTATTGTTGTTTTAAGGGGCGAAACTACGAGGTTCATAGCAGGTAGTTCCTATTTCTAACAAAAGAATGGCACTTATAACGGAGATAGAGCTCGACTAAATTTAAAAGCATTTATTATTATTATTATTATTATTATTATTATTATTATTATTATTATTATTATTATTACTATTACTATTATTATTAAAATAACGTATAGCGTTGCTTTGTATCATACTTCAAACACTTTACTTCTTAATTTATTGCTTTACACAAAATGTCGTAACTTTAAATTGCGTTTGAATTGAATGACTATACAATGCTAAGCAAGCATACATTCACAATAACTCCACAGAGCTGTAATGAAGATTCAGTCAGTAATTCGGTATATCTGAAAGGAGGAAACTGACGTCAATAGGTGTTGAAACCCTCTAACTATCCCTGGATTGTGTCGACAAAAGCTTTGCAATTACCAGTTTGCCTTGAGGTATTCAGAACGCAATGTTCTACTGTATGCATCCTTTGTCTCTGTGAATGCTCAAAGTGGCTGGAGGAATACATTTGACCAGATTGTTCTTGATGAATGTCTCTTGTTCATGGCTCCGGACGTGTCAAACAGCGGAAGTGCTACTACACTGACCACATTGCAAGGTAGAGGCCGCGTATATATTCAGCCCAGTCATAGGGCGGTAGCAGCAGAACGCATACAGACATCTGTGCCATGTTGGTGATACCAGGATTTCACACCATTAATTAATATACTAGAGAATACGATACTCTTAGCCGACTTATCGCATTTGAAAAATGTAACAAGAAATTCCGTGACGAACTAAAGAGCCTACTTTTATTAAAATTAAGTTTCATGCCAATGATTAATTTACAGTATATGAACCAATATAGAATAATGACGAAATTAAGTTGGTAATATCGAAATGTCTAATTAGTTCGAAATATACCTGGTACAATGTAGCCTAATAGAGCATAACAGTTGGCAGCCCTGGTGACTGAATATATTCTTAGTTCCATCTCTTAAGATACAGAATAAAAGAATTGGTGGAAGTCCAATGGACGTTACATGCAGTTAGACATTGGATCTAACAGCACGCGTAAAAGCTTGTTGGAAACAATGTCATGCGTGTGCTGGTCAGAAATAGCCTAGTCTGAAATATTATGATATCTTGTTGTGCCAATTTTGGACGAAATCCATTTGTTAGTATAGAAGTTACATGTATTAAAAAATTGGACCTATGAGCAGGCATAGAATCATGTTGGCAACACTGACGTATATTAATTATTCCAAATTAATCTAGAATGTCAGGTGCTATACGTGTGCAAAGTATAGGGCTGTTGGCTTGCATACTTCCTGATATATTGATATTAGGTTAAAAAATATAGAGAGCATTTATTAACAGTTGGCAGCCTTGATTGCTCTTCAGAATACTTATAGTCATATCTGTTATGTTACACATAGCACAAACGAAATTTGTTTGAAATCCAACTGCTAGTATAGAAGTTACATGTATTAAAAATTGGCCCCATCAACAGGCTTAGAATCATGTCGGTTGAACTGAAGTATATAAGTTACTCCAAAATTCATCTAAAATGTCAGGTACTATACGTGTGCATAGTTTAAAGCTGTCGGCTTGCATACTTTCTGATATATTGGTATGTGGATAAAAGAATAGAGAGAGCAATTATTAACAGTTGGCAGCCCTGATGGCTCTTAAGAATACGCTCAGTCATGTGTGTTTATGTACAAATATTACATACAAAATTTGGTTGAAATCCAATTGATAGTGTAGAAGTTATAGGCATTTAAAATTGGACCTATCAGAAGGCTTAAAATTATTTTGGCAACACTGTCATGTATGGCCTCCTGGAAATTAAACTGAAATAGTGTTATCTACATGTGTGCTCATTTTGAAATAGCTCCCATGCATATCTTCAATGATATCCAACATGGAGCTCAAATTTCTAGTGCGTTTATTCAGCAGTTGGTAGCACTGACATCATTTTCAAATATGGACGTGAGATATTCCGGTATACATCTTTACTCATACACAATTTGGTTACGATTTCTGCAGCCGTTTAGGAGTTGATAGGGGGGGGGGACACACACACACAGCCAGACAGACAGAAGGACAGACAGACAGACACACATTTTTCCGGATCGATCTCATAAGTCTACTTTTTCCTCATTTTTGCAAAATGTGAAAAGTAGGCTAAAAATAAATTATTATGGGATCAATCGGAGTCAATGTAAGTATTTATGTTTGTGAGTATGCCCAACAAAATACGCACTCAAGAGTACGATACCCACACATGTATAGATTTCCTGTATCCTGATGAAGAGATTGTGTTTTCAAGGCATCCTACAAGATCAGCCTTGGTCAAATGATTATGGCAAAGCTAAATTCTTTATTACAAATTAAGATAAAGATGCACTGCATTAAAATAGATGATTTTATTTGAGTCCGAGTTCCCGTTGGAGGACAATTCTTGGTTGTATTTTGTCATTTTTAGCCTACTTTCGATTTTTGCAAAAAATGAAAGTAGACTTATGAGATCAACACAGGGCGAAAAAAGTGTGTCTGTCTGTGTGTGTGTATGTGTGTGTGTGAGTCTGTGTGTGTGTGTGTATGTGTGTGTGAGTCTGTGTGTGTGTGTGTGTGTGTGTGTGTGTGTGTCTGTGTGTGTGTGAGTGTGTGTACTCTGAATGTCTGTCCCCCCCTATCAATTCGAACACGGTGAATGCGAATTGAACGAAATTTGGTACAAAGGTAGCACTAGCAAAGGACACCTCAGTGTCATGTTTTATATCGCCGCCATCTTTACCAAAACTGAATGGCGACCACTCAAACGTTCAAAACGTAAAATCAAATAACGACTAACCAAATCATCCGATCTCTACCAAATTTGGTAACAACATACCTTCGTATAGGATGCGTCTTGTGACCAAACTACAAGGTCGTCCGCCATACCATTTCAGGATGGCGGCCGTGCGAATTATGCAAACTTTATAATCCATATCATGGGACCCACCAGTTCCGATTATCGAGCCGAGAATCGTTTTAACTGTTCTAAAGGAAGAGGCACGTTCGAAATTAAAAGTTTATTTTGTAATACTATAGTGCAGACGTGATTTTAAAAAGCTGAGCTGATTCAGTAATAAGACAAGATGGCAGCGGATATCTTGTGCCTGACTTATATTTCACTAATTTGAGTATTGCATGCAATATAGCGTACTGATACAAAATAAATAAACTTTGTATGAAATGCTTTATATATAAATAATATACTCCAGTGATGAAATCGTTTAGTATAAATCATTATTTGCTAACAAGTTCTATGTAAGTCATTTTATATAGAACGATATTCGTTGACACAATTAGCTCAGTGGTAGAGCGTTAGCCTATCGCTCAAATGCCTATGGTTCAAACCCGATCAGAGCTAGGTTTTTTGCTTGAAATGTTATATGTTTATTGTTTTGTAATGACTCAGATGTTTTAAAATTTAGCGTTATATTGTGCATATTATGGTGTAAAATATATATTTAATTAAAACATAATTCGCCAGCAGATTTACTCGAGACATCTAGCTGCCAAAAAGGTAACTGCACGTCGTCCTACTTATTAACTTCCAGATTTTATTGAAAAGTTTCTTCTTCTGGCCGCTAGAATGCACTCGCTCTGTTAGGATTATATTGTTCGATATTTCACCACTAGATGCCACGACTAGTCTACGTGGGGCTCCATTGATTACTATACCATTGGCATTCTATGCGCATCAAATTTGATGAATGACAAGATGATACTACGATGCATTTTTACTTTTTATTTTAAAGGGTTTGTAACAGCCTATTTTGCGTTACTTGAAAGTGTTATTTGAAGTAAAGAACAAAACGATTTCACATAGTAGTTTGTATACACACGTCTGTGTAGGGTCATGGAAAGATTTGTTAATTCAATTAGGGTTTTCGATTCCCGGTCAATGCATGTGAGATTTTCGAAGTGAAATGCCATGTCCTGTGGTTCGGATTCCACGTAAAAAGGAGGTCCCGTGGCTCATAATCACAAGATTCACGGTCACGTAAAACTACAATCTTCCTTCCTTTTTTTCAATTAGGGTTGTGAAAGCCATGCACAACCAGACGTGTAAAGACATGCCTCAACTCAAAGTTGGATGTTGCCCACGGCAGGTCGTATATGTAATAATAATAATAATAATGTTATTGGTTTTACATCCCTTTTAACTACTGCTGCTTTTAGAGACACCGGGGTGCCGGAATTTTGGCCCGAAGGGGATCTTTAACGTGCCAGTAAATGTACTGACACGGCTCCCTCGCATTTGTGCACCCTCAAATGCCAGCTGACTGCGCCAGGATACGAACCTGCAACCTAGGGCCCAGCAAGCGAGAACGTTACCGCTGAGCCACGCAGCCAGTCCGGTCGATTATGTCTCCAGATCCATAACATTCTTGATATACTTCTTATCTTTCTTTCTTTCTTTCTTCAATGATGGTAGCAGTTTTTATCTAGGTTGTGGCGTTTGGTAGAGGTAAATCGTTTCTGTCTTCAACAAAGAATAGTTCTATTAAACTCTTTGATAATAACAACGAGTTATAACTATACTCATACATTTAGGAGAAAGTAGGCTATATGTTCTTTACTGAACATCTTGTTTATCCATCAAATGTGCTTAAAGGGATCATTTGCGAAACATAATTATGTGCATTTACATATTTTGTTACGTTTTCTACTTTAAAGCACCTTAAACTTATTTCATTTTTATTAAGCAGCAGATATTAAATAGCATGGTGATTGAACTTACTCTATCTAAAAATTAAGTCTGTCCTTGTTTCTTCTATTGTTATGACTAGTGCATGGCATACGAATATCTTAAATGGAATTATTTCACAGCAAATAACTGACTGAAAATCATTAATTTAATTAATCTCCAGCCGCTTGAATCAACAACACCAACAACTAGCAGTTGTACTTATTAAATGGGAGATTTGGAAGCAGGTTGATGCACCGTGCCACATTGCAGGAGTTAACTACCAAGTTTACAATACCAATCTACGTCTACCCCTTATTAATCTCGTTTTTTAACCGGGTTGGGGATCAGCTGCGATGAAATTCCACGTGTCTGACAGTTTCTACGGCCGGTTGCCCTTCCTGACGCCAACATTACGAGTGGAGTTAAAGATAGATGAAATGAATGAAGATAAAGGGAAGTTCAATTTCAAGTAGTTCCAATTTTGGCTACCAGACACCACTTTAACTTACACCTAGCGGCAAACGTTGGAACTTGATAGTGCGTTTCCTAACCAGCCAAGTATAACCTACAACCTACACTACCAATTGCAGTGGAACGTTCTTTTACATGTTAAAAAGTTACGACATGGGCCCTCCGAAGGAAGGCATACTGAAAGACTTTATCGCTGTCATAAAAATCCAACGACTTCAGTCGGGTTTGAACCCGCGACTTTGGGCACTGCAGTTCAGCAAGCTACCAACTATGCCACGGAAGCCGCTAAGCTTACAATACGAATACAGTAGAAATAATTTATGAAAGTTTCGAGTGGGTTGCGTCGTGAGTCTTGTGTGGAGGAAATTAAAGCGAATATATATTATAGCCGGTACTTTTAATCGATAAATGTCATCGAATAATACATTAATCGAAGCAGGAAATATGATTAATTGTACATATAATCGATTGGTCGTTCAATCGATTAATAGGTCAATCGAATAAGTGATACATTATTTTGTCGATTAACCTATGTAGTTCGCTTCTTTCACTACGCTCTCACAGAAGCCCAACAGACATTCAATTAATTAAAATATATTGTAACATATATTTTCAAATAATGTACCGTATCATCTCTGTGGAGCTAGGCTAAACCAAAATAAAACAAAAATGTTCCTGTGCTAAATTGTAAACATTGATGAAGAATTATAAATCTTTGCTGAAAAGTATTCGTTTTGTTTTCGATACCCGGCGCAAGTTGATTGGTGTTTGTCCTTCCACTGTCACTGACTCATATTTGATTACTAGCTGAAGTACCCCTGCTTCGCTACAGGTCATAAATAAATTGAAATGTGAAGGCGACAGTTAAAACAGGGGATAGGCGAGGTGCTGCGCGGATGGAGATTTAGGATGGAACATTTTGTCCAGCTACGCCGTTTGGCATTGACCTTGTTTTATAGCACACAATTAGGTTTTACTCGCTAACCGTTGGAGATACACGAAAAGTGAAAAGGATCGTTCTGATAGAAATTTAAATTTTAAACCTTGTATATGCCATCAAAAGTTTGCTATTTCTTAGCGTTCTCTTTTTATTTGAAATTGAAATATGGATGTTTGAAACCAAAGGGTGTAGTGACGTCATTTAAATGGTCGCCATCTTTAAATAGTGCAAAGTATTGAAATCAAAAGTAGGCTATATATTAACAAGGTAAATCAGCTACTTCCATGTAAAATGTCATGTAAATCGGACCAGTGGTTCTTTGGTGATCGAGTAATATACAGACACACAGACACATACCATCTCACTTTTATATATTACTATGGATGTAGTTTTTAGATGTAAGAAAAACGTACGATATTATTTACCTAGTAATTTGAAAGTACCCATGTTTAAGAACAAAAGGAGCCTGGTCATGGCTTCTAATGATTAATATGAGAATTATTGGTGACGTCAGTTACCTGAAGGTGTGCTACGGTACTGTATCTGTTGAGGGCAGTGAAGGAGGTAATGTTCTGTACAAATATTTTACACTTATAGTAATGTCTTAAGTAGAAAAGAGGGAGTGTTCACTGCGAGGTTAATCATTTTAGGTTACTGTTTCATTTTGGCTGCTACAAATTATTCTGGTTCTGTTAGTCTTCGTCAAGACTTATCTCAGTTACTGTATTCCTGATTTGTAATACAAAAGATAGCCGGTACAGGTTAACAATGTCAACAATTAAAACAATGCAGCATAAAAACATTAGGATTAATAAAACATAAACGTAAACATATTAGTAGCAGAACACACCTTAACGGAGAGTATATCACAACAATACAATATATTGCGCGTGACACCTTCCGTCATAAGGTAAAGATTCAAAATCTCCCGTAATAGCAGCGGCATCAAGAGTATGCCATTAGACCCAAAATGTCACATTTAGACGACCACGTGGATTAACGGCTAACATTCTCGGCTGTCGCCTTGGAAGTCCGAGTCTGAATCCGGCTCTGCCAAGAAATTTTAATTCTGGTCTGAGAGCTGGAAGGGGGTACACTGCGCCACCCGTGGCAAAACTTGGAAGATGTTTTCCGTGGTTTCTCACTTCTACTCGAAGCAAATACAGGGATATTTTCAAACTGAAGGCAACAGCAACCTCATTTTTAATCCTCACCTGAATTACAAAGACACACACTACTACAGCCATCACAGTAACACTGGTTATCAGAAAAAAATCATACACACTTAAGTTCATGGGGCTACATGGCCATGATGTCGCCAAGCCTCTAAATCTATCAACAATAAGAGAATCATTTAAGCTCAATTAATCTTAATACTAAGTTTCGTGATGATATCTATAGCCGTTGTTACGTTAGGTGGCGTGCAGTGTTAGCCGATGTATTTGTTAGCCTATTTTCAATTAAAAAAAAAAATAGGCTTATGAGATCACCTTTTGTCCGTGTGTGTGTGCGTGTGTGTGTGTGTGTGTGATTCGTGTGTGTGTCCCCCCCTAATAAAATCTAAACGGCAGGAGCGATTTCAATGAAACTCGGAAAGTTCATAGCACTATTCCCGGCGACCTCGACCGTGCCCTTCAAATTTTGTTACGACTCACCAATCCAACATGGCGGCTGTGCGAAATATTTCACCAGCATTCAATATCTCCGAAACTATTACCGATATTACCATGCCATTTTCTATGGTGATAGAGGGAACTACTATAAGTTCACTTATGTGACATTTGAAAACCTGGTAACTACAAAACCAACATGGAGGCTAAGCGAATTTGCGACTTTTAAATAGACGTTTCTCGCGATTTGACCAACCAAACGCAATGAAACTTGGTACAGTATATGTTTATATACATTGCAATGCACCGACATCTAACTTCGTTCAATTGTTTACATAATCACAAGATGGCGGATGTGCGAAATATTTCACCGGCATTCTATATCTCTGAAACTATTAGCGGTATCTCCCTAAAATTTTGTACGGAGATAAAAGGCACTACTGGAAGTCCATCTATAAGACTTTCAAAAACCAATTAACTACAAAACGAACATGGCGGCCAAGCGAATTTGAAAATTTCAAATAGACCTTTCTCGCGATTTAATGTTCCAAGCTCACTGAAACCTGGTACAGGAAATATTTATACACATTGTAATCCACTGGTATATAATTTAGTTCAATTGCTTACATAACCTCAAGATGGCGGCAGTGCGAATTTTAAAATTAAGTTTTTATTTCTTGTGATGTAGTCATGCGATCGAAGTGAAAGTTTGAATAATGAACCTACGCAATAATTTTCCTTTAATGGTACATGACTCTATGGCCTATACATTTAACAATCCAACATGGCGACCATCCGAAATATTTAGACGATACTGAATATCTACGAATCTATTTTAGAAATCAAACTGCATTTTTTAATGTTCATAGGGGCTATGAACTTAAGTTCACCTATAGGACTTTAAATAACCTGGTGATCACAAATCCAACATGGAGGTGACGTGAATTATAAATATTCACATGGACGTTTCTCGCAATTTAACCATCCGAGTGCAGTGAAACTTGGTACAGTAAATCCTTATACGAATGTTAATCCACTGGCATCTAATTTATTTCAATTGTTTCCATAACCTCAAGATGGCAGCTGTGAAAAATTTTAAAATCTCCTTGTTTTTTCTTGTGTCCTAATTATGCGATTGAAGTTTGAATACTACACGTTCACAATAATCTGCATGTAACAGTACATAACTCTAGGACCTACATATATAAAATCCAACATGGCGACCATCCGAAATATTTAGTCGGTTCGTAATATCTACGAATCTATTACAGCAATCAAACAGAAACTGTGTATGTTGATAGTGGCAGTTAACATAAGTAGGATATATGAAAATAGGCTGTATAGTTCTTCACGGAACTACTTGTTTTTATTATTATTTTAATTCCCTACATCGACTCCTGTTAATAAAATTTAAAAAACTACATATTCCGATTTTTAAGGCGTTCAGATTCCTAATGTTCTTATCGTGGTTTGGATAGAAAACTGAGGCCCATGACCTGGTGTTTACGTCTTGATTGTAGTCATGGAGAAAATGGAGTAGCATGACCCCTTACAGAGACAGGTGGAAACCTGGTGATCACTTCTTGAGGTAGTGTTGCCGTTGAGAAAATTGAGTGGCATGGCCTCTTACCGAGATAGAATGGAACTAGGTGGACCCGTCTTGTGCTACTGTTACCATCGAGATGGCCTTGCCGTTCCTTCGTAAGCTAATTTTCTGAATTTATTAGCCTTTGCTCGAGAGCAAATAGGCCGATATCAGAAGAATGAGAAAGACTATCGAAAACCCATGTAGCCAGCCGTTCCTTCTGGGTTCTAAACTATGTGTATGCACAATTTGGTTGAGATTGGTGGAACGGTGTAGAATTGCTTACGGAACAAATATACATACACACATACCCACATACAGACTTTCACTTCTATATATTAGATTGTTAACATAAAGAAGAAAGGACACTTTATATATTTAGGCAAAAAGTAGTAGATTTCTAAACATTATTTCGAAAATAAACGTAACTCAACTTAAGCGATGACCTCTCATTTAAACTTCTCATATTATCTCGTGTCTACTAATCAAATAATGGATTTTTCGGTTATCCGATTAATCTCTTATTCTTTTAGTAGAATAATCGATTGAACGGTTAGTCGATTAATCGATTATTGGTTTTCGATTAATTTCCAATTATTCAATTTTTCCGTTATTAATCGATTAATCGAACATAGCATTTAAAGCAGCTCTAATATATACCTTGATGTATTAGGCTGAGTGCATCGCACACATGTCGAGCACAACGGCTTTTTGCAACAGTGAGGACTGGCGCGTATTTATCAAGGCTCGTGACAGAAAGGAAAACCATTGTTTAAAATTACAATACATAGCACACTCATCGCAAATACATGTGACATTCATACGGAGGGGTTTTATCTCTACTTACTATAAAACAAAGTCCCCGATTCTTGGATGTTACGGGTAAACTCGAGAACCACTGGCGGGATTTTGATGCGGTTTTCACCATTCTGTAAAGGATAACTCGAGGATGATTTTTGTAGAAAATAATTTATTTATGGTCAAAGGAAGCCGAGAAGTAACGATTTCAGTGAAAAGTCGAAAAAAATACCTGGCGTCCGAGCGCTTTGTAAGCTTACGCTGGGCAAACCGTTAAAAATATCTAAATACTGTGAGTGTAAGAATTTTTCAGCATGAAATGTTCTACAAAAAGTCCTCGAGAGCATATGCCTATCTTCAATACATCGCCCACTATAAGTGTTTTTACGTTTTAATTTCTTCCAACCGTGTCCATTCAACTACTGAGGCGACTGTTTACGAGCTAGCTAAGGGCGAGTCTATCATCCCTGTTACAGCCTAGATAGCGGGCGAAATTATTGCTCCAGGTACAGCCAGTAGCAAACCGTTGAGTCGTGTTGAGTTAAGACTTCTGAGAAGGGTGGTTGTGTTTGGAGTTTCCCTGTAAGTGCAACTCGGGTCTTCTTCATTTCGCCTGTGAAACAAAGTCAAGTTAAGATTGGACGGAAGGGGATTTGAGTTTCATTCACCTTGCCATTCCCTGGAAGTGCAACTCTCATTTCGCCTGTGAACATTTCGTTCCGCAAAATTCACAGTCAATTTAAGATTGGACGGAAGGGGGATCATATTATATTAAATTATACTGATTGGCGTATAATCTCTACTTAGTGTAAAACAAAGTCACCGATTCTTGGATGACACGGGTAATCTGGGGTACCACTGAATGGATTTTGATGCGGTTTTCACCATTCTGTAAAGGATATCTCGAGGAAGGTTTCTGTAGAAAATAATTTATTTATGACCAAAGGAAGTCAAGCACTAACGATTTCAGTGAAAAGGTCGGAAAAAAAACACCTGGCGTCCGTGGGCTTTCTATGCTTACGCTGGGCAAACCGTTAAAATATCTATATACTAGAGTGTAAGAATTGTTCAGCATGAAAAGTGCTACAAAAAGTCCGGGAGAGCATATCTCTATCTTCAATACATCGCCTACTATAAGTGGTTTTACGTTTTCATTTCTTCCAAAAATCTCCATTCAGTTACTGAGGCGACAGTTTACGAGCTATCTAGGGGCGAGTCTTTCTCCGCAGTTACAGCTTAGCTAGCTTATTGTTCCAGATTAGCCAGCAGCAAACTGTCGAGTCGTGTTAAGTTAAAAATTTTAGAGAAGAATGGTTGTGTTTGGAGTTTCCCTGGAAGTGCAACTCGGCTTTTCTTCATTTTGCCTGTGAACGTTTCGTTCCGCAAAATTCACAGTCAAATTAAGATTGGACGGAAGGTGATTTGTGTTTCATGCACCTCGCTATTCTTAAATTACATCTGACAAGAATTTGTTGCACATGCATCTCCATGATAATATAATTAATACTCCAGTCAGTGATTTTAACCCATCTTGCCGAGATGTAAAACGGATATTGGTCGTTGTTCTTTGGCATTGGAAATAAAAAACGCTTATCACATAATGCATTCATAACTGTTCCCGGGCGAATCCGGGTTGGGTTGCTAGTCTTCTATAAAAATAAATTATGTGTACATCGGTTCTCAAGTTACAATATGGGGTATTCAATGCTATCATTTTAAATTCCATGATTATATATTTCCTAACACCAATAACTAATGATTTTCATGCTACAAGAACGAATCTTCTACTTTTGTATCATCTATTGTTGACATTTACGTAAAAAGTATTATTATAATGAGTTTCTAAACATTTCTAAAAAATACATTTATAGCGGGAGGGGAAAAGGTGATTTCTACGATCACAATATGAAAAAACAAATAGACCTATGAATATAAGTCCTACAATGCATTGTTACCAAGCTACACCGTTACAGGGTCACAGTGGTCCATCACGGGAGCTGAACGAAGTGTGTTTCTTGTTCAGCAATGCATGCGTGGCAACGCATAAACATGGTCCATTTGGGGATACCGAGGTACTCTCGAACAGCTGCAGAGGCGATACGTGCATGAAGAATCTTTTGACCAAACTACAAGGTCATCAGCCAAATACTTTGCGGATGGCGGCCATGTATGTGTGCAAATCGATTCCCCCTATCTATTCAAACACGGTTAAACCGAATAGAACAAAATTTGGTACAGAGGTAGCGTAAGCAAAGCGCACCTCAGTGTCATGTTTTATATAGCCGCCATCTTGACGTAAACAAAATGGCGGCCACCCAAATCTTAAAAGCTTAAATCCAATTACGACCAACCAAATAATCTGACCTCTACCAAATTTTGCAACAACATACATTTATGTCGGAAACATATTTTGACCAAATTACAAGATCAGCCCAATTGCTTGCAGATGGTGGCCATGTATGTGTGCAAATCGATTCCCCCTGTCAATTCAAACATGGTAAAACCAAATTGAACGAAATTTGGTGCAGAGATAGCACTAGGAAAGGGCACCTCATTGTCATGTTTTATATCGCCGCCATCTTGACGAAAACGGAATGGCGGCTACCCAAATGCAAAAAGCTGAAATCAAATTACGACCAACCTAATCATTTGATCTCTACCAAATTTTGCAACACCATACTTTTTTGTGGGAATCATGTTTTGACTGAACTACAATGTCATCAGGCCAATAGTTTGCAGATAGCGGCCATGTATGTGTGAAATCGATTCCCCATATCAATTCAAACATGTTGAAGCCGAATTGAATGAAGGTTCTTTTCTGAGGTAGCACTAGCAAAGGGCATCTCATATTCACGTATCCGTATAGCACGTTGTATTTCAACAAGCTACTACAACCAACATTCAATTATACTCCTTGAAAAGGACATAGAGTTATAACAATACCCATACATTTAGGAGAAAGTAGGCTGTATGTTCTTTACTGAACATCTTGTTGTTTAATGTTCTTAACTGGAGTCGATCTTCAACATTTTCTCTGTAATGACAATTTCTTAAAGGTCTTTTTCTATTTCACTGTCAGTTGTTCTTGACTGTCATTGAGAGAGCAAGGTTGAGAATTCTTTTGGTGAGCCTGCCATTGTTCATTCTGAGATTATTATTAATATTATTATTAGTATCATTATTATTATTATTATTATTATTATTATTATTATTATTATTATTATTATTATTATTATTATTATTATTATTATTATTATTATTATTATTATTACATTACATTAAATTATGCGAACCGGCCAAAACTAAGGACCACGCAAATATCGTTTAATTTCCTTCTCATAGTTCTTTCTTCCTTTCTCTTCCTCCACACTTCCTTCATTCTTTCAGAGTGTTGCGCCTTTCTCTCTGTTGTCCATCTTCCTCCCCTGCGTTCTCTTTTCTCCCACAATAACCTTTATGTTCGAAAGTAATTCCCTGAATTGTGTTCTGTATTGACAGTCGTCATCTGTAATTCCTAGCCTCCGGAGTTCTTCCTTCATCTGCTTGGTGTAACCCCCTTGGCTCTTCAGATGATATATTTGATCAAAAATGTGTTTATTTATTCTTGTTAGATCCATTCTAACCATATGCCCTTAGAAACGTAAGCGTCGTTTCCTAATTGTTGTTTCCAATTATTATTATTTACTTGGGTGTTCATTTACGTGGATAAGCCTTAATAGCCCATTCTGCACCTCGGAAACGGGACTGGATTGTAAACGACACTTGCATAGGACGTGCATGTTTTATAAATATTATTAAGCTAAGCTTTAAAAAAGCTACTTGACAGACTGATAAATGGTGTGTGAGTGAATAGAGTCAGTGTAAAATACAGAAAGCTCCAGTGGAACCATTCTGTCCGTCCTTTAACGTGACCAATTAATTATTCAGTGGCCACTAGAGGGCATACCGCCGTGGCGCTCTCAAAGGGAGTGCTGGAGTTTGGAGGGCTGTTGACAGCTCAGTTCAGTATCGAGTCTTGTTCAGCCCTGGAATAATGACTGCTATTGACGTGAAAAGAGTAGAGATTTGTTTTACTTCAAGTTGTGAATGTAATTAAAACTTATTCATTACTATCTCAAGTAGTGACCGACAGTACTTCCATTACATATCAGCAGAGTCATCATTGCAGAATCCTCCAGTTTAATTAAAACTTGCCAGACTAGATTTCATCCAGGCGGCATTATCTTAGGCAGCGTAAAATAAATAAATAAATAAATAAATAAATAAATAAATAAATAAATAAATAAATAAATAAATAAATAAATAAATAAATAAATAAATAAATAAATAAATAAATAAATAAATGATTGAATGAATCAATAAATGAATGCATGAAGGAATGTAAAATAAATAAAGAAATGAATGAATGTATGAATTAATTAATTAATGAATGCATGCATGAATAAATGAATGCATGTGTTAATGAATGCATGCATGAATAAATGAATGCATGTGTTAATGAATGCATGAATGGTGTATGAATGCATGTGTTAATGAATGCATGAATGGATGAATGAATGAATGAATGAATTAATTAATTAATTAATTAATTAATTAATTAATGCATGAATGAATGAATAAATAAATAAATTAATTAATTAATTAATTAATTAATATTTTTGGCATTTCTACACCTTATTATCCACGTTCATATCGATTCAGGGATGATACAAGTTGGATTTCCACGTGAAGAATATTCTTAAGGCTAGATGCCATTTTGGCCCCATTCTTATAACAGTGGTTTTGAGTTTGATATTTGGCCTCCATGATTCTCCATGATTTCTCATATTCAGTACCAGTCAAATATCGAGACGGCTCCATCAAAGAGTTTCGACCGCCTTTTCCAACCCCGGTTCAATGTATTCATTCATAAATTCTCTAATTTACAGTGCTGTTCTGACGAAATAGAAATCATGAAAGCCATTCGCAAAATTGACACATACCTCACTCTTTCCCTAACGTTAATAATAATAATAATAATAATAATAATAATAACAATAATAATAATAATAATAATAATAATAAACAAACAGTTTGTAGTGACCTTCATTGACTTCAAAAATGCTTATGACTCTATCGATCGACCCAGCCTATTTGAAATACTGAAAGAACTGGGACTGGACAACAAAACAAGAGCAATTATTCAGAAAACCTTAACCAACACTGCTTCCAAAGTGAAATTCAGGGGAGAAATTTCAGAGCCCTTCGAAATCAAGACTGGTGTAAGACAGGGAGATGGACTATCACCTTTGCTCTTCAACTGTGTGCTCGAAAAAGTCATCCGGCAGTGGCGAAAAGTAATGAACATTAACAAGTCTGAAAATGGAGTCAGATTGGGCTACAAAAAACAGAACCTGATAATTGACTGCCTAGCATTCGCAGATGACCTCGCATTTTTTTCAGATTCTCTCGGTGCAGCCGCAGCGCAAATTAATGAACTGCAGATTCAAGCAGCAAAAACGGGCCTTAAGATCTCCTTGGAAAAAGCAGAATTCATCACTAATATCAAGCTAGCGCCAAAAGAGCTGGATGTAGGACAGGGAAAATCAAGCAAACGAAAGCGTTCAAATATTTGGGTGAGTGGATAGACCCCAATCTCTCCGAGAAGGCAGCTTTCGAGTCACGAATCAGGAAAATGGAAATGGCATATAATCTAACAAAGGCCATTTACAACAAGAAATCCATATCAATAAATGGCAAGTTAAGACACTACCAAACAGTCGTCCGTCCAGAGGCTTTGTATGCTGCAGAGTGCCTTGCAATGCATCGCAAAGGACTAACAGAGAATCTGGAAGTGAAAGAAAGAAAAATTCGAAGAAAAATCTTGGGTACGGTAAACGAAAATGGGAAATATAGGATACGGCACAACCACGAACTTAACACCCATGTGGAAAAAATAACTGATTCCATGCGGAAACGGAGAATTGCCTTTTACTATCTTATAACAAGAATGAACCCAGAACGATTGACAAATAGAATCTTCACCTACTTCCTCAAAAAGAAAACCAAGGGAGCTTGGTTCACTGAGGTGGACAAAGATTTACAAGAAGTGGGAATTACAGGCAACGATATTTGGGAACGTGCCACCGTTAAACAAAAACTAACAGCACACCGATGTTTCCAAGAAAAGCCGAAGCTTCCAACTGGCAAGAAGTGGACTGCAGAAAGGAAACAACAGCATCGAGAACTAATGCGAAAGTACTGGGAGGATGTTAAAGCTCGATGCAACAAGAAACAGTTGAAATGACGTGGTCCTTAGAAGGCCGAATAGAAAGGAGAAGAAGAAGAATTATTATAATAATTATCTCAGTACAGATGGTTCCTTGCTAAGGCGGAACCAGGCTGTAATATAAAATGTAGCTGGTATTTACCGTGATAATGTTGTCAAACAATAAACGATAATAATAATAATGCCACACACAAGCTCTACTGGGACAGAGGAGTTGTGACAGATGTTGCAGTCAGTAACAACCGGCCAGATATCATTGTCATCAATAAGGAACACAGAGAGGCATTACTGATAGATATCGCATGTCCCAACACACAAAACTCCAAACAACAGCTGCTACTAAACTATCTCAGTACACAGAGCTGGTGATTGAGATAAAGCAGATGTGGAAACTTGATTCAGCGTCTACAATCCCAATAAATGTATCGTGTGCTGATGTTATACCCAAAACTCTCTACAGTAGTCTATCAATATTGAATCTGCATCCGCAGATATATATTGAACTACAGAAGGCAGTTCTGTTAAACACCTGTCATATTATTAGGAAGTTCCTTGGTGACGATACCCTGGCCAAACACTCAGAAAGGCTCGATGATTCAGATGGAAATTCAGCTCATCCTATAAATGAAGGAGACTCGTGAAGACTGCGGGCACGACATGGATGTACAGTAATGTGAAGTCTCTGAACAGTGTATACGAAATTGTCTCAATACAGATGGTTCCTTTCTAAGGCCGAACCAGGCTGTATCATAAAATGTAGCCGGTATTTGCCATGATAATGTTGTTAAAAATAAATAATAATAATTAAAGGAGTAAGAATAATTCTAATTATAAATATTAATACATTTTAATCCAATGATACACACATTTCACGAACATACTTTCAGGTCAAATTGAGTGTTATACTGGAGGAAACGGCCGACGTATGGTGTAGTGGCTAGCATTATTAACTGTCACCCCTTAGGTTCGGGTTCGATTTATGGCTCTGGCAAAAAAAGTATCTGGTCTCAGATATTGAATGGGGTACACAGAGCGTCATGAGGAGAAACGGAGAAGATAGGGTTTGGATTCCCATCTTAGCCATCCTAGAAGTGGATTTTATTTGATGACCACTTCTACTCCAGGTAAATCCCGGGATGGTTCCTTATTTAAGTTCACGGTCACCTTCTTTCCAATCCTACTCCAATTAAGAATACACACACTGAGAGAGACACCACAACACCACAAGTTATCTGGCATAGTGAATACACATATACACACCTGAGTGTACGGTGCTGAAATGACCACGATGATTTCCCCAATTGATGACCTCATAGCTCTGGCAGTATATTTTGTTGCTAAATCCTATTAAAGTCCTAAATGCTCATCGCGAGAATATCTGTTAGCCGAGAAAAGCGCAGACTACAAGTGATTCCTCCACTGCCTGCTATGTTTGGACCAACATTAATGCATAGGCAAATAATCAAATTTGCATCTCAACAGGCAGGCTTAGAGCGTGTAATGCTTGAGCATGTCAGATTAGCATATAGACCTTGCCTGCTTCTGTTTTACAGAATTCTTCTTCTTGCGTTGCTTGGGAGAAAGAAGAAAGCTTTTCACAATATTCGGTGACTTGGAAGTTGGAGAAGACAGTTCTATCTTTAGCCTTGGGAAAATATTCATGTAACCAAAGTTTGCTTTTGTTTCATCTGTCCAATGTTATGATAAAACCAAGGGTTGTATGGAATAAGATATTCTGATATAGAACACTTTCTGATAGAATACGAGAAAAAATGAAACTCTGTAATATTGTGGATTGCTCGAAGGGATATTTTACTGTGTTGCCCTCCTGGATCGCAAATTTAGTTCGAATTTCAGTCATATAACACACCAAATAAACTCAATTCTATAGAGATATTAACTCTTGATGGTGCAACTCTTGGTGTAGCAGCCAGCATTCATGGCTGTCTCCCGGGAGTTCTGGGTTCGATTCATGACTTAACAAGAAATTTAATTTTGGTTAGGGGGTAGGAACGGGATGCATTCAGACCCATTAGGCAAAACGGAGTAGCAGTGAGTTCGATTCACACCTCAGCCACCCTATAACTGCTTTTCTGTGGTTTTCAAGTTATACGCTAGGCAAATGCCAGGATACTTCCTAACTTAAGAGGGGGCGTGGTGGCGCACCGGTCAAGGTGCATCTCACCAAGGTAGGCCGTGTTCGATTCCCGGTCAATACATGTGAGATTTTCGATGTGAAATGGCATGTCCTGTGGTTCGGGTTCCACGTAAAACGGAGGACCCGTAGCTCATGATTGCGAGATTAACGGTCACGTAAAACTACAAGCTTCCTTCCTAACTTAAGATCACGGATGCCTCCATCTCTATCCTCGCCTCAATTATAAATGCGCACATTGATACTGACACCAACGGGACACAGGTTGTCAGACAAATTGTACACACACCAAAGTACATGGGGTTGAAGTGACCACGATATCCAAGCCCCTAAATGAAGCAACACCACAACCACCACCACCAACAACAACAACAACTAAATCTTGAGGTCTTGCGTCTTCACATAAGTGAGTACTCGTGCAGGGTAATCATGAAAATAAATTTAACAAGAAGTTCCGTGAAGAACTATACAGCCTACTTTTCATGCCAATGATTATTCTACAGAATATGAACCTATCTAGAATAATGACGAAATTAAGTTGCTAATATCGAAATTTCCAATTAGTTCGAAATACTGTATACCTGGCATAATGTATCCTAATAGAGCACTACACTTGGCAGCCCTGATGACTGAATATATTCTTAGTTCCGTCTCTTACGGTACTAAATACAAAATTTGGTTGAAGTCCACTGGATAGCATGGACGTTACATGCAGTTAAACATTGGATCTAACAGCGCGCGTAAAATCATGTTGGCAACAATGTCATGCATGTATTGGTCAGAAATAATCTGAAATAATATGATCTAATGTTGTGCCAATTTTGAATGAAATCCATTAGTTAGTATAGAAGTTACATGCATTTTAAAATTGGACCTATCAGCAGGCTTAGAATCATGTTGGCAGCACTGACGTATATTAGTTACTCCAAATTCGTCTAGAATGCCAGGTACTATACGTGTGCAAAGTTTAGAGCTATTGGCTTGCATACTTTCTGATATATTGATATTAGGGTAACAGAAATAGGGACAGCACATATTAACAGTTGGCAGCCCTGTTTGCTCCTTAGAATACGCATAGTCATATCTGTTATGGTACACATAGCACATACGAAATTTGGTTGAAATCCAAATGATAGTATGGAAGTTACATGTATTTAAAGTTGGACCTCTCAGCAGGCTTAGAATCATGTTGGTAGCACTGACGTATATAAGTTACTCCAAATTTATATAGAATGTCAGGTACTATACGTGTGCATAGTTTAAAGCTGTCGGCTTGCATACTTTCTGATATATTGGTATTTGGATAAAAATAAATTAGGAGCATTTATTAACAGTTGGCAGCCCTGGTAGGTCTTAAGAATACGCTCAGTCATATCCGGTTATGTACACATACAACGTACGAAATTTGGTTGAATTCCGCTTGATAGTGTAGAGGTTATATGCATTTAAAAATTGGACCTATCAGGAGGCTTATAATCATTTTGGCAACACTGCCATGTTTGGCCTCCTGGAAATTAAACTGAAATATTATGATCTGTACGTGTGCCAATTTTGAAATAGCTCCGATTCATACTTTCCAAGATATCCAACATGGAGCTCAAATTTCAATTGCAATTTTTTAGCAGTTGGTAGCACTGACATCATTTTCAAATATGGCCGTGAGATATTCAGGTATAGATCTTTACTCCTACCAAATTTTGTTTCGATTGCTGCAGCCGTTTAGGAGTTGATAGGGGGGGACACACACACAGCCAGACAGACAGACAGAAGGACAGACAGACTGACAGACAGACAGACGGACAGACAGACAGACAGACAGACAGACACACATTTGCCCGATCTCATAAGTCTACTTTTTCCTCATTTTTGCAAAATGTGAAAAGTAGGCTAAAAAACCGTAGCGCTACAGCCCATGGAGTGACTAGGCCTACCAAGCGACCGCTGTCCAGCCACTTGGCCTGCTGATTATAGGGTGACGCGTCGTTCACGCGTCGGCTCCCCACGGCCGTTAATCTTGGTCTCTGTGACCGGGGCGCTGTCTCACTGTCAGACAGCTTCTCAATTGTCCACACGATGCTGAGTGCACCTCGTTCCAGCCCTCACGTCAATTTCTATAATCCTTGACGGAGCGAGGAATTGAACCCAGAGCCACGGGCGCGAGGCAGGAGTGCTACCCAAAACATCACGTGGCCGGCCTGCAAGATAATAATAATAGTAACACATAATCTGTGTAGTGAATAGCATTACTTGATGTCATTCAGGAACTATCGTTTGAATAAACAAGATGTTCAGTAAAGAACATATAGCCTACTTTCTCCTAAATGTATGAGTATAGTAATAACTCGTTGTTATTATCAAAGAGTATAATAGAATCATTTCTTGGTTGAAGACCTTAGAAACTATTTACCTCTACCAAACACCACAACCTAGAAAAAACTACTACCATCATTGAAGAAAGATAGATAAGAAGTATCTCAAGAATGTTATCGATCTGGAGATATAATCGACAGGACTGGCTGCGTGGCTCAGCTGTAACGTTCTCGCTTGCTGGGCCCTAGGTTGCAGGTTCGTATCCTGGCGCAACTCAGCTGGCATTTGAGGGTGCACAAATGCGAGGGAGCCGTGTCAGTAGATTTACTGGCACGTTAAAGATCCCCTTCGGGCCAAAATTCTGGCACCCCGGCGTATCTAAAAGCAGCAGTAGTTAAAAGGGACGTAAAACAAATTACATTATTACTATTGTTATTATTACATAATCGACCTGCCGTGGGCAACATCCAACTTTGAGTTGAGGCATGTCTTTACACGTCTGGTTGTGCATGGCTTTCACAACCCTAATTGAATTAACAAATCTTTCCATGACCCTACAGAGACGTGTGTATACAAACTATGTGGATATTTTCGATTGCTATTTGCCTGAAATAAAATTATTAAATAATAACCTGAACTTGCACCAACGGCTAGAATTCAGTTACTATGTGAAATCGTTTTGTTCTTTACTTCAAATAACATTTTCAAATAACGCACAATAGGCTGTTACAATCCATTAAAATAAAAAGTAAAAATTTATCGTAGTATCATCTTGCCATTTTTCAAGTTCGATGCGCATAGAATGCCAATGGTATACGGTACTAACCAATGGAGTCCCACGAAGACCAGTCGTGACATCTAGTGGAGAAGTATCGAACAATATAACCCTAACAGGGCGAGTGCATTCTAGTGGCCATAAGAAGAAACTTTTCAATAAAATCTTGAAGTTAATAAGTAGGCCGGCGTGCAGTTACCTTTTTGGCTGCTAGATGTCTCGAGCAAATCTGTTGGTGAATTATGTTTTAATTAAATATATATTTTCCACCGTAATGTGCACAATATAACGCTTAATTTTAAAAGTCTGAATAATTACAAAACAATAAATATATAACATTTCAAGCAAAAAAAACTCTGATGGGGTTTGAACCATAGGCATATGAGTGATAGGCCAAGGCTTTACCACGGAACCATATGTGCCAACGAACATCGTTCTATATAAAATGACTTACCTATAACTTGTTAGCAAATAATGATTTAGACTAAACGATTTCATCTGTGGAGTATATTATTTATGTATAAAGCACAAGCTGTACCCGGCATGCGTTGCAATGCCAATCAAAGAAAGTGTTGGCGTTGAAATTCTGTTTCTTGAAGTGCTTTTGGATACACAACATGTTAACTGCCTCTAAGCTATCATAAAATGGATTTTCTAATTTAGAACCATTCATGGGAGCGTGCACAACAACTTTCAAAAAGTTTCATCGCTGTCACTCATTTGTATCTAATCGTACGCTACCTATTGTAAAATGGATTTACTAAGTCGAAACCCTTCCCTGGCGTGTACAAAATGACTCATCAATGATTCATCGCAATCGGATGAATGGTATATGCACGTATAGGGGTTTTTGTTTAAACGATTCGTGCGCTGTCACTCATTTGTTGAATCTACTCGTGCGCTACCTATTGAGAAATGTATTACTAAGTCGAAGCCCTTCCCTGGCGTGTACACAATAACTCATCAAGGTTTCATCGCAATCGAAGAATGTTATATGAACGCAATAGGGAATTTTGTTGAAACGCTTCGCGCGTCGTCACCCATTTGTTGCATCTACTCTTGCGCTACTTATTGTGAAATGGATTTACTAAGTCCCCTTCCCTGGCGGGTACAAAATAACTGATCAATGTTTCATCGCAATCGGATGAATAGTATATGAACGCATACCTGATTTTGTTTAAACGATTCGCACTCCGTCATTCATTTGTTGAATCTACTCGTGCGCTACCTACTGTAAAATGTATTTACTAAGTTAGAAACCGTCACGTAAGTGTCCACAACATCTCACCCAAGTTTCATCGCTATCGTCGTTCATTTGTCGAATCTACTCGTGTGCTACCTACTGTGAAATGTATTTACTAAGCCAGAAACCTTCCTTGGAGTGTCAACCATATTTCACGCAAGTTTCACCGCTAACGGCAGAATGGTATATGACCTTATACGGGACTTTGTTGAAACGCTTCGCGCGTCGTCCCTCATTTGTTGAATCAACTTGTGCGCTGCATATTGTATAGGGGATTTACTAAGCCAGAAATTTTCCATGACGTGTACACAACATCTCACCCAAGTTTCATAGGTACGGACGAATGGTACATGTATGCATACGGGACTTGGTTGAAACGCTTCGCGTGTCGTCGCTCATTTGTTGATTCTACTCTTGCGCTACATATTGTAATATGGATGTACTCAGCCAGAAACCTTCCCTGGAGTGTACACAACATCTCACCCAAGTTTCATCGCAATCGGATGAATGGTATGTGAACGTATACGGGACGTTGTCGAAACGCTTCGCGCGTAGTCACTCATTTGTTGAACATAAACGTGCGCTTCGTATTGTAAAATGGATTTACTCAGCCAGAAACCTTTCCTGGAGTGTACACAACAATTCACCAAACATTTATCACTATCAGACGAATGGTATATGACATTATACGGGACTTTGTTGAAACGCTTCGCGTGTCATCGCTCATTTGTTGAATCTACTGGTGCGCTACCTATTGTAAAATGTATGTACTAAGCCAGAAACCTTCCCTGGAGTGTACACAGCATCTCACCCAAGTTTCATCGCTATCGGATGAATGGTATATGAAATTAAATGGGACTTTGTTGAAACGCTTCGCGCGCCGTTGCTCATTTGTTGATTCTACTCGTGCTCTACCTATTTTTAAAGGGATTTACTAAGCTAGAAACCTTCCCTGGAGTGCACACAAAATCTCAGCCTAGTTTCATCGCTATCGGACGAATGGTATATGAACGCAAACGTGACTTTGTTGAAATGCTTCGCGCGTCGTAGCTCATTTGTTGAATCTAATCGTGCGCTGCCTATTGTAAAGTGGATGTACTAAGCCAGAAAATTTCCCTGTAGTGTACGCAACATTTTACGCAAGTTTCATAGCTATCGGACGAATGGTATATGAATGCATTCGGGACTTTGTTGAAATGCTTCGCGCATCGTCACTCATTTGTTGAATCTACGCGTGCGCTACCTATTGTAAAATGGATTTACTAAGTCAGAAACCTTCCTTGGCGTGTACTCAACATCTCACCAAAGTTTCATCGCAATCGGACGAATGGTAAATGAACACATACGGGACTTTGTTGAAATGCTTCGCGCATCGTCGCTCATTTGTTGAATCTACGCGTGCGCTACCTATTGTAAAATGGATTTACTAAGTCAGAAACCTTCCTTGGAGTGTACTCAACATCTCACCCAAGTTTCATTGCTATCGGACGAATGGTATATGAACACATACGGGACTTGTTTGAAACGCTTCGCGCATCGTCACTCATTTGTTGAATCTACGCGTGCGCTACCTATTGTAAAATGGATTTACTAAGTCAGAAACCTTCCTTAGAGTGTACTCAACATCTCACCCAAGTTTCATCGCAATCGGTTGAGTGGTATATGAATGCATAGGAGACATACACACACACCCACAGACAAACTATCACGTAAGATTGATTTTTATATATATAGATTTCATACAAAGTTTATTTATTTTGTATCAGTACGCTATATTGCATGCCATACCCAAATTAATGAAATATAAGTCAGGCACAAGATATCCGCTGCCATCTTGTCTTCTTACCGAGATGGCTCAGCTTTTTAAAATCACTTCTGCACTATAGTATTACAAAATAAACTTTTAATTTCGAACGTGTCTCTTCCTTTAGAACAGTTAAATCGATTCTCGGCTAGATAATCGGAACTGGTGGGTCCCATGATATGGATTATAAAGTTTGCATAATTCGCACGGCCGCCATCCTGAAATGGTACGGCGGATGACCTTGTAGTTTGGTCACAAGACGCGTCCTATATGAAGGTATGTTGTTACCAAATTTGGTAGAGATCGGATAATTTGGTTAGTCGCTATTTGATTTTACGTTTTGAACGTTTGAGTGGCCGCCATTCAGTTTTGGTAAAGATGGCGGCAATATAATACATGACACTGAGGTGCCCTTTGCTTGTTCTACCTCTGTACCAAATTTCGTTCAATTCGGTTTCACCGTGTTCGAATTGATAGGGGGGGGACAGACATTCAGAGTACACACTCACACACACACACACACACACAGAGACTCTCACACACACACACATACACACACACAGACAGACACACAATTTTTGGCCCTGTAGTGATCTCATAGGTCTACTTTCATTTTTTGCAAAAATCGAAAGTAGGCTAAAAATATGTATGGCTGCCTTATGCCTATTATTAATTTCAAAGTATTTATGTAGAAATGAGTTTTGTACTAACTACGTATTATTATACTCGTTTATAAATTATTCAGTGATAAAATGTGTGCGTACGTATCATGAAAATAATTAAACTTCAACCACACAAACCTCGAATGTAATCTTTTGAAGCGATCTAACACTAGGAAAATCAAAATTCTTTCCTTGTTCCTACATCGAGGAAGAGATAGAATCCTTTCCACGCACAAGCTGATAATTCATTTCTAGGTGTCAGACTAAATAGCGCAGTTGGTTAAGTACGAAAATCAAAACCCCATAGTGTGGGTTCAATTTCGGCTGAGTTCGTTGGTTGGCATTGATATACATTTAAATGCAAAATCCTCGTGGCATGAGTGTTTTTGGACACATTCAACACTCCAGCACCACTAAAGCAAAGCCAGTCAAAACGAACGTTAGTTTCATAACATTTAATATCTTATTATTATTATTATTATTATTATTATTATTATTACCATTATTATTATTATTATCATTATTTCGCTGTACCAGGGTGGACGTACGCATTGCTCCTCCATTACTGCTCTTGGAATAAAACGATAATTCTGAAAGTTTGACATAGGCTACACCGTTATACCACTCAACTAAAAGGGAAGATGCCCACGCTGTTCCGCCGCTAGAAAGAACAATAACTAACTAACCACTCCACTAATAATTTTGCTTACTTTTATTATTATTATTATTATTGAAATATTTTTATTTACAGACATGCTGAAAAGAATGTTACTAGGATAATTTCTAAAGTATATTAATGATACCTTGTGCAGGAACATTCTAATATCCCTCAACATTACCGTTGTTTCCAGTAAACTTAACAAATAGTACATTATGCAACGAGCCTATAATGGCTATAATTAAGACACGAGTATTTTTTATAAAACGAGCGTATGCGAGTTTTATAATTTCCATACGAGTGTCTTAATTACCATTATAGGCGAGTTGCATACGACTGTTTATGTTCGACGATAATTATAATTTTATTATATGTTTTAACATAAATATTCATAAATATCTGTTGAGAGTCAGCCACAAGAATTTTGTTATCGGAGAGCGAGCGCGAGACATCTCTCTGTCTTTCAAGATCTTTGACGCATGCGCTCTGTGTCCTTGCAATGACATATGCAAGCCATATGTTTACATCTGCCGTCCCTCAGTAATATTGTCACCGGAGTCGTTTGAATGCGCTGTGTAGAAATTAGTGTGTGTGATTTTAAGGTACAGTGCTATTTCTTGTTTCATATTCGCCAGTTTATTTACGCGAACATATGGACGGTGCGTATTCCATGTCGATAATTTATTATAGTTCGATGTTGTGTTTATGTCCGGCATGTTGGATTTTGAGCGCATGCGCGAAGGTATGGTTACCTAATTGGTCAATGAACGAGCTCTGATTGGCTGTAGAAACTGTATCATAATGAAAATAAGTGTTATAATGACCATCATTATGACACCGTTTTTTGACACATAATAGTGAGGGTCGAACATAAACATATTTTCCCATTTCAAAACTAATTTCTATAGTATCCATTTCAGAACTAATTTCTACAGTATGTTCAAGTGTTGGTAGCGAGATCCACTCCAATCTATCAGAGATTCATTGCACTTGATACCCTAGCATTGACAAGCTCTTTCTTGCTCTTGCTGTTTCAATTACTGACTTGGACATAGCACTCAATTAAGGTCCGTCTAATTGTCTGATAACCTGTGTTATAGTTTTAACAACAAATTGTATATCCGCCTTAGTCAATACATAAACGAAAATAAATTATAATTACACTTGCTCCTGGTACATGTTTCGGGGATTAATTGCTTTTATCCCCTTCATCAGCCAAGACAAATATTCGAAGAAAGATATAAGATAGCGTAGCACTCAAAAAATAAATGGCTATTTAACTTAATATGGAGCACCATATAAGTAGGTCACAGGAAAATGTTGAGCAAAACTAAAAACATATATGTAACAGCGAAGATATTCAGCCATCAAAACACAGAGAATCAGTGGACAGTTAATTCGTAAATCCGCTCCAAAACACTGGTCGAAGCTTGAATTGGCAAAAATCACAATACTTCACCATATGGACACAACCAATGAAGAAGCCTTATGCTCATCAGGTCCAAAATCAAATGCCTGCATACGAACTAGACGAGCGTGGAAGGAACAACTTCAAATAGCAATGAGGTTAGCTCAATGCATAACTTCAGGTTAAGTCAAGGTATCAATTTGAAAATCAATGATATGCATTGAGCTATCCTCATTGCTATTTGAAGTTGTTCCTTCCACGCTCGTCTAGTTCGTATGCAGGGATTTAATTTTGGACCTGTTGAGCATAAGGCTTCTTCATTGGTTGTGTCCATATGGTGAAGTATTGTGATTTTTGCCAATTCAAGCTTCGACCAGTGTTTTGGAGCGGATTTACGAATTAACTGTCCACTGATTCTCTGTGTTTTGATGGCTGAATATCTTCGCTGTTACATATATGTTTTTAGTTTTGCTCAACATTTTCCTGTGACCTACTTATATGGTGCACCATATTAAGTTAAATAGCCATTTATTTTTTGAGTGCTACGCTATCTTATGTCTTTCTTCGAATATTTGTCTTGGCTGATGAAGGGGATAAAAGCAATTAATCCCCGAAACATGTACCAGGAGCAAGTGTAATTATAATTTATTTTCGTTTATGTATTGACTAAGGCGGATATACAATTTGTTGTTAAAACTATTTAGTACGTCAATACGGAACCATCATGGAAACTAGTTTAAATAATAGAACCTGTGTTATTGCTGTGTCTGTAGTAATGTGTTTGTGTGATTGCAATAAGGTTAGGGAAATGTTGGCCGTGGATTTACGTTTGCACCCATTCTGTCAGAAGTAGGAAACTGTGGAAAAGCACTTTGTGGGTGACTGAGATCGGAATCGAACCTGCCTCGGAAATCTGAGTGTACCCTGTTTTTGCTTTTGGACAAGAGGGTGGAGGAGAGGAAGCAGAGAGGGAGGGTGCAATTCAAGACAGAGATATGTGAAAGCAGTTTCTTTACGAAGCGATGGAAGATTTCAAAATAAAGTGGCCGCTTTGGCAGGAAAGTGAGACAGTTTTACTGTAGCTTATTGCGTATTGTTAGCCATCAGGTTTTATAATTATTTTCAGAGTGAAATTCAAACAATACAGTTACTCGATTTAGCTTTTACGGAATTAAACAATGATCGGTTCCATTTTCTAGCAATTGGAACCTGAGTGGTAGAACAGCAGCATAAACATTTAGCTTGAATGTCAATATCGGAACATACATAATGAACAATATATTGCGTTGGACGCTCGTCATTATGTCTAATATTCATGGGCTGAATGTATATGTTGTATCGATCCTAACATCGACCATCCTTTATTTAAATTGTGTTCTATTTCATCCACCAGCGAGGACTAATATGTTATTTTTCTCAAAACAACAGAAGCTTATTACCTTATGATACATTCCAAAACATTCCAATTGGACTCACTCGGTAGATACCAAAATATTTAATGAGATAGTTCGGGTATGATTGCTGGTTAATGAATATACTACCCTCGAAATTTTAAAAAATCACGCTCGAAGGTTTATATTCCTTGTTTCAACCAGATGCTCAGTAAATAAGATGTAGCCTATTTCTCCTAAATAAAATGGTGCTGTAGTCTTTATCCGGGAGTACAATGAAATGTTCTGGTTATGAACGTTAAGTGTTGTACCCCGGCGTCTCTAAAAGCCCCAACAGTTCAAAGGGACGTTAAACGATTAACATTATAAACTTCTTTATTATCATGTTATTTATTTATTTATTAGTCACTAATCGGCCAACTAGGGACCACGATAAGTTCCATTATACATTCTGTCGTTTATTAAATTTACGATGGATCTAGTATGTTCTTATTAGCTTGCTGTGTCGAGCACGGCGTTAATCCGATCACTTTGCACCGGTTGTCCATTTCTCATCTCGGAAAGTCCCAAGAGTCACGATGCTTGTTCGGAAAAAGTCTCTTTTTTGTGCGTCATCTGGTCGTAGGCCCATTTCTTGGAGGTCCTTCTTGACGTTAACGTACCAGGGAACTGTTTTGTTTTTGGTTTTGAGTCGAAATTGTTAAATATACGTTTTCTCCATCTAGAATTGTCCATCCGTTGCAAATGACTGTAGAAGCGAGTCCTGTGTTTGCGCATTGTGTCTGTGATCTTCTCTATCTTAGAATAGATTTCTTGCCTTGATTATCTTACGTAGATCCTGTTTTTGTAGTTTGGACCAAGTATCTTGTGGAGATTCATTCTCTCTTTCTGCTCTAACTTAGCAAGTGCACATTTCTGAGAGTGAATAAGGCATTCTGACGCATAGTGAGATACCGGCTTGACGACAGTGATGTAGTGATAAATTTCGGTGTTTATAGAAAAGCACCTTTTGTTATATATGTTCCGGGTGGTTTGAAAAGCTACCTCCAGTTTTATTTTACTTTTTTTTTTTTTTTGCTCTGGCCGCTATGGCCTCTGTGTCTAGTCCTTTTGATTGGATCCACTCACCAAGGTATTTAAACGTATGCACACGGTTTATTGTTCCATATTCGGTGTTCAGTTGAGTCGTGTTGTCTTTGATGATTGACATTACTTCCATCTTTTCAAAGGATATCCGCAAGTCTGTTTATTCTGCTACCTCCTTCAGCACATTGATTTCGTCTGTTGCAGTTTTAAAACTTTCTGTCAGTCTTGCTGTATCATCCGCAAAAGCTAAGCAGTCGATTTCTACTCCGTTCTTCTTCGTCCCAATCCTTAACGGTCGGAACAATTTTCTGTCTTGTAGTATCTGACGCCACTGCTGTATTACTTTCTCCAGTACGCAGTTATATTTTTTTGTTATTATTGTTATTATTATTTTCTTTCAATTTACCAGCCTTACCACTTGATAAAACAGCCATGAAATAAACGAAATGATTATGACATACGACAGGGCAATAATACCTCAACAAGTAATTGTCCTCTCAGCGTGCACCATTCGTTGTGCTATATCAGAGATACCTCAGCACCTCCACGTTTCGGAGTGTATTGGTGACAACTTGAACCATTAGTGTTCATTGATTCCTTTCTAGGCAGAGTGAGTGGAGGAGGACGCAAGGAGAGAGGGCGGGATTCTAGAGAGAGAAATGTGAAAGCGGTTTCTTTAGGAAGCGGTGGAAGATTTCAAAGTAATGCGACGGCTTGGCAGGAAAGAGAGGCACTTTTCCACTTTGTTACACCTCGTCAGTAGCTTATTGCGTGTCGACAGCCGTCAGGAAGGGTGTTTGCTCTCAGAGTTAAGTGAATATAACAACTGACCAACTCTCGGAAACAATGCAAATACTCACTGTAGCCTTCACGAAATTGCAGAAAGCATCTATACCTAGCTGTTATTGCAATGGTGCTGTCAGAAATTGCAGTATACATATCCAAGACTGATGTCATTTCTTTAATACACTGAATGAATGAATCAATGATTCAATTATACATTCATTCGTTCATTCATTCATGTATGTGTTTATTAGCCTACTTTCGATTTTAGCAAAAAAATGAAAGTAGACTTATGAGATCAACACAGGGCCAAAAATTGTGTGTCTGTCTGTGTGTGTGTGTGAGAGAGAGAGAGAGAGAGTGTTGTGTACTCAGAATGTCTGTCCCCCCCCCCCTATCAATTCGAACACGGTGAATCCGAATTGAACGAAATTTGGTACAGAGCTAACACTGGCAAAGGACACCTCAGTGCCATGTTTTATATCACCGCCATCTTGACGGAAACGTAATGGCGGCCACCCAAATGTTCAAAGCTTAAATCAAATTACGACCAACCTGTTCTTCTGATCTCTACCAAATTTTGTAACGTTATACCTTTATGTATGAAAAGTCTTTTGACCAAACTATGAGGTCATCTGCGCATTAATTTGCGGATGGTGGCCATATTTGTGTGCAAATCGATTCCCCCTATCTATTCAAACACGGTGAAACCAAATTGAACGAAATTTGGTACAGAGGTAGCACGAGCCAAGGGCACCTCAGTGTCATGTCGTATATCGCCACCATCTTGACGCAAAAGTAATGGCGGCCAACCAAATGTTCAAAGCTTAAATAAAATTACGACCAACCTATTCATCTGATCTCTACCAAATTTTTTAACATTATACCCTTATGAATGAAGAAACTTTTTACCAAACTACGCGGTCATCTGCTCAATAATTTGCGGATAGCGGCCACGTTTGTGTGCAAATCGAGTCCCCCTATCTTTTCAAACACGGTGAAACCGAATTGAACAACATTTTGTGCATATGTAGCACTAGCAAAGAGCACGTCAGTGTCATATTTTATATTGCCGCCATCTTGACGGAAACGTAATGGTGGCCACCGAAATGTTCAAAGCTTAAAACAAATTACGACCAACCTATTCTTCTGATCTCTACCAAATTTTATAACATTATACCTTTATGTAAGAAGAAACTTTTGACCGAACTACGAGGTCATCTGCGCAATAATTTGCGGATGGCGGCCATGTTTGTGTGCAAATCGATTCCCCCTATCTATTCAAACGCGGTGAAACCGAATTGAACGTTGGTAGCACTAGTAAAGGGCACCTCAGTGTCATGTTTTATATCGGCGCCATCTTGACGAAAACGTAATGGCGGCCACCCAAATGTTAAAAGCTCAAATAATATTACAACCAACCTAATCATCTGATCTCCACCAAATGTTGCAACATTATACCTGTTTGTATGAAGAATCTTTTGACCAAACTACGAGGTCATCTGCCCAATAATTTGCGTATGGCGGCCATGTATGTGTGCCAATTGATTCCCCCTATCTATTCAAACACGGTGAAACCGAATTGAACGATGGTAGCACTAGTAAAGGGCACCTCAGTGTCATGTTTTATATCGGCGCCATCTTGACGAAAACGTAATGGCGGCCATCCATATGTTAAAAGCTTAAATAATATCACAACCAACCTAATCATCTGATCTCCACCACATTTTGCAACATTAAACCTGTATGTATGAAGAATCTTTTGACAAAACTACGAGGTCATCTGCCCAATAATTTGCGGATGGTGGCCATGTATGTGTGCGAATCCATTCCCCCTATCTATTCAAACACGGTGAAACCGAATTGAACGATGGTAGCACTAGTAAAGGGCACCTCAGTGTCATGTTTAATATCGCCGCCATCTTGACTGAAACGTAATGGCACCACCCAAATGCTAAAAGCTTAAATCAAATTACGACCAACCTAATCATTTGTTCTCTACCAAATTTTTCAACAACATACATTTTTATGGGAAGCATCCTTTGACTGAAATACAAGGTCATCAGCCCAATAGTTTGCAGATAGCTGCCATGTATGTGTGCAAATCGATTCATCATGTCAATTCAAACACGGTGAAACCGAATTGAATGAAATTTTGTACAGAGGTAGCAATGGCAAAGGGCACCTCATATTCATGTTTAATATCCGTATAACACGTATTTCAACTAGCTACTACAACCAACATTCAATTATACTCCTTGAAAAGGACAAATAATTATAACAATACCCATGCATTTAGGATAAAGTAGGCTATATGTTATTTACTGAACATCATGTTTTATATATTAAATAATTAATTAATTAATTTATTTATTTATTTATTTATTTATTTATTTATTTATTTATTTATTTATTTATTTATTTATTTATTTATTTATTTGTTTATTTATTTATTTATTTATTTATTTATTTATTTATTTATTTTGACGCCCTTCAAGTTTTGTCCCCAGGAAACTGTATACATAACAAAAGATAAGTAGTTGGAACAAGCCACGGGGCTGTTCTTTTAAAATCAATCCATTTTATGTATACACCGTGACTTTATGTCAATACTTGAACAAAAAAAACAGGAAATACATTATTTGAACCAATTGAGTGAAATCACGCTCTGAGCTTTGTTGCTATGAGTTCGGAGATTTTAGATTGTTGAGTTTTGGACATAGGTCTTCGTATCTAAAATAGCTAAATTCCGCCGCCTATGAGCCTTGAAACGGTTTCTAATTTCTACCCCGCATATTTCATTAGTGAATTGGATATTCTATGTTCAGTATACTGGGAATTCCACCTAGAGTCATCAGTCGAATTCTCTCCAGATTTTTTTATCCTACTTTTGATGTTTGCGATGAATGAAAGTAGACTTATGAGATTTACACGGGCCAACAGCCATTCTGAGTGTGTGTACTGTACGTAGAAATTCAAACATGACGAAACCGAATTGAACCAAATTTGGTACAGAGGTAGCACTAGCAAATGGCGCCTCAGTGTCATGTTTTATATCGCCACTACCTTAACCAAAACGGAAGGGTGGCCACCCGAATGTCAGAGCATTAATCACTTTGCGACCGAACGAATCATCGGAACTACACCAATTTTTTTTAAACATACCGTTATATGGGACGAACCTAGCGACAAACTACAAGATCATCAGCACCCCTACCCAGTGGCTACCTGTACTTTGTAATATCGCTCCACCCCATTTAAGGAGACAGCAAGTTCTTGTTCGCTTGTGGTACAGGATCAAAGAAAATGCTGAGCTTCCTATTCATCAGGATGTCATACGGCTCTCTACAAAGAGATTGAAATCCCGAAAGCCAGCATGCAAAACGGCTATTGATCTTTCGTCCACTGAGTTCAACCTCCGAAATGCCTGGAGAGATGAATGGCGAAACTCCTCACCTCGCGGCTTACTTCAAATCAGTGACCCCACCACAAGACTTGCTGGTTTTAATCTTCCTCGGGCAGTTTGGTCAAGGCTCAAAAGAATCCGATGTGGTACCGGTCGAACAGGTGCAGCCCTACACCAGTGGGGTTGGATAGATTCACCCCGATGTGACTGTGGTTCTGAAATGCAAACTATCGAGCATATTGTGCAGGAGTGCCCTCTGCATTCATATCCCGGCGCCTTGGATGATCTCCACTCAGCAACTCCTGATGCAATTGCGTGGATTACAGACCTTCCTGTCCAAATTTGATGTGATGGTCCTAATGCTGTCAATAGTGTTTAAAATTGTAAATAGTGTATATACTGTAATTATTTTTCTGTCTTGTTAGCATCATACGCTAAATAAATAAATAATCAGCTATTTCAAGATGTCGTGAATCATGCAAGCATCAATAACTTATGAACCAATGGTTCCGCTTCTCGAACAGAGAGTGGTTAAAACAGTCCTACAGGACGTTATCCGTTGGAAATTATACTTTTATGTTACAATATTAAACTGTAGTACTGACTTAAGGGGTGATCATGCTTAGCTGTGCTCGGTAACATGACATGATGATGCCTGGCTCATATGAGTATCATGAGATTGTTGCAAGTAAATATACCGTACTGATAGAAATAATTTAAATTTAGTATTAAATGGTTTATAATGAAGGCATACTAATATACGATGAAGGAATCGTTTATCCCATGTCATTATGGCCGTTGATAACGCTCATGTAGCAACGGATTGCTTAGCCGCGTGTATAGAGTTCCGGTGTAGTAATCGTTCGACTGCGGTTCGAAACCGGGTTAGGTTGGAGTTTTTACTTATTTTTGTATATTTACTGTTCTATTATTATTATTCAGACGTTATTCCATTATATATAAAATTGTACTTTTGTTCTTCTGTCTGTCTGTCTGTCTGTCTGTTCCTCTATCAAGTGAAAATGAATCAACAGATTTTGTTCATATTTGTAAATGACTATAAGAACATCCCGGAATAATCTTAGGATGTAAAATTCAACAATACATGCAATGCACTTAAGAGTAGCAAGGGGTCCCTATTATATTTTCACTCGATTTACTCGTGTGATATGTCGTTCAAAAGATCTTTTATAGCTCTATACAGCAAGATTATTTTCATTACTTCGTCTATCGAAAAATTACTTTTAACAATGTATCTAAAAAGTTGTAAATTGGAGGATAAAATACTGAATTTTCATGCCCAAAAGCCTATTTTTTAATGGGGATATCATGGGGACGGGGACGTACAGCATCGGTTTTGGGTTTATTGTTTTACAGTAAGAGCGTAAATAATTTTGTTTTTTATGTCTTTATGCGTACTTTATTTGATTTTTTCTGTTTTTGGGACAGAACCCATCCGTGTCCGTGCGGAAGGCCTCGACACTAACGTCTATCTATTTAACAGTCTGTTATTCCATCATGCAAATATTATCTCTTACTAAGACATGATGAAAGCATAATGTAAAATGCCGTTGTCATGGTAACGTTCATCAATTTCGCAGACAGGGAATAGTTTTCTGGGAATATCTTCGAAACCGTTCGTTTAAGGGCCTAAAAACGTGGGGTTCGTTGTTCCTAATTGACACACACAAAGACTTTGAGTGGCAATAATACTACTCATTATCACGACGCCCTTCTTAGTGTTTGAATATAATACTACAGAGCGAGCAATGGTACGACCTCTTAATTTCCGGGCGGCTTCGGTGGCGTAGTTGGTAGCATGTTGAGCTCTTATACCCAAGGTCGCGGGTTCAAACCCGGCCGAAGTCGTCGGATTTCTTAAGAGCGTTAAAAATCCCTCAATTTGCTTTCCTTTGGAGGGGAAGTAAAGCCGGCGGCCCCATGTCATAGGTTTAAGGTATTAAATAGATCCTTCCTCTCACTACACTTGTTTGAAGCCAAAATTTATAGGTTGGAATTGATGACATCTAGTAGCCAAGTCCGCAAGCTAGGTGTCGTGGACGGTAGCATTTGGTGGCAAAAGTAGGAACTACGGCACTTGATATTATCTACTGCAGTCCTTACTTGAATTAAAACGTTGTGAGCTTTGTGAGTGAAAACTGAGAAGAGGTGGGTTCGTTTCCTACTTCAGCCATCCTGAAAATGGTTTTCCGTGTTTTCCCACTTCTACCCAGGGCAAATATCGGGATGGTGCCAAACTTAAGGCAATGGCAGTTTTCAACCCAAATCCTACCTCAATTATAAAATGCACACACTAATTCGGACACCACACTGACACAGGTTATCAGACAAATTCTACACTCACCCAAGAACTCAGGACTAGATGATCACGATGTCGCAAAGCCCCTGAAAGAATTAACAACAACCATTGTACTTATTGATAAGTACAAATAAGTGATGACTGTACATTTAAGTGTTCTTTAGTGATATCTATACGCTATGGTGATATCTTGTTCATAATTGCGATTTTTAATGACTATTCAATACCATTATTTGTGCATTAAGTAGGCTACGTTATTAAGTAACAAGTAGTTCCGTGAAGAACTATACAGTCTATTTTCATATATCCTACCCTTGTTAATTGCCTCCATCAACATACAAAATTTAAGTTTGATTGTTGTGGTAGATTCGTAGATATTGAGAACCGTCAAAATATTTCAGATGGTCGCCAGGTTGGATTTCTATTTATGTACTATTAAATGAAGATTATTGTGTAGCCTACGTGTGGTATTCAGACTTCAATCGCATGATTAGGACACAAGAAGTAAAAACGAGATTTTAAAATTTCGCACAGCTGCCATCTTGTGGTTATGAAAACAATTGAAATAAATTAGATGCCGGTGGATTGATATTTGTAAAAGCATTTAACGTGCAAAGTTTCACTGCACTCGGATCGTTAAATCGCGAGAAACGTCTATTTAAATATATATATTTCGCGTCACCACCATGTTGGATTTGTGCTCACCAGGTTACTGAAAGTCATATAGGTGAACTTATGTTCATAGCCTCTATGAACACAAAAAAAAATCAGTTCGATTGCTATAAAATATTCGTAGATATTGAGAACTGGCAAAATATTTCGGATGCTCGCCATTTTGGATTGTTATATCTATAGGCCATATAGTTATGTACCATTAAAGGAAAATTGTTGCGTAGCTTCATTATTCAAACTTTCACTTCGATCACATGATTACGACACAAGATATAAATCCTTAATTTTAAAATTTCACACAGCCGCCATCTTGAGGTTATGTAAACAATTGAACTAAATTAGATGCCAGTGCATTACAATATGTAGAAGCATTTACTGTACCACATTTCACTGCGCTCAGAAGGTTAAATCACGAGAAAAGTCTATTAAAATGTTTCAAATTTGCTTGGCCGCCATGTTCGTTTTGTACTTTACAGGTTTTTAAAAAAGTTACATAGTTAAACTTGTAGCAGTGCCCTTTATTACCGTACAAACTATCAGGGTGATATCATAAATAGTTTCGGATAGATTGAGTGCTAGTGAAATATTTCTCACAGCCGCCATATTGAGGTTATGTAAACAATTGAACTAAATAAGACGCCAGTGCATTACAACGTGTATAAACATTTGCTGTACCAAGTTTCATTACGTTTAGATAGTTAAATCGCGAGAAATGTCTATTTAAAATTCTCAATTTCGCTTGACCGCCATGTTGGTTTTGTAGTCACCAGGTTTTTGAAAGTCTCATAGGTGAACTTCTAGTAGTGCCCTTTATCACCGTACACAATTTCAGGGCGATATCGGTAATAGTTTCGGAGATATTGAATGCTAGTGAAATATTTCGCACAGCCGCCATGTTGGATTGGTGAGACGTAACAAAATTTGAAGGGCACGGTCGAGATCGCCGGGAATAGTGCTATGAACTTACCAAGTTTCATTGAAATCGCTCCAGCCGTTTAGATTTTATTAGGGACACACACACACACACCTCACACACACACACACGCGCGCGCGCACACACACACGGACAAAAGGTGATCTCATAAGCCCATTTCTTTTTCAAAATTGAAAATAGGCTAAAAATGTGGCAAGTCACATTACCGGAAAAATATATCTGTGATCTCTATAAGTGTGTACATAAAAATGAAAGTTTGACTGTTTATTCTGAATTTCCACGGAAATTTGAGTTATTAACGCGTTTCAGACTGGTTTATGACGGTTGCGCGCAAAAACAAAATGTTTGTCTGTGTGTCTGTCTGTCTGTTTGTTTGTTTGTTTGTTTGTTTGTCTGTGTACAAATTTGAACGCGCATCACTCGAGAACGGCTGACTGGATCAACGTAAAATTCGGTACAGATGTCCTTCAGAGGCACGAAAGTAATCATTGATGTAACTCTTCTCCATACCTCTCATAAAAGAGGACATACCCCCTTAAAATGCATGTTGAAATGGGCGTAGAAAGACGAGACAATGCTCATTTTCAGCGTCTTAATGTGAGAAACAAAACTCGGGCGCCCTACGGGCCCCGAAAACCACATTTTAAGGTCCTAAAACCAACAGTTTTTGAGATATTCCCAGAAAACTAATTTCATTTAAAAGAATGCAAGCCGGTAACCATGGCAACACAATCTCAGAAGTCCATCTATGTAGTGGAAAAATAGAAATGATTGAATGGGAATAACGCTTCAGGAACATACTAAACGTTGAAGAAGATCTTGGCAATCCCGTGGTAGCTTTGTCAGGAACATACCAAAAAGAAACTGACCCGTTCACAATGGAGGAAATGCACGAAGCTATTATGTCACTAAAACAAGATGTTCAGTAAAGAACATATAGCCTACTTTCTCCTAAATGTATGAGTATAGTTATAACTCGTTGTTATTATCAAAGAGTATAATAGAACTATTCTTTGTTGAAGACCTTAGAAACGATTTACCTCTACCAAACGCCACAACCTAGATAAAAACTGCTACCATCATTGAAGAAAGAAAGATAAGAAGTATATCAAGAATGTTATGGATCTGGAGACATAATCGACCGGACTGGCGGCGTGGCTCAGCGGTAACGTTCTCGCTTGCTGGGCCCTAGGTTGCAGGTTCGTATCCTGGCGCAGTCAGCTGGCATTTGAGGGTGCACAAATGCGAGGGAGCCGTGTCAGTACATTTACTGGCACGTTAAAGATCCCCTTCGGGCCAAAATTCCGGCACCCCGGTGTCTCTAAAATCAGCAGTAGTTAAAAGGGATGTAAAACCAATAACATTATTATTATTATTATTATTACGACCTGCCGTGGGCAACATCCAACTTTGAGTTGAGGCATGTCTTTACACGTCTGGTTGTGCATGGCTTTCACAACCCTAATTGAATTAACAAATCTTTCCATGACCCTACAGAGACGTGTGTATACAAACTATGTGGATATTTTCGATAATATAATCCTAACAGAGCGAGTGCATTCTAGCGGCCAGAAGAAGAAACTTTTCAATAAAATCTGGAAGTTACCTTTTTGGCAGCTAGATGTCTCGAGTAAATCTGCTGGCGAATTATGTTTTAATTAAATATATATTGAACCTTTGCAAAGAAGCATATGAGACTCAGATTCGGGGCGTAACAGGTCATATTCGTAAGTTGCTGTCAGGGCACTTCATTAACTTGCAGGGTAACATATAACAAAATAACATGCAGGAAAGAGTGAAGCCAGGGTTAAAACAACTGAATTTAATAACAAATCACCATATTTACATAAACAATTAACAACAAAAACTCCCAACTGACTCCCGCTTAATAAAATGCCAAAAACTATTTAGGCGATATCTCTGGAGAGATTAATTACCTGGACCAAGTGTCCTTAACTAAAACAATACCAAAAGTGACCATATAAGTGCGTACGCCGTTCTACATGCATCACGATGTGTACTTTGAATGCGTGATTCGTTATCATCCAGAATGACCCTTCAAACAACGAATCCGCATTTCCTAGAGCTAGACCGACACGAGGGAACACAACTACAATACTTAAATTAAACCGACACTTCCTAAATCTACTATAAACAAACACAAAATTTCCGTGTGAAATTGGACTTGAATTGCCGTAGCAACATTTACTGCCTAAAAACTTAGGACTTCTCACACAAATCAACACAAGTACATTAACACGTGACCAATAGAAAAATACTCAAATGACCGCTGTCAAAATTTACAAATACTCTACCACTACACCACACGGGTGTGACAAACAAAATTACATGAAATCGAGTCATCAACAAAGCAATAGGCAAACAGCCAACATTTACGTTAATCACAATATTCTTATCCATACAAGGTACAACAATCCGTTACACACATGGCGAACTCCCCAATTAATTATGGCTTAAAAATTAGCCATCACAATGAACAGGTTTGCTGCATGAAAGCTTACAGGGTTCAGTCGGACAAATAGGACTGCCTATCAAAAATAAGTCACAGGCAAAACGGGCGGTTTGTGGAACTCTGCATGTCTGTCAACCCACGTGTCAATAACCTCGACCTCCCAGAACATGGGGGAACCTCGAAGAAATGTGCCCCAAAGCACAATAATACGTGTGTGTCAGAAAAACATATGGACAAGAATCAGCAGTCTCCCAAGAGCACTCTGTCTTTCCATCTAAAATACAACAGCAGCAAAAATATATAAGGGCGGTAGGACAACTACCCCCTCCTCACGTAGAATCAACACACACAAGACACATCAACACACACTGAATCACACGTATGGGTTGTGACAGACCCTGAAATAAAAGACACAAATAATATCCACATGCTGGCGCCATCGTTCTATGCCGTGACTAGTCACCTGAAAAGGACTCAAGAAAAATCTATCAAAATTAGAACGAAGGTGTTCTACAATTACTTTTAAGTTGGTGCACTCGGCTACCCTAACATGAATAATAACCTGTTCAGCAAAATGTTTACAATCATTTCCTCCCATTCCTATTTCAAAATATTAACGTTAATAAAGCACCATTTATCGAATGTAACGGGTTCCGCAATTGCAAGGATAAAAATCACGCACGCACGCCGCGTACATTACATATGACTCAAGAAAAAAAATCAAAATATCAATAAACACTTTGGCCACGCGCCAACGGACATTTAAACATATAGTGTCGGTACAAGAAAAACAGCTATAAACAAAGAAAGAAAAACATGACTATTTACAAAGTTCCCCGGCCAAATCTAACTACATAATTGAAATAATCCAATTTTAGTACGTCACCGCTTCTGCATGTAGGACTAAGGACATCCTTCTCAACCCATTGCCCTATGGACAATTTAGCACTCCATAGTAGTCGTCTGCGTTGATTTCTTGAAGCTCATCCCAACTTCAAACCACGTGCTGATCATCTTGGTCTCGACTCCTTGGCAGAAAAGTTCAATGTTAAATATTTGCCTATCTATAATCGCTTGCAGGCTACTCAGTTCACCCACAATTGTCCTACTGCGATTAATAGCGAAGACTGGCCCTAATTATATCGCACATACGCACTATAAAAACACACATACAATACACATAATTTATACATAAAATATACATCTCGAGTCCGCGCCACTGGCTCGTTAACAAGTTCAAAATCCTGGCTGCACTCGCAGTCGCTATCTCGTCCGGTATTTCCGTCCCGTCTTATGGACTTCGGTTCTGGTAAGCGCTAATGAGGGTGGTACGATACTTCCCCCTTAAAGTTGAACTCGTCGTCTTTAAAAGAATGTTACAGTTTATCACGCGCTGGCGTGAAATATTTAGATCACACAACTTAGTTGATTTTAGAACAGAATGTATTATAACTTTTAAAATTCGATACTGCAAACGCTGCGACTTTAGCTTCCCAGAGCTCAGAAAATAAATTAGCTTCACTGATTTTAGAGCGTAAAAATCACACTTCAAACTGGCGTGGAGTACGCCTCTGAAGGCTCCACACAATAAGACTTAGATAAATTCGAGCGTCAAAATCACACTTCAAACTGGCGTGGAGTATGCCTCTGAAGGCTCCACAACTGAGTAGATAAATTCGAGCGTCAAAATCACACTTCAAACTGGCGTGGAGTATGCCTCTGAAGGCTCCACAACTGAGTACTTAGATTGGCGTCAGGCCAAACTATTTATGAGAAACTGACAAGGGCGGTGGAGTGGGGCGGAGTCGGATAAAAACTTCCAGAGTTTTTGTCTCACAAAAATGGGGCTAGTGTCATTCTTCTCCAAATAAATCCAACGTCTCAAATTACTCGAGCGGAGATTAATCCGTTCGGCGGTTCCTTAGATACACACTTCCGCGGGCTTTTTACTACTGACGCCGTCCACCTCGTGGTCACGGCTTGGTCTCTTGCGATTGGCTGATTCAATCGTATGTTCGTTGAGAGGACCTCGTGATTCTTCCTTTATGTCTCCAATTTTGGTACAGTAGTTGCACAATTTGGCCTTGAACTCGACTAATTCTGGCCGTCCCCAGGAATAGCTACCAACTCAGCTTCTGTTGCAACCATTATGAAATACTGGCCTCCCTAATATCCAAGTCGACTTCCTTATGTGCTGCCTGGGCCGTAGTAATAATAATAATAAATATGAATACTTATTTATCGAAGATCAATAAGGGTTCATTTATCCTCAGCAAGGTTTTGAAATTCGAAACAATTTATTGGTTTGGATTTCAAAAAACAAAGTCCACTGCAGTAACAACACATCTCTTTAAATCTCACTCAGCTGCTCGAGTGAATGCCCCTCTGACTCAATTAGTGTGCTCCCTTCTCGCTGGAATGTCATTCATTTTTTCATTAGGTCTCCCCCTTCTCCTCACGTAGTTGCCACTCCCGTCGTCTCAGCTGCTCGTTGTTTACAAACAAAGTGCGTACTCACGCGCTCCCCGTGGATTTGAGTGTTTGCTCTAAAAAAAAAAAAAAAATTTTTGGCAATACATATTCTGCACATATCATCTTTCCTAATCATCAAATGGTTCCCTTCTGTAGTACGGTTTCAAATTGGCGCTATTAAAAACAGATTTTGCACCAGTGCTCACTTCTTCTAATCTGTAGGCATTGTTACCCAGATTCTTAATTACCCGGAACGGGCCAATGAATTTCGGACAGAACTTGGCGAAGACTTTGTTCTTAGGGTCGGAGATTGGTGGTCTACGAACCAGCACTAATTCTTGTTCTTGTAACTCTCGGTGAAACTTCTTTCCTCGGTACCGTCTCAGCCTTCGGTCCGCTTGGTTCCTCATGTGCTCCCTCGTTCGCTGGATTCGCAAATCATGCGCTAATAATGGATCCCTTGGGCAAGGAATGATCTTGTCCCAAGTTCTTTCCGGCAACCTGTTGTGGTGTACAATCAGTGGGACTTGACCCGTCGACTCATGCTTAGTAGTGTTCATGCACATCTCAATTTCCCCTACTTTGTCTACCCATTTATTGTGTTCGTTAGGAATCATTACTCTGTAGTATTTAGCGACACAGCGAATCGTTCTTTCGCTCGGATTTCCACAAGGATGACGAATACTTGAAAATATGTGTTTTATTCCTAGGCTCTCCAAACCTTGCCTAAAAACATTGCTTGTGAAATAGGTACCGTGATCTGATAGAATGGATTCCGGCTTCCCAAGCATCGGAATGACTTTGTTCTTAATTCGACTAAGGACTTGTCTTGACGTCGTCTTCTGAATAGGACATAGCACGACCATCTTCGAAAATACATCGACACATACCAAGAGGTGTCGGCATCCACGCTTTCCTTTTACTAAAGGACCAAAGCAATCAATCGCGAGCATCTCGCATGGTTTCTGCGGTAATAGTGGTCTTGGAGGTTGTTTCAGAATAAAGTTGTTCGGCTTTGTGCGCTGACAAGCGTCACACGTTCTAATTACTTCATCAATGGTGAATCTCATCTTGGGCCAAGTAAAGGTCTCCCCTATCGTAGCTTCAGTCTTATCCGTGCCGATATGTGCTAGGCCCTCGTGAACATGCCAAGTTAATCCCCTCTGTAGTGATGCTGGAACTAAGATCCGCAGTTTAGTATGATGCTCATCCACGTACTTATGTAACAAGTTATTCAAGTAGTGAAATCTCGCTTGTTTAGCACTGGCTTCCCGGTACTCCGGTGAATTTGGTTGTAACTCCTTCCTATAGAATTTTATCATCATCATCATCCATGGGTCAGCTTCTTGCTCCTTCCGAATATCCTTCAATCTTGCCAAAAACTCACGAGCCTTAGGTGTCAAGGTAATATTGTGAACTTCCGCTGTTACTTCGTTTCCGTCCTCAGGGTTTCTACTCAAGGCATCTGGTATGACGTTCAATTTCCCAGGACAATGCTCTATTGTGATGTCAAACTGCTGTATGTAGATGGACCAGCGCGTAACTCTCTCACTTGCTATTGTTGTCTTAAATAAAAATGTCAGTGCATGGTGGTCGGTTCTAACAATGATGGAATAACCGTAGATCATCTTGCGCCACTGTTGGAGAGAATATAGAATTGCTAGTAGCTCAAGTTCCGTAACTGTGTAGTTCCTCTCATGTTTCCGTAATTTACGACTCGTAAATGCCAAATAGGATTTCTTCTTGGGTTCTTCAGCGTCCTCTTGGTACAGCATAGCACCAATCCCAATTAACGAAGCATCTGCTTGAATGATAAATTGTTTCTCAAAATCCGGATATCCAAGTTTCACACAGTTTTCCAATAAATCCTTCGTTGCTTTAAAAGACCTGTCGCACTCCTCGTTCCACGACCATCGATTCGCTTTCTTCAACATCTCCTGCATAGGCGCTACTGTTTCTGTGTAACCAGGGCAATTTTCTTTGAAGAAACCTGTTACTCCCAAAAATGCTCTAACATGTTTGACTTTGGTAGGTGTGGGAAATTTCTTAATAGCATCAATCTTGGCTGGATTAGGCCGCACGCCCTCGACATCAATTATATGTCCCAAATATAAAATTTCGCTCTGGCAAAAATGTGACTTTTTTAAGTTGATCTTGAAGTTCATGGTTCTCAGGTTGTCCAGCAGTTTATTTAAATTTATCAAGTGTTCTTCCATTGTCTCAGAAGCGATTAATATGTCATCAACATATCTCGTGGTGAAGTTCTTGACCTCCTCAGTCAAATTTCTATCGAGTGCTCTAATGAGTGCACATCCCGCAGTTTTCACGCCAAAGGGCATTCGACACCAGATATAACTTTGATTATCGAATAAAAATCCCGTCAACAGTTGGGATTTTTCTTCAAGTTCAAGATGGTGGAAACTATTCGTCAAATCAACACTTGAGTATATCTTCTTCCCACGGAAGCCTTTCAAAACATATTTGATCCTCGGTGCTTGGTCGTGCTCAACTAGCAGTTTGCTATTTAAAACTCGCGCGTCTAGGCATAGCCTAATTGATCCGTTTGGCTTGGTCACAGCCAATATTGCGTTCAGATAAGGAGTTGCAGCTTTCCTTATCATGCCAGAATCTAATAAGTTAGTAATAATGTCCTTCACCTGAGAAAAATGCTTCTCTGGGATCGGGTACAATTTACTTTTAAATGGGGTCCAATCTGTTACCTGCATCGCATATTGAAAATTTAAAACTTTCCCGGGTACGGTGTCAAACGCTCCTTTATGTAATCTTAAAATTTCTTCCAATCTTCTTCTATCAGATTCCCCTACGATGGCTTCCTTAAGTCGCTCCTGAAGTAGAATTTCGAATTTGGTTCCGCCCATTTCTTCTTCCGCCAAATGCACCCAAAGTTCCTGCGAAATATCTCGGCTGTCCATCTCTAGCACTGCTGTCTGGTTGACTTGCTCTCCCCTCAAGATCTTATCTCCGGCCTCATTAGTGCATTCCTCAACAACCCAAGTATTGGCCTCTCTCTCCAGCGGATTCTCTTCCATATTTAAACCCACATGATCCAATCCTTCTACTTGTTTGAAGCTTACAGTATTGTTATGTAAATCAATTACAGCATGAAAATCGCAGATGAAGTTGGCTCCTAAAATTATATTGTAGTTCATCTTTGGAATAACAATGAATGTTTGTGAAAAAGTATGGTTCAATATTTCCAGATCTAGAAATGCTTGCTGTTTACAATTCATAGTTTTGTCAGGAATGACACCTCTGACTTTCATTAGCGGTACCGGCATAATAGGAACAGTCTGTTTTCTTGCTATTTCTTTTATCAAAATTTCAGTGACTAAGCTCACCTGGCTACCTATATCAATCAAACATCTCACCCTCATACCTCCAATATGCGCGTAAATAATTGGTAGCTGTCTGATAACATTTTCACGGTTCTTCACCACTTCCTCCAGGCAGTCGTCTGGGAATGCTACCCACTCTTCTATATTGGCCACTATCATCTCTTCTTGCTCCCTGGCGATCTCCGTTTCTAGCCTGTCTCCTTTCAGTTCATTTGGTTTTTTTTTTTTATCCCGGGCCCCATTAGATGTGTTTCGCCGGTTATCATTCTGTCGCTCCTGTTGCCTCAGTAAACTCTCTGCCCCCTCTCCTTGATGGTTGTCTGGGCTCTGTCTGTTCGCCATGGCACGCCCCCACTTCTCCTTCTCCGCTTCTTCATTACTTAATTGATCCAAGTATTTACGGGATTCAATATATCGTTCGTCCCAGTTATTCCTATAATCTCCTCTGTTTTCTTGGCGATAGTCCCTGCCGTTACTCCATCTACCATCTCCATTTCTTTGGTAAGGTCTACCTTGTCTCTGGTTTCCCCTCCAATTCGTGTATTCCCGCTGGTACGTCCACTGATTATTTTGATTTTGGTTATTCTGATGATATCTCCCGCGGTTATTCTGATAATTCTGATTGTTGTTATGGAACTGGTTTCGGCCGTCAAAATCTTGTCTTCTTGGCGTGAACTGTGTCCCTGTGGACTGTGTCTTACTTTGGTTCCCCTGGCCGTGGTTATTTTGGAATCCCTGATCTACCTCTGCCGTGTTGACACATTCCAAATTCCTTCTTCCTGTCTGTGGGCTTACCATACTCGTCTCATCTAAGTGTCTGAGTAATTCTTCGGCTTGGACTGCGGTCTGAATATTTCCTGCGACTAATAATTGTTGGATATGCATTGGGAGTTGCTTTCCGATGGTTAGAACCATATTCGGCTCGCTAGGCGGGTCATCAAAATCCCTGAATTTTACCAATTGCTGACTGAAGAATTCTGAAAAACGGGTTGGATGTGTACTGTGGTATTTGCGCGTGTACAGGTCCATTCTTAACCCTTGCTGTAACGAAGGACTCCAAAACTTCTTCAAAAACGCCTCGCGGAATTGAGTCATGTCTGTAAACGTGTACTTGAAACTTAAAAACCAGGTCAGGCTAGGTCCTTCTAAAAATTTCTCCACCAGTCTTAATTGTTTCTCCGGGCCGATGTGTTGGTCATTAAAGTAGTCAGTTAATTGCCGTAGAAATGCTTTGGGAGTGGTTCCTGAATGTTCTTTAAACTTATCGGGCTTAAAATCATTACCCCGAATGACTTGGATGACTTGGGCTGGTGCCAAGTTCGGTTGCGGAGTTGAAGTCTCCCCCCTGTACTGCTGGAATGCATTAGTCGTTAGTCTGGGACTTTGACCCCGACTCGTGTCCTCAGCCAACTTCGAACCTGCCGGACTTCCAATACTTGTTTGCTTTTCCGGAATATTTTCGTTTGAAATTAATGTCGCATTCTCTAACGATCTAATCTCGTTTTTTATGATTAATTCTGAGTGTTCCTGTAATTTCGACTTCATATTTTCCTCCAGTGCCTGCATTCGCTTTAAAACTGCCAGCCTGTCTTCCTTATTCGCATGAGCCTGCTGGTCCCAATCTCGCCGGATCCTACTTTTTAAGCTATTTATTTTCTCCTCGTTCCTCTCCTGATTTTTCTCTAGCTCTTCACTTATCCGTTCCTGCGTTTTTACTAGTTGTTCCCCCACCTCTTCTCTTATAGCCTCTTGCGTTTTTATCAGCTGACCTTCCAAATTATCCTGAGTTTTGACGAGCTGCTCCCCTACTTCTTGTCTTATGACCTCTTGTGTGTTTATTAGCTGGCCTTCCATCTCTTTTCTTATGATCTCTTGCGTTCTGCCTAATTGCTCCTCTAAATTTTCCCGCAAGTGTATCCGCTCGGTTTCAGCCTTAACTTCGACTTTATCTATTTCCTTTATTAACTCCAGCACGTTGTTATCTACCGAATTAATTTGCTGCTGTAGTTTCTCTTGGGTTTTCTTCACTCCCGCGGTGTTACTGACACATGCTGCCTCTATCTGCTTGAGTTTATCTGCCACCATCTCGTCAAATTGTACTAATTTGTTATCAAATTTCGCCTCCAATTTCTTCATTTCGCCTAACTGTTTGATGTTATTTTCCGCAACCTCGCCTGCCAGTTTCTCTACTTTTTGAACGCTCTGATTAATATCATTTGTGATTTTTCCTAACTGTTCGGTTTGTGTTACCGCCTGTTGTGACAATTTGTGGTTTAGTTCATTGAATTGTTTGTCAGTGTCTAATTTCTGGACTTCTAACTGGACCGAAATGTTACCGCTCATATCAAGTAATTGTTTTTCACTATGCTCACGCTGAGCTTCTAATTGTTCTTTTAATTGTTCTTTTAATTGTTCTTCCGTCTTTACGGACATCTGCACTAATTGTTCTTCCGTTTTCGCGGACATCTGTTCTAATTGTTCTTCCGTTTTCGCGGACATTTGGATCGACATCTGTTCTAACAATGCCTTTATCTCATCAACACTCGCCATATCACACACAAAATATATTCAGAGAAAAACAGGGTTATGGGCTAAGGTTTCAGCCCTATACGCACATACATGTCACACATTTAAATATTACTGGCTCTAATTTAATGAAAATTTCAGTAACAAAATTTACTGAATACAATGACATTTATTCCCAAACAACAAAATAACCCCTAGTGATCTGCTTTTAAATTCCTAACCAACAGAATTTACGAAACACCAATTAACCGAAGTCAATTAAATGTCAAATATAAGGCAACATCTTCCTGCTTTGACTGAGTTCATTAATAATGCAAATTTCTAATTTTAATATGGGCGCCAGAACAAGTTTATAACAAATACCAAATCAAATTCTAACCTTGTTCAATATTTCTAACTTTAGGAACTCAGTGATTTTACTAATGCACATGGCGGTACAACATCGCCTCCATTTACTGAATTTACATGTCCGCTTGACCTGGCATCATTTCTCAACGAAATAAATATGAGATCAGCGAAGCAACAACAACAACAATCCCCACTTGGGCAGCCATTTTTGTTTTATGAACCCTTGCAAAGAAGCATATGAGACTCAGATTCGGGGCGTAACAGGTCATATTCGTAAGTTGCTGTCAGGGCGCTTCATTAACTTGCAGGGTAACATATAACAAAATAACATGCAGGAAAGAGTGAAGCCAGGGTTAAAACAACTGAATTTAATAACAAATCACCATATTTACATAAACAATTAACAACAAAAACTCCCAACTGACTCCCGCTTAATAAAATGCCAAAAACTATTTAGGCGATATCTCTGGAGAGATTAATTACCTGGACCAAGTGTCCTTAACTAAAACAATACCAAAAGTGACCATATAAGTGCGTACGCCGTTCTACATGCATCACGATGTGTACTTTGAATGCGTGATTCGTTATCATCCAGAATGACCCTTCAAACAACGAATCCGCATTTCCTAGAGCTAGACCGACACGAGGGAACACAACTACAATACTTAAATTAAACCGACACTTCCTAAATCTACTATAAACAAACACAAAATTTCCGTGTGAAATTGGACTTGAATTGCCGTAGCAACATTTACTGCCTAAAAACTTAGGACTTCTCACACAAATCAACACAAGTACATTAACACGTGACCAATAGAAAAATACTCAAATGACCGCTGTCAAAATTTACAAATACTCTACCACTACACCACACGGGTGTGACAAACAAAATTACATGAAATCGAGTCATCAACAAAGCAATAGGCAAACAGCCAACATTTACGTTAATCACAATATTCTTATCCATACAAGGTACAACAATCCGTTACACACATGGCGAACTCCCCAATTAATTATGGCTTAAAAATTAGCCATCACAATGAACAGGTTTGCTGCATGAAAGCTTACAGGGTTCAGTCGGACAAATAGGACTGCCTATCAAAAATAAGTCACAGGCAAAACGGGCGGTTTGTGGAACTCTGCATGTCTGTCAACCCACGTGTCAATAACCTCGACCTCCCAGAACATGGGGTCGAACCTCGAAGAAATGTGCCCCAAAGCACAATAATACGTGTGTGTCAGAAAAACATATGGACAAGAATCAGCAGTCTCCCAAGAGCACTCTGTCTTTCCATCTAAAATACAACAGCAGCAAAAATATATAAGGGCGGTAGGACAACTACCCCCTCCTCACGTAGAATCAACACACACAAGACACATCAACACACACTGAATCACACGTATGGGTTGTGACAGACCCTGAAATAAAAGACACAAATAATATCCACATGCTGGCGCCATCGTTCTATGCCGTGACTAGTCACCTGAAAAGGACTCAAGAAAAATCTATCAAAATTAGAACGAAGGTGTTCTACAATTACTTTTAAGTTGGTGCACTCGGCTACCCTAACATGAATAATAACCTGTTCAGCAAAATGTTTACAATCATTTCCTCCCATTCCTATTTCAAAATATTAACGTTAATAAAGCACCATTTATCGAATGTAACGGGTTCCGCAATTGCAAGGATAAAAATCACGCACGCACGCCGCGTACATTACATATGACTCAAGAAAAAAAATCAAAATATCAATAAACACTTTGGCCACGCGCCAACGGACATTTAAACATATAGTGTCGGTACAAGAAAAACAGCTATAAACAAAGAAAGAAAAACATGACTATTTACAAAGTTCCCCGGCCAAATCTAACTACATAATTGAAATAATCCAATTTTAGTACGTCACCGCTTCTGCATGTAGGACTAAGGACATCCTTCTCAACCCATTGCCCTATGGACAATTTAGCACTCCATAGTAGTCGTCTGCGTTGATTTCTTGAAGCTCATCCCAACTTCAAACCACGTGCTGATCATCTTGGTCTCGACTCCTTGGCAGAAAAGTTCAATGTTAAATATTTGCCTATCTATAATCGCTTGCAGGCTACTCAGTTCACCCACAATTGTCCTACTGCGATTAATAGCGAAGACTGGCCCTAATTATATCGCACATACGCACTATAAAAACACACATACAATACACATAATTTATACATAAAATATACATCTCGAGTCCGCGCCACTGGCTCGTTAACAAGTTCAAAATCCTGGCTGCACTCGCAGTCGCTATCTCGTCCGGTATTTCCGTCCCGTCTTATGGACTTCGGTTCTGGTAAGCGCTAATGAGGGTGGTACGATACTTCCCCCTTAAAGTTGAACTCGTCGTCTTTAAAAGAATGTTACAGTTTATCACGCGCTGGCGTGAAATATTTAGATCACACAACTTAGTTGATTTTAGAACAGAATGTATTATAACTTTTAAAATTCGATACTGCAAACGCTGCGACTTTAGCTTCCCAGAGCTCAGAAAATAAATTAGCTTCACTGATTTTAGAGCGTAAAAATCACACTTCAAACTGGCGTGGAGTACGCCTCTGAAGGCTCCACACAATAAGACTTAGATAAATTCGAGCGTCAAAATCACACTTCAAACTGGCGTGGAGTATGCCTCTGAAGGCTCCACAACTGAGTAGATAAATTCGAGCGTCAAAATCACACTTCAAACTGGCGTGGAGTATGCCTCTGAAGGCTCCACAACTGAGTACTTAGATTGGCGTCAGGCCAAACTATTTATGAGAAACTGACAAGGGCGGTGGAGTGGGGCGGAGTCGGATAAAAACTTCCAGAGTTTTTGTCTCACAAAAATGGGGCTAGTGTCATTCTTCTCCAAATAAATCCAACGTCTCAAATTACTCGAGCGGAGATTAATCCGTTCGGCGGTTCCTTAGATACACACTTCCGCGGGCTTTTTACTACTGACGCCGTCCACCTCGTGGTCACGGCTTGGTCTCTTGCGATTGGCTGATTCAATCGTATGTTCGTTGAGAGGACCTCGTGATTCTTCCTTTATGTCTCCAATTTTGGTACAGTAGTTGCACAATTTGGCCTTGAACTCGACTAATTCTGGCCGTCCCCAGGAATAGCTACCAACTCAGCTTCTGTTGCAACCATTATGAAATACTGGCCTCCCTAATATCCAAGTCGACTTCCTTATGTGCTGCCTGGGCCGTAGTAATAATAATAATAAATATGAATACTTATTTATCGAAGATCAATAAGGGTTCAATATTTTACACCATAATGTGCACAATATAACGCTTAATAACATTTTCAAGTAACGCAAAATAGGCTGTTACAAACCCTTTAAAATAAAAAGTTAAAATGTATCGTAGTATCATCTTGTCATTCTTCAAATTCGATGCGCATAGAATGATAATGGTATAGTAATCAATGGATCCCCACGTAGACTAGTCGTGACATCTATTGGTGAAATATCGAACAATATAATCCTAACAGAGCGAGTGCATTCTAGCGGCCAGAAGAAGAAACTTTTCAATAAAATCTGGAAGTTACCTTTTTGGCAGCTAGATGTCCCGAGAAAATCTGCTGGCGAATTATGTTTTCATTAAATATATATTTTACACCATAATGTGCACAATATAACGCTTAATTTTAAAACATCTGAGTCATTACAAAACAATAAACATATAACATTTCAAGCAAAAAACCTAGCTCTGATCGGGTTTGACACATAGGCATTTGAGCGATAGGCTAACGCTCTACAACTGAGCTAATTGTGTCAACGAATATCGTTCTATTTAAAATGACTTACATAGAACTTGTTAGCAAATAATGATTTATACTAAACGATTTCATCACTGGAGTATATTATTTATATATAAAGCATTTCATACAAAGTTTATTTATTTTTTATCAGTACGCTATATTGCATGCAATACTCAAATTAGTGAAATATAAGTCCGGCACAAGATATCCGCTGCCATCTTGTCTTATTACTGAATCAGTTCAGCTTTTTAAAATCACGTCTGCACTATAGTATTACAAAATAAACTTTTAATTTCGAACGTGCCTCTTCCTTTAGAACAGTTAAAACGATTCTCGGCTCGATAATCGGAACTGGTGGGTCCCATGATATGGATTATAAAGTTTGCATAATTCGCACGGCCGCCATCCTGAAATGGTATGGCGGACGACCTTGTAATTTGGTCACAAGACGCATCCTATACGAAGGTATGTTGTTACCAAATTTGGTAGAGATCGGATGATTTGGTTAGTCGTTATTTGATTTTACGTTTTGAACGTTTGAGTGGCCGCCATTCAGTTTTAGTAAAGATGGCGGCGATATAAAACATGACACTGAGGTGTCCTTTGCTAGTGCTACCTTTGTACCAAATTTCGTTCAATTTGCATTCACCGTGTTCGAATTGATAGGGGGGGGGGACAGACATTCAGAGTACACACACTCACACACACACAGACACACACACACACACACACAGACTCACACACACACATACACACACACACACAGACTCACACACACACATACACACACACAGACAGACACACTTTTTTCGCCCTGTGTTGATCTCATAAGTCTACTTTCATTTTTTGCAAAAATCGAAAGTAGGCTAAAAACAGTAAGGCCTTTGGACCCGACGATATATGCAATGAACATGTGAAAGACTCATCAGAGTTATTACTTTCAGCAATTTCGGACCTAATGAATCTTTGTCTTCAAATGGGTAACATCCCCTCAGCATGGAGAATTTCGACTATCAAAGTGATGTTTAAGGAGAAAGGTGACCAGTCAGATCCGAACTCCTACAGAGGGATTGCTATAGAAAAGACCATGATGAAAATAATGACAAAGCTCCTTACGAAGAGGATCACAGAAGAAGTAGACCATAAACTCCCAGAAGAACAGTTTGGATTTCGTAAAGGACGGAGTGCCTTTCATGCCATTACCAACTTACTCAATGACATTGAAGAAACACTACGACACCCTGGTGGAAAATTTCATGTTGTTTTTGTTGATTATGCTAAAGCTTTTGACATGTTAAGCAGGCCTTTAATACTCGCAAAACTGGAATCCATAATGGGCGAGGGAAATAAACTAACGAACCTGATAAGTAACATTCTGACGACAAACTTCATACTAATAGATGACCGTGTCTCAACCTCGAATTTGATAATGCAAACCAATGGCGTACTTCAAGGAGACCCACTTAGCCCCCTCCTGTTCAACATAGCGACATATGATGTGGTGATGGCAACTAGGCAAGGAACAGCAAATCTCACAATATTATTATACGCAGATGATATGGTCATTGGCTTGAGATCCATTACTGAAGTTCAAAAAGCCTTAGACAATCTAGATAGGTGGGGAAAGAACAAGATGAAAATAAACACAGAGAAAACAGTCAAAATGACGTTTCGGAAAGGAGGCAGAGAGGCTTCAGGAGACAGGATATACCTAAGAACGACTCCCCTTAAGTCAGAAAATATATTTAAATATCTAGGATTGACAATGCAAACAACAGCAAGAGCCTACAGAGTCCACATAAAATCTCGAGCAATAGCCGCTACCAAAGCCATATATGACATCAGAACAATCACGAAGCTCTCTTTGGGAACTGCTATGACATTATCCGACGCGAAAATAACGCCCATTGCCACATATGGACTTGAAATCATATGGGAGAAATTATCCCTGGCAGACTTGAGGACGCTTGAAGCAGTCAAATCGCGCTTCCTGAAGGCTACCCTGGGGATATCGAAATATAAAAAATCAAGATTAGCATATGAACTCGCCAGGGAGACCTTCTTCATTGAGGACCTTCGGATGAAGAGAGGGCTACCATCCACAGACGCCTGGAAAAAAAACTAATGCAGGAAAGAATACAGAAAAGGGACGAAATCTGGTTCGTGTTTTACACCACGGAGGCCATGATGACTAGGACATGGATGAACACAAATCAAGACTTGCGACACTTTGTCAATTCGATGGCGGTTCATGGTTATCACCATAAACTGTGTAATACCGAGTACTTTCATGACCCTGATGAATCCTGCTTATGTAAATTATGCGGGGTGCAATGTAGTAGATACCACGTAATTTCTTGTGCAAATCGGGGATCATCCATTGTAAAATTTTGTGAATGACTGTTTGTTTTCTTCAATATGCACAATTTTTGCGATTTATCTTTAATAATAGAAGTCCATCTATTTCTGTAAGACGCAATGCCAATCCATTTATTACAATACTGTGAACGTTTGCAAACTGCTATAAGGTTATCACGGAACTAACTTAAGCTGTAAAATTCTTCAATACGTATATAATGCGCTTAAGGGGGTCAAGGGGTACTCTTGAATTTCATCACGCGATTTAAACGTGCGGGTGTGGTACTAAAGGACTATTATATCCCTATCCCTATATTATTAAATTATTATTAAGATTATTATTATATTATGGCGTACAAGGACGAGACAAAACTCATTTTCAGCCCCTCGGTGGCTACTACGTTTTAAGGCTCTAAAACCATGTTCCTGAGATATTCCCAGAAAACTAATTGCAGTTAATAAGCTAATAAATAGATGACGAGTACAGAAGAAGACCAAATCAGGAACTATATAGATATAGTGAGAAAATCACAGATATGGCCAGGAAGAGACGTCTGGCTATCTACAGACATGTATCAAGGATGAACCCAAGAAGATTAACCAACCGGTTTCTCAACTACTGGGAGAATAGAAAGAGCATGACACCGTGGTTAACAGAAGTTAACAAGGACATCCAAGAACTGAAGATAATGGAAAGTGATACTAGAAGCCGATCTCATCTCAGAAATATACTTAAATAGAAGAGTTTTCAGGACAGACCACCCTGTAAGAAAACCGGCATCATCTGGACAAAAGAGAAACGTAGCCAGAAAATGCGCGAATATTGGGAAAAATCAAGTCCCCCGCCAAGCTGAAAAGTTGAACGTCGTGGTCTTTATCTGGCCCATCCGAAAGAGGAAGAAGAACAAGACGAAATTAATCAAGGAATGCAAGCCGGTAACCATACCACAGTACCTCAAGAGGTGATCTCCAACTTTCAGTCTATTTCTGTAACAAGCAATGCCACTCCATTTATTAAATTTCTGTAAAAGTTTGCAAATGGCTATAAGGTTATCATGGAAACAAACATAGACTGTAAAATTCATCAATGCGCTTAAGGGGGGTCAAGAGGTACCCTAGAATGTTTAAACGCGACTTACACGTGCGATATGTTGTACAGAAGGTCTATTATATCTCCAAACAGCAACTTTATTTTCAAAAAATCCTGAATTGAAATAGTGTTTTTTGCATCTTTTGGGAATTTGGGCCAATGGAGGCTAAAAATCCTGAATTTTCATGCACCACAATCCTTTATAATTTATTAAAGGGGTCTTCCTGGGGATGGGGACTATCCACAACGGTGAGGGTCAGTTTTTATTTGACATATATTGCGTTTCGTTAATAAGGTTTTCAATATTTTTTTCACGTCATTAAGAACACGTTAGGTGAATTTAGTTTGAGAGCACATTTTAACTAACCATATTTTTGTCGACAAACGGGTTCATCGTAAAGATGATTTTGTTTGACACTGTGTGGTTGATATATCTTTATGTTTATGTACGCCTAAAACTCGTGTTCGGGTGCTTGGAGCATCGTAAAATTAGGTATTGTAACCATGAGTCAATACACCAATCATTTATAAAACTCTTCACCGTACTTCTCATAGAAGGATTGGTATAGGAAAAAACTTTTCAAAATACATGCTAAAATAGGCGAAAATTAAAAATTATCCTAGAAAGACGACCAAAGCATATGTTGAGCTTCTCAATGTGTGACAGAAAAGTAGGGAGTCTATAATGGGTCTCCGAAAACCAAATGTTAAGGCCCTTAAATTAACAGTGTCTGTGATATACCCAGAAAACTAACTTCGTTCTGATAAACTTATGAAGGAATGACAAGCCCCTAACCATTGCAACAGTAGCTCAATTGATTACGTCTGGTTATTAATACCGAAGACCGTTCTAAGAGCTGGTACTTCTGCTAGTACTTTCATATACCGTAAAACCCATCCCTGTACGATGTTTTAAAATTTCAAACATAAAAACTTTACAATAAAATATTATAAACCAATTAATTAGATGAAAATAATTTAGAAAGTATTTTTGACGCCGTATGCAAGTTTCGAATGTAGCCTATTTTCTGAAAACAAATAATATTTTGGCATGGTCACAAATTTGGAGTATAACTGCGAAATATCTCAAATGAATATAGCCTATACAACAGTTTGATATGTATTTTGTGCATGTTTCTATAAAAACATAATTAGGTGGGAAATAGCCCGAGAATGAACAACATGTATTCAAAATATGGAATTTCAAATTCGTATGCATCGTGTCTAACGCATTTGGTAATTGGACAATAAAATAAGTATGATCTAGTTAAATATACAGGATGTATTTATATTCGCGTTCAAATGGTGGCAGCTTTTTCATTAGATTTGTCATGTCTATCACAAACTAATGAAATACGTGACTGAAATTACAAGCTAATGGGGTTAAATCAATGGCGTGTTAGGCAATAGATACTCTTTGTATATCGTAAACGTATTGAAAGGGAGCCTCCGTGGCTTAGGCGGCAGCACGCCGGCCTCTCACCGCTGGGTCCGTGGTTCAAATCCCGGTCACTCCATGTGAGATTTGTGCTGGACAAAGCGGAGGCAGTCAGGTTTTTCTCCGGTTTTCCCTGTCATAATTTCATTTCAGCAACACTCTCCACTGTCATTTCATTTCATCTGTCATTCATGTAATCATTGCCCCAGGGGAGTGTGACAGGCTTCGGCAGCCGGCACAGCTCATATCCTCGCCGCTAGATGGGGGCTTCATTCATTCCATCCCCTGGCCCGGTCGGTAGACTGGAAGCAGGCTGTGGATTTTCATTCAAACGTATTGAAAGAAAGTATAAGGGGATGTTTATTAGCCTACTTTCGATTTTTGCAAAAAATGAAAGTAGACTTATGAGATCAACACAGGGCGAAAAAAGTGTGTCTGTCTGTGTGTGTGTATGTGTGTGTGTGAGTCTGTGTGTGTGTGTGTATGTGTGTGTGTGAGTCTGTGTGTGTGTGTGTGTGTCTGTGTGTGTGTGAGTGTGTGTACTCTAAATGTCTGTCCCCCCCTATCAATTCGAACACGGTGAATGCGAATTGAACGAAATTTGGTACAAAGGTAGCACTAGCAAAGGCCACCTTAGTGTCATGTTTTATATCGCCGCCATCTTGACGGAAACGTAATGGCGCCCACACAAATGTTCAAAACTTAAATCAAATTACGACTAACCTAATCATCCGATCTCTACCAAATTTTGCAACAACTTACCTTTATGGGGGGAGCATCCTTTGCCCAAACCAATAGGCCATCAGCGTAATAGTTTGCGGATGGTGGCCATCTTTGTGTGAAAATCGATTCCCCCTATTAATTCGAACACGGTGCAACCGAATGGAACGAAATTTGGTACAGAGGTAGTACTAACAAAAGGCACTTCATTGTCATGTTTTATATTGCCGCCATCTTGACGGAAACGTAATGGCGGCCACACAAATGTTCAAAGCTTAAATCAAATTACGATTAACCTAATCATCCGATCTCTACCAAATTTTTTGCAACAACATACCTTTATAGAGGAAACATCCTTTGACCAAATGACTAGGTCATTAGCCTAATAGTTTGCGGATGACGGCCATCTTTGTGTGAAAATCAATTCCCCTTATTAATTCAAACACGGTGAAACCGAATGGAACGAAATTTGGTACAGAGGTAGCAATAGCAAAGGGCATCTCAGTGTCATGTTTTATATCGCCGCCATCTTGACAGAAACGTAATGGCGGCCACACAAATGTTCAAAGCTTAAATCAAATTACGATTAACCTAATCATCCGATCTCTACCAAATTTTGCAACTACATACCTTTATGGAGGGAGCATCCTTTGACCAATCTAATAGGTCATTTGCCTAATAGTTTGCGGATGGCGGCCATCTTTGTGTCAAAATCGATTCCCCCTATTAATTCAAACACGGTGAAACCGAATGGAACGAAATTTGGTACAGAGATAGCACTAGAAAAGGGCATCTCAGTGTCATGATTTATATCGTCGCCGTATTGGCAGAAACGTAATGGCGGCCACACAAATGTTTAAAGCTTAAATCAAATTACGACTAACATAACCGTCCGATCTCTACCAAACTTTGCAACAACATACCTATATGGAGGGAGAATCCGTTGACCAATCTAATAGGCCATTAGCCTAATAGTTTGCGGATGGCGGCCATCTTTATGTCAAATTTGATTCCCCCTATTAATTCGAACACGGTGGAACCGAATGAACGAAATTTGGTACAGAGGTAGCACTAGCAAAGGGCACCTCAGTGTCATGTTTTATATCGCCGCCATCTTGACGGAAACTTAATGGCGACCACACAAATGTTCAAAGCTTAAATCAAATTACGATTAGCCTTATCATCCGATCTCTAGCAAATTTAGCAACAACATACCTTTATGGAGGGAGCATCCTTTGACCAAACTAATAGGTCATCAGCCTAATATTTTGCAGATGGCGGCCATCTTTGTGTGAAAATCGATTCCCCTTATCAATTCGAACACGGTGAAACCGAATGGAACGAAATTTGGTACAGAGGTAACACTGGCAAAGGGCACCTCAGTGTCATGTTTTATATCACCGCTATCTTGATGGAAACGTAATCGCGGCCACCCAAATGTTAAAAGCTAAAATGTAATTACGACTAACCTAATAATCTAGTCTCTACCGAATTTTGCAACACCATATCTTTATGTGGGAAACATATTCAGACCAAACTGCAAGAACATCAGCCCAATAGTTTGCAGATGGTGGCCAAGTATGTGTGCAAATCGATTCCCCCTATCAATTCAAACACGGTGAAACCGAATTGAACGAAATTTGGTACAGAGGTAGCACTAGCAAAGGGCACCTCATATTCATGTTTAATATCCCTATATCACGTTGTATTTCAACAAGCTACTACAACCAACATTCAATCATACTCCTTGAAAAGGACAAAGAGTTATAACAATACCCATGCATTTAGGAGAAAGTAGGCTATATGTTCTTTACTGAACATCTTGTTTTTATTGATATAAATACAGCTGTGATTTGATGTTTCACACCAAGAAGAATAGTTCATTGCATTTGACAAAATAATCTGAATCCCATCTCAAGCAAACCTTCAAGTAGTTTTGTCTAGTTTCACATTTCTACTCCGGTAAGTACTGTCAGCCAACATTTAGTAAAGCTGCTTCCTCTCTAATACTAGCTCGCGGTACATCACTCGCACGGGCACACCTACCCACATACATACACACACACACACACGGACAAAAGGTTATCTCTTAAGCCAATTTCTTCATAAATGAAAATCAGCTAAAGAGCTCAGTGAATAAAATCTTGAAGTATAACAAGTAATGAGAGATGAAGAGAAGAGTGGTTAAAGAACTGAAAACCAGGTAACCTGGTATTTACTAGGTAATATGGACTTTCAATATCTTGGAGTATACTATCTCGAGACAAGAGATCATCTGCAGGAATCTCGCACATTATACAGAAAGGAGTAAACTTTTACCATCTAGTGAGAAACCTTCTCCGGGATAAACAACTTTCATTGAGAGCTAAGGTAGTTTCGTTCCTGCCGATCACCACCTCCAGCCTTGAACCATTCGTCCCTACTAGCAAGGATGCCAGTAAGTTTCAAACAATGGAAATGACGTTCTTAAGGACAATGGTTCAGGAAGCTATGAGAGTCAGGATTATAAATCAAGAGATATGAACTCAGGTAGGCTTCAACCAATCAGTCTGTAAATCCTTAACCAACGCCAGGCTACGATGGTATGGACAATTGAAATAGCAATGGTCATCAGACAGTTGTCACATTATAAGCCCCTAATTGACTCAACAATAGTAATAATAATAATGAAACGCACAACGCTACCTTCGTCAATTTTGCTGATCCACTCGATGAAAACCTTCTGGACACAGAAAGGGCGGCAATATCAGCCACTTGACACTTAGCTTAGTCACATATACGGCTAAAACAGGTTTCCTGATTTCAGTCGTTGTCTTCGTGAATTGTTTGGTTGGTTGGTTGGTTGGTTCCTCAGTTTAGGGGCTGCGACAAAGCGGTCATGTAGCCCCGTGTACTTTGGATGTGTATAGAATCTGTCTTATAACCGGTGTTAATTGTGATGACTGTATTAGTGTGTGTTATCTGTGTTTTAATTCAAGTAAGGACTGCATACTTTGATTTTTTCAAATAGTTCCTACTTTTGCCGCCAAACGCCACCATCAATGACTACTAGTTCAGAATTTAGCTACTAGACGCCACCGCAGTCGGCTCCTGGCAACGAACGTAGTAACTTAAGAGCGTTGTTTACATTCTTAACCTATATAATTTAACTTCACGCAGGTGTAATTAGTGGAACGTTCTTTAACATGCCATAAACCTATGACATGGGACCACCGGCTTTACTTTCCCTCCTACGGAAGACATACTGAGAGATTTCTAACGCTCTTAAATATCCGACGAATAATAAAAATGAGAAACTTGGCTTGAAAAAAAAAACAATTCTAGGTATGACTAGCACTTTTAATTTATCAGTATCAGTTATCGAATAATCGATTAATCAAACTGGTACAAATAATAATTAATCGAGTGTGCGTTTAATCGATTAGTCGCTTGGTTATTGATTATTTGTTTTGTCGATTAATCGATGTACTTCACTCCTTTCACTACGCTCTCATAGAAGCAAAACAGACAATTAACGAATTAAATATATATTGTATCATATGATTTAAAACAATGTACCTTGTTTGTGAAATCTAGGCTAAAACAAAGTAAAACATAACTCTTCCTGTCTTAAATTGTACACATTCAACAGGATTTCAAAGTCTTTTCTGAAAACTCTTCGTTTTCTTTTTTCGAAACCCTTCCAATTTGAATGATGTTTGTCCTTCCACTGCCACTGACTCTCATTTTGTTATTGTTAACATATACAAGGAAGGAAAATTTATATATTTAGGCAAAACGTAACTTTTATAAATTTCTTAATATCATTCCGAAATTTAGCGTAACTCACCTTAAACAATTAACTTATTTTCTTATCTCGTGTCTACAAATCAATGAATCAATTATCCGGTTAGCCAAATTAATCTATTATTCAGTTAGTCGATTAATCGTATAAACGGTGAGTCGATTAATCGAATTCGATAAATTTTATTTGTTTGATAAATCGATAATAAATCGAAGGAGTAAAGCTGGTAATAAACGATGTTCAGTTAATCGATTATAAATCGATTATAAATCGATTAACTGAACATCGTTTATTACCAGCTTTACTCCTTGATAAGGTTTGTCTCCCCATTGATTTGTTCTGAACTGTTTGAGATCCAGTGCTATCGCCAGTTTCCTTGACTCACAACAGTCATGCTTTTGTATTTTTATGTATTGTACCCATGTGAGTAATTTCCATGGAAAACGTGCTTCTGCCTCCAGCTAGCTTCAGTTCTCGGCGTGTACCGTTCTCCCACTGAGCAGTTGCATATTTTTGATTTGAGACTAAAAGGTATCAACTCTACAATAATAAAGCACAACTCTATTCTAAAGACTTTAATCCAGCATTAAATCATGGCTTCAAACACATAAGAACACAATTCCAACAAATATAATACACAAACAAAGCACCATTACTCCCACAATCCACTAATTATTCACATATTTTATCATATTAAATTCATATGATTATTCAATAATTTACCCTTAGGTTGACATCAAAATTCACTCTAGTGCGCTGATGCACATGTAACTTTCACAAAAATTGTACTTTTGCTCTTATGTCACCTTGTGTGACTTCTTTAATTTCACAAAATTACTTGTTTCTTACAACACATCTTAATTTACATTATGTGTACCGTTTGTGTTTGGTCTCTCTCTTCCCACCAAATGCTTTATCATGCATTAGCCAATTCATGGGTTGCACAACAAATCTACTTGCAACTCCATAATTATGTAAATCTACCCCTACGTTTCCCTCTTTTTATAGTTCCACTGCATGCCGTTGTGATTTCAAATTCAAAACTTTCGTTATCGCTGTGTCGGATGGTATTATTAAGCTACCCTTGCGAGCGTAGCCTGTGGCATCTAGTGCCCAACTTCATAAATACGTGTCAGTGTCAGTATAAAATGCAACTTCCAACCATTCTTAAGATTGCTAAAATTTAACCCATCAGGGTGCTTTATGATTACCAATGTGTTTTAAACCACATAAATTCATAACACAATATAACAATGCTTCCTTTCATTACAAACAGGGTCTCAAACCTGTCCTTTCTAAACGTTAACTTTCATGGTTCGTTTTACAACTCAGCCCCTCAGAGCGGCTCGTATACAATGGAGCGGAGTGGAGCGGTCACAGCACGTGCACCGTCCCTCGCTTTCTGACTCCTGGCTTTTATCCCCAAGCAGTAACAAGATTCTAAATACAATAGTGCATTCTCAAAGACGCACATATCCCATATGATTTAAACTGAATGGTATGCAATTTAGGTTCTGGACGAGCTTAAACATTTATTCCTAACCTTAGGATATTAATAACTGGCCTCAATAGTCCATTTCATTATATGAAGGCACGGAATTCATCCACCACAGGTCGAGTTGGCTAGCCGGTATCTTAATAAATGCTACGGTCAGTCACAAGCTGCCGTCAATAAGATTTTCTCTTCACAAGAGCCAAATCATTCAATAACAAGTTCTCGGTCGATCAGGTATGGTGCAGAGGTTTCCAATGTTCTCCTCTCACCTACCACAGGATTCGAACCCGGAACATTCCATATCCATCATCAGAGTTAGGGCGCAACACTAAATACACTCTGGCACGTAATAAATATCTCTGTACGACCTAGGCTATACGAGATTTCACACGTCGAACAGATTACCTGGCTCCATGACCCGATGCTATGATCTCGTCCTTTAATTATTAAGAGAAATCTATCAATTACTCTACAAGCTTATTCACAAAATTACAAATTCAATTCACTATTAAACTCTTCCATTTCCTTGCATAATTATATTCCCATTAACACAATATATTCTGATATTAAACTCTTTTCTCATCCCTTAATGTATAATCTTACTGCTTGGATAGATAAATATTCCAATTAGCGTAAATATTTCTTGCTTACAACATTTTACCCAGATGTATTCGTTTATACCTTTTATTATTGTTATTATTATTATTACTGACATAAATTACCATAACCCGACACAACGTAACCATTTTAATAATCGAACATCCGTGTTCGTTACGTTAAGTTTTTACATAACTGATTTGCCATTTTTTTAAATAGTGGTAACGATTAATCCACTCACTGATGTATAAAAACATCTCAACTCTACTAAAATCAAAACAACCATAAACACTTGAGGGTCTACCTCCTAATACTGATCCTTACTGGCACATTTTATAATTCTGAAATCACATTACATGCAGTGGGCTATAACTTCTATAAAATCATAGTTTGTGGGGTACTTACATAGGCTTATCCAGGTGGCTCCAACCACTCATATCTTCCAGTATCGCCTGCCATTTGCATAATTAGCGAGGCATTTTCACACTGATAATACACATTTTATAAGACCTTTGCTTCACAAACCACACGACACTTTTCATTTCTATGATGAAGCTATCGCTTCCTTACACATGACACTTTATAGCACTTGTTATATAATATTAATTTAAAAGATATTTCACATATGATCAATACAAAACACACGTTACTATTTACATTTCATACTGGTTGAATTTTCCTGGCAAGATATCAGAACTGCAGGTGTTGACGGACTCTTCCTCGCTCCTACCACCTCCTGATTGAAAGTCTCGATTATCTGCCTACGGATTCACCAACTGTCTATAAATTATCCTTCGATAAACTTCCTGATTTGGCATGAATATGCTTACATATCGTCCTGAACGTTAATTATTGGTATTCTTATGACATTTCACCAATCGCATCATAAAGTTTAACCCGGCGCAGTCCGGCATACTAAGACATGTATAACCAATCAATATTTTATACACTGCGCTCAACATTGTACATTGTATTTTTACAAATTATTACTCTCAATAGTTCTGCCTAGTATATCACACGGTACTTTTCTATGTGAACCCTAACCATTGCTCGTACTGCCGACTATACACAAACGGCACGACTGTCCTTAATAAAAAGTATTATAAAAGTTTTACTGCACGGCTTCCCAAACTGAAGTCCGAGCCTCCCTCCTTGACTTCGGTAACGCGCATTTCGCCTAATAAAGTTTATTGATTACAGTACTTATTACTTCATGACTATGCATGATTATATTATCAATTGGTGCATTACACTGCACGGCGAATATACTGATTAACACTAAAATATTCAAGTCTTTGTGTGCGCGTCCTTTCCTGGGCTAGAGCGACATACGCACCGTGCTAGAGTCTGTTCCAACTGACTACAACTGTTTGACTCCATCCCCTTATATTCATTTCACAAGAAAAGTAGACCGAGGATTCCCTCGCAGTGTCATCTCCTCTCCCAGAATGATTCTGGTCTTGAAATACTGTTCATATGGTTCCTTTTTCCTCGCTGATCACCAAACTGAATGCGTGCTCGATGATCGATCGGCCAATTAATATTAATTGCCTTTGCCATGGCGTGGGTACGCGGCGTCCTGTAAAAATCCCCGACAGCATGATTATAACATTCCGCTAACTCCCAAAGTAGTGTGTCCTTGCGCATTCCATTAAATATGCCTTGATTACACTGTTTAATGGCTCGATAATTAGCCTCCTGGCTAAAGATTCACCTGTGTGCAACTTTCATGTCACTGCGTTGCTCCAATCACGAGTAATCACTAATTTTCATTGGGATATTCCCCTTCCATTCTCGTTCCTTTTCTGAAACGGGGAAGACCATGGTCATTATTTCATCCCCTGACCTGCTCCAGACGACTTAAGTAGGTCAGCGAGAGTGACAAGGCTCCAAGAGTCTCCACCCACAATTCTGGAGTCATTAGTAAAATGTCAAACTCTCCAACTTCTGTGCTCAAATGCAGCATAGCTTACTTCATACAGCCCAATAATGCTGTATTCCACTCATTTTCCCTGCCTTATTTTAATAAATAATGTCAGCATCAGTTGATATCACACCAGTGATTAAATATGTAATTTCCTCTAGGGGTTTTTACAACTAAAACTCCCTCAGCAGATCTCGGGTTCGTTCCCTGGTGGAACCTTCATTCTGAGCTCAACTTATCTCCGATATCCACGTTCGATACCAGGCCCCTGTTCGCTTTGCAGGTGAGGCCGCCTGGGCGAGGTGCCAATCACACATCAGTTGTATCCACTCCGATTAGATGTTCCCAGCTCTAGGACACTGCCCGTCGAGGCGGTAGTGGTGAGTTCCCTCGCTGAGTCCGTGGGTTCCACCAACCTGGAGGGTAAACGTCTAAGAGAAAAGAAAATTATTATTATTATTATTATTATTATTATTTTAGAACTGTATTTTTGTTGTTTATTGTATTATCACCAATATTTTGAATCATGTGTATCACCGATTCAATGTCAGATTTTTTACGGTGAAATTAGCAATTAGCCATATTTACAGCCGACCTGAGCTGGTATTGAGTTTCGTCCTTTACCCGGCCTGCCAACAAACGCTACGATCAACAAAATGCTTGCATAGGTAAAGTCAGTGGTGCTCGTATCCTAAACACGTAATACAATACTGTCCCTTGCGTTGAAGACAGCTCCATGTTGACTGTTTTTGTTGTTGTTGTTGTTGTTGTTACTATTATTGTTGACTTGATAACAGTTCATGCCAAGACACATATCACGAGAGGACGAGGAAGCAAACGTTCGGAGTTTTGATTCTAGACCATGAAAACTTTCATTGCCCACCCTAGGTGATTATGCAGCCCAACTAACGCGTGTTGTCAGGGAAGTCAATATTTTCTGCTCTCATTCCATACAGTACTACTAATGTTAATGTTATTGATTTTCCGTCCCTTTTAACAACTCTGGCTTTTAGAGACGCCGGGGTGCCGGAATTTCACCCCGAAGGAAATCTCGCATTTTCGCACCCTTAAATGCCATCTGACTGCGTCAGGATATAAAACTCCAACCTTGGACCCATCCAGTACTAATGCACTGCAAGCATATCCTACAAACGATACTGAACCTTATTACTTTTCCCTGGACGTGACTACAGACTAATACGAGATAAAATTAATAGCATACGGGTTGCAAGGAGAGAAATATTCACCTTCCTGACAACACGCATTGGTTTTGCTGCATAGATTGATATTATTAGGGTCAGCTGATTCACCTGGTATAATCTTTGTTTTTATGGAGACTACATGCGAGTTCGTAACTTTATTTAGTGTGGCAAAGAAGGGGATGATTACTGTCTCAGAGATGGAAAATCAAGGTTATCTAGTGGTAATTATGGTCAAGGTATTCAGGAAATTAAACATTTCAATATTTATGTAGTGTGGATAAATACGGAGTAAGTTGCCCTCAGGATGGTCATTGTCAGCGCCGAGAATCGAAACTCATTTCTCCGATTGCACAGTTCTAGACTCCAATAGTGGAAGGTAACATATCTCACTGTTTTACTTGTAGATCAGTCTATTTTAATAGGCTAAAAATGTTGTACATCAGTCCATTATAAACATGTATAAATGGATGAATGAAGAATATTTCTTTGAGTTAAATCCGTATATTTCACCAGCACAGTCCCTTTTGGTAACGAAAATTAGAAATAACCGCTCTGAGAGTCAATATTTGAATTCCAGCCATAAATTAATTATGTTTCTCGTAACGATAAGCATTTTCGACAGAGTATTTAGGAGTGTGTAGTGCGGCTGGTCAAATTATGAACTCGTTAAAAAGTTTTGTTTTACAATGTTTCTACTCCCTTCCTCAACCCTCCCCTATCTCCTTCGGCTAATCAACAGGGCCTTAATCGAGCGGAGGGCAGCGAAGGTATGAATATTTAAAATGGTTCTGGTTGGTTGAATCTTGCCCAACTGCTTCCCATTAGAGAGTCCACGAACCATTTACACTCCATTCTCATAATGAAAAGAAATCATGGCCCCTGGCTCATTACACACCTGCGGCACGCACCATCTCTTCCTCCCCACACATCTTATTACAGCCTCTTCCCACACGCTGCTACATAAGCCACTTTGCACTGCCTACACTCGCTGGCATTCGATTTGAATCACATACACGATGTATATTAACTTTCTGTTAACCACCCAAGGGTTAAAAGGATAATCCCTAACGTGGTTACATTGCATACATTTATTTCCTTTCTATGCCCTTCTGCTTTCAGCGTTCATCCGCAAGGACGTATAGAGTATAAAACATACACTGTATACAGCTCAGTAAGTTGGGCTGCCTATACTAATAGAAGCTTCGGAAAAATGTGAAGTATTGAAGCCATTTATGGTGTTGCCTGTTCAAACTATCAATTTCTACTATTCAGTTGGTCAACACCCTTTCCCAACTATATATTCTTTCTTTCTTTTTTTTCTTCGTCTTTTCCCGCACATGTGGGATCGACATTTTGACTGTTCTTTTCCATTTCCCTCGGTCCCAAAAGGTGTCATGTGTTAATAACTTCCCTACGAGGTCCTCTCGCATGCAGTCTGTCCATATTCTTCTAGGGCTCAGTCTCTCCCTCCTGCCTTCCACCTACACAACAAGCACTCTTCTTCCGACTTAATTCTCACCACTGTGCATAATGTGTCAGAAATTAGATGGCAGGAAAATGAAAAGTTCTTTAGATCTCGGACATCCTGATAACTTGGAAGAGAACAAGAGTTAACAATGGGACGTTGACAATAAGAATGACAAGAAGTGAACGTGGAAGAAATGACGCCTTAGGTCCGATCCTGTGGTCGTCAACCCATATCCCACTAGTTGCGATCGTGTACGGGACGGTCATACTTGTAACAATGTTTATCAATTCCAACAATTCATATTTATGTCTTACTTTGTGACGAAGTGGATAGACTGAAGAGTCCTGGATTTGATTCTCGGCTAGGTCATGGGACTATAAAGTTGGTTGGTTAATTCCCCTGGACTGGATATTTGTGACGTTTATTTATTCCACACACATAATAATGCGCAGGCCAGCTATGGTCATCAAATTGAAAGACATGGACTAGGCTTTTACGGACGTCAATGCTAGTATTACACTTATAATCGTGGGGTTATTAGCATTTATTAGGAAATATTCGGCAAATATTCGAGGACTGTCTTCCATGGACACAACAGCTACTCATATTATAATACAGAATTTACTAACGAAATTCTTTGTACTGTTGTTTAATAAATACCCGTTAATATAGAAGAATTCGCAAAGATTGCAAACGTGGAAGATAAAAATATAAAATGGTATGTTATATTCCATTAAACCATGCGTGCCAGCTCTCTTAATCCGAATACACAATCCGCTTCCGTTGACAGTCAAAAGTCCTCCTCCTATCCTAGAAGTCACTCCGCAAATTGAAATGTTGGAATAAACATAGTTTTGTGTTGGTACTGCCACATTACCTTTCCCCTCTCATAAACAATAGTTTCGCAATGTAGCCGTGTACGTTAATTCACGAACTACGGCTGGTATAGTTCACAACTATTCTTCCCTTACTCTTCTGAATTTGTTATTCATCACATAGATTTCAGAACGTACATTGTTATAATAATTATTTTACTTCGTAATAAGAAATAGATTTAAACTACTAAATTATGAAGAATGTACATATTCATTGTAACGGGATCTCCGGTATTCAAGTAATCAATTAAAACTGTGAAGTGTTGTAGTTAGTTCTTGTTCGACCATGGCGAAATATAAATATTATATGTCAGAATACTGTACTAATATAATGAGGCTCATTATAATACAAGTTTTAGGTAGATTTCATTAGAAAGCTAACTATTGCAATGGGTACCATGTTTCGACTTCCGGAAAATTTCGACATATCTTCGCATTTCACATCCCCCAGATCCCAAAACCACCGTCAGTTCAAAAGTTTATATATAATTTATGTATATATGTATCTAATATATAAAAGTGAAAGCCTGTATGTATGTATGTATGTATGTATGTGGGTTGGTTCCGTATACAAATCTACACCGTTCCACCAATCTCAACCAAATTTTGCATACGCATAGTTTAGGACCCAGAAGGAACCGCTGGCTACATGAATTTTCGATAGTCTTTCGCATTCTTCTGATTTCGGCCCTTTTGCACTCGAGCAAAGACTAATAAATTCATAAAAGATACTCATGAAGGAATGGCAAGGCAGATCGTTTCCATGGCAACATAGCTCAAGTCGAGACACGGCCGACTGGATGCCAGTTGCGCTCTGCTCTACCGGTATTGAAAATGAGCTTCTTTATACCAAATCCCGTTAGTTACTCAAATGCTCACACAGCACTGTCAACCCAGTATAGCATAACAAAAACTTCACACTATTTGTAAATATAATTTCCGCAATATCAAAATGCAAATTATATCACAAAATAATATAATAATAATAACCCCTGGCACTACAGCCCATGAAGGACCTAGGCCTACCAAGCGACCGCTGCCCAGCCATTTAGCCTTCAGATATTGGGATGATGCGTGATCAGCGCATCGGGTTCCCTCGGCCGTTAATCTTGGTTTTCGTGATTGGGGCGTTGCCTCACTATCAGACAGCTACTCAATTGTCCTCACGAGGCTGAGTGCACCATGTTCCAGCCCTCACGTCAGTTTCTAAAATCCTTGACGGAGCCGGGAATCGAACACGGGGCCTCTGGGTGAGAGGTAGGCACGCTACTCCATCACCACGTGGCCGGCCACAAAATACAATAGCGTGATAATAAATGACAGAAACTAAACATACCTTTGCACCTTATTAAAATAGAATTCCATTAGGTTCACTCGATTTATATAAAACTTAATGAACTTTCCTGCTGAGTGGTTAGCACAGACGTTATTTGGAAGCAACCGATAGTTCGGCTTCCGCAATAGTATTCGTAATCGGTGATACCAATTTCTCTGCAATGACGCTGGGAAGACCTGTGCTGCGGTCAGGCTAATACGTGGAGGGGATTACAGTTCTGAGAAATGCAATCCAAACATTTCATGCAATAAATTCTTTCCACGGTGAATACAACTTAAACCAGACTTTCAGTTTTCATTGTCGAAAAAGATATTGCTGAAATTGTGATTTGATGATGATAGTTGATGTTAAAGGGCCTAACATGGAGGCTATAGGCCTCTTAATTCTTTGGGATGAAAATGAAGGATGATGATAAAATGAACACTAGAACTAAAAATAACTACAACTTACAACCAAATTACGGATTAGGAGAACAAAAGGACAAACAGGAAGGAATAAGGGAAATAAAATGCGGGTAAATGAAATGCTCTCAACCCTCAAAAAATGAGAATTGACGGATTTGGTAAGGTGTGCCATGAAAGGCAGATAGGAAGAGAAATAGGAGAGAGACCACCCCAGAATCACTGGAAAAAGGGAAAAAACAGATCCAGCTCAGGAATTCTCCCAAACTCAACAGCCGTGAGCCCTTGAGGGTGTAGCACCTCCAGTAGTGGGGCTACACACACCCTGCCTCCTTTATGACCTCGTGCAGAAGGGAGCAGATATGATGAAAAGATGCACCGTACGGTTGATTCCGTAGTTAATTGGATATCATCGTAGGTATCAGAGGCAAAGAAATCCCTATCATGTGCGTTACTAACATTGGTCAAGTACTATCCCGGCATTTGCCTGGACAGAGCGTAGAAAAACCACACTCAGAATAGGTTCGAACCTACGATGTCTGGACTTGCTACAGCTGCCCTTGCAACCGTGGTACACGATTAAACGATCACAACTACGGTGCGGGATTCTCAAAATGACGACTACACACAACAGACGAAGTAGTGTTTGTGTCCGGAACAAAGTTATCGCCGGAAATCACGTGAGAGAATCATCTCACCTAACTCTGTCTCACGTAAACTCGGGAATTGAAAGCACACCTCCTGTGGGGGAGCAAAAGTAGTGTTCAATGCGACATCTACCATCAGTACTTGCAACTGGCATATGTAATGCCATTGTAGATATAATTTGTTCTCTTTGATAATAGCTTTAAACTGCCTTTCATTTAACACAAGACAAGATAAGTTGCAGCACTATTTTCACTGCCAGCTGGATCGCATCCCTCCTGGCTGCTTTAAACTGCCTGCCCATTCAACACACAGACGCGTACAGGATCTTTTCACAGTAGCGCTTCATTCGTATTTACGTCTTTTTCCAGAACTAGCACTGACGTTATTTCATTTCTTACTACCGTCTATTTGAGTTGTTGGACTTTGCTACACCCATAAAATATTAAACAATAGACAAATCATTTTCTAAATGAAACATTGTGTTAACCTGAAGTAAGTTATCGCATTTATTAAATTGATATTCATTCAATGTCATTTAAATTAGAATTGCATAATGATTTTAATACATTTGTAATCTGAGTCACATTTATAATTATATTTGTTTTTTCCATTGCTTTATTTTTAGACACCATATATTTTGAGCTAACCTCTTTACTTTCCACTACGTCGCGTTACTTGAAGCCGTTTGATTAGAATGGCTTATGGATCTTTAAGCATACAGTCTCTTTATTAATTATACACGGATTGGTGAAGTATTGATATTCCATGTCTGCCATTTCAAGCTTTTGACCTATCTTACGAAATACTTTAGGGGCTAAAGAAGAAGCCCAATGTGTTCTCAATCAATGCATGTCATTTGACATTATACTGGGATTATACGTTGCTGCATTGCACAGACCAAGGATCATGTAATATGGGGCGCGCACTGGTCGGTGGGTTGGTGGGATCCGGGTCTCGAGCGCGGTTTGTGGTGGAAGCCGGTGGAAACCATGCACTGCTGGTCTATTTATTTAACTTCTCATCTGACAGTGTTTGTGATATTATGATGTATTTATTCCAAATGCACTTTCGTGCGCAATTATACTATTGATTAATTTACTTTAACAAGATGGGATAGATTAGTTGGTTCCTCTGTTTAGGGGCTGCGACATCGCGGTCATCGCGTGTACATTGAATGTGTGTAGAATCTGCCTGATAACCGGTGTTAATTTATTGTGATGGCTGTATTATTGTGTGTTATATGTAATTCAGGTAAGGACTACAGACAGTCAGTTTTAAGTAGTTCCAACTTTTTCTACCAAATGCTACCGTCAACGACACCTAGCTGCAAGCTTGGCTAATAGATACTCCCGCAACCAGACGGTGACCGTTGGAACATAATATCGTTAATCAAATTTTACTTTCACACGAGTGTAGTTAGTGGAACGTTCTTTTACATCACATAAATCTATGTCGTATGACATGGGCCCACCGGCTTTACTTCCCCTCCGAAGGAAGGCATACTGAGGGATTTTTAACGCTCTTCAAAACTCCGATGACTTCGGCCGGGTTTGAACCCGCGACTTTGGGCATATTAGCTCAGCATGCTACCAAATACGCCACCAAAGCCGCCCAATATGAGATAATAGGCATGTAAATACAGCAATACGATTCCCTAATATGCAGCTATAGTAGACTACACATTGCGTTATGTACATGAATAAGCCATTTCTCATTAATCACACCATTTGTGCGGGGTTATAAATCATAAGTATATTTGACTCCAGAATGATGACTTTATATTCCAAATATTGAATAATTTAAATATTGTTTCCTTTCAAAAAGGTAGATGCAACAATTTAAAAATGAAAGAGAACTATTAGATCAAGACGTCTAAATTACACCCATTACAAAAATAAAAAATAAAGACTATCAGGAAGGTACTGTAATTGTGAGAATAGGTCCTTGAGAAATGTGCATATACAGCCCTTTTTGTTATTGATGCATTCTCTACTACGTTATTGTACTCCACAGTACCTTTCGCCTATATTTACAGTGAGTTAATATTACACTTGATTAACTTCAGAGTCCAGGAGAACTATGTTTTAAACTCACTTAGGGGCAAAGTGAATATACCTTGCGTAATATATAGGCATGTGTCTTTATATAATATGTAAATACACCTCTCGGGCAACGCCGGGTAAAATAGCTAGTCTCTCTCTATATATATATCACTTTCTTGTGGACACGATAACTGCCGTAATTTTGCCCCAATTAGTTTGAATTTTTCAAATAATAATTATCCCATTAAAATCTCGGTTGAGTTCGTTAATGGGCAAAATCGGTCGAAGGGGGTGAAAATGGGGGGCTTTTTTCGAAGAAGTGAAATTTCGCTATAACTCTCTTAATACGTGAAATATCGAATCCATTCAAAGTTCATAATATGTGTCGGTTAAGTGCCACAAATTTATGTCAAATAAGTTTTTTGATAGCACCAACCATTGACCAAAGGGGTGGAAAAAAGTGGGTTTTTCGGGAAACATTAATCATATCTCTCTTAATAGGCACAATATCAAAACCGTACAAAATGGAAAATATTCCCCTAATAATTACCTAAAACGTTTGTCTGAAAGAATTTTTGATATGACCCACCATTACGCCAAGGGATGAGAAAAATGATTTCGGAATTAAGGAAAATGCCAAGTGCTATCAGAGGTTACCATGACAACGCTTCTGAATTGATGAGGGATGAGCTATCAGAGGTTGCCAAGACAACGCCATTGACGAGATCACATTAATTTTTGGCCTACTTTTCACACATTGCCAAAATGAGGAAAAAGTAGACTTATGAGATCGATCCGGGAAAATGTGTCTGTCTGTCTGTCTGTCTGTCATTCTGTCTGTCTGTCTGTCGATCCTTCTGTCTGTCTGGCTGGATGGCTGTGTGTGTGTGTGTGTGTGTGTGTCCCCTCTATCAACTCCTCGAAACCAAATTTAGTATGAGTCAAGTTGTATACCAGAATATCTCAGGCCCATATTTGAAAAAGATGTCAGTGCTAACAACTGCTAAAAACGCACTAGAAATTTGAGTTCCAAGTTGGATATCTTGGAATGTATACATGGGAGCTATTCCAAAATTGGCACACATGTAGACAATACTATTTCAGTTTAATTTCCAGGAGGCCATATATGACAGTGTTGCAAAAATAATTTTAAGCTTTCTGATAGGTCCAATTTTAAAATGCATATAACTTCTACACTATCAATTGGATTTCAACCAATTTTGTATGTAATATGTGTACATAAACAGATATGACTGAGTGTATTCGTAAGAGCCACCAGGGCTGCCAAATGTTAATAATTGATCTCTCTATTGTTTATCCATATACCAATATATCAGAAAGCATGCAAGCCGACAGCTTTAAACAATGCACAGGTATATTACCTGAAATTTTACATTAATTTGGAGTAACTTATATACGTCAGTTCTACCAACATGATTCTAAGCCTGCTGATAGGACCAATTTTTAAATACATGTAACTTCTATACTGTCAGTTGGATTTCAACCAAATTTCGTATGTGATATGTGTAACATAACAGACATGACTATAAGTATTCTTAAGAGCAATCAGGGCTGCCAACTGTTAATAAATGTTGTCTATATTTTTTAGCCTAATATCAATATATCAGAAAGTATGCAAGCCAACAGCTCTATACTTTGCACACGTATAGCACCTGATATTCTAGATTAATTTGGAGTAATTAATATAAGTCAGTGCTGCCAGCATGATTCTATGCCTGATGACTGCTCCAATTTTAAAATACATGTAACTTCTATACCGACAAATGGATTTCATCCAAAATTGGCACAAAAAGATATCATAATATTTCAGATTACTTCTGACCAGCACTCGCATGACATTGTTGCCAACATGCTTTTACGTGTACTAATAGATCCAATGTCTAACTCCATGTAACGTCCTTTGGACTTCAACCACATTTTGTATTCTGTACGTTAAGAGATGGAATTAAGAATATATTCAGTCACCAGGGCTGCCAACTGTATTGCTCTATTAGGCTACATTATGCCTAGTATACAGTATATCGAACTAATTAAGACATTTCGATATTACCAACTTAATTTCGTCATTATTCTAGATAGGTTCATGTACTGTAGATTAATCATTGGCTTGAATCTTAATTTTAAGAAAAGTAGGCTCTTTAGTTCGTCACGGAACGTCTTGTTAAATCTGACTATGAGGGAAGCGGCTAACTGGTAGCATGCTGAACTTCTATGCCAAAGGTCGCTGGTTCAAAGCCGGCCAAAGTCGCCGGATTTTCTAAGAGCGCTAAAAATCCCTCAGTATGCTTTCCTTCGGAGGGGAAGTTACAACGTTCGTTGCAAGTTGCTGGTTGCGGTGGCATCTAGCAGCCACGTTCGTAGCTAGGTGTCGTTGACGGTAGTATTTGGTACAAAATTAGGCACTACTACTTAAAATTGACCGTCTGCAGACCTTACCTCAATTACAGACTAATACAGTCATCACAATTAACACCGTTTATCAGACAGATTCTACACATACCCAATGTACACGGGATTACATGACCACGTTGTCGCAGCCCCTAAACTGAGGAACCAACCAACATCTCTGCGTGAGATAAAATTTTGCGTGAAGAAGTAACAGACTGTTAGATAGTTACACATCAGTTCCAAACCTTGCATAAGGACAGTGTGATCATAAGTATAAAATTAACCCCAAATGACAAGAAGGTTACCATCCCCATAAGACAATAAAATGTTCAAAATATGCATAGAAAGACGAAAAAAAAAGTTCATTAACCTCCAATTGTAAAATACTTTCTCGCAATAAATGAGGTCTGATCCTCCTACGAAAACCTCCATATTTTGCCTATTATAGCCTAACCCCAAGTTTGCCCGGTGAAATCTACCTCCGCCTTCCGGCGTGCCGAGAGGAGTTTTCATTATGAAACAGTTTCTCCCACCAATCAGAGATCAAGAAACAGTTGTGTGACCAATTAGGTAAGGATAGTATCGCGCATGCACTGACTTCCAAGGCCTCCTATTTTAAATTTCACTGCGAGGCTTCTAGTGTCATATTGAGGTATTTGAGGAGGCCATGGTAACCTCTGCGTCCCATGCGCTCTGTTCAGTACATAAAAATGGTGAAATTTCGACAGATATTAATTCATGAATATTTATGTTCGAATATAAAATAGTTATAATTATCGTCGAAAATAAACAGTCGTGTGCAACTCGCCTATGATGGTAATTATGACACTCGTATGGAAATTATAAAACTCTCTTCGCTCGTTATATAAGCATACTCGTGTCTTAATTTATTCTCATTATAGGCTCGTTGCATAATGTACAATAATAATACTACGCCAATCGATACTAATTAAGAAGCAACTGTTCAATTGTTGAACATGTTTCGACTTGACAACGAAGCCTTTTTCAACTAAAAGTTCAATTAAGAATATTAATTAACATATCGTTGTGTCAAATCTATAAATTACTGATTACAAAGAACAATTTATTTCAGAGGTTTAGTCATAGCAAATTATTGTTCTTTGAAATCAGTTATTTATTATTTATCGTATGGCTTTTAGTGCCGGGAGTGTCCGAGGACATGTTCGGCTCGCCTGAGTCTGTAGCTGCTTCCAGCGGACACCCTAAAGCAGTGGTTCTGAACCCGTAGAAGTCTGCGGACCACTCAGCCTAAAATAGAATCGTGTACGGACCACCCCCTCTCCCCAATACACATTATCAGTTGTAACCCTTCTTCAATACCCTTATTTTAAAGATATTTCAATTCAAACCCTGATAGTCATCGCCGCGAATACATTCGGACGATTCTCGTTCTACGCACATCGTTTCCGAAATCCTCATTTATTGGCCACTTTTTATACGTGCTGGTGGACCCATTTCTCCCGCGGACCACTCCCGAGGCACTCGCGGACCACCTTTGGTCCGCAGACCACCGGTTAAGAACCACTTCCCTAAAGGGTGAGCTACAAGTTCCGTTCAATTTCAAGTAGTTCCAACTTTCGCTACCAGATATCAATGATACCTAGTGGTGAACGTTGGAACTTTGATAGAGCGTTCTCACGAAATCTAACCTAACAATTTTGCTTTACACAAGTTTAGTCTGTGAAAGGATCTTTTACATGCCATAAATCTATGACATGGGACCGCCGGCTTTACTTCCCCTCCGAAGGAAGGCATACTGAAGGATTTTTAAGGCTCAGTAATTAATAGTATTGACACAACGATATGTTAATTAATATTCTTAATTGAACTTTTAGATGAAGAAGGCTTCATTGTCAAGCCGAGACTTGTACAACAATTGAATAGATGTTCAACATTGAATGTTGTTTCTAAATTTGTCTTGATTGGCGTAGTATTATTAAGAATTAACTACAACATCAATACGGTCAATATCATACATTCTCTTGGCATGGTGAATGGTATCGCATCTTAAGTGCTGCAGTGTCAAACACCAGGTCTATAAGTCATACGCACTTCTCGTACAAGTGTGCCCTAATACTTTAAAGCAGGGCTAGATAACTTAACCGTAACCGTAACGTAACGTAATTAGGGAATGTACCGGAAAACTCCATGATTGCATTTAGGTAAATGCGTTACAGAACGAATTACTTCGTTTCGACAACAATACCGTATTTATCAAATACTATCACAATAACGTTAAATTCAGTAACCGAAATGAAGAACGCTCTTATTCCGGTCCCTACCAATAACATTATTGGGAGGGTGGCTCACATAGTGAATAACTGAATAACGTTATTGGCATCATATGGTTATTAGTTCAACCTGATGTCGAAGAACAAAATTGAACGAACTGCTGACAATAACGTTATTCGAAAGGCGGGTAAAGAAGTTCCTTATAAAAACGTTATTCGCCTATTTTCGTTATTTGTCATACTAAATCTTTAAGGAACGAAATAGGGAGAGCTACCGAAGATAACGTTATTAAAAAGACGGCTAAAATTGAGTTCTACAAATTATTGTTATTCCCATTTCTTGTTTATTAATTATTAATCAAATCCAATCTTTATGGCAATAAATTGTACGTATTCCGTCAAGAGCGTTATTAAAAAAACAGCTCGAACAGAGGGTCATAATTCAAGTTTACTTATGTATCATCCTGTGTTACTGGATGTAATATTGCTTATTGTAATAATAATAATAATAATAATCTTGGACGTACTTTTTTCGGATGTTTATTCAATTGCATAGTGAAATCAATCTAGTTCCGCTTCCTAGCCAGTCAGGAATGCGTTACGAACATTAAACACATGGGGTAAAATCTCAATATTGTACCTCTCTTCAATTATTATTGTACAGTAGATTTCAGTCGGTCAACACAGAAATCACTCCAATTACTGGAATATGTGAAAATTAATCTGAAATTTAAAAAAAATGCGTTTAATATATTGTTATGGACCTTATAAGATGGAGAAGTAGTAGAAGAAAAAACTTAGGATGACATGTTTCGCTCGTCAAACGAGCATCATCAAATCCAAATATATAAGACAAATACCTCTACAAAACATTATCAACCCTATAGTAATAATAATAATATCGTACGGCCTCGGGTGACGGGTGCAAGCTTTGTTATTTGACACCCAGAGGGCAGCTTGCATGTCGAATTTTGTTTTCCCTGAAGCACTATGAAAGTCAAGGAGGTTAGATATCTAAACTCCTTGACACTATACTGCTTTCTAGTAGACAAATTAGGAACTTAGTGTTGGTGGAAAATTCCAAGATTAGTTTTGCCATTATGAACACGGCCTACTGAATTCAAATGTGTTCTTTAACGTGCCAACATCGTATGACATGCGTATCGTGATTTTTGCCGCCTTTCTAAATTCACCTACCATGGCCAGGAGCGAACCTGCAAGCTTGGGAGTTAGTAATCCGACACGATAACCACTCACCCACCGTGGCAAGCTTAAAGGCCTGAGTTCTTTGAATTTAAGAAGCTTCCTTTAAAGCATGTATCTAATAAAAGTTTTCATATTATAGGAATGAAATACCTCTTTTCTTCACCTTTCACAATGGAATACATTTTTATAAGAATAATGTGCTCAGAATATTATCGTGTCTCCTCGCTTCTTCAGAACTAACGTATGCAATTCAGTTTCACCTTGAGTTCCGCTATCTCCTACCTTCCCCATAATAATAATTACGGTACTTTGAAGCTAAGGAAGCGTTTAGTTTTACGAATAATGAGCCGTGAGAACTCCATATTTACGTGGAATCTGAACCACACGACGTGATATCTCACTTCGAAAATCTCATTTGCATTGACCGGGAATCTTGGTGAGCTTGATCAATGCACCACCATATCCCTAACTGCTTTGAGACTTATCCATAGTGAATTGAATTGAATTGAATTTATTGATAGATAACTGTCACTGAGGCTGACTTAAAGTATTGTATTAAGAAACTAAACCTAGCGTTACAACTAATAAAACAAAATATAAATGACACTTATAACTAAACAAGCCAATTAGTCAACATGTCGTATACAAGACGAATAATACAAATTAAAATATTATAGTTAAAAAATAACCTACTTAATGTATTATTAAATCTATTTCATTCAGTTAACAAGTAGTTCCGTGAAGAACTATACAGCCTATTTTCATATATCCTACTTATGTTAATTGCCACTATCAACATACACAATTTCAGTTTGATTGCTGTAATAGATTCGTAGATATTAAGAACCAACTAAATATTTCGGATGGTCGCCATGTTGGATTTTATATATGTAGGTCCTAGAGTTATGTACTGTTACATGCAGATTATTGTGAACGTGTAGTATTCAAACTTCAATCGCAAAATTAGGACACAAGAAAAAACAAGGAGATTTTAAAATTTTTCACAGCTGCCATCTTGAAGTTATGGAAACAATTGAAATACATTAGATGCCAGTGGATTAACATTCGCATAAGGATTTACTGTACCAAGTTTCACTGCACTCGGATGGTTAAATTGCGAGAAACGTCCATGTGAATATTTATAATTCGCGTCACCGCCATGTTGGATTTGTGATCACCAGGTTATTTAAAGTCCTATAGGTGAACTTAAGTTCATAGCACCTATGAACATTAAAAAATGCAGTTTGATAGCTAAAATAGATTCGTAGATATTCAGTATCGTCTAAATATTTCGGATGGTCGCCATGTTGGATTGTTAAATGTATAGGCCATAGAGTCATGTACCATTAAAGGAAAATTATTGCGTAGGTTCATTATTCAAACTTTCACTTCGATCGCATGACTACATCACAAGAAATAAAAACTTAATTTTAAAATGCGCACTGCCGCCATCTTGAGGTTATGTAAACAATTGAACTAAATTAGATACCAGTGGATTACAATGTGTATAAATATTTCCTGTACTGGGTTTCAGTGCGCTTGGAACATTAAATCGCGAGAAAGGTCTATTTAAAATTTTCAAATTCGCTTGGCCGCCATGTTCGTTTTGTAGTTAACCGGTTTTTGAAAGTCTTATAGATGGACTTCCAGTAGTGCCCTTTATCTCCGTACAAAATTTTAGGGAGATACCGCTAATGGTTTCAGAGATATAGAATGCCGGTGAAATATTTCGCACATCCGCCATCTTGTGATTATGTAAACAATTGAACGAAGTTAGATGTCGGTGCATTACAATGTATATAAACATATACTGTACCAAGTTTCATTGCGTTTGGTTGGTCAAATCGCGAGAAACGTCTATTTAAAAGTCGCAAATTCGCTTGGCCGCCATGTTGGTTTTGTTGTTACCAGGTTTTCAAAAGTCACATAAGTGAACTTATAGTAGTTTCCTCCATCACCATAGAAAATGTCAGGGTAATATCGGTAATAGTTTCGGAGATATTGAATGCTGGAGAAATATTTCGCACAGCCGCCATGTTAGATTGGTGAGTCGTAACAAAATTTGAAGGGCACGGTCGGAGTCGCCGGGAATAGTGCTATGAACTTTCCGAGTTTCATTGAAATCGCTCCAGCCGTTTAGATTTTATTAGGGGGGGGGGGGGGCACACACACGAATCACACACACACACACGCACACACACACGGACAAAAGGTGATCTCATAAGCCTATTTTTCAAAATTGAAAATAGGCAAAAAAATTATCTACCTCATGCATTATTAAATCTATTGAAAAGGGAAACAAATTACAGTATGTTAAAAAGGACCGCAAATTTTATAGCAATTATAATATGCTCCATTATTAAAACAATTACATGAGTGACATGATTACTCGAACTACTGTCAATGCTACGTAAGATGTATCTTGGATATTACAAATATTATAAAAGGCTTCATGGCGCGGATATATTTCAAAAATTTCGAATGAACTATTTATAGCGGCTTCGGTGGCGTAGTTAATAGCATGCTGAGCTTCTATGCCCAGGATCGCGGGTTCAAACCCGGCCAAAGTCGTCGGATTTTTTAAGAGCGTTAAAATCCCTCAATATGCCTTCCTTTTGAGGGGAAGTAATGCCGGCGGACCCATGTCATAGATTTATGGCATGTTAAAGAACCTTCCACTAATTACACATGTGTGAAGCTAAGTTATAGTTAAACATTTGACAAACGCTCTTACGTTCCTACGTTCGTCGCCAGGAGCCGACTGCGGTGGCGTCTGGTAACCAAGTTCTGAACTAGTAGTCGTTGACGGAGGCGTTTGGCGGCAAAAGTAGGAACTACTTGAAAAAAAATCAATGTCTGCAATCCTTACTTGAATTTAAAACAGAAACACACCCTAATACAGCCACCAAAATTAACACTGGTTATCAGACAGATTCTACACACGCAAAATACACGGGGTTACATGACCGCGTTGTCGCAACCCCTAAACTAAGGAACCAACCAACCGAACTATTTATATTTTTGATTGTAAGCATATTCGTGGTTTACGAATTCAACAACTGAGGTGTTTCGTACTTATACAGTGGTGAGGTATGATACCATGTATTCGATACTTTGTATGATTTTTATCGATACCTCTTTACTGTCGTTAAGTTTCAGGATAGATATCATTAAGAGAGAGATTGGATGCCAATATTTCGATACTTTGTATGCTCACTATCGATAAGTGGCAGGCTAGTTGTCATCATGGGAGAGCACTTCCCACCCGGTTCCCATCTTCCTGGCGAGAATCGATAAGAGCGTCCAACACTTGTTACTTGTGGGCCTCATTGAGAGCTGTATTGGAAACAGATTTGTGCCCGCAGAGTGATGAATTCTCGCCACACTCAGCGTCTTTCACTCCTAAAGAAAGTCATGAAATTTCAGGTAGAAGGGACAAGCCGTCTCCAGTAAACATGGTTTGTTTAAAGATACCAACATCTTAGCAGACATTTAGAATACTCTGTACAACATCATTATTTATCCCTTATGTTTGGCATATCAACTTCAAAAAATAATAAAGATATATTGTATTATAAAGTATTTACATAACTGACGCAGAATCTTTGCTTGTATGTATGTTCTTTTTATAAATTCACACCATTTCACCGTTCTGAAACTTTCAGAAATTTGTTCCGGTGTTTCTTTTATATTTTGACTTCCCTATCCATTCCATACATAAAGACCCTTAGGCAGATAGTTGTGGCTTACTATGGGCAAAATATGAAAGTACTCATACAAGGATCAGGTAACGTTTGTTTGAAGCGTCTTTATTCGAGGAACAAAACAAGGCATGTTTCAATGGGACAACAAAGTCCACATTTTAAGGCATTAAAATGAACATTTTTGAGATATTTGTTTAACACTGTCTCCATTCTTGAAATCAGATTGATTATTGACCAGCTGTATCCGTGGCAACATCCATGGTCATATCCAAGAGCTCATGCATCTGCCTCTGTAAAATGTAATGCCTACCTGTTTACTACCAAAATTGTTGTACAAATGCTATCGATCGTTAACATTCGATCTTCTTGAAAGTGAGAAACAAACACATACTAATCCCGTAAGCGACGTGGATTCATTAAAATAATAGGCGGGGCAAATATATCCAAATACCTTTATTAAACAGCATTTTATGAGAAAGTAAACTTTTGCCAATTATGCCGTCCAACACTTCCCCACTTCAGAAGATGGTCTTTAAGTACGCTCAAATGCACTTCGCAGCGTAGTCTTAAGAATTATTTGCTGTCATCCAGGAGATCCGGGTTCAATTCTCAGCGCTGTCAAGAAGTTTAATTCTGGTCTAAGTGATGGAACGGTGCTTACTCAGCCTTGTGAGGCAGAACTGAAGGAAAATGGGCTCCATTCCTACCTCTGCCATCGTACAAGTGGTTTTCCGTAGTTTCCCCACTTCTACTCCAGGAAAATGCTGAGATGGTACCTAACTACTGTAAATGGTACGGCCTCTTCCTACCCAAATCATAACCTCCATAATAAAACTACACACGCTAGTACAGTCATCACAATAAAACAGGTCTTTATACAAACTCCACTAACACACAAAGTTCACGGGGCTATATCACCACAATGCCACAAAGCCCCTGAATTAAACAACAGCAACAAATACGCCCAAATAATAAAATACATTGTTCTTTGGTTATTGATGTGAGTAGGTTCGCAATCTGAATTGAAATTACCTAATCACTTAATGGTTGGTCTAGTACAGCTAGACATTTAAATGATCAGAAATGCATCATGGTTCACGAAACAATTTACAAAACCACAAAAATATCTCCTTTTCATCACAATTAATGGAGAATAACGCATTTTCATGATATTTTATTCGAAATTTAATGTTTTCCGGTCGGTCTACACGATTTTATTCAATTATAATGGGTGCATCCTTAACCCTGAAAATAATGTATATGAGATTAGTAAATACACTTGGATGACCAGTTTCGATCATCAAGAGATTATCTTCAGATCATTTACACCTAGGCTGGAAGCAGCTACAGAATCAGGCGAGCCGAACATGTCCTCGGACACTCCCGGCACTAAAAGCCATACGATAAATAAATAAATAAATAAATAAATAAATAAATAAACCTAGGCTATTAAATCAATGTTTATAAGTATGGGGTTATATTTTGACTGGTTGTGGGAGTTTAAACACTACTGCAACTAAATAAGTGTACATATTGTAAATATAGCCCATACAATCGACTTAAAATTTTTCAATTTCTATTACTGAAGCATCACTGAAAAATAGCTTGCAATACGATAATGACACTTCTTTATCACTGAATAGCCGATTTCTGTTATTTATTTTTAAACATTTTACTAGATTGGTAACATCCCGTTTTATATTTTCTGAAACGACAAATTTCGAATTATGAGGTTTTGTGCAAATGACATAAGAGGCGATCACTTAATGTTTTTGAAAATTTCTCTGTAATCACTAGGTTAATACCGCTAAATACTTGAAATTTAGTATGAAGCTAGGGAATAGATTGATGAGAACAACTCCGAAAACTCGACAGACTTTTAGTTTACTTTCTATATTTGCAGAAAATTAAAGTAGACTTATGAGATCTACACGGTCCAAAATTTGTCAGTCTGTCTGTGTGTGAGTGTGTGAGTGTGATTGTGTATATTTGTCACACCCTATCAATTCAAACAAGACGAAACTGAATTAAACAAAATTTGATACAAAGGTAGCACTATAAAGAGCACCTCAGTCCATGTTTTATATTGCCGCCATATTTACAAAACCGTAATGGGGCCACTCAAATGGTCATAACTTATAATTAAATTACGACCAAACTAATCAGCGGAGCATGACTAAATTTGGTAAAAAAATACCTTCGTACGGGACGCGACTTGCGCCAAAACTACAAGATCATCACCCGTACCATTTCAGGATGGTGACCGTGTGAATTATGCAAGCTTTATAATGCATAACGTAGGACCCACCTGTTCCAATTATCGAACCGAGAATGGTTTAAATAGTTGTAAAGGACGTGGCTCGTTTGAAATTAAAAGTTTATACTGCTGAAGTGACTTTCAAATGCTGAGCCATCTCGGTTACAAGACAAGATGGCTGCTGATCTCTCGTTCTGACCTATATTTCATTAATTTGAGTATGTTGCATACAATATAACCTACTGATAGACATAATATAAATTTGTATGAAATGGATTATAATGAATATATATTCCAGTAAAGATATCGTTTAGTCCAAGTCATTAGTTGCTAAGACGATGTATGTAAATTGATTGATAACGTTAAACTTCGGTGGACACGTTTGGCTCTGTGGTAAAACATTGGTCTTTCACCCGGTCGGCCGGGGATCAAAACCTGTAAGAGTTATATGTTTTGTTTATTTGTTTCTTTATATTTAGATTAGGTACTGAGTCGTTACAAAATTGAGCATTTGTTGTGCATCTTGCAATTGAAAGTATATATTTATAAGTTCGCCATCGGATATGCACGAGTGAAATATACTAGCAACCAGGTGAACTATGCGTGTGCTAACCACGGCCTACTAGATGCGAGCTGCGCTCTATACTGGCCTTGACATTCCCAGTTAGTGAACCCATGCATACAGTGTAATTGAAATATGTCCCCTTGTTACCGATAGAGCGCACTCATACCCAAGGATAGGCGCGATTAAAAATTAGCTGCGCAGTAGGTTTATTAAATGTATTTCTCCCAGTAATACAGTACGTTTAGACGAACGAAGGTTTGTTTCATTTTCAATTATTGTAAGCAGTCAGTGTTAATATACCGAATCCCTACGTTGTTTGGAGTGTTTGCGGATGAAATTGAAAAATGCTGGGGTATGGTTTGAACGCCGCTGCTCAAATCAAGTGTGTCATACTGTTGTGTGTCCTTTTGCACTTCGAATAGGAAGAAAATAGGACGTGATAAAGACAAAGGGTTATAACTATACCCATACATTTAGGAGGAAGTAGGCTATATGTTATTTCCTGAACATCTTGTTTTAACATAAAATTGTTGATTTCAGGTCTATATTGGTTATATCCCCTTATTATTTTGTAAACTGCAAATGTTCAAAACATTTCCAGTCTTATTAGTTCTACGCAAATAGCGTAGCTTGTGATCACTTCTGGACTGTTGTTGAACAAACACAAATCATATTTGAATATGTTGGTTTATGTTCGGTATTATGGAGCTCTATCCAGCAATTAAAGGTCTTTCTTCCTATCTTTGTTTGTTTGCTTCGTTCTTTCTTTCTTTCTTTCTTTCTTTCTTTCTTTCTCTCTTTCTTTCTTTCTTTCTTTCTTTCTTTCTTTCTTTCTTTCTTTCTTTCTTCCTTTATAGAAAGGAAAGGTGGGTTAAAAGAGACGCATAGATAAAGGAATTCTATGTCCAGCAACTTTAATTAATGATGAATGCCTGTATGTAGTTTATGATTAAAAGGGGAGCTAAGAAATGTCATAAACAGAAGTGTTTATCATCTTTCTTAATATTTTAAGGGGAAATGTGTGCGTACAGTTTCGCAATCCAAGTATCCTTTTCGACTGAACGTTTCCACATCTTTGAATTGTATTAAAAAACTTTAATGATTTCTTTAAAATAACTAGGCATATACAGTACTCGAGGAGCTAAACACGGCACTTGATCTTGAACGTACTGAATATAGGTAGGAGAGTTTGAAATATTTAATTATGTAATGCATTCTTTGGGGATTACCATGCTCCTATAGTTTAAAGCCTTGGTTTCCCATTATTATGGACGTGTTTAGGGGCTTCGGTGGCATAGTTGGTATCATGCTGAGCTTCTATGCCCATGACCTCGGGTTCAAACACGGCCGAAGTCGTCAGATCTTTTAAGAGCGTTAAAATCCCTCAGTATGCCTTCCTTCGGAGGGGAAGTAAAACCGGCGGGACCATGTCATAGATTTATGGCATTTAAAAGAACTTTCCACTAACTAAAATTGTGTGAAGCTATATTTTTTTTAGGGTAGATTTTATTAACGATGTGTTAAGTTCCAACGTTCGTTGCCAGATGCCGGTTGCGGGGGCATCTAGTAGCCAAGTTCGCAGCTAGGTATCGTTGACGGTAGCATTTGGTAGCAAAAGTAGGAACTACTTGAAATTAATCGTCTGCAGTCCTTATCTGAATTACAGATAACACACAATAATACAGTCATCACATTTAACACCGGTTATCACACATATTCTACACACACCCAAAGTACACGGGGATAATGACCGCGTTGTCGCAGCCCCTAAACTGAGGAACCAACCAACTATTACGGACATGAAAATCCAATTCTTTTAATCCATAGGGTACTATTGCTATTTATTTTCAAGAGGTCTCTCTTTTTACTGTGCACAATTACTGTTATCACTGACAGTGAAATATCCGTTTCTCCTCTTCTTTTAAGAGCCTATGTGATGGACTTGCTCGTAAGAGGATTAGTTGTAACGACGTCAAGGGAGAGGGCTCTAAAACAATAGATACCATCACAATGTAAATCGCTTGCCTGCTTCCCGCTTTACTAAATAGTTATTCAGCTTGACTCTGGAAACAGCCTAGTGGCTACAGTGGAGAAACTGCTCTATTGACCGCCAACAATGAAGTGGAATAAGACGTACAGGGCGGGTCCTTGTGTTTTAAGACGTGTAATATTTCCGCACCTATTGTGTGAATTATGTGTTTGGTTAATCACACTGTAATACTGTAAGACATAAGCCTATTTACGTAAAAGTGGGAACGTTATATCTCAGCTGAACTCAGAATACGAATGTAAAACTTTAATCTCGATCTTCTTTTCAGTCGATCAACGCGAGTGTAACCATTTGTAATGATTTTACGAGTTACTGATAGTGGTGATTGACTTTCAAGTATATCAGTTAATCACATATCTTGACTAGTTGTGCTAGATTAATTACTACTGCAACTAAATAGGAGTGTACCGGGTGATTCAGCAGCCCCTTCCAATATCATTGCTGCAACCAAACTAACCCATGTTGACAGGAAGGTTGATATTTCTATGCTTGTAGTGCCTTAGTACCATGCGGACAGCTGCATCACACAGTAAATTGTAAAATATCTGAAGCAATACATTTAGACATAGATTTAATAGCCTACAGTAAGTGTAAAGGATCTGGTGATAATCGCTTGGAGATTGAAACTGGTCTTCCAAGTGTATTTATTAATCGCATGTAATTTTTTCAGGTTTAGGGAACCTTCCTTTACATTTGGGTGCAATGGTCTTGACCGACTGAAAATCAGTGAATTTTGATAAGTACAGTAGGGCAACACTGAAAAATAGCTTCCAACACGATAAACGTTAAGTCATATGCTGCCGCTTTAGTACATTTTATATGAAAACATAAATATGTTTGAATTTTTATCAATATTATGTTTTGCCTTATGAACACTCTTTTGCCTTTTTACAACAACTCTCTGCCTTGTCAACCTTTCAATTTTGGTTTTGCAACTGAGCTTTGCCATTGAAAACGTCTTTTAGGCCTTTGTTTAAAATTCTAACCGTACAGTTTTATCCGTAATTATATCATTTAATAAGGTTTCATTTTATTCGCATATTAAATCATTTAAATTAATAGTAATAATAACAATAAGAAAATCGTGGAGCCTTTAATACAATGGTAAGCAAGCACAAATTCATGGAACAACCTACAAAGAAAACTGGTAGGAACTGGTCCACAGAACGCAAGGTGCAACACAATATGAGAAGAGATTTTGGTAGGATAAGAAGGCAAAAACCATCAAGCCAACCAACAAGTTCAAATGCGTTCTTTAAATGGGCTTGAAGAGGGAGATGAAGAAATTCTTCTTCTTCTTTGTTTCGCCCAACTTTGGGGTACATGAAATCCATCACTTTTATTGGCCCAGTATTGCCTCATCCTTTGAGATCTTGCTTCCCTATCTTCGGCAGAGATGTGGATCGTACGCTTTTGTTTGAGAGGCACTTGGAACCGTTGTTTCTTATCATTGGTGACGGTTTTGGCTGTTTTGTCCATGAGCATGGTGTCTGTAATTTGGAGTTCCACGAGGTCTTTCTCGGTTTCCTTAACCCCAAGTGGTTTTGTTTTGTTATTACGAAAGTGGTCTAAGATCTTTTTTGTTAGTCTATTTGAATTCATTCGGAGGATGTGCCCATCAATTCGATGTTTTCTTATTTTGTCCGAGAGTTTTTCAGTCTTATGGTAAATAGTTTCGTTCCTGACATGGATTAATTTGTTGTTATGAAATTATCTTTGTTTCCTTGACCTTCAGCTTTTCAAGCGGTCCCTGGGTGGTGTGAGACAATTTTTCGGCTGCATATAAGGCTTCTGGGCTAACTACCGAGTTATAATGTTTTATCTTGGTATTCCAGGAGAGAGACTTCTTGTTATAAGTGTCCTTCGTAAATTGGAAGGCCAATTCAACTTTATTTCTCCTAGATTCCATTGCTTTTTTCTCTAGCGCATTCCAGCCGATCCATTCCCCAAGATACTTAAATTCTTTGACGATGTCTATGTATTGTTTGCCCTCTTGAAGCTTTTTTGGTGGTTTTTTATGCTCGTCATAATTTTGGTCTTTTCAACTGAGATGTTATTATTATTATTATTATTATTAAAATTATTATGATTGTTATTATTATTTTATTAGTGCAGCCAGTAGCCATTCATTTTATTTTCAGGACGGGTCAGAAATGGAATTTTGAAAAGAAGTTGTCCATAGACCTATTGAAAGAAACCGTCCCAGCATTTGCTTGGTGGTGAAAATGGCAAACCACTAAAAGCGCTCTCGGCCACAGTGGTCGGTTAATAATAAATTGATGATTGCGAATCAAGTTTTCATTATTTTCTGCCCCGAATGGCTTCCTATACCTACACTGTTTCAAGTTGTAAACCATACTTTTGAAGAGAGCTGTTTAGATTGCTGTTTGCATTATATTTTAGCCTTCATATCTGGTCCGAGCGCGTTAAAATATTATTATTTATCTTCAGATGTTCTTTCTTTTACTGTGTACAATTACTGTTATCGCCGGCAGAAGAATTCCCACTTCTCCTCTTCTTTAGCATTTTAAGTGCTCACGTGATGGACTTCCTCGTAAGAGGATTAGTTCTAATGACATCAAGAGGGCTAAAAACAACAGATACCATCGCTTTAAAAACACTCCCGCTTGCTTCCCGCTTTGCTAAACAGTCATTCAGCTTTACTCTTGAAGCAGCCAAATAGCTACAGTGTAGAAACTGCTCCATTGACCGCCGACAATGGGGCAGAGTAAGAAGTTCAAGAGAGTTAGCGCCCTGTGTTGTATGACGTGTAGAGTACAAATAGTCTGAAACAGTTAGTATATATAAATTCTGTGCATGAAGGCTCACACTGGAATACTGTAGGTTCATGCTCAGTTTAGCTCAGAATACGATTTCATAACTTCTAAACTCACCGTTGAAACAAATAGGAAATAAAACTCAGTAATTTGTCCAGGTTTATGCGGTGTCTTGTGTGTTGTTTGGCGTAGGAACACCAAGCTGGCTCATCAGCAGGCTCTTGGTGTCCGTGCCTGGATTAAATACATGGTAAGTTATTTCAAACCTCAGAGTGCCTACTTCAACCCCAAAGGCTAATAATTGCTGAGTTTTAATCCACTGGCCGTGAAAGCCAATATACCATGTTTTTGGAAGCCTTTATAGGGAGGTTAAGGCTTCTTGATCTTTTAGCTCTCGCAGTAAAGATGTGCAGGTGCGCTTCTTAAAGAAAGAGGTAGTGCGCAGTTCGCTACTCCTGTGGGGGTCCGGGCAGGAACACCAAGAGCCCGCTGATGAGCCAGCTTGGTGTTCCTAGGCGAAACCTCACACAAGACACGGCATAAATCTAGAACAAGAAGTTCCGGGACGAACTAAAGAGCCTACTTTTCTTAAAATCTAAGATTCATGCCCATCTACATAGACATATCTAGAATAATGACGAAATTAAGTTGATAATATCGAAATTTCTAATTTGTTCGAAATATACCTGGTATAATGTAGCCTAATAGAGCACTACATTTGGCAGCCCTGGTGACTGAATATATTCTTTGTTCCATCTCTTAAGGTACAGAATACAAACGTTGGTTGAAGTTCAATGGATAGCATGGACATTACATGCAGTTAGACATTGGATCTATCAGCGCGCGTAAAATCACGTTGGCAACAATGTCATGCATGTGTTGTTCAGAAATAGTCATAATATTATGATCTCTTGTTGTGCCAATTTTGGATGAAATCCATTTGTTAGTATAGAAGTTACATATATTTTAAAATTGGACCTATCAGCAGGCTTAGAGTCATGTTGGAAGCACTGTCGTATATTAGTTTATCCAAATTAATCTAGAATGTCTATACGTGTGCAAAGTTTAAAGCTGTTGGCTTACATACTTTCTAATATATTAATATTAGGGTAAAAAATAGAGACAGCATTTATTAACAGTTGGCAGCCCTGGTTGCTCTTAAAAATAAGCATCGTTATATCTGTTATGGTATACATAGCACATACGAAATTTGGTTGAAATCCAATTGATAGTATAGAAGTTACATGTATTTTTAAAATTGGTCCTATCAGCAGACTTAGAATCATGTTGGTAGCACTGACGTATATAAGTTACTCGAAATTAATATAGAATGTCAGGTACTATTAATACGTGTGCGTAGTTTAAAGCTGTTGGCTTGCATACTTTCTGATATATTGGAGTTTGGATAAGAAGATAGAGAGAGAACATTTATTAACAGTTGGCAGACCTGGTGGCTTTTAAGAATACGCCCAGTTGTAACTGTTTATGTGCACATAGTGCTCACGAAATTTGGTTGAAATCCAATTGATAGTGTAGAAGTTATATGCATTAAAATTGGACCAATCAGCAGGCGTAGAATCATTTTGGCAACGCTGGAAAGCATGGCCTACTAGAAATTAAACTGAAATATTATTTTCTATATGTGTGCCATCCAATTTTGGAATAGCTCCCATGCATAGTCTACCTTCCAAGATATCCAACATGGAGCTCAAATTTCAATTGCGGTTTTTCAGCAGTTGGTAGAACTGACATCAATTTCAAATATGGGCATGAGATATTCTGGTATAGATCTTCTTTCATATCAAATTTGGTTTCATTGCTGCAGCCGTTTAGGAGTTGATAGGGGTGGGGCACCACACACACACAGCCAGACAGACAGAAGGACAGACAGACAGACAGACATTTGCCCGGACCGATCTCATCAGCCTACTTTTTCTTCATTTTTTCAAATGTGAAAAGTAGGCTAAATATAAATGGTAGAGTTTTAATTCACTGGCTGTGGAAGACAATATACCAAATAGGAAGTACTCTATAGATCTACTGTAGGTTGATCTCATGAGAAAGCTACCTGTTGCAATGGGTACCAGGGTGTGACTTCCGGAAAATTGCGATATACTTCGCATTTCACTTCCCCCAGATCCCAAAACCACCGTCAGTTCAATTGTTTATATAAAATCCTTCCGAATGCCTTCCTTCGGAGGGAAAGTAAAGGTGGTAGGCCCATGTCATAAATTTATGGCATGTAAAAGAAACTACCACTGCAATAAATTGGTAGTGTGTAGCCAAATTTGTCGATTATTTGGTTAGAAACGCTCTTCAAGTTCCAACGTTCACAGCTAGGTGTCAGTGACAGTGGCATCTGGTAGCCAAAGTTGGAACTACTTATAATTTGAACTTTGCTGGGAGTCAATAAACATACCCTGTTATGGCCATTGACTGCAATTCATGTTATAATATATAAGTTAGGCTTCATACACATAAATTAGTCCTATAAACCATTAATTCTCTCGGCCGAGTTTGTTAATGGGCAAAGTCTGACTTTGAAAAAGTGATGGTTGGTTAGTTCCTCAGTTTAGGGGCCGTACTCCGTGGTTAAGGTGTATGTATTGAGAATCCTGTCTCATATTCATCGATTTGTTTCTTCTTACACAGTAGATTGTGCCTAGAATGATCTGGTCTGACGGCTGAAAAGGTGGTACGATTAGCATTGTCGGGATAATTTAAATTAGGTGTGCATATTTCCCGTGTCAGCAATCCTACAAAAGTGATTTCTTACTCCTATTGCAATTAAATAGACTGGTTAAAGCAGGTGCACATTCACATGTACGGGTTTGAATCTAGAAACTATAGTAGTATCAACCGTCTTGAATTTATTTTTCATATTTTATTTAGGAAAATGTCACCATGGTAAGTTATTTCAAACCTCCGAGTGCTTACTTCAACCCTAAAGACTAATAATTGCAGTTAGACTCCCTACTACTACTGCTACTACTACTACTACTACTACTTACAGCCACCATAATACATGAATTAGCTTATTTATTTATCTCCAGCCCATTAAAAGGTTGTAAAATGGTGGAGTTTGCCCCAAAAACTCCGACTCATAGAGGGAAACAGCATCGAGCATTAGCTTTTAATTGATAGCATTGTGGGTAAGCATTAGACTGAATAATATTAATATTAGGGCTGAATGGATTTCACATTTGAACATATGCTGTAACAATATATAATTTATTTCAATATCAATCAAAATATGGTGCAATAAACAATCTGAATGAATAACAACAATAATTGATATTAATCACAACCAGAAACACTTTAGATTTTTTGTTGAAAGAGTTCTTTAAACTTATCCACTTTGGATTTAAAATTATAATTAAAATGTCTTAAAAATGGATAATAAAAACACTTAAACTTATCTTGGTATAGATTTGTTGAAAGTATGTCCGTAGAGGATCCTTCCTCATAAGAAGGAATGCTGTGAAAACGAAGTAATGTGTTTACAAAGCGCAGCCTCCATAGGCAACCCACTCAACACACTTGAAGGTGAAATCACTTGGTAGTGAATTTTAACAGCTGGAGCTTGTTGACAAACAAGTTATGCGGTAACTGACAGTGGTGTGTAGTAGCCTTTGTTGACATACATTTTCTTGGAGTTTATCTGCGGCGAAGTACTCCTGTGGTTAATTTTGCTAATTTCCCTTGATGGATGTACGATGTTTCTTGCGGAGATTTGTGGAACACGTTGAATAATAGTGGCCTCAGAATATCTGCAGAGCGATAGCCTAGACATCTTAGCCGATGTGTAGATGCAGAGCGGCCATGAGAAGAGAAATCTCCCTTCTAAGCACGCTAGGTGAAATAATAATCATCTATCTTTAAATTGAAAATTAAACATTAAAAAGTCAATATTTTGTAGGTTTTACAGTAACTCTTTAGACAGAAGATGCAAACGTAGTCTGATTTAGCCAGTGGGGATCGGGACGGGGCAAAGAAGACAAGGAAGTTGTTACTTAATCGAAGTATGAGGTTACCGGTTGAGTAGGGGAGGGTGTCAGCTGTTATAGCCTATGCGAATAGCGGTGTTCGTCTTGTAAAACCAGTACGTAGCGAAATTGTGTTTGATGTTGTTGTTGTTGTTGTTGTTGTTGATTTTTGACATAAATGTTTAGGATATTTGAATTGGTAGTACGGCCTTGTAAATGTGGGAGTCATTGATAAACAAAATCAATCAATCATTCAATCAAAGGATAAACTAATTTCAATAATCAGCTCTGATGTGGAAGGATGTTTGAAATCGTATGTGAATGCGTTGTCTATCAAGCTTTGTCCTTCATACATGTCACTTGATCCTACCAAGATTTGAACCCAGGGATCTATGGCGAATGGCTAGGAAAGAACTATACTCATCACCATTAGGAGGGTTAAGGGATGAAATAACCTCAAGGTATACTCCTTACTGAGCTGAAGTTTAGACATCGGCCGTACAATGCAGCAGCCTAGTTCAAAACTCGGTTGATGCACAATGAAAGTTGTGAGGCCGGTTAGAGCGATCTCCAGTCTCCCGTGTCAATTTAATTCCGACAATACTTCATTATCAATCATTTATCATCGCCCCAAAGGAGAGTGACGGGGTAATGCTGTGTTATCAGCAGCTGGTATAATTACGGGGAACATCAGAGCCGCTGGTGTTCCGTTATTCGGGGTTTATAGAGGTAACCATAAGGGGTGTTCTGGGTTTTTATTTAGTGCAGGATTAATTTCGTCCATCAACCTGACTGCAGGCCTTAGTGGTCCAAACGGTTAGTCGTTGTCTTACTGAGTTCAAGTTCACGGGTTCAAATCCGGCTCAGGTCAGTGGCCTTTAAAAGAGTGTCTTAAAGAAATACTGTGACACAAAATTCCAACATCCCGTCGTCTGTTCAGAACTGGCATTCAAGACGGACGTACAATATTTGATGTTGTTTTATTTGAAAGGCTTGGCCATTGTAGTCATTTAGCCCCATGTAGTTGGGTGTGTGTAGAATTTGTTTGATAGTCTGTGTTTCTGTGGTAGCTGTAGTAGTATGTGTCAGTAGTGGTTTTGTAGCGGTTCTATACCCTCCACATCCACACCCTCCACACAAGATGGCAGCGGTGCGATATCTCTCGAACTCATGGTTGGATTTTAACAAATGAGGTGTTGTTGAACTCAGGCTGACACCCCCTTTCCAATGGACAACATATTTCCACCCCAAAAATAAAACCTACCCTACTAGGGGGTGAAATTGAATTTTTTAGAGAATCTCTCTTTCCAATTGCAACATGTGAGAGTTTGAATGCCGATATGGAATGTAACGTTGTTCTGCAAACCAATAATCAAAGAGGGGCATGTTAGGCCTTGAGGTGAGAGCCCCTGTTATTGTTGACGAGCCCCCTGCTGTCGGGCCCCTGTGGATGGGTTATTGTTGATAGGTCCTTGTGGACGAGTCCTTTTGGACAGGTCCTTGTGGACAGGTCCTTGTTGACAGGTCCTTGTGGACGAGTCCTTGTCCCTTTGGACTGATCCCTTTGGACCGGCCCCTTTGGCCTGATCCCTATGGACTGGCTCATGATTTTATTTAAATTATATTAAAGGGCCTAACTACATTTGTGTGTGTTGAACTGACGTTGTTCACTAACCCCCACTACTATAATGGGATAACGATATGAAAGGAAAGTGACGAAATACATGTGAACACGTGTGAGATGACCTTATTACCGTCCTCCTTGTGAAACAAGTCACATCCTGTTTTGGTTCATACGTGAGAAAATGCAAGTTCATGTGTAATATGACCTAACACACAAGTGTACACATGTGCACGTGCACGATAAGAGCTAACAAGTCACAACCTGTTTTGACAGTGGTGGGAATAAGGCTAGAGACATGTACAAGTAGTCAAATTACTCCGGCAGACAACCCCTTTCCTATGGATAACTTATTTCCACTCAAAAATAAAATCTACCCCTACTAGGGGGTGGAATAATAATTTTTAGGTAAAAGTCGCTTTCCATGTGCAACATGTGGGAGTTTGTATGCCAATATGAAATTAAACTCGTTCCACATAAAGTGCATGCATACAACTGAATGCCGCTATGATTTATCATTTTTGTTTTTTGTTTTACGAATGCGCAATTGGGGTTTTTGTAAGAGGGCGGGCTTTTTGAATAATGATTTATAGATACGTTTTTTTTACAAATTAACCAAAGATCCAAAAACTAATAGGTCATCGGCTTTTTAATATCTTATGAACTAAGAAAGCTAGGGACTTGTATGAGGGGTCGTTGGACTTGGGGTGACGCCCTGTTTTTGAATGTATTATTCATATTTTGTCAAAAGGGCCTAACTGCACTTTCGTTAATATCTCGCTAACTAATAATCACAGAGGGTCAAGTGAGGTGTCATAGGACTTAAAATGGCCAACCCCTCCCCATGACCAATGAATTTACCCAAAAAAACAGAATGGTCATTAACCTAAGATTTTATCAACTAATAATCAGAGAGGGACAAGTGAGGTGTCACAAGACTCAGGATGGCCAACCCTTTTCCATGACCAACGAATTTACCCAAAATACCCAAAACAGCAAGGTCATTAACCTAAGATTTTATCAACTAATAATCAGAGAGGGACAAGTGAGGTGTCACAAGACTCAGGATGGCCAACCGTTTTCCATGACCAACGAATTTACTCAAAATACCCAAAACAGCAAGGTCATTGACCTAAGATTTTATAAACTTATCAGTAGAGAGGGTCAAGTGAGGTGTCATAGGACTACGAATGGTTAACCCTTTCCCATGACCAATGAATTTACCTCAAAAATTCAAAACAGCAAGGTCATTGACCTGAGATTTTTATAAACTAATAATCGGATATCAACATGTGAGGTGTCATAGGACTTAGAATGGTCAACCCTTTCCCATGGCTAATGAATTTACCCCAAAATACCCAATACATCAAGGTCATCGACCTGAGATTTTATAAACTTATAATCGGATATGGACATGTGAAATGTTTACAGTGAGTGATGAAACATAGCTAGGTAGTGAAAGAATTATTGTAGGCTACATGTATGGTGACTGACAAATCTTTCACCATTGGAACTTGTTTTCAGATCAAACTGCAGTACAGAGAGAGTATAGGTTGTAGGTATGGGATAATAAATGACAAATGGTGTATACAAAATCTGATTTATCGATTCAAGAAATAAGAGTAGACAATCTTTAATTGAATGGTTAAAGAGGATAGCTAAAATCCAAAATGGTGACTACATTGAACTAAACTGAACCAAGTTGAATCAAACCCAACCAAACCGAACCAAACTTAATCAAAAACAAGCCAATAGTTTAAGTGTAAAACTTGTGGGTGAATGTGGTCATTGGTAATGTCAGAAGGGAAAGGGATAACGCTCTACCTATAGAGGGTAAGGTAAAGCTAGTGCATGATGCTAATGCACACACACAAGTACATGAACCACACACAACTATCCTATGCAGTTATTATGGGTTGACTGTTAAAACTTGCTCAGTGGTTACTGGGACAAGATGGTCGCTACACACAACAAGCTTTAAATACCTGAGGCTAATAATCTATACACACACTCACACACACTTGTTCTAAACTAAAACTGTCTTGCTGGCAGAGCTCACACAGTAGGTAAATGACAGAAATGCTTGGCTAACAGAAATACACAATCATTTTCGGTTGTCTAATGTTACCAGCTAAACATTACGTGCTATAGTAGTGAGCACATGTGCCTCTTTCACTAGAGATCTTAACTCGATTTCTAGCTCTAAGGCCTAGAACGAATCAAACTAAGAAAAAAGGGTATGGTGACGCAGTGGTTAAACTGTTAGCCTTTCACTAAGGTAGACTAGGGTTTGATTTTAGGTTAATATGCATGTCATAAACAAACAAATAAAAACAGAGATAATGTTTAAAACTGATTACACTTGTCTCATTTCAAATTATTACTTAGATTACAAATACAAACGTGGACTGGGTTTGACATACAGTTAATGCTTCCTTTGGATAATTGCATGGGCCAGTCCATAGGTACCAGTCCAAAGGGACCGGTCCAAAGGGATCAGCCAAAAGGACCTGTCCACAGGGACCCGTCAAAAATGACTCCATTCAAAAAGGGCCCTTCCAAAGGGGCTAGTCAACAGGGACCAGTCCAAAGGGACAAATCAACAGGGATCAATGAAAAGGCGGAAGCGCGTCATGTAAGTCGTTGCGCGCCGCCGCCGTGGGAACATAGGTGTTTATCACCAGTCTCCGGCAATGTTCGGGAGAGTAACCTTGAAAAGTAGCTGAAACTCGGTAGTCGAAGCATAGCTTGACCCGTTTCTTACCTATATGACAAGGTTAGGTTAGGTAAATTTAGGTTATGTTAGGTGAGCTGAGGTTAAGTCTTAAAATATTCCCTCTCTTATGTGTTCAAAGCCGATTCACCCTGAACAGTCAGCCAAAACTTTAAATATGTATTTATCATTACATAAAGAATTAAAGCAAACTTAATTAATTATGAATGGCGTTTTTTGTTACTGTTCAATGTAGACAGAATATATGCATTAAATGATAGACTCAACACAAAATGTTTTGATTGTTGACTTGCGTTATTGATAAATTGGTTTAATGTTAGGGGCAGTGCACACTTTCCATGTCGATAATTTATATAGGCTAGAAGGATGGTGTTGCAAACTTCTGATGTGTATTTCCAAATTTCCTGCATAGTCTATTTCATAGAATTTTCCTGTAACTTAAAAGTTCATGCTGATTTTGTCTTTGTGTTTGACATTGCAACTACAATGGTTGATTGGATATTCTTTGTCAACTTTCAAATCATGTAATTCATGTCAGATATGTTGGAATTTTTGTTCATGTGTGAAGCTATCAAGTACCGATACCTAATTGGTTACACAACTGTTTCATAATGAAAATCTTGATCTCTGATTCATTGGAGAACTGTTTACGCTTGTCTGAACCAAGACTAACTGACTACTCACTGCTAAGGTTTAGAAATTACATTTACTCAAATCACATTCTGGTAAAAAAGATCATGACTACTATAAACTGCTACCACTCTTCCACCACTTTGCTAACACTTTTCTACCATTTGACTCTCACTTTTGCTCTTACTTTAAACTGCACATACTACAAACTATCATTTTTATTATCGAGTTAACTTTACTAGAGATTAGTTTATGCTTAACAGTTGACATGGAAGTATCAACGACTAGCTATGGTAAGCCATGTGCTTACTATAAAGGATATGCATATATTGTAAAAAGAACTAATAAAAATGGAACTGTTATTTGGTGCTGTTCGAAACAACGATCTAAAAATTGTCGAGGAATGATTAAAACAAAAGGCTCCAACATACTTATTTCAATCGATCATCATTGTAAATCTCAAAATAATACTCATTTAAATGGACAAAATACTCTAACCAAGGTAAAAAAAGCAAGACCAAGAAAAAAATAGTGTGGCACAAGATAGTGCTCTGTTTGTTAAAGAGCATTTATTATCTCCTGAAAAAGACATGTTAGGACAGTCGTTAACGTCTAAGAAACCTCTAACACTATCAAAGACAACACAAACTATGCCAAAGGTTGTTGCATTGCAAGAAGAACAAAAAGGATTAGATAGTAATATAGATGATGATTATATTGATGATAATTATATTGATGATGATAACCATGATGATGATTATGATGATGATGATGAAGATAATGGTTTACACCCAAAAAAAATCATTTGTTAAATTTGTTTACTGGAACAATCCCAATAAGCTAATCCAGCGGCTTCAGTACTTGCATACCTGTAAACAGGCTGGTCATACTAAATATGAGGAAGAACTTTTGGATATAGAAAATGAGCTTCGTGATGCTAAAATTATAGTGTAATGAATCCATGTAACCGCTTAAACTATTTCTTATCAATACATGTAATATTTTCTACCACTTTGCTACCACTTTTCTAGTTTGCTACCACTTTTCTACCACTTTGCTACCACTTTTCTACTACTTTTCTGCCACTTTGCTACCACTTTTCTAGTTTGCTACCACTTTTCTACCACTTTGCTACCACTTTTCTACTACTTTTCTGCCACTTGTCTACCACTTTTCTAGTTTGCTACCACTTTTCTACCACTTTGCTACCACTTTTCTACTACTTTTCTGCCACTTTTCTACCACTTTTCTACCACTTTGCTACCACTTTGCTACCACTATGTTACCAATTGTCTACCACTTGTCTACCACTTTGCTACCACGTTTCTACCACTTTTCTATCACTTTTAACTGAACATATTAAATATAAAAGCCAACGCTAAATAATTCTATTACCAGAACAGAGATAACCTTTATAGTGTGCAAATCATACTAACAGGTTAGTTACTACTATGGAACTTACTACAACTAACCGAGGTAAACAACGTGTACTCTATAAAGGCTACTCTTATAACTATAGACGACAAAATGTAAAAGGAATAATATTCTGGCGATGCTCAAAACAGAGGTCAACAAGATGTCGAGACAATATGAAAAGTAGAAATAGTGTGGTTTTAAGTGTGAGTGATCATCAATGTAGTGCTCCAGACAAAACACTGATGGTGTTGGCAAAAAATCTTCAGAATGCTAATAAGTTAGTACAAGAGAAAGATGTTGCTACTCAAAATAGTGCATTGTTTGTTGAGCAACGTTTAACCCCTGTTGTAAAAGTTATGTTGTATCCATCTTCAACGCCTCAAGAGTCATCAACATCACAGACTATGCAAGAGGTAGTGTTGTTGTTGTTGTTTTAAGGGGATGAACTACAAAGTCATCTGCCTTGTTATGCAAGTGGATCGAAAAGGACTAGATAGTAATAGACAAAAGAGAGTTGTAGTTTGTATATAACTATTGTACAAGTACTTACATTAAATAAATAAACAAGATGTTCAGTAAAGAACATATAGCCTAATTTCTCCTAAATGCATGGGTATTGTTATAACTCTTTGTCCTTTTCAAGGAGTATGATTGAATGTTGGTTGTAGTAGCTTGTTGAAATACAACGTGCTATAGGGATATTAAACATGAATATGAGGTTCCCTTTGCTAGTGCTACCTCTGTACCAAATTTCGTTCCATTCGGTTTCACCGTGTTTGAATTAATAGGGAGAATCGATTTTGACACAAAGATGGCCGCCATCCGCAAACTATTAGGCGAATGACCTATTAGATTGGTCAAAGGATGCTCCCTCCATAAAGGTATGTAGTTGCAAAATTTGGTAGAGATCGGATGATTAGGTTAATCGTAATTTGATTTAAGCTTTGAACATTCGTGTGGCCGCCATTACGTTTCAGTCAAGATGGTGGCGATATAAATCATGACACTTAGGTGCCCTTTGCTAGTGCTACCTCTGTACCAAATTTCGTTCCATTCGGTTCCACCGTGTTCGAATTAATAGGGGGAATCAATTTTGACATAAAGATGGCCGCCACCCGCAAACTATTAGGCTAATAACCTATTAGATTGGTCAAAGGATGCTCCCTCCATAAAGGTATGTAGTTGCAAAATTTGGTACAGATCGGATGATTAGGTTAATCGTAATTTGATTTAAGCTTTGAACATTCGTGTGGCCGCCATTACGTTTCTGTCAAGATGGCGGCGATATAAAACATGACACTGAGGTGCCCTTTGCTAGTGCTACCTCTGTACCAAATTTCGTTCCATTTGGTTTCACCGTGTTTGAATTAATAGGGGGAATTGATTTTCACACAAAGATGGCCGCCATCCGCAAACTATTAGGCTTATGACCTAGTTATTTGGTCAATGGATGCTTCCTCTATAAAGGTATGTTGTTGCAAAATTTGGTAGAGATCGGATGATTAGGTTAATCGTAATTTGATTTAAGCTTTGAACATTTGTGTGGCCGCAATTACGTTTCCGTCAAGATGGCGGCGATATAAAACATGACACTGAGGTGCCTTTTGTTAGTACTACCTCTGTACCAAATTTCGTTCCATTCGGTTGCACCGTGTTCGAATTAATAGGGGGAATCGATTTTCACACAAAGATGGCCGCCATCCGCAAACTATTACGCTGATGACTTATTAGTTTGGTCAAAGGATGCTCCCCCCATAAAGGTATGTTGTTGCAAAATTTGGTAGAGATCGGATGATTAGGTTAGTCGTAATTTGATTTAAGCTTTGAACATTTGTGTGGCCGCCATTACGTTTCCGTCAAGATGGCGGCGATATAAAACATGACACTGAGGTGTCCTTTGCTAGTGTTATCTTTGTACCAAATTTCGTTCAATTCGCATTCACCGTGTTCGAATTGATAGGGGGGGGGGGACAGACATTCAGAGTACACACACTCACACACACACAGACACACACACACACACAGACACACACACAGACTCACACACACACATACACACACACAGACAGACACACTTTTTTCGACCTGTGTTGATCTCATAAGTCTACTTTCATTTTTTGCAAAAATCGAAAGTAGGCTAAAAATAGTGTATGGGTATTGTCTGTTTTTCTTAATTGCTATCCCTATGTCCCACTATTAATGCAATTGTTAACCATCAACAGTCTCTGACTATGTTCGCAAAGAGAGTGACCTTAAACAATACACTCTATCTATGGTTTGTGTACCGAGTACACAATAATACAGTGTGGTCAAGCCATGTTGAGGTAATAGTTATATCAGGTAAGGGATTCGAACCCTTGCTTTCTTGTACAGAAAATTTGAACTTAAGTCAAACACCATAACCACTCGGTCAACCTGACAGTTACTAATTTAATTATTTTTGTGGACTTGAGTGTTTATAAAACTTTTTCCAGTATACATTGACTAAACCACTTGTTTGTTTTGAAATATAGATTTTGTTTTGTTTGACCATAACATTGCAGTTATGGGTCTTGTGAACTGGGTGTTTAATATAGGGTTGAAGGCATTTTAAAATAATTTTAGAAAAGCTCTTAGGTATCGTGTCATGGGTTTTAGTAATGCATTACTGTTCGTTGACTAACATTTACCGTTACACAACATTATTTTGGTGAGCTCTACATGTTGTTGTTTGAGTCGTCAGTCTTTTGACTGGTTTGATGCAGATCTCCATCCCTCCCTGCCCTGAGCGGAACGTCTCATCTCTATATAACTACCACACCCTACATTCAAGGCTATCTGTTTAACATATTATAACCTTGGATCCTCCCTACAAGCTCTTGGGTTCAATTCCTAGATTGAACACAAACTCTTAAAAGTGGTGTGACAACTAAAACTATTCTACTCAGTCTCGAGTGGTTCAAATAAGTAGAGAGGGTTTGATTCACACCTCAACCATAGAGCACCATGTTCTTTTATTTTAAATAATGATAGCCATTTGTTCAATTTCACATTTCACACATTGCAATTTGCCAATTTTCCATTTGCATTTTTTAAAATGACAGTTTGATGTTTTTCAATTTCATGATATGGAAACATGGATTTTTCCATTTTCATATTTACACATTTGTCAATTTCCCATTTGCATATATTTTCTTAAATGTCCGTTTAAGGTTTTTAAATTTTGTCTATATGGAAACATGGATTTTCCATTTTGCTGTTTACAAATTTTTTATATATTTATTTTGTGTGTATGTTGAAAAACGATATTTCCAAAACAAGATTTTTTATTTTTCATTTTATGATTTTGTAAATGATTTTAATGTGAGTGCTTGACCATGGCAATAATACAGTCTATCTATGTGTTAGCGGAACCATAGAGGCTTATTACTACTGCAAGTAAGAATGTTTTACAAAAAACGGATATCTACCACTGCATTTGAAAAAACAAAACGATTGAAAAAAATCTATTTTCCATTCATATATAAGTGCTAATTCTCCCTCTCCCCACCCTACCTCACCGTATTTTCTCTGGTCAAACAACCAATGCTACCCACACACACACAAGCTTTCTATATATCTCTCTCTATATATATGTTTTCTCTTGTCCACGAGATAAAAATTATGGTTGCTGGATTGTATTCTGTACTGTTTATGCGACATACATTTGCCAGTTCATAAAACCGTTAGATATTTCTCTACACATAGCGATTTTACCACTGCTCTACCTACGCCTTTTGCTTGTTTGGCTTTCTTACAGTCTAGTATGTGATAGGAAGCATTAACTGTATGTCAAACCCAGTCCACGTTTGTATTTGTAATCTAAGTAATAATTTGAAATGAGACAAGTGTAATCAGTTTTAAACATTATCTCTGCTTTTATTTGTTTGTTTATGACATGCATATTAACCTAAAATCAAACCCTAGTCTACCTTAGTGAAAGGCTAACAGTTTAACCACTGCGTCACCATACCCTTTTTTCTTAGTTTGATTCGTTCTAGGCCTTAGAGCTAGAAATCGAGTTAAGATCTCTAGTGAAAGAGGCACATGTGCTCACTACTATAGCACGTAATGTTTAGCTGGTAACATTAGACAACCGAAAATGATTGTGTATTTCTGTTAGCCAAGCATTTCTGTCATTTACCTACTGTGTGAGCTCTGCCAGCAAGACAGTTTTAGTTTAGAACAAGTGTGTGTGAGTGTGTGTATAGATTATTAGCCTCAGGTATTTAAAGCTTGTTGTGTGTAGCGACCATCTTGTCCCAGTAACCACTGAGCAAGTTTTAACAGTCAACCCATAATAACTGCATAGGATAGTTGTGTGTGGTTCATGTACTTGTGTGTGTGCATTAGCATCATGCACTAGCTTTACCTTACCCTCTATAGGTAGAGCGTTATCCCTTTCCCTTCTGACATTACCAATTACCACATTCACCCACAAGTTTTACACTTAAACTATTGGCTTGTTTTTGATTAAGTTTGGTTCGGTTTGGTTGGGTTTGATTCAACTTGGTTCAGTTTAGTTCAATGTAGTCACTATTTTGGATTTTAGCTATCCTCTTTAACCATTCAATTAAAGATTGTCTACTCTTATTTCTTGAATCGATAAATCAGATTTTGTATACACCATTTGTCATTTATTATCCCATACCTACAACCTATACTCTCTCTGTACTGCAGTTTGATCTGAAAACCAGTTCCAATGGTGAAAGATTTGTCAGTCACCATACATGTAGCCTACAATAATTCTTTCACTACCTAGCTATGTTTCATCACTCACTGTAAACATTTCACATGTCCATATCCGATTATAAGTTTATAAAATCTCAGGTCGATGACCTTGATGTATTGGGTATTTTGGGGTGAATTCATTAGCCATGGGAAAGGGTTGACCATTCTAAGTCCTATGACACCTCACATGTTGATATCCGATTATTAGTTTATAAAAATCTCAGGTCAATGACCTTGCTGTTTTGAATTTTTAGAGGTAAATTCATTGGTCATGGGAAAGGGTTAACCATTCGTAGTCCTATGACACCTCACTTGACCCTCTCTACTGATAAGTTTATAAAATCTTAGGTCAATGACCTTGCTGTTTTGGGTATTTTGAGTAAATTCGTTGGTCATGGAAAACGGTTGGCCATCCTGAGTCTTGTGACACCTCACTTGTCCCTCTCTGATTATTAGTTGATAAAATCTTAGGTTAATGACCTTGCTGTTTGGGTATTTTGGGTAAATTCGTTGGTCATGGAAAAGGGTTGGCCATCCTGAGTCTTGTGACACCTCACTTGTCCCTCTCTGATTATTAGTTGATAAAATCTTAGGTTAATGACCATGCTGTTTTTTTGGGTAAATTCATTGGTCATGTGGAGGGGTTGGCCATTTTAAGTCCTATGACACCTCACTTGACCCTCTGTGATTATTAGTTAGCGAGATATTAACGAAAGTGCAGTTAGGCCCTTTTGACAAAAAAAATGAATAATACATTCAAAAACAGGGCGTCACCCCAAATCCAACGACCCCTCATACAAGTCCCTAGCTTTCTTAGTTCATATGATATTAAAAAGCCGATGACCTATTAGTTTTTGGATGTTTGGTTAATTTGTAAAAAAAAACATATCTATAAATCATTATTCAAAAAGCCCGCCCTCTTACAAAAACCCCAATTGCGCATTCGTAAAACAAAAAACAAAAATGATAAATCATAGCGGCATTCAGTTGTATGCATGCACTTTATGTGGAACGAGTTTAATTTCATATTGGCATACAAACTCCCACATGTTGCACATGGAAAGCGACTTTTACCTAAAAATTATTATTCCACCCACTAGTAGGGGTAGATTTTATTTTTGAGTGGAAATAACTTATCCATAGGAAAGGGGTTGTCTGTCGGAGTAATTTGACTACTTGTACATGTCTCTAGCCTTATTCCCACCACTGTCAAAACAGGTTGTGACTTGTTAGCTCTTATCGTGCACGTGCACATGTGTACACTTGTGTGTTAGGTCATATTACACATGAACTTGCATTTTCTCACGTATGAACCAAAACAGGATGTGACTTGTTTCACAAGGAGGACGGTAATAAGGTCATCTCACACGTGTTCACATGTATTTCGTCACTTTCCTTTCATATCGTTATCCCATTATAGTAGTGGGGGTTAGTGAACAACGTCAGTTCAACACACACAAATGTAGTTAGGCCCTTTAATATAATTTAAATAAAATCATGAGCCAGTCCATAGGGATCAGGCCAAAGGGGCCGGTCCAAAGGGATCAGTCCAAAGGGACAAGGACTCGTCCACAAGGACCTGTCAACAAGGACCTGTCCACAAGGACCTGTCCAAAAGGCCTCGTCCACAAGGACCTATCAACAATAACCCATCCACAGGGGCCCGACAGCAGGGGGCTCGTCAACAATAACAGGGGCTCTCACCTCAAGGCCTAACATGCCCCTCTTTGATTAATGGTTTGCAGAACAACGTTACATTCCATATCGGCATTCAAACTCTCACATGTTGCAATTGGAAAGAGAGATTCTCTAAAAAATTCAATTTCACCCTCTAGTAGGGGTAGGTTTTATTTTTGGGGTGGAAATATGTTGTTCATTGGAAAGGGGGTGTCAGCCCGAGTTCAACAACACCTCATTTGTTAAAATCCAACCATGAGTTCGAGAGATATCGCACCGCTGCCATCTTGTGTGTAGGGTGTGGAGGTGGAGGGTATAGAACCGCTACAAAACCACTACTTGTGTCGGATTATTAGACTGGGAAATGGGACAGGTGCCTCGAGACTTGAAGTAAGGTACTATCCCGGCATACTCGTATGCTTGGAGAGAGTGTGGTAAACCAGGGGTAAAATAGTTGTCAGTTTCGGGATTCAGACCTCAAATCTTCGGACTTGCTGCGATCGTGATAATAATAATAAATATTTGCTTTTCCAAAACATTGACCGACGATATTTGCGATTTAATTTTACCTACACTAATTAAAATACGATTAAGTTTCATGAAGATGTGTGCTTAGAATATCATCTTATGATAGCCAGGCTGTGTAGCTCAGGTAGTGGAGTGCTATCCTTCTCGAGGGTTCGATATAGGCTCAGTCATGTAATAAATGCCGATGGATTTAATGGCACGTACAAGAAATTCTGTGAACACAAAATGCCGGTAACTTGACATCCCTGAAAAACATAAAAATAGTGTGTCTAAAAACCTATTATTATTATTTATTTATTTATTTAGTATGTTTCGACCCATACAGGATCACATAAAAAAGTTATGATCTGTTGCTCTTATTTCTCTTGTTCTTCCAGAATTCTTTCATCATGTCGCTATGTTTAGCTCGACGTTCGTCAGTCCATTTTCCCCTAGGTCTGCTGGGCTTATCTTCTGATGCAGCTTCCCAAGTGTAGATCTTATGTCTGAAAGTTTTGCGGTCTTCGATATCTGTGGGTGTGATGTTGGCGTTATTGATATCAGTCTGGACTTGTTTAATCCAAACAGTTGTCGTCTTTAATTTTTGTGAGTACATCAATATTTTCTTTGTTAATCGGTTGTCATCTAGCCTCATAATGTGTGCATAAAATTTCAAGCGTCGTTTACGGAAATCGGTTTCAATATTTGAATATTTTTCTGTGATCTTGTGCGATTGTAAACGATATCCTTCATCTGTAAGTCTTGGGACAAGAATTTTTCGGATGATTTTCCTTTCAGCTTTCTTTATGTTTTCAAGATCCCCTTTATAATTGAGGTTTAAGGTCTCGCTGGCGTAGAGTGTTTCGGGTCTGATGACCGTCGCGTAATGTCGAATTTTAGTGTTAATGCTCATGCATTTTTTGTTGTAGATGTTTGCGGTTTTCCCATATGCTTTCCGCATTTTGAGTTCACGAGTTCTTTGTGCTATTCTTTCTGTGCCTGTAGGTTCAATAATTTCACCTAAGTATTTGAAATGATTAACCTTGTTGATTGAACCGTATTTTGTTTCCAAAGTTTGTGTTTCAATGTGTTTTGTAGCCATGAATTCAGTTTTTGTGAAGGAGATTTGCAACCCTACTTTCCCAGCACATTCTTTGAGGACTGCAATCTGGTGAATTGCCGTTTGTTCATCTCCGGAGAGGATTGCCAAATCATCAGCAAAAGCTAAGCATGTAACATTGATATTATCCTTCTGTCTTCCTAACACGACAGGTTTCCATATGTTGCGACTTTTAAATTCTTTTTCCCATTCTTTGATGACCTTATCGAGAACGATGTTGAACAGCAATGGAGAAAGTCCATCCCCCTGACTAACACCAGTTTTAATGGAAAAAGGTTGGGAGATCTCTCCAATGAATTTTACCTTGGAAATTGTGTCGGTTAAGGTTTGTTGGATGAGTCGTCTCGTCTTCGGATCGAGATGGTTTTCTTCGAGTACATTAAAAAGAGATTTTCGATCAATGGAGTCATAAGCCTTCTGAAAGTCGACAAATGTACAGATGGTTGGGAGATTTCATGTGGCTCGAAGTTTCAAGGTGGATTTCTGATTGAAGATTTGTTCGACGGCTGATCTGTTTGGTCTGAAGCCAGCCTGGTATTCACCGATGAGTGGCTCGAGTTGTTCTTGCGTGCGTTGTAAAATATTTATCTCCTTTCTTGTGGAGTGGGTGGATGAGTGCGCATTTCCATTCGTCCGGTAGTTTTTCACTTTGCCAAATAACCTGAATGATCTGTGTGATTTCCTGTAGTGATCGTGGTCCTAGATTTTTCAATAGTTCTGCGTTGATTCCGTCTTCTCCTGATGTCTTTCCGTTCTTGAGTTTTTTTGATGTGGTGATGGATTTCTTCTTGCGTTGGTGGTTTGGCTTCGGGTCGTATGTGTTCTGGGACTGTGTGTATAAATCGCTCAGGTGGTTCAGGACAATTGAGGAGATCAGAAAAATAACGTGCTAGTTCTTCACAGTTTTCTTGTTTCTTGAAAGTCAAATTTTGCGGTGTGTAACCTTTAATTCTGTTCCCGAAGTTTTATAAAAATCTCGACTGTTGTGATTCCTGAAGTCATCCTCGATTGACTGAAGTTGCTTAGTTATAAAATTTCGTTTAGTTGTCCTGATAATTTTGGTTGCCTGTTTGCGGACGCCGAGAAAGTGTTGTAAAGTTTGTGGAGATTTGTGGCTAATGTATTTTTGGAATGCGATTCGGCGATCAATAATGACTTGATCACAGTTGGAATCCCACCAGGGGTGTTTTGATTTCTTTTTTAGTGGAATCAGTTCTTTGGCTTTTCTGATAATTTTGCTGCAGAAGTCCGTCCAATTGTTCACTGGTTCTTTATCCCATTCTTCTGCGATTTTTGTTTCTTGAATTTTGGATGTGTCAAATTTTGGGATGTAATATATATTTTTATGAATCCTCTTAGGTGAAAATTTCATTTTGATTCTTGTGAGATAATGATCTGGATCAATGTTTGCCCTTCGTCGGACTTGAACGTCATGGATGGTTCTATAGTGTGCATGGGAGATGGCAACATGATCAATTTGGTATTCACCGAGATGTTGAATCGGAGATCGCCAAGTTTTCTGTTTTTGTGCAGGTTTCGTGAAATGCGTAGACATAACTTTGAGATTGAATTGATGACAAATGTCTACCAATCGTGTGCCATTGCTGTTTGTATTTTGGTGTGCAGAATTTTTGCCAATGATTTTTCGATATATTTTTTCTTTGCCAAGTTGGGCATTGAAATCTCCCACCTGGATTTTCATGTCATCTTGATGAATGTTACTCATAATTTTTTCCAGTTTTTTTCCAAAATTTTTCAACATTTTCATGATTTTTCTTGTTGTCGATGTTAGTAGGTGCATGAGCATTGACAAGAGTGTATTTCTTGTTGGCGCTCTGGATGCACATGGTCATAATTCGATCATTAACGGGTATGACTTCTTTGACATTGTTAATGATGGATTTGTGGACAAGAAAAGCCATTCCGAAGATTGGTGCACCTTCGCGACTGTCTGTAATGTTTTGCTCTTGAAAATGCGGTAATTTCCATAGTCCATAGTTTCGTTGTCAGTCATTCTAGTTTCTTGAAGAGCAAGAATGAGAATTTTTTGTCTGTCGATTTCTTGCGTGAGATTGTATAATTTTCCAATTTGAATTAGGGTAATAATGTTTAGTGTTCCAATGAATATTTTCTGTTTGTAGGGAAGGTGACCAGAGATCTACGACTCTCTCTGCTGCGTTTGCCTGGACTCCCCAGAATCCGAAAGTCCAGTTGCCGATTGTGGACGGGTGGATTGGGTACCACCTGGGGTAGAGTCGTGATTGCTTGCACAGTTCATGTTTGCTTGTACTTGATTTGTTTGGCCTGGTGAGTGCCAGGACCATATAGGACCAGAGGTAGTTGAGGCGTTTGGAACATCGTGTTTCCAGCCGAGCTCACTGAGCTAACAGACGCTGACCATTAGCCGCTGGATACCAGTACAGACACAAATGGATTTAAGTTGCATCAAAGCTAGTTCTTCCACCTTCTTCGCCGTTGGGAATTATTTTCCTCTTCCGCCGTTGTAGCTGTTGACCATCTTTGCATTTCCCCCAACACTGATCGGCTCGCCGACCTAGTTTCCCGCTGGGATTGGTTACCCAACCTTCCACTAGGTTGCTCGGCTTAACAGTGGCACCTCGGGTAGGTTACATGTTGGAGTTGGAGTGACAGAGGCTAGTTGGATTCACTTGGTGAATCCAATGTATCGCGCATATCACTCCCATTATGCCGCCATCATTATTATTATTATTATTACTATTATTATTATTATTATTATTATTATTGTAATTATTATTACTGTACAGTAGATGCATTGTCTTCGCACATAATTAGACCTTAAAGGTTCCGTTCATTAATTTACCATATCTGTAGGATTTGAATTTGATAATGCAGGTTTTGTACTATAGGATACCGTGTGTAGATCAATAAATGATTTACGCTGTGTCATCAGCTATAAGACTGGCTGAATCCGAAACAGATCTACCACCCCTTGTCCTCCCCGTGAGGAGTGATAGTCTTGGTTAGTGTATTTCATAGCTATTTACAGAGAGGTGATTCATCTTCAGACTCTTGTTACCTACATGTCAAAGCTTTGGAGAGGAGGCCAGGACCGACGATTTTTGTGATTTAATTTTACCTACACTCATTAAGATACGACAAATTTTCATGAAGATGTATGCTTAGAATACAATCTTATATCGCCAGTTAAAAGGAGTAGATGTATATCGATTACTTCCTGTATACAAAGTGCAATGAAAATGTATTCCAACAAGACTAATGTATCGTGTAAATAATTTCAGTCAAGTACGTGCAATAAATATTGTTGATTTGCTTAGCTTCCTCGCTTGAATTGAATCTCGAGCAGCGACCACATGACCCTTGATGGAGTAGGAATGGAATTGGGGCAGCCTAAGTGTGTTAGTAAAACACAATCAGAACATTGCTATCGGATAGGCTGCATCACACTCGTATTGGGGATAATCATGTGGAACTAATCGACGAGGAATGCGTGAGGGCCAATGTTATTAAGTGGATTCAGGATTAAGTATAATCGCACTCACCCTGGTGTGCTGGCTTGTATTCATCTGATCTTCTACCAACGCATCCATATATTGGGGATATTGTTGACCATTTCCCAACTGGGCTTCATCTCAGAGTTCAAATTCATGAGAGGTATTGTGCCCAACTCTAGGAATGGGTATTCCGAGTTTCAGACACCTAGATATCAAGGGAAAGGCTGTAGCCGCTTTTGAAAGTTCAGATATTTGAATATCGCGCTACATGGCTTCGAGAAGCATTTAGAAGAATTTTACCGATAGTTGGATGTCAAGTGACGTAGCGAGTAATAGCAGAGGTGGAGGCTATTTATTGATTAAATAGTTAACTATGGAGTAGAGACTTGAGACTGGGATCAGATTACTGGCACGGCCAAATGAAAGAGAATGCAATTAGTATCAAGTAAATCGGACCAGGGATTCAAGAGATATGAGGATTTCTAGATATCAGGCGATGACGCGTGACCCTGACCGTTTTGAATAAAAGCCAGCTGGAGGAGGCATGGTTAGCTCATTCTAACACAAGCACTTGGCAAGCAAGTTGCGTCTACGCTGAGCCAAGGCACATGGTTGCCGTATCTACGCAGAAGTTCTTTTCAAATCGTGATAGTCACGAGAAGTGCTGCGCAAACGAGTTGGAACTTAGTAAGTTTCTGGTGAGAAGAATCACTGAGGTGATTGATTTCTACAGACATTGGTGGAAATATTTATATTTCTAAAAGGACATATGCTAGACTTTGTCTAGAAAATAGTATTTTGTCACAGTCCAGTAGTAACTTAATACTTGGATGTTTAAATCCATTTCAAGTCAGTTTTCATTATTTGTAACTAGTTAACCACTTCGATCTGTCAGTACACTGAAGACTAGTCTATAACGGTGGCGTTCAATAGTCTACGCAAGGGAAACTGCAGGTTGCTTAGCGCATGGCAGATGGTGATATTAATAAACCATGCCCAGGGAACGATCTTCAGAACAGCCGTTAATTGCTTAGACTGTCAATGTTTTTCTTGTACTGATGAGATTACAGTGAGTTATGTTACAACTGACATATCTAATAAGAGATCACTTAGATCTGACCCTATTTCAACAAACTGTTATGGCTTTGATAGAAGCCCATATTAAAATGGAACCACAGTTTATTCAAACGTCAAAAGATACTACCACTATGTCTGACTAGACGATTTGTGGGTCTACAATGGCGGCCGATACAAGGATTATACGTGCTTGTCCGATAGGGCATGTCTACGGATAAATCTGGTACAGACCAGGTTTACTACGCTTCAAGACCATCAAGAAATGTAAGCCACATTTGAATTATATTATGCCTAGCTAATTGGAACAAACTATTTTTTCTGCAGATGACCAACACATTTTTTTCGTCATATTTAAAGCTTGCAATGATTTACGCAAGACTTGTTAGAGTTATTCTGAGCATTTTCAGCACTCAGAACAGTTTAGGATCGATGACCGAGCATTTCGAGCATTTATTTGAATTTTTCATATTTTAAGGAAACCACGGAAAACCCCGATGTAACTGTAAAAGTTAAATTTATTTTTGTTGAGGAATGGATATTTTTTCCATATTCGAAGGTTCGAACATGTGGATTCTCACATAATGAGATGATAATTAAACATATTTGAAATGATATAAATAATAATAATAATAATAATCCACTAATAATAATAATAATAATTTTCATAATTTTTCTAAATAATTCTTGGATATTATATTTTCTAATAATCATATGTATTGAGAAAGAGCCTACGAAGTAGTTTAAACATTTCTAGTTTGGAACAGGAGATTTTCCGAAGGAGAGTGGTTAGCGCAAGCCCGCATTCAACCAACATTTCAGTTCTGGTTGAACAGTTGATATTTGCAATGAGCAAAGTACATTTTTCATATAACACGGAGAGGCATGAAACGGGAAGCAAATGATATTTGTATCAAATAGGATATTTTTGTATTTATATAAAATCATGACGTAAATACACTCGAAAGTGAAATAAAGCTTTTCATAAGTATGGTAAATTCACGGGTTGAACTGAATGGTAAAATAAAATAAACTTATAAGTTTATTAATCTTCCAGTGTTGATAACAAGCAGAGGCTTGATTTATTGTATAAATTTTGGGAAGATGATTTATGTGTGTGGAGTAGTTGAAATGCCATTCCCAGGTGCACATGTTAAGTCGCAGGAATGAGAGGTTTTTTCGAGCATCAATCAAATAGCAGGTTCGATGGCTCAGGTTTATAGTAGGAGTATTGGAGCCACACATTTCGTCGTATGAATAACCCGAAGGTTATTTCTTTGAAACCATCAGTTCATATTTCAACCTTGTTTACGAATTCCATTTAGACTTTGATTTTGCTAGAACCCGGATTTGTCATGATAGTAGTTTATTCTTCTTCAGAGGAAGACCTTTGCCGTTGTTGTTGTAATATGGTGTTCTTACACAAATAATAGAATGGGCCACTGCCAATTAAAAATAATTCTTTAACCACGAATAATTTGAAGGATATTTTCAATCCTAGTGCCATGAACTAAATGAATTCATTATGAAACTACAATTCTTATTTCCGCATTCTGTCGAAGAATTGCAAGTTGTGAAAGTTACTAGAAATGGCCATAAATATAAATATTTTTTTCATAATGATTCCAAGTGGAAAATCTAATAGTTGAATGGTTCAACCATTTATTGATCAAGTTGATGATTCAGAAATCATGTATTTTGTTTGGAACTTGAAGTTCATAATCGAGTCACTTCTCGAATGTTTAATGTCAGAAGATCAATTAATTGTTGTTGTGCTTCGCACAGTTCTTCGATGCTATGCTCAATGGTCAAATACTTTTCAGATGTTATTAATATGTGTTAATAATTTGTGTTGCTACGATGATAATAATATTTTCGACGATATATTTTTGAAACTGGAAAAACAAGTGAAAGTTTAAGAAATTCTATAAACATTTATTCTACGAGTGTTAATATCATGTAAATAGTCAAACAGTGATCTACGTTATTTCCAGTATGGACAATTAATTTTGAACTGGAATGAAATATTAATAATTTTGGAACACAGTCCACAGGACTATTAATCGGACTTGTGTTTCCAAAAAGATTGTCAAATGTGTTTGGAAGATTTCTGTATATTGTGTGTAAATAAGAGTGTGGATCGCCACACGTGGATGATGCTGCTTTGAACATTCTTGCAGTCTGATTTTAACTTTAAAATAAACTGAGATAATTTTACCAGATGTGTTTCTCCCAATTAAATCTCCTTCTATCCTTATTGTTGCATTGAGCCAAAAATCAGTAAAGCATTTTTTTAAATTTGATGTCGTTTTTGCGATTTGCTTTAACCCATCTGGCGCTCCGGGATATTTTGACTCTCGTGCTGACTGATTATTGGTAAAATGCATATGTGGTCGTGCGGACTCCGGTCTAAACGGGCACATAAAATAAGATAGAGAGAGAAATGGCTTCGAACGTGGGTCCCGATTTAGACATGGTCAATCGCATGCCGATTTGAAATTGTGATAATTTTTATAGAAATATTTTGGGAGTTGAGAGATGTCTGGTTTGGATGAATAAATTAGTAGGAAACCCAATTAGTGGGGAAAATTAAAAATTTAACTTGGTTAATAATTAGAATGGGTTTGATTATTTTTGATAATGGCTTAACCATTAGGGCGTCAAGTAAATTCAGTAGTAAACGTTCGATGACTGGACATACACATTATTAGAATCCAGGTGGAGGATATTTGAGAACTTGCATATTTTTCTTGTGATATTGTGGTAAATGTAATTCGTAGTAGTAGAGAATTTTGTTTTTCCATCACGTCGATATTAGGACAAATCTCATTTTATTATAGTGTTCCAATTAGCTATTCATATTTCTTGTTCTAGTTATAAGCTTGTGTTTGCCACTGTTGTATACCCCTAAATTTTGAATAATAATTGAAATAATGGAAGAAATGATGAGGATGATGAGGAGTTTGGAGGAGAGTTCGAAAGAGGCTGGACTGCGTGTAGCAGCCATTATGAAAGAAAATACTGATGCTTTGGAAAATAAACTTAAAGAAAATTCTGATAAACTTAAAGAAAGTTTAAACGATAAACTTAAAGAAAATTCTGATTCTTTAGAAAGTAAACTTAAAGAAAATTCTGATTCGTTAGAAAATAAACTTAAAGAAAGTTCTGATTCTTTAAAAGATAACTTGAAGGAAAGTTTATAGAATAAACTTAAAGAAAATTCTGATTCTTTAGAAAATAAACTTAAAGAAAATTTAGAAAATAAACTTAAAGAAAGTTCTGAGTCTTTAAAGGGTAATTTGAAAGAAAATTTAAATAGTAAATTTAATTCAATGGAAAGTAAATTTAAAGAAAATTCTGAAATTTTGAAAATGACACTTGAAAGCAAAATGAATAAATTATGCGATAAAACACATGAGCTCGAAACTTCATTAGCTACTAACGCTAGTTTAATGGACGATAAATTTCGCGATGCCGATCTTCGATCTCAAAGCTTAGCTGATAGGATAGAACATGGTCTTAGGAAAGTTGGTGAAGACATGGTCAAACTGGAAGTCAGAGTGAAGAAGGAGAGTAACGAGATGGGAATTCTAGTTGTTCAACGTTTAACGGAACAATTCAAAGAACTTGTCATGGGAGAAATAAGAGAAGGTGTGATTAGTGAATTGCAAACTGAAATTAAAACCACAGTTGTCAATGAAATTAAAGACACACTCAAGCTGGAGAACCAAGGGGGAATCAAGGAGATTAGGGAATCTTTGTCATCCCATATTGAAGTAATTGCCAAGGATATCCAAGCAACTCAGAAGGACATATCAGATATGACAGGGTCATTGAAAAGTCATGAGGCTGTTATGAACCAGATATCCATTGATGTTAAAGACAATTGTAAAGAAACTGAAGCAATTAAGAAGATGGCAGAAGAAAACCAGAAGGAACTTGAGGCTATGAAAAGTCAAATCAAGGATGAGAAACAGTCTGATCATCTGTTGAAAATGCCAAATGTAAGGGGAAAGGAACAGATACAGATAAATCTAGGAGAAGCTAGAGAGACTGAAAGACAGGATGAGGTCAGGACAGTATTTCAATCCAACCCCATAACTGTATTTAAGAATATAGAAGATAAGCCTTCTAAATTTTCAGGGCGAGATTCTGTGACACCCGTGGAATTTTTGAGAGAAGCAGGTGATTACCTGAAAGATTCTAAGATCCCTAAAGAAAGACAGATCCGAGTGATAGGGAAGTTCTTGGAAGGTCCTGCACTTCTTTGGTTTAGAGCATTTAGATCCACTCTAACCACTTTTGAGGAGTTTTCTCGTGGGCTATTGAAGAAGTTTTGGTCCCCTGAAACCCAACAGCAAGTTAGAGCAGAGTTATATTCGAAGAGATTCTCGACGTCACAACCTACTCGATACTCTACGTACTTTTCTGGACAGCTGTCTAAACTTCAACATTTAGATCCGCCAATGCCAGATAACGAGTTGATTACTGCATTGATACGTCAATTTCCAGCAGACGTCCAGAGGACTTTGATCGCTGCTGATATCTATAATATGGAACAATTTGATGAAGTATTACAGAAGCTGGATCATACAAACGCTCAATTCTTTCATCAGAAGGGAGGAAAGAGTAACAACGCTGTGTATGCTGTTATGGCTGATAGTTATTCTCAAACACCTCGAGAGATTCGAGAGGAGCGAGAAGAGAAATCGCCGAGGGAAGATTCCAATAAGAGAGGATGGAACCAGTAAAGTAACAGATACAGTTACAAACCATATGCGAGACCTGATGGTGGTAATCGATACAACACTCGATGGAGAAGACCACGAGATAGTCAAGGAAGGTACCAGGAAAGAAGATATTATGGTAGAAATAACTACAATAATAGAGGGAATGTAGATACTCGTCAGTCCAATGAAGAGTTTAACAAGGAGACGAGGAAAAATTTAGAAGCAAGACACCAAGATAACTTGCAATTTGTGGAGCAGAGGCTCAACGATCCAGGTCCATCGGGAACACAACAATCCCGGGGGAATGGTAATGAAAAAAAAAACTTCGAATTCACAGTAGAAGATAGAATTTTGAATACTTTCACTTCCAGAATTATTAAATGGCAAGCAGTGGATGATGATTTAATTCAACAGAATGACGAACGAAAAGAAATGGGTACCAGAATTAGAATGCCGATCATATCATGCGAAGTATTTGGTATGCCTGTCGATACTTTGATCGATACTGGGGCTATGCTTTGTCTGGTGAGTGAGAAGCTTTATATTCTGTGGAAGCTCAAAGAGAATTTAGAGGAAATTCCAGTATCAGGAATTAAGATCCAAGGAATAATACCCAATAAAATATCTCTGTGCAAAACACAATTATACTTATGTATTACGAATGGAGGACATGATTTCCGACATGTATTTGTTGTAATGAAGGACATGGCTTTTGACATGATATTGGGAGCAGATTTCATTCAGAAATATCAAGCAGTGATAGATATGAAGACAGAGACGATTAGATTCAAGAATACCGAAGAGATTAACTTCGAGGGAAAGGAAGAAGAAGACATCGAGGGAGATGCTCAATGGTCTCTGATTTTTCATGAAGCTGAAGGAAGAGAAGTCTACACTGAGAAGGAGTCCCCAGAGCTAGGGAAGATTTTGAATATTGTGGAAGTAAACAATAATGGAAGCTATGAAGTAGCTAATACACGAACTGGTAACATCGTGGGAACTTATAATGCATCGAATTTGAAGATCTATTATTCAAGAACCAGATGATTTAATGTGTAAATAGGAAAAATAAAAATTTTTCAATTTTTATTTTTTGCTAGGTGTGGGGTGGATGTGCCCAACTCTAGGAATGGGTATTCCGAGTTTCAGACACCTAGATATCAAGGGAAAGGCTGTAGCCGCTTTTGAAAGTTCAGATATTTGAATATCGCGCTACATGGCTTCGAGAAGCATTTAGAAGAATTTTACCGATAGTTGGATGTCAAGTGACGTAGCGAGTAATAGCAGAGGTGGAGGCTATTTATTGATTAAATAGTTAACTATGGAGTAGAGACTTGAGACTGGGATCAGATTACTGGCACGGCCAAATGAAAGAGAATGCAATTAGTATCAAGTAAATCGGACCAGGGATTCAAGAGATATGAGGATTTCTAGATATCAGGCGATGACGCGTGACCCTGACCGTTTTGAATAAAAGCCAGCTGGAGGAGGCATGGTTAGCTCATTCTAACACAAGCACTTGGCAAGCAAGTTGCGTCTACGCTGAGCCAAGGCACATGGTTGCCGTATCTACGCAGAAGTTCTTTTCAAATCGTGATAGTCACGAGAAGTGCTGCGCAAACGAGTTGGAACTTAGTAAGTTTCTGGTGAGGAGAATCACTGAGGTGATTGATTTCTACAGACATTGGTGGAAATATTTATATTTCTAAAAGGACATATGCTAGACTTTGTCTAGAAAATAGTATTTTGTCACAGTCCAGTAGTAACTTAATACTTGGATGTTTAAATCCATTTCAAGTCAGTTTTCATTATTTGTAACTAGTTAACCACTTCGATCTGTCAGTACACTGAAGACTAGTCTATAACGGTGGCGTTCAATAGTCTACGCAAGGGAAACTGCAGGTTGCTTAGCGCATGGCAGATGGTGATATTAATAAACCATGCCCAGGGAACGATCTTCAGAACAGCCGTTAATTGCTTAGACTGTCAATGTTTTTCTTGTACTGATGAGATTACAGTGAGTTATGTTACAACTGACATATCTAATAAGAGATCACTTAGATCTGACCCTATTTCAACAAACTGTTATGGCTTTGATAGAAGCCCATATTAAAATGGAACCACAGTTTATTCAAACGTCAAAAGATACTACCACTATGTCTGACTAGACGATTTGTGGGTCTACAATGGCGGCCGATACAAGGATTATACGTGCTTGTCCGATAGGGCATGTCTACGGATAAATCTGGTACAGACCAGGTTTACTACGCTTCAAGACCATCAAGAAATGTAAGCCACATTTGAATTATATTATGCCTAGCTAATTGGAACAAACTATTTTTTTCTGCAGATGACCAACACATTTTTTCGTCATATTTAAAGCTTGCAATGATTTACGCAAGACTTGTTAGAGTTATTCTGAGCATTTTCAGCACTCAGAACAGTTTAGGATCGATGACCGAGCATTTCGAGCATTTATTTGAATTTTTCATATTTTAAGGAAACCACGGAAAACCCCGATGTAACTGTAAAAGTTAAATTTATTTTTGTTGAGGAATGGATATTTTTTCCATATTCGAAGGTTCGAACATGTGGATTCTCACATAATGAGATGATAATTAAACATATTTGAAATGATATAAATAATAATAATAATAATAATCCACTAATAATAATAATAATAATTTTCATAATTTTTCTAAATAATTCTTGGATATTATATTTTCTAATAATCATATGTATTTAGAAAGAGCCTACGAAGTAGTTTAAACATTTCTAGTTTGGAACAGGAGATTTTCCGAAGGAGAGTGGTTAGCGCAAGCCCGCATTCAACCAACATTTCAGTTCTGGTTGAACAGTTGATATTTGCAATGAGCAAAGTACATTTTTCATATAACACGGAGAGGCATGAAACGGGAAGCAAATTATATTTGTATCAAATAGGATATTTTTGTATTTATATAAAATCATGACGTAAATACACTCGAAAGTGAAATAAAGCTTTTCATAAGTATGGTAAATTCACGGGTTGAACTGAATGGTAAAATAAAATAAACTTGTAAGTTTATTAATCTTCCAGTGTTGATAACAAGCAGAGGCTTGATTTATTGTATAAATTTTGGGAAGATAATTTATGTGTGTGGAGTAGTTGAAATGCCATTCCCAGGTGCGCATGTTAAGTCGCAGGAATGAGAGGTTTTTTCGAGCATCAATCAAATAGCAGGTTCGATGGCTCAGGTTTATAGTAGGAGTATTGGAGCCACACATTTCGTCGTATGAATAACCCGAAGGTTATTTCTTTGAAACCATCAGTTCTTATTTCAACCTTGTTTACGAATTCCATTTAGACTTTGATTTTGCTAGAACCCGGATTTGTCATGATAGTAGTTTATTCTTCTTCAGAGGAAGACCTTTGCCGTTGTTGTTGTAATATGGTGTTCTTACACAAATAATAGAATGGGCCACTGCCAATTAAAAATAATTCTTTAACCACGAATAATTTGAAGGATATTTTCAATCCTAGTGCCATGAACTAAATGAATTCATTATGAAACTACAATTCTTATTTCCGCATTCTGTCGAAGAATTGCAAGTTGTGAAAGTTACTAGAAATGGCCATAAATATAAATATTTTTTTCATAATGATTCCAAGTGGAAAATCTAATAGTTGAATGGTTCAACCATTTATTGATCAAGTTGATGATTCAGAAATCATGTATTTTGTTTGGAACTTGAAGTTCATAATCGAGTCACTTCTCGAATGTTTAATGTCAGAAGATCAATTAATTGTTGTTGTGCTTCGCACAGTTCTTCGATGCTATGCTCAATGGTCAAATACTTTTCAGATGTTATTAATATGTGTTAATAATTTGTGTTGCTACGATGATAATAATATTTTCGACGATATATTTTTGAAACTGGAAAAACAAGTGAAAGTTTAAGAAATTCTATAAACATTTATTCTACGAGTGTTAATATCATGTAAATAGTCAAACAGTGATCTACGTTATTTCCATTATGGACAATTAATTTTGAACTGGAATTAAATATTAATAATTTTGGAACACAGTCCACAGGACTATTAATCGGACTTGTGTTTCCAAAAAGATTGTCAAATGTGTTTGGAAGATTTCTGTATATTGTGTGTAAATAAGAGTGTGGATCGCCACACGTGGATGATGCTGCTTTGAGCATTCTTGCAGTCAGATTTTAACTTTAAAATAAACTGAGATAATTTTACCAGATGTGTTTCTCCCAATTAAATCTCCTTCTATCCTTATTGTTGCATTGAGCCAAAAATCAGTAAAGCATTTTTTTTAATTTGATGTCGTTTTTGCGATTTGCTTTAACCCATCTGGCGCTCCGGGATATTTTGACTCTCGTGCTGACTGATTATTGGTAAAATGCATATGTGGTCGTGCGGACTCCGGTCTAAACGGGCACAGTATCTCTAAAAAGTATCACTTGAGTATGTATATAATATTTCACATTGGCAATAAATGTGAAATACTATCAAATGACACGAAATAAAGTGCGCCTTGCAATACAGTATATATAGAATGCACACTTATGTGTTAACAGTAAACAGAAAAGTTTATTATTGAAATTCCATTCTGATGGTTCTTTACCAACACATTTACTCCCAGTAAAATTTATACTCCATCAGCAGCCAACATTCAGGAGACTGGACAGGGTATATAGAAAAAGAAGCAGAAGAAGTAGAAGAAGAAGAAGAAGAAAAAGCTATAGGAGTTATTCCAAATATAAGTGTCGTTATTTTATTTCACAGACGAGGTATATTACAAAGTGTGAAAATGCATTTTGTATCAAACGATAAACTATTTTTTCTCCCAGTCTCCACTGGCACGGTACATTAATTGCACCGTGAGATCGATATCAAGAAGCCCTCCTGGTAAAATTCAGTGCATAGCGATTTCAGGAAGTTCAATATCCAGGGTGATATTCGAAGGTATTTTGTTATAGGGGAGATACACTCGCCTATTGTCCTAAATGTTCCATACATTGGAATGATACTCTATTTGGTAAGTTTGAGATAGGCCTACAGCCCTCTAAGCAATAAGCGACAGGCCCTCTCCTCAAACTTTGCTTCACGTTCCGCAGACTTCCTAACAGTGATCTTCCAGGTTCTCAACGCGATTGAAAAAGGTCACTTCGGAAGCAATGGAGACGTGCAACAGGCTGTAAAGAACATGATAAGTCACGAACGATAGGAAATCATAAACTCACCAAATCAGCATTTTTTCAACTTGAGAAACAAGTGGCATAAATAGGATTATCAGTAATCCTTCAGCCACCACCATGTATTACCACACGACAGAGCAGATCATAAGAAGCGTCTTCTTCGGTTAAGGTATCACTGGAACGTTTTGCCAGCAGGAACGTTTTTAAATTCAGCCCATTATGTCAACAAAACACTTTTTTAAATGTATGTATTTGTTTATATATTTATGTATCTATGTATTTATGTATTCAGTCATGTATTTATGTATTCATGTATTTATTTAATTATTTATTTATTTTATTTATGTATTTACTTATTTATTTATTTATTTATTTATTTATCAGCTGTTATGCACGGCGTTTCTCGGGATCGTATATTTTCTCGCTGTGTCGTATTGAGTGCAACCCGGAGGAGGATCTTTTTCATAATGAGGTCTGGCTGCGTGGATCAGGGGTAACGTTCTCGCTTGCTGAGCCCGAGGTTGCAGGTTCGAAACCTGGCGCAGTCAACTGGCATTTGATGGTGCGCAAATGCGAGGGAGCCGTGTCAGTACATTTACTGGCACGTTAAAGATCCCCTTCGGAGCAAAATTCCGGCACCCCGGCGTCTCTAAAAGCCAGTGTAGTTAAAAGGGACGTAAAACCAATAACATAATTATTATTATTTTCATAATGAGCAACATTATTGCCACTCAAAGCCCTTGTACATGATTTTTCTGTGATCAAAATTTGTGCTGAAGTTGTTAAGTATGTGAGTACGACGGCTCTTTACTGCTTGTAGCTTATAATAATTTATTCCCGAAATTTCGCTAATATAACTGAATATTTAAGGAGCCTATTTTAGTCTTTGTATGCATTATTAACCTAACTGTCACGTTTTAAAGGCCAATAAATTTATTTTTCTTAATTGTGTTAGCCTTGCATGTTTTGTCGAACAGCAACATTTCAAGAAGATAATGGTAGTACGCAGATCAACGCTTAGAATCTCAGCTTCATAATAATATATGCATTTGATTAGGAAATAACGAATACCAAAAAGAAAATACATAATACATATCATCTAAAAATCTATATATACAATCACACTTACAAATAATTACTCATACGAGTGCAGAGACGCCTAGTGGCCGCGAGACAAACTAACACTATTCAGTATCACCCAGATGACCCAATCTGGAGGTGAAAACCATACACCAAAAGAAACCAGGTTCTATACGATGACGAAATTTGGCGACAGAAATTAGAGGATTAATAACAAATCAATTCTGAAACTACATTTACCAAACTGTGAAACAGATAGACGACAGTGTCAACACTTTCTGTACCAACAGTGTCACCACCTGTATAAAAGACGGTATGGAATCTGTCCCTAAAATAGAAAAAATCAAATAAAGTATGCATAAAAGCCAGAAAAGCAAAATTATTTCTGCTCATACTGTAAAATCATGAACGCTCACCAATGCTGTAAGTCCCCATCCCCGTGATGACCCTCTAAAATAAAATTGAAAAGAATGTGGGGCATGAAAATTCAGTATTTTAGCCTCCAATTTACAACTTGTTAAATTAATTGGATTTTTTTTTTTTAGATACACGAAGTAATAAGAATAATCTTACCGTATGGAGCTACGAAAGATCTTTCGTGCGACATATCATACGAGTAAGTCGAAGGAAAATTTGATAGGTCACCCCTTGTTCCCCTTAAGCGAATTGTATGTATTGTTGAATTGTACATCCCAAGTTGATTTTCGGATGTTATTATAACAATTTGAAAATTTTGAACGAAGTAATTTGAGTCGTTTTCAATTGCTGGGGAACTGACAGACAGAAGGAAAAAGGTACGATTTTACATAGAGATTTATTTATTTATTTACTATAACAGGGAATTTCTATTTTTTCAAATAAATTTTACAATAATAATAATAATAATAATATCGTGTGGCCTCGGGTGCCGGGTGCAAGCTTTGTTAATTGACACCCTGAGGGCAGCTTGCGTGTCGAATTTAATGCTCCTTTGAGCGCTATGAATGTCAAGGAGGTTAGATAGCCTATCTAAGCTCCTTGGCGCTATACCGCTTTCTAGTAGAGAAATGAGGAACTTTGTGATAGCGGAAAATCCCGAGATTAATTTTGCCATTATGAACTCGGCCTACTGAATTCAAATGGGTTCTTTAACATGCCAACAACGTATGACATGAGTATCGTGATTTTTGTCGCCTTTCAAAAATCACTTACCATGGCCAGGAGTGAACCTGCAATCTTGGGGGTTGGTAGTCCGACACTATAACCACTCACCCACCGTGGTAAGCAATTTTACTATGAAACTAATGTATGTCCCTAAATTTGCGAGCAAGCCATAACAAGTGCCAGAATTGCGATATTGCGATGTACAGTACTACAGCTATCGTGCATGGTTATAACAAAATATAGACTGTTTCAAGCTCATATAGTGTCTGCGTTATCATTACACCATTTTTTTTTTTCATGGATTCTTTTCAATTCTACTAGCCATTGTAGGTAACGCGGTAACGCGTTAACACCATTAAGTCATATGCATGGTGTATCATCAATTATTATTATTACTAGCAACCCGCCCGGCTTCGCCCGGGAACAGTTATGAATGTGCAAGGAATTCCTGTCAGACGTAATTTAAGAATGGCGAGGTGCATGAGACACTAATTCTCCTTCCGTCCAAACTAAAAACACTTATAGTAGGCGATGTATCGAAGCTAGAGATATGCTCTCGCGGACTTTTTTGTAGAATGTTTCATGCTGAACAATTATTACACTCATAGTCTATTGATATTTTAACGGTTTGTCCAGCGTAAGCTGAAAAAGCGCACGGACGCCAGGTTCTTTCGACCTTTTCACTGAAATCGTTTCTGCTTGGCTCCCTGTGATCATAAATACATTATTTTCTACAGAAATCTTCCTTAAGATTACCTTTACAGAATGGTGAAAGCCGCATCAAAATCCATCCAGTGGTTTTCGAGATTACCCGTGACATCCAAGAATCGGGGACTTTGTTTTATAATAAGTAGAGATATCTATCCGCACGAGGATGGCATCTTCCAGAAGAAAAATGCGCGGTGCATGAATGGTACGAGGAAAATCATAACAACGTGCTTCCTATGAATTGGCCCCCTAGCTACCCGATCATCATTCTTTAGAGCAACTTAGGGATGTGAGGTCTTTAGATTTATGTTTCCGTAAACAATCTAAATCAAGTCTCTATGCATTGATATCAAGAATATATGGTGTCAGACCTTTTAGATGCATGTTAGCACCTAGTAGAATATCTGCCACGACTTGCCAAAGGCTTTCACAGCGCAAATCTTGGATCAAAAAAGCTTTAACTTGGTGAGAATTCATCCTACTATCACTTACAATCCGTGTATAATGTTACTAGCTACTAAAATCTGAGCGTCTGTATATTTGGCTTGATGAACTCAAACAGTCAGTAATAGTGAATATGATAGGTACCGTGACTGTACCTAGTTCGTTAGAGCCCTGATTATGAAATGCTTACCAAGTTGTGGAATAGCTGTGATGGGGAAGCCAGTGTGAGTTTACTTGTGTTGGAAGTTGAGAATCAATGCTGTCAAAGTTGCTATTTACCATCGTCAACGAGAAGTCTTCAACACCTGCACTTCATCGATTGGGGAGGGTACAGTCTGAGAAGAATTTGCCTCAAATCGTCTTTTAGGATCACTGAAATGGCCAATTAGGTTCTTAATAAAATGTATTTGCTAGTTTTCTGATGTATAAAACGATACTGGCATGAATATATGAAAGTTGTTCGAAAGGAAGGATGTTCGAAAGTATTTAACCAGACTTTCACAATTTTAAAACAAAGTTGCTGTCTATACATGTGAACAGGCTAGGGGCGTTCTGATATCAATAGGCTGCTGTATTTCCACGTGAGTGAAATATGGCGTTAAATATGTGTTATTTCACCGTCATCGGTCTAGTGCTACTCTGCGTGTTGAGATGTTTGTCTCAAATACCATTCATTTGATTCCTTGCTCGGGAAATACACGATTATTTTTGGCATGTGTGGTCTCTTGGACGTATTGAGACTCCGTTTCCAAAAGTCCTGGCATCGATTTTCGACTTTGCCACAAAATTTAATTCATTTCTGAGGGCCAGACCGGTGTAAACGCAGCCTCGTAGGGTGAAATGAGAAATGGTGGGTTCGATTCCCATCTTAGCCATTCTGTTAGTGGTTTCCTAAGGTTTCCTCACATCTACTCCAGGCCAATGCTGGGATTGTTCCTAACTCATGCAACTCCCGAGCAAGAAGAGAACCTGGGTATCTCCTAACACGATGCTGGGAGAGTTCCAGATCGACCATGTCGCAATAACGACCAAAATCCGAAAGGAAATCCTGAATGTTAAAGTAAGGAAAAGCCTAAACATCGACTCGGATCACTACCTCTCGGAGATTAAAGTAAAATTCCAGACAAACAAGCCCAAACCGAGAACCAACAGTAAGCCCAGAATTAATACAGAGACTCTGAAACAGAACAAGGAAAAATACTGAGAAAACCTATCAAAGCTGAACATGAACAGCTGGGAAGAGATCAGTGAAGCAATGACCAAAGCAGCTGAAGGTTTGGGAAATCCAGCGAGGAAACGAAAACATAGGTGGTGGAATGAAAAGTGTGACGAAGCTCTTGACAAAAGGCTACAAGCCTGGAAGAGATGGCACTCCAACAAGACCGAGGAGAGGTGGGAAGATTTCAGGGAAGTAAGGAAGAGAACTGCTAAGATCATAAGATCAGAGAAGAGGAATTACGACAGAAGTAGGGTGGAAAAGAATATTTTCGAAAAAAAAACGCGCGAGAGTTTTACAGAACCTTCAAAGAGGAACTACAGGAATATCAGTCACAAAGTCTGTGCTTCAAACGGAAAGATGGTAGTATAGCGACGAACGACAAGGAAAACTGTCAACTTTTGGCCGACTATTTCAAAGTGCTGCTGAACTGTGAAGAACCTGTGGAAAGATTGAATAATCAGAATCCATCCTATGAGAACCCGTATTCCAACCCACCAAGTTTAGATGAGGTAAAGTGCACAATAAACGAGCTTAAAAACAACAAAGCGCCAGGCGAAGATGGCATCGCTGCAGAAATGTGGAAGTTGGTTGGAGAAATGGCAGCAGAAAAAATACACGGTATCATAGAAGAAATCTGGAAAACTGAAATGATCCCGAAAGACTGGAAATGTGCCCTTATACACCCACTTCACAAGAACGGTCATCGGGCGAACATCGGCAACTACAGAGGAATCTCTCTACTTCCAGTCGCATACAAGATACTCTCCAAAGTACTGCTGAACAGAGTTGAAAAACAAGCAGACCACCCCATAGGTCAATACCAAGCTGGCTTTAGAAAGGGAAGATCGTGCGCAGAACAAATATTCAACCTCAAGAGCATCCTCAGATCAAGAGCTTTGAGAAGCCAGAACACTGTAGTAATATTCGTTGACTTCAAGAAGGCGTACGACTCAATTGACAGGCAGACTTTATTTAACACCCTAGAGGAGTTCGGAATTGACAGGAAGACGAGAGAAATAATCAAACAAACACTAACGGATACCATGTCAAAAGTGAAGTTCTTCGGAGAAATCTCTGATCCTTTTGAAATAAAAATAGGGGTCAGACAAGGAGATGGCTTATCACCTATCCTCTTCAACATTGTTCTGGAGAAAATCATGAGAACCTGGGAGGAAGCTTTGGACATGAAAGGAGTAAGGGGGATACATCTGAGAAGGAAAGGACAGAACCTGGAAATTAAATGTTTGGCTTTTGCTGATGATCTTGCCCTCTTAGCCCAAAGCCGAGATGATGCCCAAAAAATGCTGGATACTCTGCACGAAATCGCTGAGAAAACGGGTCTTAAAGTCTCCTATGAAAAGACAGAATACATGGAATACAGACAGCTTGGAGAGAGCCACATAAAAGTGAAACGTGGGACTTTCAAAAGAACTGAGAAGTTTAAATATCTAGGCGAATGGATAGAACCCAATGAGCTGGATAAAGAAGAAAATAGGGCAAGAGCTAGAAAATTGGATTTGGCTTATAGGTTAACCCAGAACAGAGACAACAAACGAGCAATATCCTACAAGACAAAACTCAGACACTATAGCACAGTAGTAAAGCCAGAGGGTCTGTACGCCTCGGAGTGCTTGACACTGAATAAACAAGATGTTAAGTAAAGAACATACAGCCCACTTTCTCCTAAATGCATGGGTATTGTTATAACTCTTTGTCCTTTTCAAGGAGTATAATTGAATGTTGGTTGTAGTAGCTTGTTGAAATACAACGTGCTATAGGGATATTAAACATGAATATGAGGTGCCCTTTGATAGTGCTACCTCTGTAAAAAAAATTCATTCAATTCGGTTTCACCGTGTTTGAATTGATCTGGGGAATGGATTTTCACACATACATGGCCGCTATTTGCAAACTATTGGGCTGATGACCTTGTAGTCAGTCATAAGATGCTTTCCACAAAAAGGCATGTTGTTGAAAAATCCGGTAGAGATCAAATTATTAGGATGGTCGAAATATGATTTAAGCTTTTAACATTTGGGTGGCCGTCATTCCGTTTCCGTCAAGATGGCGGCGATATAAAACATGACACTGAGGTGCCTTTTGCTAGTGCTACCTCTGTACCAAATTTCGTTCAATTCGGTTTCATCGTGTTTGAATTGATAGGGGGAATCGATTTGCACACATACTTGGCCACCATCTGCAAACTATTGGGCTGATGATCTAGCAGTTTGGTCAGAATATGCTTCCCACATAAAAATTTGTTGTTGCAAAATTTGGTAGAGACTAGATTATTAGGTTGGTCGTAATTACATTTTAGCCTTTAACATTTGGGTGGCCGCAATTACGTTTCCGTCAAGATGGCGGTGATATAAAACATGACACTGAGGTGGCCTTTTCTAGTGCTAACTCTGTACCAAATTTCGTTCCATTCGGTTTCACCGTTTTCGAATTAATAGGGGGAATCGATTTTCACACAAAGATGGCCGCCATCCGCAAACTATTAGGCTGTTGACCTATTAGTTCTGTCAAAGGATGCTGCCCCCATAAAGGTATGTTGTTGCAGAATTTGGTAGAGATCGGATGATTAGATTAGTCGTAATTTGATTTAAGCTTTGAACATTTGTGTGGCCGCCATTACGTTTCCGTCAAGATGGCGGCGATATAAAACATGACACTGAGGTGCCCTTTGCTAGTGCTACCTCTGTACCAAATTTCATTCCATTCGGTTTCACCGTGTTCGAATTAATAGGGGTAATCGATTTTGACACAAAGATGGCCGCCATCCGCAAACTATTAGGCTAATGACCTATTTGATTTGTCAAAGGATGCTCCCTTCATAAAGGTATGATTTTGTAAAATTTGGTAGAGATCGGATGATTAGGTTAGTCGTAATTTGATTTAAGCTTTGAACATTTGTGTGGCCGCCATTACGTTTCCGTCAAGATGGCGGCGATATAAAACATGACACTGGGGTGCCCTTTGCTAGTACTACCTCTGTACCAAATTTCGTTCCATTCGGTTTCACCGTGTTCGAATTAATAGGGGCAATCGATTTTCACACAAAGATGGCCGCCATCCGCAAACTATTAGGCTGATGACCTATTAGGTTGGTCAAAGGATGCTGCCCCTATAAAGGTATGTTGTTGCAAAATTTGGTAGAGATCGGATGATTAGGTTAGTCGTAATTTGATTTAAGCTTTGAACATTTGTGTGGCCGCCATTACGTTTCCGTCAAGATGGCGGCGATATAAAACATGACACTGAGGTGTCCTTTGCTAGTGCTACCTTTGTACCAAATTTCGTTCAATTTGCGCTCCCCGTGTTCGAATTGATAGGGGGGGGACAGACATTCAGAGTACACACACTCACACACACACACACAGACTCACACACATACACACACACAGACAGACACACTTTTTTTCGCCCTGTAGTGATCTCATAAGTCTACTTTCATTTTTTTCAAAAATCGAAAGTAGGCTAAAAAGGGGATTTTCAGGAACTGGAAAAAGGACAGGAAATTTTTTCGGAAAATTTTAGGACCACAGAAAACTGCTGACGGGACATGGAAGAGCAGAAAGAATGATGACCTCTATAAACACACTGAAAAAATTGCTGTCGCAATGCGGAAGCGAAGGTTGAAATGGACGAGAACCGACTGACTAAGGGGATATTCAAGTATATTACAGAGCTGAAGGCTACAACTAAGTGGGTAGAAGAGGTTAAAAGAGACGCCAAGGAAAGTGGACTCACAGTGGATGTGATCCACAACAGAAAAGAGTTTAGAGACCCAATTGACAACATCAAGATGTTCGAGGAGAAACCACCTGAAATTTGAGCCAAACTGGTAATATCCGAAGAGGAGCGAAAGATCAGAAGTGAACGAATGAAGAGGTTTTGGGAAGAGAAGAGGAGATTAACCAGAAAGCCTTAGGTCCCATGTGGTTCACAGGCGGCCAAATTCGGAAGAAGAAATAAATAAATAAATAAGTACATAAATAAAATAAATCACCGTTCACCCTAAATCACTGAATTTCATAGCTGAAAGTTCAGAGATCAAAGGTTCAAATCTAAACACTGACATTGGCCTTCCCGAGTGTGGTATTTCCACACTCCCTCCAGGCAATTATTGGAATGGTATCTTATTTCAAGTCTAGGGGTACTTACCTCAATTATTCTATATCATAGAATGAGTCAATTACAAACAGATACTGTATACTGCCATCTCATAAACACAGACTAGCAAGCAATTTAAACAGATAACTAAGTATATCGGACTGATTTTAAAAAATCCAAGCTTCTGTACTAAATTAACAGCAACAGATCAATTATTCAATCAGGGTTCATTTAGTAAACTTCATAGTACAACGTAAACATTAATATTAAAATAATGTTATACGATGTCTGTTCTTAATGTACGGACGCCAACGTGTTCATGCTGTAGATTAATATCTCCAGTCTGACTTGACGCATTAGATCACATGTTCCTTGTTAGTTACGTCTTCATCATGCAAAGTTAAGTTATTTCTAAGAGGAGGAAACTTTATGTAAGACTAAGACAGCAAAAACTCCAACAAGCTTAGCTGTAACTTCTCTTTAAGATATATGTCTTCAGGGAAATCAGTCTGCTGTTTTTAGTGCCAAGTAAGTCACTGGAGAAGAAATTTACCACCTCGTCCGAACAGATCGTCAACACTGCCATTTGAAGAGTCGGGCTGCGGAATATTAACGTGTGGCTACTCCACATCAGATCTATCACCGTAGCCAGGCTCGGATTTAGTAGGAATTAGGGGGCCCAGGATCTCATACTTCCGTGTTATACGCATATTTTTTGCAACTAGTGCTTCTTTTGTTTATTGTTATTGTTTCATTGAAGGGCCTTGGACATCGCTGACAAACAGCTCACTGTAGTTGGATGAGTGTGGAATGTTTTGTGATGACCTGTATTATCATGCCCGTATTAAATTTCTTGACTGAGCCGGGATTCAAACCTGGGCTTTTTGACTGACAGTCAAGAACGCGAGGTGCTCTTTTATTGTCTTTACTTATATACAGGATAGGTGGGCAATCGGGAGCATTATGTTACCCCAGTTCAGGAAGCACCTAAGACGTACGGTAAATCATGAGTGGTTTATTGGGGGAAATAAAAGCTTAGTTGCATCATTTAAACATGTGTAACAGGGTAATCGAGCGTACAATTACTTTGTGTTTGTCGTCCGCCTTGTTGCGTAGTGGCTAGCATTCTTGGCCGTCAGCGCGGTTGCTGGCTCTGCCACGAAATTGAATTCTTGCCTGAGAGCTGGAACGGGCAGGCCTACACACAGACTCGTGAGGAAAAACTGAGAAGAGGCAATTGTAATGTAAGCATTTTTTTTACATAATACATAATTAGTTAACAATAATATTTACTGTTTACTACAACAATGGCATTTAATTTCAGTAATAATAATAATAATGTTAGCTTCTAATTTTGTAATAAAAAACTAACGATACACTTTGTGCCTGCCTACGTCAACTGAGCACTGAAAGAATGTCATTTAAGGGACTCCAGAAGGTCGTATATTGCCCATGTTAATTTTCAACTTTTTTATCTACATTTTCCTCAGAAAATGTTTACAACAGCTAATTGAATAATTTCAGGGTTTTTCCTTCAAACTCCCTGAATACATAACAACAGTCTTTTAGAAAATAAATATATTATTGATTTTTAAATTATATTTTCAAAATGGCTTAATTTTAATAGCATATTCTTGAATATTTCCATCTGTCATAATTAAATTGAAGACATATTTTAAAATTGTGTTAAAATATTACACATATAAGAAGACATTTTGTCGAAAATTTCAGCTTTGTTTCTTGAAGAATTCGGGAATAAAGACAATTTTTATATTAACGAATACATTATAGCAAGAAGCTGGACTCAAAAATGTTGTGCGCTAGCTGAGGGAATGACGACAGCTTAGGCCTTAGGGCGTGGTGCACTTGAAGAATACGTCACCAGATTTGCTTCCGGTTTTTTAAATTATATATTGTCTAATAGAGAGGAAATTTTAAAAATCTACATGAGAGTGTTTGTTAATCGGACGCAAGAGTGTGGGAAATTTTGAGGAAATTAGCCTCAGGAATGACGTATGACAAAAATAAATATACCTTTACAAAGCTTATTTCTTCTCTAGTGGTCAATCCGAGTATTACTTACTTACTTACTCCTCGGCACTACAGTCCATGTAGGACCTTGGCCTCTCCAACAATCGTTGCCCAATCCTGACGATCTTCTGTACGTTTGCTCCATCTTCTTACTCCCATCTTGGGTAAGTCGTCCACCACGTCATCCAACAATCGTTTCCTAGGTCTTACTTTGCATCTTCCTCCTCCTGGATTTCCTCTATAGGTCTTTTTAACCGCTCTATCACCTGGCATTCTCTCCACATGCCCCAGCCATCTTAGCGTTGGTTTGTAGCAAATCTCCACTCTTCGTGTCTTTCCGCTTTCCTCTTCATTTCTCTGTACGTCTTGCTTCCCACATCTTCCTGAATTTGATCCATTTATCTCAGGCGTGGTCTTCCTCTGTCTTTTTCCATCATAAAGGGAAATAAAATACTTAGAAAGTTTTGAAATGTGGTGTTGGAGGAGAATAGAGAAGACCAAGTGGACATATCGGGTGACAAACGATGCTGTGCTGAGTAGAGTAGGTGAGAAGAAAACTTTTCTGAACACAATTCTTCAGAGAAAGGCCAACTGGATGTGAGGCTCATGCACAAAGTCATTGAAGGGAAGATCAAAGGAACGACAGGACGCGGAAGAAGAAGAATTCAGCATCTGGATGATATGAAAGATGGAAGGAGTTACAGCAGACTGAAGAAAGAAGCTGAAGACCAGGAACGTTGGCATCAGAAATTCTCTGCCACTAGGCAGAATACTGTATGATAATAATAATGCCCCGCTATGATTGTCTTCAGGATTCCTTCGTATCTCAATAGTTGGCCTGTAAGTTTATTTTGATCATCCGCCTACAGCACCACATTTCTAAAGAATGTACAGTAGCTTCTTTTCTTTCACAGTCCCCAGAGTCCAGGTTTCACAGCCGTAGAATGCCACATTCATGACATATGCATTCAGAAAAATAAAACTCATTGTCAAACCCCTCAATCAAATTAAATAAAATCGTAACGTTAACTATTTAAAGTTGTAATAAATATTGCAGTAAAAATTTATAATTTAAAAATCAGTCAAGCCCAAAAATATAATCCAATCCAGGCAGAGGAGCGCATGTCGTACCGATACCTGGCGCATAAAACAGCCACAGTCTGCTCGCTGAGCTCGCAGACAGCGACTATGTCATTTTTATGAACCTTTTCCTGATTTCAAGGCTGATGTTGTTAGATCTTTTTTTTTTATCCAAGGTAACCTTTGCTTGAGAAATTCTACTTCTTACATCTTCTATTTTACTCCGTCCATCACTAATTGTTCAAGTAAAGCATTACTTATGTAATTATTACGACTCATAAAATGAAATATCGAATGTTTTGATGATTTTCAGCATTCGGGAGCCCCTTAAGAACAAAAAACACGTCTGGTGGAGACGTTTATTGTTTTAAGGGTATGCTAATTATAATTTTGTACAACACTCAATGATCAATAGTGAGGTTTTCGGTAACTAATCTTTTCTGCTTGGTAATATTTAACATGATGATACACTCAAAAGAAAGGGAGCTTGTAGATTTACGTGACCGTTAATCTCCGATCATGTTCAACGGAAGCTCCATTTTTATTTCGAATCCAAAGGACGTGATATTTTTCTTCAGAAATCTCGCGTGCATTGCCCGGAATCGAACCTTGTTAACCTTCGTGAGAGGCGAAATAACTTTTTTTCAGTTTTGGTGAGCTCCGATCTTTCTTCCCATGTATCCTTCAAATATCGCCTTTTAGAGCCAAATATCTTAATTATTATTTGTGAATTGAGGTTATACACCTGTTTACAATTACTGTACGTCAACATTTTCTGTTTCAGAATGAAGACTGAATCTCTAGAGTCAATTTCTACACACCATGGAGATCAGGTGCGTAATATTCTAGGCATCTAGTATAATCACCGGCCACGGTGTCCGAGAGCGCTGATGCGCAGGTCGTGCCTCGCAGGCATCGGGAGAGCATGGGTTAGAATCCCACCTTGGCCGTCCTGAAAATTGTTTTCGTGGTTTCTCATTTTTTCCACCAGGCAAATACCGGGATGTTTCCTTTCAACAGGTCCACGACCGGCTTCATTCCAAAATCCCTTTCCTGACCCTTCCGTAATTATAACCAAGTTAGCGGTCACTTGGGTGATCAACCTATCACTATCCCCAATTATATCTGCTGACAAAGTGTGTTCAACTCCCAGACACCGTCCTTGCGATGGCAGAGAAATGATCCCTCGCAGAGTCCGTGGGTGAAGCCGAAATGGGAGGATAAGCTATTTTTAATAGTCAATTGAATCTATAATCTTCCTCTTTTAACGGTATAATCCAGATATTGATGTAGCTTTCACTTTTAATGTCTGGGTACATCATGCTGTTGTGGATATCAATCTTAGCTGTGACTCTGGAGATCAGAGTTCAATTTCCGACTCCACAAAGCATTTAAATTCTTAGTTGAGGTTCGGTACGGTAGTACACTCAGCCTCGTGAGACAAAAAGTATATATTGGTTCGATTCCCACTTCAGCCATCCTAGAAGTGGCTTTCCGTAGTATCCCACATCTACGCCAGGCAAACGTCGAGATGGTTCCTAATATTTGTGGTAACGGCCGCCTCCTCCTCACACATAGTCTCAATTCTGAATACGCACACTTCTGCAGACACTACAGTAATACAGATTATCATTCTAATTTCATATACGCAGACAAGTACACGTGTTGATATAACCACACACAAATTTTAGTATAAAAGACAGCAATTCCTCCAGATTTTTGCCGAGTCTTTTGCAGGGTTTCACATAGGTGCACCAAGTCAGGCTCATCAGCGGGCTCTTGAAGACCGTGCCTGGACCACCGCAGGGGCATTGTACCATGTACTGCGTCCCCTATTATGAAGAGCATTTGCGCTTCTGTACTGTGGAGCTCATACAGGTTTCCTTCTTCCAATACAGATTTACAAAAGGAGGGAGGAAAGAGCTGTTAGAGCCCTCAGCTCTTGCAGTAAAGAAGCGTAAATGCTCTTTGATTAAGGAGACGAAATAATGGCTTCGGTGTTGTAGTCGGTAGCATGCTGAACTGCTATGCCCAAGATCGCGGGTTCAAACCCAGATGAAGTCGTCAGATTCTTATGAGGGTTAAAATCCTTCAGAATGTCTTCCTTCGGAGGGAAAGAAATGCCGGTGGGCCCATGTCATCGATTTATGGCATGTAAAGGAACCTGTCACTACAATTCGTAGTGTGTAGCAAAATTTGTAGGTTGTTTTGGGCTGGTTAGAAACGCTCTATCAAGTTCCAACAATTGCCGCTAGTGTTAGTGACAGTAGCACCTGGTAGCCAAAGTTGGAACTACTTCAATATGAACTTTCTGGGAGCTCACGGGCGTTCAATTAAAATACCCTGGTTCGATTCCCGGTCAATGCATGTGAGATTTTCGAAGTGAAATGCCATGTCCTGTGGTTCGGATTCCACGTAAAAAGGAGGTCCCGTGGCTCATGATCTCAAGATTAACGGTCACGTTAAACTACAAGCTTCCTTCCTTCCTTCAAAATACCCTGCTATGGCCATTGGCTGCAATTCAATAATTACGGGGACGAGGTGCATGATCCACTACCCCTGCATTGGTCCGGGCACGATCACCAAGATCCTGCTGATGAGCCCTACTTGGTGTAGGAAGACGAAACGTTGCAAGATACACGACAAAAACCTAGAAGATTTGCTGAGTTTTAATTACTTGGCCGTGCAAGCCAATATCTCAATACGTTTAATCAATACTATCTCGATTTCATCTGTTCACCACATACACATTGGTGCCCGTCTGGTCTGTTAGGGGGCCGATAACCTAGATGTTAGGCCCCATTAAACAGCAATTATCATCATTATTATCATCATGGTCTGTTAGGTAGTCAGCCCGAAGGCTGGTTGGATCCTCAAAATGCACCGCTGTTAGGTTATGTAGGTAGATACCCACAAAATACCAAGGCAGCGCTATATTGAGACGTAATAGGCAAGACGAGAAGTGAGGTAGTTTGCCATTGCTTTCCTCACTGAGTCAGAACAGCAGTACTAACCCTAAGAGTAGAACCTTTCACAGCATCCACAGGCACTGACTGTGCCCTGAATGTCATTACTAAGCACCACCCATACCTCAGTAGCTTCCATATAATCACAGCCATGAGTGAGACTGAGACATCGGGGAAAAGCCACATTTTACTCTAGCCTGTGCCAACAGACAAATGCAAATGTACTGCTTTCTTCAAGAGAAGGCAAACAGGCCAACATTGGCGTCCAAAACTATAATAAATAACATTTTCTCCTGGATTGTAGGCTACATGTGACACAACACTGAACAAGTGGTTTAACGTGAAGGAGAAATCAGCACTCTGCTTAATTTATATTTAGTCTGGTCGACAAAACTGAGGAGAGAAGGGTTCGATTTCGATCTCAGCCATCTTGGAAGTAGGTGTTCCTGGTTTCCTACTTATACTCCAGGCAATAGCCAGAATGGTTCTTAACTTAAGTCCTCGGCCACCTCATTCCCAACCCTCATTACGATTTAGAATACAGCCAAAAAAATATCTCAGTCTATCAGAGAAATTCCACACTCACACCAAAGTTCTCGGGGCTACATGACCATGATCTCGCTAAGCCCCTGAATTAATCAACAACAAAAACATTTGATCTAAAACTCTCTGTCCATTTGGCTGGTTTTAGTGAAGAAAAATATAATATAAGAACACCTATCCGTGTATCTATGACCCAGGTTCGAACTACTCAACTTCCATATACAGCGATCTGACATCCACAGATGTCGATCAATTCTGGAACAATACAGTTAGCATACAACAATCGATATCAAGCACAATCTCTCTGTCAATGTAATGCAGATATTTTTTCGTTTATTATCATGGATGTCACAGGATATTTATATTATTGATGCCGTATTTGAAACTTAATAACAAAAATTGGGGAAAGAGGAGGGGAGGGGGGAGGAGGGGGGGGGGGCGCCGGATGAAAGTTTTATCTGTGGAATTGTCTGGTAAATCAATGTCATCCCTGTTTTATTTATCAATAAATAGTATATCAATCACAGTGGTGGTATCATGTTTTTTTCTAATTTCCCATTTCCGCTCAAATGAAGTGCCATTAATCATGTGGGGGTATTGTTGTAGGTCAAAGTAACACGTAAGCTGCTATTCATGATAAGCCCATTAGTACGAAGCACTCGTCATTTCCATGTCAGCGGCTCTATTGTGCTCACTGATAACTCTAATAGTAGCAATAAGCTCTTTTTAAAACTTCACTCACGGATGATACATTCTCCTCTGTAATATAGAGATTTGTTTCCAATAATTCTTCAATGAATGCTGACAGTTCATTTTCGCTTATTTTAATGCAATCTAATAAAATTCTGTCAACACCACATTATCTTCAGTTGTTGCGTTAGTTAGTTTTAAAGGATTTATACAAGGCGCCTGAGAATGTTCTCCGCAGTGGGTACGTGCAGCTGCGAGTGGTTGAGTCATAAGTTTAGTTGGCTGCACTGTGTCCTTGAAAGGGGGACTCCCGCGTGTGGGCTGTCAGTGTGTATTGCGATAAGCGAGCGAGCCTGTATGTCTTCAGTGTGTATTGTGCCCGTTTAGACCGGAGTCCGCACGACCACATATGCATTTTACCAATAATCAGTCAGCACGAGAGTCAAAATATCCCGGAGCGCCAGATGGGTTAAAGCTAATCGCAAAAACGACATCAAATGAAAAAAATGCTTTACTGATTTTTGGCTCAATGCAACAATAAGGATAGAAGGAGATTCAACTGCGAGTAACACATCACGTAAAATTATCTCAGTTTATTTTGAATTTAAAATTGACTGCAAAAATGCTCAAAGTAGCATCACTCACGTGTGGCGACCCACACTCCTATTTACACAATGTACAGAAATTTTCCAAACATATTTGACAATTATTTTTTGGAAACACAAGTCTGATTGTTAGTCCTGTAGACTGTGTTCCAAAATTATTTTCATTTATTTGTGATTAAATCCAGTTCAAATTTAATTGTCTCTACTGGAAATATCGTAGTTCACTGTTTGAATTTTTACATAATATTAACACTCGTAGAATAAATGTTCATAGAATTTTTAACTTTCACTTATTTTTCCAGTTTAAAAAATACATTGTCGAAAAATATTATTATCATTGAATCAACACAAATTATTTACACATATTAATAACATCTGAAAAGTATTTGACCTTGAGCATAGCAGCGAAGAACTTGTGCGAAGCGCAACAAAAATTAATTGTTCTTCCGACATTAAACATTCGAGAAGTGACTCGATTATGAACTTCCAAGTTCCTAACAAAATATATGATTTCTGAATCATCAACTTGATCAATACATTGTTGAACCATTCAACCATTCAATTTTCCACTTGGAATCATTATTTTAGAAAATATTTATATTCATGGCCATTTTTAGCAATTTTCACAACTTGCAATTCTTCGACAGAATGCGGAAATAAGAATTGTAGTTTCATAATGAATTCATTTAGTTCATGGCACTAGGATTGAAATTATCCTTCAAATTATTCGTGGTTAAAGAATTATTTTTAATTGGCAGTGGCCCATTCTATTATTTGTATAAGAACACAATATTACAACAACAACGGCAAAGGTCTTCCTCTGAAGAAGAATAAACTACTATCATGACAAATCCGGGTTCTAGCAAAATCAAAGTCTAAATGGAATTCGTAAACAAGGTTGAAATAAGAACTGGCGGTTTCTAAGAAATAACCTTCGGGTCATTCATACGACGAAGTGTGTAGTTCCAATACTCCTTCTATAAACCTGAGCCATCGAACCTGCTATTTGATTGATGCTCGAAAAAACCTCTTCATTCCTGCGACTTAAACATGCGCACCTGGGAATGGCATTTCAACTACTCCACACACATAACTTTTCTTCCCAAAATTTATACAATAAATCAAGCCTCTGCTTGTTATCAACACTGGAAGATTAATAAACTTACAAGTTTATTTTATTTTACCATTAAGTTCAACCCGTGAATTTACCATACCTATGAAAATCTTTATTTCACTTTCGAGTGTATTTACGTCATGCTTTTATATAAATACAAAAAATCCTATTTGATACAAATATCAATTGCTTCCCGTGTCATGCCTCTCCGTGTTATCTGAAAAATATACTTTGCTCATTGCAAATATCAACTGTTCAACCAGGACTGAAATGTTGGTCGAATGCGGGCTTGCACAAACCACTCTCCTTCGGAAAATCTCCTGTTCCAAACTAGAAATGATTAAACTACTTCATAGGCTCTCTCTCAATACATATGATTATTAGAAAATATAATATCCAAAAATTATTTAGAAAAATTATGAAAATTATTATTATTATTGTCAGTGGATTATTATTATTATTATTATTAGTTATATTATTTTAAATATATTTAATTATCATCTCATTATGTGAGAATCCACATGTTCGAACCTTCGAATATGGAAAAAGTATCCATTCCTCAACAAAAATAATTATTAACTTTTACAGTTACATCGGCTGATAACCGTGATTTCCCCAAAATATGAAATATTCAAATAAATGCTCGATATGCTCGGTCATCGATCCTAAATTGTTCTGAGTGCTGAAAATACTCAGAATAACTCTAACAAGTCTTGCGTAAATCATTGCAAGATTTAAATACGAAGAAAAATAAATGTGTTGGTCATCTGCCGAAAAATAGTTTGTTCCAATTAGCTAGGCATAATATAATTCAAATGTGGCTTACATTTCTTGATGGTCTTGAAGCGTAGCGAACCTGGTCTGTACCAGATTTATCCATAGACATGCCCTATCGGACAAGCACGTATAATCCTTGTATCGGCCGCCATTATATACCCACAATCTGTCTAGTCAGACATAGTGGTAGTATCTCTTGAAGTTTGAATTAACTGTTGTTCCATTTTAATATGGGCTTCTATCAAAGCCATAACAGTTTGTTTAAATGGGGTCAGATCTAAGTGATCTATTCTTAGATATGTCAGTTGTAACATAACTCACGGTAATCATATCAATACAAGAAGACACTGACAGTCTAACCAATCAACGGCTGTTCTGAAGATCGTTCCCTGGGCATGGTTTATCACCATCTACCATGCGCTAAGCAACCTGTAGTTTCCCTTGCGTAGACTAATGAACACCACCGTGATAGACTGGTCTTCAATGTACTGATAGATCGAAGTGGTTAACAAGTCACCAATATGAAAACTGACTGAAATGGATCTAAATATCCAAGTATTAGGTTATTACTGGACTGTGACAAAGTACTAATTCTAGACAAAGTCTAGCATATGTCCATGTAGAAATATAAATATTTCCACCAATGTCTGTAGAAAAAATCAATCACCTCAGTGATTCTCCTCGCCGGAAACTTACTAAGTTCCACTTCGTAGCGCAGCACTTTTGTGACTATCACAACTTTGAAAATAACTTCTGCGTAGATCCGGCAACCATGTGCCTTGGCTCAGCGTAGCAGCAGCTTGCTAAGCAAGTGCTTGTGTCGAAGTGAGCTATCGATGCCTCGGCCGGCCGGCTTTTATTCAAAACTGCCAGGGTCACGCGTCATCAGCTGATATCTGGAAATCCTCATATCTCTGGTATCCCTGGTCCGATTTACTTGATACTAATTGCATTCTCTTTTATTTGGCCGTGCCAGTAATCTGATCCAAGTCTCAAGTCTCTACTCCATGGCTAACTATTTAATCAATAAATAGCCTCGACCTCTGCTATTACTCGCTACGTCACTTGACATGCAAGTATCGGTATATTATTTCCAATTGCTTCGAGAAGCAATGTAGCGCGATATTCAAATATCTGAACTTTCAAAAGCGGCTACAGCCTTTCCCTTGATATCTAGGTGTCTGAATCTTGGAATACCCATTCCTAGAGTTGGGCACATCCACCCCACACCTAGCAAAAAATAAAAATTGAAAAAATTTTATTTTTCCTATCTACACATTAAATCATCTGGTTCTTGAATAATAAATCTTCAAATTCGATGCATTATAAGTTCCCACGATGTTACCAGTTCGTGTATTGGCTACTTCATAGCTTCCATTGTTGTTTACTTCCACAATATTCAAAATCTTTAATTTCACCAGGTTTAGTATCAAAAATATCGTGATACTCTTCCAAAATCTTCCCTAGCTCTGGGGACTCCTTCTCAGTGTAGACTTCTCTTCCTTCAGCTTCATGGAAAATCAGAGACCATTGAGCATCTCCCTCGATGTCTTCCTCTTCTTTTCCCTCGAAGTTAATCTCTTCGGTATTCTTGAATCTGATCGTCTCTGTCTTCATATCTATCACTGCTTGATATTTCTGAATGAAATCTGCTCCCAATATCATGTCAAAAGCCATGTCCTTCATTACTACAAACACATGTCGGAAATCATGTCCTCCAATCGTAATACATAAGTATAATTGTGTTTTACACAGAGATATTTTATTGGGTATTATTCCTTGGATCTTAATTCCTGATACTGGAATCTCCTCTAAATTCTCTTTGAGCTTCCACAGAATATAAAGCTTCTCACTCACCAGACAAAGCATAGCCCCAGTATCAATCAATGTATCGACAGGCATACCGAATACTTCGCATGATATGATTGGCATTCTAATTCTTGTACCCATTTCTTTTCGTTCGTCATTCTGTTGAATTAAATCATTATCCTCTGCTTGCCATTTAATAATTCTGGAAGTGAAAGTGTTCAAAATTCTATCTTCTACTGTGAATTCGAAGTTTTTTTTTTTTCGTTTCCATTCCCCCGGGATTGTTGTGTTCCCGATGGACCTGGTTCATTGGGCCTTTGCTCCAAAAACTGCCAGTTATCTTGGTGTCTTGCTTCCAAGTTTTTCCTCGTCTCCTTGTTGAACTCTTCATTGGACTGACGAGTATCCACATTCCCTCTGTTATTGTAGTTGTTTCGACCATAGTATCTTCTTTCCTGGTACTTTCCTTGGTTATCCTGTGGTCTTCTCCATCGAGTATTATATCGATTTCCACCATCCGGTCTCGCATAAGGCTTGTAACTGTATCTGTTACTGTACTGGTTCCATCCTCTCTTATTTGAATCTTCCCTCGGCGTTTTCTCTTCTCGCCCCTCTCGAATCTCTCGAGGTGTTTGAGAATAACTATCAGCCATAACAGCGTACACAGCGTTGTTATTCTTTCCTCCCTTCTGATGGAAGAATTGAGCGTTCGTATGATCCAGCTTCTGTAATACCTCGTCAAATTGCTCCATATTATAGATGTCAGCAGCGATCAAAGTCCTCTGGACGTCTGCTGGAAACTGACGTATCAATGCAGTAATTAATTCGTTATCTGGCATCGGCGGATCTTAATGTTGAAATTTAGAAAGCTGTCCAGAAAAGTACGTAGAGTATCGAGTAGGTTGTGACGTCGAGAATCTCTTAGAATATAATTCTGCTCTGACTTGCTGTTGGGTTTCCGGGGACCAAAACGTTTTCAATAACCCACGAGAAAACTCCTCAAAAGTGGTTAGAGTGGATCTAAAAGTATCTAAACCAAAGAAGTGCAGGACCTTCCAAAAACTTCCCTATCACTCGGATCTGTCTTTCTTTAGGGATCTTGGAATCTTTCAGGTAATCCCCTGCTTCTCTCAAAAAGTCCACGGGTGTCACAGAATCTCGCCCTGAAAATTTAGAAGGCTTATCCTCTACATTCTTGAATACAGTTATGGGGTTGGATTGAAATACTGTCCTGACCTCATCCTGTCTTTGACTGTCAGTTTCTCTAGCTCCTCCTAGATTTATCTGTATCTGTTCCTTTCCCCTTACACTTTGCATTTTCAACAGATGGTCAGACTGTTTCTCGTCCTTGATTTGCGTTTTCATAGCCTCAAGTTCCTTCTGGTTTTCTTCTGCCATTTTCTTAATTGCTTCAGTTTCTTTACAATTCTCCTTAACATCAGTGGATATCTGGTTCATAACAGCCTCATGACTTTTCAATGACCCTGTCATATCTGATATATCCTTCTGAGTTGCTCGGATATCTTTGGAAATTACTTGAATATGGGATGACAAAGATTCCCTAATCTCCTTGATTCCCTCTTGATTCTCCAGCTTGAGTGTGTCTTTAATTTCATTGACAACTGTGGTTTTAATTTCAGTTTGTAACTCATTAATCACACCTTCTCTTATTTCTCCCATTACAAGTTCTTTGAATTGTTCTGTCAACCGTTGAACAACTAGAATTCCCATCTCATTACTCTCTTTCTTCACTCTGACTTCTAGGTTGATCATGTCTTCACCAACTTTCCTAAGACCATGTTCTATCCTATCAGCTAAGCTTTGAGATCTAAGATCGGCATCGCGAAATTTATCGTCCATTAAACTTGCGTTAGTGGCTTCATGTGTTTTTTCGCATATTTTAGACATTTTACTCTCAAGTGACATTTTCAACATTTCAGAATTCTCTTTAAATTTACTTTCCATTGAATTAAATTTACTATTTAAATTTTCTTTCAAATTACCTTTTAAAGAATCAGAACTTTCTCTAAGATTATTTTCTAAAGAGTCAGAATTTTCTTTAAGTTTATTTTCTAAAGAGTCAGAATTTTCTTTAAGTTTATTTTCTAAATTTTCTTTAAGTTTATTTTCTAAAGAATCAGAATTTTCTTTAAGTTTTTCATCTAAACTTTCTTTCAAGTTATCTTTTAACCTGCTTTCTAAAGAATCAGAATTTTCTTTAAGTTTCTTTTCCAAAGCCTCAGTATTTTCTTTCATAATGGCTGCTACACGCAGTCCAGCCTCTATTGAACTCTCCTCCAAACTCCTCATCATCCTCATCATCTCTTCCATAATTTTCAATTATTATTGAAAACTTAGGGGTATACAATATTGGCAAACACAAGCTTATAACTAGAACAAGAAATATGAATAGCTAATTGGAACACTCTAATAAAATGAGATTTGTCCTAATGTCGACGTGATGAAAAAACAAAATTCTCTACTTTTACGAATTACATTTACCACAATATCACAAGAAAAATATGCAAGTTCTCAAATATCCTCCACCTGGATTCTAATAATGCGTATGTCCAGTCATCGAGCGTTTACTACTAAATTTACTTGACGCCCTAATGGTTAAGCCATTATCAAAAATAATCAAACCCATTCTAATTATTAACCAAGTTAAATTTTTAATTTTCCCCACTAATTGGGTTTCCTACTAATTTATTCATCCAAACCAGACATCTCTCAACTCCCAAAATATTTCTATAAAAATTATCACAATTTAAATCGGCATGCGATTGACCATGTCTAAATCGGGACCCACGTTCGAAGCCATTTCTCTCTCTATCTTATTTTATGTGCCCGTTTAGACCGGAGTCCGCACGACCACATATGCATTTTACCAATAATCAGTCAGCACGAGAGTCAAAATATCCCGGAGCGCCAGATGGGTTAAAGCTAATCGCAAAAACGACATCAAATGAAAAAAATGCTTTACTGATTTTTGGCTCAATGCAACAATAAGGATAGAAGGAGATTCAACTGCGAGTAACACATCACGTAAAATTATCTCAGTTTATTTTGAATTTAAAATTGACTGCAAAAATGCTCAAAGTAGCATCACTCACGTGTGGCGACCCACACTCCTATTTACACAATGTACAGAAATTTTCCAAACATATTTGACAATTATTTTTTGGAAACACAAGTCTGATTGTTAGTCCTGTAGACTGTGTTCCAAAATTATTTTCATTTATTTGTGATTAAATCCAGTTCAAATTTAATTGTCTCTACTGGAAATAGCGTAGTTCACTGTTTGAATTTTTACATAATATTAACACTCGTAGAATAAATGTTCATAGAATTTTTAACTTTCACTTATTTTTCCAGTTTAAAAAATACATTGTCGAAAAATATTATTATCATTGAATCAACACAAATTATTTACACATATTAATAACATCTGAAAAGTATTTGACCTTGAGCATAGCATCGAAGAACTTGTGCGAAGCACAACAAAAATTAATTGTTCTTCCGACATTAAACATTCGAGAAGTGACTCGATTATGAACTTCCAAGTTCCTAACAAAATATATGATTTCTGAATCATCAACTTGATCAATAAATTGTTGAACCATTCAACTATTCAATTTTCCACTTGGAATCATTATTATAGAAAATATTTATATTCATGGCCATTTTTAGCAATTTTCACAACTTGCAATTCTTCGACAGAATGCGGAAATAAGAATTGTAGTTTCATAATGAATTCATTTAGTTCATGGCACTAGGATTGAAATTATCCTTCAAATTATTCGTGGTTAAAGAATTATTTTTAATTGGCAGTGGCCCATTCTATTATTTGTGTAAGAACACAATATTACAACAACAACGGCAAAGGTCTTCCTCTGAAGAAGAATAAACTACTATCATGACAAATCCGGGTTCTAGCAAAATCAAAGTCTAAATGGAATTCGTAAACAAGGTTGAAATAAGAACTGATGGTTTCTAAGAAATAACCTTCGGGTCATTCATACGACGAAGTGTGTAGTTCCAATACTCCTTCTATAAACCTGAGCCATCGAACCTGCTATTTGATTGATGCTCGAAAAAACCTCTTCATTCCTGCGACTTAAACATGCGCACCTGGGAATGGCATTTCAACTACTCCACACACATAAATTTTCTTCCCAAAATTTATACAATAAATCAAGCCTCTGCTTGTTATCAACACTGGAAGATTAATAAACTTACAAGTTTATTTTATTTTACCATTCAGTTCAACCCGTGAATTTACCATACCTATGAAAATCTTTATTTCACTTTCGAGTGTATTTACGTCATGATTTTATATAAATACAAAAATATCCTATTTGATACAAATATCAATTGCTTCCCGTGTCATGCCTCTCCGTGTTATCTGAAAAATATACTTTGCTCATTGCAAATATCAACTGTTCAACCAGGACTGAAATGTTGGTTGAATGCGGGCTTGCACTAACCACTCTCCTTCGGAAAATCTCCTGTTCCAAACTAGAAATGATTAAACTACTTCATAGGCTCTCTCTCAATACATATGATTATTAGAAAATATAATATCCAAAAATTATTTAGAAAAATTATGAAAATTATTATTATTATTGTCAGTGGATTATTATTATTATTATTATTAGTTATATTATTTTAAATATATTTAATTATCATCTCATTATGTGAGAATCCACATGTTCGAACCTTCGAATATGGAAAAAGTATCCATTCCTCAACAAAAATAATTATTAACTTTTACAGTTACATCGGCTGATAACCGTGATTTCCCCAAAATATGAAATATTCAAATAAATGCTCGATATGCTCGGTCATCGATCCTAAATTGTTCTGAGTGCTGAAAATACTCAGAATAACTCTAACAAGTCTTGCGTAAATCATTGCAAGATTTAAATACGAAGAAAAATAAATGTGTTGGTCATCTGCCGAAAAATAGTTTGTTCCAATTAGCTAGGCATAATATAATTCAAATGTGGCTTACATTTCTTGATGGTCTTGAAGCGTAGCGAACCTGGTCTGTACCAGATTTATCCATAGACATGCCCTATCGGACAAGCACGTATAATCCTTGTATCGGCCGCCATTATATACCCACAATCTGTCTAGTCAGACATAGTGGTAGTATCTCTTGAAGTTTGAATTAACTGTTGTTCCATTTTAATATGGGCTTCTATCAAAGCCATAACAGTTTGTTTAAATGGGGTCAGATCTAAGTGATCTATTCTTAGATATGTCAGTTGTAACATAACTCACGGTAATCATATCAATACAAGAAGACACTGACAGTCTAACCAATCAACGGCTGTTCTGAAGATCGTTCCCTGGGCATGGTTTATCACCATCTACCATGCGCTAAGCAACCTGTAGTTTCCCTTGCGTAGACTAATGAACACCACCGTGATAGACTGGTCTTCAATGTACTGATAGATCGAAGTGGTTAACAAGTCACCAATATGAAAACTGACTGAAATGGATCTAAATATCCAAGTATTAGGTTATTACTGGACTGTGACAAAGTACTAATTCTAGACAAAGTCTAGCATATGTATATGTAGAAATATAAATATTTCCACCAATGTCTGTAGAAAAAATCAATCACCTCAGTGATTCTCCTCGCCGGAAACTTACTAAGTTCCACTTCGTAGCGCAGCACTTTTGTGACTATCACAACTTTGAAAATAACTTCTGCGTAGATCCGACAACCATGTGCCTTGGCTCAGCGTAGCAGCAGCTTGCTAAGCAAGTGCTTGTGTCGAAGTGAGCTATCGATGCCTCGGCCGGCCGGCTTTTATTCAAAACTGCCAGGGTCACGCGTCATCAGCTGATATCTGGAAATCCTCATATCTCTGGTATCCCTGGTCCGATTTACTTGATACTAATTGCATTCTCTTTTATTTGGCCGTGCCAGTAATCTGATCCAAGTCTCAAGTCTCTACTCCATGGCTAACTATTTAATCAATGAATAGCCTCGACCTCTGCTATTACTCGCTACGTCTCTTGACATGCAAGTATCGGTATATTATTTCCAATTGCTTCGAGAAGCAATGTAGCGCGATATTCAAATATCTGAACTTTCAAAAGCGGCTACAGCCTTTCCCTTGATATCTAGGTGTCTGAATCTTGGAATACCCATTCCTAGAGTTGGGCACAGTATTACAGTAAGCGAGCGTTCAGATAGTTTATTGGAAGAGTGCAACAGTATACTGGCGGTAATGTTTACTACTGAAGAGAGATTTTTTTTTGGTGGAATAAGTTTTTCGCGATGGTGATCGGTTTACAGAAAATATAAAATTAAGATTTCAGGCGCGGTTTCCTTATTCAAAGTGTCCAAACCGTGATACCGTTTGGGATTTGGTAAGTACATTTCGTGTGACTGGCTCAGTTTTCGATGTACCGGAAACAGGCAGGCCTACGCTTTTAAAATACGAAAAACTTGATGAAATCTCCGATATAATGCTGCGTGTCCAAGTAAATCAACATGAAAATTAGCTCAACAAACAGGAATCTCTAAGTCGACAGCACCTAAAGCTGTAAGAGACAAGCTTCAGTTGTTCCCTGATAAAGTTACCGTGGTTCATGAATTAAAACAAACTGATTACGGAAAAATAGTGATGTACTGTGAATGGTTCCAGCATCTGTTATGTATGGCTGTGGTGAGTACAAAGTTTACTGTTTATTTGTTATGATGCATGCGGCAGAAGTGCTACCAACGTAACTGCTGTAGCTATCTCTCGCAGACGCGTGTAGGCGCTGCGGAGAATATTCCCGGACTCACTTTACATCATGGTCAACAGCTCTTTGTATTTAAGTATATGTTCAATTTGTCGGATAACCTTTGTTTTTGTAGTGACTGTAGTAGTGTGTGTAACTGTAATTATTAGGAACGTGTATGGCGTAGGTGTCCCGGTTCTTGAAATAAAGTACTATACCGGAATTTTCCTGAAGGGAGTGTGGAAAAACACAGGATAAATGCTGTCAGCAACGGGAGTTGAACCTCCCATCACCAAATTTGATGCAGCCCCACATTATGGTCTTGGAGAGCAATATAACGCATAGGGCTAAGACGCGAGATATCGTCTTCATACGTCAAACACACCGAGAGGTATCATTGCTTCTAAAAGTACTGTACTGCCTATTTAAAGAAAGATGTAAGAAAGGGCGGCAGGTAGGGAGGAAGGTAGGTAGGTAGGAAGAAAATTAGGTAGGAAGGAGGAAAAATTGAAGGTAGGAAGGAAGGAAGGAAGATAGGTAGGATGGAAGGTAGGTAGGTAGGAAAGTGGAAAAATTGAAGGTAGGAAGGAAGGAAGGAAGGAAGGTAGGTCGGAAGGAAGAAAATAAGGAACGAAAGATGGAGGAAAATACGAAGGTAGGAAGGAATGTAGGTAGGAAGGAAGAAAATAGGTAGGAAAGAGGAAAAATTGAAGGAAGGAAGGTCGGAAGGAAGAAAATAAGGTACGAAGGAAGGAAGAAAATACGAAGGTAGGAAGGAAGATAATAAGGTAGAAAGGAGGAAAAAGGAAGGTAGGTAGGAAAGAAGGAAGGTAGGTAGGAAGGAAGAAAATGAGGTAGGAAGGAGGAAAAATTGAAGGTAGGAAGGAAGAAAGTAGGTAGGAAGGAGGAAAAATTGGAGGTAGGAAGGAAGGTAGTAAGGAAGAAAATAGGTAGGATGGAGGAAAAATTGAAGGTAGGAAGGAAGGAAGGTAGGTCGGAAGGAAGAAAATAAGGAACAAAAGATGGAGGAAATTACGAAGGTAGGAAGGAATGTAGGTAGGAAGGAAGGAAGGAAGGTAGGTAGGAAGGAAGATAATAGGGTAGAATGGAGGGAAAAATGAAGGTAGGAAGGAAGGAAGGTAGGTAGGAGGAAGAAAATAAGGAACTAACGAAGGAGGAAAATATGAAGGTAGAAAGGAAGGAAGGTACATAGGAAGGAAGATAATAAGATACGAACGAAGAAGAATTGAAGGAAGGAAGGAAGGAAGGTTGGAAGGAATTAAATAAGGTACGAAGGTAGGAGGAAAATACGAAGGTAGGAAGGAAAGACGGAAGATAAGTAGGAACGATCGACAGCCATCTCGACTTCGACTAATGTGAAATTGAGTGTTAATGGCAGAAAAAGTTCCCATCGTAGGTCTGCAAAAATCCACTTTCTCGGTTAAAATGAGGACCAAGAAAGTGGCTGTAGAGACATTTTCCTTACTTTGAAAAAGAAACCCACAGAAATCACTTGCGAGAAATTTTAATCGTTCAATATCAATCCATCCACCCCCGAATCTAGACCTCAACTCGTCAAACTAACGTGTTCGTTTGGAATTAGGAACGCCGTCATCTAATAGTAGAATGCAGTGACTGATCTCCCACTGTGGAGGCCTGGGTTCGATTCCTACCCAATCCAACATTTATTACAAATGCATACACTATTAGAGACATCAGAGTGACGCAGGTTATCAGACAACTTCTACATACATAACCACGATATTGCAAACCCTCTATAAGAATCAACAACAAATAGTGTTATGGAGTGTGCAGAGAGAGCGGGCCGCCCTCGCCCGACGGCCACAACCCAGGGAGTGCAATGAATATATGATTGACGACCTTGCGGCCCCGATAAAACAGCACTTTAACGACATACATAGTGTTATATGAGAGCTTGTTTTCACATAATATGTGGAGTTAACAGTCGAGAACCAAGCGTTCCACGAGGGGAGCAGCAAGGAATGGTTCACTGAATTTATTCAGGGTCCCAATCACTTCAGCAGTGATGAACGTTTTTAGTTGTTAGTTGGGTTTATATCCGAACTCGGAATTATAATTACAGAAGGCGTAAAACTATAATGAAACTTTAATTCATAGGAATGTTTTCCGACATATACCCCTAATAATATTGTTATATGCAGCCCAACTAACTCTTGTTGTCAGGAAAGTCGATATTTAACTGCTTGCATCCCATATGATACTAATCAACTGCAAGCATATCCATCAAACGATACTGAACACTATTATTTTTCCCTCCGTAAACTTTGGTTCAGTTTCGTGAAGCAGAGTAGATTTGTATAAATAACAGACAAAGGGACCCAAAACTAATGAATTAAGGCCTAGAACCAATCGTGTCGAAAGGTTTTCGCTGTTTAATGATTATTTGGACAGCCTTCTCCATTCCCCAGATATAGGCCGTTTGGAAACGAAACATAATATCGAACAGCGCTTTGTGGCGAAAAATGACACTATTGCACCCTCGGGAGCTCGAGACAGCCGAAAGTTCAAATGTGCTCCGATTTTCCTACAGCGTTATGCGGCAAAAGACGATTGCTCTCTACTTCCCTTACAGCCAATGAGATAGAGGCAGTGCCATTTATTAAACTTACTTCTTTTTCTAATCTTATGAAATCACTACAGGGCGAAAAAAAGTGTGTCTGTCTGTGTGTGTGTATGTGTGTGTGTGTGAGTCTGTGTGTGTGTTTGTGTGTGTGTGTGTGAGTGTGTGAACTCTGAATGTCTGTCCCCCCCCCCCCTATCGATTCGAACACGGTGAGCGCAAATTGAACGAAATTTGGTACAAAGGTAGCACGGTGAATCCGAATGGAACGAAATTTGGTACAGAGGTAGTACTAGCAAAGGGCACCGCAGTGTCATGTTTTATATCACCGCCATCTTGACGGAAACGTAATGGAGGCCACACAAATGTTCAAAGCTTAAATCAAATTACGACTAACCTAATCATCCGATCTCTACCAAATTTTGCAACAACATACCTTTATGGAGGAAGCATCCTTTGACAAATCTAGTAGGTCATTAGTCTAATAGTTTGCGGATGGCGGCCATCTTTGTGTCAAAATCGATTACCCCTATTAATTCGAACACGGTGAAACCAAATGGAATGAAATTTGGTACAGAGGGCACCTCAGTGTCATGTTTTATGTCGCCGCCAACTTGACGGAAACGTAATGGCGGCCACATAAATATTCAAAGCTTAAATGAAATTACGATTAACCTAATCATCCGATCTCTACCAAATTTTGCATCAACATACCATTATGGAGGGAGCATCCTTTGACCAAACTAATAGGTCATTAGCCCAATATTTTGCGGATGGCGGCCATCTTTGTGTGAAAATCGATTCCCCCTATTAATTCGAACACGGTGAAACCGAATGGAACGAAATTTGGTACAGAGGTAGCACTAGAAAAGGCCACCTCGGTGTCATGTTTTATATCACCGCCATCCTGACGGAAACGTAATCGCGGCCACCCAAATGTTAAAGGCTAAAATGTAATTACGACCAACCTAATAATCTAGTCTCTACCAAATTTTGCAACAACAAATCTTTATGTGGGAAGCATATTCTGACCAAACTGCTAGATCATCAGCCCAATAGTTTGCAGATGGTGTCCAAGTATGTGTGCAAATCGATTCCCCCTATCAATTCAAACACGGTGAAACCGAATTGAACGAAATTTGGTACAGAGGTAGCACTAGCAAAAGGCACCTCAGTGTCATGTTTTATATCGCCGCCATCTTGACGGAAACGGAATGACGGCCACCCAAATGTTAAAAGCTTAAATCAAATTTCGACCATCCTAATAATTTGATCTCTACCGGATTTTGCAACAACATGCCTTTTTGTGGAAAGCATCTTATGACTGACTACATGGTCATCAGCCCAATAGTTTGCAAATAGCGGCCATGTATGTGTGCAAATCCATTCCCCAGATCAATTCAAACACGTTGAAACCGAATTGAATGATTTTTTTTACAGAGGTAGCACTAGCAAAGGGCACCTCATATTCATGTTTAATATCACTACAGCACGTTGTATTTCAACAAGCTACTACAACCAACATTCAATTATACTCCTTGAAAAGGACAAAGAGTTATAACAATACCCATGCATTTAGGAGAAAGTAGGCTATATGTTCTTTACTGAACATCTTGTTTACAATTCGTTAGTAAACTACAGGTTCATTATTACCATTACAACTACGGGAAAATGACTTGGACTTTACGTCCATTTTAAGACGTTGCAGCCTGGTGACAAAACTTTGTTACAACAACAACAAAGTTTTATCACCAGGCTGCGGGGTCTTAGTACGTAAAGAGTGCTATCAGTTTAGTATCGCACGAAGTTGAGATGACGCGTGTCCTATGTACTGCCAGCTCGTCCACAGCAGATGACGAACTATGCGATCAGTCCATTTATCAGCTGTACGTCACATGTGTTCATAGGGACACCCGAAAGTCACAGGAGGAGCTTCTACGTGCCCTATAGTACGGTGTGTTCTAACTTAATTGCTCACGTACTAAAACCCCGCAGCTTGCTTATCATTACCACAAATGGGCTTTCTCGACTGTTATTTTAAAGATATTATTTTCTATTAGCGTGTGTCAGTTCAGTACCAGTATTCATTAGCATCCATAAAAAAAACACCAGGCGAATCCGGGTACTGCTACTAGTAAATATATATAAAATGAAAAACTCAAACTCACTACAATAAAGCTAGTGACAAATCTTGGCGAGGAGGTTAAACTCTGTACGATACTAATTTTGTCCATGTCATAAACTCATCGCCTTAATACATTCACGGTAGAGGATATAGGCCGACGTACTATTAGTACTTATATTTGGAGAATAGGTAACTTAGAATAACATTGACTATTTGTCACGAAACTCATCTAATAGAAGCCCTATAGCATTACCGAACTTTTAGTCACAAAACTATGATGATAAATTTAACGTGCAGCCGCCATCTTGTATATCCAAACTATGAAACTCTATATCTCACCGTGAACCTTAGCAAGAAAGTTGACTTCTATTTGAAAATTGTTTTGCCATAGTTTTCATTAACAAAACACATTCATATTGGCATTTATGCGTACTATTCATATTTATAAAACGGTATATTTCTGCTATTTGGTTAGTGCAAAAGTGAGGCAGATAACCTTGCTGTTCTTTCCCTTAAATAAACAATAACTAAATAACTTAGTGCACAAGGCGTTGGACCGAAGTATCTCGGGTTCAATTCCTGGTTGGGCTATCAAGGACTTTAATCTCTTGGGTTTAAGTCCTCCGGCCCAGGGACAGGGTCTATGTTCCGTCTGATCACCACTTCATACCCGTGTCAAATAGAAAGACCTGCACTTTGCCTCCTGGGTGATCTCCTGATATTATTGTTATTATTATTATTGTTGTTGTTATTATTATAGTAATAAATCGCTATTCTACCACTACAGCGTTAACAAGGGAGGAATATGCAATTTGCCACTAATTTCTTTGTCAGAACTGAAGGTTAATTACTATAAAATGGTTTAAGGGAGCATTACTTATTTCTGTTAAGTCATCTGGTGAAGTTTAAGTATTAACTCGTATGTGTGCAAAATGCGTTATATAACATTAATTCTGGGATTGAATTAACATCCGCGTCTGTCATAATTGCTGTCTCTGAATATAAAACACTTCCTTTTGTGATGAATGTTATGTACTGCATTATGAACTTAAATTTACGCTCCCACTTGAGAATAGCTTATGATATCTGTGATATCTTCCAACGTTCCTTCAAAAATGTGCAGTTTATTCTTACGTTATAACTTGGTTAGAAGAACTTTCCTTATTGCAGCAATCTTCATGTCTTCCTTTGGTGTTTCGCTCGAGCAGCGTCGCTGGTGGAAATGGAGGAAGTTCAACTTATGACTTTTAAAAAAGGAGAGATATAAACAGATAACATCCGTATAAGAGCTATCTGAAACTTTTATACTGAAAGTCTTGAGATAAAATGCAGAAAAGTGCGTCATATTCAGGTGAGAAGCTTGGCGAGATGACAGAAGTTGTCTCACAGGTGCTGCTTACGACAGCATCAAATCAGAGCCTTATAGCGCAAGCATTTGCACCTTCTAAAATAAGTTTTCACTCTGGCAAGGTAATATTGAACTGCGCAATCAGTGTTGATGGCGTTTAGGGGTAATAATGTGATTGACAAAAATGGCAATTAATAAAAATTCATAATTGTGAATCAAGGTAAGTAATTTCTTAAGTTAAGTTCTACGATTTGTATGCGTATTTTATTTCCAACTAATTATAACTCTGACAAAATGTATTAATAGAACTTGTATACAGTAAGTAATAGTTATGGAAATAATCTTTCCAAAAACGGAAGGTTCTATGCTTGCAATTCAAGACCTAGTCATCCCTTCAAGGAACTACCTCAACTTCATTGTAAAATATCGCACTGAACCAGATGATAAGTGCCGCTATGGTTGTCAAGAATCAGAAGCAATACATCATATTACATCTACATGTAGGTATTTCCTGGCGACAGACCACATACAAAGGCATGATGGGGCAGATGACCTCGTAGTTCTGCCCCTTAAAACAACAATAACTAACTACAAAGGCATGATGCAGTTGCTAAAATCTCGCATCAGGAGTTGACTGATAAGTTTCAGCTTCTAAGGGGAAAGAAAGTTCCGTATTACCAATATCAGCATGAGAGTTGTCTTGAAAACAGTGAATACAAGTTGTATTGGGACCGAACTTTTTTGAATGATAATTCGGTATCTCACAAGAGGCCGGATCTGGTAGTCGTCAGCAAGAAAATGAAGCAAGCCACCTTGATTGATGTTGCGATTCATAACAACAAGAATCTCCAGTCAAAACATATATAAAAGATCAGCAATTATAGTGATTTAGTCGACCCTATCGAAAGACAATAGCATGTAGAACGGGTAAATACCATACCTATCATTGTTTCAAGCACAGGCCTTAAAAAACTGGATCTGGTTACTCAACTGTACAAACTAATGCAGAAGGCAGTAGTTCTCTCAACAAACTTAATTGTTCGGAACTTCATGGGTAGAGATTTTGGTTTTCCAGCTTAGAAGTGGCTGATTCAGTAACTATAATTCGGTGTCCTGAACACCGTATAGTTATTTTGTGACGTACCAGCAATGTGTTATAATATGTGTACTTATATCATAATAATAATAATAATAATAATAATAATAATAATAAAATAATAATAATAATAATAATAATAATAATAATAATGAAGCCTCCGTGGCTTAGGCGGCAGCACGCCGGCCTCTCACCGCTGAGTCCGTGGTTCAAATCCCGGTCACTCCATGTGAGACCTGTGCTGGACAAAACGGAGGCAGACAGGTTTTTCTCCGGGTACTCCGGTTTTCCCTGTCAACATTTCATTCCAGCAACACTCTCCACTATCATTTCATTTCATCTGTCATTCATTTAATCATTGCCCCAGAGGAGTGCGTCAGGCCTCGGCAGCCGGCACAGTTCATATCCTCGCCGCTAGATGGGGGCTTCATTCATTCCATTCCTGACCTGGTCGGAGACTGAAAGCAGGTTGTGGATTTTCATTTCAATAATAATAATAATGAGGTTCATTTAATATCTATTTAAATTATATGATTTCTTTTATTTTTAATTTGTGACGTCGAGGAACCGTATTTTGCTTCGAAAGAAATACTATTTGTGCCAGTAAGTCTCTTTAAAGGAGTGTAACGCATTTGAGCAGTTTCAAGGCAGATGGACAGTGATGTCAGCAAGAAATGTTTGATATGTTATCGCTTAAAGTAATCTAAATGCCACACTCATTGTATGGATCAATGTGGTACGTAGGCTATATATCAGTGGCATTTTGAGTGTGATTGTGTTTATACCGAAATAGCGAATAAAGCATTGGTTGTAATGTAATGAGAAGATTTTTAAGGGGAAGTAAAATACAAGGAAATAGCAATTCAGTTTGTTTTATAGAGAGGAAAAAGAAAAAAGGAAAGTCTGATAGGAGTAAAGAGAAGGGATTTAGTGAATACGGTATGTTAGATTAAATGGAGGAGCAACACACATTACTTTGTTCAGAACTATATAACTAGTTTAGACTATAATATTTCATGGATGTTTTGTATTAACTCATTGCATTCTACTAACAAAAGCAATAAATATAAAGGTTATTTCATTTCATGACATACGTTATCTTCAGTACCAGGGTGCACATATTTGCAGTTAGTTGGTATTGTGAAGTCTGACCTGAATTTCTAATCCTAAATATTATAATTTTATTAATGCAGCCAATGGCCATGTACTTTTCTATTCAGGACGGATAAGGGAAGGGATATTGGAAGGAAATCGGCCGTGGACCTATTGAAAGGAACCGTCCCGGCATTTGCCATGTGGTGAAAATGAGAAACCACGAAAACCATTTTCAGGACGGCCGAGGTGGGATTTGAACACACGCTCTCCCGATGCCAGCGAGGCACGAGGCCGCGCGTTAGCGCTCTCGGACACCGCGTCCGGTCTAATCCTAAATATTCATATTTCTAATGCCATTATTTTTCCCAAGTCAATGGTGTAAAAGGAACCCATTTGGTATAAAATAATTCCATAAAATATTAAATAGCTCAAAGTTTGGAAATACCACTCTCATATAGGCTAAATTCAAATTTCTGAAAACAAAGCTTTCATTCTTAATTGCGGTTAAAAATTGTAAACGCATTTAGGAAATTTTAATTCTACGAGGAAAATTCCAAAAATAAGTTTTGTCATTTTATTGTACGAGCAGATAGTACATCAGGTGACACAAACAATCACCATAAGATGAGGTAATATGGGTTATACAGACGAGTTCCTTTCGCGAATTTAAGTTGTATGGTAATTCATTTTAAGAATTACGTCGATTGGATTTTTCAGTTATTTAATTAATTTTTAGCCTATTTTCAATTTTGAAAAAATAGGCTTATGAGATCACCTTTTGTCCGTGTGTGTGTGCGTGTGCGTGTGTGTGTGTGTGTGTGTGTGTGTGAGGTGTGTGTGTGTGTGCCACCCCCCCCCCCCCCCTAATAAAATCTAAACGGCCGGAGCGATTTCAATGAAACTCAGTGAGTTTATAGCGCTATTCCCGGCGACCTCGACCGTGCCCTTCAAATTTTGTTACGTCTCACCAATCCAACATGGCGGCTGTGCGAAATATTTCACTAGCATTCAATATCTCCGAAACTATTACCGATATCGCCCTGAAATTGTGCACGGTGATAAAGGGCACTACTAAAAGTTCACCTATGAGACTTTCAAAAACCTGGTGGCTACAAAACCAACATGGCGGCCAAGCGAATTTGAGACTTTTAAATATACATTTCTCGCGATTTAACTATCCAAATGTAATGAAATTTGGTACAGCAATTGTTTATACACATTGTAATGCACTGGAGTCTAATTTGGTTCAATTGTTTACATAACCTCAAAATGGCGGATGTGCGAATTATTTCACTGACATTCTATATCTCCGAAACTATTACAGAAATCACCCTGCAATTTTGTACGGTGACGAAAGGTACTGATACAAGTTTATCTATGCATATTTCATAAACCTGTAAAGTACAAAACGAACATGGCGACCAAGCGAATTTGAAATATTTTAATAGAATTTTCTCGTGATTTATCTCTCTGAGCGCAGTGAAATGTGGTACAGTAAATGATTTTTGCAGATTGTAATGTACTGCCATCTAATTTAATTCAATTGTTTACATAACCTCAAGATGGCGGCTGTGCGAAATTTTAAAATTAAGTTTTTATTTCTTGTGTCGTAATCATGCGATCGAAGTGAAAGTTTGAATAATGAACCTAGGCAATAATTGTCCTTGAATGGTACATAACTCTATGGCCTATACACATAAGAATCCTAAATGGCGAGCTTCCGAAATATTTAGACGGTTCTCAATATCTATGAATCTTTTACAGCAACCAAACTGAATTTTTTATGTTCATAGAGACTATGGACATATCTTCACCTATAGGACTTTCAGTAACCTGGTGAGCACAAATCCAACATGGCGGCGACACGAAGTATAAATATTTAAATGGACGTTTCTCGCGAATTAACTATCCGAGTGCCGTGAAACATTGCACGTTAAATGCTTATACAAATATTGACCCACTGGCATCTAATTTATTTCAATTGTTTGCATAATCACAAGATGGCTGCTGTGCGAAATTTTAAAATCTCGTTTTTACTTCTTGTTTTCTAATCATGCGATTGAAGTTTGAATACCTCACGTACACAATAATCTTAATGTAAAAGTACAAAAATAAAAATCCAACCTGGCGTCCATCTGAAATATTTAGACGGTTCCCAATATCTACGAATCTGTTACAGCAATTTAACTGAAATTTTGTATGTTGATAGAGGCAATTAACATGAGCATCATATATGATAATAGGCTGTATAGTTCTTCACGGAACTACTTGTTCTATCCTAGTTCCAATTTACAGTTAAGGTCCCTTCTATTCCAGCAGTGCTGAGGGTTTATCTGCAGTGATAACGGAGATCTTACTAGTTCCAATTCTGAGAGGGATGAAGAGACTCTTGTAAGCCGAGATATTTTCTCGAGGGCGTATTTAATTTTCTTGCCAACTTGCTACTAGAGATTGTGGTGGCAAGAACAAGTTTCCAACTACTACTTCCTTTGCACATTCCTAATTACCGTCTACGATTCTTATACAAGCACGGCTCTGGATTCCTCTTGAATAGTCGAGATATTAAAATGAGGTAAGCCATGTAGCTTTCACCAAAACTTCGATTGGTTGTTACATTCCTGTTGAATGGATTTATTTTATATTTCGTTACATATCGCTTTTGTACTGTAATTCAAGGAAGAGTCAATCAGTTACTTTTTTGTTTGAATGACGTATTCAAGGCAAAGAGAATTATATAACCCTTAGCGCTTATAGCTTTGTAATTGATTGTTGTTTTAACGAGTGGAACATCGAAGTTATATTCCTCACTCATGTCTCTTTGCAAGGTTGCCCTCTATGGGACTGTTCTGGATGTCAGATTATCAATCACGCTTATTGGTTAGCCCTACTAGACTCTGGACTTATGGAGTCCGTGTATGAGTCCTGACCGAGCGATGTGAATTTTAATCTCTTGTTGTTGATTCCCCTCGCTTGGGGCCTTTATGCTTGTAACGTCTTCAATTCATTGTCATTGAGACGCGCAGGTCGCTTTCGGGCGTCAGAGTCTAAGACCTGAACCAGGGATGTAAGCAGGCCACTTGTTATGATTATTCTAAGTCCGATAAATCTGAATCTATTTTTGTTTTGAGAGTTATTGTGGAATCAATGAGCATATAATTGCATCAAGCAGGTATACAACTACTTTGCTAGACTACCTCGTGATGAGGTGGCTACCGATGTTGATAATCAAATCAACGACAGACTTAAGATCTCAAATCTGATAGAACAGACCATTGGAGTGCTTCGGAGGGTCCTTCGTAGTTCACTTCTTTACACCAATGCATTCTGTTCGTAATCGAGAAAATAGATACACAAAATTAACACCCCAGATTCCTATACACCGAACCATGAAGTTCAATAAATCTTTTGTTTGCACCGCCTCACGCCTCTTCAACACCGATTTATATAAGTTCGTCAACATTGCAAGCACTGCAGCTTTCAGAAGACACCTGACAACCTGCCTACTTTAATAGCTTTTCTTGTACAGTATATGGTGTTTGTTTTTCGGGCTGATAGTCTGTATGCACTCTCACTCTTTTGTATATAATTTTTCCATTATCATTAATATTATTATTGTAATGTTACTATCTTTTTGTTGTTCGACTATGATTATTTATATTGTGAACGTAAGTGAAATGTTTTATTTTTATAGGCCTTAATCTTATTTTATGTAGGGCGCTACTGTAATGGAGCTCTTAAGCTCTAAGTGTAGCCGTGAAAATAACATCAAAATCAATCAATAAATGATTGGCATTGCAGATATCATAGAGGTGATAGAATCGGGAAACTAAGCCATTGTCATTGGTTGCATTAATTATCTCATTTATTATAATACCTAAGGTCCAGTGCACAAATCAGGGCTGTATTATGAAAATATGTTTTGGCCTTCAGTTACTTGAGAATAACACATAAGAGGTGGGTTGGTTTCCCATCTGAGCTATCCTACAAATGGGTTTTGGTGATATCTAATTTATATTTCTGACAAATGCTGGGGTTGTATCGAAATTAACCTTTTTTTACCCTACACCCAGCTACATATAAAAACATTTGTACATATTAAAAATGACACAGTTTATAAGACAGATTCTACACACTCAGTACACCAACCTGATGACTACGAAGTTGCAAGCATCTAAACAAAATTATACTAACAGAACATAAATTACCAGACAGATTTTGATTTCAGTCATTTCATATACACGGAAATCAAATTATGCACCAAACAATCTTTCCTTGAGCGTTAAATCAATGTTTTAATTTTGGTATATGCTAGTTACGATGAATGGTTGAGGATCTAAGCCGTTATTCAATGGTGACCGCTAAGTTGGTATTAGGTTATATTTGTTATTTGGCACAATGACTTCAACAAAGTTTCTATTGAGTGCGTCATCTGCGCTAAGTTTCATCAATATCAGTTGAGACGACGAGAAATTGATTTTTTAAGAATTGCATACATACACAGTTACCTCGGATTTATAAACTTACTTATCCATTTGTAAATAAGAAAAGAACGCCAACAATATTGTGAAATGTGTAAATCTGAATTGTGTGAGATTTATCAATTGGAAGAAAAGTGGTCATTTTTGTTATTTCCTGAAGTACTTCGTAACCTTTACGTTTTAATCATTCCTTAAGAAAAGCATTTTCAAAGAGTGAATGCACGTAAGAAATGTCAAGGTCTTCTATGTACACGATTATACAGTATAATTGAGTACTTTCATTAGACATACCTAATCTAGCTGCATATCTGTGTATGGATATACGTTTTCTTTACAAAAATAAAAAAAAATAGAAAATTACTGTACTTGCAAGGTACGATTAAAAGATTAATAACTCAGAAATTATCTCTCTCGCCATCAGCTCACTTCAAGGTTAGTTATACACATACTAATGGACACAATGTAACACAGTAAATACAGCATTACAGACATACTGTATTTTGTAGCATGTTGTGTTTGCCGGCAATGTCTATAAATTCATTTTAATGACAACAATTTTAAAAATCAAAATTGTGTTATAGAATCTGCATGTATTTCAGTAGGAACTTTACTAATTAAAAGACCTGTCTCAGCCTACCTATTCACCTCCTATCTAATAATTTATTTTGGAAACGTGTATTTTCTATATGTTCCCAAATAGAATTACAATTATACTTACGTTTTTAAAATTAAATTTAGCACACATTGGTTGACTTGAAATAACTTTTGATTGGCAAACACTCTAGTTTCAAAAAAGCAAAAATAACCGTATTACATTACTTAATTCATTAATAAATATTAGTATTAACATCTAACGAAATTGGCGTCGGGATGGGCATCCGATTCTACTTTTAACTCTGAGATTTATCTCACTTCATCGACCCATAGAAATGTGATTGATGAGAGGAATATTTATCGCCTTGCATTCAGGGGTACGGTGATTTACAGAAGGAAGTCTGAATCACTTATATGTTTGTTGCGATATTATTACTGTAGTTTAAGTATGTTAACCAACTGAGCTATAATATATGTAAATACGATTGACAAGTTACTCACGTTTTTACCAACTTTTGTAATCTAATGTTTGTATATACGGTATATTTGTACGTAAGTTTAATACTTAACCATCATACCTTATCTACGTCTCAGTGAGTAGGATCTGATGATCTGACGATCGAAACAAGTCATCCAATAATTTGTACAAAAAAGCGTGTTATTTTATGAAAAATATCTCGTTATATTTCTTTCAGATTAGGGCGTTTAAAGACTTGTTTTCCCGCTTAATGTAATTGGGCACAATTTGTTTTGGCCGACTGAAAAGCTTTCTTTAATAATTCTATAGTTAGAATAGTGTAGTTTATAGTAAACTAGCTGAAGTTCCCGTGATTCGCTACGCGTCATAAATAAATTAAAATGTGAAAGTGACAGTTAAAACAGGGGATAGGCGAGTTGCTGCGCAAAGGGAGATTAAGGATGGAACATTTTGTCCAACTACACCGTTCGGCGTTGACCGTGTTTTAAGGCACAAATTTAGGTTTTACTCGCTAACAGTTGGATATACCTTTCGGATAGAAAATGTAATTTTAAACCTCGTATAAGCCATCAAAAGTTTGCTATTTCTTAGCGTTCACTTATTATTTGAAATGGAAATATGAAAGTTTGAAACCAAAGGGTGTAGTGACGTCACTAAAATGGTCGCAATCTTTAAATAGTGCAAAGTATTGATATCAAAAGTAGCCTATATGTTTACAAGGTAAATCAGCTACTTCCATGTAAAATTCATGTTAGCCGGACCAGTGGTTCTTGCGTGATTGAGTAATACACAGTCACACACCATCTCATTTTTAGCCTCGCTTCGCTCGCGTCATACTCGTGTCATATTGTTATTCAATGACATGCAGGTTTAACCCCGTTAACACTCCTTTAGAACCTGAATATCCAAAAATCTCTCCTTAGTAGACTTTTTCGACACACAACAAGCATATCCCCTTCTTCTAACTTTAATAATTTTGGTTGGTCGATGAGAGAGAACATCCAAAAATCCTTCCTTAGTGGACGTATTTCTTCCAGAATTTCACCCCTCCCCATAGGCCCCTTAAATTGCATTTATGAAAAAAAAAACGGTTGAACACCTATTTAATTAATTAATTAATTAATTTATTTATATATTTTTAAGCTGATTGAAACTCGGAGAAAATCAAACTCATCGCCTATGTCGTTTAAGAGATACACGCTCCGTTAGGAATCTTTCAACCCCCACTTTTCATCCCTTTCACCTCATAATATACACCACATCGAAAAACCATTAGACACGTGTCAGCTTATTTTTAATGATTAGTATATATGCAAAGTATCACATCACCAAATGAAACCACTCATGAGATATTGTTATTCAATGAAATGCACGTTTACCCCCTTAACACCTCTTTAGAACCTGAATATTCAAAACTCTTTCCTTAGTGGAAGTTTTCGACAAACAACGAACTTATCCCCAAAATTTCATGTTTCTAACTTCAATAACTTTGGCTGGGCGATGATGAGTGAGTGAATCAGTCAGGTCATTTTCTTTCATTTACTTTTGAGAATTTCACCCCTCCCCATGAAACCCTCAAATTTGATTTATGAAAAAAAAACGGTCGAACACCTATTTACTTATTTAAAGCTGTTTTCCCCCTGAGTTTGATGAGTGAGTAAGTGAGTCAATCAGTTAGGACACTTTCTTTCCAGTTTTTTTCCCCCGAATTTCACTCCTCCCCAAGGGCCCCTTAAATTGGATTTTTGAAGAAATGGTCGAACACCTATTTACTTATTTTGAAGCTGCTTTTTCCGCTGAATTTCAAACTTATCGCCTATGTTGAATAAGAAATACAGTACACGCTCCGTTAAGAATCCTTCAACCCCCAATTTTCTCCCCTTTCGCCTCATAATATACACCATATCGATAAACCCTTAGACATATGTGTGATTATTTTTAATGCTTAGTTTATATGCCGAATAGCACATCCCCAAATGAAACAACTCGTGTGATATTGTTATTCAATGAAATGCAAGTTTAACCCCCTTAACACCCCTTGAGAACATGAATATCCAACAAGAAGTTCCGTGACGAACTAAAGAGCCTACTTTTCTTGAAATTTAAGATTCTTGCCAATCTATATAGACCTATCTAGAATAATGACGAAATTAAGTTGATAATATCGAAATTCCTAATTAGTTCGAAATATACCTTATATAATGTAGCCTAATAGAGCAGTACAGTTGGCAGCCCTGGTGACTGAATATAGGCTACTGTTAGTTGCATCTCTTAAGGTACAGAATTCAAAATTTGGTTGAAGTCCAATGGATAGCATGCACGTTACATGCAGTTAGACCTTGGATTTATCAGCGCGCGTAAAATTATGTTGGCAACAATGTCATGCATGTGTTGGTCAGAAATAATCTGAAATATTATGATCTCGTGTTGTACCAATTTTGGATGAAATCTATTTGTTAGTATAGAAGTAACATGTATTTTAAAATTGGACCTATCAGCAGGCTTAGAATCATGTTGGCAGCACTGGCGTAGGCCTATATTAGTTACTCCAAATTAATCTAGAATGCCAGGTACTATACGTGTGCAAAGTTTAGAGCTATTGGCTTGCATACTTTCTGATATATTGATATTAGGGTAACAAAAATAGAGACAGTATTTATTAACAGTTGGCAGCCCTGGTTACTCTTAAGAATCAGTTTAGTCATATCTGTTATGGTACACATAGCACACACGAAATTTGGTTGAAATCCAAATGATAGTATAGAAGTTACATGTATTTAAAGTTTGACCTCTCAGCAGGCTTAGAATCATGTTGGTAGCACTGACGTATATAAGATACTCCAAATTAATCTAGAATGTCAGGTACTATACATGTGCATAGTTTAAAGCTGTCAGCTTGCATACTTTCTGATATATGGGTATTTAGATAAAAAATAATTGAGAGCATTTATTAACAGTTGGCAGCCCTGGTGACTCATAAGAATACGCTTAGTTATATCAGTTTATGTACACATACCACTTACGAAATTTGGTTGTAATCCAATTGATAGTGTAGATGTTATATGCTTTTAAAATTTGGACCTATCAGCAGGCTTATAATCATTTTGGCAACACTGCCATGTATGGCCTCCTGGAAATTAAACTGCAATATCATTATCTATGCGTGTGCTAATTTTGAAATAGCTCCCATGTATACCTTCCAAGATATCCAACATGGAGCTCAAATTTCAACTGCGATTTTTCAGCAGTTGGTAGCACTGACATCATTTTCAAACATGGCCGTGAGATAGTCAGGTATAGATATTTACTCCCACCAAATTTTGTTTTGATTGCTGCAGCCGTTTAGGAGTTGATAGGGGGGGACACACACACAGCCAGACAGACAGACAGACAGAAGGACAGACAGACAGACAGACAGACAGAAGGACACACATTTGCCCGATCACATAAGTCTACTTTTTCCTCATTTTTGCAAAATGTGAAAAGTAGGCTAAAAATCCATCCTTAGTGGACTTTTTCGACATACAACGAACATATCCCCAAAATTTCAAGTTTCTAACTGCAATAGGTTTGCTGGGGGATTATGAGTGAATATCCAAAAATCCTTCCTTAGTGGACATCTTTCCCCAGAATTTCATCCCTCCCCATGAGCCCCTTAAATTGGATTTATGAAAAAACGATCGAACACCTATTTACTACTTTTTCAATCTGATTTTTCTCCCTGAGATTCTTACTTTTTGCCTCTGTCTTTTAAGAGATACTTGCTCCGTTAAGAATCCTTCAACACTCACTTTTCACACATACACCTCGTAATATACACCACATCGAAAAACCCTCAGACATGTGTCTTCTTATTCTTAATGATGAGTTTATATGCCTAGTATCCCATCCCAAAGGAAACCAATCGGGAGATATTGTTATTCGATTAAATGCAAGTCTACCCCCTTAACACCCCTTTAGAACCTAAATATCCAAAATTCCTTCCTTAGTGGACGTTTTTGACATACAACGAACATAGCCCCTTAATGTCATGTTTCTAACTTCAATAATTTTAGCTGGGGGATGATGAGTGAGTGAGTAAGTCAGGACATTTTCTTTCAATTATTTTTCAGAATTTCACCCCTCTCATGAACCCCTTAAATTTGATTTATGAAATAAACGGTCGAACACCTATTTACTTATTTTTGAGCTGTTCTTCCCCCCTGAGTTTGATGAGTGAGTGAGTTAGGACACTTTCTTTCCTGTTTTTTCCCCCAGAATTTCACCCCTCTCCAAGGGCCCCTTAAATTGGATTTATGAAAAAACGGTCGAACACCTATTTACTTATATTTTAAGCTGTTTTTCCCACCGAATTTCAAATTTCTCGCGTATGTCGTTTAAGAGATACACGCTCCGTTAAGAATCCCTCAACCCCCAATTTTCACCCCTTTTTCCTCATAATATACACCACATCGATAAACCCTTAGACATATGTCTGATTATTTTAATGATTAGCTTATATACCGAATATCACATCCCCAAAGAAAACAGCTCATGAGATATCGTTATTCAATGAAATGCGCGTTTACCCCCTTAACACCTCTTTGAGACCCGAATAACAAAAATTATTCATTAGTTGACGTTTTCGACATACAGCGAACATATTCCCAAAATTTCATGTTTCTAACTTTAATAGTTTTCGCTGGGCGTGATGAGTGAGTGAGTCAGACAGGACATTTTCTTTCATTATTTTTACCAGAATCTCACCCCTCCCCATGGGCCCCTTAAATTGGATTGATGAAAAAACGCTTGAACACCTATTAATTTATTTTTTAAGCTGTCATTTTCCCCTGAGTTTGATGAGTGAGTGAGTTAGTCAGTCAGTTAGGACACTTTCTCTCCTCCCCCCCCCCCCCCCAGAATTTCACCCCACCCCATTGGCTCCTTAAATTAATTTATGAAAAAACGGTGGAACACCGATTTACTTATTTTTTAAGCTGATTTCTTTCGCTGAGTTTCAAATTTCTCGCCTATGTCGTTTTGGAGATAGGCCTACACGCTTCGTTAGGAATCCTTCAGCCCCCAATTTTCACCCCTTTCACCTCATAATAATACACCACATCGAAAAACCCTTAGACACATGTCTGCTTATTTTTAATGATTAGTTTATATTCCGAGTATCACATCCAAAAATGAAACCACTCGTGAGATATTGTTATTCAATGAAATGCAGGTTTAACCCCCTTAAGACCCCTTTAGAACCTGAATATTCAAAAATCCTCCCTTAGTGTAGGGTTTTGGCATACACCGAACATATCCCGAAAATGACATGTTTCCAACTTCAATATTTTTGGCTGGGCGATGATGAATGAGTGAGTGAGTCAGGACATTTTCTTTCAATTTTTCTTCTTCAGAATTTCACCCCTCCCGATGAACCCCTTAAATTAGATATATCAAAAAAACTGTCTAACACATATATACTTATTTTTAAGCAGTTTTTCCCCCTGAGTTTGAAGAGCGAGTGAGTCAATCGATTAGGACACTTTCTCCCCTATTTCTAACCCAGAATTTCACCCTACCCCATGGGCCCCTTAAATTGGATTTACGAAAAAATGGTCAAACATCTATTTACTTATTTTTATCCTGAATTTTTTTCCGATGAGTTTCAAACTCCTCGCCTATGTCGTTTAAGAAATACAGGCTCCGTTAGGAATCTTTCAACCCCCACTGTTCACCCCTTTCACCTCATAATATACACCACATTGAAAAACCCTCAGACACGGGTCTCCTTATTTTTAATGATGAGTTTATATGCCGAGTATCACATCCCCCAATGAAACCAATCGGGAGATATTGCTATTCAATGAAATGCAGGTCTACCCCCTTAACACCCCTTTAGAACCTGAATATCCAAAAATCCTTTCCTATTGGGCGTTTGCGGCTCTTGAGGAAGCTGCATACTAAATTTCATTCCAATCCGTTGGGTGGTTTCTGAGATTTCGTGATGAATGTGTGAGTGAGTGAGTGAGTGGTATTTGACAAATATCTAGTAAATAGTGTCAAGTCTTTGTTATGCTATACTCGCTTGACAGTGCTGTGTGAGCAGTTGAGTAACTAACGGGATTTCAAGTAAAGATCTTCATTTTCTATACCGGTAGTGCAGAGCGCATCTCTAATCCAGTTGGCCGTGTCTCGACTTGAGCTATGTTGCCATGGAAACTACCTGCCTTGCCATTCCTTCATGAGTATGGTTGGTTGGTTGGTTCCTTAGTTTAGGGGCTGCGACAACGCGGTCATGTAGCCCCGTGTACTTTGGGTGTGTGTAGAATCTGTCTGATAACCAGTGTTAATTGTGATGACTGTATTAGTGTGTGTATCTGTTTTTTTAGCCTATTTTCAATTTTGAAAAAATAGGCTTATGAGATCACCTCTTGTCCGTGTGTGTGTGTGCGTGTGTGTGTGTGTGTGTGTGATTCGTGTGTGTGTGTCCCCCTAATAAAATCTAAACGGCAAGAGCGATTTCAATGAAACTCGGAAAGTTCATAGCACTTTTCCCGGCGACCTCGACCGTGCCCTTCAAATTTTGTTACGACTCACCAATCCAACATGGCGGCTGTGCGAAATATTTCACCAGCATTCAATATCTCCGAAACTATTACCGATATTACCCTGAAAGTTTCTATGGTGATAGAGGGAACTACTATAAGTTCAGTTATGTGACTTTTGAAAACCTGGTAACTACAAAACCAACATGGAGGCCAAGCGAATTTGCGACTTTTAAATAGACGTTTCTCGCGATTTGACCAACCAAACGCAATGAAACTTGGTACAGTATATGTTTATATACATTGTAATGCACCGACATCTAATTTCGTTCAATTGTTTACATAATCACAAGATGGCGGATGTGCGAAATATTTCGCCGGCATTCTATATCTCTGAAACTATTAGCGGTATCTCCCTAAAATTTTGTACGGAGATAAAGGGCACTACTGGAAGTCCATCTACAAGACTTTCAAAAACCGGTTAACTACAAAACGAACATGGCGGCCAAGCGAATTTGAAAATTTTAAATAGGCCTTTCTCGCGATTTAATGTTCCAAACGCACTCAAATCTGGTACAGGAAATATTTATACACATTGTAATGCACTGGTATCTAATTTAGTTCAATTGTTTACATAACCTCAAGATGGCGGCTGTGCGAATTTTAAAATTAAGTTTTTATTTCTTGTGATGTAGTCATGCGATCGAAGTGAAAGTTTGAATAATGAACCTACGCAATAATTTTCCTTTAATGGTACATGACTCTATGGCCTATACAATTAACAATCCAACATGGCGACCATCCGAAATATTTAGACGATACTGAATATCTACGAATCTATTTTAGCAATCAAACTGCATTATTTAATGTTCATAGGGGCAATGAACTTAAGTTCACCTATAGGACTTTAAATAACCTGGTGATCACAAATCCAACATGGAGGTGACGCGAATTATAAATATTCACATGGACGTTTCTCGCAATTTAACCATCCGAGTGCAGTGAAACTTGGTACAGTAAATCCTTATGTGAATGTTAATCCACTGGCATCTAATTTATTTCAATTGTTTCCATAACCTCAAGATGGCAGCTGTGAAAATTTTTTAAATCTCCTTGTTTTTTCTTGTGTCCTAATTATGCGATTGAAGTTTTAATACTACACGTTCACAATAATCTGCATGTAACAGTACATAACTCTAGGACCTACATATATAAAATCCAACATGGCGACTATCCGAAATATTTAGTCGGTTCTTAATATCTACGAATCTATTACAGCAATCAAACAGAAATTGTGTATGTTGATAGTGGCAATTAACATAAGTAGGATATATGAAAATAGGCTGTATAGTTCTTCACGGAACTACTTGTTTTAAATTCAAGTAGGGACTGCAACATTGAATTTTTTCAAATAGTTCCTACTTTTGCCGCCAAACGCCACCGTCAACGACTACTAGGCCTAGTTCAGAACTAGCTACTAGACGCCACCGCAGTCGGCTCTTGGCAACGAACGTAGCAACCTAAGAGCGTTGTTTACATTCTTAACCTATGAAATTTAGTTTCACACAGGTGTAATTAGTGGCAAGATCTTTAACACTTCATGAGTATATTTTATGATTTGATTAGCCTGTGCTTGAGTCCAAAAGGGCTGAAATCAGAAGAATGAGAAAGACTATCGAAAATTCATGTAGCCAGCGGTTCATTCTGGGTCCTAAACTATGTGTATGCAAAATTTGGTTGAGATTGGTGAAACGGTGTAGATTTGTATACGGAACCAACCCACCCACATACATACAGACTTTCAATTTTATATATAAGATATTAGCTTGCCACGGTGGGTGAGTGGTTATCGTGTCGGATTACTAACCCCAAGCTTCCAGGTTGGCTCCTAGCCGTGTTTAGTGATTTTTGATAGGCGGCAAAAATTACAACACGTATGTCATACGATGTTGGAATGTCAAAGAACCCATTTGAATTCAGTAGGCCATGTTTATAATGGCAAAATTAATCTCGGGATTTTCCGCCAACACAAAGTTCCTCATTTCTCTACTAGAAAGCGCTATAGTGTTCAGGGAGCTTATATATCTAACCTCCTTGACTTTCATAGTGCTTCAAGGAACAACAAAATTCGACATTCATGCCACCCTCTGGGTGTCAAATAACAAAGCCTGCACTCGGCATCCGAGGCCATAGGCCCTACGTATCTTCTATATATTTAAAACAGTAAGGTGACTAGATTTGCAGAGTGTCTATAAAATAAACAAATATATTACGGTATATTAGCCTACTTTCGATTTTTGCAAAAAATGAAAGTAGACTTATGAGATCAACACAGGGCGAAAAAAGTGTGTCTGTCTGTGTGTGTGTATGTGTGTGTGTGAGTCTGTGTGTGTGTGTGTATGTGTATGTGTGAGTCTGTGTGTGTGTGTGTGTGTCTGTGTGTGTGTGAGTGTGTGTACTCTGAATGTCTGTCCCCCCCTATCAATTCGAACACGGTGAATGCGAATTGAACGAAATTTGGTACAAAGGTAGCACTAGCAAAGGACACCTCAGTGTCATGTTTTATATCGCCGCCATCTTTACTAAAACTGAATGGCGGCCACTCAAACGTTCAAAACGTAAAATCAAATAACGACTAACCAAATCATCCGATCTCTACCAAATTTGGTAACAACATACCTTCGAATAGGATGCGTCTTGTGACCAAACTACAAGGTCGTCCGCCATACCATTTCAGGATGGCGGCCGTGCGAATTATGCAAACTTTATAATCCATATCATGGGACCCACCAGTTCCGATTATCGAGCCGAGAATCGTTTTAACTGTTCTAAAGGAAGAGGCACGTTCGAAATTAAAAGTTTATTTTGTAATACTATACTGCAGAAGTGATTTTAAAAAACTGAGCCGTCTCATTACAAGGCAAGATGGCAGCGGATATCTTGTGCCTGACTTATATTTCACTAATTTGAGTATTGCATTCAATATAGCGTACTGATACAAAATAAATAAACTTTGTATGAAATGCTTTATATATAAATAATATACTCCAGTGATGAAATCGTTTAGTATAAATCATTATTTGCTAACATGTTCTATGTAAGTCATTTTATAAAGAACGATATTCGTTGACACAATTAGCTCAGTGGTAGAGCGTTAGCCTATCGCTCTAATGCCTATGGTTCAAACCCGATCGGAGCTAGGTTTTTTGCTTGAAATGTTATATGTTTATTGTTTTGTAATGACTCAGATGTTTTAAAATTAAGCGTTATATTGTGCATATTATGGTGTAAAATATATATTTAATTAAAACATAATTCGCCAGCAGATTTACTCGAGACATCTAGCTGCCAAAAAGGTACTTATTAACTTCCAGATTTTATTGAAAAGTTTCTTCTTCTGGCCGCTAGAATGCACTCGCACTGTTAGGATTATATTGTTCGATATTTCAGCACTAGATGTCACAACTAGTCTACGTGGGGCTCCATTGATTAATATACCATTGGCATTCTATGCGCATCGAATTTGAAGAATGACAAGATGATACTACGATACATTTTTTATTTTATTTTAAAGGCTTTGTAACAGTCTATTTTGCGTTACTTGAAAATGTTATTTGAAGTAAAGAACAAAACGATTTCGCATAGTAACTGAATTGAAGCCGTTGATGTTAGTTCAGGTTATTAATTACTACTTTTATTTCAGGCAAATAGCAATCGAAAATATCCACATAGTTTGTATACACACGTCTCTGTAGGGTCATGGAAAGATTTGTTAATTCAATTAGGGTTGTGAAAGCCATGCACAACCAGACGTGTAAAGACATGCCTCAACTCAAAGTTGGATGTTGCCCACGGCAGGTCATATATGTAATAATAATAATAATGTTATTGGTTTTACATCCCTTTTAACTACTGCTGCTTTTAGAGACACCGGGGTGCCGGAATTTTGGCCCGAAGGGGATCTTTAACGTGCCAGTAAATGTACTGACACGGCTCCCTCGCATTTGTGCACCCTCAAATGCCAGCTGACTGCGCCGGAATTTTGGCCCGAAGGGGATCTTTAACGTGCCAGTAAATGTACTGACACGGCTCACTCGCATTTGTGCACCCTCAAATGCCAGCTGACTGCGCCAGGATACGAACCTGCAACCTAGGGCCCAGCAAGCGAGAACGTTACCGCTGAGCCACGCAGCCAGTCCGGTCGATTATGTCTCCAGATCCATAACATTCTTGATATACTTCTTATCTTTCTTTCTTTCTTCAATGATGGTAGCAGTTTTTATCTAGGTTGTGGCGTTTGGTAGAGGTAAATCGTTTCTAAGGTCTTCAACAAAGAATAGTTCAATTATACTCTTTGATAATAACAACGAGTTATAACTATACTCATACATTTAGGAGAAAGTAGGCTATATGTTCTTTACTGAACATCTTGTTTTTGAATTAATGTAGAAAATAGCAGAATTCTTGACCCTCACGCATGCGCACAATCCGCCTGGGGTCATGACAAAATGGCGGTGAGAAGTCCATTAAAATGTACGTTATTTAATAAGCTTGCATGTAATTGAAAACATACATTAACCAAGTTCTGACAATAAAATATAATGACAGTATGAACGTATACGAATGTGCAACATTGATTTATTTGGATAATGAAATGGATTATTTCCTTCAGACAGCGGCTTTTGATGATAAAGAACGGCTGCGTCTGCTGCTGCTGACCAAGAATGCGCGAGTAGCTATGTGGTTAAGGCGACAGGCTGTGGTTACGAGAATGAAGGGTTCGATCCCAGCCCTCGCCGATATGTTTATATATATTTTTTTTTACCACTGAAATATTGTTTAATCAAGGAGTATTAGTAAGGTTTTATGTCTGTTAAAGATACATATTTCTACATTCCCTCTCGGTATATTTTTGAATTAATATAGAAAATAGCAGAATTCTCGCCACTCACGCATGCGCACAATCCGCCTGAGGTCTTGACAAAATGGCGGTGAGAATTCCGTTAAAATGTAAGTTATTTAATAAGCTTCCATGTAATTGAAAACATACATTAACCAAGTTCTGGCAATAAAATATAATAACAGTATGAACGTATACGAATGTGCAACATTGATTTATTTGGATAATGAAATAGATTATTTCCTTCAGACAGCATCTTTTGAAGATAATGAATGGCTGCGTCTGCTGCTGAACAAAATTGCGCGAGTAGCTATGTGGTTAAGGCGACAGCCTGTGGTTCCTAGGTTCGCCGGTTCGATCCCAGCCCTCGCCGATAAATGTATTTTTTTTTTTTACCATTGAAATATTGTTTAATCAAGGAGTATTAGTAAGGTTTTATGCCTGTCAAAGATACATATTTCTACATTCCCTTTCAATAAGTTTTATTTCCGTTTTACCATTGCATTACAGCATGTGATCAAAAGAGCAAACTGTTGTCCTCAGTACGCCGTTTAAATATCTGCAATCAGTTCCTATAACTGACAACAGATGGCAGTACATCGCCCATATAGTTCCAGTAACTGACAGCAGATGGCAGCACCATTGCATCGATATATTTAAAACCCAAGACATGGCACGTTTTCACGTGATGGAGAATTATAAAGGAGGGGAATATTTAAGAAGGGAAATTTTGAGGAACATTAACCGACAGTTGAATGTGTAGGCTATGTTGTTTATGTACCTTAATATTGCAATTTCTTCCCAATGCTTCGGTGGTCAAGTTATTAGCGTCCTAGACTAAAAGTTATAATTATGCATCGTCGATATACTCTTAAATTATTTAAGAAAAAAGTAGTTTTCCAGGCACTCGCGCGTGTCCACAATTGCTTTCGCCATAAGAGACACTTGGCAAACATAATTCGTTTGAAGGGCTCCGACATCGTGGTCACTCAGCCCCGTGTACTTGGGTGTGTATGTGTGAAATTTTCTCTCATAACCTGTGTTATTGTGATGGCTGCATTACTGTGTGTATTTTCAATTAAGGTGGTAAATGGCAAGGAGACGGCCAAGGCCTTAAGTTAGGAACCATCCCGGTATTTGCCTTAAGTGGAAGTGGGAAACCACGGAAAACCACATCCAAGATTGTCGAGGTGGGAATTAAACCTTCCTCTTCTTAGTTATACCTCAAGAGACTGAATGTGCCCCGTTTTTGCCCTCAGACCAGAATTCAATTTCTTGGCAGAGCAGGAAATGTAACCCGGGTCTCCGGGGCGATAGACAAGAATAGGTGGGCCTCCATGTGTTAATACGATTTTTGACATGCACGGGACATATAATTCAAATACTGCCTCCATTAGGGTGACTGCCGAAGTGAGTATTGAGTATAGGCCTATGGTCGTTCCAGTAGTTGGCGAAGTGATTCTATGTTCCCCTGCAAAATGTACTGTCATAACCTATAACAGGTGATGGAAATTGCTTATTTAGAGCAGTTTCGTACTTTTTATAACAAAATGAAGAACGTCATTCTGAGCTGCGTTTTCAAGATATCGCAAAACATTTCGCTGGCAGGAACAATTATAAGGAATTTATTTTAAGCGATCAGTCTCATCGCATTCTCCTCACCAACCAACTTGAGTATGAAAGTCTCTGGACGGTCATGTTGAACTTCATTGTATAAGACAATTGTTTAATGATAATTTGTTTAGAGTACTGAGTCTAACTACGCAGTTGATTTCGGCAATGGAAGTATTATTTGCCATGTAATATTTAGCGGCTCCGTTATTGCAGGACACTATAGTGTTATCGAATAATACGAAGCCACATTTAAAATCCAATATAAATAGGCCATTTCAGAAACAATTCCAGATATTATGCAGTACAGTGTACTGTAAGGTCTTTGACGATCAAATGTAAACATTGTTCTACATTGTACTTCTCTTGAGTAAAATCTATGCGTGGATACTTTAGTCTTTACTGTTGTGAGGGTAAAATTGATCTGCTGGAATATAAAATATTTGCCAAGCTGCAACAATGTAATGATATTAATTTAAAAGTCATTGAACTTATATCCAGTAGTTCAAACACATACATCAGCGTTAACAGATTGGATACTGAAGATGAAAGCCAGCTACTTCATTTCCCTATTATTGAATTTTTCAATTCCTTGGAATTAAGTGATTCGCCTCCACATACTCCGAACGTTTGAGCCATAGTTATGCTCCTTGGAAATCTGAACGTTTCCCAAGGACTCATATATGGTAATATATTCATTGTAAGAAATATGTAAGAAATTGCTTGGATTCGGATATAATAGGTGCAGTAATATTAGGCAGAGAGCTCAAATCCTACGACTTGATTTAACACCTTCCGATAAAACACTTGCAGGTACAGTACATTTTCTTTTAATAGGCAACAATGTCCTATTCGCTCGGCCTACTTTATCACAATCAATCAAGCTCAAGGAGAAACTCTTTAACGTATTTTGCTATTTACCTCATCACGTTTTAAGTCATGACCAGCAGGATAGTGAAGGTACAAAAAAGGCCCTGTATGGGATGGTAAAGAATAAGAGGCGGAAGGATCCTACGGATTATGTCAGAATGGTGAACAAAAGGGGACAAGGGATAGAAAATAGGGAAGAACTGAAGAAAATGTGGAAAGAATATTTTGAAGAACTCCTGAACCCAAATGGAAACCACGGCGAGGAAGAAGAAATCGGGGAAGAGGTACAGTAGATGAACTGCAAACAGAAAAGGACTTAACATGGAAAGAAGTGGAAGATGCAGTGAGGAAGATGTAAGGAGGGAAGGCACCGGGTGTGGATGAGTTGAGTGTGGAGATGGTGAGAGCAGCAGGAGAGGTGGGGATACAATGGTTGTACCGAGTGATGAAGGCAGCATGGAAGGAAAGGAAGACCCCAGAGGACTGGAAAAAGGGAATAATTGTCCCGATCTTCAAGAAAGTTAGTAGAACAGAATGCAGAAACTATCGGAGAATAACACTGATGAGTCATTGTGCAAAGATGTTTGAGAAAGTTTTAGAAAGGAGAATTAGGACAAGGATAGAAGGAGGGATGAGGGAAGAACAACATGGCTTCAGAGCAGGAAGGTCCACAGTGGATTTGATTTTTGCTGTAAGTCAGTTACAAGAACAGCACTATGAGTATGGAACAGATCTACTGATGGCCTTCCTGGACATTGAGAAAGCATATGACAGTGTATGCAGAAACAAAGTATGGAAGTCCCTGGAGGATAGAGGAGTAGAAAAATGGACTATAAGGAGGATAAAAGAGATGTACAAGGGAAGCGTGAGCTGTGTGAAAGTGGGAGGAGAGAGATCGGACTGGGTGGAACAGAGAAACGGCCTGAAACAAAGAAGTGCACTATCACCGTTACTTTTCATTGTGCTGATGGATGACATAATGACCCGAGCGGCACAAGTAATTGGGGAAGGAAAGATGAAAGCAATGGTGTTTGCGGATGATTTGATGACTGTGGAAACAAGGAGGAGGAGGTACAGGAACAATTGGACGTGTGGGAAGGAATAATACAAGGATATGGGATGAAATTTAGCATAAATAAGAGTGAGATGGTGATCACAACAAGGAAGAAGGAAAGGACCACAACGGGAATAACAATTGGTGGGGAACAGCTGAAGAAAGTGGAGAGTTTCAAGTATCTGGGAAGCCTGATACAAGAGAATGGAAGAAACGGTAGAGAAATAAATGAGCGGGGGAGACAGGCAGAAGCATTCCGGAGGAGTGTGAGAAGCATGTTATGGAGCAGGGATGTCCCTCAGAACAGCAAGTAGATCATATATCGTACTATGTCCCTATCCTGACGTATGCCTCGGAGACCTGGGTTATGAATGGAAGGGAGAAGAGCAAAATACAGGCCAGTGAGATGAGGTTCTTGAGAAGCAGTATTGGAGCTACAAAGAGGGACAGAATAAGAAATGAGAGGACCAGAGAATTAATGAAGGAGGAACCATTACAGGATGGCATAGAGAAATCTAGACTTAGATGGTATGGACATGTAAAACGAATGGAGGAGAAGAGGATACCCAGGAGGATACACGAGACGAAGTGGGAAGGAAAGAGACCAAGAGGGAGACCGAGAGACAGGTGGCTGAAGGGGGTGGAAGATAGCGTGAAGAAGAGAGGAGAAGACTGGACAAGGGTGGAGGCTGAGAGATGGTGGGAAGACAGAAGACGTTGGAGAGGCTTGTGTTCCAAACAGACCCGGCCAGTGGCTGGAAACTGTGCAAAATGATGATAACCTCATCACGTTTTCAGTCATGACCAGCAATATGTTGCAATGCTGAGAGTGCTATCTTTTGACGCCCTTAAAGTTGCAATAGTGCTAAAAAGTAATCGTACAAAGAATGTAACTTATATAAGAAGCTTCTTCAGTAAATTTGTTTTTCATTGTCCGTCATGTTTTGACGGGTTTCATCTAGTTTCTTATTATATTTATTTCAAGGTATTTAATTGCTGATGATTAGATCATAGATAATTATGTCAAAACATTTTCAAAAACGCCTAATGTTTTGTGTTAAATAAATATCCTCTAGATGGATTAAGTTTAATTATTTTATGTTTGAAACTAGCAGAAGTACCCGCTCTTCGAACGGTCTTCGGTATTAATAACCAGACGTTATCAATTGAGCTACTGTTGCAATGGTTAGGGGCTTGTTATTCCTTCATATGTTTATCATAGCGAAGTTAGTATTCTGGGAATGTCACACACACTATTAATTTGAGGTCCTTAAAATGTGGTTTTCGGAGTCTCATTATAGACTCCCGAATTTTGTGTCTCACATTGAGAAGCGCAACATATGCTTTGGTCGTCCTTCCAGGATAATTTTTATATTTCGCCCATTTTAGCATGTATTTTGAAAAGTTTCTTCCTATGCCAATCCTTCTATGAGAAGTACGGTGAAGAGTTTTATAAATTATTGGTGTATTGACTCTCATGGATACCTAATTTTACGATGCTCCAAACATTCGAACACGAGTTATAGGCGTACATAAAGATACACAGAAAGGCCAAAAATCCCTAAGTATTCCTAACTTCGGAGGGGAAGTAAAGCTGGCGGTCCCATGTCATAGATTTATGGCATGTAATAGAACCTTCCACTAACTACAATTATGTGAAGCTAAATTTGTAGGTTAGATTTGATTAACGCTCTATTAGTTCGAAAGTTTGCCGGTTGCGGTGGCATCTAGTAGCCAAGTCACAGCTAGGTGTCGTTGACGGTAGCATTTGGTAGCAAAAGTAGGAACTACTGGAAATTGATCGTCTGCAGTCCTTACCTGAAATACAGATAACACACACTAATACAGCCATCACAATTAACACCTGTTAGCAGACAGATTCTATACACACGAGGCTACGTGAACGCGTTGTTGCAGCTTCTAAACTGAGGAACCAACCAACCAACCAACCAACCAACCTACAACATATTACCCAGAAGTCTGAATATGGATATATCAACCACACAGTATCAAACAAAATCATCCCTACGATGAACCCGTTTGTCGAAAAAAAAGTTAGAATGTGCTCAATCTAAATTCACCTAACGTGTACTTCCTGACGTGAATATAAAATTGAAAACCTCGTAGACGAAACGCAATACACCTCACATAAAGACTGACCCTCACCGTTGTGTAAAGTCCCCATCCACAGGAAGACACCTTTAACAAATTATAAAGGCTTGTGGTGCATGGATATTCAGGTTTTTTAGCCTCCAATGGCCCAAATTCCTAATAGCCGCAAAATATACTATTTCAATTGAGTGTTTTTTGAAATTAATGTTGCTGTTTGGAGATATAATTCTGTATGACATATCACACGAGTAAATCAGGTGAAAAAATCTAGGATACCCCTTGACCTCCTTATTCGCATTGATGAATTTTACAGTCTAAGTTGTTCCGTGATAACCTTATAGCCATTTGCAAACTTTCACAGAAATGTAATAAGTGGAGTAGCATTGAAATAGATGGAACGTTGGATGTCTTCTCTTGAGAACCTGTTGTCATGGTTGCCGGCTTGCATTCCTTCATTAGTTTATTAAATTAAATTAGTTTTCTGGGAATATCTCAGAAACTGTTGGTTTTAGAGCCTTAAAATGTAGTTTTCGGGAACCCTCAAGTTTTGTTTCTGCCACCGAGGGGCTAATAATGAGCTTTGTCTCGTCATTGTATGCCAAAATATAATAATAATAATAATAATAATAATAATAATAATAATAATAATAATAATAATAATAATAATAATAATAATAATAATAATAATAATAAATAGAATAGAGGGATAGGGATATGAATGACCTTCCGTACCACACCCACACGTGAAAATCGCGTGACAAAATTCTAGTGTACCCCTTGCCCCCCTTTAAGCTCATTTTACGTATTGATGAATTTTACAGCTTAATTTGGTTCCGTGATAACCTTATAGCCGTTTGCAAACTTCACAGTAATGTAATAAATGGAATTGCATTGCGTCTTATTACAGAAATAGATGGTCCACTGAGATTTTGTTGCCATGGTTACCAGATTGCATTCTTTCATTAGATTATTAAATGAAATTAGTTTTCTGGGAATATCTCAAAAACTGTTGGTTTTAGGGCCTTAAAATGTGGTTTTCGGGGACCCTTTAGGGCCCCCGAGTTTTGTTTCTCACACCGAGGGGTTAAAAAGAAGCTTTGTCTCGTCCTTCTACGCCTATTTCAGCATGAATTTTAAGGGGGTAGGCCCCCTTTTATGAGAGGTACGGAGAAGAGTTACATCAATGATTAGTGTGGGGCTTCTGATGGATATCTGTATCAAAGTTTACGTTGATCCACCCAGCCGTTCTCAAGTTATAAGGACTCAAAGTTGTCCACAGACAAACAGACAGACAGACACAAATTTTATTTTTGCGCGCATCCGCCATAAAACAGTCTGAAACGCGCAAATAACGCAAATTTCCGTGTAAATTCAGAAAAAACAAGTAGTTCCGTGAAGAACTATACAGCCTATTTTCATATATCCTACTTATGTTAATTGCCACTATCAACATACACAATTTCAGTTTGATTGCTGTAATAGATTCGTAGATATTGAGAACCGACTAAATATTTCGGATGGTCGCCATGTTGGATTTTATATATGTAGGTCCTAGAGTTATGCACTGTTACATGCAGATTATTGTGAACGTGTAGTATTCAAACTTCAATCGCATAATTAGGACACAAGAAAAAACAAGGAGATTTAAAAAAAATTCACAGCTGCCATCTTGAGATTACGGAAACAATTGAAATAAATTAGATGCCAGTGGATTAATATTCGGATAAAGATTTACTGTACCAAGTTTCACTGCACGCGGTTGGTTAAATTGCGAGAAACGTCCATGTGAATATTTATAATTCGCGTCACCGCCATGTTGGATTTGTGATCACCAGGTTATTTAAAGTCCTATAGGTGAACTTAAGTTCATAGCCCCTATGAACATTAAAAAATTTAGTTTGATTGCTAAAATAGATTCGTAGATATTCAGTATCGTCTAAATATTTCGGATGGTCGCCATGTTGGATTGCTAAATGTATAGGCCATAGAGTCATGTACCATTAAAGGAAAATTATTGCGTAGGTTCATTATTCAAACTTTCAATTCGATCGCACGACTACATCACAAGAAATAAAAACTTAATTTTAAAATTCGCACTGCCGCCATCTTGAGGTTATGTAAACAATTGAACTAAATTAGATACCAGTGGATTACAATGTGTATAAATATTTCCTGTACCAGGTTTCAGTGCGCTTGGAACATTAAATCGCGAGAAAGGTCTATTTAAAATGTTCAAATTCGCTTGGCCGCCATGTTCGTTTTGTAGTTAACCGGTTTTTGCAAATCTTATAGATGGTATTCCAGTAGTGCCCTTTATCTCCGTACAAAATTTTAGGGAGATACCGCTAATAGTTTCAGAGATATAGAATACCGGTGAAATATTTCGCACATCCGCCATCTTGTGATTATGTAAACAATTGAACGAAGTTAGATGTCGGTGCATTACAATGTATATAAACATATACTGTACCAAGTTTCATTGCGTTTGGTTGGTCAAATCGCGAGAAACGTCTATTTAAAAATCGCAAATTCGCTTGGCCGCCATGTTGGTTTTGTAGTTACCAGGTTTTCAAAAGTCGCATAAGTGAACTTACAGTAGTTCCCTCTATCACCATAGAAAATGTCAGGGTAATATCGGTAATAGTTTCGGAGATATTGAATGCTGGTGAAATATTTCGCACAGCCGCCATGTTGGATTGGTGAGTCGTAACAAAATTTGAAGGGCACGGTCGAGGTCGCCGGGAATAGTACTATGAACTCTCCGAGTTTCATTGAAATCTCTCCTGCCGTTTAGATTTTATTAGGGGGGGACACACACACGAATCACACACACACACACGCACACACACACGGACAAAAGGTGATCTCATAAGCCTATTTTTTCAAAATTGAAAATAGGCTAAAAACCAGACAAATTTTCATTTTTATATATATAGAGATCACTTACGATTTGTGTGAGTGAATAATCAGAGGTTACACCAAGTCGCTTTATCCTGTAGGAAGAAATCATCAGTAAGTTGGTATGATGTAAGCTGGATTAGGTACTGTTTTATTTGCACCATCCAGTGCTTGACACAGAATGAGGCAGAAATGGAAGATGTAAAGAAAGGGAGTGAAAGTTGTATGGCCTAATAAACCTTGCTTTACATCGTTTCAATATTTAGAACTATGACCTGGTAATAAAGGCTAGGTCATCCTATGCTATATTCATTAATCCCAAAGCAGCGACACTTTACTGCCCCATCGAACGAACGAACGGAGCAAATCGTAAAGAATATATCACATCCCACGTGTGACCTCTGCACGTTGGCCATAGCTCATTTCGCTTCTAGTGGATTAGGAAACTCTCACATATCTCTGTGATTCGCATTCGTAAAATAATTAAATTCTTTGAACTGGAACTAAGAAACATGCTACACCACAATAATAATAATAATAATAATAACAATAATAATAATAATAATATTTAATTAATGTAAAATAAATATTGAACTTTTGTGGCAAATCTATAAGAATGTATGGAATTCTCGTAATTACTGGAGAGACGGTACATAGCCTATTTGGGAAATGAATATTGTAAATTCCTAATTCATCTGATCTTTTAAATGAGGTTGTCGAGTGCCGTGCACCGGGCTCGTAAAATGAAAAGTTTATAGTCAAATAGGCCTACTTGTTCCGATATAATCCAGTTTCAGAAAGTATGTTGCTTCTATTGATTATTTAATGATATAACATATGTATGTATATTTTCGTATATATACCTTTCTCTGGTATTCTGTAGATGAAGTTCCCCGATTAGTACTTTACTTTGTTTTAATATTTAATAATGTAATATACACTAGATATATTTTTACATTACTCTGAATTTGAAGTTCCCCAATGATTAGGAAGCGTAGTTTCATTCTTTAACGATATCTTTCTATGGTACTTTGTAAATGAATTTCCCTGACGAGATGGAGAGCTGAAGCGAGTCCGAAGATCGGAGTTTTGAATCCTGTCGCTTACAGCAGCCATCCTGAGTATGTGTGGTTCTTCCCCCGGGCATTCCAGGCGTTACTAATTTGAAGTGAAATTCAACACGTACCCAAGTACACGAAACTGTTGACCAATGTGTTCCAAGCCCCTGCAATGAATTAACCAGAAAAAACATATAATATTCACCACAAAGCCCAGATAGTCGGCGTATGCCAATTTTAAAGACCTGCTCCAGACCTCTCCGGAGGTCACGTGACATTATTAGTAAAACATTAAGTATTGTTTCCTTTGAAATGAGCGCTCAGGTTTGTTTTCAATTCAGATGGAAGCTCCATAGTACGTTGTTTGTATGGACCTTAATTGCTGCCCATATGCTTGTTTGTATGCTTAGGGTTGTTTGTCGTCAAAGAGGGTCTCAGAACTCCGTTATTTACTCTCAGCATTGGTGGTTGATGGACTTCATCTGTTTGCACGCTGTGATCTCTAGACCACTTCAAAAGGTGCGGGCTGAGATCATTATTGCCAATATTAATGATATTCTGCAAAGCGCGATAACACAGTTTGTGAGCCTGTAAACAGTTCACCCAGTTCACTGTGTGCTCAATTGGCTGAGGTGCTCACCTGCAGCCTAAGTTACAAGATCGTATGATGAGCCTAACGTGTATTCGCTCATACAATTCTAATAACAATAAATTTTAATCAATGTTTCTCTGGCCAATAAGATATCTCGGTTCATCTATAGGGGAGTGTGTGACGCATGCATCCCAATTTGTGGGTTTGATTCATGGCTGAGGGAGTTTGTTCTTTGTAAGTTCTATGGAACTCTGAGTCATATGAAGACGCCACATATCCAGACGATGCTGGTATCACTTTTGATGTCTACAAGTCAAAATTAATTAAATATCATCAACTGGTCACCCACCAGTCCAAACATTAAGTTGAAATTGGAGAGTAGATAGCCATGATGGATCCACCTTAAAAGATTATTATTATTATTATTATTATTATTATTATTATTATTATTATTATTATTATTATTGTTGTACTGATCGCGGTATTTCCACAATCCAAACAATGTTAGTGAGGCCAACTCTCCAGACAATCTCTGGGCTTAGTAGACCAGACCAGGGGTTTCTAACCCTACCGTCAGTAGTTTTTGGACGTTTTCCACTTTTCCGACAAATATAGGGACGGTAGCTAGTAATATGCCATGGCCATCTCCTTCCAACTCTTTGGCTATTTTATTCATCTTTGTAAATTTCAGTTCTCACGAACCAATCTGATGAGGTTGGCTTCAAAGAGGGCAACCATCCTTAGAAACCGTCAATGTCACGGAATCGCATCTCATCCTTGACCGCGTAAAAACGAGAATATAAGGGGTAGACGTATGGTGATGTAAAAATACTGTACACGCACAAGAAACCACGTACATCTACCATACTTGGACGACAGAGTTCTTCTTCCCCTCAGCTTCTATGTTGATTTAGTGGCTTGAAGATCGTGGTCATTTCAGCCCCAAAAACTTAGGCGTGTGAATAATTCGTCTCATAACTTGTGTTATTAATGTGTATACAGGAGTGATTTTTAATCAAAAACATTCCATAACCTTTTACATGGTGGATCTCAAATATATTTCCCAAAGGGCTACTCACAATAAATGTACAATATAGAAGTTGCTGGGGCCGAAATGGTTATCAGTATTGTAAGCACGATAGCTGTTGTCGAGAAGAGCAAATGGACTATAGGCCTCCCATAGGTTTGTTTACGGACTGTTGATTAATTTAATGCCATATATTTTCTACAAACTGGACTGAAAGTATTATCAAATTCTTGCTACACCAGTTTTTGCATATGGAAGTGAGGCCTGGACCACCAGGAGGGCACATAAAGAAAGACTAACAACAGCAGAAATGAGATTCATGAGACGAACTTCGGGTTACTCCTTACTCGATCTTTGGAGAACTTAAGACATCCTGCAACAACTAAAAATCACCCCAGTTGTACAGCATATACAACAGCATAAGGAAAAATGGAAAGTAAATGTGGACAGGATGAGTTGTAGCTCACTCCCTAAACAGATACTTCCGTATGCTCAAAGTGTTCGTAGAAATCTGGGAAGACCAAAGAAACACTGGCAAGAGACCGTGACAGGCCACAAGGCTTAATACGTGAAAGTTAATGATGATGATGATATATTCTACAAAATTGCATTTATATAAGACCTAAATTTACAGAGATGTTACAAAGATGTTTTCAAATTCTATTTGAATTGCAATCTATCTGTTCTAATGTGACAACTGGGTATTGCCGAGTTTTTTCTCTTACACTTTAGAAATGTTGCTATGTTGATTTCTTTGTTTTTGGTTCTTATCACTTACCCTACCTGCTCGGCTTCACCCTCGGACTCTGCCACGGATCATTCCTCTACCGACGCAATTAATACCACACTGTGTCTGCAGATGGAACTGGAGATGGTGATAGGCCGATTGCCCAGGCAACCGCTAATTTTGGTCTAATTAAGGGAGAGTCAGGGGAGGGATTTTGGAAGGAAGTAGGTCGTGGACCTGTTGAAAGGAACCGTCCTTCCTTTTGCCTGGTGTGAAAACGAGAAACCATGAAAACTATATATTTTCAGGATGGCTGAGGAAGGATTTGAACCCATAATGTCCTAATGCCTAGGACAAAATATACACCTTACGAATCCCTACTCAGCATCTTGAAATGGCAAGTGGCAGGTTTACTTTATGAGAGCCCCCATATCTATGTAAAGCCCACCACTTACTATGTATGCACCCCATAGCGTGGCCGTGTTCGTTGATCAATTCACCATGGTCGCGAGGTTAACTGCAGCAAGTCTGGGGTTCGCAGGTTTGAATCCCGGTGTCGACTGTGGCTATCCTAAGGTGTGTTTCCCAGTCTTTTCTATACTCTCTCCAGGCAAATGCCAGGCTAGTACCTTACTTCAAGTCACAGGGCGCCTACCCCGTCTCTGTCCCAAATACATTTACACTCACTACTACAGTCAGCACATAAATACAGGTTATCAGACAAAATCAACACACACTAAACTACACAGGGCTGATTACCATGATCTTCCAAGCCCCTGGAATGAATTAACTAAAATAATAATTATGTATGCCACTGTATTTGTTTAGTCTTTATTTCAGTCATATTTCTTGAAATTCTTGCATTCAGACATTCGAAAATACCTCTTTGGATTGCATGTGATCCGTGGGCCATCTATTGAGAAGGTCTGCTCTATAAGTTTTATATCTGTGCGAGGAAGAGAGGGAGTTAATAATATAACTTTGTCGAATTTTAGTTTTTGAATACATAGTTCCACCAACGTGTATTTATTTTGAAGAGATAAAGAACAAAACCAAATGAATAATATTAGGATGTAGGCTATAACTGGCCATGCATTTGAGTGTACTGCTACAGCCGGAGAGGGAAGAGATGGTTAAATGGTAATGTCAGGTCTACACATGTTGCCGCTCTCTGATCGATGTGCAGAGTCAAGGCATTACCCCATCAATATTAATGAGCTCCCAGCTTGAGCTGTGTCACATTCAACTACTTCCTGGAAAAATCCCTGATTTATACCAGAAGGAAATATAATGTTGATGGTGTGGAAAGTTATATTGCATTGATATACATATCTGCCATGTTCGCAATGTACTGCCAGGCGACCAACGACCTTCCTCTCTCGCTGACCCCAATAAGATGGAATGTGTCTCTTTCCTTACTCCACTTGGGATCAATTTTCTGCTCAGCAAAGAAATGCAATAATTCTGGTCTGAGGGCTGGAACGTGGTACACTCAGCCTCATGAGACTAATTGAGAAGAGGTGGGTTCGATTCCAACCTCAGCTATTTTAGAAATAATTTACCGTGGTTTCCTAATTCTACTCCTGGCAAATCCCACAATGATACTGAGCCAGTATTTTGCATTGACTTGGAACCTGGTCATATTAGAAAGGCCACAGATGATATTTTTATGGCAACATTTCAACTACAAGCAGCAACGGAGACTTCGTGACGCTCGCTTAGGAGCGGTACCAGCAACCCGCATTACGAATCTCGAACACGCACATTTCAGAATACCTGGTGATAATCGCAATCACTCGGCGTATATATCGACTATCATATCGTTTGAACCCAGGAGCATTGTGGGTAGACCGACAGTCAGTCTGAACTATTTTTGTTGAGTGGAGAGGATTTCCACAACACAGCAGTTACTTAGAATATAAACTGTTGATCCATTTTAAATTTTCTTCGGATGACTTGGTGATTTATATTATAACCAGGATGTGCTACGAGGACCAGTGGGTTATTTTGTTGAATGCTTAGCCATACGCCCGAGATTAACTTTAGTTTTAGAGTCTTGTTAGTTCATTTTGAACTTATTTTCGTTTTTATTTCGTCGACCACTGGCACCTTCTTATCACATGCTTTTATAGTGAGGTATCCTTATCCCTGGTTGATCCTAGTTGGTAGAGTTTTGGGGGTTATTTCAGCCAGGTACTTCCAGATTCTACGATCCAGCTTCTTCATCGGATTTCAACAGGTAAGACCACGTGGATACGGGTATAATACCTAACTTAAGACCATGGTCATCTACTTCTAAATACTACCTACACTTACAGATACTGTATATACCAGGTGAATCAGCTGCCCCTAATAATATTGTTTTATGCAGCCCAACTAACCCATGTTGTCAGGAAGGTCGATATTTCTCTGCTGGCATCCCGTATGGTACTAATGCACTGAATCCATATGCTGCATTTATGCTGATATAAAATATAATATACTTTTCCTTAAACTTATGTTATAACATTATGAAACTGTAATAGTAGAAATAAAATTTTAATTAATGCCCATTAAATGGAATAATAGATTAATGGAAGTAATTACATATTAATTTGTTTCTGTTATGCATTAAATTACATTTTCTTCAAAACTATTGCTGTATTCCTGTGTTCTCTATTTGTCAAGAGATGAAGGGGCTGGAGCATACACCCGCAACCAATTGCAGCCTAGATAACGCTGCTAATTTGGCTCTACGGTTAAACTACAATTGTGCTTTCCCTGTTGTCAGGGAACCTGCTGATATCTTAGATTACATGGTTCTGAACTGAGCGAGGAAATAGCGTGTGGCCACTGCACGGCACGATGTTTCAATTCCAGTGTCAAGCAGGCCTGGTGTATTCCATTTGGTAGAATGGCCCTCACGGGATATGCCAGAGCCGCCACCACGAAATCTCGAGATCCCAGCTTCATTTGATATACGACTCCTGTACAGCGCTCTGCTCTTCACTTTATTCCTTCAGTTAAAGGAAGGAGGATTCGTCCTATTGACAATACATATATAGAAACTTCTAATGTGTTCTAAATAAGTCGAAGCTGGCATTAAAATTACAATATTCAGATAGCGTTATCTGGATGATTACTTCTTGGACTATTGTGTAGCCAGTAATTGAAATCCCTAAGTCTTGAGCTAGAGCTAACGGTAGTATTAGAGAGTGTCCTTGAGGTATTCTTTGCTCCAGTGAGGATTTAGAGGGGAGCAGAAAGCCTCCCCCTCCCACCTATCACATCAAACGTTATCATTATACAAATGTGCTAATCAATTTTGTATTAACTTTTTAAAATATTAAAACATATCGTCGGTGTGAATGCATTTCCTCGTATTGGACTATGCTCATCGTTTCCAATATTTTGCTTATGATTGGACACGCCTCCCTCCTTATGGGGATATGCCGAACAGAGTAATTCACTAGGTTAATTTTCATGTAGAGGGGCATAAAGGAAATTGAGATAAAATTCATTGAACTTTAGAAAATTTATGCACTTCAGAAGTAAGTATATTTAAGATTCATTTTACTTTAGACTTTCCGAAAAAAAATACTGTTACATATATTCATCTTATACATATCCCCCTTATCATTGAATTATATTAATTAATGCGATTTTTTTTCTCAGGGATAGTGTGTCATACATATAATAAAATTGAGTAAAAACGTGTTGACTGGCTGAAAAGTATAAATTGATACATTCTCATCTCAGCTTTCCTACAAGTCGTTTTTGGTAGTATTCCACTTCTACTCCAGGAAAATTCAGGGCTGATTCCTAACTTAAGGCCACGGTTTCATCCTACCTAATCCTTGCTTCAATTACAAATACACACACTAATACAGACACCATAGAAACAAATGTTATCAGACAAGTTCTATATGCACACACATCCAAGTACATGGAGCTAAATGACTACCATGTTCAAGTTCCTGAAATGAAACAACAACAACAACATCTGCAGCACGCCTAGGCATTTTACGTACCCCACAGCAACTGCGATACAGCCTATACTAACCCTTCTTTTAGGTAGATTTCATTAGAAAGCTAACTATTGCAATGGGTACCATGTTTCGACTTACGAAAAATTTCGACATAACTTCGCGTTTGGGGTCTGGGGGATGTGAAACGCGAAGATATGTCGAAATTTTTCGGAAGTCGAAACATGGTACCCATTGCAATAGTTAGCTTTCTAATGAAATCTACCTAAAATAGCTAACTAACTAATCCTGTCAATATATAAAACACTTTGTTACTTTTTTAACTGAACAAACGTTACTCGGCTGTCCGTTTCCATGATTAACCGTTCATAAGCCAGAAAAGGAAATATGAACTAATGAACGAACGAACGCCCTAAAACGTTTTTTAAATATATTGTCACCCGTTACTATTTTATAAACGGGTCGACAAGATACGCTATATTGTAAAGACTGCCATCTGCCAGTTAATCTTTAAAACAACATCGCACCTGGGTTAAATTAAATTTGCCCGCAATGGAGAATGTGATTGGAATCAATGGAACTTGAATCAACAATACCATCGTCAGTTTTTGTTTATGAAGAGAATGGAGCCGTGAAACAGGATGAAAGGATAAAAATCTGATCTATTCTAACGTTGTTTAAAAACGTGTTTATATGTGGCTGTTTGCGTAGAAACGTTCCTAATGGTATCACCGTGAAAACGTTATCTATTTGAAGGAGGCCAGTTTCCAATATGATTTTATGCATTGAAGATATCTTCTGTGAACTTCAGATCGTCTCAAGGAAAAAGATAAGTGCCTTACAATTTGAAATACGATAATGCATGGAGTTATAAACCAACAGGATGATCAAACGTAATTAAGTCCTCCAACTTTTAGTGATAAAGTGTCCCTTTTAAAATGTAATAATTCGATTGGGGTCATTATTTAAGGTACTATGTTCTTTATACATTTTCCTCCCTGTTAACGTAGACGTACGTGAGGGGAAATCGTGTTGTTGTTTTTAGGGGTTTAACGTATTAAGGGTTCCTGTGGTTGTCGTTGTTGTCGTTTACGTTTATGTTGTTTTGACCTTCTGTCTGTGCTTTATTTCCTTGTGTTGGTCATGAAACGTAATTGTAATTATGAGATGTGTTTCTTACTAACTTCTAAATCCTTACGGGAGTTATGGGATCCTTTAGGGGTCATTTAGGGGTTTAGTATTTTAGTTGTTAATTACGTGATTTTGCGTCCCGTGGTGGAAGAATGTGTGTCCATCGCATTGGATGACCTTGTGTCAATTTATCTGTATTGTTGGGACACACATCTATTTTATTTTATTTTATTCATTAAGGGTTGTTTTATTTAGATGCCAGTCATTTGTGCACCTCAAGATTGCCTATTTTGGTTTTTCCTTTCCTTGAGAACTGGGCTGGCATCGCCTATGTATTGTGTCCGAAGCACTTTTCATTTTTCAATTACTGTTCTAGACGTGATATTAAGGGTGGTTTATTGTTATTCGTTAAAGTGGGGCTCGACTGAATGCCGAGGATCATGTTAGTCCTGTTCTTGTTTTGCGTGGCTTCAGACGAGAAACAACACGTGATCTCATCACGCTTATTAAATGGGACGTATGGGTTACTCTTTCGAGATGGTGGAATGTGTGTTCATTGTACGTACCCGGGACTGCAATCGACCGTCATCTTGTCTCCCGTAAGATAACTGATTCTCGTGCTTTCTTCCGGAAAGGATATTTATTCAGGAAGTATATGAAGTCATTTTCTAATTTATGTTTATTTTGGTGTGTCTCTAGTAAAGCATACGTTTTAGGGAATTGTATGTCATATATAGTCCTGCGATTAGTAAAGCCTAGTTGGATTTTATTGTCATTTTGTGTGCGTTGGGTTTCGCGTATTGTTCTTTGGTTGTGTTTTGATGTGATATACTTTGTTTTAAAGGGTGTTTTTTTTTGTGTGTTCTTGGGTTACATGACTTTATAATCTTCTTGGAATTTTTATCCTGACTACGTCACGTAGTTATCCTGTGGTGGGAAGAAAGTGCTATTTACATTATCGTTAACTTGCTTTATTTCTGCCCCATTTATTAATTTGAGTTTCCCTTCGAACAATCTCCAATATGCAACACGTTAGGCATCTCGTTCTTGCCTTTGTCTTTGTAACATTTGTTTATTTTTATACTTGTGTTTGTTTTGATAATATGTATATTTTTATTCCAGCCCCCTTATCATCCTCATTCTCCATTTCATGCGCTACTCACATCCCCTTTTGTTATGTCTTGTCTTATATTAAATTGTTTGTCTTCAACCTTTACTCGAAACGTGTAGTCATTCAATAGTTGGTTCTACATCTAGTTCGGAATGTGTGAGTAGACTCGATAAGGTCTCATGGTCCACGTCCTTTCCATCTGCACGCCTCACAGATTGTTTTCTGTTTCTCTTGTGTTTTACCGGTTGTTTTTCATTTTACTTTTTATTTTTTATTTTTTCGATATGTATGGCATTAAGACGTCACAAATCCAGTCCCCGAGCCAGGGACATTAACCATTCGAGATTAAAATCGCCATGGCCTGGCCGGGAATCGAACCTGGGACCATTTGGGCCAATGCTTAGCATGCTAACCAATCAGCCATGGAGCCGGACTTCGATTGTAAGGTTTCATTAGGTAGATGTGAAAGAAGATATTATTATTATTATTATTAATAATAATAATAATGGTTTTACGTCCCTTTTAACCTCTGCGGTTTTTAGAGACGCTGGGGAGTCGGAATTTCGCCTCGAAGGGGATCTTTAACGTACTAGTAAATCTACCTATATGACTCCCTTGCATTTGCGCACCCTCAATTGCCAGCTAACTACGTTAGGATTCGATCCTGCATCCTTGTGCACAGAAGGCTATACCAAGTTTGTTCATGCTCACTGTCACCGGCATTGACTAAATGTCAGTGGCTGACGCGAAGAATAGCTTCTATATGCTACGTTCAACTCTACCTATCACTCTGAGGTAGAGTAGTCGGCCAAATATCTCGTGCAATATAACATCCTCGAGCCCACTTTTCGAGGCTAGCTCTTATATTATGTTTAAACTCTGTTGTTTATTATGAATCTTAATTTCCTGCCGTCCGCCCGGTTCATTATCTCATAACCTGGAGCTGTAATCATCGTAATTTTATTAAAATATTTCTCCTCTCTTGAACGCGGACGGATCCGCTTGTTCCCAACTCGCTTTTAAAAATCACTTGCTTGGAAACAAGAACTTCTCATTGTGCACTAAATTCTTAAATCTGCTGCTCGGAGTAGATGATTAATTAAATTATCTTCATAAAAATACATGTAGAACAGTCGAGCTAATAAGTGAGACGTTGTCTACAAATTACTCTTTCTTCCAACCTATAAGGCCTTACCGTATTTTACGTTCCGGTATTGTACACCCTCTGTCTGAAAAGTTCGGTGAATGGGTCTAAATTACGAACGGATTGTAGGCTTACCTGAAATAACCGTTACTCTCCTTCGAAGTAATCCCCGTGGATGGTTATGCACTTCTGAGAACGACTGTACATGTCCTGGAAACTCCTGGCATAGTCTTTTTTAGGAATAGCCTTCATGGGTCGTCAAAACTCTAAATTTAAAGCAAGAGAGAAGCGTGATTTATGCAACCTGCCTTGCACACCTTGGAAAAGGGTGTACCTATTGGATGTGGTACATCCTAAGGGATTTAGATAGAATGAGGTTTCGGGCACAAGAGGTGATAATGAAGGACAGTGCGGGAAAAGACCAAAACGTTAAAACTTAGATTTAAATGATATTTATTTAATATAAAGCAAATATATTGCAAGGAATGAATACTTTCAAGGGGATTACTTTAAAATTGACAATAAAAAATAGTAACCATTAAAAATTACTCGTTTCTCCAGGAAACGTAAATTGAGCTGTGACTAACTTTAAAGGATTAAATATAAAATTACTGAATAAAAGAAGCATAATAATTTAAATTCATCCCAGAGTAGAATTAAAACAGAATAGTCTTCTGACGGAAAGAATCCGGGCAGAGTGTAAGAAGTGAAAGGGTTACCACCTCTTTTAATGTATGATACAGGAAGTATCAGATCTCCTTAACCATCTTCCGAAGGTAGGCCGGCTGCCGGAGGTCATCAGTAGCTGGCGGTAATTCAGTGCGCCCGCTCGGGCTTGTGCGAGGTCAGTCAGGCATACTCCAGGGTTCCGGGTTCGGAACTAGAGTTGATGATAGTAGATTCTCCTTAAAAAAGCGACCAGCATAGAGAGGCTCTTGGTAGTACCTCCCGCGGCTGGTGAAGTGATGTCCTTAGAATCAAGATTTGCAGAGTAGACCCGTGTTGAAGATTTTGGTTGAAGTGCAGGCTGATGAATTTAGACTGCCCGGCCAGGCAGCCAGGTCCAGCAGAGAGATTATGCCGGCGGAGAAGAGACTCCGGCAGCAAGAGGTACCCCGAGAGGGCAGTAACCCCAGCAGGTATGACGTGAGCAGGTGTGATCAGTTGAGAAGAGTGGACGAGAGTAGACACTGTAGGCCGGGAGACCTAAGGCTATATAGCGGTAGTGACGTCAGCGCGCCGAACCTTCTAGCATGAAGGTGTGGCGAGAGAGCAGCCAATCACAGCACAGCCCCATGCACATTGCGAGCGTTACCGCTGGAGAGAGCTCAGTACTCGTGAGAAAATGTGACGGTATGGTACGTCTAGAAAGACACTACAGAAAAAAGGTGAGTTGACATGAATATTACAGAAAAGCAATTAAATTGAAACACCAATATTAAACAAATCAGAACACCGCGTTCAGACTGCAATTCACGAAATTAAAAATAATGGGGCAGAAAAATTGAACGGGTGTTTCACACCGTAAGGGAAACATAGCCAACAAAAAACATTCGCAAAGCGAACATGCTGGGAGGGGCGAGAAAAAATTGCAGTAAGAAAGCGCAGAAGTTAGGCCTCGCGTGGCAAAGGAGCAATCATGGTGATTGGCCTAAGAAAATGACCAGCAGAAGTCTGCAGTTTTACCACGCGAACCCTACCATCTCTGCCAGGAAAGCACTCAACAACCCTACCCAAATTCCAAACAAGAGGAGGACTAGGGTCTTTCAAAAGCACCAAGTCCCCCACCTGAAGGTTAGAGCAGGAAACAAGCCATTTACCACGCTGCTGAAGCAAACCGAGGTATTCCAACCTCCAGCGGCGCCAAAAATTGTTGCGCAAACTTTCAATTTTGCGCCAAGAAATGGCTAAAGAAGATTGAGAATTAGAATATAACAAAGGTGGGGAGGCAGTCAATGGACCACCGATAAGAAAATGGCCCGGCGTTAATGGTAGAAGATCTGAAGGGTCATTAGATAAGGGTGATAAAGGACGAGAATTAATTATGCCCTCAATAAAAATAATTAAGGAATTAAACTCTTCATGAGAAAGGGGGGTGTGGCCACAAACACGTCTAAGGTGCTTCTTGGTGAGTTTCACACAAGGCTCCCACCGTCCACCTTGATGGGGTGCATAAGGGGGGATGAAGTGCCACTTGAAATTTCTCTGGTGAGCATAATCAGTAATCCTTTCCAGCGCTGAATTTTGAGTAAGAGCTCTCTTAATTTGCTCAGAAGCTCCGATAAAATTTTTAGCATTGTCGGAGAATACTTCTGAAGGAAGCCCTCGGCGAGCAGAAAATCTGGCAAAAGCTGCCAAAAAATAAGCAGTAGAGGCGTTGGTAACTAGTTCTAAGTGAACTGCTCCGGTGACCATACATACAAACAGCGAAATATAGAGTTTTCCAAAAATACATTTTTTGGCCTCAGGAGAATTTTTTCTGTAAACAAAAGGCCCGGAATAATCCACCCCCGTAAAGGCAAAAGGTCTAGCAGGCGCAGATCTAAAGTTGGGAAGATCACCCATGAGCTGAGTGGTAATTTTAGGGTTGGATTTAAAACATGGAATGCACTTCCGGATAACAGAGGTAACTTCATGGACTCCGTTTATGGGCCAATACCTTTCACGAATGACAGAAAGTAATGTACGAGTTCCAGCATGAAGATGCTGGTAATGATACTGACGAATGATTAGGGAAGTGACATGATGCTTTGAAGGAAGAATAATTGGGTGTTTTTTATCCTCGGAAAGATCGGCCAAAGATAAACGTCCTCCAACTCTTAGTAAACCATCAGTATCCAAAAAAGGGGCGAGTGAGGAAAGCCTACTCGATTTCTTAAGGGATTGACCTTGGGACAACACCTGGCATTCTTCAGAGAATATTTCTTGTTGAGTAAGCCATAAGATTTTTGTAGTGGCTAAACCTAATTCAGAAAGGGTTAAATATGGCTTAGGAAAAAGGGGTTTTTCTACCACAAAATATTTCCATCGAAGGAGATAAGCCATAACCCTCACCAATTTATGGAAAGAGGAATATCGCTGCAAGAGAAGGGGAGAGTCAGAAACGAGAAGAGAAGATCCAATAATCTTACCAGCATCCGGCAAGTCTGATAACTCCGGAAGAGGAAAATTTGGCCAAGCGGAAGGTTCTTGCAGAAGCCAAGGGGGACCGTGCCAGTATAATGTCAGGTTAGCCAACATAAGAGGGGAACATCCCCGAGAAATGACATCTGCAGGGTTCTCCTTGCCAGATACATGATGCCATTGTTCAAAGTTAGACAATTGTTGAATTTTGGACACTCTATTAGCTACAAACACCTGCCAATGCGAGGGAGGTTTGGCAATCCATGCCAACGTGATGGCTGAGTCACTCCAAAAGTAAGTTTTGATACATCGGATTTTCAAAGATTGGCGGATTTTGACCGATAATTCAACCGCCAGAAGAGCAGCACAAAGTTCCAGTCGTGGCAAGGATAAGGATTTAAGAGGGGCCACCTTTGACTTAGCGCAAATTAAATTGGAAAAGAAATATGACTGGTCAAAATTGCGGCAAACAATATACGCACAACACCCATAAGCTTTCAATGAGCTATCGGCAAAGATGTGAAGTTCATATCCTCCACAGGAGGGAAAGGGAATAATCACTCGCGGGATAATAACATTGGAGAGATCTTCCAAACTATTTCTATAAGAAATCCAATTTTTTTGCAACTCTGAAGGAACTGGTTCATCCCAACCAGTTTTCAAGGACCAAAGGTCCTGCATGAAAAGCTTTGCTGTGACAATAATTGGCGCCAAAAATTGGAGAGGATCAAATATCTTTGCAATCTCAGACAAAATTTGCCGCTTAGTTTGCGGTTTGATGTCACTGAGATTAATTTTGAAAAAGAAAAAATCCTTTTGAGGACTCCAATAGATGCCTAGAGTTTTGATAGAATTACTTTCTTGAAGAAGCTCTACTGAGTCGTTATAGACTGAAGTTAATGGAAATTTAGAAAGAAATTCTTCCGAATTAGAGTTCCACTTGCACAAGGAAAATCCGCCTCCCAAAAGCAAAGCTGTCAAATCTTTAGAGACCTGCAGTGCTTCAGATACTGACTCAAATGAATGAAGAAAATCGTCAACGTAAAATGATGATTTTAACACTTCAGAAGCCTTAGGAGAATACAACGGGCCATCCTGTTCAGCAAGTAATTTCAACGTACGTATGGCTAAAAAGGTAGAGGGCTTTAGTCCATAGGTTAATGTTTTTAGCCGAAAAATCTTGACAGGTTTAGTAGGCTCGTCGCGCCAAAGAATTCTCTGAAGGTCGCACTGTTGTTGATCGACCAAAATCTGCCTATACATTTGCTTGATATCAGATATCACTGCGATAGGGAACAAGCGAAAATTCATCAAGACAGAAGAAATGTCAGATTGAATAGGAGGGCCTGATAATAATGTGTCATTCAGAGAAGTTCCATTGGCATCCAATGCAGAGCCATTAAAGACCACTCTTATGTTTTCCTTTAAAATCTCATTCTTCCAAACTGGATGATGATTGAGATAAATGACTTCAGATGGGGTATAAGAAGCATCATCTTTCTTGGTAACAACCTCCATGTGATCAAGTGCCTCATATTCCTCCATAAATGTGGAGTATTGAGTTTTAACAACAGGGTCACGTTTGAATTTGCTTTCCACAGCATAGAGTGCTCTAAGAGCCCTAGGGTGTGTTTCAAATAAAAGAGGTGGATTATCCACTCGGGGCATTGTTACGACAAATCTACCCTTTGAATTGCGTTTGGTCGTTTCGCGAAACAGTTTTTCACACATTTCATTTTCAACCGAGGAAGGTGAAACTGAATCTATAGTTTCGATTTTCCAAAATCTTTCTAAGTTGTAATCGAGACTTGTATTGACAAAATGACATTGAGAGAAATTTTGAAATGACTTACGAGGGACTTGACCCGTTACTAACCAACCTAGCTTGGTATGATGAACAAACACTCCTGGTGATATTTTAACCTTAGAGCTAAGGAGACATTGCCAAAATACTTGGGCACTGAGAAGTATGTCTACCGGAGCGCTCGTATTAAATGTTGGATCCGCCAACTGAATGTTATGAGGAAATTGCCACTTTCTAATTTCAAAAGAATTACTAGGGGTGTTACTGCCAATAGTATCAATGGCAAGGCAATTCAACTGCAATGTTGTGTTACAATTCACAGTATCTTTGATGTGAACACGAACAAAATGCAAAAATTTAACATTGCTATTGTTAATACCGGTAACCTGAATTAATGTAGGTTGCTTGGGAAGACCAAGTTTCTTAATGAGACGCTCACTTATGAAGTCATGGGTGGCGGCATTATCCAATAGGGCACGTGCTTCAAGCCATCTACCAGAGGAATCTTGAACTTTTAATAACACGGTTGATAGTAGCACCTGGGAACTACGAATTGAGCTAGAGCTCTGAGTATAAGATTGCGCATTAGCTCCTGGGGATGCATCTTTAGAACATCCAGGGGAAGGAGCCTGACGTGGCTTTTCAAACCTATGAAGCAAGGTATGATGTTGAGCCTTGCAATGGGAGCAAGTATTTTTAGATAAGCAATCAGGCACCATATGCCTAGTTGACAAACAGTTGTAGCAATATCTTTTTTGAGCTATTAATTTGCGTCTTTCGTCGGTAGAAAGGGCTTTAAAGGCAACGCAGGAATATAACCTGTGAGGTGCTTTACAGAGAATACAATCCGTTGAATTATGTTGAACAGTAAAGACAGCAGATTTGTTTATTTTAGCACCGACTGGTTTCACAACATTAGATTTGTTATCTGCACTTCCTGACATATGACAGGCTACAGCTGACAAAACCTGACATCTATTATTCATAAATGTAAGCAATGAATCATAGGTATATGACGTGTCATTTGTTAGTTCCCTCTCCCATGCCTTTAAGGTTGATGAATCAAATTTAGAAGTAACCAAGTGAATTAAGAATAGATCCCAATGCTCGACCGGTTGATTCAACCGTGCCAATGCTCTGACATGTAGTTGGACCGTGTCACTTAAGGCTCGCAGTGTTGACAAGCTTTCAGCTCGCAAGGTGGGCAGGCTAAATAAGGCTTGAATATGCCTTTGTAAACATAATTTTTCATTGCCATAACGGCCTTTAAGAAGCTCTATAGCAATGTTATAGTTTTCTCCTGTTAAGGGGAGTTCTCTTATAAGTTGAAGGGGTGGTCCCTGCAAAATGGATTTTAAGTAATGAAATTTCTGAATTTCTGGAAGTGTGGCATTATTATGTACTAATGAACTGAACAATTCAAAGAATGATTGCCACATCTCTTCCTTTCCTGAAAAGTGCGGAATTTCAATTTTAGGTAGCAATGGTTTGATACCATTCCCATGGTCGCTAATTCTTCCTTGAGTTTCCTCTACCTTCAACGCCAGGGTCAAAGTTCTAACTAATGCCACAGCATGAGCATGTGTATCAAAGTAATTACTCTCTACTTCTTCCCTATCTGATTGATGTTCTGGACTTTTGATTTCAATTTCAAGTTGCACGAGATCATATTTCTCGTACGCCTGTTCAAAAGCTTTTAAACGCTGAGATATAATGTCAAGGTTTTGTTCCTCTTTCGGTAGAGTAGCTAAATATTTTTGAAAACGGGTGAGTTGACCTTTGTAGGCCGCCCGAGAGTTTAACAGTTTATCATCAATTATTGGTGGCATGGCTGGAAAAGTTGGAACAACTCACTCACCAAAGCTGCTTGTGGCACCAGACAGACCTGCTCTCCGGAAAGAAACCAGTTGTATAATATGCTGGGATTGTTTCCGCCTTCCCGCAGATCTCCCGCGCTAGCCACGATATACTGAAATGTATAAAACAAATATTAGATTACACCAGATTTTTTTTTAATTGAATTTGTGGTCTCAGAATGAAGGTTCTGGGTTCGATCCGGGGTTGAGGTACCATGGAAAAGGGTGTACCTATTGGATGTGGTACATCCTAAGGGATTTAGATAGAATGAGGTTTCGGGCACAAGAGGTGATAATGAAGGACAGTGCGGGAAAAGACCAAAATGTTAAAACTTAGATTTAAATGATATTTATTTAATATAAAGCAAATATATTGCAAGGAATGAATACTTTCAAGGGGATTACTTTAAAATTGACAATAAAAAATAGTAACCATTAAAAATTACTCGTTTCTCCAGGAAACGTAAATTGAGCTGTGACTAACTTTAAAGGATTAAATATAAAATTACTGAATAAAAGAAGCATAATAATTTAAATTCATCCCAGAGTAGAATTAAAACAGAATAGTCTTCTGACGGAAAGAATCCGGGCAGAGTGTAAGAAGTGAAAGGGTTACCACCTCTTTTAATGTATGATACAGGAAGTATCAGATCTCCTTAACCATCTTCCGAAGGTAGGCCGGCTGCCGGAGGTCATCAGTAGCTGGCGGTAATTCAGTGCGCCCGCTCGGGCTTGTGCGAGGTCAGTCAGGCATACTCCAGGGTTCCGGGTTCGGAACTAGAGTTGATGATAGTAGATTCTCCTTAAAAAAGCGACCAGCATAGAGAGGCTCTTGGTAGTACCTCCCGCGGCTGGTGAAGTGATGTCCTTAGAATCAAGATTTGCAGAGTAGACCCGTGTTGAAGATTTTGGTTGAAGTGCAGGCTGATGAATTTAGACTGCCCGGCCAGGCAGCCAGGTCCAGCAGAGAGATTATGCCGGCGGAGAAGAGACTCCGGCAGCAAGAGGTACCCCGAGAGGGCAGTAACCCCAGCAGGTATGACGTGAGCAGGTGTGATCAGTTGAGAAGAGTGGACGAGAGTAGACACTGTAGGCCGGGAGACCTAAGGCTATATAGCGGTAGTGACGTCAGCGCGCCGAACCTTCTAGCATGAAGGTGTGGCGAGAGAGCAGCCAATCACAGCACAGCCCCATGCACATTGCGAGCGTTACCGCTGGAGAGAGCTCAGTACTCGTGAGAAAATGTGACGGTATGGTACGTCTAGAAAGACACTACAGAAAAAAGGTGAGTTGACATGAATATTACAGAAAAGCAATTAAATTGAAACACCAATATTAAACAAATCAGAACACCGCGTTCAGACTGCAATTCACGAAATTAAAAATAATGGGGCAGAAAAATTGAACGGGTGTTTCACACCGTAAGGGAAACATAGCCAACAAAAAACATTCGCAAAGCGAACACACCTGATAGACGGGCGGCAGTGAGAAGGGTGAATGTATGCAACCTAACGTGCACACCCGTTCGACGGGTGGCAGTGAGAAGGGTGAATGTTTCGTGGAATGGAATGGTCCTGAAAACCATCGTCACGGGGGACGAGACCTGGTGCCTGAGGTAAGACCACGAAGGCAAGCGTCAACGTATGGAGTATCGGGGTCCAGGGTCGCCAAAAAGCCCTGAAGGGCCAAAGGGTTTTGGACATTTCGGACATCCAACGTAATGTGACGACCCAACTGAAGGCTGTTCCTCAGGAAGACTATGCCAGGACGTGTACAGCCGTTCTAAGAAGTGCATAACCATCCACGGGGATTACTTCGAAGGACAGTAACGGCTGTTTCAGGTAAGCCAACTATCCGTTCGTAATATAGACTCATCCACTGAACTTTTCAGACAGAGGGTGAACACTGAAATCATTCTTGCAGTTGAAACATCCATATTTCATTCTTGTTCCTTAAGGCTGGTCAAGTCCGCAGTCGTAAGTGAATACACCGTGCAACTAAACATTTCTGTTGAGCCTCTAATCAGCAATATATCCATCTAAATGTAACTAAATCAATTATTATATGGGGCTATATACCTGGTGAACCAGTTGTCCCGAATAATATTGTTTTATGCAGCCCAGCGAACGTGTGTTATCAGGAAGGTCGATATTTCTCTGCTGCATCCCGTATGGTACTAATGCACTGTAAGCATATCCTGCAAGCGATACTGAACACTATTATGTTTCCCGCGTAATAGTCTGTGCTTACATCGAGGGTAAACTAACGATGTCGTTCACTCCCCTAACACTAGTCATGCCTCTCAAGCCTACGTGGGTATATTGTCCAACTGAAAAAATCACTTCACTTCATTGACAAGGCAAGCTTGCCACTGTGGGTGAGTGGATAGCGTGTCGGTCTACTAACCCCAAGATTGCAGGTTCGCTCCTGGCCATGGTAAGTGTTTTTTTAAGGCGGCAAAAATACGACATGCATGTCATACGATGTTGGCATGTCAAAGAACCCATTTGAATTCAGTAGGCCGTGTTCATAATGGCAAAATTCATCTCGGGAGTTTCCCGCCAACACAAAGTTCCTCATTTCTCTACTAGAAAGCGCTATATCGTTCAAGGAGCTTAGATATCTAACCTTCTTGACTTTCAGAGTGGAGGAACAACGAAATTCGACATGCAAGCTACCCTCCGGGTGTCAAATTACAAAGCTTGCACCCGGCACCCGACGCCATACGATATTATTATTATTATTATTATTATTATTATTGACAAGGCAAATCAAATGGAGATTTGCAGACCGGAAGTTCGCTATGCATACGCTTCAGCGCCATTTTGAAATCTGGAAGCTCTATAAAAGTGGGGAATATAATAAATTCAAGTACTTGTTTTCTGATTATTAGCCTTCATATGATTAGATAAATATTACTCCCTACCTATTAAGTGGATTTTACGCTTTATTGTAGTGAATCTATAGGTCAATACCCCTCTTTAAGTATTCAGAAATAAATAAGAATAGGCAGTCAGCTATTTTTAAACAGAGACCAGGCAAGTGTATAGCTACAGGCGCCATGGAATTAGGGAATTAATATTAATACATAAACTGTATTAAACAAATAATTTTGTGTCCATGATTCCTTACCCAGTATCCATCCTTGCAGAAAGTTATAAAGGATATTGTGACTCAACTTGAAGCGCATAAAATGTATGCAATACATAAAAGTTATATCGAGTATGTCATCGTGTAATTTCATGAATGAATTATATTGCAATCCATGGTGGTCTTTGTTAATAGTAGTGGAGTAAGGCGGTTTCTGCGCCACTCCAGAACCCCCCTTGCTCTACTACTAAGCCTCAGCCATGTTAAATATCTCTCGAACGCATGGTCCGATTTTGACAAATGAGGTATCGTTGGACTCGGGATGACGTTATCTTTGCTATGGACTATTCGTTATATTTTTCAATTTTTTTTGGAAAATTTTTGTTTTTGAAACTAGGTGATAGTTTGAAAACTAAACATGATAGAACGTTGTGCCATAGCTCAAACGAATGGTCTTTATGCTCTTTTTTTTCTATAATGAAACTTTTTTACTTTTATGTTTTTTTTGAAAACACTCGAATTTTGAAAATCCTATATTTTGGAAACTAGGAACTCTACAAAAACGTTTATTTGACATAAATGAAAGGTCCCTATGCCCTCTACCCCCAAAATAAATTTCAAGTCTCTAGGATGAAAACCTAGTAGTGTGGTAAGGACAGAGCTGGACCACTTCTTATTGAGCCACCCTCGTATTTGCTCCGAAGCTGATATCTCGCTAACCAAACATGGGATTAGAACATACAGGGTGTCCTAGCACTCGTAGTGATGCCCCCTACTTTCCTATAGCCTCTTTATTTGATTAAAAGACCAAAACTAAAAGGTCATGTGCTTTTAATATCTCGCGAACCAATCATGCTAGAGGCATGTTCGATAGGTCCAAGGACTCGGGGTGACATCCTCTCTCCTATGGACCACTCGTTATAATTTTTAATAAAATTGGAAACTCGATTTTGGGGTAAACACGTGTTTTTTGTGATTTTGCCAATATCTCACGAACCAATAACGTTAGAGGCATGTACGATGGGTCCAAGGATTCGGGAAGACGTCCTCTTTGCTATGGACCACTCATTGTAATTTTAATAAAATTGGAAACTCGATTTTGGGGTAAACACGTGTTTTTGTGATTTTGCCGATATCTCACGAAGCAATAACGCTAGAGGCATGTACGATGGGTCCAAGGATTCGGCCAGACGTCCTCTTTGCTATAGACCACTCGTTGTAATTTTTTAAAATTTTGGAAACGCGATTTTGGGGTAAACACGTGCTTTTATGATTTTTGCCGATATTTCACGAACCAATAACGCTAGAGACGTGTACGAGGTGTCCTAGGACTCGGGCTTTCGCCCCCTTTCAAATGTGGTAGATATTTTTTTTCCAAAAAAATAATTCACAAAGGGCCTAACGCCATACATGTTGAAATAACGTTTTCTTTTTCTTTACTTGTTTATAATGTTTATGAAGCGTGGTGGTTGAGAGAGACGATACGGCTGGGTGTGTGTGTTTCAACGAACCTGTCGCTAACCACAAGGACCATGCTTAATAGAACAATCGCTATTTCGGCTGGTCGGTGTATGACAGAACGAGCGTGCGTTTTTCTGATATTTTACCTTTGACGTGTAAACGGTGATGAGAACTTGGTTCTATGTTGATCGAAGCGAGTACAGAAAACAAACGAGCAGGAGGTGAATGTCATTTGAGCTTATTGGAAGGCTCCGATCTGACTTGACAACAGGTGCAATGGAAAAAAATGACCAAGACGCTTGAAGGTGAAATAATCTGACCATTGTGCTGGCAGGGAAGTGCGAAAGGCGTGCACACATGTGTGAAACCACAGGCACGCTAAACCAGTGACATCCTGTCTTGCTTCGTACGTGACAAAATGCAAGTCCATGTGAAATTTGATCTACCGCAGGTGTTCACCTTGGACGTTATCTGTCCACGTGCATGATAACTGTTAACAAGTCACATCCTGTTTTGCTTCGTACGTGACAAAATGCAAGTTCAGGTGAAATTTGATCCGGCACAGGTGTTCGCCTGGGTGTTATCTGCCCACGTGCACGATAAGAGAATGTTCAAAGCGTGGGAAAAAAAAGATTATACATGCAATGTGATATATAAAGACACGTCGCTGACATTTCCACTCGCACTTATGTGACTACTTTTGAACACGCTACAGCGTTGTGTGAAACACTTGGCCTTGTTTAACAGTTTTGGTGTTGGTGGAAAATACTTATTCTTGTTGTGAGGTAGGTATATATTTATTCATTTATACATTTATTGATTTATATATAAATACATGCAATTATTTATTGATTAGGTAATTAATGATTTTATTTATTTATTTGTTTGCAGATAACCGGCATACTTTACATGTCTGAGGGAGAAGAAACCATTGCATTTTTGAGCCCACTAGAAGGGAAAAGCAACAAGTCACTGCAAGTAAAGGTGAGATGATTTTTTTAAACTAACTTGTTTCATTTTTTTCTTTTATGTTTTATTTTATGAAATGTATGTATTAACCTGAATTTAGGTATTTATAGCGGTTTATTTTATTTATTTTTTAGAAACTTGGAAAGAATAGCCTTACCGCCGTAGCAGTCGCTGAAAAAAACCAGAAACGCACTAAAGCGAAACCACTGCCAAAGAGTGAACTGTTTAAAACTCAGGTAAGTCCAACTTAAAAATGCTATTCCATTTTACCACTACTGAAAACTCGTAGACAAAAAAAATCATTACTTGTACATGACTGGGACAATGATTGCTTTCTTGATTAATGGCTATGTTGTTGTTGTTGACTGGGAAAAGTACAAGGCCATGTTGGATTTTCTAAAAATAAAAATAATAAATTTAATTTATGGGTGGTTCCCTATGGACTCAACGAATATCCACAGGTTTGAACATGATAATGTGAACAAAAATGACATGACATTCATTTTTGTTTATATATTGGTTAAAGGGAGGGTGGGGGAATGTAAATGACTGTAGCTTTATAAAAAAAGAAAATAAGTACATGGGTTACTGTTAGTGCCAACATACAGTTTATTTTTAATGGTGTTTTGATATATTAATGCCAATTAACGTTAACGTTTTATTTACAAGTATTGATTGATTGATTGATTGATTGAGTGATGGGTTATTTTGTTTGCTTTTAGGTGTCGTCATGTGCCATTAACGTAATGAACAGACAGTGAACAAGCATGCATTATGCTTTTAAGTACTCTGTGCAATGTTAATAACTTACAATAAGAAAAAGTTTTATTATAACACATGGCGTTAGTACCAAATACAACAAGTGAGCAAGTTGGTTTACCACGTGGGTTAAATTTAAAATCAGAACATGATCGATGGTTAACATTTGAATCCTGGCCTGTAGGCTTTTTATCGACGCATGAACTTGCAAAAGCCGGTTTTTTTTACTTGAACCTAGAAGATGTGGTGCGCTGTGTGTTTTGTCGTATTGAACTTTCACACTGGGAAGAAGGGGATGATCCCTTTAGAGACCATTTGCGATGGTCTCCTCACTGTCCTTACATGCTTGGAAAGCAAGTGGGTAACCTACCCGTGCATTCATTTTACCGAACCACAAGGCCTTTGGCCGCTACTTACGTTGCTGAATCACAAATAAATAATAATGATGTATTATCAGCCAACGGTAGTGTCGATATATGTGGTTCATATGCCATAGACAGTGTTGAATTGGCGTGTGCTTTTGAAAAATTGGGAGTTTGCAAGACTAAAGCACTAGCACACTCAGAGTACAGCTCTGTTGAAGAACGTTTCGAATCTTATAAAAATGTTTGGCCATTAATATTAAAACACCTTACCAAACAGCTAAGTGAAGCTGGATTTTTTTATACTGGTGAAGGGGATAAAACAATATGTTTTTATTGTGGATTTGCTTTAAAGGATTGGCAAATGACTGATGACCCTTTTGTGCAACACGCTCGTTGGTTACCAAACTGTAAATACATGGTGTTGCTTAAAGGTCAGGAATTTGTGAACACTATTCGTAAAGAAAAAGTGATTGCAGCACAAGACATAACAGTGCCTTTAGAGTTAGAGCACGCGGAGCAAATACATAAGGCTGAAAGAAAAGACTTGTGTTACGAACAGATACAAAAGTGTGACCAACAATTATGTAAAATTTGTTATCAAGATGAACTAGGTGTTGTATTTTTACCCTGTGGACACATGATAGCCTGTGTCAAGTGGGCATTAGAACTTAACACTTGTGCTATATGCAGAAAAGTAGTATCTGCTACAGTTAGGGCATTTCTTGCATAACTAGTATAATTTATTCGCCATGCATAGTGCAAAATCCCTAATTGCACAATATTATTAAAGCTGTTTTAGAGTGTAATAGATATGCTTTTGTTTTGTTTATAGACTACTACAATGAATGTTTTGAATGCTGTGGGACAATCATGTGGCTTAGAGACAAAGAAGCTCAGCGAATTGCCAACGCATATTCCATTCCGCATTATCAAGATTCGGAAATTGAAAACAGCATATGGTGATCGTGTACTTTGTGTATGTGAAAACTTTGAGACATTTCTGCCTATACGGTTTAATGATATGTCGGAGAGTGTTTTTGATGAAGTCAATAATGCTGTGCAACCTGTACACTTAATTTATGAAGGTTTTAAAAACAATAGGTGCATGATTCGTTTTAATTAAATAAAAAAAAGTCAAATAATAATGGAAGATATAAGTCATGACAATGGACTGAAAGAAAAAATATGTGTATAGAATAATAATGTCTTAGTGTTTAGTATTGTCTTAAAAATATTATCATGAAACCAAAAAAAAATGTACATAAAGTTTGTAAATAAATGAAAATAATGGTACAATGTTGTTTTATTTTCTATAGAAGTCAGAATATTTAACATTGCAGAGTATACATGATTATGACAATAAAAAGCACACTTAATACAAGTCTTTGCCTTTACGATAGTGTGTTATAGTTTTAAAAACAAAGCTTGTTGTAGATCTTTTTTCTTCCACGGTAAACAATAGGCATGAAAACGTTATTGTCCTGTTTTGGATCATTATCACTATCATAATCATAAGCTGCATGATCTATATCATTATTATTATAATCAAGATAATTATCCTCAACATTATCCTCAACATTACTAAAACCAGTTAAATATTCCTGGTCCTCTTCCTGTTCCTCTTCCTCTTCCTCTACAGTGTCCTCATGTAGAGTCTGCGTGGCTTTTGATAATGTTAAGGTTTTTTTGAACATTGAATTATTTTCAATAGTAGTATTGTTTTGTAGCACTTGCTTTTTAACATTTTCATGATTTTCTGTTGACAGAAACAGTGTTTCATGCAGTACACTACATTGATGATCACTGACACTTAAAACAACACTATTTTTGCTTTTTAGCTCACTGCGACATTGTTTTGAACGTTGTTTTGTACAACGCCAAATAACAGTTCCATTTTTATTGGTTCGTTTCACAATATATGAATATCCTTTATAGAATGCATGAGGCTTACCATACCTAGTCACAGATACTTCCATATCAACTGTCAAGCTTAGACTAAGCTCTAGTAAAGACAACTTGGTAATAAGAACAATAGATTAATGTGCGAGCATATATGGGTGCAAATGTGGGAGCAAAAAAAAGTGGGAGCAAAAAGTGGGAGCAAGAATTGGGAGCAAAAAATTGGGAGCAAAAAAGTGGGAGAAAAATTGGGAGCAAAAAGTGGGAGCAAAAATTGAGAGCAAAAAGTGGGAGCAAAAGTGGGAGCAAAAGTGAGTGCAAACGTGGGTTCAAAAGTGAGTGCAAAAGTGAATGTAAAAGTGGGTGCAAAAGTGGGTGCAAGAGTGGGTGCAAAAGTGGGTGCAAAAGTGGGTGCAAAAGTGGGTGCAAGAGTGGGTGAAAAAGTGGGTGCAAAAGTGGGTGCAAGAGTGGGTGCAAAAGTGGGTGAAAAAGTGGGTGCAAAAGTGGGGCAAAAGTGAGTGCACAAGTGGGCGCAAAAGTATATGCAAAAGTGGGTGCAAAAGTGGGAGCAAAAAGTGGGAGCAAAAAGTGGGATCTGAAGAAAGTAGGAGCAATTATGAGAGTAAATGTGAAAGGAAAAGTGGGAGCAAGTATGGCAGCAAATGTGAAAGCAAAAGTGGGAGCAAAAAGTGAGAAAAAAAAGTGAGAGCAAAAAGTGGGAGCAAATATGAGAGCAAAAAAAGTAGGAGCAAGTATGGGAGCAAATGTGAAAGCAAAAGGGGGAGAAAAAAGTGAGAGAAAAAAGTGGGACCAAAAAGTGTAAGCAAAAGTGGGAGCAAATATGAGAGCAAAAAAATGTGGGAGCAAAAAGTGGGAGCAAAACGTGTAAACAGAAGTGGGAGCAAACAAGTGTGAGCAAATATGGGAGCAGAAAGTGGGAGCAAATGTGAAAGCAAAAGTGGGAGCAAAAAGAGCGAGCAAAAGTGAGTGCACAAAGGGGGAGCAAAATGTATGAGTAAAAAGTGGGGTCAAATGTGGTGTTTTACTAAAACAATCCCCCCTAACCTAACCTAACCTAACTTTACTCAACCTAATTTCACCTAACCTAACTTCACCTAACCTAACCTTCCAACTCTCAGATCAAAAATTAAATTCTGGCCATAGTCGCGTTGGAATCCAAAACCTCTGGGATAACACCCAAGTATACTAGCCACTACACCGCGAAATGGGCAAATTATCATGCAACACAACACAAAAATAAAAAGTTTTCTGTAGTGTAACTCATTGGCTGACAATCATAGTTGAGAATTCAAACCCAAGACCTCAGGACTTTAGTTTTGAACATTATCAGAAATATTATTCCATTTACATTTTGCTGTTGCTTATAGTTATAAGAGTTGGCATTAATATGGGAGCAAAAGTGAAAGCAAAAAGTGGGTGCAAGCATGGCTGGTTGTAGAGACTTTCATATCAACTAATACACATAAATTAAATTTTAGTAAAGTGACTTGGCTAATAATAATAATAATATTAACAGTTTAAAAAAAATTCAAGGGGATTGATATTTTTCAGGGTGTAATTTCCAAAGTACTGTCAAGAATAATAATTACATGAACAGATTCCAAGAACTCTAGAGTGCTTTTAAGGTTAATGATTGGCTAGGAGTGAGATAGAGCTAGCTAACCTAAGTTAACCTCAGCTCAGTAAACCTAACCTTGTCACATGGCATGTTCTACAAGTATAGACTTGCTTTGAGACTGGCTATGACGTCACAGATGAATGGCGGTGGGAGGCTGGCAAAAAGGACAATGTTTTTGGGTAATAAAAAGTCGTGTCCAGCCTCCCACCGCCATTCATCTGTGACGTCATAGCCAGTCTCAAAGCAAGTCTATACTTGTAGAACATGCCATGTGACAAGGTTAGGTTTACTGAGCTGAGGTTAACTTAGGTTAGCTAGCTCTATCTCACTCCTAGCCAATCATTAACCTTAAAAGCACTCTAGAGTTCTTGGAATCTGTTCATGTAATTATTATTCTTGACAGTACTTTGGAAATTACACCCTGAAAAATATCAATCCCCTTGAATTTTTTTTAAACTGTTAATATTATTATTATTATTAGCCAAGTCACTTTACTAAAATTTAATTTATGTGTATTAGTTGATATGAAAGTCTCTACAACCAGCCATGCTTGCACCCACTTTTTGCTTTCACTTTTGCTCCCATATTAATGCCAACTCTTATAACTATAAGCAACAGCAAAATGTAAATGGAATAATATTTCTGATAATGTTCAAAACTAAAGTCCTGAGGTCTTGGGTTTGAATTCTCAACTATGATTGTCAGCCAATGAGTTACACTACAGAAAACTTTTTATTTTTGTGTTGTGTTGCATGATAATTTGCCCATTTCGCGGTGTAGTGGCTAGTATACTTGGGTGTTATCCCAGAGGTTTTGGATTCCAACGCGACTATGGCCAGAATTTAATTTTTGATCTGAGAGTTGGAAGGTTAGGTTAGGTGAAGTTAGGTTAGGTGAAATTAGGTTGAGTAAAGTTAGGTTAGGTTAGGTTAGGGGGGATTGTTTTAGTAAAACACCACATTTGACCCCACTTTTTACTCATACATTTTGCTCCCCCTTTGTGCACTCACTTTTGCTCGCTCTTTTTGCTCCCACTTTTGCTTTCACATTTGCTCCCACTTTCTGCTCCCATATTTGCTCACACTTGTTTGCTCCCACTTCTGTTTACACGTTTTGCTCCCACTTTTTGCTCCCACATTTTTTTTGCTCTCATATTTGCTCCCACTTTTGCTTACACATTTTGGTCCCACTTTTTTCTCTCACTTTTTTCTCCCCCTTTTGCTTTCACATTTGCTCCCATACTTGCTCCTACTTTTTTTGCTCTCATATTTGCTCCCACTTTTTGCTCTCACTTTTTTTTCTCACTTTTTGCTCCCACTTTTGCTTTCACATTTGCTGCCATACTTGCTCCCACTTTTCCTTTCACATTTACTCTCATAATTGCTCCTACTTTCTTCAGATCCCACTTTTTGCTCCCACTTTTTGCTCCCACTTTTGCACCCACTTTTGCATATACTTTTGCGCCCACTTGTGCACTCACTTTTGCCCCACTTTTGCACCCACTTTTTCACCCACTTTTGCACCCACTCTTGCACCCACTTTTGCACCCACTTTTTCACCCACTCTTGCACCCACTTTTGCACCCACTTTTGCACCCACTTTTGCACCCACTCTTGCACCCACTTTTGCACCCACTTTTACATTCACTTTTGCACTCACTTTTGAACCCACGTTTGCACTCACTTTTGCTCCCACTTTTGCTCCCACTTTTTGCTCTCAATTTTTGCTCCCACTTTTTGCTCCCAATTTTTCTCCCACTTTTTTGCTCCCACTTTTTTGCTCCCAATTCTTGCTCCCACTTTTTGCTCCCACTTTTTTTTTGCTCCCACATTTGCACCCATATATGCTCGCACATTAATCTATTGTTCTTATTACCAAGTTGTCTTTACTAGAGCTTAGTCTAAGCTTGACAGTTGATAAGGAAGTATCTGTGACTAGGTATGGTAAGCCTCATGCATTCTATAAAGGATATTCATATATTGTGAAACGAACCAATAAAAATGGAACTGTTATTTGGCGTTGTACAAAACAACGTTCAAAACAATGTCGCAGTGAGCTAAAAAGCAAAAATAGTGTTGTTTTAAGTGTCAGTGATCATCAATGTAGTGTACTGCATGAAACACTGTTTCTGTCAACAGAAAATCATGAAAATGTTAAAAAGCAAGTGCTACAAAACAATACTACTATTGAAAATAATTCAATGTTCAAAAAAACCTTAACATTATCAAAAGCCACGCAGACTCTACATGAGGACACTGTAGAGGAAGAGGAAGAGGAACAGGAAGAGGACCAGGAATATTTAACTGGTTTTAGTAATGTTGAGGATAATGTTGAGGATAATTATCTTGATTATAATAATAATGATATAGATCATGCAGCTTATGATTATGATAGTGATAATGATCCAAAACAGGACAATAACGTTTTCATGCCTATTGTTTACCGTGGAAGAAAAAAGATCTACAACAAGCTTTGTTTTTAAAACTATAACACACTATCGTAAAGGCAAAGACTTGTATTAAGTGTGCTTTTTATTGTCATAATCATGTATACTCTGCAATGTTAAATATTCTGACTTCTATAGAAAATAAAACAACATTGTACCATTATTTTCATTTATTTACAAACTTTATGTACATTTTTTTTTTGGTTTCATGATAATATTTTTAAGACAATACTAAACACTAAGACATTATTATTCTATACACATATTTTTTTCTTTCAGTCCATTGTCATGACTTATATCTTCCATTATTATTTGACTTTTTTTTATTTAATTAAAACGAATCATGCACCTATTGTTTTTAAAACCTTCATAAATTAAGTGTACAGGTTGCACAGCATTATTGACTTCATCAAAAACACTCTCCGACATATCATTAAACCGTATAGGCAGAAATGTCTCAAAGTTTTCACATACACAAAGTACACGATCACCATATGCTGTTTTCAATTTCCGAATCTTGATAATGCGGAATGGAATATGCGTTGGCAATTCGCTGAGCTTCTTTGTCTCTAAGCCACATGATTGTCCCACAGCATTCAAAACATTCATTGTAGTAGTCTATAAACAAAACAAAAGCATATCTATTACACTCTAAAACAGCTTTAATAATATTGTGCAATTAGGGATTTTGCACTATGCATGGCGAATAAATTATACTAGTTATGCAAGAAATGCCCTAACTGTAGCAGATACTACTTTTCTGCATATAGCACAAGTGTTAAGTTCTAATGCCCACTTGACACAGGCTATCATGTGTCCACAGGGTAAAAATACAACACCTAGTTCATCTTGATAACAAATTTTACATAATTGTTGGTCACACTTTTGTATCTGTTCGTAACACAAGTCTTTTCTTTCAGCCTTATGTATTTGCTCCGCGTGCTCTAACTCTAAAGGCACTGTTATGTCTTGTGCTGCAATCACTTTTTCTTTACGAATAGTGTTCACAAATTCCTGACCTTTAAGCAACACCATGTATTTACAGTTTGGTAACCAACGAGCGTGTTGCACAAAAGGGTCATCAGTCATTTGCCAATCCTTTAAAGCAAATCCACAATAAAAACATATTGTTTTATCCCCTTCACCAGTATAAAAAAATCCAGCTTCACTTAGCTGTTTGGTAAGGTGTTTTAATATTAATGGCCAAACATTTTTATAAGATTCGAAACGTTCTTCAACAGAGCTGTACTCTGAGTGTGCTAGTGCTTTAGTCTTGCAAACTCCCAATTTTTCAAAAGCACACGCCAATTCAACACTGTCTATGGCATATGAACCACATATATCGACACTACCGTTGGCTGATAATACATCATTATTATTTATTTGTGATTCAGCAACGTAAGTAGCGGCCAAAGGCCTTGTGGTTCGGTAAAATGAATGCACGGGTAGGTTACCCACTTGCTTTCCAAGCATGTAAGGACAGTGAGGAGACCATCGCAAATGGTCTCTAAAGGGATCATCCCCTTCTTCCCAGTGTGAAAGTTCAATACGACAAAACACACAGCGCACCACATCTTCTAGGTTCAAGTAAAAAAAAACGGCTTTTGCAAGTTCATGCGTCGATAAAAAGCCTACAGGCCAGGATTCAAATGTTAACCATCGATCATGTTCTGATTTTAAATTTAACCCACGTGGTAAACCATCTTGCTCACTTGTTGTATTTGGTACTAACGCCATGTGTTATAATAAAACTTTTTCTTATTGTAAGTTATTAACATTGCACAGAGTACTTTAAAGCATAATGCATGCTTGTTCACTGTCTGTTCATTACGTTAATGGCACATGACGACACCTAAAAGCAAACAAAATAACCCATCACTCAATCAATCAATCAATCAATCAATACTTGTAAATAAAACGTTAACGTTAATTGGCATTAATATATCAAAACACCATTAAAAATAAACTGTATGTTGGCACTAACAGTAACCCATGTACTTATTTTCTTTTTTATAAAGCTACAGTCATTTACATTCCCCCACCCTCCCTTTAACCAATATATAAACAAAAATGAATGTCATGTTATTTTTGTTCACATTATCATGTTCAAACCTGTGGATATTCGTTGAGTCCATAGGGAACCACCCATAAATTAAATTTATTATTTTTATTTTTAGAAAATCCAACATGGCCTTGTACTTTTCCCAGTCAACAACAACAACATAGCCATTAATCAAGAAAGCAATCATTGTCCCAGTCATGTACAAGTAATGATTTTTTTTGTCTACGAGTTTTCAGTAGTGGTAAAATGGAATAGCATTTTTAAGTTGGACTTACCTGAGTTTTAAACAGTTCACTCTTTGGCAGTGGTTTCGCTTTAGTGCGTTTCTGGTTTTTTTCAGCGACTGCTACGGCGGTAAGGCTATTCTTTCCAAGTTTCTAAAAAATAAATAAAATAAACCGCTATAAATACCTAAATTCAGGTTAATACATACATTTCATAAAATAAAACATAAAAGAAAAAAATGAAACAAGTTAGTTTAAAAAAATCATCTCACCTTTACTTGCAGTGACTTGTTGCTTTTCCCTTCTAGTGGGCTCAAAAATGCAATGGTTTCTTCTCCCTCAGACTTGTAAAGTATGCCGGTTATCTGCAAACAAATAAATAAATAAAATCATTAATTACCTAATCAATAAATAATTGCATGTATTTATATATAAATCAATAAATGTATAAATGAATAAATATATACCTACCTCACAACAAGAATAAGTATTTTCCACCAACACCAAAACTGTTAAACAAGGCCAAGTGTTTCACACAACGCTGTAGCGTGTTCAAAAGTAGTCACATAAGTGCGAGTGGAAATGTCAGCGACGTGTCTTTATATATCACATTGCATGTATAATCTTTTTTTTCCCACGCTTTGAACATTCTCTTATCGTGCACGTGGGCAGATAACACCCAGGCGAACACCTGTGCCGGATCAAATTTCACCTGAACTTGCATTTTGTCACGTACGAAGCAAAACAGGATGTGACTTGTTAACAGTTATCATGCACGTGGACAGATAACGTCCAAGGTGAACACCTGCGGTAGATCAAATTTCACATGGACTTGCATTTTGTCACGTACGAAGCAAGACAGGATGTCACTGGTTTAGCGTGCCTGTGGTTTCACACATGTGTGCACGCCTTTCGCACTTCCCTGCCAGCACAATGGTCAGATTATTTCACCTTCAAGCGTCTTGGTCATTTTTTTCCATTGCACCTGTTGTCAAGTCAGATCGGAGCCTTCCAATAAGCTCAAATGACATTCACCTCCTGCTCGTTTGTTTTCTGTACTCGCTTCGATCAACATAGAACCAAGTTCTCATCACCGTTTACACGTCAAAGGTAAAATATCAGAAAAACGCACGCTCGTTCTGTCATACACCGACCAGCCGAAATAGCGATTGTTCTATTAAGCATGGTCCTTGTGGTTAGCGACAGGTTCGTTGAAACACACACACCCAGCCGTATCGTCTCTCTCAACCACCACGCTTCATAAACATTATAAACAAGTAAAGAAAAAGAAAACGTTATTTCAACATGTATGGCGTTAGGCCCTTTGTGAATTATTTTTTTGGAAAAAAAAATATCTACCACATTTGAAAGGGGGCGAAAGCCCGAGTCCTAGGACACCTCGTACACGTCTCTAGCGTTATTGGTTCGTGAAATATCGGCAAAAATCATAAAAGCACGTGTTTACCCCAAAATCGCGTTTCCAAAATTTTAAAAAATTACAACGAGTGGTCTATAGCAAAGAGGACGTCTGGCCGAATCCTTGGACCCATCGTACATGCCTCTAGCCTTATTGCTTCGTGAGATATCGGCAAAATCACAAAAACACGTGTTTACCCCAAAATCGAGTTTCCAATTTTATTAAAATTACAATGAGTGGTCCATAGCAAAGAGGACGTCTTCCCGAATCCTTGGACCCATCGTACATGCCTCTAACGTTATTGGTTCGTGAGATATTGGCAAAATCACAAAAAACACGTGTTTACCCCAAAATCGAGTTTCCAATTTTATTAAAAATTATAACGAGTGATCCATAGGAGAGAGGACGTCACCCCGAGTCCTTGGACCTATCGAACATGCCTCTAGCATGATTGGTTCGCGAGATATTAAAAGCACATGACCTTTTAGTTTTGGTCTTTTAATCAAATAAAGAGGCTATAGGAAAGTAGGGGGCATCACTACGAGTGCTAGGACACCCTGTATGTTCTAATCCCATGTTTGGTTAGCGAGATATCAGCTTCGGAGCAAATACGAGGGTGGCTCAATAAGAAGTGGTCCAGCTCTGTCCTTACCACACTACTAGGTTTTCATCCTAGAGACTTGAAATTTATTTTGGGGGTAGAGGGCATAGGGACCTTTCATTTATGTCAAATAAACGTTTTTGTAGAGTTCCTAGTTTCCAAAATATAGGATTTTCAAAATTCGAGTGTTTTCAAAAAAAACATAAAAGTAAAAACGTTTCATTATAGAAAATAAAGGGCATAAAGACCATTCGTTTGAGCTATGGCACAACGTTCTATCATGTTTAGTTCCCTATCACCTAGTTTCAAAAACAAAAATTTTCAAAAAAAATTTGAAAAATATAACGAATAGTCCATAGCAAAGATAACGTCATCCCGAGTCCAACGATACCTCATTTGTCAAAATCGAACCATGCGTTCGAGAGATATTTAACATGGCTGAGGCTTAGTAGTAGAGCAAGGGGGGTTCTGGAGTGGCGCAGAAACCGCCTTACTCCACTACTGTTAATAAATAAATAAGTGAGTAATTTTCATATTTAGAGCATTCCATTTGTACTTTGAAATTTTCTGGCCAAGTTGCCAAGTTCTGCTTAAAAGAGCATAACCGAAGCCTCATAATTAACCAACCAGATTCGGAAATAAGAATTCAGAAATACATATGAGTGGCCAGCCAGCTACAGTATTTCCAAAGAGAGAGTTGGCACGTTTATAGCAACAAACGTCGTGAAATGTGGGAATAATAATTAATAGCCTACATATACTGTATTTAACGGCTCATGGGCTATCCATGAATCCACGTCTGTCTAAATTTTGCCCTACAAGTGAGGGAGCCAAGTGAGAGCTTAGTGATCGGCTCAACTTCCTGCCGCTCTGTCTTGCAAGGTTGGACACGGTTATTTTCATTGTTTTCGTTTGATAACCTGTATCGCTATCGCACTAAGGAAGCTTGTAGTTTAACGTGACCGTTAATCTCGCGATCATGAGCCACGGGACCTCCTTTTTACGTGGAATCCGAACCACAGGACGTGGCATTTCACTTCGAAAATCTCACATGCATTGACCGGGAATCGAACCCCGCCCGCCTTGGTGAGAGGCTTGACCGCTGCGCCACCACGCCCCTACTATCGCCGCACTAATCTATAGGCCTATTTATGTATATGTACAGTACATAAACTGTATATTACGTTCCAGGCATTAACTCAGCTCATTCATAACCTGTGAAACAGCTACAAACCACCTGAATAATTGGTATATTTGCTCCATCCTTTCCAAAAGTATTGTAACGTGGAAAGTATTATAGTCACTTGCACATCAGTTCACATGATAAATAAGGAAATTCCTACCATATACGTAGGCCTATAGTCCGTGACAGCCTTAGCAAAAGACAAATTGAAGAGCATATTTCGATTAACAGTGACATTATCCAGGATAGTTGGCATGGTTGGTATGGTCAATGGGGAAACCACCCAAATAAATTGAAGCTGACGTTAACAATGAGTTACAGATTCAAAGTGTTTAAATGATTGAATTATATTGGGTATTTAACAATATTCAATATAAAAAGGACTTAGCCAAGAATAGAGAAATCAGGCACAGGCCAAAATGAATTTCCCAACTAATTTATATTTTTAAGTCATCAGCTTAACCCAAGACTCTGAAATTCTATCACAAGATTAAAGCTGAAAATTGATGATTAGCGATACTCACTTCACATGTTTTACCGTGCTCTTTTAAGAATCTACGGACTTAAAGGATGGAAGAAAATGGCAATACAAATTCTTAAGATCTAAGAATATCGTTGATTTATTTATGTGTAACATCTTTCCACTCGGTATCTGGATATTTTTGTGGCACTCGGTAGCTATACATTTTTGTGGGAGTGATTTTTGGAAAAGGGACGGAAGTGCATGGGACGGAAACAATGAGCGCGCGTGGTAGTGGAGATTGGTGCAACGAAGTACTGTAGGCCATGTGGTAATGGGGAATGTATATCGCATACAGTTTAGATCAAGGTTTGGAGACCCCAGTTAAGATATTCCTACAATAAATCATATTCAAGTTGTCGTTCTTTGGTGTGAAAATATTCATTATATCACATTTGCTGAAAACAATTACGATTTATTAAATCTTCATACTTTTGCTGTATTCTTATTTAATGTAAATACTCGATGTACTGTCAGCCATGTGGCTATGTGGAATCTATATGGCATCAACAAACACACCAAATAACGTAGGAATTCAGTATATTAACTCCGACTACTAACAATAATTGAAACTTCGTTGGTCTAAACGTATCACTGGGAGAAACACATTTAATATACCTTCTACACACCTAATTTTTTATCGCGCCTATACTTGGCAGTGCACTCTATCGGCAAAAAGAGGCCATTTTCAATAACATCGCTGGCATGGATTCACTAACTGGCCGGCATAGAGCGCAGCTCGCATCCAGTCGGCCGTGCTCCCGCATACCGTAGTTCAACTAGTTGAAGGTAGATGTCACTACTGCAGATCCATTGGAGAACTTTGTTTAAAAATATATTTTCCATTGCAAAATGCGCAATATGGCGCTCAATTGTATAACTCCTCAGTAGTAAAAAAAAAATATATATAAAAAATCAAGAAAAAAATATAACTCTGTTAGGATTAGAACCCCAGCCGGCCGGTTGAGAGAACAACGCTGTAACCACAGTTCTAATTATGTCCTCCCAAAATGAATGTTATCAATCGATTAAGATACAACGTCTTAGCCAATAATGACTTTGACTAAACGATTTCTTCACTGGAGTATATTTCAAACAAAGATCATTTCATACAATGTTCCTATTATTTTTATACTCAAATTATTGAAATATAGTTCAGAACGAGAGATCAGCTGCTGTCTTGTCTGCAACCGAGACGGCTCAGCTTTTTAACGCCACTTCTGTACTATAATATTACAATATACACTTTTAATTTTCCATTGGAAAATGCACAATATGTTATCAATCGATTAAGATACAACGTCTTAGCAAATAACAATTATTACGGTCAGGATATGGCACAGGAGTTGTACAAGTAGTTATTTCAATGACCAACAGAGTTCACTGTCAACAGGGGATTTGCGCCCCCGGGACACTCGTAGTAGGCTAACATGTCACATGTTACACATCATATGCGACTACTCCAAGGCTCGTATAATTTTTATTTCAATTTACGGAACAGTGAACCGAAGAAACTAAAAACTATTAAAGCACTAAGCGATGTACAGTAAATCCACTACTCCACGGTCTCAAACTTGCGAAGTTATTACCAAGGCTGTATTTGCCTCTCCAGTGAATAAACAAACTGAATGGGGCCTCCATTTTCAAATCGAATACATGTCATGTGACTCCTCTAAACGAAAGCTGATGATGTTATATCTGACAAAAAAAAATATTGATTCAACAAAATGAATGGCCAACCAGATAATGGAAACAGAATAATTATACGAAATACAACGGAGACAAGAAGAGGTCTATCGAATGTAGGAGAGGAACGTGCCAAAGTCTCGAATTTCGTACATAAACTTTGGTGAGTCTCGGTGATTATCAACGTGAAGAATTGGAGTTGAGTTCTTGGATGGAGGTTTCCGTCAAGAAAGAAGCTCCCATTCCATTAAAGAATTTCCTGCCAGTGATCTAAAGTTTCCAATATATCTGAAAATTCTTCCTATAGGCTAATTTCCTTTGGGATTCCTTTATTATTCATTTCACTCTGTTTCTTTCCACTATATTATATTTCTGTTTGCCGGATTCCTTGTTTGAAGCCATTTATGATCAGTCTTTTTTTACAATATAATCCCACCATCGTATTCTTATTTTACCTAACTTAACACACTGTTGTCCAAATATATAATGTTGCCACTTCTACTCCTGCACCTCGTGTCTTGACTGCTCCGCTTCAGTGTACTGCGATTCTTTAATATATTCTGTATATTCTGATAATTTCTCACCCACCATACATAGTGTCCTCGTTCTGGAGATTTTCAACCCTTATCCGTTAGCTAGCAGATCTCGCTTCCTGCACTTTAGGTGTATGTTAAATTCACATCAGGTCAGTTTGTGAATGGTTTCATTAAAAATATCCACGGAATATCTAAAATTCCAGATCCGTTTCCTGAGTTGAAAGTAAGCGGCGATACATTTTATGTCGTCTCAGAATATTTACGTCTCGCTTTAAATTAAGTTAGCTAGTGTCAATATTCCTTTAATGTCAGATTACTTCATCTCGTAATTTTATTATAAAATGTATATATTTATTCATCATTTTTCGTATCAAACATGTAGGGCATTATTTAAATGTTCAATTATGAGAGCATTTAATGTGATATTATTCCCTCAACTAACATCAATTTTAGCGCTTTAGTATTAAATTATATCATCACTTCACGTAGAGAATTCAATAACACAGTTTATAATTCAGCTGCCATGCAACTCGACTGTCAATGGCTAACAACCCATGACGTCATCTATATTTGTTTAAATGATCCCTAAAGTTCTTTTAACTCCATTTATATTTATCATAAGTGGTTTTCCACATTAATAATTCATGATAAATGCGACACTCAACGTCGACTGTACTCTTATAACATCAAATACTGTGTGCACACTCATCAGTAACTATGGCATTCATGAATATCAAGTCTTTCATGAAATTCGTCTTAAACAATCAAAATATGGCTTCCTACACTCATTAAATAACTTACAAGGGAAGTCTCTGAACCGGGGAATCGCGGATCCTGCTGGAACTTAGCAGATACGTTGTGTGAGCCCAACTAGGCAGAACCGTGAAGAAAAATCTTTCGGAAATTAACTCCTACCCACTGTAGACGGCAATAAATACAACCATTTTGAACTGTGCGCGCTGGTCAAGAGGGAGTGTGCCTCAGGCTTGATTGGTGGCTCAAATGATTACGTTCGAATTGACTGCCCTCCCGTACTCGCGCTCACAAACTGCGCTGCGGCATGGGTCATTAATGCTGCATCTTTACAATATATAGGTGTCCACATTCATAGTTTGGGGCCGATACCCTAGATATTAGGCCCCTTAAAACAACAATTATCATCATAACATTCATAGTACTGTTTTCTATACAACCAGTTATGATACCTGTAAGTATCAATAAGCACAACAAATAAACACATTTGTTACAAGAGACGAACGCCAGAAAACCAGATAGGCACAAAACCATCAACATACCATCCAAACTGTCCAATAGGTCTTGTTCTTGAATGCTGAGAGACATTTCCATACATTTTCCATACTTTTCCTCCTGTCAACATATAACTTTTCCTATGTTACCATTCAATGCATGGGACACTCACCGTCTCATTCGGTGATTGTACTCCGTAGCCGTAAACCATACCTCTGACGCAGCCAATGAAGCTCACGCCGCTGGCGCGCCAATTTAAATCTGTAAATCTTATTTTTTCATCTAATACAAGGGGATGTTAATTTCCGAAAGATTTTTCTTCACGGTTCTGCCTAGTTGGGCTCACGCAACGTATCTGAAAAGTTCTAGCAGGATCCGTGATTCCCCGGTTCAGAGACTTTCCTTGTTAGTATCACATCTGATTAAAAATACAGCTTTCTCTCCACACATAAAACAACATTGTATTATACATCTTTATCTTTATATATATAATTCTTCGACACGTGTGTATGTCACTGAACTCCTCCTAAACGACTGAACCAATTTTGATGGAATTTGGTATGTATATTAGGGTGGGTCCATGTATGGTTTAGATTCACAATCTGACCCGGTAGGTGGAATGAACACAATTTTAGAACCACAATTTACACACAATTTTCGAATCACAATATACAGTCAAAAACAGTCATCATAGAAACCACTAGCCTTGGCCTTGGTGAAAGCTGATGTCTTTGGACTGTTTTGTCTCTGGACGTTAGAGCCACCTGGTCGCAACCTGTGCAACTACTGCCATTACATACACTCCGCCCGTGGCGGAAAGTTGTGTTTTATACCAAAGGTGGCAGTGATGTCGAATTCTACTGTTTGTCTCTGCACGTTAGAGCGTTTCAAAGTCCCGTATGCGTTCATATACCATTCATCTGATTGCGTTGAAATTTGGTTGATATGTTGAGTGAGCTCCAGGGAAGGTGTTTGGCTTAGTAAATCCTTTCTACAATAGATAGCGCACGAACAAATTCAACAAATGAGCGACGACGCGCGAAGCGTTTCAAAAAGGTCCGGTATGCGTTCAAATACCATTCGTCCGATAGCAATGAAACTTGGATGAGATGTTGTGTACACTCCAGGGAAGGCTTCTGGCTTAGTAAATAAATTTCACAATAGGTAGCGCACGACTAGATTCAACAAATGATTGACGACGAGCGAAGCGTTTCAACAAAGTCCCGTATGAGTTCAAATACCATTCGTCCGATGGCGATGCAACTTAGGTGAGATGTTGTGTACCCTCCAAGGGAGACTTCTGGATTAGTAAATCCATTTTACAATAGGTAGCGTACGAGTAGATTCAACAAATGAGCGACGACGCGCGAAGCGTTTCAATAAGGTCCCATATGCGTTCAAATACCATTCGTCTGATTACGATGAAACTTGGATGAGATGTTGTGTACACCCTACGGAAGGGTTCTGGCTTAATAAATCCATTTTACAATAGGTAGCGCACGAGTAGATTCAACAAATGAGTGACGGCACGCGAATCATTTCAACAAAGTACCGTATGCATCCATATACCATTTATCCGATTGCGATGAAACTTTGGTGAATTGTTGTGTACACTTCAGTAAAGGTTTCGGACTTAGTAAATTCATTTTACAATAGGTAGCGCACGAGTAGATTCAACAAATGTGCGATGGCGCACGAATCGTTTCAACAAAGTCCTGTATGCGTTCATATACCATTTATCCGATTGCGATGAAAGTTTGGTGAATTGATGCGTACACTCCAGGAAAGGTTTCTGTCTTAGTAAATCCAGTTTTTAATAAGTAGAGCACGAGTAGATTCAACAAATGGGCGATGGCGCGCGAATCGTTTCCACAATGTCCCGTATGCGGTCATATATCATTCATCCGATTGCGATCAAACCTTGGTGAATCATTGAGTACACTCCAGAGAATATTTCAGGCTTAGTAGGTCTATTTTACAATAGGTAGCGCATGAGTAGATTCAACAAATGAGTGACGGCACGCGAATCGTTTAAAGAAAATCCCTTATGCGTTGATATGTCATTCATCCTATTCCGATGAAACTTCGATGAGTTGTTGTGTACACGTCAGGGAAGGTGTTCAACTTGGTAAATCCATTTTACAATATTGGTAGCGCACGAGTAGATGTAAGAAATGAGTGGCGACGCGCGAAGCGTTCCAACAAAATCCTGTATGCGTTCATATAGTATTCATCGATTGCGATGAAACTTTGATGAGTCGTTGTGTACACTTACGTGAAGCTTTCTAACTTAGTAAATCCATTTCACAGTTGGTAGAGCACGAGTAGATTCAACAAATGAGTGACAGCGCACGAATCATTTAAACAAAATCCCGTATGCCTTATATGCCATTTATCCGATTGCGATGAAACTTTGGTGAGTTGCTGTGCACGCTCCCACGAATGTTTCTAGATTAGTTAATTCATTTCACGATAGTTTAGAGGCAGTTACCAGAAGTTGATAAAAATATTGTGTATCGAAAAGCACTTCATGAAACGGAAGTTACAACACTTTCTTTGATTGGCAGGACAACGTCTGCCGGGTCAGCTTGTTTACTATAATATCTTACTACTCGCACACGGCTTGACAATGATGCCACATACTTAAATTTCATTAGTCATCTTAATTTCATCATACACTCAATAGCATTAGTCTCAAGTTTTCGCTTCCTAGCCCATGTGATATTCATCATTGATATGAAGCTTCATAACCTGCTGATTAAGAAATGAGGGTCGGAGAAACATCTGCCACCATTGTCGTCAAATCAGTGCCTAATAAATCCACCGCTGACTTTATTGATTATGTATTTATTTGTTATTATAATCCAGCGAGCTCTGTCTTGTTTCCAATACACACATTTTCATTCATACAACAATTAATGTGCCTAAAGTTGATACTGTGCAGTACGTTCGGCATACTAATAATAATTTAAATTCACAGTTCACTACAAACTACTGCATAATGTGGCATAGCTTTGCAATACCTACAGCTAGCATTTGACTTTTCAGAGGGTTCCTGATTCATTTTGCTGCCTGTAAAACCTCCGGGATCATGAAGTATGACCGCCATGGTCCGTCAACTCATCTTGCCCCGTCGTAGTGTTTATGCTGACATTAGCATGTAGCAAATCACATAAATAGCACTCCTTCATGATGTAGTATTTCGACGTCATTTTGAAACACTGAGTGAAAACTGTGCGGATTTTTACAACATGTCCATTCACATTTCCTATTATTATTCCACTGAATCTACATCCTGGTAGCACTTAATATGGTTATATCTCAACAATCACTCCGCAGCATTTAATTGGAAATCATTTTATGAGCACTCACAGAGTCAATGTATAATACTGTATTTCACAGTTTCGATCTTGCTTAAGCGCAATATTTAAACACAATGCAATTTTCCACTCGGATGTGGACCAATCACACCAACTTGTACTATGCAAAATCACTGAAAAATCACTTATTTTCACTGTGACGCAAATACTGTTTCGTAATTCACTTCTTACAATAATGATGAGTATTTTGGCACTATTACACAATGTTTAAATATGCTTTCACTCGATTTTCACGCATAAGTCTGACACTGAAATTTTAGTTAGCTCTCACATTTAGCTTCAGTCGAAAAATTTCTCGTGCTCAGCTTCGTCTTCCGGATTGTTCATTACTTAGCCAATTACATCACTTCTCATCTTGGAATCTTCTAGAATAATTTGAGAACTATTGTAATTAATTTTAAATACCCTGAAAATAATCCTTGTCATTTTAGTAGTTATCCAAAAGATTTTCAATAAATGTTGTAGTTATTCACAAGGCTTGTTTGACTGCCTTCTCCATCTTCTTCATAACTCAAAATACAGTTTTATGCAATCAATTGCTCCAGAATAGTGTGTCTCCACTATCTCCGTGTCTCACTAGAGGTTCTCAACTGTTCTAACGTAGCGATCAATACTTTGGTGACTCGATGTACAGATGAACGTGTTCAGTATGCCATATTATTTCAGAAGAACATGTGTTTTTGGATTTCAAAATGTGAATTTTTAAACAATAAAAACACTTCTGGATATGTTTCTCCATTTGGGAAATAATGGTGCACAAAGTTACAATTTAGTACAGTTTACTAAGTTGAATCAAAGGGGAAAATCATTTTTTTTTTTTCCTGTCGACGGTTGCTGATGTTTTTATTGTGGGGAATCTATGTTGTTGTTGTTTTATTTTATAGGCTTGAACATGACGATCATTTAGCCCCGGGTACTCGGGTCTATGTATAGTTTGCCTGATAACATTTTCCTGGATTAGAAGTGGGAAACCACAGACGACCACTCCTAAGGTGGCTGAGATGGGAATCGAATTCAACTGGTCTCAGTTTTGCCTCACGGGACTGAGTGTAATCCGTTCCAACCCTAGGACCAGAATTAAATGTCTTAGTAGAGCCAAGAATATATCTTCAAGGGTGACAGCCAAGAATGCTAGCCACCGAGCCAAAAGATGGTCATATCATAATTATAGACAAATGGATTGGATGTTACAACCCCACTTGTTAAATATGTTAGAAAAATCAACTTCATTACGTGAATTGTATATGTTGCTGCTTGTTTTTTACCTCCTTATCCAGTATGCGTCTAACTTTGAGTCAGTAGAACGTACATTTACACGGTAAATATATTCGTAGATTCTTCAACTTAAGTTAAAACTGAAACAACTCCTATACACGAAGCCAAGAGCAGATTTTGTTTTGCAGAACACTCACAAAGGGTCTTCAAATCTAACCATTTATCTGCCGTTACAACAGTTGATCTTTTGTGAGCAAAGAAGAGTAGATTTTTATAAGTATTAAGTCTATTATACAAAGCAATTTACTTCACACTTTTAGCACTTTTTGTCCAGTCTGAAAATAACTTTGTCTTCTTCAATTAGCTTTCAGGCAAACAAAGTGAAAGAGAACTTTTGGTGTTAAATTGATCATCCTTGAAAGATTACTGCTGGCTTTTCAAGCATCCCTTCTTCTTTGATAAATATATTAATTTGGTTTGTAAAATATCCCTCCCTCAGATAAATTCCGCTCTCTCTGATGAGATGGTGAATTCTTATGATTTTCAGTACTTTTCACTTCCAGTTACGATATCAAACGACGCAACGCATAAGTTTTCTTCCTTCGTTTCCATTTGTTTTAAAGAAAACCTCCAAACAAGTTGGGAAGTTGAGGAGAATCAAAACTTTACTTCTTTATGATTGTGTTATCTTGAATGCCTTCTGTTCTCGACACGATAAACAGTGCTATCGCCAGGTAATGCTGACACACACGAGCCATATTGTCTACGCAGACAAAACTTCCACAAGTTGACGTTTCTATTTACAATGAAAACCCTCGTTCTCTTTAAGCTTGAATAACCAAACTGTACCGTATGTTTTGTACTTGTTTTGCCAACATTCCGTGCCTAAATCGCTCACCACGACCATGTTGGGGAGCTGCGGCAAATTCGGAGAGTGGAGGTTTGATTTCCGGCGCTGACTACAGCTTTCCTGAGTGTAGTTTACCGCGGTTTATTCCCCAATCCCTCCAGGCAAGTGCCAGGATAATACCGTATTCGAAGTTCCAGGGCACCTACCAAAATAATTACAGTTACACACAAAAGTTTGGTGCTATTCAGTCGGTCAACACGAATGTGCCCTAAAAGAGCTGGGTTGTGCCCTAATCCTGAAATAAATTACATGAGATTAATAAATACACTAGGGTGACAAGTTTCGATCGTCAAGCGATCATCATCAGATCCCTTACACTTAGTCTATAACATCTATGTTTGAGAATACAGGTGAAAAATATTTACAATATGTACAATTATTTAGTTTCAGTATTGGTAATGCAACTGTCAGTGTATGCTAAATGTAGTATATCTAATGTTAGGTGAATTGCTAGAATGGTGATAAAAATGTGGAGTTTGTCTGTTTGGGGTGATAATATGGTTATACAAAATCAACTATGGTTATACTGTAATAACACAAGCTGATACTTATCCGGTTAGTCTTCCTTACAGGAACTTCGAGCCGTTTCGTGTTTACTGTGGCACGAGTTTTGGTCGACACAACTCAGCTCTTTTTGGGTACATTCGTGTTGACCGACTGAAAAGCACCAAACTTTTGTTTACTTAGGCAACACTGAAAAATGGCTTCAAACCTCACACAGTTACACACACTACTACAGCTACCATAATCACGACACGCATGTCATAAGATGTTGGCATGTTAAAGAACCCATTTGAATTCATTAGGCCGTGTTCATAATGGCAAAATTAATCTCGGGATTTTCCGCCAAAGTTCATCATTTCTCTACTAGACCGCGCTATAGTGTCAAGGAGCTTAGCTATCTAACCTCCTTGACTTTCATAGTGCGTTAAAGAGAGATAAAATTCGACATGCAAGTTGCCCTCTGGGCGTCAATTAATAAAGCTTGCGACCGGCACCCGAGGCCATACGTATTATTATTATTATTATTATTATTATTATTATTATTATTATTATTATTATTCTTGCGTTACGGCCAACTAAGGACCACGTTATTTCAACTGGTTTCTGCTTTGAGCTTTAACATTCGCCCAGTACTGCCGCATGAATTCTCCATGTTGTTGCTTCCTTTCTTCTGTCCACTTCTTGCCTGTTTTGTGCTTAGGTTTCTCTAGGAAACTCCGGTGAGTTGTAAGTTTCACCTTAAATTTTACACGTTCCAGTACATCATCACTTGTAATCCCAATTTCTTTCAAATCTCTGTCAACTTCAGTGAACCATGCCCCCTTTGTTTTCTTCTCTAGAAAGTAAGTAAAGATCCTGTTTGTCAACCTTACAGAGCTCATTCGTGAAATGTGGCCATAAAATGAAATTATTCTTTTTCTCATCACATCAGTTATTTTTTCTACACATGTGTAGAGCTCGTGGTTGTGCCGTCTCCTGTAATCATCGTTTTCTTTTACAGGGCCCAAGATTATTATTATTATTATTATTATGAAAAGGGCATTAGAAGCGTAGTGTACTGTTAATACTATTTGACAATATATTTTCGATGTAAAGAGAGAATTAATAGTTTGCCCCGATAAGAGAAACAGCAGTGAGAAACTTGAAACACAGGCACAACTGGGGTATGTACCAAACACACAAACTATATACATTGTGTCATTAGTATAGACACTATTATAACTCAGGTAATCAGATTCTATACACCTCCTCGTACATGGAGCTAGTAACCACGAATCCCTCGTTCACCCATTGTCACCTGTTAACCAACTGAGGCCCACGCGCTGTCTCTCCACGTAATTGGACATCTGTGATTGCGAACACAACCGCTCTGTATTTAGCCGTTCTTAAATTAAATGCAAACAATTGAATTGTCACAATCGCATCGATGATCCAGAAGCATTTTAACTATTAGCTGGTTATAATACAGAGTGGATGTATTAGCATACCTAAAGAATTGATTTTCATGCCGCATTAGCTCAATTAGAGGATTAACGGCCATCACTAGTAAAAGTAGGTCACTGGCGTGGTTCAAATCTTCGAAATTTGTACCAATTTGGTGACTTGCATATGAATGAAATCATTCGAGTACCTCAAACAAGAATTAACTTTGTTTAGGAGAGTCAGGATTCCACGGTGGTCGCTAACAATTCTAACGATTATTCCACGAGGCGTATAGTGGCCATCGCTACAGGTTGCACGTTTGAATCATGTACGTTTGATGACTAGTATATAGGGTGTTAATTTTAACTGCGCTCGGTTGATTAAACCTCAAGATAATGCCATTTAAATATTTAAAATTCACTTTATCTCCATGTTAGTTTTGTAATTAACATGTTCTTAAGCTGAACGTACCTTGGTATATTCTATCACCATACAAAATGTCAGGATGATATCAGTAATAGTTTCGGAGATATATAATGCCGGTGAAGTATTTTGCGCGCCCGCCATGTTGGATAAGTGACACGTATTTAAATTTGAAGGACACGGTCGTGGTTGGTTAAAATAGTACTATGTCTTTACCGAGTTTCGTTAAAATTACTCCAGCCGTTTAGATTTTAATACGGAAGCAAACAAACAGATCATAAACATACACACACACAGGGATAAAAGGTGATCTCATAAGACTGTTTCTTTATATGGTGAAAGTAAAGCATTGACATCATAACCATTGTCCAGTGGAACACTCTTGGAAGATCCTTGGGAGAGAGAGAACAGATATAAAGTCGCTTACACGTAGATATTACGTATGTTAGTATTCGATTGTTATGTCGTACACACCGCCTACAACGACTTTACCGTAGATACCTTTTAATTGGCACATGGGATGCTGTTGAAAAACCTCTAAAAGTTCTCATGAATTTAAAACATGTGCAAAATTAAATGCCATAGGGTACAACGCAAAATGATTATTTTGGTACTTATTAGGAGTAATAGCAACAGTACCCATTTTAAGTCTCGGGGAATCGCCTCTCATACCGAGACCTAATAATTACAATTAAAGGAAGGAAGCTTATAGTTTTACGTAACCAAGAGCCACGGTACCTCCTTTTTACGTAGAATCCGAACCACAGGACATGGCATTTTACTTCGAAAATCTTACATGCATTGATCGGGAATCGAATCCGGTCCACCTTGCGGAGAGGCCAACAGCTTGACCGCTGCGTCACCACGTCCCCCAATAATTACAATTACACACACTATTACAGACACTAGAGAAACACATGTTATCAGATAATGTTTAACACACCCAAGTGTGCGGGGCTGAAAATAATTAACAGCAGCATCAAAAACAACAAGTTTCTAATATGAAGTACTTGGTTTAAGTATATATAGTGGATTTGGTTGAGAGGAATACCTCTGCACGTAATGTTCCATAAACAAGTGATTATGGACGTTTCAAGGAATGAAGGATTTCACAATAGAAATATCTGGAATTCATGTTAATCGGAGATTAGTGCCTCGTGTTCTCGAGAGTCGAGCACCAATAAAAGAAGGATGACTGCACAATGGAGTTCATTTTTAATATCAGGAGTAAGATATATCCATAACAGTGAAAGTCGGTCGGTATCTTCGTCTGGCGAGGGGAAAACGAAAAAATAAATCTTTCTTCTATTGTAATCGTATCTAAGAAAAAAAATCAAGAGAGAAAGAAGATAGTCGAGAGAATGAAAAAGAGGGCGAAGAAAAAGATGGAAATAAGGGAAGAAGCCCAACTTTGCTAGAAGTTGGAAGAGAGAATCAATTCTTGTTCTTCTGGGTTGATGAAGAGGTAATAAGGAGGCGTGCTTGTTGGACTTCTTACATGCTACATATACAATCGTTCTGTTCATGCTGAGGCTGCTGAGTTGCTTTGAGAAACGAACGCAGACAATACCATTAGAAACCTACAAAGTACACAAACGTTCTTTTGAGGAAAGCGAACAAAATTTAAACCTCAAATGCCCTGGTTATTTCTTCCACCAAAACAATGTTAACTTTAATTTATGCTCTTTAATGTAGGTTTCCATTTTATGGAATGAAACAGTGGAATGTTGTTATTGTGTAATGTAAGATTGAAGGATTACGAAGTTTGATAATTCTCAGTCGGTCAACAGGATTCTGCTTGCCACGGTGGGTAAGTGGTTAACGTGTCGGTCTACCTACCCCAAGCTTGCAGGTTCGCTCTTGGCCGTGGTAAGTGATTTTTGAAAGGTGGCAAAAGTACGAAACGCATGTCATACGTTGTTGGCATGTCAAAGAACCCATTTGAATTCATTAGGCCGTGTTCATAATGGCAAAATTAATCTCGGGAGTTTCCATCCGCCAACACAAAGTTCCTCATTTCTCTACTACAAAGCACTATAGTGTTCAAGGAGCTTAGATATCTAACCTCCTTGACTTTCATAGTGCTTCAAGGAACATCAAAATTCGACATGCAAGCTACCCTTTGGGTGTCAAATAACAAAGCTTGCACCAGGCACCGAGGCCATACGCCGGCCCCGTGGTGTTGGGGTAGCACGCCTGCCTCTCACCCGGAGGCCCCGGATTCGATCCCCGGCTCGGTCAGGGATTTTAAAACTGACGTGAGGGTTGGAACGGGGTGCACTCAGCCTCCTGAGGACAATTGAGTAGCTGTCTGACAGTGAGACAGCGCCCCGATCACGAAAACCAAGATTAACGTCCGAGGGGACCCGACGCGCTGATCACGCGTCACCCCAATATCTGCAGGCCGAATGGCTGGGCAGCGGTCGCTTGGTCGTCCTTAGCCCGTCATGGGCTGTATAGTGCCAGGGGTTGACTTTTTTTTGACCCGAGGCCATACGATATTATTATTATTATTATAGCATTATGGAATGGCCCAACACAATTGGGTACAATCATGTTGACCGACTGCAAAACGTCAAACTTCGTTTACTAAGGCAACATTGAAGAATGGCTTCAAACACCATTAATGAAGGATAATACTGCTCATATCCCCTGCTACTGTGCATACATTCACATTCTCATTTTGGATTCATTATGACGTCATCTCAGGTATCAGACCATATCACTTCCAGGCTTCCAGCTATGAGAACGTGTTGTGTTCATTGAGTCAAGCACTGTTTATTCATGTTGTTAATTGCATTCAATTTAGGGGATTGGTACATGTTAGCGCTCAGTCCCATTTACTTGAATGTGTGATGAGTTTGTCTGATAACTTGTGCTTTTGTGATGACTTTACTAGTGTTGGGGCCCCTTAAACCAAGAATTACCATCATCAGCATCATGTACTAGTGTGTGTATCTGTAATTAAGGTAGGATTTGGGTGGAAAGCGGTCGTGGCCCGAAGTTAGGTACCATCCTGGTATTTCCCTGAAGTGGAAGTGAAAAACCACGGAAGTCCAATTCCAAGATGGCTGAGGTAGTAATTGAAACCACCTCTTCTCAGTTTTCCCTCACGAGGCTGAGTGTACCCCGTTCCAACCCTCAGACAATAATGAAATTTTCCTGGCAGAGCCGGGGATCGAACCCTGACCTCCATGGTGACAGCCAAAAATGATAACCTCTACGCAACGAGGCGGACACTGTTTAAAAGGTCTTCTTAAATATTACTTCTCTTTCCACCTGTACTGTACCTTAACTCCCACAACCACAGCATCATGGCCACATTAATCCTCTATCATCTTTCTTTTCTTTCAAATATCAATTGGTTTAAACAGAAATGCATCAAGGGTATTAATTCTAGAATTTTAGTTTACTACTCGTATCTGAGTAACTTCTTCCTCCCTTATATGTTAATTGACCAGTACTTAGTTTTGATCGCCAAACCAATTTACGTGTGTATAAATTCAATTTTGTTACAAGGTATTATAACTGAATAAGAGATGAAACCTTCCAAACCCCACTCTACCTGGTCTGTTTCCCTGCAGTATCCTCACTCCCACTATTATATGAGTGGATCCGAGCAAAAGTGGACCTAGTCCACTTCTTACACTTCTGAGAAAACATGAGGCAAATTTAAACCTATATTATGTGATTATGCATTAAGCTTTATTAGAAACTGCTGCAGTCAGGGGGATTGGTATTGAAATTCAGACTCGATCACAATTACACCGAATAACTACTAACATTTACTATCCTAAAAGGGAAATACCAAAAAAAAGGTTACTTTGGACTTTGTCCACTTTGCCCTGAACCACTCATACTTCATTCTTATTCATGACTTTCCAAACCAAATTTCACCAAAATGAACAACACCCTATCCCCAGTTTGAATTGTGCGTGATGTAGCGGGGAAAATGGTTTCGCTACGGCACATGAACATATCTAGCAGGCTAATCGTGCGTTCTATAAACTTTGTGTTTGCACTAGGTTGTGCAGCGTAACTTTGATGCCAGGCCGGTCAACGTAATTACAGTGATTGCAGCAATATGAAATTTTGGGCGAACCACTCCTCGTACGCAGGTCCACACAGTATCATAATTTCTTCGTTTTGTCTAGACATGTTTAAAAACTGTGACGGAACCAGTTTTCCACACCAAAACATGCACTTTAATTACACCTTTTTTTACGTCCATCGCATAGGGAATCATATGTTCCTGGCTGCTAAGTCATCTGCATTTTGTTACGTTGGTTAGCTGTTCTACCTTTCCAACAACACTTCGACAATTCACCAACAGAAGTCACAACCCTTTCGCTTTGTTTACTAACATCTCCAAAGCTTTGTCTTGAACTCTACTGTGTCCACAGTTGACAGGGACAGCCTCTCTCCATTCTTCGTTTTTTACAAGACACACAAAAACACACTGTTTAACAGACTCCCAAATTCAATGACATTTTCCTATCCAAATGAAAGCCACCCTTCTCCAGATCAGCATCCCATAGTCAACAACAAGTCAGCATCACGCCTCTGTAGAGTATCATGTTCACAAATCAAATCAGCAATCACACCACCATCATACCGGGTGAGTTAGCCGTGGTCGTTACGGCATGACTGCTTGCAGTCGCTCACATCCGGGAGGTGGGGAGGTTCGAATCCCCCCGCCGGCAACCTTGAAGATAGTCTTCTGTGGTTTCCCATCTTCCTTCCATGCAAATGCGGGGTTGGTCCCTAACTATAGGCCACAGCCGCTACCTTCCAACTCGACCTTACATTCCAACTTCCCACCCCAACAGAACTTGTAGCTCACCCATTGGGTGTCCGTCTAGAAGCAACTCCAAAACTGGCGAGCCGAACATGTCCTCGGACACTCCCGGCACTAAAAGCCATACGCTAAAAAAACAACCAACATCAGCCGATCTTTAATACCACATCGATATATCCATGAAGTTGAGGTAATTGACGAATTAGAATCCATTTTTTATTAGCCTACTTTCGATTTTTGCAAAATATGAAAGTAGACTTATGAGATCACTACAGGGCCAAAAATTGTGTGTCTGTCTGTGTGTGTGTATGTGTGTGTGTGAGTCTGTGTGTGTGTGTGTGAGTGTGTGTACTCTGAATGTCTGTCTCCCCCCCCCCTATCAATTCGAACACGGTGAAACCGAATTGAACGAAATTTGGTACAGAGGTAGCACTGGCAAAGGGCACCTCAGTGTCATGTTTTATATTGCCGCCATCTTTACCAAAACTTAATGGCGGCCACTCAAATGGTCAAAACGTAAAAATGCATTACAACCAAACTAATAATCGGATCTTTACCAAATTGGTAACAACGTTCCTTCATATGAGGCGCGTCTTGTGCCCAAACTACGAGGTCATCAACCGTACCATTTCAGAATGGCGGCCGTGTGAATTATGTAAACTTTATAATCCATAACATGGGACCCACCAGTTCCGACTATCGAACCAAGAATCGTTTAATCTGTTTTAAACGACGTGGCCCGTTTGAAATTAAAAGTTTATATTTTAATATTATAGTCTAGAAGTGATTTTAAAAAGCTGAGTCGTCTCGGTTATTTGACAAGATGGCAGCTGATCTCTCGTTCTGACCTTTATTTTATTAATTTCAGTATGTTGCATGCAATATAGGCTAGTGGTAACAAATATATGAACTTTCTATGAAATGAACTCGTTTTAAAATATACTCCAGTAAAGAAAACGTTTAGTCCAAGTCATGATTTGCTATAACGTGGTATATGTATTGGTTCCTAACTATCTATTAGAGTGTGCACGATTGGCTGAGAGGGAGTTGGTCACTAGTCGTGGCCGAGTGAGGTGCGTGTGTGCGCGCTGTGTGACCGCATTGGAAGAGTGTACGTTTCCTAATACCGGTGCTTCCGATAGTTCCACGGGTGTACTGACCTTCCGTGTGTCATTCGGACAATACTTTTTCAAGTAGTGTTCCAGATAGGACAACAAAACCAGAAACCCAGAAAACCCCGCTGAAAATCATGTCCGGATACCAGAGGAAAAACACCGTACGCTGTCAATGGGACAGGCAGAGTTCTCGCCCCACACCAGGAGAAATTCCCCGCTGGATTAGCGATACCCTCCGGTTGACTGTCGACCAAGTAGAAGCCATCCAGTTAAATGCGCAAGAAAGAACCCTGTACATCAAGGTAATCAGCATATCTACTTATCAGAAATTGCTAAATACTTTTGCAGCTCCTATTAAATTTCAGTATGACTCAGGCGAAATGACTAATGTTAAGCTCTCCACTGCGGATTCAAATTTTACCACAGTGCGTATATTTAATGTCCCACTCGAAGTTCCCCCTGAAATTTTCAAATCCGTCCTGTCGAAATATAGCACTGTGAGTGACGTCAGGAAAGAATTATGGTCTTCTGCTTATCAGTTCCCAGTGTATAATGTAATACGTGCAGTCACTATGGAAATCAAACAAGATATCCCCTCCACTGAGACTTTTGGTGGCCATTCTGGCTATATATCGTATAAAGGACAGAAACAGACCTGTTTAATTTGCAATGCTAACACACATCTACGTATCAACTGCCCAAAGAAAATGATTCCCCTCGGTATAACTCCTACACATCAACGACGTGTCCAATACTCGGATGTTGTGTCACAGCAAACGTCACATGAAAACATGCTTATGGATCAGTCAGCTGGGACCCCAGCAGAAGTGGCCTCGGACACACATGACGCAGAACACGAACCTTGCACTGACCAGATCAGCGAGCCACAGAGTGCCCCTGTGCTATCGGCAACCTGTATAGCAGCCTTAGAACCAACTCTGCCGTCACTACAGGCTGCCACAGAAATTTTGCCTTCACTGACCCCACCTTCTCTGGTACCTACCGACTCACTTAAGCAGGCTGATCGGGGATCTGAGAACGTCTCTAAGAAGATTAAAACAAATGCCTGGATTGCCGTACCAGCCCCGAATAATCAAACTGGTTCTACAAACGTTCCCGCAGCTGTGAAAAAGAAACAAAATCTTCATTCTACGTCATCTAGGGACCCACGAACGCTCTCAAACGCCGACAGCCGGCCTATGAATGGCAGTCATAAGGAACTATCTCAACCTAATTTGACATAGTGCACCAGTATATTTCTCACCAGTGTCTTTTTTTTTTCTCGAGCCCACCTTCCAGTATGTCTAGCACAACTTTTATACTTCTCTTAATGGCGAAATTTCTCACTGTGGCCACTGTGAATATCAATGTAATAGAATGCCCTCTGAAATTTCAACTGTTGGAGAGATTCCTTCGAGATGCAGACATTGACATTTCTTTCATTCAAGAAGTTGCTACACCCTGTCTGCCCATATCTGCCTTCTACAAACAATACATCTATACCGGTTCTACGAATAGAGGGACCGGATTCCTCATAAGACATGATATCCCACTCAAAGGTGTGCTATGTCATCCATCAGGACGCATAATATCTGGACACTTAAAAAATACCACCCTGATAAATGTATATGCCCCATCCGGGTCCAATAAACGTGTGGAACGGAAAATGTTCTTTCAACAGAGTATACTGCCTCATCTGCACGGCGTTAAGGAAAAACTTATTCTTGCAGGGGATTTCAATTGTATTCAACGCCAAGAGGATTCCACTAGTCCATACCAAGGTGTCAACCCGGCTCTCAGGACCCTCCTTACCTCCCTACACCTCATTGATGCTGTGGATAGTTTAAGGGTGCCCCTGCCCCATTACACCTGTATAAGTCACAACTCCTCATCACGAATTGACCGCATCTACCTTTCCCAGGAACTTATCCAGTCTAGACGATATGAAGTGATACCTGCCAGTTTCACTAACCATCATGCAGTCGTATGTACAATCTCTTACACCCATCCCATATTTCACATAGGAATAGGTTATTGGAAACTGAATTGCTCGCTGTTACTGGAGGAGGAATGCCAAGATATTTTCAGACAACACTGGACTCGATGGGTCCAACAAAAATGCAACTTTCGCGACTGTGCAGACTGGTGGGATATTTTAGTTAAACCAGGGATCCGCCGCGTCTTTAAGAACATATCCTACCAACGAGGTCAGGAAAGACAGGATACAGTTGAATTTTACTGTCGAGTTCTTCGCCAGCTCCAGCAAAGATCTGATGCTGGGGAGCGTATGTATGACCAGATTCGGGAAGTTAAAACCAAGCTCCTATCTCTACAGCAACGAACGCTCGCTCATATAAACGTGGCTTTAAAAGATCGTACAGTGCTCCCGGACGAAAGTGCAAGTGTATACCATATCGCCAAAGGACAACGTGAGCGGCAACGTAAATATATCCACCGCCTCCGCACCAGTACTGGAAGTGTCGTCACCTCCCCTGACGCTATACGTAGTGAAATATCATTATTTTATCAACGGTTCTACGCTAAGGCTCCAATTGATCCACAGCAGGTGACCCTATTGCTTTCATCTTGCAGTACCCAACTATCTCCGGACAACAAAACTCTGCTCAGCGCGGATATTACGGATGAAGAGATTCACTCTGTGGTTAAGCTTCTCCCAAATAACCGCTCACCTGGCATTGATGGACTGCCATATGAACTGCATAAACACTTCTGGCCTCTCATTGGCAAATAATTTTGTCACGTCTTGCGTACCATTCTCCAACGTCGTGCTCTTTGTCAATCACATCACGAGGGTACCATAGTCCTCATAACAAAAACATCCTCTCCCATGGCAGTTGGTGACTTCCGACCAGTTACTCTGCTCTGCAGTGATTATAAAGTCCTTACCAAAGTACTTGCATGCCGATTGAAGACTGTTCTACATGATATCATTGGTGATGAACAATGTTGCAGTATTCCTGGAAGAACTCTGTTAACAAACTTAGCCATACTACGGGACCTACACCTAAAAGCCGAAATGCTCCCCACTGAGCCAATGAGTTTTCTCACCTTAGATCTTGATAAAGCTTTCGACCGCATCAGTCATGAATACTTGTACATGGTCTTGCAGCACTTTGAATTTCCTGCAATCCTTATTGACTACATTCGTATGATAAATTGTAATGCTACGTCTCGAGTGCTCGTCAACGGTTTTCTTTCCCCTCTGATTCCCATACAACGATCAGTTAGGCAAGGATGTCCCCTTTCCATGCTACTTTTTGTCATTGGCCTTGAACCGTTCATTCGGACTACCCAGGCGAAGCTACAGGGTTACAAACTGTCCACACATGTTTTTGGCATGTGCGCCTATGCTGATGACGTATCCATATTGATCCGCAATGATGAAGACATCTCCCACATCGATAGCGTCCTTCAGCTCTACCATATCGCCTCTGGAGCACAATCGAACCCCCAGAAAACTGCTTTGCTTCCGCTCAATACTAACTCAGTGATTACCCAACAGCCCTGGTTCCGGATAGTAAATGAGGTGAAAATTCTTGGCATTACCTGGAAGCAATCGCTTCTGGACACAGTGCAAGCAAACTGGACTAAGGTCATTGCCAAAGTTAGGGGAGTGCTGATCCAATTTGGTCAAAGAAACCGCAATATAGTGCAACGGGTCATGGTCCTCAACGTGCTTGCGCTCTCTAAAATATGGTATGTCGCACAACTTTTCCCACTTCCCAAAATTTTTGAGAGCCAATTGGCAAAATATACAGGTTGGTTTATATGGCAAGGATTTCTGTTTCGAGTACAACGGGAACAGTTGTATCTCCCATCCCGGCAAGGCGGGCTAGGGCTAACAGCTCATGGCATGAAATGCCGTGCCCTCCTCTGCAAGAACGATATCATCATCCTTTCCCAACAGGACACTTTTACGAAAGCGCTATACAAAGATATTCGAAACACAGCCCGTAGTTGTGATAGAGCTTTGCCGAAGATATTTAGGGACCATCAACAGCACCTTCTGGAAACTGTTCGCCAAATGCCTTCAGGGACTGTTCCAACGACGAAAAGTATTTATAACATGTTGCGGCAAGTGGTACACTGCAAACCGCGAATCGAGGCCACCACCCTCTACGTCCATTGGCCCACTGTTTGGAAAACTTTTGGGGCTATGACCATTTCTTCTGCTGTACACTCCCAGGTTTTTATCTTCCTCAACGATCTCATCCCAACGGCTCTACGGCGATATACCATCCGTCTTGAAGCTTACCCATGGTGTACTATATGTGGTCAAACTGATACGGCGATACACCACTTCACATCATGCACGCGAGTTGCCTCCACGTGGCTGTGGTGTAAGGGAAAAGTATGTCAACTATTAAATGTGCCCACGGATGACCTTGATGACAGGAAGTTGATTCGTTTGTCGGTGACCGCCTTCCCCCAAATTAAACAGACTGCCGTTGTGTGGATAATGGGTCAATATGTACACTTCGTGATGGACAATGAGCAACATTTCTCGTTCCTGGATCTCAGGTATCACCTGCAGAAAGAGCGTTGGAAGCTTAGTGAAAGTGGACAATTGTACGATAAATATGGACACTATCTGGATTTTCTTGTAATGTAATGGTATGGTATTTATCATATCTGAAAATTCTGTAATTCTGTAGAGAGCTAATAATAATAATAATAAAAAAAGTGGTCAGCGCGTTAGTCTTTCACCAGGCTGGCCGTGGTTCAAATCCTATCAGATTTAAACTTTTTTTCTTGATTTTTTTATATTTATTATTTCTTGAGTACTGAGACGTTATAAAATAAAGCATTATATGGTGCATTTTGAAATGGAAAATATATATTTAGTTAAAACAACATTCACCACCGGAGTGACATCTAAGAGTAATTACTTGAACTATGTTATTGGTAACCACAACCTTCTAGATGCGAGCTATGCTCTCTACCGGCCAGTTAGTGAACCCATGTCTACAGTATAATTGCGAAGGTTATTATTTTTGCCATTATAGGGTACACATCCCCAAGATAAGGCGCGATTATCACGGCCAACGAGAATGACTGGCTCTGGTGAGTTTTCGTGACGTCAGCAATGTAGTTCTGTTGCACCACTGCCTGGTCTTCGTTTTACTGCCGGTGTGGTACCTAGTCATCTTGTCTACATCATTGAACCTGTATAAACGTTGGTATTCATTTATCACTTGTCTTCATAGAAGGTATTGATACAAGTCGTTAGTCGGTGGGTAGTGTATTCCGCAGATCTCTTCTATAAACGAATTAATTTATGTTCCGCCCCTTGAAACAACAATAAGTTAATGATATCTATACTGTGCTTCAAGATTCTTTGATCTAATTATACTAATGTGCACATAATTTAACTCACAACGAAGGTCACAGAATCTACAACTCGACTTAATGTAGCCTGTTCGTTGCAGCTATTAAAGACACAACGAACCCTTGAATCCTAGTTCGCGAGTATTTTTGTAAGGAGTAATTTCAATAGGCGTAGTTTTGCAAACCTATACAGTATAATTTATCGTGTTTGAAAACACACGGAACATCTAAACTGCGTCCATTTTATAAAGATTGATATAAAATATTGCATTTCTGCTGCTTATGAATTGCTCTCGACTTAAACGTACAAGCATCATCAAGCAGTACCGGTACATTGCCTACGTCACAGAAGGGTTTGGTTTACGCGCCATGGCCTGTCTTTCTCGTTAGCCGTGCGCGATTACAAATTAGCTGTGTAATAGTTATATTAAATATGTTTCTCCCAGTGATACGTTTAGAGCAACGAAGTTTAAATTATTGTAAGTAGTCGGTGTTAATAAACTGAATACATACGTTGTTTGGAGTGTTTACTGATGAAATTGCAAAATGCTGGGGTAAATTATTTGAACGCCACTCCTCAAATCCAGTGTGCAAATTTGCACTTCGAATTGGAGGAAATTAGGAGATGATAAAGACAAAGAGTTATAACTATACCCATACATTTAGGAGAAAGTAGGTTATATGTTCTTTCCTGAACATCTTGTTTAGTGTTGCATAATTCTATTAAAGAATGCTTACCAGTCGGTCAACAGTAATTGTTCCCAACTACATTAGGTGGGAAACAAGTATTTATACACCCTGGCCTGAAATAAATATTACGTAATGTATTTATGAGAAAATAAGACGAATTTATGTACAAATGTTTTATGTTATGACGATCGAAATTTGGCATCCAATTAAGTACCCCCTCTCTCATTTTAGTCTATTTTCATTTTATTAAAAAAATAGGCATATGAGATCACATTTGTCCGTGTGTGTGTGTGTGTGTGTGTGTGTGTGTGTGCGTATGCGTGTGTGTTTGTGTGTGTGTACCCCACTAAATAACTAATAACAGCTAGAGCGATTTCAATGAAACTTGGTAATGTCATAGTACTATTTTGTCCAACCCCGACCGTGGCCTTCAAATTTTATTACGTCTCACCAGTCCAACAAGGCGGCTGTGTGAAATATTTCACCGGCATTCTATATCTCCAACACTATGACTGATATCACCCTGAAATTTTGTACAGTGATAAAAGGCACTACTAGAAGTTTACCTATGAGACTTTCATAAACCTGTTAACTACAAAACGAACAAGGCGGCCAAGCGAAGTTGAAACTTTTAAATAGACTTTTCTCGCGATTTAACCATCCAAACGCAATGAAACTTGGTACAGAACATGCCTTTACACATTGTATTGCACTGGCATCTAATTCAGTTCAATTGTTTACATAAGCTAAAGATGGCGGCCTTGCGAAATATTAAACCGGCATTCTATATCTCCGAAACTACTTCTGATATCACCCTGAAATTTTGTACGGTGATAGAGGGTACTACTAGACGTTCAGCTATGAGACTTCCAAAAACCTGTAAAATACTAACGAATATTTTGGCCAAGCGCAGGTGAAACATTTTAATAGACATTTCTCGCAATTTAACCTGTGATGCAGTGAAATATGGTACAGTGAACCGTTTTTTATCAGGTTCATTATTTTTTTGTCATATTATTATTATTATTATTATTATTATCATCATTTCCTTCATGTCGCATTATTGTGACATATGTTTCTCTGTCTTACCTACTGCGTTCAAACTTTGTAATTCTGCGTAAATGTTTCGTCAGATGGTGAAACTTTTCACCCCTACTGACACAGTTTTACCATTGGTAGAAGCATAACTTGTTGCTAAGCTTTGCTTCTCCCATTGGCCCCCTTTATGTTCTGGAGAGGGGATGTTTCTACGACTTATTTTTCTCGGGGCGCGTTACTGCGTTCCTTAAAGGAAAGTTGTTCTCCTTCTATTTTTGGGCCGTCATGTAAGACGGACGTGTGTGCACGTGTCGGGCTTTTGCCCGCACCCAGAAAGCAACTAAATGTAAGTACGATTCAGTCATTGAAGTTATCTAACTTGAGGTCTTTCTAAATTTCTATTTCTCCATATTTTTTTCATTTTGTGTCCCCTTTGATTCACTTACAATTTCCCTTCCTTATGATGTGAATTCGATCCATGAACCCAAGTCCCTTCGCCTTTGTTTACGTTAGTTTAGCGAAGTCTCTGTGTTTATTTGTCATCCCTCCCTTTCATGTAACCGGTTTTATTTTTACGTAAATCTCTCAGGTCTGAAATACCTGCTATTTTTCTACGAGGCTTAATTATGCTCTGTATTGCGTCACCACCTGGTTCGGCGTTCTTTTATGACGACCTCCGGTGGATTGTCGCATCAGAGCCTTGTTTTTATGGATGGAATCGGCGAAGTTACGGAGCTGAGTCTCACGTCTTCAGTCAGATCCTCCCTCTGTTTTATTGAAATGTATGCGAGCGATGGTCATGGTGCTAATCACTGTCCATGCGCCGCATTACTTTCTTTGTTTCATCGTATGTCGTTGTGATTCGGCATTTCTACCTCTGTGTAAGCCTACATCTTCCTACGAAGCATATTTCTTAGCTGATTGATTTTTTTTTCTTTTATTTCCTGTCCCGGTAATGTCATGTAATTTAATGTAATTTTCATTTCGTTTAGTTTTATGTGTTAATTTGGTGTTATTTCCTCTGACTTCGTTATATTACGTAACTCAGTGTCATCCCCCCCCCCCGTTTCCCCACTTACGCACTCCTCCAATCCCCACCACTTTCACCCCCTTCCCCATGATTTCACAACATCATGAGCGTCTTAGTTCTGTTTTTGGCGCTGGACATTCTAGTCCAGATCATGTCGTCTCTGTAAGTAGTCGCTCTTGTAATCTATCCCACGAATTTCTTTAATTTCTTTAATTTTGCTTCATCTTTATTAAGTTTTATTATTGAATCGCGTTTCCAATTAGTTGCTTTTATGATTTGAATTTATTTCTAGATTCCTTTTATTTTATATTTAAGTTGTTCGTGTTTTATTTTCATTTCTAATTTGTAATCAGTACACATGTGTTTATTTTATTATTAATATATTTTTATTCAGTAAGTACAATATTTGCTTCTGTCTTATGTTTTCTCGTATTTGAGTTCCTCGTTTGTCTTTCGATTCAACTTAGTCTTGGCTTCGCACTGTAGCGAAGGTACGACTAACACGGTCTCTGGAACCCTTGCTCTATTACTTAAGTTTAATTTTTCCTTTTGATTTTCCTTAAACCATTGTTCTGGTTTACTTTCTGTGGAAGTCATCTTTCTTTCGATTCGAAATCTTGGGCCCAGCACGCATCGAAAGAAGTATTCCTTCCTCGTTCCCTACGTAATCCTGTTTAGTTTTTATTGTTTTTACTTCCACTGTATTCCTCATATCTCTGCTATTTTGTTTAACGTAAAAGCACAAGCGGTGCAAATGGTGCGTATGTGGGGAAACGGGGGGGGGATGACACTGAGTTACGTAATATAACGAAGTCAGAGGAAATAACACCAAATTAACACATAAAACTAAACGAAATGAAAATTACATTAAATTACATGACATTACCGGGACAGGAAATAAAATAAAATAAATCAATCAGCTAAGAAATATGCTTCGTAGGAAGATGTAGGCTTACACAGAGGTAGAAATGCCGAATCACAACGACATACGATGAAACAAAGAAAGTAATGCGGCGCATGGGCAGTGATTAGCACCATGACCATCGCTCGCATACATTTCAATAAAACAGAGGGAGGATCTGACTGAAGACGTGAGACTCAGCTCCGTAACTTCGCCGATTCCATCCATAAAAACAAAGCTCTGATGCGACAATCCACCGGAGGTCGTCATAAAAGAACGCCGAACCAGGTGGTGACGCAATACAGAGCATAATTAAGCCTCGTAGAAAAATAGCAGATATTTCAGACCTGAGAGATTTACGTAAAAATAAAACCGGTTACATGAAAGGGAGGGATGACAAATAAACACAGAGACTTCGCTAAACTAACGTAAACAAAGGCGAAGGGACTTGGGTTCATGGATCGAATTCACATCATCATAAGGAAGGGAAATTGTAAGTGAATCAAAGGGGACACAAAATGAAAAAAATATGGAGAAATAGAAATTTAGAAAGACCTCAAGTTAGATAACTTCAATGACTGAATCGTACTTACATTTAGTTGCTTTCTGGGTGCGGGCAAAAGCCCGACACGTGCACACACGTCCGTCTTACATGACGGCCCAAAAATAGAAGGAAAACAACTTTCCTTTAAGGAACGCAGTAACGCGCCCCGAGAAAAATAAGTCGTAGAAACATCCCCTCTCCAGAACATAAAGGGGGCCAATGGGAGAAGCAAAGCTTAGCAACAAGTTATGCTTCAACCAATGGTAAAACTGTGTCAGTAGGGGTGAAAAGTTTCACCATCTGACGAAACATTTACGCAGAATTACAAAGTTTGAACGCAGTAGGTAAGACAGAGAAACATATGTCACAATAATGCGACATGAAGGAAATGATGATAATAATAATAATAATATGACAAAAAATAATGAACCTGATAAAAAACGGTTCAACAGTAAATGTTTATATTCATTGTAATGCACTGGAATCTATTTTAATTCGATTGTTCACATAACCTCCAGATGGCGGCTGTGCGCAATTTTAAAATGAAGCTTTCATTTCTTGTGTATTAATCGTGTGATCGAAGCGAACGTTTGAATAATGAACCTACTCAAAAATCATCATCTACTAGTACATAACTCTATGCCAGACATATATAAAAATACAACATGGCGACCATCCGAAATACTTAGACGGTACTCAATACCTATCTATAGGCCTAATAGCAATCAAACTGAAATTTTGTATGTTCATAGAGGCAATTAACTTAAGTAGGATATATGAAAATAGGCTGTATCTTCACGGAACTACTTGTTGTACATAAAAGCGTATTAATTTGTGATAAATATCTTATGCAACCACATCTGTCAGGTTAGAGCATTACAGTACTTGTTTCCCGGCTAATGTAATTGGGCGCAATTTGATTTGCTTATTCTGCCGATACACACCAAGAATATTATGATGCTGATGTTCACAATGTCACAGTCTCTAAATGCATAAACTATTACGACAACAACAACAACAACAATAATGTTTGTAAATATGTTTCTGATTTGAAACATGTACAATGGCATTTTTGTGACCTTATAACTTTGACCGTATGTCCTACTGAACAGTAATCTTCTTTTTCGTCTGGCGGTATCAACGAAGCTTTGAACCTCCTGACTGGTTTGAGGCGTGGATTTTATTAGCTCTCCTTGGAGCAGGGGGTGAGATGTGTTCGACAGCGCGTTATCCCAATTTTCAATAGGAAATTGACAGGTTTCTTGAGAAAATATTTACTTCTGGCCTTAACGCAGACTTCCCAACAGTCTTCACATACACATCAATAGGTGAATCTGAGAGATATTTCATCATATCTATGTTTCAGTATGATTCATGGTTGCGATTATATGGAAACTACTTAGGCAAGGGTGGCACTGAGTATTCAAAGAGTTTGGAATACTATTATTACTCGAGCTTGCACCGGTGGGTGAGTGGTTAACATGTCGGACTACCAACCCCAAGCTTTCAGGTTCGCTCCTGGCCGTGGTAAGTGATTTTTTTTGAATGGCGACAAAAATCACGACATTCGTGTCATACGTTGTTGGCATGTTAAAGAACCCATTTGAATTAAGTAGGCCGTGTTCATAATGGCAAAATTTATCTCGGGATTTTCCGCCAACACAAAGTTCTCATTTCTCTACTAAACCGCGCTATTGACGTCAGAAAAATTGGATGGCGCAGCCACGCGGCAGAATGTTGAAGCTGTAACATTGTGACTGGTGAGATTTATTTAGATGGTGAAGCATTGACGTCGTGATGGAAACAGAAAGAAATTTGTCAAATTCGAGGAGGTACAGCTCTGTATACAGTTGCAAATCGTATAAAACGGCTACGAAATATCTTCACTACTTTCCTGTACAAAAAGTTCAGAGAGAAAGATGGGCTTCGGCGCTGTCAATTGGAAAACGTGTTACATCTTACATGACAGTGTGCAGTCTGCATTTTTGTGAAGACGACTTCTTTCCACCGGTACTGTTGATTATTGATAGTTATTGTCTCTAATTTGTATTCACATGGATTTAGCTACATCAAAAATACTGATAAACGTATAGCCTATTACTTCTGTGCCGCACAAAGAATGTAATCCGCTCTTCGTAAACTTATTTTAGGGGTTCTTCGGATTGACAATAGCCGAATGGTTAGAAAACTTAAAAATGCTGTTCCTAGCCTTAATTTGCCAGAGAATTTATATTCTTGCCTTTGAACAGCAATTATGTAGGTCATTGAAGTATGATTTGGATTAAATTGTGTTTTTGGCTATGATCTCCCTACTGTTGAATTTAGTTAATTAAAATGTTAAATCTTAGTTTTAAGTACCGGTTTGGTGACCCATCATCCCAGGCAGGCCGGCAACATCTATACTACTCAGGCAGATAGGGCACTTAACTGTAATTTTGAAGTTATAGTGATGTTAAGTATACATATGCGGTAATGTAGCAGGAGACCGGATCGGCCTAGGCTATTCTAACTTTAATTAGTTCCCATTTCAGGGTCTTACAGTTTTGAGTGCGAATAGTTGGTTTGAAAGTTGTACAACAGTAAGGAGAGTATGTTTTGTATAGGTTTTAATTGGTATTATGGTTTATGTCGAGCTGAGGAGTGAATTTGGTTTGGCTTATAGTGTAGTTTTTGATCTGTTCCGTTTGCTTATGACAAGTTCAAATTGAGACTCCAGCTTTGTTAAATATCTGTATTTTAAATATTTAATTAAATATATTGATAAAGAGGATGTCTCCATTTTAACTTGCCTGTGGCAAGAGATTAATAAATTAACATTCTTGCCTTTGAACAGCAAGTATGTAGGTCAATATTTGCAATATTGAAGTATGATTTGAGCATCCCAAGTAACGCTTCTTTGAACCCAAAACATTCATGCAAATTCAGGGTTGCTTGATTCAATTTATTATCAGGGAGTCGTCCTTTGTGTTATGTGAGATATATATATATTGTGAAATTAATAAAAACATCGATACCGCTAGGCTCCCAAGTACAGGCTTCATATAGGCCTATGTAACAGCAGACAGTAAATTAACTATCTACATGTGGGTAATATTTTTAACTGGTAGTAATTAGGCACTGCATTTAAATTGATTATAAAAATATTTTTATCAAGGAAAGGAAATATGTAGCATTTTGCCATCATAAATTAGAAGCCATAACAAACGCACACCCAATTACTTCACGTCACTATATCGCCGCCATATTGCAAATAGCTGACCGTAAGCTCCTCCCCCGTTTCGGACGTCATAACCTCCTTGACTTTCATAGTGCTTCAAGGAGAGATAAAATTCGGCATGCAAGCTGCCCTCTGGGTGTCAAATAACAAAGCTTGCACCCGGCATCCGAGGCCATACGATATTATTATTATTATTATTATTATTATTATTATTATTATTATTATTATTACTCGAGCTACCCATAAATGTGAACCATGATGATGCAACTCGCACTTTTGAAATCCTCAAGGTGTCATTAGCAATCGTTTTGTAAAATAATCCGCAGTAGCTGCAGTATTTGGCGGAGAAAGGGAAACTAAAAGAAATGGACAGCGTCATGGATGTGTTCAGAGGTGCGTCCGTGGATTACTCTTTATTCATCTGGGACAATACCTACTCTTTTCTGCCTTCTTTTACTAGAACAGTTTCAACCCTCCTATTGCCAAGCTGTTTCCTGAAATCTGTTAAAAATGCCAAGACGTGTTTCATTCATTATGCATTGAATATTTATAAAATATGCATTATTTTCAAAAGATTCGATGCATTAGCTGTGCTGCAATATACACAATATGTCCTCATAAAAAGAATTATGCTTGGATTATTTTTTTTTACAAAATTATTGTAATTTGACATTTGTATTTCAAGGAAGTATATTTTTTAACATTCAGGCCTAGTTTCCGAGAAATATTTCGTTCTACAGTAGTAGCCAACTTATGTAGAATTTTTATTCAGCTTTGAACTAAAACAGCTTAATAAAACTTTGATAATCTTAATGCAACGTTCCCAAAAATATATTAATATCACGATATATTTTTAGCCTACTTTTCACATTTTGCAAAAATGAGGAAAAAGTAGACTTATGAGATCGATCCGGGAAAATGTGTGTCTGTCTGTCTGTGTGTGTGTCCCCCCCTATCAACTCCTAAACGGCTGCAGAAATCCAAACCAAATTTAGTATGAGTAAAGATGTGCACCGGAATATCTCACGTCCATATTTGAAAATGATGCCAGTGCTACCAACTGCTGAAAAAATGCACTAGAAATTTGAGCTCCATGTTGGATATCTTGCAAGGTATACAGGGGAGCTATTCCAAAATTGGCACACATGTAGATAATACTATTTCAGTTTAATTTCCAGGAGGCCAACCATGACAGTGTTGCCAAAATAATTTTAAGCCTTCTGATAGGTCCAATGTTTAAATGCATATAACTTCTACATCATCAATTGGATTTCAACCAAATTTTGTATGTAATATCTGTACATAAACGGATATGATTAGGCGTATGCTTACGAGCCACCAGGGCTGCCAACTGTTAATAATTAATCTCTCTATTTTTTTTATCCAAATACCAATATATCAGAAAGTATGCAAGCCAACAGCTTTAAACTATGCACACGTATATTCTGACATTTTAGATTAATTTCGAGTAACTTATATACGTCAGTCCTACCAACATGATTATAAGCCTGCTGATAGTACCAATTTTTAAATACATGTAACTTCTGTACTATCAGTTGGATTTCAACCAAATTTCGTATTTGCTATGTGTACCATAACAGATATGACTATAAGTATTGTTAAGAGCAATCAGGGCTGCCAACTGTTAATAAATACTGTCTATATTTTTTTACCCTAATATCAATATATCAGAAAGTATGTAAGCCAACAGCTCTATACTTTGCACACGTATAGCACCTGACATTCTAGATTAATTTGGAGTAATTAATACAAGGCAGTGCTGCCAACATGATTCTATGCCTGCTGATATGTCCAATTTTAAAATACATGTAACTTCTATACTAACAAATGGATTTCATCCAAAATTGGCACAACATGATATCATAATATTTCAGATTATGTCTGACCAGCACACGTATGGTATTGTTGGCAACATGCTTTTACGCGTGCTGATAGATCCAGTGTCTAACTGCATGTAACGTCCATTGGACTTCAACCAAATTTTGTATTCTGTACCTAAAGAGATGGAACAAAGAATATATTCAGTTACCAGTGCTGCCAACTGTAGTGCTCTATTAGGCTACATCATACCAGGTATATTTTGAACTAATTAGATATTTCGATATTACCAACTTAATTTCGTCATTATTCTAGATAGGTTCATATACTGTAGAATAATCATTGGCATGAAAAGTAGGCTGTATAGTTCTTCACGGAACTTCTTGTTCATTTATCACTTCAATCGTTAAAGTGCAGTGACCTGAATATCCAGTGTACTTGGTCTGAAATAACACATTTTCCTCAGTCAAGCTTGAAATCTCAACTCTCCAACAGTATGAACAACTGAAGTAAAAGGTAACAAACCATCGCGCATTTTTCGTGCGAGGATCAAAATCCGGTAAAATCGGCACGTGGCACTAAGATGGTTAAGCCAGTAACATCTAGGATGACCAAATTGGATATCAATGTTGTACATCTACACTGATTAGAACCCTTGAACATAACAAATTGACTGGCTGCGTGACGCAGCAGTAAGATCTCACCTGCTGTGTCCAAGGTTAGGGGATTCAATATCGGCACATTCCCTTACCCTGTGAGAGTGCTCAAATGCGAGGGAATACAGATAAATACTGACACGTTAAGGATCTCCTTCAGGGTGAAATTCTGGCGTCCCGGCGTGTTTGAACGCTGCAGCAGTAAAAATGCGTGTACAGTAAAACCCATGACATGAATATTATTGACCATTAGAAAGGATTATAATACTATTATGCCGAGCCAGAGTAGCCATTTCGTTACCCTTTCCACGCCACACCGTCACACGTTACCTTTTAAAATTGGGTCTAATAGCACAGTGGTCAAGCTGCTAGTCTCCTACCAAGATGCACATAGTTCGATTCCTGGTTAATGCATGTACGATATTCAAGGTGAAATGTTACGTCTGATGGTGGCACGGGAAAAGAAGATGCCGTGATTTATGATCGTGGGATTAACGGCCATGTTGAAAAACTAGCTTCCTTCCGCTTTTTCTAAAGTTACCAATGAAATCATGAATCAGTGAGAAGACTTAAACATTTGGTAAAGCCGGAAATCGAATGTGGAACCTCATGGTGCGTTGTGTTTGTGACTTCAGTCTGATGACTGGTTTCATGCAGCGCTCCTCTTCCTCCCTGTCCTGAGCTAATCGTTTCATCTCTACATATCTACCACACCTTACATCCGAGGCAATCTGTTTGACATTTACTGACCTTAGTCTACTCTTACAGTTCTTGTCCTCTACCCTGCTCAGCAGAACTAAGTTTGCTATTCCTATGTGTCCTGCAAACCTATCTCTTCTCTCCATTAGCAGTCGCAAGAAACATCCCTCCTCTCCTTAACACCCCTTCATTTGTTACTCTATCTACCCATCTGATCTACATCATTTTTCTCTAACACCACATTTCAAATGTTTCTATTTTCCTAATTTCTGCTGCGCCAACAGTCCAAGTTTCACTTCCATAGAGCACCGCGCTCCAGACAAAGGCTTTCAAAATGTACTTCTTAGTATCTAAATCTACGATATACTGCATGGCATAAATTAAAAATAACATAGTCAAATACAAAAATGACCATAACATTTTACATTGTCAGAAGAGTGTCTTAAGAACTTTCCTTCACTATTAGAGGATGTGGTTTCAATCCCTTCACTGATCAAATAGAGATGCTGCCCCACCCTGTTAGAAAAACACGAAGATAATAAAGGAATTGGTCGCTGCACACCTCATAAATAATGACCGACAGTATATTCGATCCTTTCTTGTCTCATAGGCTATGCAAAATGCAAGTCCGCTTAAATGAACCCATCTTTCTTTTGCTGAGTCCCTCGATTAAGGAATGCACTCCACCAGATTTATTTGTAATGAAACGAGAACAAATTAAAAATACGCCAAGGCACTGGGAAACAAAAGAGCTTCAGCTCTGACATTGAACGTAATTGCTCAACGATTTTTTTGTTGCGTTATTTTTATTCTCAGTCTGCAGATGAGTTTTATATCCCGGCCTTCAAAACAGACCCTATCTAAGCTTTATTCTTCACGGCAATTTATTTGATTTCCTTGAGAGTTATCTCCTCCCTTTATCTCATTTCCTACTTATTGGATTCATTGAACTGTATGGTATTTCAATTTAGCTGTGTTTTAATTCAATTTTTGCTCAAGTGCTCTGAGACAGGCGGGACTTTATTACACTGCTAATTCTCTGATCAATGGCATTTCACTCTTCTTTGAAACACCACTTTAAGAGGTTTTAATAAAGAGTTTCTGCATATAGAGTGGTACAATAATTCATACAAAAATAGACACCGTACCTCTCAATCTATTTTGTAGACGCTATGGATGTTTATGCCGACTATTTAGTCCTTCTATTTGTTTCCTTGCGAACCGGCCAAAACTAAGAACCACGCAAATATCACTTCATTTCCTTTCTCGTTTTTCTTTCTTCCTCCACATTTCCTTAATTCTTTCAGAGTGTTGCGCCTTTCTCTCTTCTACCCATCCTCCTCTCCTGCGCTCTCTCTTTTCTACCACAAGAACCTTTATGTTAGAAAATCCTCCCCTGAATTGTTTTCTATCTTGACAGTCTTCATCTGTGATTGCTAGCCTGCTGGTTCTTCCTTCATCTGCTTGGTGTAGCCCCCCTCCCCCTGGCTCTTCAGATTGTATATTTTATCAAAAATGTCTTTATTAATCCTTGCTGGATCCATTTTGACTTTGTGGCTTTAGAAACTCAGTCATCTTTTCCTGATCGTTATTTCCAGGTCTTCCATCCTTTCGGATATCTCTTTGTTTGATCTTAGTCTCTAGTTTTCCTGCACCACTCGTGGACCATAAATCCTTCTTAGTATTCTCCTTTCAATGATCAGGAGCTTTTACAGGCTCGTCAGGTTATCCGTTTCCACACCATATAGTGCTTTATTTTTGTGTTAATGGATAGATTCATTTTGTTGTATATATCTTTGGTACCGAAGTTTAGTTTCTCTAGCCCTCTTTATTATAAGAATTAATAATTATTTATATACTAACAGTACCCGGCATGCGTTGCAATGCCAATCAAAGAAAGGAAGTGACATATGAAATGAGAATAAATGAGGATGTAAATTAACTAATCTCTTAGAGGCATAGATGGAAGATAAGTAAAAGACTTAAACACAATACGTCAAACACGAACTGCAATGTCCCCGTATGTATTTGTTCCCATTCAGTTCTAACAAGCGTGCACATTCATACAGCGAAATCACAACTGCTGCTATACTGTATGAAATACGCTCATTTGTTAGAATTACTCGCGCACCACCTATATTAAAATGGATTTATTAATTCAGAAACATTCGCGAGATTGCCCACAACTCACCAATGTGCATTTGTTGAAACGATTCGCGCACCACATATGGTAAAATGGAACTACTAATTCAGAAACATTCGCGAGATTGCCCACAACTCACCAATGTGCATTTGTTGAAACTATTCGCGCACCACCTATGTTAAAATAGATTTACTAATTCAGAAATATTCGCGGGAGTTCGTACGGGAACTCACCAAAGTTTTGTTGCAATCGAATAAATGCTATATTAAGGCATACGGGATAAACACACTGACAAACCATCAAGCAAAATTCATTTTAAATATAGAGATGGAAGATATTTGGGAAATAAATGCTAAAAAAATAACAATTATACTTTTTGGATAAAATGTATGGCATCACCGTTATCATTTGTATCCAGCTTTAATGGTAGAGGGAACACCGGAAACTATAATGGATCCTAGTGTCAAATAGCTGTCTGATGTCCATGCACGTTAAATGATCGATCTGTGATCCAGCCGTCCTATACTACAAGTCTGAATATAACGTGAACAATATTATGGGGCATTGATGAGCCAAGGTGACCCGAGTTCGATTCCTGGATGCATGTGAGATTTGTGAAGTTTCACAGCCACTTATAGTGGTTCGGATATCACGTAAAAATCAGGCCTTGTGGCTTATGAGCCACGCAAAACTGCAAGCTTTCTTGAACAATATCGAGGTTATTCGCTTGGCGATTAAGTCTTTGCCATATTCCGCGGTAATTTTCAATTAGATAACAAATTTATACTAGGCATTACTTTTTCAGTATTGTAGGATTCTTTTGTGGTCCTGAGTGACCATCTTTAAAGACTACTGAAGCCATGATTGTTTATCACTACTTCACCACCGGGTGAGTTAGCCGAGGTCGTTGCGGCATGACTGTTGGCAGTCGCTCACATCCGGGAGGCGAGGAGGTTCGAATCCCCCCGCCGGCAACCTTGAAGATGGTCTTCTGTGGTTTCCCATCTTCCTTCCAGGCAAATGCCGGGGTTGGTCCCTAACTATATGCCACAGCCGCTACCTTCCAACTCCTCGACCCTCCCATCCAACATTCCTGCCCAACGGTACTTGTAGCTACCCATTGGGTGTCCGTCTCGATGCAGCTACAAAAAACTGGCGATCCGAACATGTCCTCGGACACTCCCGGCACTAAAAGCCATACGCTAAAAAAAACTACTTCACCTATAAAAATACCGTACTGTTGCATATATTTAACTCATGTTCACACGAACTCTCTATCTTGGAGAAACCCCTGAACTCCCTAAGTGGGGAAAATGTTTTCTTTGTATCCTCTATGAATACAATAAACAGATTGTATAGAGAGTCCTTGTAAAACTTCTATAATATTATTACCTTGCTATACAGGAAGACGAAACACCAGTGAAACTTCTTCAATGTAATATACTCTCCCCTACGTTTACCACCTCGTAACACATTGGTGAAAGACGACGTGCAGCACGATCGCCAGTTTTTCTGCAAGATACATCTTTGAGATTACATGGTGCCAAAGTCCAGTATCCAACCATCAGTATTGAATAATGTAAAATGTAAGGAGTATTCATGATATCACTAGTTACCATGCCATATAATATGCATGAATCAACGATATTTATAATTTTCATATTACTTAACTGATGATCGTCTATATTATATTGACATTCGCGCCTAGTAGGAAATTTGCTTAACTGGAGCTGCTATGGGGCCAGTAAGACGTTGGTCCGCTATATTCTGCAGTTATAGCCACTACTCTTCTACAGCACACTTTCCATTTAGTTTTTGGAGATGTCCTGCAAAATGACGAACAGCTCTGTGACCATTTCGGGACGATATGATCTCCCTGCCAACCGGCACAGTAACTCACTTTAGTGATGCACAGTTGGGTTTAGATCGAGGCTTAGGGCTGGCCATTTAATTTCATTCACTCCCACTTCGTCAAGCCAGTTTGATATGACTTTTCCTTTATGAGTGAGTACAGAAATCACCGTGTTGAAAACGAAAAAGGAGATCTCCGGAGTGGGTACCAGAGAATTGTCTATGAATGCCTGATTCACTTCAGCATTCATGATTTTAGGAACTACTGTAGGTAAATCTTGTGGACCAAGACCAAATCTCGCAAAACAGGTGCACATCATATTCCTCTCCGCCAAATTCCACTGTGGTAACAATGCCCTACAACCATAATTATGATATTCCTCAGGCCTGTACACTTCCATCAGAATACTGCAACGTGTAACGTCACTCTACATGACGCTTCTCTATTCTAGGTGATGTACCTAGGTATTTAGCTTGCCACGGTGGGTGAGTGGATATCGTGTCGGTCTACTAACCCCAAGATTGCAGGTTCGCTCCTGGCCGTGGTAAGTGATTTTTGAAAGGCGGCAAAAATACGATACGCATGTCAAACGATGTTGGCATGTCAAAGAACCCATTTGAATTCAGTAGGCCGAGTTCATAATGGCAAAATTAATCTCGGGAGTTTCCGCCAACACCAAGTTCCTCATTTCTCTACTAGAAAGCACTATAGTGTTCAAGGAGGTTAGATATCCAACATATAACCTCCTTGACTTTCATAGTCAAGGAACAACGAAATTCGACATGCAAGCTACCCTCTGGGTGCCAAATAACAAAGCTTACACCCGGCACCCGAGGCCATACGATATTATTATTATTATTATTATTATTATTATTACCTAAGTATTAATGAAAGTATATCCTACCGATGAGGAAAAGTCTATATCAGAGATGTTATTGTAGTTGTTGCTCCATTAAAAATATCCTCGTCATCAGTGCACAAACTTTGCCTGAAAACCAGTGTTAGTGTAGTGATCGCAGAAGTATGTGTTCTTTCTATTATTCGTGGTTAGGACTGGGGTTTGGCCTGTGGCACGGCGTTCTTAGTAACTTAAGAACGCCATGTCTGTGGCCATCTCACGATGAAAGCAGTATTGATTTTAAACATATATCTGTCAAATAGCCTTCTGATGTCCGTGCACGATAAATGATCGATATTTGATCCAGCTGTCCTAATACAACTTGAACAATATTACGGCGCAATGAAGTTTATTTCTCGTACGAGTATTTATCGTATGGCTTTTAGTGCCGGGAGTGTCCGAGGACATGTTCGGCTCGCCTGAGTCTGTAGCTGCTTCCAGCGGACACCCTAAAGGGTGAGCTACAAGTTCCGTTCACTTTCAAGTAGTTCCAACTTTCGCCACCAGATATCAATGATACCTAGTGGTGAACGTTGGAACTTTGATACAGCGTTCTGACGAAATCTAACCTAACAATTTTGCTTTACACAAGTTTAGTCTGTGAAAGGATCTTTTACATGCCATAAATCTATGACATGGGACCGCCATCTTTACTTCCCCTCCGAAAGAAGGCATACTGAAGGATTTTTAACGCTCTTAAAATATCCGACGGCTTCGGCCGGGTTTGAACCCGCTATCTTGGGAACAGCAGTTCAGCATGCTACCGACTACGCCACCGAAGCCGCTTGCAACGATGTGACTGCATAATCCTGAGTAACAACAGGGGAAGCAATTTGTGCCTTCGAGAGGGAGGTTCTTCGAAAGATTTATGGACGCATCTACAATACCATGGAGGGGCGATGGGATCGAAGAACGAAAGATGACCTGTACCAGTCGTTAGGAAAGCCGAAACCTGGCCGATTATTAGGACACAAGAGGCTCCAGTAGTTGGGCCACATCCTTCGAGCAGATGGATCTCTCCAATACAGAATCCTTCAATCCCAACCTGATGGGAAACGCCTAAGGGGACACCCTAGGACGCGATGGAAGAATCGAGTTCCGACAATCCTTAATCAAGCGGAGCTGGCAGCGGCCGAAAATAACGCTAAAAACCGGCAGAGATGAGCTCTCATCTGCAGTAGATTATCTCCAGTGTTGTGAGTGATTTCTTTCCCCTTTTCTTTTAATTCTGTTGTTTTTTGTACATTGTGATCCTTTATAGTTCTTAAACTGTTTCTTTTTAGCCTACTTTCGATTTTTGGAAAAAATGAAAGTAGACTTATGAGATCTACACAGGGCCAAAAAATGTGTATCTGTCTGTGTGTGAGTCTGTGTGTGTGTGTGTACTCTGAATGTCAATTCGAACACGGTGAAACGGAATTGAACGAAATGTGGTACAGAAGTAGAACAAGCAAACGGAACTTCAGTGTCATGTTTTATATCGCCACCATCTTGACGGAAACGTAATGGTGGCCACCCAAATGTTCAAAGCTTAAATCAAATTATGACTAACCTAATCATCCGATATCTACCAAAGTTTGCAACAACATATATTTGTATGGCGAGCGTCTTTTGACTAAACTACAAGGTCATCAGCCCAATAGTTTTTGGATGGCGGCCATGTATGTGTGAAAATCGATTCCCCTTATCAATTCAAACACGTTGAAACCGAATTTAACGAAATTTGGTACAGAGGTAGCACTAGCAAAGGGTACCTCAGTGTCATGTATTATATCGCCACCATCTTGACGAAAACGTAATGGCGGCCACCCAAATGTTCAAAGCTTAAATCAAATTACGACCAACCTAAGAATTCGATCTCTACCAAATTTTGCAACGACATACCTTTTGGTGGGATGCATCTTTTGACTGAACTACAAGGTCATCAACCAAATAGTTTGCAGATAGCGGCCATGTATGTGTGCAAATCGATTCACCATATCAATTCAACCACGGTGAAAGCGAATTGAATGAAATTTTATACAGAGGTAGCACTTGCAAAGGGCACCTCATATTCATGTGTAATATCCGTATAACACGTTGTATTTCAACAAGCTACTACAACCAACATTCAATTATACTCCTAGAAAAGGATAAAGAGTTATAACAATACCCATGCATTTAGGAGAAAGTAGGCTATATGTTCTTTACTGAACATCTTGTTTCCTTTGTCTTCTGCTGTTAATGCCCGTTAATGCAATAAATGATGATGATGATGATGATTTATCTGCTGTCACAAGCTAAAGTAAAATGTGGCTTTTCACCGAAGTTCATTTATAATGAAGACTATGAATTGGAAGAAAGGGATCGTACCTTTCAGTAAGGAACCACCCAGTATTTGCCAGGACTAGTACTGGTAAATAACGGAAAACCACTCGTAGGACAACTGAGGTGAGAATCGAATCCATATCTCATCGCTTATGCCTCACAAGGCTGAGTACCTCGTTCCAACCTGCAGACAAGAATTAAAGTTCTTGGCAGAGCCGACAGAAGAAATATCATCATCTCAGGGTTGTCACTTCTTTGGTAGGTAACAGGAAATAAAAACGAACTGTTCAGTAAAAGTTCAAAATTGAATTTAATTATTTAAGTTATTTTCACAATTGTAACTTCGGACACTAAAAAGAACTAAGCCGAGAAGAGTTGAAGACATATTTAACGGAAGACAATTCTTAAATGAGTAGATGGCCTACCACCTGGAAGCTATTGATTTGTTCTTCGGCAAAGTAGGAAATTTACTTTTTAATTTAACAATGGCACAGATGATATAATAATTGAACCCCGAAATCATTATTGAAACTTACATTTCCACCTCGTTGCGTAGTGGCTAGAATTCTTGGCTTTCACCGCGAAGGCCCGGGTTCAATGCCCGGCTCTGCCACGAAATTTAATTCTGGTCTGAGGGTTGGAACGTGTTACACCAAGCCTCGTGCGGAAAAACTAAGAAGAGGCGGGTTCGATTTCTACCTCTGCGATCCTGGAAGTTGTTTTCCGTGGTTTCTCACTTCTACTCCAGACAAATGCCAGGATGATGCCTAACTGCAGGCATACCGCTTAAGTCACTAAAGTGATTTCCTACCCAAATCCTACCTCAATTACAAATACTTTACACTCTTTAGTACAGACGTTACAGAAATAGGCTATACGTTATGAGACAAATTGTACTCACACAAAACTACACGTGGCTACATTACCACGATGGCGCAAAGTCCCTAAATAGTCAGCAACAGCAACAATGACGAAACCTACATTATGTCTCTAACCATTTTATTAGTAATTCATGTGTGTTTAATTTGACGCACAGATGTCCTTAGGGGTGGGCGTGACCTCGCCCTAGGATGACGTCGCACTGGACTGTTTACTTCCGGTGTAATCCTCCCTCTGTTTATGTTTCAGCTGTGTTGAGCTAGCTACAGTATAGTTAATATTAGTTCGGCTGCCTCACGGCCTTATTGCATAAAAGTACATTCCCGCTATATCCGTTTAGCGGCACGACTCATTGTCTTTAGAGCCAATGGCTTACCGGCATGAAATTCTCACTCCGAGCATTAACTATAAAATATAGGAACCATTCGTAGAAATTAATAAAGACAATAGTTCTCTTAGACCATTCCGTGGTGCGCATCAAATTGCCCACCATGACTGCGACGGGAAACTTCAGCAAACCAAGAGACCGGAGGTTCGATTCCCAGCGCTGACAACTTCTATCGTGCGTGTAGTTTTCCAACAGATTTTTCACACTTCCTTCAGATAAATGCTGGGATAGTACCTTATTTAAAGTCCTGGGGCACCTAACCCATCTCCGACCTTAATAATTACAACTATAGACATTACTACAGTCTCCACAGAAACATAGGTTATCAGACAATTTCCACACACACCCAAGTACACGGGCCTCCTGAGCAAAGATGCCCTAAGCCACTAATACAATATAACAACGTTTTTCTTTGTGGAGCCAATGATTTACGAAAATTTAGGTGTTCCTCAAATCTGAAGTGCTAAATTTAGACTTTATTTAATGTGCAGTTCTTCTGTCGGTAGCTATTACGGTCACATATTTTATCCAAAACGACGAAAATAACGTATGCACATATTAATGTCGGAGCCTGATGTTTAAAACTAAATAAAATAGTCCAGCGCTCTGAATTATGAATGCGGCGAACTGCTACTTTCAGATGAGTTGACAACAAAGTTCATATCTGACAAAATATTTACCATTAAATTTTAACTAGCAGTCCTTTCCGTCACTAGAGATTATTTATGAAAGACTATCCCGTGGGGCCATTAGCTAGCGTTATTGAATGTTGTCTCTGAGTTCTCGGCTTTGATTCTCAGCCCTGCCTGCCAAGACATTTAATTCTGCTTTGATGGCTGGAACCGGGTACACTCAACCTCATGCGGATGACTGAGAAGAGGTAGTGGTTTTCCATATTCTTCCCACTCCTATGCCAGACAAATTCCGGAACAATGCCACGACCGCCTTCTTCTACAGGTTATTTGGAGCGTGATGATGCTGTGGTCAAGGTCATTGTCTCTTACCATGCGAAATAGGGAATATTGAGGTAAAAAGTCATGTTGAAAAATTGAGTTGCTCTGGCTTATGATTCTGAAGTTGCGTACAGAGTACTTAACATATGAAGACTCGACGGGAAAAACGGGGCAATTCACATCATGTAAATTTTTCAGGAGAGCCAATTTAAACTTTCAACCATATAAAGAAATACTTAAAACACCCAAATTGAGTATAAACAATATAGTTATTTTGTCAAATTTATATTTGAAATTAATTTCAACTGATCTGTAGTGACGATGGCTGGCCACCAGAATGTGCCATAAACTCATTTCCTAAAAAAAAAATGGACTTACCCCGTTCTTTCCATGGGGTCTTAATATGTTATCAAACCGTTTTCATACACTTTCAACTACTTGAGAATGTTGCCCATGAATGCGCAAGCAATTAAATGAAAACACAAGAAACTAATCATCTGTACTTTTAACAGTCGAACTATTCTCAACAATTGTCCGCTGAGATCACAGAAGTCCTCGGTCCACAATCCCAGGATCTCTAGCGTAGCAAGCAAGCAAAATGCGGAACTTGTACTAATATTTCCGTGATGTACCTACGTTTAGAATTGACGTTTAAAACATGGACCGTTTAACATAAAAATAAAAATAAAATTACACAAGTAAAATATTTTACACTTTAAAGCTAAATACTTTTATATAAGTTGTACATACGTGTTATACAGGGTGTGATTGAAATATAAGAAGTCCTTTTAACTGGTGATAGAAGATGGTACTCTAAGCAAATATATCTTCAAGGAATTCAGACGTATCTGCAGTGGGTGAAATGCAACTTAATCTTCTCATTAATCTACGCGGGAAGTATTTAGGTATCACATGTTGCAATAATTTTGCTTCCTGCGCATAACATAGTGAAAATTAAAAGTATTTTCTTAGCACATGCCATTTGTATTTTACAGAAAATTATTTATTTTATTTTCTCACCATAATCTGTGCTCTGAATGGAACGAAACGGTATATCAGGAATATAAAACTGTTAAAAGGTTCCCGTAAATCTGTTTTGAAACGCGTCCATTACCATGTGATCCGTGAAAGCAGCTGGTAAGATATACCTTCCGTCAGATGCACACACTTTGCTTCTTTAATAAAAGGCAGGTTCACACGGAGTCGTGAAGCGGGCGAGAGGCACTACTAGTTTTGAGCATGCGTCACGACTTGCTTATTCAACTCAAGAACCCACGACCTTGTTCAGTTCACACGGACGAAGTGTTCTCGCTGGTCGTAAGTTTCTCGCTCGTTGTCCAAACATCAAACTCTGTCTCCGATGCAAGTTTTGATTGTATGGACTCCAGCTTTTCAATGGCTTCCGAAATGTGCGAAGGTGGCATATATATATATCTAATATTTTTATTTCGTATGCCAATTCACAAATCCCGAAACCACCAATGTTCATTTCACTGCATATTTCTTGCAATGTTGCTTCCCTAGCATCTCGATTCTTGTATGTTTCCGAATGTATTTTCCAAAAATATTCCTTTCGCTTTACAACTCTACAAACTTCATCACCTGGACACACTTTATTAATCCTACTTGAGCTGGGGCGCTGCTCATTGAGTCGAATTTTGCTCACCTTGCATTAACATGTTAGAGCCTTCGTTCTTTTGTCCTCGTTCCTTCCATATTTAAGCTTGCTATGCCTTGCTATGTATGTACTATGTACTACGTGCCCTACCACTTTTCTCTTTATTAGCATCTCTCCTCCCCCATTTGTCTTAATACTTTTTCATATGTCACTCTCTCCACACATATAATCTTCGTCATTCTCCTGTAACACCACATTTCAAAAACTGCTATTGTCTTCATTTCTGCATAAAAAAGAGTGCAAATTTCACTTCCATAGATCCCCACGATTCAAACAAAGGCATTCAAAAATGTATTTCAATACCTACCCCTGATGTCAAGAGACTTCATTTCTGTGCAAAAGCTATCCTCGCCTGTGCTAATCTACTTATTATATCCTGTTTCCTTCGTCCATCCCTCAGTATAACACGTGATAAAACTAGCGAGTTATTCGTTCTTGTGCTCCTCAGATATATTTTATGGCACCTAACTTGCTCAGAGTTCCAGATATCCTAAGCGATCTGTGTTGTTGTCTTAAACTATGTTGTTACAAGAGACAAGACATGGGTATCACAAAACATTCTTGATTCTGAATCCAATCAGAAATCCATTTAATGGAGGCATTCAACATTGCTATGACAAGTGTCTCCACGACGGTAATAACTATCCGGAGAAATAGTTAAAGAGGTGCAAGATTCAAAGAAAATATAAAATTTTAACAAGAAGTTCCATGACGAACTAAAGAGCCTACTTTTCTTAAAATTTAAGATTCATGCCAATGATTAATCTATATGGATCTATCTAGAATAATGACGAAATTAAGTTGGAAATATCGAAATTTCTAATTAGATCGAAATATACCTGGCATAATGTAGCCTAATAGAGAACTACAGTTGGCAGCCCTGATGACTGAATATATTCTTAGTTCCATCTCTTAAGGTACAGAATACAAAATTTGGTTGAAGTCCAATGGATAGCATGGACGTTACATGCAGTTAAAATTGGATTTAACAGCACACGTAAAATCATGTTGGCAACAATGACATACATGTATTGGTCAGAAATAATCTGGAATAATATGATCTATTGTTGTGTCAATTTTGAATGAAATCCATTAGTTAGTATAGAAGTTACAAGCATTTTTAAATTAGACCTATCAGCAGGCTTAGAATCATGTTGGTAGCACTGACGTATATAAGTTACTCCAAATTAATATAGAATGTCAGGTACTATACGTGTGAAAAGTTTAAAGCTGTCGGCTTGCATACTTTCTGATATATGGGTATTTGGATTAAAAAAATGAGAGCATTTATTAACAGTTGGCAACTCTGGTGGCTCAAAAGAATATGCTCAGTCATATATGTTTATGTACACATTGCACATACGAAATTTGGTTGAAATCCAATTGATAGTGTAAAAGTTATATGCATTTAAAATTTGGACCTATCAGCAGGCTTATAATCATTTTGGCAACACTGCCATGCATGGCCTCCTGGAAATAAAACTGCAATATTATTAGCTATACGTGTGCCAATTTTGAAATAGCTCCCATTCATATCTTTCAAGATATCCAACATGGAACTCAAATTTCAATTGCGATTTTTCAGCAGTTGGTAGCAATGACATCATTTTCAAATATGGCCGTGAGATATTCATGTATAGATCTTTACTCCTACCAAATTTTGTTTTGATTGCTGCAGCCGTTTAGGAGTTGATAGGGGGGGGGACACACACACACAGCCAGACAGACAGACAGACAGAAGGACAGACAGACAGACAGACAGACATTAGGCTAAAAATAATGGTAGTGTTTCTTTTTTTTATGTCGGCACTTACTTTCAATCTGCACCACGTACGCACTCTCTTTGTCCTTAGCAGTGTTTCATTGCTTTAAATTGTCAGTGAGAATTTTACCAGTATTGGCTTGTTTGGTTCCCTTTAAATCTCCTTCCTTATTTCGTCTGGAAAGCCAGCACATTTTCTCTTTCTAAGAGTTCTACTGGCGCAGTGCTGTCTTGTTACGTTATGGATATTGCCAATCACTGTATTATTATAATCGGAAACACCAGGCAGGCAGATTCCCTCGAGTGCTATTTGTATCTGAGTAACGTGGGATGAGTGAGGGAAAGAATTGCGCAGGATGTGCAAATCACTAATTGGGATGAGCACCACATTAATCTGTTCACGCTGCTAAGCGGATTGGCCAGATTGTAGATATTCTCTCCCTTTCAATTATACTCCGAGCGAGCAGGCAGCATGTGACGTATGATTTCTTGAATTTGAATTGGTGACAGCAAACGTACGAAGTTACACCACTCCCTATTATAAATTTAATTATTGCCTTATTTCAGCAAATAAAATGAAAATTTGCAGGTGGCACATCGTTAGAACATTCTCAAATTTTAAAACTAGTTACTCAGTAGTCATAAGCACACAACAAATCTTTCTGCAGTGATTTGTCTACTCAACGTAGGTTATCACCATAAATATGACTTTTCTCGATTTGTGCTGATTAAAAGACAAACATCTAGAACATGAACTGAAATGTCAGCTATGGTACTGAAAATAATATCTTCATCTGCCAATTACAAAAAAAATTAACGAATTCATTTTTCGGAAACGACTATTTCGGCACTGCGCCTGTTAAACCCGCTACGTGGCAATGCTGTCAACTATCAATGTTTTCTTCGGCGAGGCCTGATGGCGCAGTGGTTAAGTTGCTTGCCTCTCCCCAAAACGAACTGGATCAGATTCCGGGTTAATACACGAGAGATTTTTGAAAGTGAAATGCCTCGTCCCGTGGTTCGGATTCCATATTAAAAGGAGGTCCCGTGGCACAATGGTCATATAAAACTTATGGGAAAGCCCTACGTGTATTTACGGTCCAATCAAACAATTCACTTTGGGTTATTTTTCTCATACCTCGTGGCGCAGTTGCTAGCATTGTTTGCTGTCACCCCCAGCATCACGGGTTCGATTCTCGGCTCGGGCAAGAACTTGAAATTCTTGGTATGGGGTTTTCCTGCCTCGTGACGCTAAATTGGAAAGGAAAATCCTCAGGAAAATATTAGGTCCAGTATGCGTGGATGAAAAAGAGTTCTCACAATGTATACCAATATTCCGAGACAGACGAAATATTATGAGACAGGTCTAGATTCAGATCGTTGGTGAACAAACAGCATTTTGTCATTTAGACTTTCACGGCCCGTGTTACTATTCATAATGTTGAATTTTGGGCTTATGCCGTGTTTTATTATACTAAAATTCGACGCGTTTCGAAAGAATCCATGTCTTTCATCGTCAGGAATAATCTGGAATACGACAATGTTGCTAAGAGAAAGCAACGAAGAACATATAGAAGGTGCCCAAAGATGGACGCCATTATAGCCCCATGTTAGGGACAACGGAAAGCAGCAGTGAATTACTTTCTCAGGGTTCTGATAATAGGTAGCCAGGATTCACTGAGATTGTAGCCGGTGTCGCGGTTTAAATTATCTGGGTGTTTACGTATTTCAACCGCCTCCCTGATGATTCTGGGACGATATTGCTTTATACGGGCAAGAACATCCACTCCTTGGAACATGACATCATGGCCAGGTGTTAAAGCATGATCGGCAACAGCTGATTTATCAGGTTGAATGAGCCTGATACATCTATTATGTTCCTTAATGCGAGTGCATATTGTTCTCGAAGTCTGCCCGATGTAAACCTTGCCACAAGTACAGGGAACTCTGTAGATACCCGGTTGTTGCAATTTAGGCAAACTGTCCTTAGTTGGTCGCAGGAGTTGCCTAATCTTAACAGAAGTTCCAAATACAGTCCGTATGTTGTACCGACGTAGGATTTTAGCAATACGATCCGTTGTGTTATGTATGTACGGAAGGTAAGCAGTTCCTCTTACATCTCTTTTCTCAACTGACATCCTATTATTATTTGTTGGTTTCAGAACCGTAGAAATCAAAGCCTTGCTATAACCGTTGCTCTCAAAGGTGGTTCGCAGGGTGTTAATTTCTTCTTGTAAAGAAGACACTTCACAAATCCTCCTAGCCCTGGTAGTTAGAGTTGTAAGGATACCATGTTTCTGGGCAGGGTGATGGTGAGAACTTGCGTGGAGATATCTATTGGTGTGTGTTGGCTTACGAAAAACGCTGTGTCCTAAAGATCCATCCTCTTTCTTGGTGACGAGAACATCTAAAAAAGGTATTTTGCCGTCAGATTCCTTTTCCATGGTGATACAAATAGAAGGGTGCTGGAGATTAAGGTGATCCAGGAAATGGCTAAGATTTTCCTCACCTTCCGTCCAAACAACGAACGTGTCATCCAAATAACGCCACCAGATCTTCGGTTTGAAAGGAGCCGACGACAAAGCTTTCTCTTCAAAGTTCTCCATGAAGAAATTAGCCACAACAGGAGAGAGAGGACTACCCATGGCCACACCATCAGTCTGCTCTTAAAAATTCCCATTCCATAGAAAGTAGGAGGAGGTCATGCAGTGATAAAAAAAAAGTCTTGTGATATCTTCAGGAAAAAAGCCATTAATGAGAGACATAACACCATCAATAGGTACTCTCGTAAACAGAGACACCACGTCGAGACTCACTAGAATATCACCCGGCTGAAGTGTTATAGCTTTTAACTTTTCCACGAAGTGTGTGGAATCCTTAATGTACGAAGGCGTGTTATCCAGAAGCGGCTGAAGTAGTCTACCTAAGTATTTGGAAAGGGCATATGTAGGAGAACCAATCGTACTAACAATAGGTCTAAGAGGAACATATTCCTTATGTATTTTAGGAAGACCATAGAGTCTCGGAGGAATAGCATCCCCTGGAAGGAGAGTCTTCGCTGCATCCGCTGGAATAGATGATTGCTTGATCAATTTGACGGTGACATTTGAGTAGCGAGTAGTAGGATCACGACTATTAATCCTATATACAGGATCTGATAACAAAGACGAGATCTTGGAATCATAATCAACCTTATCCAATACCACTGTCGCGTTTCCCTTGTCAGCGGGGAGAACGATAATATCAGAATTGTCCCTTAGATCTTTAAGTGCCCGGCTTTCGCCTTGTTTTAAGTTGGTGTTAGGTGGCTTAGCGGTCTTGAGAACTCGGGAACATTCCTGCCTGGCTTCCTCGGCCTCTTCAGGTGTGAGGTGATGTACCGAGGATTCTACGGATGTAATAAGTTCTTCAATAGGAATTCTTCTAGGCGCTACAGCAAAATTGAGACCTTTAGCGAGAACTGCCTGTTGGGTATCACTTAGGGGCTTGCTGGACAAATTTACGACAACCTTGATAGCATCAAGTCTAGTGGCTTGAGATTTCTGCAACTGACATAACCTATCATATTTGGAAATATGTCTGTCCCTCACCTGATCTAGAACGCTGTTAGCTTGCACTGAAGAAATACGATCAAAGATCTTCCATAATTCCTCACTTACGAAGTTTGAGAGGCGTAGATGTAGCTGTAGTAACTCCCTCGAAATAAAATCCAACGGATCGTATTGCTAAAATCCTACGTCGGTACAACATACGGACTGTATTTGGAACTTCTGTTAAGATTAGGCAACTCCTGCGACCAACTAAGGACAGTTTGCCTAAATTGCAACAACCGGGTATCTACAGAGTTCCCTGTACTTGTGGTAAGGTTTACATCGGGCAGACTTCGAGAACAATATGCACTCGCATTAAGGAACATAATAGATGTATCAGGCTCATTCAACCTGATAAATCAGCTGTTGCCGATCATGCTTTAACACCTGGCCATGATGTCATGTTCCAAGGAGTGGATGTTCTTGCCCGTATAAAGCAATATCGTCCCAGAATCATCAGGGAGGCGGTTGAAATACGTAAACATCCAGATAATTTCAACCGCGACACCGGCTACAATCTCAGTGAATCCTGGCTACCTATTATCAGAACCCTGAGAAAGTAATTCACTGCTGCTTTCCGTTGTCCCTAACATGGGGCTATAATGGCGTCCATCTTTGGGCACCTTCTATATGTTCTTCGTTGCTTTCTCTTAGCAACATTGTCGTATTCCAGATTATTCCTGACGATGAAAGACATGGTTTCTTTCGAAACGCGTCGAATTTTAGTATAATAAAACACGGCATAAGCCCAAAATTCAACATTATGAATAGTATACAGCATTTTGCTGCAAACCCCCGAGTGAGAGCCACTGCTGCATGAACAGTAGAAAGGAAGGAAAATCATAGTGAGAAAATGAAGAGATTTTGGGAAGAGATAAAAGCTAATTCTAATTCATCTGTGGAATATGTTCAATCGCGCTACTTAGTTGGACATAACACCGTAGAAAAAGTACTGAAATAATACAATTCCACTCCGACCGTGAAATCCTACATGTGATGAAACTCTACTTAGTATAAAACAAATTTCCCGATTCTTGGATGTCACGGGTAATCACGAGAACCACTAGATGGATTTTGATGCGGTTTTCACCATTCAGTAAAGGATATCTCGATGAAGGTGTCTGTGGAAAATAATTTATTTATGATCAAAGGAAGCCGATCAGTAACGATTTCAGTGCAAAATTTGAATAAAGCCTGGCGTCCGTGCGCTTTTTAGGCTTACGCTGGGCAAACCGTTAAGAATATCAATATACTATGAGTGAAAGAATTGTTCAGCATGAAAAGTCTGCGAGAGCATATCACTATCATTAATACATCGCCCACTATAAGTGTTTTTACGTTTTCATTTCTTCCAACAATCCCCATTCCATTACTGAGGCGACAGTTTACGAGCTTGTTGGGGGTGAGTCTATCACCCCAGTTACAGCCTAGGTAGCGAGTGAGTCTATTACCCCAGATACAGCCAGCAGCAAACTGTCGAGTCGTGTTGAGTTAAGACTTCAGAGAAGAGTGGTTGTGATTGGAGTTTCCCTGGAAGTGCAACTCGGCTTTCCTTCATTTCTCCTGTGAACTTTTCGTTCGGAAAAATACACAGACAAGTTAAGATTGGACGGAAGGGGGATTTGTGTTTCATGTCCCTCACCATTCTTTAATTACGTCTGACAAGAATTCGTTGCACACGCATCTCCATGATAATACAATTAATAGTACAGTCAGTGTTTTTAACCCACCTTGCCGAGATGTAAAACGGATATAGGTCGTAGTTCATTGACATCGAAAAAAAAAAGGGCTTATCACGTAATTCATTCATAACTGTTCCCGGGTGATGCTGGGGCGGGTTGCTAGTAATAAACTCCTCGCGAAGAACATATTTTCCTTGGTATTTGCCGGTTATATCGCGAAGTCATAGTTTATATCTTAAAAAGAAAACCAGAACACATCATTTCTATCTTCAGTCTATTTTATGCCCTGCTGTTTGCAGCAACAATAACATTAATCTTTGTGGGCCATTTCATGATTATTCCTGGCAAAGAGATTTGTGACTATTGTGATCCCATCAGAGCGTAATACACTGACAAACCCAGCGATTCTCTTAGTACCATCTTATACACAGGAACCAATTAAAAGTACTTTGATATGAAGACGAAAGTAGAGGGTTGTCAGGTACAATTACACAGAGCCAGAGAATGCTGCTTCCCTTTGATATGAATACGTTTATTGTCTCCCCTTTGCCATTCTCTTTTCAAGTGTGTTGACAAGGGATTAACAGCTCTCCTCATGAGAGATTTCCTCTTCGTGTGCTCAATTTATTTATCTTTTAAGCCACTGTATATAACAGAAGAGCTTACCAAAGAGGGAGATTTTTCATTACTGAATAGAGAACATTTATACACAAAATTATGCCTCTAACTTGTCGCTGCACCCTTATAGATAGGATATTTTCTAAAGTAATTAAATACATTTTTGTAATAAGAGAGAATGAATTACAATCTCATTTTTTCCCTACAATTACATGTTTTCAAGTTATAAGCTTACAAAATACTGCTCTTAATATACAGTACACGTAAAATATAACTCGAAATGTAGGGTATATATTGTTGTGAGAAACCAATGGTTAGTAGGAAAATCACTTGATATTATCTCTAGTCGTAGTTATTTAGTGTGAAGAGTAAGCCTTTCACTATGAAGATGTATACTTAATCAATAAATATGGCTCAGGCTATCGACAGAAATTGACAAACCTCAATACGATTCACTCTATAGCTCCAACCTTCATGTACTCCATACGCTGAGGGATTCACTGATGTGATTGCTATTGTTAAGGTTTGTCTTGAGGAATCTTGGATATACAGGCTTCAGTAAGCCATATACTGTACTCTGTGAGAATTGTGGTTAGCTTCCAGAGTGATTTAATTACTTCCGACTCATAAAATAATTTATCACACAAATATTTCATAATTAAAATCAAATTCTTAGAATTTTGCAAGGTATTTACTAAAATGGCATTTATTGGCAGGTGGACAACAGCACAAACAGAAGATCGTAAAACATTTTAAAATATCGACTAATATAACGAGATATTCTGAAACTGGATATCTACAGTAATTGCATTTATTTGAACTGTTTAGAGAATAACAACAAAATTAACTATTTGATTACCCTTCGATTAGTGGTTCATGGAACAGAGTAAGGCATTTTATAAGAACAACTTAGGTCATATTCCCGTCACCAAGGAAAATAAAGAAAATAAAATTCTTACGACAGAGGAATGGAAGACAGCTTTGCCCTCCAAATAGCTAATAGTGGAGTAAATTACACTAAATTGATGGTACGTTCAAAGCGCTTACAGAGGCAAGTGTAGTGGAATAAACAGTAACTTACGGCGTGTGCAACAGATTCTGTATATTGGCAGTCATGAGAGGGCACTGTGTCTTGGAGTTAATATTTATAAGTTTCATTGTGAAAATAAAGACTAGTATCGAAAGAACCTGCACTTCACGAATTATTTGCAAAGTAAATAATAGAATGAGTCAATGGTTGCAGCAATAGGTCAGCTGGAACGTCACATATAGTTGAAGAAATGTTTGAAAGGTTTAGCATATTGTATAGATGGTATTCTTGGACTGGACCATTCCAAAGTAGCCTAAGTAAGAATACATTCTTTAACTTCAACTTTAACTTCACTATAATAATAATATCGTATGGCCTCGGGTGTCGGGTGCAAGCTTTGTTATTTGCTCCCAGAAGGCAGCTTCCATGTTGAATATTGTTGTTCCTTGAAGCGCTATGTAATTCGAGGAGGTTAGATATCTAAGCTCCTTGACACTATAGCACTTTCTAGTGGAGAAAAGAGGAACTTTCGTGTTGGTGGAAAATCCCGAGATTAATTTTTCCATTAAGAACACGGCCTACTGAATTCAAATGGGTTCTTTTACATGCCAACAACGTATGACATGCGTATCGTTATTTTTGTCGCCTTTCAAAAATCACTTACCATGGTACATTTATGACCAAACTATTAAAGTTAAAGGGTTGAACCTTAATATATTTGAGGATGATTTCATGGCTTGCAATCCAAATTAAAATCATGATTCCAGTGCCTCAAACGTTTTTATTTGTAATTCTTTCTTTGATAAGTTTTAAAAGTTTGGAAGCAATGCATTGTTTCTCAATTGAAATAAATTCTGCAGTCATTACTCTAGGTCAGATTAATGCACATATGCACATAGAGATATTGTGACAATTTCAACTAGATCGGTGCATTCATTTCTGAGATAATGTACCTTATTTACATAAAACTAATGGTAGTAAGAAATGGCTGTCAAAGAAATGTGTACAAAGGTTGATGAATAAAGATTTAGTAGATGATTGATAATGTTGACAAATTTCAAAAACCCTTATCTCGGAAACAGATTAACATTTTTGCACCAAACTAACTTCCTATGATATTTCAAAATGCTGAAAACCCAAAACATCAGAAAAGAGAAGATTGCATTTTTCAACCGAAACCTTAGTACCATCTCAACGCTATGAACGTTATTGTTACAGATCAAGAGTATGTTTAAAATGCATAGAAAAGTGTGTTCGATTTTAAATTAGAGAACCATACAGTTTACCTCTACCTCGGTGAAATTCAGTGGTGTGGTCCCTGTGGATGACTTCATTAATTTATTAAACAACTACATGTTACCGTTTTTTGTTATCTCCGTTACCGGCTCACGTATCGCAGATGGAGCGTGTGTAGTTCAAATGGAAAAAGTTGGCGTCATCGATGATCTAGATAGACAGGAATGTGGGTCACAAGGGTACACGTACGAATTAAAAGTTATATACAGTAGTATGAAATTAGATATTTCAGGCTGGATCATAATTGAAAACATAAATATATGCTTGAGATTCATTACCTCTTTCTGTAATTGAAATAATGGAAGCGAATAGTATACTAGCAGTAAGATATTTTTTGTTCCCACAATTTTTAATTTCTAGGAATAGATAACAAGCTTCGTGTAAGAAGAATTTGTTGATTCGTCCAATCAGTTAATAAGAAATTATTTCCCAGAAAATTAAATACTCTGTATGGTGTAGAGCGTATTTAAAGAGAGAGATAGGGTCTTCACAACTGCCAGATAGCCAGGCTTCAAGGGAGTCGTTGCCCCTGGCAACGGACGCAAAAAGAGCAGGACGCTGGCTGGGAGAGGAAATTGCCAACACTATTTACATGTGTCCGCTTTACGAGTTCCGTTGCTTCGTCTTCTTCTCTACCTGCTGATTTGTTGACGTGATCGAAGGGACGGCTCACCAGTTTACCCAACTACTCACTCACCGTAGCAAGCATCGTTCCTTGTCTCTTTCTTTGTTGTGGATTTCTTTAGAGGCTACAAACATCTTGGTTGCCTTGCCTACCTCTTTGTAAAGTAGGACTAACTCGCATACTCAGCAAAGTTCTGATCTTTAATAACGGTAGTTATTAACTAACTGCTGGCACATTAAGGTAAGGTTATTTTCTATGAATCCGGAGATGCGAAGTGTTTCAAATTTTATGGGAATATTTGGGGGAGAAAATGAATGGCTTAGTAAGATTACTCATCTTACAATATCTAGCAATTGAAGTATTTCATATTAAAAAAATAACCTAATCGAATCGTTTCAATTAATATGTACAAGTTGAATTAAAATCACTATATATTAATTGTTGCGGCGGTCCGGGTTCGATTCCCGGTCAATGCATGTGAGATTTTCGAAGTGAAATGCCATGTCCTGTGGTTCGGATTCCACGTAAAAAGGAGGTCCCGTGGCTCATGATCTCGCGATTAACGGTCACGTTAAACTACAAGCTTCCTTTTATTAATTGTTGCAGCTCGGATTAAGCATTTTAATAGGCCTCAAATGAAAGAGCCTACATACATTTTCATAACCATGAAGACATAAATAATATTAAAATGATCGGACATACAGTGGCTCCTAGTCATTGGCACCAATGAAAATTAAATATAAGGCATACTCTTTATTAGTAAATGTTTGGTATCTGGCGTCTCAATAGTAACAGCAGGTTAAATGGTCGCTTCGTGTGTACTATCTTCATATATATAATTCTTCGACACGTGTGTATGTGACTGAACTCCTCCTAAACGACTGGACCAATTTTGATGGAATTTGGTATGTATATTAGGGTGGGTCCATGTATGGTTTAGATTCACAATCTGACCCGGTAGGTGGAATGAACACAATTTTAGAACCACAATTTACACACAATTTTAGAACCACAATATACAGTCAAAAACAGTCGTCATGGAAACCACTAGCCTTGGCCTTTGTGAAAGCTGATGTCTTTGGACGGTTTGTCTCTGCACGTTAGAGACACCTGGTCGCAACCTGTGCAACCACCGCTATAACATACACTCTGCCCGTGGCGGAAAGTTGTGTTTTATACCAAAGGTGGCAGTGATGTCGAATTCTACTGTTTGTCTCTGCACGTTAGAGCGTTTCAAAGTCCCGTATAAGTTCATATACCATTCATCCCATTGCGATGAAACATGGGTGAGATGTTGAGTGTACTCCAGGGAAGGTGTTTGGCTTAGTAAATCCATTTTATAATAGATAGCGCACGACTAGATTCACAAATGAGCGACGAAGCGCGAAGCGTTTCAAGAAGGTCCCGTATGCGTTCAAATACCATTCGTCCGATAGCGATGAAACTAGGGTGAGATGTTGTGTACACTCCAGGGAAGGCTTCTGGCTTAGTAAATTCATTTTACAATAGGTAGCGCACGAATAGATTCAACAAATGAGCGACGACGCGCAAAGCGTTTCAACAAAATCCCGTATAAGTTTATATACTATTCAACGATTGAGATGAAACTTTGATGAGTTGTTGTGTACACTTACCTGAAGGTTTCTAACTTAGTAAATCCATTTCACAGGAGGTTGCGCACGAGTAGATTAATCAAATGAGCGACGACGTGCGAAGCGTTTCAACAAGTTCCCGTATGCGTTCAAATACAATTCGTCCGATCGCGATGAAACTTGGGTGAGATGTTGTGTACACTCCAGGGGAAGGCTTATGGATTAGTAAATCCATTTTACAATAGGTAGCGCCCAAGTAGATTCAACAAATGAGCGACGACGCGCGAACGTTTAAACCAAGTCCCGTATGCGTTCGTATACCATTCATCCGATTGCAATGAAACTAGGGTGAGATAATGTGTACACTTACGTGAGGGTTTCTAACTTAGTAAATCCATTTCACAGGAGGTTGCGCACGAGTACATTCAACAAATGAGCGACGACGGGCGAAGCGTTTCAATAAGGTGCCGTATGCGTTCAAATACCATTCGTCCGATTACGATGAAACTTGGGTGAAATGTTGTGTACACCATACGGAAGGGTTCTGGCTTAATAAATCCATTTTACAATAGGTAGTGCACGAGTAGATGGGATATGGGTTGTTCTCTGGAGTGTTATCGGGCGAGGATCGGACTGTGGTATGCGAAGGGTAGTCGGGATTTCCGGCGTTTGTGTGTGCGTACGGGACCTAGCAACTTGTGGTTCATAGCCCTAGTGATAGCTGTATTGCTAGTTATTGGTGGAGTGGAAGTGAATCCAGGGCCTGTTACTCCAAATGTGAATCAGGCAAATGATCCAGTGGCAGCTTTAAAGTGTTCGACGTGCAGTAAAACATTGAAGAACGGTGTTGAGTGTGGACTATGTGAGAAATGGTTTCACTTCGGCTGTATTAAGGTCAAGAAGGAGGATTGTGATGTCGGAAATTGGTTTTGTAAAGCATGTGATACGCCGGACTGTTTGAGGGTGCAAATCAAAGCAAGGGATCAAATAATACAGGAACTTAGAGCAAAGCTTCGTGAATCAGAAGAAACGGTGAAGGATGTGACTGAACGGCGTTCTACTGGGATCAGTGTGGAAGAGGGCGTGCAGGAGCAAACTGAGGATGACGTTATCATAATGGGTGATTCAATGATACGATGGAGTGCTAATATCTCGAGGAAATCAGGTGCGAAAATGCTGCGTTATCCGGGGATTAAAATTGACCAGCTTGCCCAACAAGTGGAACAATCAAATGTAGAGGACTGTGACAAAGTTAAAGTGTTGTTGCTACATGTTGGGACGAACGATTTGAAGAAGAGGGCTACAGCTGATTACATCATGGGGGAGCTCTACGAACTAGGCAGAAAAGCTAAAAGCAAGTTTAGAAATGCAAAAATTATAATGAGTGGCATTGTTCGGCGGGGAGATGTTCCGTTAAGGCGAGTTAAGACTGTAAATGACCGCATGGACTGGGTATGTGCACAACTGGGATTAGTGTACGTAGAAGCTGACTGCTGGATTGGTGGCCGTGACTTCGCCCGAGACGGGCTGCATCTAAATCGACGGGGCGCTTTTAACCTAGGGAGCCTACATGACAGGGTCATCGGTTCGTGCCGCCTTTTGTGAGGAGGAGCAGGTCCAGAGGTTGCCAGCCGTTGGGAACAGAAGGAGCTATTTCAAGATATTTGCTGCGGAGGTAAGACTCTAAGATTACTGCAGGTTAATTGTCAGAGTTTAGGAAATAAATTAATTGAATTTTGGAATCTTGTAGAGACGTATTCTCCGGACATTGTCATTGCAACTGAATCTTGGTTATATGAGGACATAAATAGTAGCGAAATAATTCAAGGGACCTACGAAATGTACAGAAGGGATCGGGGGAAGCGAGGTGGTGGGCTATTTATTTGTGTGCGCAAAAATATAGCTAGTTTCTTAAAGTGGGCTGATATGGATCTTGAAATGTTATGTGTACAAATTTCGGATAAAGGAAATAAATTCCCTCTTCAGGTGATAGGGGCGTATAGAGCACCGAAAGATAACTTTTCTCTCCTCGAAACACTGTATGATAAAACTTGTACGGGTAATGCTATGAAAAAGAGCATAATAATTGCTGGAGATTTAAACCTCCCCAAAGTAGACTGGTCTGGTGAGTCAACTAGCTGTAGTCAAGCTCAGAGCGCTGCAAATAAATTCTTAAGGGAGGGGGGATTTTCCCAAGTAGTTGACTTCCCAACTAGAGACAATAATACCTTAGATGTTTATCTCGTAAGGCCTGTAGAGCTGTATATTAACTGTCTGAAAGTACCAGGAATTAGTGACCATTCTGGGGTTGAATTAAATATTAGATATGGTGACATTACAAAATTAGACTCTGATGTAGCAAAAAAGATCATATTCCAGTATCGCAGGGCGGATCAGGGCAAGTTTCAGGGGTATTTGAATGAGCTATTCGTAGGATGGGCATCGGAGGGAAATCACATTAATATCCTGTGGACTAACTTTTTAAAAATTTTAAATAGCGCTGTTGATAAATTTGTCCCATTTAAATTGCTGAAACAAAACCCAGATCCTGAGTATTACACACGAGAAATTAGGAGTCTAAAACGGAAAATTAGGAAATTATACAATAAAAGACATGATAGTGACAAGTATATGTTGAAATTTAAGTCCTTATCAAGAGAGCTCGTCTTAAAAAAGAGGGCTCCTCATGACAGTTATATGCAAGGTTTACTTGGTTCGGGAGGTGATGGGTGGAAAAAAATTTACAGTTATGTTAGGAGAAGAAAGGGAAATCCAAATAATTTGTCGATGATAATGTCCGGTGACGGTAAATTAATTACTGAGAAACAGGCCATTGCTAATGAATTAAATGTCTTTTACGGTAGTGTGTTCAATAAATCCAATAGCTGTGTGTTGGACCTTAACGACGAATCAGGGGCTCCCCTGTTCCAAATAAACCAGTCAGCAATTGTAAAGCTAATACAAAAACTACGTTTCAATGTATCAAAGGGTCCTGATAATATTGTTAGTGAAATACTTAAACTAGGAGGTAGGGCCGTGGCACGATACTTGGAGGTGATGTTTAATGTGTCCATAAACAATGCGCAAATCCCAGATGACTGGAAAAGAGCTACGGTAGTCCCAATATTTAAGGGAGGGAGCAGACTTGAATTGGGCAACTACAGGCCGGTTAGCCTTACGTCCATCGTTTGTAAACAGATGGAGCATCTCATTTGCGACTACTTGAGGGAACAGTGGGAAACATTATCATGGTTTAATGATAGGCAACATGGATTTCGGAAAGGTTACTCGTGCGAGAGTCAGATGCTATCACTTTTTCAAGACATTAGCGAATCGTTAGACCATGGAGTTTCAGTCGACGCCGTGGTTATAGATTTTGCGAAGGCATTTGATGTCGTGCCGCATGACATGCTACTCCATAAATTAGCTTCGACGAAGATTGATAGAAGAGTAATTTTATGGATCCAAGAATTTTTGACGGGTCGTTCACAGAAAGTGAAAGTCGAAGACATATTCTCGGATGAAATTACCGTAACGTCGGGTATCCCTCAGGGCAGCGTAATCGGAACTTTGTTATTTTTGGCGTTTATAAATGACTTACCAAATGGGATTAGCAGTGACTGTCGATTGTTTCCGGATGATTGTGTAATATATCGAAAGATACATGACTCACAAGACAATGCAGTGCTTCAAGAGGACCTGAACCTGGTCTATAAGTGGGCGATTGAAAATAAAATGAAAATAAACACAAGAAAATGTAATCTCTTAAAAATAGGGAAAGTGCGGAGGCAGGATTTTCAATATAACATTGGCTCGGAAATACTTGTAGAAGAAGATTCTTGCAAATATTTGGGCGTTCACGTAAGGAATGATATGAAATGGAGTAGTCATGTAGGATGTGTAGTTTCAAAAGCTTACAAATCCCTGCACTTCGTAATGAGGGTATTAAAAGGAAGTAGTACCTCTGCTAAAGAATTAGGCTAATTGTCACTTGTAAGACCTATTCTGGAATATGCCTCGGCGGTTTGGGATCCATATCAAGTAGGGTTCATCAATGAGTTGGAAATGGTACAAAGAAAGGCCGCTAGATTTGTGCTCAGTGACTTTAATCCCAGGAGCAGTGTGAGCCGTATGTTAAAGAAACTTGGGTGGGAATCACTGGAGGCTAGGAGGATGAAATCTAGACTCTGCGCTATGTACAAAACGTATACAAATCAACCAGCATGGGGTGAGCTTAGCAAACGATTGGGAAAGCCCACTTACATGGGTAGGAGCGATCATCCTTTCAAAGTTAAGGGTCGACCACAGCGAACTAATTATGGTAAATATTCTTTTGTAAACCATGCCATTGATAACTGGAACTCTCTACCTGCCGCAGTCTTAGAGCCTTTTCCCAAACATATAGGCTAGGTGTGTTTAAGAAAAGACTGACTATTTGTGTAAATACTCCAGTTTAATTGTTGTATAATTGTTATTGAATTGTTATGAATAATTATTTATTTGTTATGTATATCCAATTTGCCACCGGGGGACACTCCCCCCATTGCAAATGAATGAATGAATAATAGCTGAATAATAACAAATGAGTGACGCCACGCGAATCATTTCAACGAAGTACCGTATGCGTCCATATACCATTTATCCGATTGCGGTAAAACTTTGGTGAATTGTTGTGTACATTTCAGTAAAGGTTTCTAACTTAGTAAATTCATTTTGCAATAGGTAGCGCACGAGTAAATTCAACAAATGTGCGATGGCGCGAGAATCGTTTCAACAAAGTCCTGCATGTGCCCATATACCATTTATCCGATTGCGATGAAAGTTTAGTGAATTGTTGTGTACAATCCAGGAAAGGTTTCTGGTTAGTAAATCCAGTTTTTAATAAGTAGCGCACGAGTAGATTCAACAAATGAGTGATGGCGTGCGAATCGATTCCACAATGTCCCGTATGCGGTCATATATCATTCATCCGATTACGATGAAACCTTGGTGAATCATTGAGTACACTCCAGAGAAGGTTTCAGGCTTAGTAAATCTATTTTACAATAGGTAGCGCATGAGTAGATCCAACAGATGAGTGACGGCATGCGAATCGTTTAAAGAAAATCCCGTATGCGTTCATATGTCATTCATCCGATTCCGATGAAACATTGAAGAGTTGTGTACACGCCAGGGAAGGTGTTGAAATTGGTAAATCCATTTTACAATATTGGTAGCGCGCGTGTAGATGTAACAAATGAGTGACGACGTGCGAAGAGTTCCAACAAAATCCCGTATGCGTTCATATACTATTCATCGATTGCGAGGAAACTTTCATGATTTGTTGTGTACACTTACGTGAAGCTTTTTAACTTAGTAAATCCATTTCACAGTTGGTAGAGCACGAGTAGATTCAACAAATGTGTGACAGCGCACGAATCATTTAAACAAAATCCCGTATGCGTTATATGCCATTTATCCGATTGCAATGAAACTTTGGAGAGTTGTTGTGCACGCTCCCACGAATGTTTCTAGATTAGTTAACTCATTTCACAATAGTTTAGAGGCAGTTAACAGAAGTTGAAAAAAATATTGTGTATCCAAAAGCACTTCATGATACAAAGTTACAACACTTTCTTTGATTGGCGGGACAACGTCTGCCGGGTCAGCTAGTATATAATAAATACTGTTCTCGCCCATTAACTTCTCAGACTTCAGACACAACTCCGTTGACTAGCAACAATGTTTTGTTGATTCATATCTAGTTTTGAGTACCTAGCAAACGAACAGTGATTATCCCGTGAAACGCTAGAGACTGCAGTCAACGGGAGCACACGTGTCACGCAATAAAGAGTGAAGTTACGGTTTGATTTGTAAACTTCACCAAAAGATCTACAAATATGGCGAATAAGCGGCAAAAGGTCTATGGAGAACGTATGAAAGCTGAAAGAAGGTTATATGATTTAGAAAAGCCATATACCGTTTCTACTGTGCCAGTGAAAGGGTCAGACCACTTCTTCTCTTTTCGTGGTACAAAGGACAATGTATAAGTAATAATTGTCGTGTCACAATCTGACACCTAAATTACTGTAGGATCGCTGTTTTTCTACGATTCTATGCAAGGGGTGAATCGATACTGAGATACCCTTCGTCATCTTGAGAGACATCAACCTAAAATCCTCGCATGAATGCTTACTAGAATTTATGCTGTAACAATTCAACCTCACGCCAATCTCCAACGATCAAATCACTGCATTAGATAGAACTGCAAAATGTTTATATTCACCAAGAACATGACTTAATTTTAAATCCTACATATTTAACTGCTACCATATCCGCATTATAGCATTCCCAAACGAAAGTTGTCTTCTATTTCCCTGCCTTAATTGGACCTAGTTGCGCCTTCGAATTCAGAGCTCGGACAGTGATTCGAATAATTTGCCAGTATTCGAATATTCGAGAGACACGAATAATTCGCAAATACGCGAATAATGTTCGAATATACGAATAGTATTCGAATACCATTGTTATTCTGGTATTCGAATCATCGTATTCGAATAATGACGTATTCGTGCACATTCGAATATATTGTATTTGAATAATTTGAAAGGTATGCCCATTGTTTTACATTATTTGGATTGACTGTGTCGTACGAATATTCTATTAATATCGTTCGAATTATGGTTTTGTCTCATTCCTCTCTCTATGAATTCAACCTTCACGAGTGTGTTTCGGCCGCGCCCGGTTAATACGCTATTCCGATTATTATGCGACTTTTTCTCGTATTAACTGGGTTTTTGCTGCAAGTTATAGCTGAACAGGTTATGCATTTGCCAATTATTTAGTATATCAGTGCTTTTATATGAGTGAATATAGTAATTCATACTTTTGATCAACAAATATAAGAAATTAAATTGAAGTTTGAAAAGCAATACTATTACCGTTTAGAGGAAACGCGCGCTATGATTTGGAGATATGTAGACAAGTACAACTTTTGTACTCAGCAAATAAAGTTAGTTTGGCAAATTAAGACAAAAGTAGCATATAACGAATTATATTTTGACCCATGGTATTTAATAAATGAAAAACCACGGAACCTTCAATAACATGTCAATTCTTAAATTCAGGGAAGTAAACAGAATACAAGCAAACCCGTATTTGGGTAAACGACGATATATTGCGTAACTTTTTTACAAACCCAAATACGAAAAAAAGAAACTTTTCGTGTCTTCTCTTAACGACGTGCAAATGCACATTTCCATCGACATAAGCACACCATTATCGACACGAGTACTTAAAAGAAAAACAAAAATAAGAAAAGGTTGCCGAAATTTCAGTGTCAACAGGCTTTTAACACAAGGATTACTTCGCGCGAAATATTTCTTATTTTGGTACAAAAAACTCAATTTGTCAACATTGTCAGGATCAAGGCATGTTCATTTAGCATTAAAAATATTGCAGTCCGTGGAAAAAAATTGTTCTGATTGAATGGAGATGCCGGAAATGCATATTAAGTCCTTTCTCGACAACTGACTTATTCTTGGGTATACCTTTTCATTAGCCTTCCACGATTTCATGGGGTCATCTACAGTTTCGGTGGCGTTCCTAAAGTTTTCCAGCTCTTCGGCCACAGTTTTTCTGTGCGGGAACGTATTTGGACGCTTTAAAAAGGAAGTCGAGGGCCCTTTATAAGCTTTTGTTAAATATTCGTGAGGTTGCGAATATTCGAATAATATTCGCTGTATTCGCACTATTCGGTAGTTGAATATTCGAATGTTCAAATTGCGTATTCGGTATTCGAATAATTCGATACGACTCGAATAATTCGAACACGGAATACGCAATTCAAATATTCGAATACAGTAGAGTCTCGCAAACTCGGCCTAATGTGGACCGAAGGGTGGCCGAGTTCGCGAAAATGCCGGATTATCAGGAAATGTGTTAAAACGACGAAATAAGCTGTTTGTTTTGGTTTAAAAGAAATGCAATGCAGTACATTTATTTGTTTTTAACAGAAACACAAGTTTTAAAATGATTAATCGACTACAATTACAGTACTTGAATATGTACAAAACAATTCCCGTAGGCAAATAGTTTTTTCACTTAATGAAAATTACCATTTACTTTTTTGTTTGCAAAAAATGAGGTAATATTCTTTTGTTTTTCGCTTTGAAACCTGTTCCTTGGAGCCTCGTCACAAAGACGGCGAAGAAACAGAATTGCGGAGAATGTGCAATCAAATAAATGCAACGCTTTGCGCGAGAACCGTTTGTTTACTTCTGACTACCAACAGTTTGTGCATTTACAGTACTGTACAGTACCTGTATTTATCAGGTCGTCGTTACTCTTCTTACTATGTACTGTAGGTCAACTTGTTTCGCGTCGTATTTAACTGTTGATAATTCCATTGATGGAGAAGACGAAAGAAAACATAATAATGCTCTGTGCGGAAACACAAAAACAAACAAAAATCATGATTTTTTTTTTCTCCCGTCAGGGTGGCCGAGAAATCTGGAGTGTCGGGTTAGGGAGTGCCGAGTTTGCGAGACTCTACTGTACTATTCGAATACGCGAATACGCGAATATTCCGAGCCCTATTCGAATTCGAAGGGTCAGACCATTTCTTCTCTTTTCGTGGCACAAAAGACAATGTATAAGTAATACTTTCAATACCTTAAATGTTCACAAGGGATGTGACAAGTGGTCACTAACCAGGCAACCTGAGCCGGAGTTTACGTGTTGTAGGGAGCCAGTTCCTTTCCACTCCTCCTACAACAGCATCCGGCAGGTTCCCATTTAGCATCAAGAGGCTGAGGGACCCTGTACTAGACCATACCAAGACTGCAAAATTCTTGTCAGAGTCAGGAATTGAGCCCGGGATCTCTGGAATGACAGTCAACATTGATAGCCTCTGCGCCACGAGGTGATCTTAAAACTTTAATTTGAGTTTTATTCACTACCTCACATCACTAAATATGACGTTGGCCAATCTACCAGTCTTCCTGTACTCGTGGGACATGACGGCTTATATTTCATCAGAGACAGTCGTTGAAACTATTTTAAAGGTTTAGAATTTCAACTTGAGCCAAAATCTGGAATGGTTCCTTCATCATTAGTCATTAGCAGTTCTCTCTTATTCCATTTTCGCATTTTAATTACAAATTCAGTCGCTATTGCATACACAGCAATAACACAGGTTTTTAGAGAAATTCTTCACACAAGCAAGAGAAGGATAGCTACGGATAGCTATTGAAACTATGGAATATGAATTCAGATATAAGAATACTGTTGAATAACTAAAATGTTGTTGTTGTTGTTGATAATTGGCTTTGCGACAATGTGGTCATGAAGCCCGAGTACATGGGTGTGTGTAGAAATTGTCTGATAACCTGTGTCTCTATGATGTCAGTAGGCCTACTAGTGTGTGTATTTGTAATTGAGGTAGGATATGGGTAGGTAGCGCCGTGGCTTTCAGTTAGGTACCATCCCCGTTTACCTGGATAGTAGGCTGTCAGATATCCGCCCCCTCAATCGGATTGCCAATTATCAATCGCACCGGCACAGTTACATCAATGAAAATGGCACTGACAGATACTATCGAGATAAGAGCACAGAAGTTCACAGGAAATCATTGTGGAACACACCAAAATAGACGGGGGTTCATACTTACCGTTACTTACCTCTTAATTATCTCGGGGTTTGAGTTGACAACAGGATCACTAAAGTCTGTTCACACAATAACCTCCACCATGACATTTAAAAATGAACCAAGACGAAGACGAGAACTTTGAACTGTACAAAAGCTTTATTTCTAATAAAGGGTATGATTTTGATAACACAACAAAATAAACGTGGCTATCAGTAGCCCAAGTCAATCTGACTACGTCCTCCAGTAGGACTTGCAAAATTATCATACAACATGATATAAAACATTTTAGCTCCCAAGAGCTCCAAATAACGTAATATTCATAACACTATTGGATTGGAAAAGGACGTCAGGGTGTGACATAAATAGAGCATTTGGTTTCCTTTTAATAAACATGAGAATGGTATTTATAGTCGCAAGGCCAGAGTGTGTACGACCTCACTCTCTGAGAACCAGATGTTGGCACAGCTGCGGGCTACCCTCCAGCCTGTTGCATACTGGTCAAATGCACTCCCTTCTCACGTGCTAAGTTACGTAAGAGTACAGCTTGCTCTCTCAAACTTTTAAATGTCTACAAGACAACTCACATTATATTTACGCAAATCTTTCAAGTACTTTGCTCACATCCTATTGGATCATTATGTTAATTTCTTAAACTTGTTAACTTCAATCCAAATGTTTAATTAGCTCTTAAATGTTTATAACAAAATCACATAAATTATTTATAACAATTAGAAATTGTTTATAATATTTGTCAAAGACAATAAAAATATTATAAGCACGCCTTTAACATCACTCTCGTTTCACATTATTTTCAAAAATATTTACAGCAATTATTTACAATATTAACATTTAAATTGTTTAAATTATTAATTTAATAAATACATTAACCACATGTTCATTCGGTTGGTAATTTTCATAATCGTGTTTAATATAATCGACCAATGAAGGTTAGTTATACATGTTAATGTCACAATCTGGTTTAATAAAGGTTTTAATAATGATTTGTGACGGCAACCTTCATTCAAAATCTTATCTCAAATTCTTTCAAAACTCGTGTTAATTATAACAGTAATTCACTTGATTAATTTTCAACGAACTATGACAATCTTACTCCAGCGGAAAATCCTTCGCTAACAAGTTAATGCACAATCTGCATTAAAAATATGCCCAAAATCATCATATATTAATCTATATGGCATTAAAAACTTCCACATAACTTACAAAACTTCCACAAATAATTCTTTAACATTAATTCCTGTGGGAACTTCCTTCATATTCAAGGGCATTATACCTCAGCGACTTTCAACACGCGCTGCACTAGCGATTATACATTCATAGTTCCACTTAAAATTTTTTTATAATCATTAATTGTTTCAAAACTGTTTTTTATTTAACCTTCGTGGATTTCATTCATGAACCGAAATGAAGTCAAAACTTGCCAATCACAAACAAATTTAATAGTGAATACGCTTATATACGCCTGTCTGGTCTATCAAAATTTAAGATTAACATCCTAAAAAAAGATTGTAGTATGAAAATACTATCTTCAAATAAAGTGCGACTAAAATGCAAAGTAGTCGAATAGAATCCAATTAGACTGGGGAATGCAAACATCGTTATATAATTCTCTAATTGAGAAAAACTCCTAACAAAAGTACTTGACTTTAATGCATTCAATAATTCATTATTAAAGTTAATCTTTCACAAAAGTGTCTATGATGCAATGTTCATTCATAACTGACGATAAATGTCTGTGTTGCAATCAATACAAATAACGACTAGTATTTCCAAGATCGTCGACAACGTAAGAGATTTTAACGCTCTAAAATCATTTAAACGTTCTTCCTTCTTGATGATGACAGAAAATTGGTCAAAGTAATTAAACTGGGGTAGAATTACTTTAATAAAGTGACACGCTGTCTGAATTTAAATCTGCTATAAAAATCATTAACTTACAGTCAAATCGTGACTACAAAAATATTAATTACTGAAAAATCTAAATATCAGTCTCAACTGATTCAAAATCATTAACTATGCCCATGACATAACAATGTCTTAATAAATCGTCGAAAAATGCAAAACTCATCAAGGTGTACTGAGAATAAGAATCTCAACAAGAAAATAGGGCAAAAAACATGAGGATAAAAATATGGGAAAAATAGTTGCTCAAACATCATTAGTAAACTCAAATACAATAAACGTTCACGACTACCTTATCTGCCGATTGACGTTCCAGAGGAAAATTCCCCAAAGAAGACTGCTGATGGATCCATTTCACCAAGTCAAAGCCGAGCTCCATCCTCGAAATAGGAAATAGCACCCTCGGAGAATCGAACTGCTTCCTTCTCCGGAAATCGCTCTGCTCCTTGAAGACGAATAGACATCCTCCGGCAATAATCTTCTTTGTGAGTCGGGACACCCCTGACCTCTCTTGAAAAATTCCCTGAAGTTCCAGTAGACAATCGTCATGAAGTTTTGTAGAAATTTCCGAAGAAATTATTCATATTCAGAGTATGAAATTGTTTCTATGGCTGTTCGATGGTATTCAGCCTTTAATTACGAAACATGGGTGTAGATGGTATTCACCGCATGTTTGCTTGTGTGGAATAGCAATTAGCGAAGTTCCATGTCGCTATCTTACTCCGTTGAAATATGTCCCAATTGCAATAAGCCCTTTAGCCTTCCATCTGCTCTTCGGTTGTAGTGTCAGAAGAACAAACTGCCGTATTCAATTGCTCCATTATACTGTATCGTTCTGTAACCAAGCAATCTGAAGTCTTTCTATTCCACTCGCAGCGTCAGCCGTTGCGTTGATTCTGGCTATACAAAAGTGCTTCTCTTGTGGCGAGATAATCACTTTTGTCAGTCGTATAAAACTGCTAATATCTTTTAAACTAATCGGTCGAAATTGTTCAGCTTTTCTCTATTACTTTATGAAGCACAGCACAATACAATTAGCTTATCGGTGACCGCTAACTGTTCGAAGCTAAACTTGTAGAAGCTTTCTAAGGTCCGTTTCAACTTCACCTAGTTTGACTTGGATCTCGTTAATATAGTGGCCTCGCCACGCGTTATAAAGACGATTCTTTTCACTGCTGTTCACTTCGACGTCTCACTATAATGAATGTATAAGAAAAGAACTTTCACAATAGACTTCGATGATCTGAGAATGAGATCTCAGAATGATCAGAGAACGAAAGAGGCTCCTCTCTTCTGCGCAAGCCCTTTTATTAACTTCTCGAGGGGCGTTTCCATCCCTTCCAAAGCGTGATACTGCGTCATCGCTAAAACTTCCAACTTCGTTAATACATGACGGATTTTCAAAATTCAAAAACTGAAAATAAATTTCACCAAAATTCCAAATCAATGCTTTTACTGCAAATGGATTTCCACAATTCTGCATTCCAAAAGTAATAAAAATACCATAGTTTCAGCAATCTCCGTCTTCCTTGAAACTATCGTTCATTGGTTCATGCCTCTCCTCCAATAGCATAGTTTCTTCCTCAGCAGAATTCCTCGTTTCCTGCGACTGCGTCGTAAATCTTGGAACATTCTCGACTAAATGCTGACGTCACTGAGAATCTCAGCTCAAGTAGCCTGCTGGCATAACATTTGCGTCATCCGTGCTTACGTCATGACTACCCACGTCATAACTATGACAGCCATAACTCTCCTTATAATTTCAAATATAGCCACCGTGGTCTCTATATAATTCAATTACAGGGGCAGTACCATCCCGGCATTTGCCTGGAGTAGAAGTGGGAAATTATGGAAAGCCACTTCCAAGATGGCTGAGGTAGGAATCGAACCCGCCTCGTCTCAGTTTTGCCTCATGAGGCTGAGTGTACCCCGTTTCAACCCTCACACCAGAATTACATTTTTTGGCAAAGCCGAAATCGAACCGGGGCCTCCGTGGTGACGGCCAAGAATGTTAGCCACTATGCAACGAGGCGACTGCACGCCATAAATAGTGTTACGTGCCACCCCCCTAGTGGCACTTTTGTTAACTGGATTACGGTGGGTAGGAAGCACAACACCAATTACTGCTTAAAGAAATAATTAACTTTATTGTGGCCAGAAGGATACACTACTCATCAGCAAATACAAACAATTAGAACCTTACTCCAATTTCCTCAAGTCCCTTCCTTGAGCGCTCTTGCCCCTTTCACTTGTCAACAAACCACAGAAGTTTAACTGTCATAATGAGTCCGGTGGCCTTGACAGAAGCTACCTGCACCTCAACAAATACATTTACTTAAGATAATCCGCTACCCGCTGTTTCGCTGTCCACAAGCTGGGGAAACAATGTCACTGGATTTCGTAACTCGCACGGCACTTCGTCACCACAGTTCTGTCGCACTCGCTCAAAAACACACACCCACAGAAAACTCGGTCCCCTCACTGTTGAAGCCGCTTATATAGCAGGCTGGTGACTCAATGAATTCTAGAATCGTCCAGGACACACGGCTTCTCGTCATTTCCTTCGCTGGCGGGGTCACGAACATTCTGGACCATCCCTTTGTCCTAGTAGCCCTGTTGCATAAGGCGCACGCAATACTCGAGGCAAGGCACAGCCCAGCCCTGGGGCAGTTGTGACTCATGCGGCGAGCGATGACAAACTCACAGCCGTAACAATAGGTAAGCGTAGGCAACGGGTAAAATAAACATCACGATATTGTGATAAGGCTTTAAAATGTTGGTGCTTTTGTTCACAAAATATTCGTTGTTAGCGAACGGTGTTAAATTGAGTGAAAGAATGTATGTCCATAATGTAATAGAAAATCATTTCAAGTTTAAATTTTATTGTCGATATACAACTTGCCTGCAAGTGACTTATTTCAAAACTTCAACGTTTATCCAGTAATAGGGGAGTTTCACTAATACACACTCTGTGGACTCAGTAAGTACTCTAGGTCTCATGGCCAACAGGACAAAGCATTACTTTTCGAAATTGCTCCACCAATTCCTCGTTTATAAATCGATATGTGTATCTCGGGCAACTAATCATGTCTTTAATTTGCAATCGTTGTAATACAGTAGTAATGCTTAAAGCGAGCGAAGCGTACTACCTCTCTCTCACACACGTACACACATACAAAATACAGAGGGACTATAAATCTGGACTAAAAACAACCGATTAGCGCCAAGCGGGGATATCAGACGTCTGCTTAGGGGGATTTACCGATAGATAGCAGCAGAGGCGCAACTCACAAACGTAACCTCAATAATTGGCAAGAAGCTTGAAGCGCCTTTTTCTGATAACATTGTACAAATAAAAAATAAAAAACATACGCTAGAAATAAAGCGAATATATTGTTAGAGATAATGCTATACTTAGGAATAAAAGTAATTTAAAGCTGTGGTAATCTCAGTGCCATTTAAAGTAGTCACACAAAACAATGTAATTATGAATTAATCTAGAAGATTCATTATCGGTATTTTATTTGTATTTGATTTTATAGCTCCCACAGCAACAATAATCCCCACCACGAAGATAATAAGGTCGTAATTTATGTGTCATGCCAGCGAGTGTGATGCTGTGTTTTCACTGTTGCTCGGAACACAATGGAACTCGGAACGTATGTACACAGCTGATAACACACATGATATTTATTCTAAATATGTTTGTGTTATAATATGACACGCCATATTCTCAACAACAATAACAACAGCAACAACAACAAAAATAGGAATGTGCCTCAAAGGCGCAGCCATTTATTTCCCAAGATGCAGTTTGCGTGCCGGTACATAAGTTCAAATTATTTTATTTTCCTTCCGTTTTACGTAAAATGTAACCCTAAAGCGTAGCAGCGTTCCTTTTCCACTTAAGATACTGTAGTACTCATTGTCTGTGGCTATAATTGTATACGAACACGTCCTTCTTGCCGAATGTATTTCATGTAATTGTAAAGACTGGTAAAGCATGTAAGTTACAGAAATGTAAATTACTATTCGAAAAGTAATCTTACAAAGACATTTTGAAGAGAAACATACCGGTAATTGATTGTCATTCATGACTTTACCTCTGAACATGATTATAAAATGATTTCAATATTTGTCTTATACAGTATACAGAAAAATCACAAGTTTTTACACCAAAATAACGCCAAAGCCGATGAATATATTTCGTTTTAAGATCTTTCAATACCATTAAATGTCTAGTAAAATAATTTCCTGCGTATTTAGGTGAGATTCTTACCAACCGAGACAAACGTTGTTTTCAACAATAGCATTATAGCAGAAATTTAATACAGTTACGAGTCAAAATAAGCAATTCTTATAAACATCAGACATTTGTTTTCTGAAATATGAATAACATTCCAAATAATGATTCTAATTTCTAAGCGTATCATGCATAAGACAACGTTCACCAGCGAAAGGTGACGTGTGTATATGGAAGATATGTGCTAGTTATCATCGCTGTAACTCAAACAGTTCCGTGCATTCCTAGAACCATACATCGTAAGTACAATACGATGAATGCGTAGGGTTTGAAAAGTTTGTCACACTATACGACATATGGTTAAAACAGCACGTAAACTGTTATGAAATATAGATCGATGTATGTGAACTATGATTTATTTATTCGTGTCAGAAGTACAAAAAAGCAAAGACATACACATGAAAACCTGATAGAAACTATGATAATACTGTAAGTATATTATAAATGAATATTTAGAAGTTCAGATTGTTTGTATGCCTCCTTCTGAAATGCAATTCGTTACCATTAACAACAACTGTGTCAATAGAGGAAGTGAAATTACGATTGTCACATATCACTTGCATTTACTATATGAAGGTGGTTGGAAGACGTAGAAGAAACCTTTTATGGGTTTGGGAGGTTAAATCAACTCCAATCGCATTGCATTGCAAGGAATAGTCTTGTAAATAGCCTATAATCGAATTAAACTGCATGTAATCTACGGAAATATTTTCATCTGCTTTCCCTCCTTATATATTCCTCGATGTACGTACTTCATTCTACGTCTAACTGTTTTACCACTGTTCATAATATGTATACAGTATATATATATATATATACATATGTGTATAATTTTACAATCGCTCTTGTTTTCAGGAATGGCGCGGTATCCCTGATGTGACTCTCAGTACCCATTCAAGGTAAGGTAATCCACAAATGATCTTCAATCATCTTATATTGCATGTGTATTGGCTAATTAATAAACATCATTTTTAAACTTCATCACTTAAATACTGTGCCCACTGGCCGAAGGTTTCGGAGAGCCACCGTTTTCAAATGACCCTTCCGAGACCCTCTTCCAGTTAACACACAAGTATGGGGGACGACACATTCATAGGCTGGTTATTTATTTAATCGTATGGTGAATTATATACAAAATTTACATTATACAACATTATCCACATTCTGCAACCAAGTTATGACATTTGGAGTGACATGAAAGAGTTCAGCAGGGCTCCCAGGGAACGAGAACAGAGGGCAGCGTCGGAGCAGATGATCCATTGTCTGCTCCTCTTGATCACAGTCGCACATTGCTGAATTGGTCCAGCCCCATCTGTGTTGAAAGAATTTACAGCAGCCATGGCCGGTTCTGAATCTGTTAAGACGGCACCACAGTTTCCTTGGGAGGTCAGAACCTTTCAGTTCCTTTGTAGGATCAAGAGAATGGGCACTTGTCCCCGCTGTTTTAGTTGACCACTCGTTTCTCCAACTTAGGTTTAAATTAAACCCATCCACATATAGTATTTCTGCAGTAACACATGTTGGCCTCCTAGACCGTAGTCGCTGTTGTGAGGGATGACAAAATTCATGGTATAGTGGTGAAGTAGGCGAAGCCCTGATCTTCTTAGCCTCTCTCAACAATGCTTGTTTCCTTCTTAGATGTGGTGGAGGAATGTGGCTCAGCACAGGCAGCCAATGGCAAGGCGTTGACTTAATAGTACCAGTGATGCATCGAATTGTATCATTTAATCTTGAGTCTATTTTATGCACATGTGCACTTTCCAACCACACGGGAGCACAGTATTCTGCTGTTGAATAGATAAGGCTAATGCCAGTTAGGCGTAAGCAGTCGACAGAAGCTCCCCGGGAAGTACCACTAAGTTTATGTAGGATGTTGTTTCTTGCAGCAATTTTATGGGAGAGCTTGGTGAGATGCTCTTTGTAGGTCAGGGTTCTTTCCAAAGTCACTCCAAGATAAGTAGGAAAGGGATTTTATCTAAGTTGTTGTCCGTCAAGCAAAATATTTGGTTTGTAATTAGAAAACCGAAGTGCAAGGTGGAAGAAAGATACTTCTGTTCTATTCAGGCTCGGAATCAATCTCCAGGACTGAAGGAAAGCTGACATTCTCTTAAGGTCTTCAGTAAGGGTGTTTTCTGCATCTTCAAAATTTCTTCTCTGCGTTACAAGCGCAATATCGTCAGCATAAATGAACTTTCTTGCCTTAGTATTTGGCAAGTCATGAATATACAGGTTGAAAAGGATTGGGGCCAAAAACAGATCCTTGTGGGAGTCCATTATTCAGCTTCCTCTTGTGACTTTTAGAGTCACCCATGAACACCTCAAACTGTCCTTCACTGAGAATGTTTGTTAACAAATTCACAATTTCAAGAGATGGAATAACTTTAAACAGTTTCAAAAGTAACCCTTGTCTTCAGACAGTATCATAGGCTGCCCTGAGATCAATGAAGACAGCTGTGGATTTTAGATGGTTTTGGAAACCTGCTTTAATATGTGTTGTAAGGGCAAAAACTTGATCTGTGCAAGTACGACCGTTTCGGAAGCCAGCTTGTTCAGGTGGTATGACATCTTCAATGTACGGTGCTATCCTGTTCAGAAGGACACGTTCCAGAAGTTTAAACATGGCGCTAAGCAGGGCAATGGAACGATAGCTTTCAGGATTGTGTTCAGATTTACCTGGTTTAAGAATAGCTACAACTTTGGATAGTTTAAACTGTTTGGGTAGGTAATTCTTTTCAAGGATATATGTGAAAAGAGAAGTAATCCAGTTTATACTGAGTAGACCCATGTGTATGATGAATTCATTATAGATGTTATCAGGACCAGCTGCCTTGTTGGTCTTCAACTGCTTGATAGCTGCTACAACTTCTTCAACAGAAAACGCCCTGGATAGTTGATTATTTCTCTGGGCGTTCTTTTTGAGGAGAGAGAGGTTACATTTCACCATTTTGGTGTGACACTTGTCTCGCTTTGCCCTTGTAAGATCTACCATTCTATTAGCAATGGTGTCAGGACTTAAAGTACCGTATGTCTTTCTGGAGTTTTTCTTACCAGTCAGTCCGTGAAGTATTCTCCAAGCTTTTCTGCTCGACTTTACAAAATTCATTTCTGTAACAGTTGCTTCCCACTTCTCTCTCCTGCTTTTATTGAGGGACAGTAGTAGCTGAGTGCCTAATGATTGATCTCCAGTACTTTGATATTCTTTATACAATTCCTCACTGTCCGTATTCCATCCAGGCACATATTCCTTCCTATAACCCCAAGGAATGTTTGCTTTTGCAGCCTTAATAACGAGTTCAACAAATTCGCCATAGTTGGTTGCTGTTGATTGTAAGTTCTTCTCAGTTAAGTTTTTATCAAATTCCTTAGAGAATGCGTCCCAATTAGCGCGTTGGAAATTCCATCTGGGTAAGGGCATCGAATTCACGCGAGGGATTTTCAGCCCTACCTCTACAATTACAGGACGGTGTTGGCTGTTTGGAAAGTTAGACAGAACATTTCGTGAGGTATATAAGGGTTGCGATAGTTGATCCATAGAAATAAATACTAGATCTGAGTTGTAGTCCCTATTCCAGCGTGCGGAATGGAAAGTACCTTTGTCCTTTACATCAAAGACTAGATGTAAATTGGATATTTCTGCCCATAAAAGTAATGTCTCTCCATTATCATCTACTGTATCATAACCCCATGATGTGTGGTGGCTGTTAAAGTCACCAGTATAGATACATGGATGGTCAAAAGTAGGCAGTACAGCTAGAGTCCAGTTTATGCATGGAGGCTTGTACACATTGACAATTTATAGGCCGTTAACCTCGATCACTAATAGGAAGGTCTTGTCTACGACTGTGGACTCAAGAACTTGGAATGCAGTCAAGCTGGACTTGGCAAAAGTGGCTATACCATACTGTGGGTGGTGGATGGCATTTCCTAGGGTATAACTTCGAAGGTGTCCTCTTCTATGGAAGTCCTGCTCATCTTTGGTATGCGTCTCTTGGATATTAACGATGTCAATATCAAGATCCTGTAGCTGTTTATGTAGATAAACACATTTGGCTGAACTTAGGCCTTCAATATTGAGCTGCATAATGCGTATTGCGTGTCCAATATCTCTAGTTTGGTGGGTTCTGAAAAGAACCATTTTTACATTGCATTCTTGGCATTATATGTATAGTTCACCTAATATTGTTGCTCGTTTAGCACCACCCAGGGGTCACGTGTAGGGTTAAGTTATAGGTTACACCTACGGACGTCAGCAACATCAACCCCCCCCCCCCCCCCATAGGCTCGTGTAGCACAAAGTCTGCACTCGGGGGTATCCGGAATTAGTGAGGTTCGATCTTTAACCAGCTCAGAGGAATGCATCGATAACAAAACTAAACAAGAAAAGAGAGGTCAGTCTTATGTTAAAATCACAAACAAATTTTATTCAGAATAGATCCCTAGCCTAGCATGAGAGTTGCAAACGGCTAGTCCGATACTATTCTGCCCTGAAAGAAATATAAAAGTAAGTCCTAATCAAGATATAAATTACTCTCATGGTCCTAATACAAAATTCGACAAAATGAACAAGCTAAGAGAATGGCACGTAAGATCGGCCCTAAGCAATTACATCGAAATGACTACGGGAGGATCAAACATCAAAAGAATCTACAGCAAAGCAAGACATTTACTTGTTTACAAATACTAGAAACATTTACATTTAGTAGCAAGGGGAAAATTTGTCCTATGCTATGATGGTGCCATCTCTAACATTTATCTTTAGATTTAAGTGTTTAGCTAGTCCTAAATAGCATTAATTAATAAACGAGACGCGTTTATTACAAAGAAAATCAAGCTATGTGCACAATGTTGCTGAATAAAAAAAGCTATGCTAATACAACAAAAATGCATACAATAATTCAGCACTTCTATGGTTGTGCAATTGGCACTGCCTGCGTACTCGATTTGTTACTGTTTGTAACAAATGGTCATGGTTTCAAAGTGTTAAGAAAGTAGAAAAATAGGAAAACCTGCAAATGCGATGGTAATTAAACAATTACATCGACTCATATTGCTGCCAATCTGAAGTGTGTGCTACAGTTATCACATCACCAATTGGTTGTCGACTATTTATGAGAAAATGTACTAAATGTGTCTAAAATAACTTAACAATAACTAAGTGTCAACATTTGGTCCAGAAAATATTTTATTTTTAATATTTATTATCTTTATTTAGGCTCAGGGGGAATTATGAGATTTGTTTAGTTTTACAAAACCTATCTTTGATTATTAAAGCTTCACACAATTATTTATTCCTCACAGTATAGTTGTTCAGTTTATGGACCTTTAAATAGCGTTCCGTGTACTTAGGTAACGTGTGTATCCAACTAATGCATAATAACTTAATAACTTAATAGACACCCTGTGTCCCCACCAATACTTCATCTTATTATTAGACACCCTGTGTATCACTCATACAATTACGGATTCATCAATCCTGGCGCCCTTCGGTTAGGTACGACTGCTCTAGTTCGTTACCACCGGTATAACCACAATAACATGTCGGAGGTATTGATCCACCATCACGACTCATATCCATAATACTCTAATAATGTTAATTACAAAAAGTGTGGATTCCTAAATTATACACATTTTAAATACTGGTCATAAAGATCATGTGTGTGTAAAACATATTCTAACAACGCTATGTATTAACATGAAGGCTTCTGATACAAACTAAAGTGTGAGATTGTGCGTTTATTAAATTGCCTCTTCCCTGAATGAGGTCGAACCTATGTTCTCTGGTTACAAAATACTGTTGCATTCATTGCTAGTCTGGCTTCTCGTAAAGAAATAAACCTGTTTTTAAGTATTGATCTGGCCAACAAATGTGACTAACGGAACTCTGCATTCCGCTTATAATAATGCTAACATTTCACAGCCTTCTAAATAAATAATAATGCACTGCCTAAAATCGGGTGTGCTGTGTAGTGGTTTGGCTTATACATGTAACCTTGGCCTTGTTTTAACACCTGCCAAAACTAGTTTCATTTTCATCAGCTTTTGAAACGATACGAAATGGACATTGAAAATACAGCCTTTCTGGCGTTTATAAATTTTTGATAAAATTGTAACTTTCCACACGTTGTCTTATAATAGCTACCTGCATTGTTCACCGAAAATGAAACCAAACTAAAATTAAATCTACTGTTTCCAACTCATTACAATAACGCTACTGATACAAGATCTGACTTACAGATGCAGAGACCGTCGGTTCGAGACCCGCCATGAGACGTTGTAAGCGGTCTCCTCTACGGTTTTAAATCATTTCCTCATTGTTTCCGGTCACCTTCCGCTGCCAATTCCCCACGCATGATTTAGCTATCCATCTGCATTGCGTGGTAGGGGTTATATTCCAAGATTTGATATTTCAGAAGGATTATAATGTTGCCGTTGGTGATAATATTACACATGTTTAAAGAAAACTTGCACTCATTGATGCTAAGGTGCGGTAATAAATTGCCCATTTTCACTCCGCCACTGGCGTTAAGTTATCGCTGGTGCGACGCTCACTCGTTACTTTCACGAATTATTTACACAAAATAAAAATCATATCCACTGCCCATCCGGCAAAACATAAAAATATTGGTAGAATTACACAGTTTATCAATTCACAGTTTATAATACACTTGGATGCGACCATGTGGTCTTAGAGTTTGCGTTGCACGCTTCCATAATTTTCACTTCGTGAATCAAAATATTTTTCAGATTAAATGTTATTAATTGTACACAATTATTTGATTATCAATTTATTCCCTGATGGCTGTCAATTTGACAAATATGCTCGGATTTATCCATAGCACATGGATTCCCGTCACGGAACGTATCCTTATTTGTGCTTCACATTCATATAGATGTTGCTTCAGCAAACGATGAGTAGGTACTGGCTTCACAAAATATGGTGTTCACTCTGGACATGAGTTAGCCGCGTAAATTGACGGTTTCGCTCATAAGCGTTGTATACCGTATTTTAAATAAGCAGAATTACGTTGATTAAATAATTGTGGATTTATGGAATGTCTAAAGTGCATAAAAATGTAATTATAAGCGATATTGCTTCGGCTTCTTCCCGCCGCTCGCAGGGTATGTTCAGTTACTTTTCAGCATGGATCTTGGTCTTTGTTAGCTGTGCAAACATGCGTCAACATGCGTCAATGGGCGCAATACACTGGTTTGATACAACAATTTACTCTTTTAAACATATTTATTTTTATAAATCAGAGGAGTAGTTGAATTTCAGTGTGAACTTTAAGAAAGAAGACGCCAGAAAACCACTGGTTTCTCTTATAACTAAATATTTGGTGTTCCTAACTTATAAATCAACACTGTGTTATATACTTGGATTCGAAAGTAAGACGTAGAAGTGAAATGGACGTGAAACCAAAAAGTTTAGTATTATTAATACATCGTTACGCCCGTCGAAGAAGCGCGGTTGAACCTATATAGCTGATCCTGCTTTATTGTCCTCCCAGAAACTCTTCATCTTCTCTCTATGGCTTTTTTCTGCACTGCTTCGTCCAGGTTCTTTTGGATGCGATGTTTGGGTGGTCTGAAAATTGACGATTGTCAACTAGGCCTAGTTCTGTGAAGACTTTTAACATTTTATGGTTATATTCTGAGAATAGGGTAATGAAGTTACAATACGTAATTCTAAATATTACTCTCTCAGGGAACGCTAAGAACAACTGGCTGCTTGAAGTAGAAAAAGATATTCAGGAAATAGACATCTCAATTCATATGGTATTGGACAGATCTAAATTCAGTTTCAGTATTTCTGCCGTAAACATTCAGGAGTAAAAATGATTTCATGTGGGCATCCATATGTGCTGTCGATATTGCCGGCTATTGTAGTGTTAGCATTTTTTAAATAAATAGAATTTAAATCAAAGTTTTATGCAAATTATACATTATTTTGATTAAACTACGCTACGAATTTTTGCTTGTGTAAAGGGAAGGAGGCATTGCACTGAATTGGCGTAGCTGCATCAATTTTTGTTCAATTTTTCTCAAACGATTAGGAACCGATAGAAGGACATACGCACAGACAGACTAACAGACACATTCATAGACTTCAAGTGATCACTTGAGCCTCATTCATTTTATGAAAGTAGGCTAAAATGAATTTTTAGTTTAGTTGCAGACCTCTTTCTAGTCCACTTGTTAAAAAGATCTCAACACTGTGCAGCATATGTTTTACACGGCTGTGTGGCGCATTCTGTATTGCTTTCTAATCGGGTGCCCAAGGTTGCTAGATCGAATCCCGGCACTGTTATCTGGCAATTGGGGGTTGAGACATAGATGCGAGGGACTCTGATCCTCGCCTTTGACAGCCAGAAAACGCAGATGTATAATGGCCAATTTTAGAACAATCATAATAAATGTCAGCAGCAGATGAGCTCACTGTTCCTCCCCTTAAAATTCCAATAACTAATTAACGTAATAAATGACAGTGCTCGTTTCCCAACTTTTAAGGGTGATACTGCTGTAACATATTCTCTCTGGAGGAGAATAATCCGAATAACAAATCAGCATATCGTTTGAAATGTTCGTTATAGTGGTATTATCTTGGTAAATTTTCAACCTGTTACGTTGGCTCTTTTTTGTTTACGGAAGTTATCCCTTCAGTGTTTCAAAGAAGAGCCCCTCCTGATCAATATTCAGCTGCGAGTTGCCTGTGATTGGAGCGGGAAGCAAACAACAACAACATTCAGCCAGTACAAGTCAAAGCCCTTTGTTTACAGCGGTAGTTGTAGTAAGCCTCTTCACAAAGATAGACAATGATGTGGGGCACCAAACAAAAGATTGAGCTTTTCACTTTGTTCTTAATCCTATTCCAAACATTTGTACCGCATTGATACACACGGTAAAGGGATTCTGTTGTCAAAGCAAAAGAAGAACATTACATGGCATAAAGTATAAAAGGTTTTCTGCCAAAATATTGCCTACACTGCTAGACTCTAAATGGCTAACTTGTTCGGAAAAGCAAATATATTTACCGTGTTAGGAAATGTATGATATTTGGCGCATTGATTAATAATAGATAATAATAAACCGTGGCGCTACAGCCTGTGAAGAGCCTAGACCTACCAAGCGACTGCTGCCCAGATTTGACCTGCAGATAATAGGGTTACGCGTGGACAGCACGTCGGGTTCCCTCGGCTGTTAATCTTGGTGTTCGTGTCCGGGGCGCTGCCTCCCTGTCAGGCAGCTACTCATTTGTCCTCACGAGTCTAAGTGAACCCCGTTCCAGCCCTCACGTCAGTTTCTAAAATCCCTGATGGAGCCGAGAAACAAACCAGGGGCCTCCGGGTGAGAAGCAGATGCGCTACCCCAACACTACGGTGCCGGCATTACTAATAGATAACTTTTAAATATATAATGCCTATCAGTACAAAATTAGAACATGTAGAGATCTGGAGCCATTCTTTCAGTGTTGCCTATACAAAACACAAATTTGCCCAATGATGCGCGGGGTACAAATATAAATATGCAAATACACTCCTTAATAAAATTGCATGTATTAGTTAATTATCACTATTAAAATATGTCAAATTTAGGATTTCGCATTTCGACCCTCAAGTGGCCATCATCAGATATGATCACTGTGCTGAAGTTTAAATGTTTGCACAAATATAGTTTTACGCTACTACTGTAGCTCGTCTTGGTAGGTGAGGGTGATTCTTTTGATGGAGCGGGGCTAGCGGCCAACTACCAGGCGCCCGTACACCTTCCACCAGCCAACCGAACTCGGTGCTCAGATTGCGCGCCGGTAGAAACCACAACAGGGTAGTCTATATTAATTAATGATAAATTCACCAGCAATTCATGATTAAAGACCTTACCTTTTCACAGAAGATGCTGAAAATGTTCTCCTTCAGTTGACAGACAGGCGTTGTATCGTGTAAATAAATTAGCGTTTACACGTTGTAATTTCCTACCTTATATCGCTTTCCAGCTCCACTAGAGTACTGGTAATTGATATGTACACTTTGTGTTTTAAATTGCCCCACAATTAAACATCAAACGGTCCTAGGTACGTACTTCGATTAATCACAGTAAACACGCAGGGGGGGGGGGGGGGGGGGGCAGGAGTAGCTACATAATGTATCGACGTAACTTCCAAAGTTACTGTCTGTCAGCTGAAGGAGAGCATGTTCACCATCTTCTGTGAAAAGGTAAGTTCAAACCTTTAACTGGGGACGTGAGGGCATCCAGATTCCCAAGAAAAAGAAAAAAAAATCTGTGCATCTTTAATTAAATCTTGAATCTCGTTATACAGTTGATTTGTTTTGTCTTAATGATTTTATGAATTACGTGAGTAGTGGGCAGGAGGGCTAACTAATCGGTTTTGATGAAACCTAAATACAGAAATGCACGGCTTGGACGCTGTAGCGCATCGAAATGTGGGAGGGCTGTGCGTTCCACAGGTCGGCAATAAAATCAGCATGGGGTTCGAACTGTGTACCTCTGACGTCATTGCTGAGCCTAAGTCGGCGGTGCTGAGCCGCACGCACATGACCAAATACGTGCGGTTGTCTTTGAAGGATGACAATTGCTCCGTGGACTCGAGCAATAAGGTCCTCTGCTGGCGAAATGGAGTGGCATACAACATACTCTTCATACTACCCCTCAGAAAGTAGTCGAGATGTGTCAAATAAGGCGACCGTGCTGGCAATGGAACCGGCCCACGCCCAGGTGTTAATACTAAACCTGTATTGGAGCGAATCACGAGCGAACGTGGATTTTCGTCCGCGCAAAGTGTCACAACCGTTCTCAGACTTCGACGCTCTCCATCGCCCACACCGTACATTTCCGGACAGGGGCTTCTACCTGAAAACTGATCAGTCTACCTTCCCGCACATCATACTAAGCCTAGTCGGTGATTTTTTGGGACACCCTGTGTATATACGTGTACAGTTTTAAACAAGGTTTGTATTTCCACCTTAATCAATAGTTTAATGAATAAACTACTAACAAAGTTGTTCTTGGAAACGGTACATGTTTCAGGGATTAATGAACATTTTTGTCCCCTTCATCAGCCAAATTCACCAACCACATATTGAACGAAATTATTATAAAGAGTAGCACTAAACTCTCAATGGTCACTTAAACTTATATGTTGCACCATATATATAGGTTGTTGAATTAATTGAGGTGCAGATCAAATTAATGTAGTTGTTGACGGTGTGACATATGCGAAGATAGTATGCTGAAAGTCTCTATATGTTCTGCAAAGGTTACTGAAGATGCATAAAGTAACCAGTTGTCGGTGCATTTATAGTCTTGTTTGAAGCAATAGGTAAATAGCTGGAGATAATAATTGTGGTGTTATAATACACCACCATTTTTTGTATAATAAATTAAGATGCCTGGCTTAAATTATCCAAATGCGAATTGAAAACGGCGGAATGCAATAGAAATACGACGCAGTAGGAATGGATTTCCTCTCGGCAATGAGGTCAGGTCAATGATTTGGCATTAGGTTAGATCAAAGTTTGGACTGGAAAATGATTTGTCTTCTGTTTTTAAAAACAGAAACAAATTGTTCATTAGTCCCTGAAATATATAGCGTTTCCAAGAACAACTTTGTTAATAATTTTTTCATTAAAGTATTGCTTCAGGTAGAAATATAAGCTATTTAAAAACTGTATAAGCACATCAATACGGAACCATTATGAGTGATTTAAATCATAGAATATATACGAGTCTACTATTTAGAAGAACCCAATACAAAATAAATTAATAAATAAATAAATAAATAAAATTATCAAATTATAATTCACTAGAAAATATTCTATTTGTAATCTAGTGATTACTTATCATTCACGATTTATTTCCAAACAGTAACGTTGTCTCATTGCCCAGCTCAAAGCGATTTTTACTTTTCAATATTTTGGAATATCTATTCAATCGTTGGCACATGTTTCAACCTCTCAACTGAGACCATCATCAATCAAATTGTTGAGATGACCGTTGAGTCATCGAGCCTCACAATCTTCAATAGCACAGTTTAGGATACACCAAATTCCATATTTTTGTGAGTGAAATACTTTTTCGCTAAACCAGCACTCGAATATCTTATGAATAAGGAACGTTTATACACGGTGGCGCACGAAATGTCATACACTGGAAATTGTTTATAGAATATTTAATATACAACATATTTAAGAAAGAATGGCATTACAACATTCACTGAAATGTGCATGATTAGTCAGTATGCAGGACATGTTCAATATGCCCACCTTCTCGGCATACAACAGCTTCGAGACGAACCTGCATGTTTGTGACCACTCTACGACGCATGTCCTCACTCAACCCTCGGAAGAAAGTCACAATGGCCGCTTGCAATTGCAGTACATTTTCTGGTTTCTGGCGGTAGATTGTCTCCTTCAAATATCCCCACAGGAAGAAGTTGCAGGGATTAATATCGGGGCTATGTGGTGGCCAGATTGAGCCGCTCTGAAAACATTCGGGAAATCGATGGGACACCACACGGGGCCCGAAATGTTCATGCATGAAGTACAGAACAACATTTGCTGTGTGCAGACGAGCTCCATCTTGCATGAACCATTGTGTCTCTATTGGTAGTCGTGATGCAAAGAGTTGTGGAAGGAAACTGATTTGCAACGTGTCATGTAACGCGCACTGTTGACTGTGTCATTGATAAAGATTGGCCCAATAATTCCATGAATGGAAATTGCAGCCCACACACACACACTTTCACACCATGACTTTCAACCTCGTGCATAATAGCAGGCCGTTCGTTCGCCCAAAATCGGACATTCTGTTTGTTCACAGCACCATTGAGTATGCCTCATCACTGAACCATGTGTTGTGCCGTACGGGATCACCTTCTGCAATAGACCACCCAGCAAACTGTACTCGCCGTTGCTTGTCAAGCGCCGTGAGTTTCTGACCTGTTGTCATTTTGTATGGGAATTGGTCAAGCTCAGACTGCAGTATTCTCTGAATTGACCGACGAGAGATGTCCAGATTAACACAGGCAGTTCTGGTGGATTTGGAGGGGCTCCGAGCCACAGCCGCTCTCACAGCAGCAATATAATCCGGTGAGCGGACTGGCATGAGACGGGTTCGTTTTCTCTCCAGTATATTGCCTTCTGTTTCAAATTGGCTGGCCAGTCTATACACCGTCTGCTGGCAGGGAGCCCACCGGGTACGGAAATGAACACAAAACCTTTCAAGAGTCCGAGTTACACACTCTTTGTTTCCGTATAAAATAACACTTTTCACCTCCTGTTCGCGCGTCAGCCTCCCTTTGTCCGCCATGCTGTATAACTGGAAGCCGGTACGCATGCGCGACATGTGCTGCTGTCTGTCGAATCACGCATGAAATTAGGTTTCTCTGCACGAAAGGACATGGTTGTGATCCCAGATTTACACATTTTATAAACCATTTTCGATGTATGACATTTGGTGCGCCACCCTGCATATATGAAAATTGTAAGGATATCAATTTGATTTTACGAATAACTAGCTGTACCCGGCATGCGTTGACGTTGTAACTTTGTTTGTTGAAGTGCTTTTGGATTCCTATTATTGTTTCCTTTTTCCGTTAACCACCTCTAAACTATTGTAAAATTGATTTACTATCTCAAAAAATCCTGGGAGCGTGCTCAACAACTCACCAAAGTTTCATCGCAATGAAATGAATGGCATATGGGACTTTGTTGAAACGATTCGAGCGCCGTCGCCCATTTGTTGAATATACTCGTATGCTACCTATTGTAAAATGGATTTACAAATTCGAAAACCTTCCCTGGCGTGTACACAACAGCTCATCCAAGTTTCATCACAATCGAATGAATGGCATATGAACGCATACGGGATTTTTTATAAACCCTTTGAAAAACGGATTTACTAATTCATTCACCTTCGTAGGACTGTACTCAACTCACCGAAGTTTTATCACTGATTCACGCGCTGTCGCTCATTAGTTGAATCTACTCGTGCGCTACCATATTGTAAAATGGATTTACAAAATCAGAAATCTTCGCGGGAGTGGAAACAACATTTCACCAAATTTCATTGCAATCGTATGAATGGTATATGAACGCATACGGAACTTGTTTTAAACGATACGCGCGCCGTTACTCATTTTATGAATCTACTCGCGCGCTACCTATTGTAAAATGATTTACTAAGTCAGAAACCTTTCCTGGAGGGTGCACAATAATTCATCAAAGTTTCATAGCAATCGGATGAATGGTATATGAACGCATACGGGACTTTGTATAAACGATTCGCGTGCCGTCGCTCATTTGTTGAATCTACTTATGCGATACCTACTGTAAAGTGGATTTACTAAGCCAGAAACCTTCCCTGAAGTGTACACAACAACTCACCTAAGTTTAGTCGCTATCGGACGAATGGTATATGAACGCATACGGGACTATGTTGAAACACTTTGCGCGTCGTCGCACATTTGTTTAATATACTTGTGCGATACCTATTGTAAAGTGGATTTAGTAAGCCAGAAACCTTCTCTGAAGTGTACAGAACATCTCACCCAAGTTTCATCGCTATCAGACGAATAGAATATGAACGCATACGGGACTTTGTTGGAACACTTCGCCCGTCGTCGCTCATTTGTTGAATCTACTCGTGCGCTACCTATTGTTAAGTGGATTTACTAAGCCAGAAACATTCCCTGAATTGTACTCAACATCTCCCCCAAGTTTCATCGCTATCAGACGAATAGTATATGAACGCATACGGGACTTTGTTGAAACGCTTCGCGCGTCGTCGCTCATTTGTTGAATCTACTCGTGCGCTACCTATTATAACATGGATTTACTAAGCCACAAATCTTGCCTGTAGTGTACACAACCTCTCACCCAAGTTTCATCGCTATCGGACGAATGGTATGTAAACGCATACAGGACTTTGTTGAAACGCTTCGCCCGTCGTCGCTCATTTGTTGAATCTACTCGTGCGCTACCTATTGTTAAGTGGATTTACTAAGCCAGAAACATTCCCTGAATTGTACTCAACATCTCCCCCAAGTTTCATCGCTATCAGACGAATAGTATATGAACGCATACGGGACTTTGTTGAAACGCTTCGCGCGTCGTCGCTCATTTGTTGAATCTACTCGTGCGCTACCTATTATAACATGGATTTACTAAGCCAGAAACCTTGCCTGTAGTTTACACAACCTCTCACCCAAATTTCATCGCTATTGGACGAATGGTATGTGAACGCATACAGGAATTTGTTGAAACGCTTCGCCCGTCGTCGCTCATTTGTTGAATCTACTCGTGTGCTACCAATTGTTAAGTGGATTTACTCAGCCAGAAACCTCACCTGATGTGTACAGAACATCTCACCCAAGTTTCATCGCAATGGGATGAATGGTATATGAACGCATGTGGGATTTTCTTTAAACAAACGCACGCTATTTTGTTGAAGCTCCTCGCGCCATCTATTATAAATTGGATTTACTGTCCCTATACAAATTACGTTGAGTAACTAACGGGATTTCATGTTAAGAGCCTCATTTTCTATACTGGTAGTGGAGAGCGCTACTCGCATCCAGTCGGCCGTGTCTCCTCAAGAGCTACTGTTGCCTGGAAACGACTTGCCTTAGCTGACATTTGCGTTACGTTTTATAGTGACTTGTATTCTTTTTGACGTTTTATGTCTCGTCACGGGATTAAAAAAAAGTATCCTATGTCCGTCTCCTGGTTCTAAGACCGCCACACCAATTTTCAGCCAAATCGGTTCAGCCGTTCTTGAGTTATAAATAGTGTAACTAACACGACTTTCTTTTATACATATAGATTGTTACACTAGTTTTTAAGTATTATATATTATCAATTTGGCTGATGAAGACCTCAATCTGGATCATTTTGTTGTTGGCCGAAGATTTAAGACTCTTCCTGTTAATACTTAATATGTTTTCTTCTTTAATGAAACATGTTTTTCGCCCTTCAGTGGGGCCTTCTTCAGCCTGTTCATTAGCTTACCACTACATTAGGTGTTTAGTGAACAGAATTACAATATAATTTAACATAAATTTTGAAATGGACGTCCTTACAATTTAAATTAGAAAATATATTTATATACTCAAATCCAAAAAGCATAAATTTAGAAGTATTGTTCAATATAAATGTTGTATCTCAATTTCCAAGTAATCTTAAATGAACTCAGTCGTGTAGTGGTCCTGATGCTTTGTGATTTTTCAGGTGACAATACCATCCCACAGAATCCAGGACTTTAAATTCATCCGCTACAGGGAAATACGTACAGCCAATGCACTGCTCCACCACTTGACCTAATTCTCTGTTAAGTTATTCAATTTTAGAGAAATGTAATTTAATTTTCAGTAATGAATTTCTAATTTCTTTTCAGAACGCACTGCATGCCATACAGAGTGCCATGGCATGTCCTTCCTCTCTTTCATCACAACCGTAATATTGCTCAGAACTCTTTGTCTGACGTCCTTTTGTGACACGTCATTCATATCTTCTTCCCCTTTTCACCTCGCAAAATTAACCTTTCCTTATAAGGTCTGCAATTTATTATATATCAAAGTGACTGTATTTACTATGCCTCCCTGTTCCCGGAATTCATCTGTGAGCTCGTTCAGCTGAAAATATATTTTTCCAAAGGATACTAGAAATCTTGCACCCCGATTGGAGCACTGTATTAATATCAAAATGAAGAAATATTTTTCAGACATCTCGGTGTTTCAAGTTTTTCTTCAATCAGAGACTTGTACGAGGCCCTTCCAGAAATTACGTTTTGTCTATTACTTTATTTTAAAGTAATCGCATTTACCTGGGAAAGATGAGCACACTCGCATGACGTAGCAATAATATACCGTATATTAAGGCTTTCACGGCCCGGATTATATAAATAATTCATGTTTCTTGGGCTAATTCCGTGTGTATTTAGATTAGAACCATACGTTTCGGAGAAACCTTGCCTCCTTTTTCACAACACCACTGACCGCGTTGCTAAGATTCACCGCAAGCACAAGATAAAAACAGTTTTCGGCACTATGACGAAAATTGGTTAACGTTTAGCATTAAACAAAGATAAATTGTCCCCAATACTACAACCTGTGGTGTATGAAGTTCCTTGTACTTGCGGAAAAGTCTACATTGGACAAACAAAGCGGTCCACTGCAACTCGCATCAAAGAGCATCAAAGGAACATCCGTCTAAACCAACCTGACAAATCAGCTATAGCTGAACATGCCCTGTCTTCCGGGCACGATGTATGTTTCAAGGATGCTCATACGCTTGCCCTTGTTAAGCACAACTGGTCTAGAATTATAAGGGAGGCAGTTGAAATTCGTAAAAATCCCAATAATTTTAACAGAGACCTGGATATTAGCTAAGTGACACTTGGCTACCAGTTATTAAGGATCTACGAAGATAGTTCCTCTCAGTATCTCTGTTCTTCACCTACAGAGCCTGGATTTGATCTCATTTGATCGTCACTGGAGAAATTTCCATCTGTTTTTTCGCCGTTGCCTGTATGACGTTAGGTATCGTTCAGATACACTTTCCTTTTGTTTATATATTTTCCTTATATCCATTTAACCCTCCCCCTCCCCCCCCCCCTCCCCCCCCCCCCTTCCTTTTGGACATCCTCATTCTTCGAGGAGTCTCTATATTTTGACCCCGCCCCATTTACCTTCTCCTTACTTACTACTCTGTCCGCCGTTCTACCATGGTCCATACAGTAATTTCTGGCAGCTGCTCTCTGGTGACGAACAGAGGAATTTATCTATATTTTTTGTAATTTTTGTAATCTCATTGATATACTTTCTTTGGCCACATTGTTTGATTCCATTGAAAAAAAGAGGCAAGGTTTCTCCGAAACGTATGGTTCTAATCTAAATACACACGGCATTAGCCCAAAAAACATGAATTATTTAAATAATATACCGGTTGGACAAGTCTCGACTGATGACAGTAGTGCAGCAGCAGTGGCTCGATATGGTGGCTCTTATTCTGTCTCCCACCGTCGTCTGCAAGGTTCAACCTGTGCTGAAGATTCTTAATGCACAAAACATATCGCTGATTGGAATGTTCAGTCTAGACCACATGCGGTTCGGCGCACAACAACTGTTCTGCAGGAGTTCGGCTGGGAGCTGTTCGATCATCCACCGTACAATTCTGATCCTCCTCCCAGCGATTCCCACCTTTTTTTGCGCTTCAAGAAATTCCTGTCCTCTGGTCATCATTTTCACACTGACGAAGAGCTGAAGACGAATGCCACACGCTGGTTCCACTTGCAGGCGGCAGACTTCTACAACACAGGTATACAAAAGTTGATCCCAGATGATGTCAGATTTCTCAATTCTGTTGGTGATTATCTTGAAAAATAGCTCTAACATTGCTGTACCTGGTGACAATTAGTTTTTTTAATATATGAAAATCCACAGCCTGCTTCCAGTCTCCGACCGGGTCAGGAATGGAATGAATGAAACCCCCATCTAGCGGCGAGGATCTGAACTGTGCCGGCTGCCGAGGCCTGACGCACTCCTCTGGAGCAATGATTAAATGAATGACAGATGAAATGAAATGATAGTGGAGAGTGTTGCTGGAATGAAATTTTGACATGGAAAACCGGAGTACCCGGAGAAAAACCTGTCTGCCTCCGTTTTGTCCAGCACAGATCTCACATGGAGTGACCGGGATTTGAACCACGGACCCAGCGGTGAGAGGCCGGCGTGCTGCCGCCTAAGCCACGGAGGCTTCCTTTTTAATATATCTTTATTTTAAAAATTTAAAACACAGGGGAACCTAATTTCTGGATAGGTCTCGTATTTGGCGGGGTGCGCCATACCAACTGATGAGCCCAAGGGGACACCATGGTAAATCGCAGGCACTAGAATGGGATATTTGAAAAGCATATATGCCTATGAATAAATATTAATGCTCTTAATCGAGGTGTGTAAATTCTAGTTTACTTTGAAAGAATATAATTATTTTCAACTAAACGAACTCCAACGTGAGGTCTGGGAACGGAGAGGCGTTATAAATGCAGTCACTTTGATGTAAAATGTAGACATCTTGGTCATCGGTCCCGTGTATTTAAGTGTGTGTTCAAATTGTCTGATAATCAGTGTATTTGTGGTCATTATAGAAGAATGTGTAACTGTAGAGGTTGGGAATGGAGTAGGTGAAATAAGGTACTATCCCGGAATTTGTTAAGAGAGAGTGAGGATAAAACCAGGCAAAACCAACACACATTACTGAGATTAATTATAATCGTTAGAATACTAGCATGATGACATGCAAATGTCATATGGACAGAAGTGATGTAGGATTGTTGAAGTGAATGCTGCGGAGCAGCACGGGTCTTCTAGTAACTTTTTAATCCCAAATCTGATTGGAAAGTTTTCCCTTACATTCAGTATGGTAACAGGGTTGCCAATTCTACCCACAAGTCACGAGATGTGTCAATGATGACAGACCAGTATAGAAATTAATATTGAATAAACTGGGATTTAGCGACATTTTAGAGCCACGTTAGTTGTAATTATTTATTTTTCATAGCATCCTAAATATGTACATGCATTGTGAGTGGACGCAGAGTTGAGCATAACAAGCTCTTAACACAGCATTGTCTCTGCCACAAATTTAACTTATATACAAAATTTACATTCACTTAAACATAAACCCACAGACACAATGTGAAAAGAAATTACAACCAGTAATCCCTTTGCTCTCAGGTGGCTTTTGAACTTTGATTTGTGGTTATGTCGGAAGAAGGATTTTATCTCACCAGGGAGAGTGTTCCAGGTTTGCGCTATGCGCTGATAGTAGTCTATGTAGTCTGGAATTCGGCAGTAAGGGCCCGGATAGGGTGCAAGGTCACTCCTAGTCCACGAGTTCCGAATCTGTATCCTAGTTGTAAGTGATGCAAGGGATTACTATTGAATAAAAATACATTGCAGCCAAAAGGCCAGTTATTACATTCATGATTAATATATTATACCCTGAATTACCAATAATGATCGCTGACAGCTGTCAAAGCTAGGACGTGGGGAAATGCTGTGTTGCCACTGAGGCAGATCATGACTCATAACATTCCAAGAGGTTTGCAGGAAGACAGAAATACTGGGGAAGTTAGCCCTCCTGCCTGGTGCTCTAATGACCGTGACGAGTGAATACACACTGAGTCAAACCATGTGCTTACTGCTGTGTCGGCATACATTGCAACATTGCTTGCTGTTGCTATGGAGACCGTTACCCCTCTCGTCTCCACTCCTCACCTCACCCTTCAAGCGGATGACAGCTTTCACCGAGCATCTTTTGTAAATCAGAGTATAATACCGTAAAGGATTGCAGTAGGTCGTGATATTATGATTTTATCATTAGGTCTCTTTGCTGTATTCAGTCACTGATTTAGTTCTTTCCTTGCACATCTCCATGTGATAACGCTCACATCTCTTACCACATAGCGTGCGGGCACACGCAGTCTTCTGTTGCTTCGTGGTAACGCACCGTCGCACAGAGTTTGTGGTGGAACCCATGTATAGCCATTCTTGTTAATACATGTTGTAGCTCCTGGTTCGGGTCAGTCCATTTTCTCTCCATATTGGCGTAGGTGTGTAGAATTCCGGCCATATTTCTTCACATTTCATTTTGTTCTCTTTCAGAATCTGTATGTAGCTCTGTTACGGTCGGGCTTGTGGCTGCGTGGAATATTTTCATTGCTGCATCTAATGATAGTTTGTGAAGTTCCTTTATTCTTTAGGTGGCTGTAATAGCTGCTGTCGTTTTTTCTTTTATATGGATTCTAAATTATCTACCTGTCGTCTGAAGTGACATTCCTAGATACTTCAAGTGTCTGCCTTTGAATTTTATTATTTCATTTTCTGCCACTCTTCCGCATTTTCTGAAGGTCACTTACATTGTTTTGCTCTCTTTTATTTGCATGGAGTTTTCTTCCTCCCATGACTCAAGGTTGTTGACGGTTGTTTGTAGATTCGTTAGGTTAGTTGATCCTAAAACCATGTCATCTGCGTACATGTACAATGGATTTTCTTCGTTGTTCTCTAATATTTTTGATATGTCTGATATTAGTATGTTGTATAAAATGGGACTGATCAGGTTCCCTTGCATGACTCCATTGGTATGTACTATGTATTTTGAGATTGATGTACCGTCATTTATTTTTAGTAAGTTGTAGGTCAATATGTTCCTCAACAGGACAGTGATGCTAAGCTCTTTCCTGATTCAAATGTGCCAGTTCTTTTAGCAGCTATTCTCTGTTCAAAATGTCAAAAGTATTTCTATAGTCGGTGAATAATCATTTGTTAAACAAGTCTGTCCATGTTTCTGTAAACCATTCCTCCGTAGCCTTGATTTGCTCGTTGTAGATCCCATCAGGGTCAGCTGCTTCTTTTTTATCTTTCGTCTTGATACTTGCGTTTTTAACTTCCTCTTTTGTGAATTTGATGTTGTTAGCTCTGGTTCTACAGTTTGAGCTTGGGATATCATGTGGCATTGTTCGCTGTACATTGAGGATTTCAGAGAAGTGGCTTCATAATATGTCCATTTGTACAGTTGTGTTATAGTTACGTCTCTTGGTGGACAGGGCAATGAATGGGTTTTTAATTGCTTCTTCCACTATGCACTCGGCTTCTGTTCCTTCATGTTGGTTTTTTCTATTAGCATTTTTTTTGTATGTTCTCCTTCCGGTTCGCTATTCTTCAAGAGCTTTTCTTTGATTACTGTGTCTAACTCTGTGCAGTGCTGAAGGGTTGTTCTGCGTTGTAGGCTATATAGCAATCTTCGTTGAACCATGGCTTAGCCATTCTATCCTAATGTAGTATGACTGCGTTTTTAATGGTTTCCTTGATTGCGGAAGTGGCCTTATCCACGTTATTTTCACTTATGATGCCTTTTGTTTTGGTCATTTCATTACTCCGTTTGTGAAGAGCCTCCGGACTGATTTTGCTAGTCAATTTGTGTTTCCGAGTCCTTATTTGAGATTGTGCTCCTGTTTGTTTCTGGTATTATTATGTCTATTCCTTTTGTGAAGATTAGGTCTATTGAACGTTTACCGTTGTGTGCGAAGTATGTCATTAAATCCCGTTTATTCAGCTTATAACCCTCCTCCTCCATCAGTTCGAGTATAGCTTTGCTCTTTTGTCCTGGTTTGTCCAGTCTGCAGTTTAAGTCTACTGCTATTTCGATGTTTTGCTCTTTCTGGACGCACGTAATGATTTTATCGAGTATTTTAGTCGTGTCTTCCAAAGTTGCTTGAGGTTGCATGTATAGGCCTGCGAATGTGATGTGTGCTGTTGTGATGATAACCATATTTTCTTCTTTATAAACGTTCTTTACATTGCCGATGCAGTTGTTGTATAGGCATGTCACTCCTCCAAAGGGTCTTCCTTCTTCTTTCTGTTGTGCTAGGGCGTGAGTGTTATAATTAGGGCTCGGATTTTTAGGTAAATAAATATTTTTATGTAAATACATATTTCAAGCATTTTTTCTATAAACGCATAAATTCTTGCTTTTCATTATTAGCACATAAAAATGCATAATAAATATATATATATATAAATCAGTATGCTGGATCTTTTAGATTGATATTTGTTCGGTGTTACTTCAACGGGGAACAACCTGTGAGCTATCTAATCTTCATGCAGACCGTATGTCAGATTGCAACTGTGTTATTCTTAACTTGTCGTTCCGTGCCACTCACTGTGGAGGCCAGGGATCTCCATGTTCATAGCCATATTGCACCCCTCCCCCAGCTACCTGGAACCTGTGTCACTCACACGCAGTTCATTTCTGGCACTGTAAAGTGTAAGGCAGTTCTACGATGTCTAAAGTAAATACAACTAAAAGTTATCGTCTGTTGCGGAATTTAAAGATAATTTTACTTCTGATGGGGGCGTTCTGTTCTGCCATCCATGTGGGAAAGCAATCAAGGCTGAACAGTGATCTCACCTTGAGGGCAAGAAACATATGCCTCAGTTTCGCGACTTCAGAATAAGTGTTTCGCGATACTCGTCGGTCATTTGTGATGGACAACTTGAATATGCATCTCGTTGTGTATTGTAATGCTTCAGCCATCAGTGAGACATAGCATATTGTTTATATTCACATTAATTAACTGAATTATAGTTACATATTTTTAGCTTTTTGTCACATATTTCAGGTATTTTTAATACATCAAAAATAAATATTTTCCCGATTTTTAGCTCCTAAAAATCCGAGTCCTAGTTATAATATCCGGGTATGTTCAATGGTTTTGTTAGAAACGTTTCTGTTCATATTATTATCTCATCATTAAATATTGATCGTTGCATTGAAAGCCCTGTGATTTTCGTCAGTCTTTCTATATTCCATAGTAGAACAGTTATCCTGGTCTCATGGGTTATACTATGTAGATTACTTTTGCAGGCCCTAGTAAAACATTTCCTTTGGAACAAATGATCTAAAAATTTAAATATTTCAGGGATATTGTTTTGTTGATAAATTAATATGTGTACTTGTATCTGTTGTTTATCAGCAAATGTGATTGTTATAGTGAACCAGAATACACCATGTGCGTAGCTGAACTAGTTCCTCCATCTACCTGCCATTGATCATGGACATATTCATTGTCTTTCTCACTTTATTGTCCACAATTATATTATCGGGGTGTTATCGAATCAGCGGGAGAGCGATAATGTGGACAAATGCGGAGGTGTATATATTAGCTTCAGTGCAAAATGCAAATTTGTTACGAAGCGAGACAATTAAGCTGCACAATCATTTCCAGCTGGCTACATTATTGTTTCATTTCTACCTACCGCCTCGTATTGGAAACAGAATGAACTCAATACTCATTGCATTTATATACAAAATCCATCTCCATGACGAAATGGCAATACAGTCTTTGAACTTAATGCATTTTTATCGTAGGACGCACTAGTTCACACGCAAGGCTTGGATATTATTTTTGTAACCCCAGTGTTCTCACAGCAGTGATGACATAGTTCCCATCCACCAACCAGTGTTCGGTGCACTGGAAGAGATTTTTTGTTAATTCATTTTAGGGGCTTGGGACATCTTTGTCAACAGCCCCGTGTAGTGAAGTGTGAGTTGAATTTGTTTGATAACCTGTATTTATGCGATGTAGTAGTGTGTTTATCGGTATATTAGGGACAGAGATGGCGTAGATGCAGACCAGCCCCGTGGTGTTGGGTTAGCGCCCCTGCCTTCCACCCGGAGGCCCAGGATTCGATTTCCAGCTCCATCCGGGGTTTTAGAGACTGGCGTGGGGGCTGGAAAGGGCTGCACTCAGCCTCGTGAGGACAAATGAGCAGCTGTCTGTCAGTGAGGCAGCTCCCTGGTCACAAAAACCAAGATTAACAGCTGAGGTGACCCGACGCACTGACAACGCGTCACCCCAATATCTGCAGACAAAATGGCTGGGCATCGGTCGCTTGTTAGGCCTAGGCCCTTCATGGGGTGTAGCCCCAGGGGTTATTATGATGGCGTAGGTGCCTCGGGACTTGAAATAAGGTACTACCCTGGCATTTGCCTGGAGGGAGTGTGATCTCCGGGCCAGCAGCTGCCCACGCGGTCGTGGGGCATGAACTAACGAGCACGCCTACGCAGTGAGACCACAGAAAGAGACTAGAGGGCACTGTGAGTGTTGAGCTGCGAGTGCATAAGACATGGTTATCAAACTGCGAGGATAAGAAATGGAAGACACGTTTTAGCGCCTTGCCTTGCTAAAGGTCAGCCTATACTCTTTACCCTTTTATTGTCTACTTATCAACGTCAGATACACTCAAATAATCTGACTAAGCAGTGACGTAGATATTGAAGTATTAGAAGCCACTGTCAGTGTCACATAAGTAATCTAATTCCAGATTTTTCTTTCAGAAGGTCAACACAATTGTGCTCAATAACTTGCGCTACTACCTGAGAGAAATATTACTTTAATTATTATGTATACTCTTATTAACACAGTTTTCGAGCAAATGAGGGGGATTTAATGGATGACATGTTTCGTTCGTCAGATGATCATCATCAGATCTTGTTCACTTCAGAATAAATTATGTTTTCGGCGGATATGTATGTAAAAGTTATGTACAACAATCAACATATACATTAAATGCTAAGTTGTATTAATACTCAGCAATTCATCTAGGTTTGCGCCATGCCTTGTGTGGGGTTTCGCCTAGGACACCAAGCTGGCCCATCAGCGGGCTCTTGGTGTCCACTCCCGGACCCCCACATGAATGGGCTGAGCCCGCTTATGAGCCAGCTTGGTGTCCTAGTTGAAACGCCACACAAGACACACCGCAAACCTAGAAAGATTACTGAGTTTTAATTCACTTGCCGTGAAAGCCAATACACCAACTTTTCGCAAGTCTTCATAGGGAGATCATGGCTGCTTGAGCTTTTAGCTCTCGCAGTGAAGAGGTGCCGGTGAGCTTCTGAAAATGGAGGTCGCGTGCAGTTCACTACTCCTGTGGGGGTCCGGTTGGGGACACCAAGAACCCGCTGATGAGCCAGCTTGGTGTCCTAGACGAAACTCCACACAAGACAAGGCACAAACCTAGAAGAATTGCTGAGTTTTAATTTACTGGCCGTGAAAGCCAATATACCATATTTTTGATGAGGTGAATGTTTCACAAAACTCAATATTTTAAAGCAGAGGGAGTTACAGTAGTTGCTGTGGTTTAATCCAAAATCTTCCAAATAGACACAATAATACAGGCAATTTCAAGCATTTTGGAAAAGTCAACGGAGTAATATCTGTTTGTTTAAAAAGTGCGTTAATAGAAATACACATGACGATAGTCCCTGCCAGAACTGTGTCGCATCGAGCCCACATACCAATAAAGCAGGGAAGGTGGTTTTTATACATACGAGAGCTGTTCTTGCAACATACTGTAATACCCATATATACAGAAATTTGTATCCCTATTTTCGTTTTTAAAGCACTTACGAGACGTCCAGTCGTGATGTATATTTTAGTTATTCACATAATAATAATAATAATAAATAATAATAAAGAGCCTTAGAAATCCCATAAGGGCTATGGACTCCTGCTTTGCAGGGAATTGCTCAGTTTTAAATCATCAGGTGAACAAATACTAAAACATTATAGTTTCAGTTTCACTGTAAGAAACTTAAATATTAATTTTATTTTGAAAATGTTGTGATACATGCTCTTTAAAGCCCTGAGGGTCTACGTAAGGTTTAGTCTTTACTATGGTGATATGGCTAAACTCTGAAACACTCAGTATTATCCATAGAACAATAGTGGACTGTTGAGGAAGCCATTGTATAAATGACAATTCCGGGAACAATTGCATTAAAGTTAAAACAAGTAGTTCCGTGAAGAACTATACAGCCTATTTTCATATATCCTGCTCATGTTAATTGCCTCTATCAACATTACAAAATTTCAGTTTAATTGCTGGAACAGATTCGTAGATATTGAGAACCGTCTAAATATTTCAGATGGTCGCCAGGTTGGATTTTTATTTTTGTATTATTACATTAAGATTATTGTGTACGTGTGGTATTCAAACTGCAATCGCATGATTAGAACACAAGAAGTAAAAACGAGATTTTAAAATTACGCACAGCAGCCATCTTGTGATTATGCAAACAATTGAAATAAATTAGATGCCAGTGGATCAACATTTGTATAAGCATTTAACGTGCAACGTTTCACGAGTCTCGGATAGTTAATTCGCGAGAAACGTCCATTTAAATATTTATACTTCGCGTCACCCCCATGTTGGATTTGTGCTCACCAGGTTACCGAAAGTCTTATAGGTGAACATATGTTCATAGTCTCTATGAACATAAAAAATTTCAGTTTGGTTGCTGTAAAAGATTCATAGATATTGAGAACCGTCTAAATATTTCGGAAGCTCGTCATTTAGGATTGTTATATGTATAGGCCATAGAGTTATGTACCATTCAAGGACAATTATTGCCTAGGTTCATTATTCAAACTTTATCTTCGATCGCATGATTACGACAAAAGAAATAAAAACTTAATTTTAAAATTTTGCACAGCCACCATCTTGAGGTTATGTAAACAATTGAATTAAATTTGATGGCAGTGCATTACAACCTGAAAAATCATTTACTGTACCACATTTCACTGCGCTCAGAGAGTTAAATCACGAGAAAAGTCTATTAAAATATTTCAAATTCGCTTGGTCGCCATGTTCGTTTTTTACTTTACAGGTTTATGAAATATACATAGGTAAACTTGTATCAGTACCCTTTATCACCGTACAAAATTGCAGGGTGATATCTGTAACAATTTCGGAGATATAGAATGTCAGTGAAATATTTCGCACAGCCGCCATTTTGAGGTTATGTAAACAATTGGACTAAATTAGACTCCAGTGCATTACAATGTGTATAAACAATTGCTGTACCAAGTTTCATTACGTTTGGATAGTTAAATCGCGAGAAAGGTCTATTTAAAAGTCTCAACTTCGCTTGGCCGCCATGTTGGTTTTGTAGTCACCAGGTTTTTGAAAGTCTCATGAGGGAACTTCTAGTAGTGCCCTTTATCACCGTACACAATTTCAGGGCGATATCGGTAATAGTTTCGGAGATATTGAATGCTAGTGTAATATTTCGCACAGCCGCCATGTTGGATTGGTGAGACGTAACAAAATTTGAAGGGCACGGTCGAGGTCGCCGGGAATAGCGCTATGAACTTACCGAGTTTCATTGAAATCGCTCCAGCCGTTTAGATTTTATTAGGGGGGGACACACACACACCTCACACACACACACACACACACGCACACACACACGGACAAAAGGTGATCTCATAAGCCTATTTTTTCAAAATTGAAAATAGGCTAAAAATATATGTACAGAGAAAGTTGAACTTACAGGTGGTTATAAATTAGTGTATTTTTTGGACCAGAGAACATGTGCCAATAGTTAAACCTACACGATAGCTCGACAAACTCTCTTCGTTTATGATCATATTGTAATGTCCAAATGTACTATAATGCAAAAGAGTTTAGCACTGTAAACACCGCTAAGGTTGCTTGCTATGCCTCTGTACTAAAAATATTCAATAAACTAGGGAAACAGTCGAACGCAGCGTATATGCTAACTTGTAAGTGCCTGGAGGAACCACTGGCTATGGACAACATCTGAGAGCCCCTTAATGTTACAATCAGTGTCTCCGTTGCCACCCATTAAAAGTTTAGTTATTTCAGGGAGTATGAGATTTAGAAAATGAAACCAACAATGTTATCAGTAGTGACATCCGTATAGATAATAAATTAAATAAACTACTAAGGTTTGTAAAAAATAAAGAGTGAAACCTAACTAATACTTTATTGCTATTATTACTATTCGGCCGGTCATTGCAGTCTTCATCAGCTGAAAATGATAGAAATGTTGTAAAAATAAAGATGAAAAAGCGAAGTGGTTTGTTTGGTGCTTAGTTTAGGGGCTGCGACAATGCGGTCATGTAGCCCCGTGTATTTTAGGTGTGTGTAGAATCTGTCTGATAACCAGTGTTAATTGTTATGGCTGTATTAGTGTGTGTTATCTGTAATTCAGGTAAGGACTGCAGACGATCAATTTCAAGTAGTTCCTACCTTTACTACCAAATGCTACCGTCAACGACTCCTAGCTGCAAACTTGATTACCAGATGCCATCGCAACCGGCACCTGTCGGTGAACGTTGGGACTTAATAGAGCGTTAATCAAATCTAAACTACAAATTTACCTTCACACATTTGTAGATAGTGGAAGTTTCTTTTACATGCCATAAATCTATGACAAGGACCCGCCGGGTTTACTTCCCACCGAAGGAAGGAATACTGAGGGATTTTGAACGGCTTTAAAAATCCGACAACTTCGGCCAGTTTTGAACCCGCGATCTTGAGCAAAGAAGCTCAGCTTGCTACCAACTACGCCACCGAGTAGAAAAAAAAAGCCTGCATATTACAATAATAAAGTTGAGACTAGCTATAAAATATGAACAAACATGAACTAGACTAGACGAATGAAAAAACATATCTGCAATTTGAGGAGTAGGGTTATTGGATTAGATTGTACTGAAGTATGGTCTGAAATAGGAAAAGTTATTTGGAACGGTCATTAAAATCATTGGCTGTTAGTAAAACGTATATTAACTTAATGAACGTTTATTAAGATTTTTTTTTTTTAGCGTATGGCTTTTAGTGCCGGGAGTGTCCGAGGACATGTTCGGCTCGCCAGTTTTGTAGCTGCTTCGAGACGGACACCCAATGGGTGAGCTACAAGTACCGTTGGGGAGGAATGTTGGATGGGAGGGTCAAGGAGTTGGAAGGTAGCGGCTGTGGCCTATAGTTAGGGACCAACCCCGGCATTTGCCTGGAAGGAAGATGGGAAACCACAGAAGACCATCTTCAAGGTTGCCGGCGGGGGGATTCGAACCTCCTCGCCTCCCGGATGTGAGCGACTGCCAACAGTCATGCCGCAACGACCTCGGCTAACTCACCCGGTGTTTATTAAGTTGATATAAGTTTACTACAGCCAATGAATTTAATGGTCATCTTTCCGGTACGTTTCATGAACCATATGTGATTCCCTCTTCTTACAGTGTAAATTCTGGCCAATAGTCTTTCTTTTCTTCCTTATAGTCCATCATGGGAAAGCCCAGATACAACATGTTCTAACCAATATTATCAAATTGCAACAAGTCACGAGATATACGAATTCTAACGTTTGAAGATTTTCCGTATTGTTATCTGAATGTACATCATTTTGAAAATACTCCAAGAAGTTCCCAGTTTTCATAATTGACTGCACGTCATTTTTTGATAATATTTAATTAACTTTTGACATCTTTAACAGAATTCATAATAATACTAGCGGACCCGTGCGAGAAGTCTCCCATGTGTATAAACCACCCGCCTGGCTTTACTGTTATGCGAGCTTCTATAAATACGTTCATTTGTTTAAATGAGATTTTTAAACAAATTGTCGATATGTATGAAATCGGAGAGCAATTCATCACAATAGGTTGTGTGCGCCCCATGTTTACAGACTATCCGCCCGGCCATAGTGCTATGCGGCTGTAAGCGACACAGTTCTGCCAGGGGCTATATCGTCTTGTATATTTGTTTAAAAGCACTTTATAAACAAATAAATATATTTCCGTTGACTTTTCAAGAAATGCAAGATTTTTCCCGTACTATTGAGACGATTTGCAAGATTTTAGTATAAACCACACCTTCTAACTCACTTTGGTTTAGGAACTTGAGTTTTGTGAAACATACACCTTAGCGTATTATATAGATTGTATCGATAATTTTTTTAATGTTTTGTGAGGATATCCATTCCCTTACAGTTTATTTTGAACCTATATATAGATTTATATTCTTAGTATTAATTAGAATAGTTATTTACCTTAGAAACAAGATGTTCGGGAAAGAACATATAGCCTACTTTCTCCGAAATGTATGGGTATAGTTATAACTCTCTGTCCTTATCATCTCCTAATTTCTTCCTATTTGAAGTGCAAATTGGCACACAGGATTTGAACAGTGGCGTTCAAACCATAGTTTATAATTTACCCCAGCATTTTGCAATTTCATCAGCAAACACTCCAAACACCGACTACTTACAATAATTGAAACTTCGTTGCTCTAATAAGGCCCATCTACAATGCGCAGTCGGCAGTCCGTAGTTGGTAGTCCTCGGTCGGCAGTCGCGATCGACTCCGTGTATACTATAGGCACCATACACAACATGAAGTTGCAGTTGGTAGCTGGCAGTTGGCAGTCGAGAATTTTGTCCTTGACTGCCAACTACCCGACTGCAGCAATGTAATAGCCAATCAGAGCAGATCAGAAACTGACGTCACGTTGTTGTTCTGTGTCGTGTACGAATGATATAGAACTAAGTGAAGTAACTTCGCAACCCGTTAATTTATAGGCTAATCTTAAATACACGGTATAACAAAATAATCCATCTCCAAATCATCCATATTGCAAGTTTTGAGATTATCAACAACGCCTCTGTGCACAAGGAATAAACGAATGTTACTGTCTTATTACTCCTAGCAGTCGTTAAGACTGGGTTCACTAACTGGCCGGTATAGAGCGCTGCTCGAATCTATAGTTTCTGCATAGTACAACTGAAGGCTGGAAGATGTCACTCCAGTGGAGAATGTCGTTTTTTTAATATATAATTTCCATTGCAAAAAGCACCATATAAAGCTTTATTTTATAACGTCTCAGTACTCAAGAAACAATAAATATAAAAACTAGTCGTGATATCTAGTTGTGAAATATCGAACAATATAATCCTAACAGAGCGAGTGCATTCTAGCGGCCAGAAGAAGAAACTTTTCAATAAAATCTGTTACCTTTTTGTCAGCTAGATGTCTCGATTAAATCTGCTGGCGAATTATGTTTTAATTAAGTATATGTTTTGCACCGTAATATGCACAATATAACGCTTAATTTTAAAACGTCTGAGTCATTACAAAGCAACAAATATGTAAAATGTCAAGCAAAAAACTAACTCTGATGGGGTTTGAACCATAGGCATATGAATGACAGACTAACGCTTTACCACTGAGCTAATTGTGTCAACGAATATCGTCCTATATAAAATGACTTACATAGAACTTGTTAGCAAATAATGATTTATACTAAACGATTTCATCACTGAAGTATATTATTTATATATAAAGCATTTCATACAAAGTTTATTTATTTTGTTTCAGTACGCTATATTGCCTGCAATACTCAAATTAGTGAAATATAAGTCAGGCACAAGATATCCGCTGCCATCTTGTCTTATTAATGAATCAGCTGAGCTTTTTAAAATCACGTCTGCACTATAGTATTACAAAATAAACTTTTAATTTCGTACGTGCCTCTTCCTTTAGAACAGTTAAAACGATTCTCGGCTCGATAATCGGAACTGGTGGGTCCCATGATATGGATTATAAAGTTTGCATAATTCGCACGGCCGCCATCCTGAAATGGTATGGCGGACGACCTTGTAGTTTGGTCACAAGACGCATCCTATACGAAGGTATGTTGTTACCAAATTTGGTAGAGATTGGATGATTTGGTTAGTCGTTATTTGATTTTACGTTTTGAACGTTTGAGTGGCCGCCATTCAGTTTTAGTAAAGATGGCGGCGATATAAAACATGACACTGAGGTGTCCTTTGCTAGTGCTACCTTTGTACCAAATTTCGTTCAATTCGCATTCACCGTGTTCGAATTGATAGGGGGGGACAGACATTCAGAGTACACACACTCACACACACACACACAGACTCAGACACACACATACACACACACAGACTCACACACACACATACACACACACAGACAGACACACTTTTTTCGCCCTGTGTTGATCTCATAAGTCTACTTTCATTTTTTGCAAAAATCGAAAGTAGGCTAAAAAGCTGAAGTAGACTCCATTGAAGGGTCAGAACATGAATTTTGATTCAATACATGTTTCATGAGTTGTGTTGAGAAGCGTAGTATTTGTAAGAGAAATCTATAAGTCAATACAGACAAATATCTTGCATTACCAATCATGGTAAATGTTATTACTTTTAACTAAGCTTAGTAGTTTATCTATTTATGACTAATTGTACTCCTAGTTTTCAGTTCACTAGAAAAAAAAACATACATATTGCATTATTTTCTTTAGTTAAAATTTTGTTGAATTATAGTTCATTTTATTTTTGATTGTGTATACTTTACCATTTTGTGAGTCTATGACGAGGGTATATACCTACTGTACGTAGGTAGATATTTCACATCTCGTATTATTTCGGAAATATTATAGGTCACAGAGTTAGGTATACTGTGTATATAAATAACTCTTAAAAATACTATGCCTATCAACACAAATTATGAAACATCTATTAAATTGTTGTACATGTTTCGGTCTACGGTGAGACCATATTCAGCAAAATTTAGATCAAGAATATATTTCAAGTTAAATAACATTAATTTAAATCTAAAATTGTTATTTGCATGTAAGAAAATTTTAATATAGGTGTATGTATAGGCCTGCGATTGTGATGTGTGCTTTTGTGATGATAACCATGTTTTCTTCTTTATAAACGTTCTTTACTTTGCCGATGCAGTTGTTGTATAGGCATGTCACTCCTCCAAAGGGTCTTCCTTTTTCTTTCTATTGTGCTAGGGCGTGTGTGTTATAATATCCGAGTATGTCCAATGGTTTTGTTAGAAATGATTCTGTTCAGATTATTATATCTTCGTTAAATATTGATCGTTGCGTTGAAAGACCTGTGACACTTGATTTAAAATAAGAATGACAATATCTCTGTGTTTCAAATTGCATAACAGTTATCCTGTATATACCGGGTGATTCAACAGTCCCTTTCAATATCGTTTGATGGAATCCAACTAACACGTGATGGCGGGAAGGTCGATAATTCTCTGCTTGCATCTCGTATGGTACTAATTCACTGCAAGCATATCCTGCAAACGATACTGAACACTATTATTTTTTTCTCGATGTGACTACAGACTAATACGAGGGAAATATGTTAGTATTCAGTATCGTTTGTGGAGGGGGCTGCAGAATCACCCGGTAGGCTATATTATACCTAACACTTGTTCCATTTCCTTGTTATGTCCTCCAATCATATTCCTTGTAGAAAAGTAAATGAGCAATGAAATTAACTAAGCCTGTAAAATAAGATTAGGAAGCGTAAAATAGTCCTAAGTACAGTATATTGCAGTAATGTGTTATTCCTGGGGTAGACCGCCAGTCGGCATGCTAAATTATTTCTTACCATAACATGGAGACAGATCCCGTGCTCATTACTCGTTCACGCACCGCAGACTCACCCAACTTGCTCTTGGAACAAACAAAAAAAAACCTATTCATTCCTGGGTATTTTCCGCCACGACGAGCTTCATGCAAGGAAGGTTAAATAAACGCGAGGGAAAAGTCGTTGTTAACGGCCAGGCAGACTTAGTCTATTAGACCATCTGAACACACACGTGCCAGTATGGGAAAAAGCGAAGCAGCCGGAGTAATTTCTTGCTTTCTACTCAACAACTCTCCTAGTAGTTGTTGGTGCTTCAATTAGGGTCGCACTGACTAGTGCAGTCATTTTTGCGTTGGCTTACAATACCGACTTTGAACCTGATTCGGTCCGGTGCCTTTTAGGGTATTCAAACGTTTACCCACAGAACATTTTAGTCCGCCTAGTTACGTAGTGGCTAGCATTCTTGGCTGTCATCGAGGAGGCCCAGGTTCGATTCCTGGCTCTCAATTGAACTTTACTCTGGTCTGATGGTTGGAACGGAGTATATTCAGCCTTGTAAGGCAATATTTAGAAGAGGTGGATTCGAATCATGCCTCAGCCACCCTGGAGGTGGTTCTCCAAGGTTTCTCACTTTTACTTCAGGCAAATGCAGGGATGATACCCAACTTAAGATCACAGCTGCTTGCTACCCAAATCCTACCTGAATTACAAAATACACACTAGTACAGAAATCGTAATGACACTGGTTAACAGACAAAATCTACACACACCCTTGTATACGGGACTACATGGAAAGCATGTTGCAATGCCCCTATAAAGAATCAACATCAACATCAACAGAACATTCTATCTCCTTGTCTTATTTCTCTTCTGGAACTCTTCTGTACACTGTGAATATAGTTTAAGTAATAAATTAAATAATTTAATTTAAATGGGATTTAACTTATGGGTAGAGTACTTGTTAAGATAAACATAGTGCTGATTTTTTTTTATCATTGGCTTAGCAACTAAAGTGACTACAATTCAATCGTGTATTTCAGAAAGGGGTCAAGTGACAAAAATGCCATTTTTAGAAATACAAAGAAAACTTAAAATTTCTTACAGATAATTTTTCTATGGATCTTAAAAACTCATGTACGTATTTGAAACGTGTTAACAACAAGTAGTTCCGTGAAGAACTATACAGCCTATTTTCATATATCCTACTTATGTTGACTGCCACTATCATCATACAAAATTTCAGTTTGATTGCTGTAATAGATTCGTAGATATTGAGAACCGACTAAATATTTCGGATGGTCGCCATGTTGGATTTTATATATGTAGGTCCCAGAGTTATGTACTGTCACATGTATATTAGGGTGGACCTGTAGCATTCAAACTTCAATCGCATGATTAGGACACAAGAAATATTAAGGAGATTTTAAAATTTCGCACAGCTGCCATCTTGTGGTTATGGAAACATTTGAAATAAATTAGATGCCAGTGGATTAACATTCATATAAGAATTTACTGTACCAAGTTTCACTGCACTCGGATGGTTAAATTACGGAAAACGTCTATGTGAATATTTATAATTCACGTCGCCGCCATGTTGGATTTGTAATCACCAGGTTACTTAATGTCCTATAGGTGAACTTACGTTCATAGCCCCTATGAACATAAAAAAACATCAGTTTGATTGCTATAATAGATTCGTAGATATTCAGACCGTCTAAATATTTCGGATGGTCGCCATGTTGGATTGTTAAATGATTAGGCCATAGAGTAATGTACCATTAAAGGAACATTATTGCGTAGGTTCATTTTTCAAACTTTCACTTCGATCGCATGATTACGTCACAAGAAATAAAAACTTAATTTCAAAATTCGCACAGCCGCCATCTTGAGGTTTTGTAAGCAATTGAACTTAATTAGATACCAGTGCATTACAATGTGTATAAACATTTCCTGTACGAGATTTCATTGCGTTTGGAACATTAAATCGCGAGAAAGGTCTATTTAAAATTTTCAAATTCGCTTGGCCGACATGTTCGTTTTGTAGTTAACCAGTTTTTGAAAGTCTTATAGATGAACTTCCAGAAGTTTCCTTTATCACCGTACAAAATTTCAGGGTGATGCCACTAATAGTTTCAGAGATATAGAATGCCGGTGAAATATTTCGCACATCCGCCATCTTGTGGTTTGGTAAACAATTGAACGAAGTTAGATGACCGTGTATTACAATGTGCATAAACATGTACTGTACCACTTTTTATTGCGTTTGGTTGGTTAAATCGCGAGAAACGTCTATTTAATAGTCGCAAATTCGCGTGGCCGCCACGTTGGTTTTGTAGTTACCAGTTTTATAAAAGTCACATCGATGAACTACCAGTAGTTCCCTTTATCACCGCAAAAAAATCCAGGGTGATATCGGAAATAGTTTCGGAGATATTGAATGCTGGTGAAATATTTCGCACAGCCGCCATGTTGGATTGGTGAGACGTAACAAAATTTGAAGGGCACGGTCGGGGTCGTCCGCAATAGTGCTATCAACGTACTGAGTTTCATTGAAATCGCTCCAGCCGTTTAGAATTTATTAGGGGGGGGGGGGCACACACACACCTCACACACACAAACAAACACGCACGGACAAAAGGTGATCTCATAAGCCTATTTTTAGCCTATTTTCAATTATGAAAAAATAGGCTTATGAGATCACCTTTTGTCCGTGTGTGTGCGCGCATGTGTGTGTGTGTGTGTGTGTGTGTGTGTGCCCCCCCCCCCCCCCTAATAAAATCTAAACGACTGGAGCGATTTCAATGAAACTCGGTAAGTTCATAGCACTATTCCCGGCGACCTCGACCGTGCACTTCAAATTTTGTTACGTCTCACCAATCCAACATGGCGGCTGTGCGAAATATTTCACTAGCATTCAATATCTCCGAAACTATTACCGATATCGCCCTGAAATTGTGTACGGTGATAAAGGGCACTACTAGAAGTTCACCTATGAGACTTTCAAAAACCTGGTGACTACAAAACCAACATGGCGGTCAAGCGAAGTTGAGACTTTTAAATAGACTTTACTCGCGATTTAACTATCCAAACCTAATGAAACATGGTACAGCAAATGTTTATACACATTGTAATGCACTGGAGTCTAATTTAGTTCAATTGTTTACATAACCTCAAAATGGCGGCTGTGGGAAATATTTCACTGGCATTCTATATCTCCGAAACTAATACAGATATCACCCTGAAATTGTATACGGTGATAAAGGGCACTACTAGAAGTTCACCTATGAGACTTTCAAAAATCTGGTGACTACAAAACCAACATGGCGGTCAAGCGAAGTTGAGACTTTTAAATAGACTTTTCTCGCGATTTAACTATCCAAACGTAATGAAACTTGGTACAGCAAATGTTTATACACATTGTAATGCACTGGAGTCTAATTTAGTTCAACTGTTTACATAACCTCAAAATGGCGGCTGTGGGAAATATTTCACTGGCATTCTATATCTCCGAAACTATTACAGATATCACCCTGCAATTTTGTACGGTGATGAAGGGTACTAATACAAGTTTACCTATGTATATTTCATAAACCTGTAAATTACAAAACGAACATGGCGACCAAGCGAATTTTGAAATATCTTAATAGACTTTTCTCGTGATTTACTCTCTGAGCGCAGTGAAATGTGGTACAGTAAATGTTTTAGCAGATTGTAATGCACTGCCATCTAATTTAATTCAATTGTTTACATATCCTCAAGATGGCGGCTGTGCAAAATTTTAAAATTAAGTTTTTATTTCTTGTGTCGTAATCATGCGATCGAAGTGAAAGTTTGAATACCGGAGCTAGCCAAGAATTGTTCTTGAATGGTACATAACTCTATGGCCTATACATATAACAATCCTAAATGGCGAGCTTCCGAAATATTTAGACGGTTCTCAATATCTATGAATCTTTTACAGCAACCAAACAGATTTTTTTTAATGTTCATAGAGACTATGGACATATGTTCACCTATAGGACTTTCAGTAACCTGGTGAGCATAAATCCCACATGGCGGCGACGCGAAGTATAAATCTTTAAATGGACGTTTCTCGCGAATTAACTATCCGAGTGCCGTGAAACGTTGCACGTTAAATGCTTATACAAATGTTGATCCACTGGCATCTAATTTATTTCAATTGTTTGCATAATCACAAGATGGCTGCTGTGCGTAATTATAAAGTCTCGTTTTTACTTCTTGTGTTCTAATCATGCGATTGAAGTTTGAATACCACACGTACACAATAATCTTAATGTAATTGTACAAAAATAAAAATCCCACCTGGCGACCATCTGAAATATTTAGGCGGTTCTCAAAATCTACGAATCAATCACGACAATCAAACTGAAATTTTGTATGTTGATGGAGGCAATTAACATGAGCGGGATATATGGCAATAGGCTGTATAGTTCTCCACGGAACTACTTGTTTCAAAATTGAAAATAGGCTAAAATTGATGTCGTTTTTTTAACTTTTTGTATCGTGCAAAAAAAAAAGGACTAAAAACCTTGTGCTTGTCATTTTTCTTCAATGAAGAAGAAGATCGCGGATAATTTGTCAGCAAAACTGAGAAATATTTTACGGTTTTGTAATGAAAACGAAGTGTATGCAAAACAGTTTATTTGTATGTGTATTAGATAACATTATTAACGCAAGAAAACAATTATTGAAACTAATGAAACCTGCTTAAAATTGAATGGTAATTTCTTTTAACCTGACCAGTCTCAAAGTTCAATGCCATGCATTATCTGGTTGGTAGTACACTGATTTATTAGTCTTCTAACTCCACGGTACATTCTTCATCCGTAGTAGACCATTGCAATATAGTGAAAACCCTGAAATCCAAACCCCGGAAATCCGAAGTCCCGGGTAATCCGAACGAGGTTTCTTCAACAATTTTAAGTTTGAAGAACACATGCAAAAACCAGAAACTTATTTATTTAGTAATAAAACATTTACATATTCTACAATATAACCTTAGTTTGCATAATTAGTTGAAAAATTAACAAAGAAGTAGAGTGGTAATGTGCCTACATACTTGCCTCATCCAAGATTGAAAAACGGAAAAATTGGTTATTGTAATTTCTGCACTTTGCAATAACAATGAAATAACAATAGAAACACACAAAATATATTTTAATATTTCACTTGAAATGAGTCATCTTCAATTGTCGAAGTGACGAAAACATTCCCTTGGAGGCAATTGCGCGCCAGCGCCGCATGAATATGGGATCGTTCGCCGTGGCGGCTGCGTGCTGTTCTACGAAGCGCAATGCGACGTCAAGAGCAGATGCAGCCTCAGTTTAAGTCACATTGTCTCTCGAAGTTTCTTCTTCCTCACTGTCACTAGCTACACTGCCGGCATGTTGACTCACTATTTAATGTTCGCTTCATTTCGTCATAGACACTCCTCTAGTCTTGACAACCTCGCTCGCCGCACGCCAGACCAGCCTGCATCGCCCGATGTACAGTCCTATATCGTAACGGGGGCTGGTTATTATGTTATGGATTTTTTTCGTCTAATGCGAACAAACTGAAATCCAAACAGGCTACAGTCCCAATCAGTTCGGATTTGAGAGGTTTCAGTGATATCGTTGTAGAACTCATCATACGCAACAAGGTAAGATTTGAGGTTAGTGAGGTATTTATATTCTTCATTTTGATGGGAACCTGAAACGAAGCTGTTTGTAGGTCCCAGGCCAAAACTAGAGATAGGGTACAAGGAGTACGGGTTGAAATATAAGTACAGAAAGGAGTCAAGGGGCATCTCTTGACCCCTTTCTGCACTAAATGCAATTATTAACATAATGTTTTACTGTATCAACAAGCCGGAACTTGACTCATTTCTGCACTAAAATATTCGTCTACCCCTACAGAACATGTTCCCTCTAATAACTCATTCCATCATATCTTGTCACTTGACCCCTTTCTGAATTAAGCGATTCAATCAAGGACTACACACACATCCGTGGCCACATTCTAACCGGGTGTCGAGTGTGAGTTCAGTTACAAGACCTCTGCCTTACCGCCAAATATGAACGTAGTTTATATCCCACCTCAGGACGAGCCTGGCAGTCTGTGGTTATTGAATCATTTAGTAGCTCTGTGACACCATTATCATATATCCCCTTGTACTTGAATGTGTGTAGAATTTGGTTGCTTGGTTCCTCAGTTTAGGGAGTGCGACAACGCGGTCATGTAGCCCCGTGTACTTTGGGTGCGGGTAGAATCTGTCTGATAACCGGTGGTAATTTTGATAGCTGTATTAATGTGTGTTATCTGTTTTTAATTCAAGTAAGGACAGCAGACATTCAATTTTCAAGTAGTTCCTACTTTTGCTACTAAACTCCACCGTCAACGACAACTAGTTCTGAACTTTGTTACTAGATGCCACCGCAGTCAGCTCCAGGCGACGAACGTTGGAACCTAAGAGCGTTATTCAAATCTAACCTATAATTTAGTTTTTTTATATGCCATACATCTATGAAATGGGACCGCCGGCTTTTCTTCCCCTCTGAAGGAAGGCATACTGACGCTCTTAAAAAATCCGACGACTTCGGCCGGGTTTGAACCCGCGACTTCGGGCGTAGAAGCTCAGCATGCTACCAACAACGCCACTGAAGCCGCCTGTGTAGAATTTATTCTACTGTGATAACTGTATTACAGCGCGTAGTATACGAAGTATGTGATTGAAACTAGAATTGGTGAAGAGGGTGGTCATCACCTTAATTTAAGAACCACTTCCCGGATTGTTGTGGTATGGATTCAACCTGCCTTTTCTCGGTTTCGTCTCTCGAGCCTGAGTACCCTGTCCCTCAGACAAGTATTAAATGTATTACCAGAGCCAAGGTCGCCTCCGTACCGTAGCGGTCAGCATGGTTAGCTGCCGCCCCGGAGGTCCTGGGTTCGATTCCCGGCTCTGCCACGAAATTTGAAAAGTGGTATGAGGACTGGAACGGGGTCTACTCTGCCTCGAGTGGTCCAAATGAGTAGAGGGGGTTCGATTCCCACCTCAGCAATCCTCGAAGTGGTTTTCCGTGGTTTCCCACTTCCCCGTAAAAATCAAGGTGGTACTCGCTGGACATTAAAAGCAAAGCTGGATTTTAGAATAGTGAAAGTCCCGGCTAAATGATCTGATCACAGTCCCGCCAGCGGGCTCTCCAAGATTATACACAGTATACTTGAAACATGTTAAGGATAAATCAAACTAGCTTTTATACGATAGATTACAAACTTACCGTCTTTTCTCGGGGCTTTGTTGGATAGAAAAATACATTCTATCTATGTTAGGCTCTTCCATAACACGTCTCAATTTATAGAAAAATAAAGAAACACCGAACAAAACGTATAAAAATTTAAATATAAATCACAAACTAAATAACACCTTAAAATAAATATCTATATACGCCATTGAAGCTCATAAAACTTCTCACATTCATGCTTACATAATCGGCTGAAAAATAAAAGTATTCTGCCGTCTACACATTTTAAAAACAAATCTAGACCTTCTACTGGTGCTCCTTTGAGATGAGCATTCCATTTAAAATATTGACATTCTCTGTCGCATGCTGTCTACTGATTATAAAATGGCAGATCCTCAGCCCTCCACAGACACAGCTGTGAAGACTGGACTCATTTGTTTACTGCTCGACCTTGCTATGAACGGGACTTGCTTGTCCGCCACCTGCTGAGGTCTTTGCTCTGAGCATATACAATGCGAGAAATGAAACACGCTAAAGCATCTCGGGTTTCAAACAATAACATTTTACTAAAACATCTCTATTTAAATTAATGCTCATTTAAACTCATCCATACTCAAAAACAATCTTCCTAACACTAGCTACTGTCGTTCATGACCAACAAAGCCTTCATACACTCAATATTAACAATAAAACTCACACACTCGTATCAAAAACATTCGCTCTTTCAAACCATAACCTAATTCAAAAACATTTAAAAATATTAATACTTGCAAAAATTCAAACCCCTCAATATAAACAAATACAAATCTTTATACACTATTTACAAGTGTCTAACGTTTCAAAGACTCACTCTTGAGCGATAAGACCGTGTTTATATAATTATTAATGATCCTTCCTTTTAGTTTTCATTTACTATAACGTCCTATTTACACATGCTAAACCACTTTCTGTCATATCAGGTTAATAGACATTATCTGTATACAAATGATCGATCATTTAAGATAAGTTCATTGTTGTTACAATTCCAGTTTAATATAATTTAATAATGGTTTAGATAACAAGGATATTATATCTTTTCTCATCGAAGTTCCGCCTATAACGACTATCGTGTCGCAGATCTGATCACATTTCGGAGTCTTCCCTGACTCCTTTATAATACAACAATGCTTCTATTATTCAAACCGCAGTACTTCATGACAATGAATAGGATATCACCCTCGTATTCCAAACAACTCTATACGACAAAAACCTCCGTATATCTCTACTAAAAAACTCACATTACTTCTACTCAATTGTTCTCAACAATTATTCCACAGTACTGGCATATATTCCTTCTAGCATTGATCTTATTGTTGTTACAATCCACTGCTGATTAATGAACAGCAATATCTGTTCTACAACTACATTGGTCGTTCTCAAACGATTATATTGATAGATCTTTAAAGGTTTACTAAACGATGTTACTGGAACATAAAACACCATGTCTCTAGACATTTAATAAAAATACACAAGTTTCTTCACACTGGTCATTCCTAAAATATGCACGGTTGTAATACTACATTGACAAATAACGTAGTGTTACATTTGTGCATTAATAACACCACGTGTTATTTCATCGCTCAATAAGGATCGATCACGACCAGATAAGATTTTATATAACTTTTCTAAGGTCGGACGAATTATCTTTCAATAGATATGTCTCAAATAATTTAGATTTAATGAAGAGCAAAGCATTCCTTCAATTCAATATTGGTTTGTCATTAACTGAATGTATCTTCATTCTATACAAAGAATGTTCATATTAGTTTAACTTCACGTCGTAATCATAACGAATGTAACTTGCTAGATCGACTTGTTTATAATATTAGATGATATTTCATATTATACTACGCGTAGATTTCTTCTCCTAACTATGAATTCTTCTTACCGAAAGAGTGCCCAAGTTCATTTTAAACAAAATGAAATTACTGAAAATATCAAAGACAAAATGTCTGAAGTCTTGAATAAAAATCGAAATCGTCGAATAATAACTTCTTTAAAGATTTTCCCAATGGAAAATAAATTTCTCAAACAGCTGACTTCAGTTCAGAAACTGAATCGTGGAAATATTTTTCCAAGTACAGATGATGAATGACTATCATCCTATCCAATCTTGAAGAATAAAACTTACTAAACATCGAAGTGAAAATACATGAAATAAATATGTAGAATTGTTGTCCACAAATGCCGTCAAACATACTCAAACTATAGAATAACGAAAAACATTTCTACCTCAGTCTCGTGGAAAATTGAAGTTCATTGTCAGGTATAAGAACATACCCAGCTGGATCATCATCCAGGTATGATTTGTTGAAATCAAACCCATTCCACTCCATCGGATAAGAACTGCGACCTCGAGAATGGAAAGATTTACTTCTCGGCATATTCGTCTCCTCCGGGCATCGAACATCGTTCCTTGAACATGGATTCCACCTCGAGCAATCATCGGGTCTAGTATCTTCTATCTTTTTTCTTCCCGTTGATGATTCTTCAATAGCCTACATCACTCGAAAGTCCTCCATCATTATCGAGCAATAATTTCTTAATAGCATCATCGTTACAAATAAATTCGTAAGTTGAACGTCGATTCACTCTCGTAGATGTTAATGTTCATTTGGTTGGTAAATGAAAGATTATATCTGCTCATAGTCGAGAATAAATGTACATGAAAATACATTAAATGTACTGGATGGAAGTGTACATAATGCATCATGTTTTCTCTGCATTATATCATTCTAGATGTTATAGCTATTCTCGTTGTTCCTTAACGTTGTTCTATGTTGCTATTCACAACCCTGTCTCGACAAATCCCAATCGCGTAATAGTTTAAATCCATCATCTCACACTTACTTAAAATGTCATAAACCAATTCCACTTTAAAATTGTATATAGCCATCATAGTATTCATATACAATACAGTCACAGTGTTCATACAATCTCACTCTACTTAAGTGTTGCTGCAGCGTGAACTTGCCTGTGTTAAAGTCTCACCGCACTAAAATGATTTTCTCTGTGCTGAGATAAGTAACTTTCTCTGACAAGACAAAGTGTCCTATAACTTTCAAATTCCTCGATGAATTTCCTTAAATCTCCTTGTGGTGAAGCCTTATCACTGGATAAGTATAAGGTATACTGTTTAGTTTCCAGAAAGTCAAACGTTTGTTCGTTATTTAACTAATTATCCTCCACTCAACTTCACTTAGATTTAGCGGGGCTCTCAAAACTATTGGCCGGTATCGCCGCTGTCTCTCGTGTCGCGTAGGACCGCACTCAGTATCGTATCTACGGGAATGAACTACCCCGGGTAACACGTCTTGTAGTTTCGAAGTCAGTTGAGAGAAGAACACTTCTAGAAGTCTTCCTCCTTCAACTTGTCTGAAATTCGGCGCCATTGTTGGTCACGCGTAATTATGGGCGCGCACTTGTAATAAAGCTTATTACAGTGAAATTCATCCCTTTATCGTCATTCAAACTAGTAGTAATATCTTCTTTTAATTTTCTTGATGTTTTTAATGAAGTAAAATTGTTACATACGGCTTAAATGGCATAGTTAATCACATTAACTAGGTAAAAATCCATATCTGCTTCCATAAACCCTCCTTTCATTGGCTGTAAACATATATCCAATGATGTATTTTATAACAATTAATTGGTAATATTTCGCGCAATTTCTTTGTTGCTAGGCACTTTTCATTGATCGAGAATATTCTGGGGCGTCTCCGATCACGTGATGGGTTTCTCCCACTGCCTGCGTTCGCTAACAAAGCTCTCTTGAGCCAACTTCCAAGATTTATATTGCAATCTTGGGCTCGAAAAATAACGTCATCCAAATCCAAATTTCGGGCGCAGTATCTACTGTAAGGCCTCGGCCGCCTCCTTCCCTCTTCCTAGCCTATCCATCCCAATCTTCCCCTCCCTTCCCATCCCTCATGAGGCCCCTGTTCGCTTTGCAGGTGAGGCCGCCTGGGCGAAGTGCTGATCACACCTCCCCAGTTGTATCCACCTCGCCCAGATGTTCCAAGCTCCAGGACACTGCCCGTAGAGGCGATAGTGGTGAGTTACCTCGCTGAGTCCATGGAATCCACCAACCTAGAGGGTAAATCGACTAAAAATTAAATAAAAAAACAGAGCCAAGGCAGCTTGGTGACAGCCAAGAATGCTAACCACTGTGCCACGAGGTTGTCATGAGTCCGAGGAACGGTATAATGCATCTGCCGCTGGTTCAGGTTAGGCCTTGAACATTGTGTTTGCGTTTCTTTAATTGCCTCTGTTTCAGTTAATATTATATTATTATCACAAATTACTATCAAAATTCTGACTCACGACAAACTGGTGTAAATTAATTACACAGAAATCTTCTAATTAAACCGTACGCTAAAAAAAAGTTGGAGCTGGTTGCATAGTCGGGAAGACCGAACGCGTAAGATATTGAAACATAGAATAAAATTACATAAATATAGAGTGTCAGCTATTGGGTCGTATATTGGACGAATAGTACTCACCATTTAATTGGATGGTGGAAAAAAGAACGCCATTTATAGGTACCAAAGATCCAAAGTGAATTTCTACTACTGTGTTTGCTGTTGTTGATTAAATTATGGGGCTAATATTGTGGTCATATACCCCAGTTTACTTACTGTCATCGTGGCAGTAGATGGCAGTTGAACACGCTGCGACGGGATGCGGGGGTCATGCAGTACACATGCGCGGTGCACCTATTCCAAACTTAAATATATCGGCTACCCGCGTGCCAATGGTTATTATTGCAGCAGACGACACGCAGCAAGTAAAAGAAGGAATGTGCTGAGTGAGTATAGCAAGCAGTGGAAAACTGAATGTTTTTGGAATGTGCGATACGCAGTGAGCGGGAAGACCTCTGCAGTTCAGACCCAACTGCCATCTCCTGGCGCGATATCAGTAGGTGTGTGTTGAATTTTTTCTGATAACCTGTGTTTCTGTAGTGATTGTAGTAGTGTGTGTAGCAGTAATTATTAGGATCGGGGATGGGGTGTATTTTATTGTAAGGAGTTTGGAGAAACCCAAGGGAAAACCATACTCAGGATAGCCACTTTCAGCGCCGGGATTCGAACGTCCAATCTCCAGAGTTGCTTCAGCTCCCCATTCGGGTCGTGTTGAACGATTTAACACCCATGGTTACGCCGCGGGATTAAAAGATGGAACTGGAGTCGTAAGTTGCATGTTGACGTTTATTACATCGGTTAAATAGCTATAGGTGAAACATCCTGTTTCCCTTCCTTTTACAGTATAGGCTAGAACTTAACCAAACCAAAAATGTTTAATATTCTATCCAATACCTTTTATATAATAGCTCACATTGTATCAGAGTGTGATTTACCATGCTCGTCTGATACAGGGCTCGTTTGTGCGCCTGAGGCTAGCAATGTCATATTGCTGTAGAACCGCCACGCTCGCCGCCAGCCAAATAAAAAATGGTGTAAAATTATTACAGTGCTTTATAGATACAAATCCTACTAAAAGTATGAAAGAATAATCAGTTTGCTAGGTCAATGGGAAGTTGGCCTGTTGTAAGCTTTATGAAAGTTTAAAGTAGTTTTCTTTTGTCGTGTGGCCTCCTGAGAGGGCGAGTGCAGGTCCTTCTAGTCTACTTCCGTGGGCGACTCACGTGCCGGATAGACAGATGAAATCAATGAATGAAACTAGGCAAGGATGTGGAAGGAAGCGGCCGTGGTCTGTCAGAAGGTACCATCCTAGCATTTGTCTGAAATTGAAAATGGGAAGCCACGGAAAACCTTTTTAAGGACGGCTGACGTTGGGGCTCGAACCCACGTCTACTGAGTCAGCAGGAAGCTTGGCTCCATGCCCTAACACTGCGCTTTAGCGAGCTTAGCTACCGCTCTCGGTATGTTGTATGGAGTGAGGTCTTGAGTTCTATTCATTCCCCTCATGGGATGAGCATTGTAGTGGACGTGAGTTGGTGTCTACAGGACGCGAGCTGAGTCCGGAATTGATTCCACTTACTTGTGTTGTGCTCCTCTTTATCGTATATCCTGCAGACTTCCCTTGTTCAACTCTCGTTCTCTTCCGACGCGACATTATTAGGGTATACAAGACTAGAATGACTTTCATATTTCTGGTGGAGTAGTTACGCGGATTACTATTGTACAGGGGTACAATTTATGCTGAAACTTGGGTTGCCAACACATAACCTTGAGCGGGCATCCACTTTCCCTCCACATACCCGCACTGCTGTTTGGATTAAAAAAGTGATCCGCGTGACTATTTATGTGCTTTTTTTTATTTATGAAGTATATTTTAGCCTACTTTCAAGTTTTGCCAAAAACAAAGTAGACATACGATCTACACAGGCCAAAAGTTGTCAGTCTGTCTGTGTGTGTGTGAGTGTGTATATCTGTCCCCCACTATCAATTCAAACATGACGAAACTTTATTGAATAAAATTTGGTACAGAGGTAGCACTAACAAAGGAAACCTCTATGTCATGTTTTAAATCGCCGCCATCTTGACGTATACGTAATGGTGGCCACCCAATTGTTCAAAGCTTAACAATCAAATTACGACTAACCTAATCATCTGATCTCTATTAAAGTTGGCAACAATATACCTTCATGTGGGAAGCGTCTTTTGCCAAAACTACAAGGTCATCATCCAAATAGTTTGAAGAAGGAGTCGTATATGTGTGCAAACCAATCCCCCCTATCAATTCAAACACGACGAAACCAAATTGAACCAACTTTGGTACACTGGTACTAGCAAAGTACAACTCAGAGTCATGCTGTACATCGCCGTCATCATAGCGATAATGAAATGGCGCCCACCCAAATGTTCTAAGCTCAAATCAAATTACGACTAACCTAATCGTCCGATCTCTAACAAATTTTGCAAATGTTGGAAGCGTCGTTTGCTTAAACTACAAGATCATCAGCCAAATAGTTTCAAGATGGCGGATGTATGAATCATGCAATTATTATAGCCTAAGCGTAATTAATGGTTCAACAAGGCCCTGCCTCACTGAATCCTCTTATCGTACAGAGTGTGGTTTAAACTTTTCTTCAAGGAGATGATCTGTAGGATATTAACATTTTAGAAATAGAATATTATTCCGCAGTAGTGGCTAATAGTTCAGGCTGACCGTGCCGTATCGTGCTGGGCCGTGCCACCCCGTTAGGTCAAAATGGACGCTATTGCTTGCTTAGTCCACATATCAGTAGATTGATATCCTTTTAGGAATGTAATGAACAAAATAATACAAAATTAATATCAAACGGTTTATAAGACGTCAGAAAATGCTAATAATATCGTTCATCCCTAATATGGAAATATGGTGTATAGTTATACTAAATGAATTCTAAGCGCATTGGGAGGATTGGCTATGTTTAGCAGCGGGGTAGCGCCTTTGACACTCAACCTCGAGGTTCGTGGATTGAATCCAAGCGGGCTCATTTTTTATCGAATTGTTTTCGTATTTATTGATTTATAACTACTCACACGTTATAATGTTAAGCATATAGACATAGTGCATATTTGCATTCGAAAATATTGAATATACTTATAGCGCCAAATATTTCAACACTCGACTATAACGATTAAAATTCGTTGTCCTTGATCCGCAGTACAGACTGTTGTTTTTGTTGATTCTTTAGGGACTTTGCAGCATAATGATCATGTAGCCCCGTGAACTTGAGTGTGTGTGGAAGTTGTCTGATAACCTGTATCACTGTGATGTCTGTACTAGTGTATGTACTTGTAAATGAGGTAGAATTTGTGTAGGAAGCTGTCCTTCATCCGTGGTAGTCTGTTGTTGTTGTTGATTCTTTAGGGGCTTTGCGGCATCGTGGCCATGTAGCCCTGTGTACTTAGGTGTCAGTAGAAGTTGTTTGATAAACTGTGTCACTGTGATGTATGTACTGATGTGTGCCCTTTCATACGAGGAAGGATTTGGGCAGGAAGCTGTTGTTGTTGTTGTTGTTGTTTCATTTGAGAGACTTGGACATCATGTTCAATTAGCCACGTGTAATGAATTTTGTCTGATAACCTGTGTTATTGTGATAGCTGTATTAGTGTGTGTATTTATAATGCAGCTGAAGATTCAATCAATCAACGTATAATATAGCACGTTATATTTCAACAATCTACTACAACCAACATTCAATCATACTTCTTGAAAAGACAAAGAGCTATAACTAGAGGTGTTAGTTTTTGTTAATTCGCGATAAAACGAAAAGTCATATTTAGAGGTTAGGATGTTTTATTTTCACGTATTTCCATGTTTCGTGCCGCCCAGGAGTGAAATTAAATCGCGAAATAACGCGAATTTTGTGAATAACACCACAAATACCGCAATCTGCGAAATAAAAACAAATTTTCATATTGTTCCCCACACCAATCCGAACATTTTTGTCCACAAGCCGATAATCGAATTTGGTTGGTGTTCAATTCGAGAGAATGATCGATTGTATAGTTTCGCGAGGGGTAATACTACGATATACGTCATATTACGATATACTGTCGATATTCTCGTTACTCGTTGGATTTTAGCGCTGTGGTAAACAGCTGTAATATCGCGGCGTGAATAGTTTGGCCGACTACCTCCAAAAGGTTATGTGATAGTTGTTCATAATGTAAACTACGTTTGCCTCCTGTTACATCGGTAGCGAGTGTAAATTATAGTAGAGAATTCTATATAATTTAATAAAAAGTGCGCAAATTGTGCGTTATCATCGAAGCTAGTGTGTTATTTGCGTGAATCAGTTGGCGACCACGTGTTCGTCGTATTAGTTCCGAACTTAGCAGTACAGGAAGATGAGACGCGACGTAATTTAAATATTATGACACGAATTCAGAAATAAATTTTGCGTGTGGTTACGAATTTATACTGGCGTGTGACTACAGTCAACCGTGTGATAACAATGTTTGTTACTGGGCATCGCTCAGTTGAGTTTAAAAATGCCGAAGGTGGCTGTTTCTGCCACAGACAGACTTAAAGAATATAAGAATGAAGGATTTATAATTTCTTGTGGCATTCTTATGTGCAAATATTGTGATTGTCGGTTAGATTATCGCAGGAAAGATGCATTAGACAAACATTGCAAATCGGAGAAGCATTCAAAACGCCGAGAAAATTCGTGTCTTGAAGTTAGTGTTTCTAGAGTGGCCACCTTGAAAGAAACATTATCAAATGCTAGTCGTGTGAAGGATATGAAAGAAGAGTTTATTTTGGACACTACTACTGCGTTTGTGAAAGCTAATATACCAGTAGAGAAACTAGACAATCCTGCTATCCGTACTTGGTTTAATAAGTACGTTCGCGGAAGTGGAGATTTACCATCAGCAAATCAGATTCGTCAGAAATACATCCCCATGATTCGCGAAAGAAGGAGGGAAGAAATTAGGGAAGATATAAAAAACAAAGACGTGTTTCTGCTATGTGACGAAACAACTGACAAGAATGGTAGGTGTGTTTTCAACATTCTTTTTCGTCCATCAGTACCATCAACTGAAATGAACACCCATCTGGCTGCCTCTGTCGTTCTAGATTCTGCCAATAGCGTAAATTGCTCCAATGCGATATTAGACACCTTGAATTCCTATGAAATTGAACGGGAGCGTGTAGTGGCAGTAGTTACGGACTCAGAACGCTACATGACAAAATGTGTAACTACTCTTCAAGGATTGATTGAAGAATTAAGTCATGTCCAGTGCTGGGCTCATAAAGTCAATCTTATCGGTTGCGTATTTGAAAACGAGCTGGACGAATTGAACATGTCTATAGTAAAGACAAAGAATGCCTTTTTAAATACGCGAAAAAGAAAAAGCAATTACGTTGCATTTCTAAGGGAGAAATATGAAAACACAGAAAAAGAGAATGAAATTCTAGCTTTCCCAATGCCTGTATGTACAAGATGGAATTCATCGTTTAAGGCTGCAATGTATATGGCCACGCATGTGGAAGATCTGGTAGAATTTTTCAAAACATTGGAAGATTCAAATTCTGGGGTCAAATTTTTCCAACAAGCATCGACTTCAACAATACAATTTATACAATTACAAGCATTGTATGTTTCTGTTGTTGGTGCCTCTCTTATGGACTTGCTTAATTTCTTGGAGGGATCTAAGTACCCAACAATTCACTTACTGGCTGGGAAGCTAGATGACCTTGAGGTAAAGCTCAAGCTATTAGGCGATGGTGGAATGTTCAATCATACGATCCTCCAGAACTTGGAACAGCTTCCTCAAAAGATGCAGATAAAGGTTAAGTCCAAGCTTACGTGTGTTGCCCAGTCAGCTCTAGTGAAAGTCAGGACTTTAAGGACCACGGATCCAGCCAGGAAGACTGTAGAAGCCATCGAGTCATTGTTTGATCCTCGGCATGCACCTAAGAACGTATCTCCCACAGAACTGCTCCAATTTAAGAAGAATGCCCCATTTCTTACGAAGATGGAGTCTCAACAGTTTTTAGAGGCTCACAGCATTTACCTGACTGCAATCAAGAACCAACTGCGTCATGAAGATAATGTGAATGTTCCAGAGATCCTCATGGGATTAAGGCCTGCTCACCGAGACTATGCAACAGCTGCATTAAAGTGTGTGTGGTATCCTTGTTCAAATGTGGATTCTGAAAGGTCATTTGCGAAATACAGTCTCATAGTAAGTGATAGGAGGCGAAAATTGACAGCTGCAAATGCTGAGACTTTAACCATGATCTACTTCCAGTGATTTCACCGCAGTATTTGGATAAAACTGAAAAAGGTATTCACTGAAATGTGTTTCGAGATGGTGAATGTAAAATAAAAATGTGACTTCCATATAAGTATTATCTCATTCTTCCATAGCCATGTTTAACGTTTTACCCTGCTGTTTTGTTTTTTAGTTTGTTTTATTAATTGTTTATATTTTTAAATGCACTTATTGTACAAACCTTATCGCTTTCCAAATTTTAACATGTCATCCCCCGAAAAAATAATAAAAACACAAAACACCACCTTTTGAATTTTAAATCAACAAATCTTCAAAAAAATAACAACACTTTCTAACACCTCTAGCTATAACTATACCCATACATTGAGGAGAAAGTAGGCTATACGTTATTTACTGAACATCTTGTTTGTTTTTGTGTTTTAGTGATTTCTATTTATAGTTTTCATTAAAACTAAGTGGCAATTAATACATTGATTAACGAGTAATGTCTGAGATAAATAGTGAACAAATACGCCGCTGGCTTTCAGAAACTGAGAGAGATAATGAAAGTGTTCTTGGAATATCTGATTGAGATGAAGAAGATGAATTCGTTGAAGAAAGGCCTGAAACTGGAAGTGGCGAACGCAGTTCTGAAGATAGTGACCAGGAAGACAGAAGACAAGAAACCGAGCAGGATAGGCTTCAACGAGAATTTCACCTTGGAAAAGACAGAACTTCAAGATGGTACATTGAAACCTAGAACTCACGAACAAGGTTACACTTAACAAATATATATATATTCAATAATATTGTGTTTGTTACTCTTATCTTAAATATTACTACGGTATATGAAAGAATATGATTTGAATCAGTTTTTAACTTTTTTTTTTTTCAAATTTTCAATTACATAGGAAAAATACCGTACGTAAATCCTAAGCTTAACTTAGTATTTTTGACGTAAGTTATTTATAATCTTAAATAGAATTATTGTTTTTCCCAAAATGTTGTCTCATATAAGCCCTTAACACTAATAAATAATGATTAATATAACAATAAAAAACTAGTATTAAAATCAATTTTAAAATGGATTACAATATTAATCCACGCGACCACAAAATGTTAATAAGTTTTGCATGACTACTCCTGTGTTAATAGGTCATTGTTTTTCCCTTCGTGGCACCATCAATTCATCCTGGTTAGCGTCACACCCTCGAGTGGTCACACGGTGAGCACGAGAGTTGAAGAATCTTGAAAACAGAAAGACAAACAATATGCTTAGGCATTCATCATTAATTAATCTAAATTTCGTAGAAATTCAGAATAGGGATACAACATATAATTTGTATAAATAGAGTGATAGACGAATAAAATCATGTCCATTATTCGATGTTTCTCAGTGTAGCGGAAGAATTTTGTTTTAACTCAATGAGTGTTTGGAAGACGTAGCAGGATTGACTTTAATTTCTTTAGCACAGGTAAGGTTATATTTCGTCTAAACCCCAGGACTAATGGGTGCCTCGTTCACAAAAATTCAAATTGAGTTAATTTTGATTTTGCCCACAAACTCCATTGACGCTCCGAATATTGTACTGTTCATAATAAAATGTATTGTTTTAATTTGGAAATAGATCATTTGTTAGGCACTATCATCAAGGATTCAATTTACCGACGAAAGTCATTTCTTTACACTTCATCTAACCGAAGAGGAAATACAACATGCCACATTAGATAAAATGAATGATACTGAATAAAAATCCATCATCCCGTGAGATTTCCCTCTCATACCAAACATAGAGAGAGAGAGAGAGAGAGAGGGAGAAAGTGAAAAATATATCACTGGCCCTTTGACGTAGTCATAATAGCAGGTACTAATTTATTGGAGAGTTTAAATTTCAGCCAGCAAGAGTGGATGGCGCGTGAATTGAAGATAGCAGAGAACGACAAAATAATTACATATCCCAGCGCAGTATATCTCGCCACGTTCCAAATAGCAGGCAGTTCCCTTCTGTTGCAGCATTTAATTTTCAGCAACATTTACCATTTTCAATAAAACTGTTCACTCGGCCAAGTCGAGAAAGACAATGGCTTGCGCTATAGATTCATTGAAAATCTGTGTTCAATGCTTCGCAGTACAATCCTACCAGCTGGAAAGGCTCAGAGTGGAATACATTGTAATGGTACAGGGAGGCACATAGACCCATACACTATCAAAAATTACAAACAAAATGTACTACACTTTTTTGAATTTTCTTTTAACATGTTATTTTCTTTCAGCATCCAAATAGAGGGAACATATTTACCAAATGACTCTCTAAATTATTATCTGTCTGTTTTCATTCGAGTTGTTGCTGTTGATTGATTTAGGGGCTTGGCGACATCGTGGTCATTTAGTCCCGTGTGCTTGGGTGTGTGTATATATATATATATAATTTGTTTTGTAGCCTGTGTTATTGTGGTGTATGTAGTAGTAGTAGTGTGTGTTTATTTGTAATGCATGTGAGTAGGTGGCCATCCCGCCATTTTCCTGGAGTAGAAGTGGTAAACCACGTAAAATCACTTCCAGGATGACTAAGATGTGAATCGAACCCGCCACTTCTCAGTTTTTCTCACGAGGCTGAGTGGACCCCGTTCCAGCCATCAGACCAGAATCAAATTTTTGGCCGAACCGAGAATCGAACTCGAGCCTCCACGGCGAAAGGCAAAAATGCTAGCCACTACGCAACGAGATGGACTAGTTTTTAATAGATAAAGGATATTTCACTCAGACACCATCTCTGGCTCATCATTCAAATACACTGGTCAAAAAAGGTTTTGCATATTGCAAGCTTATGTATTTGTGGACCAAATATAATACACGTGCTTTACCCGATAACAGTTTTTAGCCTCCTATCGATTTTTGCTAAAAATTAAAGTCGACTTAGGAGATCAACACTGGACGAAACATTGTGTGTCTGTCTGTGTGTGTGTGTGTGTGTGTGTGTGTGTGCGTGTGAGTGTGTGTACTCTGAATGTCTGCCCCCCCCCCTGTCAATTCGAACACGGTGAAACCGAATTGAACGAATTTTGGTACAGAGGTAGCACTAGCAAAGGGCACCTCAGTGTCATGTTTTATATCGCCGCCATCTTGACGGAAACGTAATGGCGGTCACCCAAATGTTTATTTATATATTTATTTATTTATTTATTTATTTATACCTTCAACAGAGCTTAGGCTCCAATTACAGAAGGCGTGCATTGCACTGTATTGAATTGTTACAGATTTAGCAAACGAAAAAAGTATATACTAGGTCTTTATTACAAACAAAAATGGAAAGAAGTTTTAGAAATATATTTGACAATGATACATAAGTCACACTATAGCTCAGATATAACAAAAGTACTATGCATATTTACAGATACAGACAAAATTACAGATTACATTCCATACCGGTAGTTGCTAACATTTACAATTTATTCATTAACAATGTAAGAATTGTAGCTCTTAAAACCTTAATATATACTGGTAATGCAGAACTGAATTCTAAACTATTGTTGATTTTGGCAAGGGTATTGTACATCAGACACATTCTTACTAATGGTGAAATTTTATAATATAATGTTTTTGGTATTTTGCAAACTAAGAGATCTCGATTTCGCAAATTTCCTGCTCAGGCATTGAAATGAATCTGCTGCAAGAAGCCACTGTTGTCCAACATTCCATTAACTGTTTTATACAAAAGCACCTGCTGTAAGTTTTCGTGCCTTGCTGCCAAGCTATTGTAGTTGAATTCATCCAGTAGTTGAGTATATGATTTATTTGCTTTAAATGCAGATATATTGTTGTCTTTGTAATATAAGTACCTTAGAAAACATTTTTGAACTTTTTCGAGGCTTCCTTCCAGTGATTTATAATACGTATGCCAAATAACTGAAGCATATTCTAACTTGCTATGGACCAAGATTTTGAATCGATGATCAGGGGAGATGTCTATGTAAATGCAATGCTTCAAACAAACTGAAATAAATCAGGAAGTTTTTACTCTAGTGGTATGAAATTTGATGGGTGGAAACTTTACCCTTTTCCAATTATGTTACCACATTTTAAAAAATTTCGGAACAATTTTGGATGTATTCTGGCTCCAAAAATTTGTGAAATTCAAAAAAATATAAATCTCACTTTTTTGAGAAAACAGGAGAAGATATTACAATGAGATTTTGTATGCTGTTTTGACTCATATATAAGATAAATTCTATGTAAGGAATTCTCTCTAGGTTTTTTTGGCACAGCAGTTATGATTTTTCAAAAATTTACAGTATTATATGTTCTTTCGGATGTGAAGTTAACAACAGTGAAAATTGAAAAGTATTAATAATACTGGAAATTGCTTACATGGAAATGAAGATCTATTATAGTTCAGTACGTGTGCTAAATTTCAGCTGAATATTGTTCATGGTTTTGGAGAAAAGTGCACACATAGTTAAAAATTGGTTAAGTTCTGGGAAATTAAGAATAAAGTTTTGTGCTACTATGAATAACTCATAAACTCTTTCACTTGGAATTTAGAAGGCTCCATATGAATAATGAAGATCATTATCATCACTTTCAGCAGCTCTCTTGCCTCTTCTCATTTTCTGGTCAAACTGGGACATGTTATCAACAGCTTTATCTGCAGCGTCAACCCTCTTAGCATCAATACCCTTTAGTGTTTGAACCATATGGACTCCAGGAGTGAAGCCCAGCTTCTTTATAACATTCACTCTACCTACATTTCCATAATTAAATACAATAGCAGCATCAAATGCTGCAATCTTAACCACTTTTACTGAAGCAAAACTGATTTTTGGACACCGTTTCCATGTTAAACTATTGAAACTCTCATTAGGAGTTTGTGTTTTGCCATGTGTGCACTTCTTCAACAACTCTGGATCTGCTAGGACTCTAAATGTTGGTTTGATGGCATTCAGAACTGCTTCAGGATGACTATGCTTATGACTGTATTTTTAGAAATATTATTTACATCCTCACTAGGAAGTTCACTAAATAATCTTCCCGACAGCTTTTGCCTAGAAGCACTTGGTGTAAGTATTGTTCATATCCCTGGTTACCATAACCTCAACAGGGACACATTCGCGTCTTCTGGATGGTATATTATTTAATATTGACCCCTTTATCTTCCGAAACACTCTTGGTGATCTACCCATAGTTATAAATGTTAACAAAACTAACTATAAGAAGTACATTCACTATAAAATCTCAGTAAAATATAACGATTTCCAGACTCAGCAATTGAGACATTGTAAACACAAGTCAGTGCCTTCTATACGTGTAGTGTTATTATCTGACTGTACAATAAGGAAGGGAAACACCATTTTAAAACTTTGCATGCAAAATGAGAAGAAAATCAGGTGGAATACGATACAAGGAGACCTAGTGTATGTCATTGCCGTAAAAGCGGGGCGTGGCACTCTCTACTGCTGACCCTTATTTAATTGTTTTGAGGCACTTCCCTACAAGATATCCCTACGAAATTTTGGAATTTTATTCTTCAAGCAATGATGATTGAAATAAAAAATAAAATAAAATGGCCATTTTTATAATTTTTCATTGACATCTTCCCTTAGAAAACTTTTTTGAACTTTTCCGAGGCTCCCTTCCAGTGATTTATAATACGTATGCCAAATAACTGAAGCATATTCTAACTTGCTATGGACCAAGATTTTGAATCGATGATCAATGGCTTTAATGCGCGTAAACTCTTTAGTTGTCCTAATAACAAATCCCAGAGTTTTGAATGCCGAATTGACACAGAAATAGATGTGCTGCTTAAAACACATGTTATGTGTTAAAATAACTCCCAGGTCCTTGATAGACGTAACTGGTTTTAAGTTTGTTCCATTAATTGTGTATGTATAATCGGATGTACATTTTGCTGATGAAAATTTAAGGTAAAACAGTTGTTTATATTCAGTGCTAGCCGATTTTTAATGCTCCAGATAAAAACACGGTCAATGTCTTCTTGTAACTTTACTGCGTCTTCTAAATTTGTTATAACTTTGTAAATTTTAAAATCGTCTGCATATAATTGACATTCTGAATGTTTTATTCTTTGTGGTAGATCATTGATGGATATTATGAAAATAATGGGCCTAAATTTGATCCTTGTGGAACTCCAGAGTTAGCTATGAACTCATAGGATTCAAAGCTTAAATCAAATTACGACTAACCTAATCATCTGATCTCTACCAAATTTTTCAACAACATACCATTATTTGAGAAGCGTTCTTTGACCAAGCTACAAGATCATCAGTCGAATAGTTTGCATAAGGCGATCATGTATGTGTACAAATCGATTCCCCATATCAATTCAAACACGGTAAAACCGAATTGAACTAAATTTGGTTCAGTGGTAGCACTAGCAAAGGGCAACTCAGGGTCATGTTTTATATCGCCGCCATCTTGACGGAAACAGAATGCCGGCCACCCAAATGTTAAAAGCTTAAATCAAATAATGACCAACCTAATTATTTCATCTCTACCACATTTTGCAACAACATACCTTTTTTGTGGGATGCATCTTTTGACTGAACTACAAGGTCCTCAGCCAAATAGTTTGCAGATAGCGGCCATGTATGGGTGCAAATCGATTCACCATATCAATTCAAACACGGTGAAACCGAATTGAATGAAATTTTGTACAGAGGTAGCCCTAGCAAAGGGCACCTTATATTCATGTTTAATATCAGTATAACACGTTGTATTTCAACAAGCTACTTCAACCATCATTCAATTATACTCCTAGAAAAGGACAAAGAGTTATAACAATACCCATGCATTTAGGAGAAAGTAGGCTATATGTTCTTTACTGAACATCTTGTGTATTCATGTAGCGTATGGCAACACATGAAACACAATAATAATAATAATAATAATTATAATAACAAGTACATTCAAGCACAGATATCAACCTTATTACGACGTTATGCCCAGTCTATTTCTCCAGTCCAGGCTCGATGGTGTAGCACTGAAAAAGTCGTTAGGGTCACCTAGTTACGCTCTTAGTTTGCAATCTTCAACAATGTGCATGATGCTCTGGTTCGATGTACCGCAATCACAGCAGGGGTTTGGCCACTACCCTTACTTGTGTAGGTTTTATGCATAAACTCCATGTCCGATAACAGTTTACGGTACAAACAAACCAACGTGTTATCTTAGAGTTAACACATGAGCCAATGTACAAAAACGAAATGTCGTCATACAGCAATGAAAATACATCATATGCAAAACTTTTTTTGACCAGGGTATATTGTGCCCAAGCAGCGAACCTATTTAAGTAGCTCCAGAAAACCTAAAAACTATCGAAATATCATTTCATGGGTCATAATAAGCCGAGAACCATTCGCTTTGTAAGTATATTTATAGTCTTCATACTTCATTCCTGAGGCTACATTCTTTAAAATTTCCTCCACCCGTGCGTCCGATTAATAAACCTACTTATGTGGATTTCTTTCTATTTTACTCTTTGTTAGAAAATATATTTCAAAAGAACAATAAAGCAAAACTGGTGTTGCGGTGTTGGAGTGTACCCCACCCAAAAACCTAAGCTGTGGTCGTTCCTTCACGTAGCGGAAAAAACTTTGACTCCAGTTTACCGCTAAAATCTTTTTCTGATTATTAAAAAAATTACCTTTAATCCGAAACTTTTCAAGAAACAAAGCTAAAATTGTTAGAAGTAATTTCTTGTTACGTATTTTAACACATCAGTTCTTGTCTAAATTATTTTAGTTTAATTTTGACATACGGAAATGTTCAAGGAAATGCTATTAAAATTATTGTAAAATCAAAGATATTTACAAAAATCCTGTTCCACAGTACAAAGAAAGCTTCAAGGAACATCCCTGAGAAAATTCAATTAGTTCCTGTAAATAGTTTCCGAGGAAAAGGATGGTAAAAAGTTGAAAATTAACATGGGAAATATAGACATTCTGAAGTCCCTTAAGTTGCAACACATGATTACAATGGGGCTGTAACGGCTCCGATATTGGAGATTCGAATCATGGCACCGAGAGTGGTTTTCTCCGGGTTTCGTCCTTACTCACTCCAGGAAAATACTGAGATAGTACCTTATTTCAACCCTCGGGGAGGGGGGGGGGGCACATACCCCATCCATAGGCCTCATTAATAACGATGACAGTAGTGGCTACGCTGGCTAAAGCGCAGTGTTAGGTCATGGGGCCAAGCTCTCTGCTGACTCGGTAGACGCGTGGGTTCGAGCCCCACCGTCGGCCGTCCTTGAAATGGTTTTCCGTGGTTTCCCATTTTCAACACCAGGCAAATGCTGGGACGGTACCTTCTGACAGGCCACGGCCGCTTCCTTCCACATCCTTGCCCAGTTTAATTCGCCTTCATCCATTCCATCTCTCATCCCGACGCGCAGGTCGCCCACGGGCGTCGACTAGAAAGACCACTCGGCCTCTCAGGAGGTCACACGACAAAAAAAAAACGATAATCACCTCAACAACACAGATTATGTCATACACATATTATATTCAAATACGTACGCTGCGAGGATAATGAAGATTTCCTCTACTCGCCATTGAAATATCAAACAACAATGTACTCGTAGTATGTGGTATAATAAGTATATTTAGGAAATAACAGATTCTTACGTTCACTTTTGCCATCACCCTTTGCCCCTTCCCAACACGTTTGAAACTTTTTTGATCCATTTCACTCTCGGAAAATCCTAAACTTTCTCTTCACACCCAAGATCCCCATTGAACAATTTATTTATCTTGCTACGGTGGGTGAGTGGTAAACGTGTCGGTCTTCTAACTCCAAGCTTACAGGTTCGCTCCTGGCTGTGTTAAGTGATTTTTGAAAGGCGGCAAAAATTACGACACCATGTCATAATATTTTGGCATGTCAAAGAACCCATTTGAATTCGGTAGGCCGTTTTCATAATGGCAAAATTAATCTCGGGAGTTTCCGCCAACACAAATTTTCTCATTTCTCTACTAGAAAGCGCTATAGTGTTCAAGGAGCTTAGATATATAACCTCATTGACTTTCATAGTGTTTCAAGGAACGAAGAAATTTAGTGGGAACATTTCCTAACATATATTATAATTCAATGCCAGAAAATTAATTAGGAGAAGCAAAGAGAAGGAATGGCTTATTGCCAGTTGACGTAAAATATTGCGGAGAATACGTACATCAGGGTAGCAACATTTTATTTATAGAATTATATCGTATCATACATCATATCATAACTCATATAACCCGTTATTTCTGAATGAACTTGATAAGTGAGATTGGCAATTGTAGTGGCAGTCATGCCCCAAGAAATACTGAGCGAGCGAGTTGGGCATGTTTCATTCAATCTGGTAACTATCTCAGTGTCTCCTAAATATTTGCCATAAATTTAAAGCAAGACACGTATTTCGTTAGGGGCAGATTAACTCGCTGTTCCTACCCTTAAAACACTAATAACTAACGAACCAACTGCACTTAAACGGCTTCGGTGGAGTAGTTGGTAGCATGCTGAGCTTCTATGCCCAAGATAGCGGGTTCAAACCCGTCCAAAGTAGTCGGATTTTGTAAGAGCGTTAAAAATCCCTCAGTATGCCTTCCTTCGTAGTGGAAGTAAAGCCGGCGGTCCCATGTCATAGATTTATGGCATGTTAAAGAACCTTCCACTAATTACACCTGTGTGAAGCTAAATTGTATAGGTTAAGAATGTAAACAACGCTCTTAGGTTGCTACGTTCGTTGCCAAGAGCTGACTGCGGTGGCGTCTAGTAGCTAAGTTCTGGACTAGGCCTAGTAGTCGTTGAAGGTGGCGTTTGGCGGCAAAAGTAGGAACTATTTGATAAATTCCAAGTTGCAGTCGTTACTTGAATTAAAAAACAGATACACACACTACTACAGCCATCACAATTAACACCGGTTATCAGACAGATTCTACACACATCCAAAGCACACGGGGCTACATGACCGCGTTACCGCAGCCCCTAAACTGAGGAACCAACCAACTAACCAACCAACTGCACTTATTTCGTTGACAGTAGTGAGGCAATTTGAAGCCAATTGCCTAACGTGTTAGTGAGAGGTGTTGTCAGTATGACCCCCATACAGTACTTTGTCCAATTCATCCATAACTAAATGCGATATAGATACGTTCATGATAATCTATCGCTATAACATAGATATTTGACTTAAGAAAAGAACTATAGCACTGAAAGCAACTTCAAATTCATGTGAACATATTATTGACTATATTTTATCTGTTCTTTTGTGACTACAGTCCGCATTCAGCCGCTGTAAAAAAGGTGCTGTAACATTACAAAATACACATGGTTTTCAAAATAATATTACGGTACATTAGCAATGAAAGAAACTTACTCTTCGTATTTTTTTTCTTCAGCCTTGGTCCAGCATTTTAGCTGCAGTATTTGCTACATGGATACGTTGTGTCCATTTGCTTCTGTCTTGTGCCACGTCTGAATGAAGATATTTGCCTTTCAGGCCTCCATGTATCGTATCAACTCTGCTTCGGCCGTCCCTTAGGGCTTTTGTCGTCGACTGGAAGATTGTAGTCATTTTTTGCAATTGTATCTTCTCCCGCTCGCAGCACATGTCCAACCCACGCAGAAGGCACTCATGCCCCTTGTTATGGATAGGAGCTACAACAAACCGTTTACTGCTGTTATCATTGGAAACATGATCCAATTTGGTGACTCCCGCTGTCTACATCAAAATCTCACGCCTAAGCGACGCGACGCTCAGTTTCGGTCCTTGTCGACCAATACTCGCAACAATACAATGCCACAGGGTGTACGACAGTGCAATAGTTATTCGACGTAAAGTGATCGTTCATCCTACGCTGGCAGGTGATACAAAGAAATGAACCATAACACTGAAAGCAAATTCAAATGCATGTGAATATTTAAGGCGTGACCAAGAAGTTTCCGTTTGACGACCATACAGTTCAGAATCGGTAGGCCTATACCAATCAGACAAAACTACCGTAAGCATTGAGACTCTCATCCCACTGACGCACCAGGTAAAAGATCCCAGTGTGGTAAAACACCTTGTCCTGCGGCGTGAAGAAGTCCCTAACGACCTGCTGCACATCCTAGTCTCACAGGAATCGTCGACCCTTCAAGGCCCTTTTTAAGGTATCGAAGGCGTGATAACCACATAGGGAGAGATCAGGACTATAGGGCGCGTTCTCGAGTGTCTCCCACTTGAGTTGGCGTACCTCCCACGTTAAGATCTTTGCGGCATGGGAACGTGCATTATCATGATGCAGCAGCTCCCCTTGTCGCAGTTTCCCTGTAGGTTTTTGCCTTAATTGCATGGATAATTTCTCCAGTGTTGCACAGTACCGTTCCCGAATAATGGAGACACCAGGCTCCTTGAAATCAATAAGCAATGGTTCCCGGTAATCAAAGAACAGGGTGAGCATCACCTTTCCAGCGGATGGTTGGCTCTTGAACTTGTTGGGACGAGGGGACGATGAATGACAACACTGCATCGGTGATGCTTTCGATTCCGGTTCCCAGTGGTGGCACCAACTTTCGTCACCTGGAAAAGTGCGTTCCAGGAACGTGTTGTCTTCAACACTGAAACGCATCAGGTGCTGCTGGCAAACAGCCTTCCGGTGTGCATTTTGTTCGGCATTCAGCGCCCGGGGTATCGCTGCAGCAACGACCTCAAACGAAGACTTTTTGATCACTCCTTATATTAATGACTATTATTCTTCATACAAATATATTTATTTTAGTCGGTTATTGAAGAATTAACTTGAAGTGTTATGTTGAGGAGTCCGCCAGTGGTTTGGTGGGATGGGTAAGCATGTTAATGTATTTTCAATCATTTTATATCTCTTTCAGGCCCCTTCAGTCGTATCCATGCAGGATATTGAAATATTTACAACAGCATGTTCCCCTAAGAATAAGCCACTGCCAGTTCATCTTTGTAAAATCTAATCATACAGTAATAAGTCCGTATTAATTAATGTGTAGCATCGCTAAATATTACACTGGCTTTTCAAAACATTCTCTTTTATAATAATAACCCTCGGAACTACAGCCCATGAAGGGCCTAGGCCTACCAAGCGACAGCTGCCCAGCCATTTAGCCTGCAGATATTGGGATGACACGTGGTCAGCGCATCGGGTCCCCTCGGCCGTTAATCTTGGTTTTCATGACCGGAGCGCTGCCTCACTGTCAGACAGCTAATCCATTATCCTCACGAGGCTGAGTGCACCCCTTTCCAGCCCTCACGTCAGTTTCTAAAATCCCCGACGGGCCGGGATTCGAACCCGGGGCGTGCTACCCCAACACCACGGGGCCGGACTCCCTTTTATAATACTCGAAGAAAATAACGAATCAAAACGAACGACTATTTTAACGATTCCTTGTTCATATCATAGGGTTAAATTTATAATTTTCTTTACCCATTCAGTTTGAGGGCGTTGCTGCAGCGATACTCCGGGCGTTGACTGCCGGAACATTTAAAGTTGGCGTGAAGATTCAAGGAAAATTAATTTCAACATTGAGATTTGCTGATGACATCGTCATATTAGCCGACACACCAGAGGAGTTGAATGAGTTTTTAAATGGTATGGACTCCGTCTTGAGGTTAGAATTCACGAAGAAAATTAATACATGTAAAACAAAAATATTGGAATTCAGACAAAATAAATCATAAACCCCTTTGGATGTAAAATTGGCAGGTGAAAAGCTAAAGGAAGTAGGAGACTTCTGTTACTTAGGAAGCAAATGAACCAATGATGGACGAAGCGATGAGGATATAATAAAGTACGTTGGCTCAGGGAAGGAAAATATTTCTACAGAAATATAGATTTAGGTATAGGAAAGTCAATTTTAAAGCCTTTGTCTGGAGCTTGGCACTATATGGAAGTGAAACTTGGACTGTTTAAGCAGCAGAAAAGAAGAGAATTGAAGCGTTTGAAATGTGGTGTTACAGGAGAATGGTGAAGTTAGATAGGGTTACAAATGAAGATGCATTAAGACGATTGGGAGAGGAGAGATGTTTCTGTCGACTGCTAATTAAGAGAAGAGATAGGTTGTTAGGACACCTACGAATAGTCAAACATAAATAAAGAAGGAAGGGTCGAGGACAAGAACTGTAGGTGTAGACCAAGGTTAGAATAGCCTATATTAAACAGACTACCTCGGATGTAGGGCGTGGTAGCAACGTTTAGATGAAACGATTAGCTCATGACAGGGAGGCATGGATAGCTGCATCAATCAAACCCGTCAAAAGACTGAAAACTCAAACACACAACCCTGAATATATTTGCGTTGGGTTGCTCCGGGGAGTGTCACATCTACCTTTGGTGAAGTGGAGTAGCATGTCCTTTAATAGTCTGGACACGCAGCTTTATGGTTTTAGTAATTGGGAAGTCTAACATTAATGGTTATTGTTCTTTTACTGCATCTTTATGAGAGGGAAGCTGATGAAACAAACGCGGTAATACAGGCGAGGACCAGTAGTCGGAATGGGAGGTTCATGGCCAATGAAATGTACATCTTAATCCTCACCATCCGTATTATTTCAAGGTCTTCCTGCGTGTATGGTACACAGGTTGGAAAGTACCTCTCCACGAAACTTTACGTTTGTATTCTACATGATGCATATGGCCCAATGCGTTCGGCAATTTTCTGAGATCTGCCATCGTTAAATAGCAAAAAAAAATGTATGTCCGATGCTTCCCGTCGTTTATTGCACTAATGGCCCAGGACGAGAGGCGTATGACTGTACAGTGTGTCACAACTCAGCCTGCAATAATTCGAATTTCGGAAAAGCAGATTTGCGATGTTGGCGGCAACTTCTCTATAGGGAAACGATATACTCCACAGGTAGAAGAAGGGTTTTCAGCCCGAAGGCTGGTTTACACCTCCGAAGAGGTGATCCTGAGCCGGAGTTTAGTCTAGTCCCTTTCCTCTCCTCCATTCCTTCCCCCACCAACATCACGTGGTCTCCAAGATCCGGTCACCAATCCACCACGCTCAATATTGCTTAACTTCGGATATCTCACGAGATCCGGGATTCCAAAATGGCCAAATCGTTGGTTACTCCACAGATAAAAATTAAAAATGTAATTACTCGGAGCATTCACCTTTAGACTCGATCGTCCATCTCCACATCTATAGTAAAGCGTAGAAGTTGCCAACTAGAGCTGCGCTTTTCCAAAACTCTTGTTACTGTAGGGAGCGCAACACATTGAGCTGTATGGATGCAGGTTGACCTAATGAATCATATCTGAACATTATTTATCTAGTTATACTGTAAGTCCATGCGTATGGGCGTAAATGAATACGTCAAACGAAAAATGGTAGCTGAACGTTTTGTAACGGTGAATTCGGTGACATAGTTGGAAGCATGCTGAGCTTCTATGCTCAAAGTCGCGGGTTCAAACCGAGCCGAAGTCATCGGATATTTTAAGAGCGTTAAAATCCGTCAGTATGCCTTCCTTCGGAGGGGAAGTAAAGCCGGCGGTCCCATGTCATAGATGTATAGCATGTAAAAGAACCTTCCACTAATTACACTTGTATGAAGCTAAATTATAGATTAGATTTGACTAAAACTCTTAGGTACCAACGTTCGTCGCCAGGAGCCGACTGCGGTGGCATCTAGTAACCAAGTTCAACACTAGTTGTCGCGTCGATGGTTTCGTTTGGTAGCAAAACTAGCAAATACAAAATTTGAATGTCTGCAGTCCTTACTTGAATTAAAAAAGATAATGCACAATAATAGAGCCATCACAATTCTACACACACCAAAAGTACTTGGGGCTACATGACCGCGTTGTCTCAACCCCTAAACTGAGGAACCAACTAACGTCTTGTAACGCCGTGAAGATACACCTACAATACAAGTCCCAAGTAAGCGTAGTGGCATGTATGCAAGGAAGCGGTCAGTTGAGGGGAACTACGTGGAGGCAATAACGTACTCGGTAACGTATGCTTGACCTTGAAGTACGTCAGAAACGTGGCGATATTCTTGCAAACTGTGATCGCTACAGACGCTGAGAATATGTCAAACGCCTCGCCAAGATATATAAAATGTTTGTATCCATGCCCTTCCGCCCGGTACCGTATCTGACATTATTTTAGATAATAGTGGATGGAGGGCATTTCTATTAAAAGTGACAATGTCAGAGCAGTATAGACTACGTCGTTGTTACACAGTGATAACTTAACTGGAGTATTACGTCATGTACTAAATCTCCCAAGATCTAGGATACATTATCCGTACATTCACCAAGTAAATCCTTCGCTAGAATGTTTGGCACCATCCTGTTCGAAATAATCATTAGGAGAATTATACCTACAATTGCCCGAATGTATTACAGAATGAATAATAGGCCTAATAGTAATAATGGCTTAGCTACTGATCTATCATTCTATGAACGATGGTCGGAGTAGTATTAATTTTAAAATTGAATTTTTACCGTCCCACCCTACATATAATAATTATCTGCCCTTTGAGAAATATTTTGCTTCCTGAAAAACGTGCTGCCGAAGCATTTGCAATACATTAATATCTCTACCTCATCCCGCCCCCGCTAAACCAAAAATACCCCCACCGAAACAATTGGTGACTAATCACGCCAGTGATAGCCCGATTACTCTCTATAACGTCTGTTTATATCGTTTATGTGTCGTGCTTGACACCTTGCAGTGAAACATCAGAGAGTCGACTAAAGAAAGAGCTCCTTAAACCAACAATCAATAGCAGTGCTTTTAACAGATTGCTTGTCAACATCAGACCAGGAAAAAGACGGTGAGGTTCCTTTGTCTTAATCAAGAAAATGTAAGGGATTTCTCAAGTTTATCAAGTAGCCTGCAGCGCTGATACGTTCCAATCCTTCTTGGTCGGTGCTTGTAAAAGTTTCCCCACACAAAGGAAGCAAATATCTGCTCGTATCCAGGTATTATTATTCAGAAAGTAATTATAGAACTTGAACAGAAATGTAGGAAATATAAAATTAACATCTGAATTTCAAAGAAAGGCGATGTCTGTAGGAAAGAAACACAATAAATTAGAATGCCTGGTAGGAGAATTTAAATTAGAGCAGGTGGAACATTATAAGTATTTGTATTGTGTATTTTGTCAGGATGGTAATATAATGAAAGCGATAGAGTCAATGTGTAGAAAATATAATGAAGTGAGTTATTAGTTTTAGTATATAGTTTCTGCAAAAAAAGAAAAAAATTGTGGGGCAACGGGACTCTCTCTACATCGCCCAGTATTTAGACCGACCTTGCAGTATGGGAGTGAGACCTGGATGTAATCAGAATATCTGATACATAAGCAAGAGGTAATAATAATAATAATAATAATAATAATAATAATAATAATAATAATAATAATAATAATAATAATAATAATAATAATATCGTATGTCCTCGGGTGCCGGGTGCAACTTTGTAATTTGACACCCAGAGGATAGCTTGCATGTCGAATTTCGTTGTTCCTTGAATCACTATGAAAGTCAAGGAGGTTAGATATCTAAGCTCCTTGAACACAATAGTGCTTTCTAGTAGAGAAATGAGGAACTTTGTGTTGGCGGAAACTCCAGAAATTAATTTTTTCATTATGAATACGGCCTACTGAATTCAAATGGGTTCTTTGACATGCCAACATCGTATGGCATGCGTGTCGTATTTTTGCCGCCTTTCAAAAAAATCACTTACCATGGCCAGGAGCGAACCTGCAATCTTGGGGTTGGTAGACCGACACGCTATCCACTCACCCACCGTGGCAATTGAGGTAATTGGTTTGAGAGTAACATGAATGATTGTTTGGAAACATATTTGGGAGCAATGGCAGGAGGGTACTGGTAATGAAGAGATAGAGGCTGAGTTAAAAATGAACTCGTAATATGAGGCTGTACGTATAAATCGACTCAGATGGTGGAGTCATGTGACTAGAATGAGGAAATGATGATGATGATGATGATTGACAAGTGGATGGCCAGCGTGGATGGGGACCTACTTACCTTTATTTAGAGGTCCGCGTCGCTTCCACTGCAAAATCACCTCCTGATGACATGCCCCAACGAGAAAAACACCCAAAGGGGTGGAAGGAAGGTGGAGAAGGGGACAACGCACAGGCTATTCTACAGACACCCCCCCCAACAACTAAGAGAACTGTCGCCGACGAAATAATGCCATAACAGTTGCTTAAAAATTAAAAGAAAAAAAATTAATTGTTAAAATTAAACAAAAAACACCTCCGCCAGAAAACAGAACATGCATCAACCAGCATAATTTACAAAGAAGGCAAGAGACCGCTTAACATGCTTGCTTGCAAAGCAAACAAAAAAAAATTAAATTAAAATTAAAATGTTAAAGCCCAAAGATTAAAATAAAATTACAGGCATAATTAAATGAGAAAGGGAATGATAATTTACAAGGGAATGCAATACCGATCCGACATGCAGAGATCCAGGCCACACCATAAAACGAAAAAAATTTAAAATTAAATTAATAAAATAAAATTGGATCAGAAAATAAATCCATAATTTGCATGACGGAGAAAAACACAGGAACGTTCACCAAAAACACAAAGTTAAACTAACAAGATTAATAAAAAAAATATATTAAGCTAACACCACAACACGTTTGAGTTTACCGCTTGACGCCAAGAGACTGCACTCCAAGACCAGAATGCACTCGGGCCAAACAAAAACCAAACAAACATGGCCACAGAAACAGACGACCACAGGTCAAATCGAAATTACGGCAAATAATTAGCATTAAATTAATTTTAAAATCACCGGAGAGAAATAAAATGAGGAAAACAATTACACTTTAACACTATTGGCATGAGGGTGGTGCATCGGATCTTACATCAGATTAATAATATGCCAATCCCAAGATTGCCAAAAGAAAATAAATAATAATTTAAAACGTAAAATAAACTAGAAATGTGTCTCCAGAATGTACGAAAAAAATAACAAAATTAATATATATCTGGTAACATTATTAAAACCGAAATAAATTAGGCCTACCAGGCGAAACAAAACACAACATCAAACATGTATACAAGGCCAATATTGGAGCTCCCATAATAAAATATATAAAAAATTAATGACGTACCTTAAAACTTCACAGTTGAGACACAATAATAATAAATTAATCAACACACAATTTAAATAAAATATTATACGACACTAAATGTGCCTGAAAATGGCCCACCCGGCCATGCGTCGTTTAGATGACAAGCACTCCTGTTTGTATTTAAATGCGATTTGCATGTCATACTTCCTCTTCACGGCGAAACAATGAAAATTAAAGCCTTACGAGCACAGGCATTTTCTTAGTTGAACAGGTATTCATATTTTGTAAAAGCTAAGGGCCAATGCCCCCAGCCCACGAAGAGATACTCTATCACCCCAGCTGGCTAGTTGCTTCTTAGACGACAGAAAATCTGTTCAAAGATGGCGGAGAATCACACGTCAGATACCGAACTGCATTCATGTAAATTGTTATTGTCCAATCAAGGCTTGACACATCAAGCAACAATGTGATTATTAAGTAATTAATTTGGCGGTATCATGTATACACAGTCCTTTGTTTCATGACGTAGAATCATAATAGCCTTCAAATATGACACGAATAGGATTAGTTTATAAGGCACCACCAACACACTCTATTGGTGAAGAAGAAGGAACTACGGCTAGCAGCGCCGAAGTCCGACAGCAGCTGCCATCTCGTGTTCAAAATCGGAATCAAGTCACCAGGCGGTCGTTTCAAAATGTCAAGGAACACCAGTATACAGGGAAGATGAATTTTAAAAACGTTGGAACGGGCAATGCACGTAACAATGATGATGATGATGATGATAATTGTTGTTTTAACATCTAGGTTATCGGCCTCTAATGGTCTGGGTGATAGCGAAAATGACAATGAAGTGGAAGCCAGAACGAAAATTAAGTGAGAAGGAAAACACTTACGAAAAGAAACTCAGATTGAAACTACTCACTAAATGGAGAGTGGTAATACATACAAAAGGGAATTTAGAACGAAATACTCACAATAAAAATAGATTGAAAAATACGCACAAAATGTAGCTTATATTCAAAATACGTACAACACGCAATGTAGAGTCGAAATACTTTACTTACAAAATGCAAGTGAAATTCAAATACTTACAAAATGCAAATGAGATTGAAAATACGTACAAAATGCAATTGAGGTTCAAAACACTTACAAAATGCAATTGAAATTGAAAATACACAATGCAATTTAGATTGAAAAACGCGCATTTCAGATTCCAAAAAAAAAATCATAAAGTGCAATTGAAATTCAAAATACTTACAAAATGCAATTGAAATTAAAAATGCTTACAAAATGTATGGTAGATTCAAACTACTCAATTGGATGGACAATACTTACAAAATTCAATTTAGATTTAAAATACTTACAAAATGTAATTTAGATTCAAAATACCCACAAAATGCAATTGAGAATCAAAATACTTGTAAAATGGCAACCATACAAAATGCAAAGATTGAAAATACTTTCAGAAAGCGGTTTAAATGCAATTGAAATTTAAAATATTCACTCAAGTCCCATCCCTTATATTGAAAGACTTACTAAAAAGCAATTCAGATTGTCAATCCTTACAAAATGCATTTGACGTTGAAAACACTCGCAAAATGCAACTTACTGTAGATCGAAAAGACTTACAAAATACAACGTAGATTGAAAACGCCTACAAACTGGAGTGTAGATGCAAAAAAATCGCTAAATGGAATTTAGATTCATGGGGAGCCAATTAACAAAACAGTGCGGGAATCTTAAAGAGAAAAGGAAATATAGTGAAAAGAAAACAAAAGGTCTGACCCCTCGAAGAAGACGGGATCAGGAAAGATGAGACAATGGCCGATTAAGGTGGGAAAGTGAAAGACTCCCTAGGCCTCGAATACCCTAATACCGTCGGGGTCGGAAAAGAACAAGACTTGACCAAGGGAGGTTGACAGGAAAGAAGACGGAGAGGAGCTCGGCACAAGTAAGTGCAAGCAATGCCGAACTCAGCTGGGGTCCCGTGGTCACCAACCCACGTCCCACTAGATGTGAGCCCCTGGGGGAAGAATGAGGAAAAGGAGATTACCTAAGAGGCTAATAAACTCGGCTACAGAGGGTAAGGAAAGCAGAGATATAGCTAGGTTGCATAGATTGGATTCGGTATTTACTGATTTAAAGGTGGTTGGTTGGTTGGTTCCTTAGTTTAGGGGCTGCGACAACGCGGTCATGTAGCCCCGTGTACTTTGGGTGTGTGTAGAATCTGTCTGATAACCGGTGTTAATTGTGATGACTGTATTAGTGTGTGTATCTGTTTTTTAATTCAAGTAGAGACTGCAACTTTGAATTTTCAAATAGTTCCTACTTTTGCCGCCAAACGCCACCGTCAACGACTACTAGGCCTAGTTCAGAACTAGCTACTAGACGCCACCGCAGTCGGCTCTTGGCAACGAACGTAGCAACCTAAGAGCGTTGTTTACATTCTTAACCTATCCAATTTAGTTTCACACAGGTGTAATTAGTGGAAAGATCTTTAACATGCCATAAATCTATGACATGGGACCGCCGGCTTTACTTCCCCTCCGAAGGAAGGCATACTGAGGGATTTTTAACGCTCTTAAAAAAATCCGACGGCTTCGGCCGGGTTTGAACCCGCTATCTTGGGCATAGAAGCTCAGCATGCTACCAACTACGCCACCGAAGCCGCTATTTAAAGGTGAAGGACATAGAAGTGGAAGAGGCTTCAGTGTTAACTGCAAATAGGGGATCATGGAGGTGACTCCTTCGCAAACAGAGGCATGCAGACTGGATTATTACTGCTGATGTTATTGTTGCTGTTAATTCGTATTAGCGGCTTGGGATATCTAGGGTCATTTTCCCCGTGTACTTTGGTATCTGTACTGTATGATAACCTGTGCTTCTGATACCCTGGGATATGAAATAAGGTACTATTCCCTCATTTGCCTGGTGAGAGTGCAACAAAAATACGGGCAAAAGCAACACTCCAGATAGCCGCTGGTTGCGCAGCGCCGGGATTCGAAGCGTCCGATCTCCAGTCTTATTCTAGCTCTTAATCGTGGTCGTGGTGAGTGAAACGGCTATGCTGCGGTCTTCGCAGACTGGACACAATCGTCTTAAATGAAAATGATAATGAATGATGGTTGAGTGTATTCATTTTAGGTAGATTTCTTTAGAAGACCCGGAAGGAACCGCTGGCTACATGAATTTTCGATAGTCTTTCTCATTCTTTTGATTTAGGCCCTTTTGGACTCAAGCACAGGCTAATCAAATCATAAAATATACTCATGAAGGAATGGCAAGGCAGATAGTTTCCATGGCAACATAGCTCAAGTCGAGACACGGCCGTCTGGATGCCAGTTGCGCTCTGCACTACTGGTATAGAAAATGAGCATCTTTACTTGAAATCCCGTTAGTTACTCACCTACTCACACAGCACTGTCAACCGAGTTTAGCGTAACAAAGACTTGACACTATCTTCTACTATATATTTGTCAAATACCACTCACTCACTCATTCATTCATCACGAAATCTCAGAAACCACCGAACGGATTGGAATGAAATTTGGTATGCAGCTTCCCCAAGGACCGCAAATGCCCACTAAGAAAGGATTTTTGTATATTCAGGTTCTAAAGGGGTGTTAAGGGGGTAGACCTGCATTTCATTGACTAGCAATATCTCCCGATTGGTTTCATTGGGGGATGTGATACTCGGCACATAAACTCATCATTAAAAATAAGAAGACACGAGTCTCAGGGTTTTTCGATGTGGTGTATATTATGAGGTGAAAGGGGTGAAAAGTGGGGATTGAAATATTCCTAAATGAGCGTGTATCTCTTAAACGACAAATGCAAGGAGTTTGAAACTCAGCGAAAAAAAATCAGCATAAAAAATAAGTAAATATGTGTTTGACCGTTTTTTTATAAATCCAATTTAAGGGGCCCATGGGGAAGGGTGAAATTCTGGTGGGGGGGACAGGAAAGAAAGTGTCCTAACTGATTGACTGACTGGCTCACTCATCAAACTCAGGGGGAAAAACTGCTTTAAAGTAAGTAAATAGCTGTTCGACAGGTTTTTTTTTCATAAATCAAATTTAAGGGGTTCATGGGGAGGGGTGAAATTCTGAAAAAAGAAAATTGAAAGAAAATGTCCTGACTCACTCACTCACTCACTCATCATCATCGCCCTGCCAAAATTATTTAAGTTAGAAACATGACCGTTTTGGGATATGTTCATTGTATGTCAAAACAGTCTACTAAGGGAGGATTTTCGGATATTCAGGTTCTAAAGGGGTCTTAAGGGGGTTAAACCTGCATTTCATTGAATAACAATATATCTCGAATGGTTTCATTGGGGGATGTGATTCACGGCATATAAACTCATCATTAAAAAGTAAGAAGACACGTGTCTGATTGTTTTTCGATGTGGTGTATATTATGAGGTGAAAGGGGTGAAAAGTAGGGATTGAAAGATTCCTAACGGAGCGTGTATCTCTTAAACGACATAGGCGAGGAGTTTCAAACTCAGCGGAAAGAAATCAGCATACAAAATAAGTAAATATTTGTTTGACCGTTTTTTCATAAATCCAATCTAAGGAGCCCATGGGGAGGGGTGAAATTCAGGGTGAAAAAAAAACTGGAAAGAAAGTGTCCTAACCGATTGACTGACTGACTCACTCATCAAACTCAGGGGGAAAAACTGCTTTAAAGTAAGTAAATAGCTGTTCGACATTTTTTTTTGGATCAATCAAATTGAAGGGGTTCATCGGGAGGGGTGAAATTCTGAAGAAAAACAAATGAAAGAAAATGTCCTGACTCATTCACTCACTCATCATCGCCCAGCCAAAAATATTGAAGTTGGAAACATGGCATTTTGGAGATATGTTCGTTGTACGTCAAAACCGTACACTAAGGGAGGATTTTTCGATATTCAGGCTCTAAAGGGGTCTTAAGGGGGTTAAACCTGCATTTCATTGAATAACAATATCTCAAGAGTGGTTTCATTTGTGGATGTGATACTCGGCATATAAAATAATCATTAAAAATAAGCAGACAGGTGTCTAAGGGTTTTTCGATATGGTGTATTATTATGAGGTGCAAGGGGTGAAAAGTGGGGGTTGAAGGATTCCTAACGGAGCGTGAAGGCCTATCTCTTAAACGACATAGGTGAGAAATTTGAAACTCAGAGAAAGAAAATCAGCTAAATAAATATGTAAATCGGTGTTCGAGCGTTTTTTTTTCATAAATTAATTTAAGGGGCCAATGGGGTGGGGTGAAATTCTGGGGGGAAAAAGGAGAGAAATTGTTCTAACTGACTGACTCACTCACTCACTCATCAAACTCAGGGGAAAAAGACAGCTTAAAAAATAATTTAATAGGTGTTCAAGAGTTTTTTCATCAATCCAATTTAAGGGGCCCATGGGGAAGGGTGAAATTCTGGTAAAAATAATTGAAAGAAAATGTCCTGTCTGACTCACTCACTCATCACGCACAGCGAAAACTATTAATGTTGGAAACATGAAATTTTGGAAATATGTTCGTTGTATGTCGAAAACGTCAACTAAGGAATGATTTTTTGTTTATTCGGGATTTAAAGAGGTGTTAAGGGGGTAAAGGTGCATTTCATTGAATAACGATATCACATGATTTGTTTCTTTGGGGATGTGATATTCGGTATAGAAACTAATCATTAAAAATAATCAGACATATGTCTAAGGGTTTGTCGATGTGATGTATATTATGAGGTGAAAGGGGTGAAAATTGGGGGTTGAGTGATTCTTAACGGAGCGTGTATCTCTGAAACGACATAGGCGAAAAATTTAAATTTGGCGGGAAAAACAGCTTAAGATACAAGTAATTAGGTGTTCAACCGTTTTTTCATAAATCCAATTTCAGGAGCCCTTGGAGAGGGGAGAAATTCTGGGGGGGAATACAGGAAAGAAAATGTCCTAAATGATTGACTCACTTAGTCACTCATCAAACTCAGGTGGAAAACAGCTTTAAATAAGTAAATAGGCGTTCGACCGTTTGTTTCATAAATCCAATTTAAGGGGTTCATGGGGAGGGGTGAAATTATCAAAAATAAATGAAAAAATGTCCTGACTGACTCACTCACTCATCATCGCCCAGCCAAAATTATTAAAATTAGAAACATGAAATGTTGGGGATATGTTCTTTGGATGTCGAAAACGTCCACTAAGGAAAGAGTTTTGGATATTCAGGTTCTACAGAGGAGTTAAGGGGGTAAACGTGCATTTCATTGAATAACAATATCTGACGAGTGGTTTCATTTGGGGATGTGATACTTGGCATATATACTAATCATTAAAAATAAGCTGACACATGTCTAATGGTTTTTCCATGTAGTGTATGTTATGAGGTTAAAGGAATGAAAAGTGGGGGTTGAAAGATTCCTAACGGAGCGTGTATCTCTTAAAAGACATAGGTGAGGTGTTTGAAACTCGGAGGAAATCAATCAGCTTAAAAATAAATAAATAAATAAATAAATAAATAAATAAATAAAATAAATAGGTGTTCGACCGTTTTTTCATAAATGCAATTTAAGGGGCCTATGGGGAGGGTTGAAATTTTGGAAGAAAAACGTCCACTAAGGAATGATTTTTGGATGTTCACTCTCATCGACCAACCAAAACTATTAAAGTTAGAAGAATTACATTTTGGGGATATGTTTGTTGTGTGTCGAAAACGTCTACTAAGGAGGGATTTTTGGATATTCAGGTTCTAAAGGGGTGTTAACGGGGTTAAAACTGCATTTCATTATATAACAATATGACACTCATTCGTTCATTCATTCATTTATTTGCAATGGAGGGTGTGGCCCCCGAAGGCAAATTGGATATACATAACAAATAAATAATTACACATAACAAATCAATAACAATTATACAACAATTAAACTGGAGTATTTACACAAATAGTCAGTCTTTTCTTAAACACACCTATATGTTTGGGAAAAGGCTCTAAGACTGCGGCTGGTAGAGAGTTCCAGTTATCAATGGCACGGTTTACAAAAGAATATTTACCATAATTTGTTCGCTGTGGTCGGCCCTTAACTTTGAAAGGATGATCGCTCCTACCCATGTAAGTAATGTAACTAATGACGCGACCGAATCAAGGCTAAAAATGAGATGGTGTGTGTCTGTGTATTACTCAATCACGCAAGTACCACTGGTCCGATATACGTGAATTTTACATGGAAGTAGCTGATTTACCTGGTTAACATATAGGTTACTTTTGATTACAATACTTTGCACTATTTAAAGATGGCGACCATTGTAGTGACGTCACTACACCCTTTGGTTTCAAACTCATATTTCCATTTGAAATAAAAAGAGAACGCTAAGAAATAGCAAACGTTTGATGGCATATACGAGGTTTAAAATTACATTTTCTATCCGAAAGGTATCTCCAACGGTTAGCGAGTAAAATCTAAATTTGTGCTATAAAACACGGTCAACGCCGAGCGTTGTAGTTGGACAAAATGTTTCATCCTTAATCTCCCTCTGCGCAGCACCTCGCCTATCCCCTATTTTAACTGTCACCTTCACATTTTAATTTATTTATGACGCGTAGCGAAGCACGGGTACTTCAGCTAGTATCTTATATATAAAAGTGAAAGTCTGTATGTATGTGGATGGGTGGGTTGGTTCCGTATACAAATCTACACCGTTCCACCAATCTCAACCAAATTTTGCATACACATAGTTTAGGACCCAGAAGGAACCGCTGGCTACATGAATTTTCGATAGTCTTTCTCATTCATCTGATTTCGGCCCTGTTGCACTCAAGCGCAGGCTAATCAAATCATAAAATGTACTCATGAAGGAATGGCAAGGCAGATAGTTTCCATGGCAACATAGCTCAAGTCGAGACACGGCCGTCTGGATGCCCGTAGCGCTCTGCACTACCGGTATAGAAAATGAGCATATTTACTTGAAATCCCGTTAGTTACTCACCTACTCACACAGCACTGTCAACCGAGTTTAGCATAACAAAGACTTGACACTATCTTCTACTATATATTTGTCAAATACCACTCACTCACTCACTCACTCACTCATTCATTCATCACGAAATCTCAGAAACCACCGAACGGATTGGAATGAAATTTGGTATGCTGCTTCCCCAAGGGCCGCAAATGCCCACTAACAGAGGATTTTTGTATATTCAGGTTCTAAAGGGGTGTTAAGGGGATAGACCTGCATTTCATTGAATAGCAATTCCTCCCGATTGGTTTCATAGGGGGATGTGATACTCGGCACATAAACTCAACATTAAAAATAAGAAGACACGAGACTGAGGGTTTTTCGATGTGGCGTATATTATGAGGTGAAAGGGGTGAAAAGTGGGGATTGAAAGATTCCTAACGGAGCGTGTATCTCTTAAACGACATAAGCGAGGAGTTTGAAACTCAGCGGGAAAAAATCAACATAAAAAATAAGTAAATATGTGGTTGACCGTTTATTCATAAATCCAATTTAAGGGGCCCATGGGGAGGGGTGACATTCTGGGGGGGGGGGGGACAGGAAGGAAAGTGTCCTAACTGATTATCTGACTGATTCACTCATCAAACTCAGATAGAAAAACTGCTTTAAAGTAAGTAAATAGCTGTTCGACAGGTTTTTTTTTTCATAAATCAAATTTAAGGGGTTCATGGGGAGGGGTGAAATTCTGAAAAAAGAAAATTGAAAGAAAATGTCCTGACTCACTCACTCACTCACTCATCATCGCACAGCCAAAATTATTGAAGTTAGAAACATGACAGTTTGGGGATATGTTCATTGTATGTCAAAACCGTCTACTAAGGGAGGATTTTCGGATATTCAGGTTCTAAAGGGGTCATAAGGGGGTTAAACCTGCATTTCATTGAATAACAATATCTCCCGATTGGTTTCATTGGGGGATGTGATACACGGCATATAAACTCATCATAAAAATGTAAGAAGACACGTTTCTGAGGGTTTTTCGATGTGGTGTATATTATGAGGTGAAAGGGGTGAAAAGTAGGGATTGAAAGATTCCTAACAGAGCGTGTATCTCTTAAACGAAATAGGCGAGGAGTTTGAAACTCAGCGGAAAAAAATCAGCATAAAAATAAGTAAATATGTGTTTGACCGTTTTTTCATAAATCCAATTTAAGGGGCCCATGGGGAGGGGTGAAATTCTGGGGGGGGGGAACAGGAAAGGAAGTGTCCTAACTGATTGACTGACTGACTCACTCATCAAACTCAGGGGGGAAAACTGCTTTAAAGTAAGTAAATGGCTATTCGACAGTTTTTTTTGATCAATCAAATTGAAGGGGTTCATCGGGAGGGGTGAAATTCTGAGGAAAAACAAATGAAAGAAAATGCCCTGACTCATTCACTCACTCATCATCGCCCAGCCAAAAATATTGAAGTTGGAAACATGGCATTTAGGGGATATGTTCGTTGTATGTCAAAACCGTACACTAAGGGAGCATTTTTGGATTTTCAGGCTCTAAAGGGGTCTTAAGGGGGTTAAACCTGCATTTCATTGAATAACAATATCTCACGAGTGGTTTCATTTGTGGATGTGATACTCGGCATATAAACTAATCATTAGACATAAGCAGACATGTGTCTAAGGGTTTTTCGATGTGGTGTATTATTATGAGGTGAAAGGGGTGAATATTTGGGGTTGAAGGATTCCTAACGGAGCGTGTAGGCCTATCTCTTAAACGACATAGGCGAGAAATTTGAAACTCAGCGAAAAAATCAGCTAAATAAATAAGTAAATCGGTGTTCGACCGTTTTTTCATGAATTAATTTAAGAGGCCAATGGGGTGGGGTGAAATTCTGGGGGGAAAAAGGAGAGAAAGTGTCCTAACTGACTGACTAACTCACTCACTCATCAAACTCGAGGGAAAAAGACAGCTTAAAAATAATTTAATAGGTGTTCAAGAGTTTTTTCATCAATCCAATTTAAGGGGCCCATGGGGAGGGGTGAAATTCTGGTAAAAATAACTGAAAGAAAATATCCTGTCTGACTCACTCACTCATCACGCCCAGCGAAAACTATTAAAGTTGGAAAAATGAAATTTTGGGAATATGTTCGCTGTATGTCGAAAACGTCAACTAAGGAATGATTTTTGTTTATTCGGGTTTTAAAGAGATGTTAAGGGGGTAAACGTGCATTTCATTGAATAACGATATCTCATGAGTTGTTTCTTTGGGGATGTGATATTCGGTATATAAACTAATCATTAAAAATTATCAGATATATATCAAAGGGTTTATCGATGTGGTGTATATTATGAGGTGAAAGGGGTGAAAATTGGGGGTTGAGGGATTCTTAACGGAGCGTGTATCTCTTAAATGACATAGGCAAGAAGTTTGAAATTCGGCGGGAAATAAACAGCTTAAAATACAATAAATAGGCGTTCGACCGTTTTTTTTTCATAAATCCAATTTAAGGGGTCCTTGGAGAGGGATGAAATTCTGGGGGAGGGGGGGGGGAACAGGACAGAAAGTGTCCTAACTGATTGACTCACTTACTCACTCATCAAACTCAGGGCGAAAACAGCTTTAAATAAGTAAATGGGTGTTCGACCGTTTGTTTCATAAATCCAATTTAAGGGGTTCATGGAGAGGGGTGAAATTATCAAAAATAAATGAAAGAAAATGTCCTGACACTCGCACTCACTCATCATCGCCAAGCCAAAATTATTGAAGTTAGAAACATTAAATTTTGTGGATATGTTCTTTGTATGTCGAAAACGTCCACTAAAGAAAGAGTTTTGAATATTCAGGTTCTAAATAGGTGTTAAGGGGGTAAACGTGCATTTCATTGAATAACAGTATCTCACGAGTGGTTACATTTGGGGATGTGATACTTGGCATATATACTAATCATTAAAAATAAGCTGACACATGTCTAATGGTTTTTCGATGTAGTGTATATTGTGAGGTGAAAGGGATGAAAAGTGGGGGTTGAAAGATTCTTAACGGAGCGTGTATCTCTTAAACGACATAGGCGATGAGTTTGATTTTCTCCGAGTTTCAATCAGCTTAAAAATAAATAAATAAATAAATAAATAAATAAATAGGTGTTCGACCGTTTTTTTTTTCATAAATCCAATTTAAGGGGCCTGTGGGGAGGGGTGAAATTCTGGAAGAAAAACGTCCACTAAGGAAGGATTTTTGGATGTTTAGACCAACCCAAACTATTAATGTTAGCAGAATGATATTTTGGGTATATATTTGTTGTGTGTCGAAAACGTGTACTAAGGAGGGATTTTTGGATATTCAGGTTCTTAAGGGGTGTTAACGGGGTTAAACCTGCATTTCATTGAATAACAATATGACACGACTATGACGCGAGCGAAGCGAGGCTAAAAATGAGATGGTGTGTGTCGGTGTATTAGTCAATCACGCAAGTACCACTGGTCCGATTTACATGAATTTTACATGGAAGTAGTTAACTTACCTGGTTAACATATAGGTTACTTTTGATTTCAATACTTTGCACTATTTAAAGATGGCGACCATTTTAGTGACGTCACTACACCCTTTGGTTTCAAACTTTCAAATTTCAATTTCAAATAAAAAGAGAACGCTAAGAAATATTAAACTTTTGATGGCATATACGAGGTTTAATATTATATTTTCTATCCGAAAGGTATCTCCAACCGTTAGCGAGTAAAACCTAAATTTGTGCTATAAAACACGGTCAACGCCGAGCGGTGTAGTTGGGCAAAATGTTCCATCCTTAGTCTCCCTCTGCGCAGCACCTCGCCTATCCCCTGTTTTAACTGTCACCTTCACATTTTATTTTATTTATGACGCGTAGCGAAGCACGGGTACTTCAGCTAGTCTTATTTATAAAAGTGAAAGTCTGTATGTATGTATGTGGGTGGGTGGGTTGGTTCCGTATACAAATCTACACCGTTCCACCAATCTCAACCAAATTTTTCATACACATAGTTTAGGACCCAGAAGGAACTGCTGCCTACATGAATTTTCGATAGTCTTTCTCATTCTTCTGATTTCGGCACTTTTGCACTCGAGCAAAGGCTAATAAATTCGTAAATAATACTCATGAAGGAATGGCAAGGCAGATAGTTTCCATGGCAACATAGCTCAAGTCGAGACACGGCCGTCTGGATGTCGGATGCGCCCTGCACTACCGGTATAGAAAATGAGGAGCTTTACTTGAAATCCCGTTAGTTACTCAACTGCTCACCCAGCACTGTCAACCGAGTATAGCATAATAAAGACTTGACACTCTCTGCTAGATATTTGTCAAATACCACTCACTCACTCACTCACTCACACACTCATCACGAAATCTCAGAAACCACCCATCGGATTGGAATAAAATTTGGTATGCAGCTTCCTCAAGGGCCGCAAACGCCCACAAAGAAAGGCTTTCTGGATATTCAGGTTCTAAAGGGGTGTTAAGGGGGTAGACCTGCATTTCATTGAATAGCAATATTTCCCGATTGGTTTCATTGGGGGATGTGATACTGGGCATATAAACTCACCATTAAAAATAGGAAGAGCCGTGTCTGATGGGTTTTTCGATGTGGTGTATATTATGAGGTGAAAGGGGTGAAAAGTGGGGTTGAAAGATTCCTAACGGAGCCTGTATCTCTTAAACGACATAGGCGAGGAGTTTGAAACTCAGCGGAAAAAAATCTGCATAGAAAATACGTAAATAGGTGTTTGACCGTTTTTTAATAAATCCAATATAAGGGGCCCATGGGGATGTGTGAAATTCTGGGGGAAAAACAGGAAAGAAAGTGTCCTAACCGATTGACTTACTCGCTCTTCAAACTCAGGGGGAAAACTGCATACAAATAAGTAAATATATGTACGACAGTTTTTTTTTTGATAAATCAAATTAGGAATCCTTCAACCCTCACTTTTCACCCCTTTCACCTCATAATAATATACCACATCGAAAAACCCTTAGACACATACAACGAACATATCCCCAACATTTCAAGTTTCTAACTGCAAGAGGTTTGCTGGGGGATGATGAGTGAATATCCCAAAATCCTTCCTTAGTGGACTTCTTTCCCCAGAGTTTCACCCCTCCCCATGAGCCCCTTAAATTGGATTTATGAAAAAACGATCGAACACCTATTTACTACTTTTTCAAGCTGATTTTTCTCCCTGAGATTCATACTTTTTGCCTCTGTCTTTTAAGAGATACTTGCTCCGTTAAGAATCCTTCATCACTCACTTTTCACACATACACCTCATAATATACACCACATCGAAAACCCCTCAGACATGTCTTCTTATTCCTAATGATGAGTTTATATGCCGAGTATCCCATCCCAAAGGAAACCAATCGGGAGGTATTGTTATTAATTAAATGCAAGTCTACCCCCTTAACACCCCTTTAGAACCTGAATATCCAAAAATCCTTCCTTAGTGGACGTTTTCGACATACAACGAACATAGCCCCTTAATGTCATATTTCTAACTTCAATAATTTTGGCTTGGCGATGATGAGTGAATGAGTAAGTCAGGACATTTTCTTTCAATTATTTTTCAGAATTTCACCCCTCTCATGAACCCCTTAAATTCGATTTATGAAAAAAAGTTCGAACACCTATTTACTTATTTTTGAGCTGTTCTTCCCCCCTGAGTTTGATGAGTGAGTGAGTTAGGACACTTTCTTTCCTGTTTTTCCCCCCAGAATTACACCCCTCTCCAAGGGCCCCTCAAATTGGATTTATGGGAAAAAAAAACGGTCGAACACCTATTTACTTATATTTTAAGCTGTTTTTCCAGACGAATTTCAAATTCTCGCCTATGTCGTTTAAGAGATACACGCTCCGTTAAGAATCCCTCAACCCCCTTTTTCACCCCTTTCACCTCATAATATACACCACATCGATAAACCCTTAGACATATGTCTGATTATTTTGTTGATTAGTTTATATACGGAATATGACATCCCCAAAGAAACAACTCATGAGATATCGTTATTAAATGAAATGCACGTCATAAATCCAATTAAAGGGGCCCATGATTTCGGCCCTTTTGCACTCGAGCAAAGACTAATAAATTCATAAAAGATACTCATGAAGGAACGGCAAGGCAGATCGTTTCCATGGCAACATAGCTCAAGTCGAGACACGGCCGACTGGATGCCAGTTGCGCTCTGCTCTACCGGTATTGAAAATGAGCTTCTTTATATCAAATCCCGTTAGGTACTCAAATGCTCACACAGCACTGTCAACCCAGTATAGCATAACAAAAACTTCACACTATTTGTAAATATAATTTCCGCAATATCAAAATGCAAATTATATCACAAAATAATATAATAATAACCCCTGGTACTACAGCCCATAAGGATCTAGGTCAACCAAGCGACCGCTGCCCGGCCATTTAGCCTTCAGATATTGGGATGATGCGTGATCAGCGCATCGGGTTCCCTCGGCCGTTAATCTTGGTTTTCGTGATTGGGGCGTTGCCTCACTGTCAGACAGCTACTCAATTGTCCTCACGAGGCTGAGTGCACCCCGTTCCAGCCCTCACGTCAGTTTCTAAAATCCTTAACGGAGCCGGGAATCGAACACGGGGCCTCTGGGTGAGAGGTAGGCACGCTACCCCATCACCACGTGGCCGGCCACAAAATACAATAGCGTGATAATAAATGACAGAAACTAAACATACCTTTGCACCTTATTAAAATAGAATTCCATTAGGTTCACTCGATTTATATAAAAATTAATGAACTTTCCTGCTGAGTGGTTAGCACAGAAGTTATTTGGAAGCAACCGATAGTTCGGCTTCCGCAATAGTATTCGTAATCGGTGATACCAATTTCTCTGCAATGACGCTGGGAAGACCTCTGCTGCGGTCAGGCTAATAAGTGGAGGGGATTACAGTTCTGAGAAATGCAATCCAAACATTTCATGCAATAAATTCTTTCCACTGTGAATACAACTTAAACCAGACTTTCAGTTTTCACTGTCGAAAAAGATATTGCTGAAATTGTGATTTGATGATGATAGTTGATGTTAAAGGGCCTAACATGGAGGCTATAGGCCTCTTAATTCTTTGGGATGAAAATGAAGGATGATGATAAAATGAACACTAGAATTAAAAATAACTACAACTTACAACCAAATTACGGATTAGGAGAACAAAAGGACAAACAGGAAGGAATAAGGGAAATAAAATGCGGGTAAATGAAATGCTCTCAACCCTCAAAAAATGAGAAATGACGGATTTGGTAAGGTGTGCCATGAAATGCAGATAGGAAGAGAAATAGGAGAGAGACCACCCCAGAATCACTGGAAAAAGGGAAAAAAACAGATCCTGCTCAGGAATTCTCCCAAACTCAACAGCCGTGAGCCCTTGAGGGTGTAGCACCTCCAGTGGTGGGGCTACACACACCCTGCCTCCTTTATGACCTTGTGCAGAAGGGAGCAGATATGATGAAAAGATGCACCGTACGGTTGATTCCGTAGTTAATTGGATATCATCGTAGGTATCAGAGGCAAAGAAATCCCTATCATGTGCGTTACTAACATTGGTCAAGTACTATCCCGGCATTTGCCTGGACAGAGTGTAGAAAAACCACACTCAGGATAGGTTCGAACCTACGATGTCTGGACTTGCTACAGCTGCCCTCGCAACCGTGGTGCACGATTAAACGATCACAACTACGGTGCGGGACTCTCAAAATGACGACTACACACAACAGACGAAGGAGTGTTTGTGTCTGGAACAAAGTTATCGCCGGAAATCACGAGGAAACAATCATCACACCTAACTCTGTCTCACGTAAACTCGGGAAATGAAAGAACACCTCCTGTGGGGGAGCAAGAGTAGTGTTGAATGCGACATCTACCATCGGTACTTGCAACTGGCATATGTAATGCCATTGTAGATATAATTTCTTCTCTTTGATAATAGCTTTAAACTGCCTGTTCATTTAACACAAGACAAGATAAGTTGCAGCACTATTTTCACTGCCAGCTGGATCGCATCCCTCCTGGCTGCTTTAAACTGCCTGCCCATTCAACACACAGACGCGTACAGGATCTTTTCACAGTAGCGCTTCATTCGTATTTACGTCTTTTTCCAGAACTAGCACTGACGTTATTTCATTTCTTACTACCGTCTATTTGAGTTGTTGGACTTTGCTACACCCATAAAATATTAAACAATAGACAAATCATTTTCTAAATGAAACATTGTGTTAACCTGAAGTAAGTTATCGCATTTATTAAATTGATATTCATTCAATGTCATTTAAATTAGAATTGCATAATGATTTTAATACATTTGTAATCTGAGTCACATTTATAATTATATTTGTTTTTTCCATTGCTTTATTTTTAGACACCATATGCTTTGAGCTAACCTCTGTACTATCCACCACGTTGTGTTACTCGAAGCCGCTTTGGTTAGAAAAGGCTTATGTATCTTTAAGCATACAGTCTCTTTATTAATTATACACGGATTGGTGAAGTATTGATATTCCATGTCTGCCATTTCAAGCTTTTGACCTATCTTACGAAATACTTTAGGGGCTAACGAAGAAGCCCAATGGTTTCTCAATCAATGCATCTCATTTGACATTATACTGGGATTATACGTTGCTGCATTGCAAAGACCAAGGATCATGTAAAATGGGGCGCGCACTGGTCGGTGGGTTGGTGGGATCCGGGTCTCGAGCGCGGTTTGTGGTGGAAGCCGGTGGAAACCATGCACCGCTGGTCTATTTATTTAACTTCTCATCTGACAGTGTTTGTGATATTATGATACATTTATTCCAAATGCACTTTCGTGAGCAATTATACTTTTAATTAATTTACTTTAACAAGATGGGATAGATTAGTTGGTTCCTCTGTTTAGGGGCTGCGACATCGCGGTCATGCAGCCCCGTGTACATTGAATGTGTGTAGAATCTGCCTGATAACCGGTGTTAATTTATTGTGATGGCTGTATTATTGTGTGTTATATGTAATTCAGGTAAGGACTACAGACAGTCAGTTTTAAGTAGTTCCTTCTTTTTCTACCAAATGCTACCGTCAACGACACCTAGCTGCAAACTTGGCTAGTAGATACTCCCGCAACCAGACGGTGACCGTTGGAAAATAATATCGTTAGTCAAATTTTACTTTCACACGAGTGTAGTTAGTGGAACGTTCCTTTACATCACATAAATCTATGTCGTATGACATGGGCCCACCGAATTTACTTCCCCTCCGAAGGAAGGCATACTGAGGGATTTTAACGCTCTTCAAAACTCCGATGACTTCGGCCGGGTTTGAACCCGCGACCTTGGGCATATTAATTCAGCATGCTACCAAATACGCCACCAAAGCCGCCCAATATGAGATAATAGGCATGTAAATACAGCAATACGATTCCCTAATATGCAGCTATAGTAGACTACACATTGCGTTATGTACATGAATAAGCCATTTCTCATTAATCACACCATTTGTGCGGGGTTATAAATCATAAGTATATTTGACTCCAGAATGATGACTTTATATTCCAAATATTGAATAATTTAAATATTGTTTCCTTTCAAAAAGGTAGATGCAACAATTTAAAAATGAAAGAGAACTATTAGATCAAGACGTCTAAATTACACCCATAACAAAAATAAAAAATAAAGACTATCAGGAAAGTACTGTAATTGTAAGAATAGGTCCTTGAGAAATGTGCATATACAGCCCTTTTTGTTATTGATGCATTCTCTACTACGTTATTGTACTCCACAGTACCTTTCGCCTATATTTACAGTGAGTTAATATTACACTTGATTAACTTCAGAGTCCAGGAGAACTATGTTTTAAACTCACTTAGGGGCAAAGTGAATATACCTTGCGTAATATATTGGCATGTATCTCTTATATAAAAACAAGTGTCCTGACTGACTGACTGACTGACTGACTGACTGACTCATCATCGCCCAGCCAAAACTATTAAAGTTAGAAACATGAAATTTTGGGGGTATGTTCGTTGTAACTCGAAAACGCTCACTAAGGAAGGATTTTTGGATATTCAGGTTCTAAAGGGGTGTTAAGGGGGTACACCTGCATTTCATTGAATAACAATATCTCTGGATTGGTTTCATTGAGGGATGTGATACTCGGCATATAAACTCATCATTAATAATAAGAAGACACGTGTCTGAGGGTTTTTCGATGTGGTGTATATTATGAGGTGAAAGGGGTGAAAAGTGGGGGTTGAAGGCTTCCTAACGGAGCGTATATCTCTTAAACGACATAGGCGAGGTGCTTGAAACTCATCGAAAAAAATCAGCTTAAAAAATAAGTAAATAGGTGTTTGACCGTTTTTTCATAAATCCAATTTAAGGGGCCCATGGGGAGGGGTGAAATTCTGGGGGGAAAAAACAGGAAAGAATGTGTCCTAACTGATTGACTGACAGACTCACTCAACAAACTCAGAGGGAAAAAACTGCTTAAAAATAAGTAAATAGGTGTTCGACAGTTTTATTTCATAAACCCAATTAAAGGGGTTCGTGGGGAGGGGTGAAATTCTTAAAAAATCAAATTGAAAGAAAAAGTCCTGACTCACTCACCATCGCCCAGCCAAAATTATTGAAGTTAGGAACATGAAATTTTGGGGATGTGATCATTGTATGTCAAAACCGTCCACTAAGGGAGGATTTTCGGATATTCAGGTTCTAAAGGGGTCTTAAGGGGGTTAAACCTGCATTTCATTCAACAACAATAACTCCCGATTGGTTTCATTGGGAGATGTGATACTCGGCATATAAACTCATCATTAAAAATAAGAAGACACGTGTCTGAGGGTTCTTCGATGTGGTGTATATTATGAGGTGAAAGGGGTGAAACGTGGGGGTTGATGGATTTCTAACGGAGCGTGTATCTCTTAAACGACATAGGCATGGAGTTTGAAACTCAGCGGGAAAAAAATCAGCTTAAAAGATAAGTAAATAGGTGTTCGACCGTTTTTTTTTTCATAAATCCAAATTAAGGGGTTCATGGTGAGGTGTGAAATTCTGAAAAAATAATTGAAAGAAAATGTCCTGACTCACTCACTCACTCATCATCGCCCAGCCAAAATTATTGAAGTTAGAAACATGACATTTTGGGGATATGTTCGTTGTATGTCAAAACCGTACTCCAAGGGAGGATTTTCGGATATTCAGGTTCTAAAGTGGTCTTAGGGGGGTTAAACCTACATTTTATTGAATAACAGTAACTCACGTGTGGTTTCTTTAATTTGTGGATGTGATACACGGAATATAAACTAATCATTAAAAATAAGCCGACATGTGTCTAAGGGTTTTTCGATGTGATGTATATTATAAGGTGAAAGGGGTGAAAAGTGGGGGTTTAAGGATTCGTAACGGAGCGTGTATCTCTTAAACGATATAGGCGAGAAGTTTGAAATTCAGCAACAACAAAAAACAGTTTAAAATATAAGTAAATATTTGTTCGGCCGTTTTTTCACAAATCCAATTTAAGGGGCCCTTGGAGAGGGGTGAAATTCTGAAGAAAAAAACAGGAAATAAAGTGTTCTAACTGATTAACTCACTCACTCAACCTACTGAGGGGGGAAGATCAACTTAAAATTAAGTAAATAGGTGTTTGATGTTTTTTTAATAAATCCAATTTAAGGGGTTCATGAGTGGGCTGAAATTCTGAAAAATAAATGAAAGACAATGTCCTGACTTACTCACTCACTCATCATCGCCCAGCCAAAATTATTGAAGTTAGAAACATAAAATTTTGGGGTTATGTTCGCTGTATGTCGAAAACGTCCACTATGGAAGGACTTTTGGGTATTCAGGTTCTAAAGGGGTATTAAGGGGGTAGACCTGCATTTAATTGAATAACAATATCTCCCGATTGGTTTCCTTGGGGGATGTGATACTCGGCATATAAACTCATCATTAATAATAAGAAGACATATGTCTGAGGGTTTTTCGATGTAGTGTATATTATGAGGTGAAAGGGGTGAAAAGTGGGGGTTGAAGGATTCCTAACGGAGCAAATATCTCTTAAAAGACAGAGGCATAATGTATGAAACTCAGGGGGTAAATTCAGCTTGAAGAATAAGTAAATAGGTGGTCGACCGTTTTTTCACAAATCCAATTTTAGGGGCCCTTGGAGAGGGGTGAAATTCTGGAGAAGAAAAAACAGGAAATAAAGTGTTCTAACTGATTAACTCACTCACTCACTCATCCTACTGAGGGGGGAAGAACAACTTAAAATTAAGTAAAGAGGTGTTCGACCGTTTATCTATTATATAAAACTAAGTGTCCTGACTGACTGACTGACTGACTGACTCATCATCGCCCAGCCAAAACTATTAAAGTTAGAAACATGAAATTTTGGGGATATGTTCGTTGTAAGTCAAAAACGCCCAATAAGGAAGGATTTTTGGATATTCAGGTTCTAAAGGGGTGTTAAGGGAGTACACCTGCATTTCATTGAATTACAATATCTCCGGATTGGTTTCATTGAGGGATGTGATACTCGGCATATAAACTCATCATTAAATATAAGAATATACGTGTCTGAGGGTTTTTCGATGTGGTGTATATTATGAGGTGAAAGGGGTGAAAAGTGGGGGTTGAAGGATTCCTAACGGACCGTGTATCTCTTAAACGACAAAGGCGAGAAATTTGAAACTCAGCGGAAAAAAATCAGCTTAAAAAATTAGTAAATAGGTGTTTGAGCGTTTTTTCATAAATCCAATTTAAGGGGTCCATGGGGAGGGGTGAAATTCTGGGGGGAAAAAATCAGGAATGAGAATGTCCTAACTGATTGACTGACTGACTCACTCATCAAACTCAAGGTGAGAAAACTGCTTAAAAATAAGTAAATAGGTTTTCGATAGTTTTTTTCCATAAATCACATTTAAGGGGTTCATGGGGAGGGGTGAAATTCTGAAAAAACAAATTTGAAAGAAAATGTCCTGACTCACTTACTCACTCATCATTGCCCAGCCATTTTGCGGATATGTTCATTGTATGTCAAAACCGTCCACTAAGGGTGGATTTTCGGATATTCAGGTTCTAAAGGGGTCTTAAGGGGGGGGGGGTTAAACCTGCATTTCATTGGATAAATATCTCCCGATTGGCTTCATTGGGGGATGTGATACTCGGCATATAAACTCATCATTAAAAATAAGAAGACACGTGTCGGAGGGTTTTTCGATGTGGTGTGTATTATGTGGTGAAAGGGGTGAAAAGGGGGGTTGAAGAATTCCTAACGGAGCGTCTATCTCTTAAAAGATATAGGCGAGAAATTTGAAACTCACCGGCAAATATCGGCTAAAAAAATAAGTAAATAGGTGTTCGATCGTTTTTTTTTTCTCATAAATCCAATTTAAGGGGCCCATGGGGAGGGTTGAAATTAAGGGAGGGGAGGGATGAAAGAAAGAGTCCTAACTGATTGACTCACTCACTCTTCAAACTAAGGGGGGAAAACTGCTTAAAAATAAGTAAATAAATGTTCGACAGTTTTTTATCATAAATCAAATTTAAGAGGTTCATGGAGAGGGGTGAAAATCTGGAGAAAAAAAATTGACAGAAAATGTCCTGGCTCACTCACTCAGCCAAAATTATTGAAGTTAGAAACATAACATTTTGGGGATATGTTCGTTGTATGTCAAAACCGTACACTAAGGGGGGATTTTCGGATATTCAGGTTCTAAAGGGGTCTTATTGAATAACAATTTCTCAAGAGTGGTTTCATTTGTGGATGAGAGACTCGGCATATAAACTTATCATTAAAAATTAGCAGACATGTGTCTAAGGGTTTTTCGATGTGGTGTATATTATAAGGTGAAAGGGGTGAAAAGTGGGGATTGAAGGATTCCTAACGGAGCGTGTATCTCTTAAACGACATAGGCGAGAAGTTTGAAATTCAGCGGAAAAAAATCAGCTATAAAAATAAGTAAATCGGTGTACGATCGTTTTTTCATAAATTCAATTTAAGGGGCCAATGAGTTGGGGTGAAATTCTGGAAAAGAAAAGGAGAGAAAGTGTCCTAACTGACTGACTAACTCACTCACTCATCAAACTCAGGGGAAAGAGACATCATAAAAAAATAACTTAATAGGTGTTCGAGCGTTTTTTCATAAATCCAATTTAAGGGGCCCATGGGAAGGGGTGAAATACTGGTAAAAATTGTTGAAAGAAAATGTCTTGACTGACTCACTCACTCATCATCGCCCAGCGAAAACTATTGAAGTTGGAAACATGAAATTCTGGGAATATGTTCGCTGTATGTCGAAAATGTTAACTAAGGAAGGATTTTTGTTTGTTCGGGTTCTAATGAGGTGTCAAGGGGGGTAAACCTGCATGTCATTGAATAACGATATCTCATGAGTTGTTTCTTTGGGGATGTGATATTCGGCATATAAACTAATCATTAAAAATAAGCAGACATATGTCTAAAGGTTTATCGATGTGGTGTATATTATGAGGTGAAAGGGGTGAAAATTGGGGGTTGAAGGGTTCTTAACGGAGCGTGTATCTCTTAAACGATATAGGCGAAAAGTTTGAAATTCAGCGGAAAAAAACAGCTTACAATATAAGTAAATAGGTGTTCGACCGTTTTTTTTTCATAAATCCAATTTAAGGGGCCCTTGGAGAGGGGTGAGATTCTGGGAAAAAAACAGGAAAGAAAGTGTTCTAACTGATTAATACACTCACTCATCAAACTCAGGGGGGAAGAACAGCTTAAATATAATAAATAGGTGTTGGATCGTTTTGTTTTTTCATATATCCATTTAAGGGGCCCATGGGGAGGGGTGAAATTCTGGGGGAAAGGCAGGAAAGAAAGTGTCCTAACTGAATGACTACCTTCCTCGCTCATCAATCTCAGGGGGAAAAACAGCTTAAAAATAAGTAAATAGGTGTTCGAACGGTTTTTTTTTTCATAAATTCAATTTAAGGGTTCATGGGAAGGGATGAAATTCTCAAAAATAAATGAAAGAAAATGTCCTGACTGACTGACTCACTCATCATTGCCCAGCCAAAATTATTGAAGTTAGAGACATGAAATTTTAGGGATATGTTCGTTGTATGTCGAAAACTACCACTAAGGAAAGATTTTTGGATATTCAGGTTCTAAATGGGTGTTAAGGGGGTAAACGTGCATTTCAGTGAATAACAATATCTCACGAGTTTTTTCATTTTTGGATGTGATACTTGGCATATAAACTATTCATTAAAACTAAGCTGACACATGTTTTTTGGTTTTTCGATATGGTGTATATTATGAGGTGAAAGGGATGAAAAGTGGGGGTTGAAAGTTTCCTGACGGAGCGTGTACCTCTTAAACGGCATAGCGAGAAGTTTGAAACTCAGCGGAAAGCAATCATCTTAAAAATAAATAAATAAATAAATAGGTGTTCGACCTTTTTGCATAAATCCAATTTAAGGGGCCCATGGGGAGGGGTGAAATTCTGGAAGAAAATACGTCCACTAAGGAAGGATTTTTGGATATTCACTCTCATCGACCAACCAAAACTATTAAAGTTAGAAGAATTATATTTTGGGGATATGTTTGTTGTGTGTCGAAAACGTCTACTAAGGAGGGATTTTAGGATATTCATGTTCTAAAGGGGTGTAACGGGGTTAAACCTGCATTTCATTGAATAACAATATGACCCGACTATGACGCGAGCGAAGCCGCGGGTACTTGCTAGTCTTTCTATAATATGTAAATACACCACTCGGGGAACGCCGGGTAAATTAGCTAGTAATTTATGTATACAGTGTGGTCCACCCGCTCCTTATTATTTAGTTTTATGAAACCCAACTAACATCGCATTTCTCCCGATGGTCGATATTGCTCTGCGCTCTGACTGTGTGACAGCAATGTAATTGGGTCATGGGTCTAGCAAAGAAAAACCGACCTTAAACTTTTCCCCGCCAAATACTATGGCCCATTCTACTAACATATGACTTACTGCTCCATGAAATAACACACATACACGTAATACGATCGAATTAATAGCTTACGCCACGTGATCTGTAATAGTAGAAAGTTAAATCAACACCATAAACCGTGATTGAAGACTTTGAGATGGACGTAAACGTGTGAGGTGGGACGGCTACAGTAACTACAGCACGTTTAGCTTGCGGTATCTACCATGTGTAGGTGGCTGAGAGGCGTTGGTCACTAGTCGTGGCCGAGTGCGGTACGTGTGTGCGCGCTGTGTGACCGCATTGGAAGAGTTTACGGTTCCTAATACCGGTGCTTCCTTAGTTCCACGTGTGTACTGACCTTCCGTGTGTCATTCGGACAATACTTTTTTAAGTAGTGTTCCAGATAGGACAACAAAACCAGGAACCCAGAAAACCCCGCTGAAAATCATGTCCGGATACCAGAGAAAAAACACCGTACGCTGCCAATGGGACAGGCAGAGTTCTCGCCCCTCACCAGGAGAAATTCACCGCTGGATTGGCGATACCCTCCGGTTGACTGTCGACCAAGTAGAAGCCATCCAGTTAAATGCGCACGAAAAAACCATGTACATCAAGGTAATCAGCATATCTATTTATCAGAAATTGTAAAATACTTTTGCAGATCCTATTAAATTTCAGTATGACTCAGGCGAAATGACAAATGTTAAGCTCTCCACAGCGGATTCCAATTTTACCACAGTGCGTATATTTAATGTCCCACTCGAAGTACCCCCTGAAATTTTCAAATCCGTCCTGTCGAAATATGGCACTGTGAGTGACGTCAGGAAAGAACAATGGTCATCTGCTTATCAGTTCCCGGTGTATAATGGAATACGTTCCGTCACTATGGAAATCAAGCAAGATATCCCCTCCACTGAGACTTTTGGTGGCCATTCTGGCTATATAACGTATAATGGACAGAAACAGACCTGTTTAATTTGCAATGCTACCACACATCTACGTATTAACTGCCCAAAGAAAATGATTCCACTCGGTATAACTCCTACACAACAACGACGTGTACAATACTCGGAAGTTGTGACGCAGCAAACGTCATATGAAAACATGCTTATTGATCAGTCAGCTGGGACAACACCAGGAGTGACCTCGGATACATCTGACGCAGAACTGGTACCTTGCCCTGACCAGAGCTGCGAGACACAGAGTGCCCCTGTGCTATCGGCAACCTGTATCGCAGCCTTAGAACTAACTCTGCTGTCACTACAGGCTGCCACAGAAATTTTGTCTTCACTGCCCCCGCCTTCGCTGGTCCCTACCGACTCACTTAAGAATGTTGATCGGGGATCCGAGAACGTCTCTAAGAAGATTAAAACAAATGCCTCGATTGCCGTACCAGCCCCGAAGAATCAAACTGGCTCTACAAATGTTCCCGCAGCTGTGAAAAAGAAACAAAATCTTCATTCAACGTCATCTAGGGACCCACGAACGCTCTCAACCGCTGACAGCCGGCCTATGAATGGCAGTCAAAAGGAACTATCTCAACCTAATTTGACATAGTGCACCAGTATATTTCTCACCTGTGTCTTTTTTTCTTTTTTCTTTTTTCTCGAGTCCAACTTCCAGTATGTCTAGCACAACTTTTATACTTCTCTTAATGGCGCAATTTCTCACTGTGGCCACTGTGAATATCAATGTAATAGAATGCCCTCTGAAATTTCAACTGTTGGAGAGATTCCTTCGAGATGCAGACATTGACATTGCCTTCATTCAAGAAGTTGCTCTACCCTGTTTGCCCATATCTGCCTTCTACAAACAATACATCAATACCGGTAATACGAATAGAGGGACCGGATTCCTCATAAGACATGATATCCCACTCGAAGGTGTGCTATGTCATCCATCAGGACGCATAATATCTGGACACATAAACAATACCACCCTGATAAATGTATATGCCCCATCCGGGTCCAATAAACGTGTGGAACGGAAAATGTTCTTTCAACAGAGTATACTGCCTCATCTGCACGAAGTTAAGGAAAAACTTATTCTTGCAGGGGATTTCAATTGTATTCAACGCCCAGAAGATTCCACTAGCTCATACCAAGGTGTCAACCCGGCTCTCAAGGACCCTTCTTACCTCCCTACACCTCATTGATGCTGTGGATAGTTTAAGGGTGCCCCTGCCCCATTACACCTGTATAAGTCACAACTCCTCATCACGACTTGACCGCATCTACTTTTCACAGGAACTTATCCAGCCTAGACGATATGAAGTGATAACTGCCAGTTTCACTAACCATCATGCTGTCGTATGTACAATCTCTTACCCCCATCCCATATTTCACATAGGAAGAGGTTATTGGATGCTGAATTGCTCGCTGTTACTGGAGGAGGAATGCCAAGATATTTTCAGACAACACTGGACTCGATGGGTCCAACAAAAATGCAAATTTCGCGACTGCACAGACTGGTGGGATATTTTAGTTAAACCAGGGATCCGCCGCGTCTTTAAGAACATATCTTACCAACGAGGTTGGGAAAGACGGGATACAGTTGAATTTTACTATCGAGTTCTTCGCCAGCTCCAGCAAAGATCTGATGCTGGGGAGCGTATATATGACCAGATCCGGGAAGTTAAAACCAAGCTCCTGTCTCTACAGCAACGAACGCTCGCTCATATCAACGTGGCTTTAAAAGATCGTACAGTGCTCCCGGACGAAAGTGCAAGTGTATACCATATCGCCAAAGGACAACGTGAGCGGCAACGTAAATATATCCACCGCCTCCGCACCAGTACTGGAAGTGTCGTCACCTCCCCTGACGCTATACGTAGTGAAATATCATTATTTTATCAACGGTTCTACGCTAAGGCTCTCATTGATCCACAGCAGGTGACCCTATTGCTGTCATCTTGCTGTACCAAACTATCTCCGGTCAACAAATCTCTGCCCAGCGCGGATATTACGGATGAAGAGATTCACTCTGTGGTTAAACAACTCCCAAACAACCGCTCACCTGGCATTGATGGACTGCCATATGAAATGTATAAACACTTCTGGCCTCTCATTGGCAAAGAATTTTGTCATGTCCTGCGTACCATTCTCCAACGTCGTGCTCTTTGTCAATCACATCACGAGGGTACCATAGTCCTCATACCAAAAACATCCTCTCCCATGGCAGTTGGTGACTTCCGACCAGTTACTCTGCTCTGCAGTGACTATAAAGTTCTTACCAAAGTACTTGCATGCCGATTGAAGACTGTTCTACCTGATATCATTGGTGATGAACAATGTTGCAGTATTCCTGGAAGAACTCTGTTAACAAACTTAGCGATACTACGGGACCTACACCTAAAAGCCGAAATGCTCCCCACTGAGCCAATGAGTTTTCTCACCTTAGATCTTGATAAAGCTTTCGACAGCATCAGTCATGAATACTTGTACATGGTCTTGCAACACTTCGAATTTCCTGAAATCCTTATTGACTACATTCGTATGATAAATTGTAATGCTACGTCTAGAGTGCTCGTCAACGGTTTTCTTTCCCCTCTGATTCCAATACAACGATCAGTTAGGCAAGGATGTCCCCTTTCTATGCTACTTTTTGTCATTGGCCTTGAACCGTTCATTCGGACTACCCAGGTGAAGCTACAGGGTTACAAACTGTCCACACATGTTTTTGGAATGTGCGCCTATGCTGATGACGTATCAATATTGATCCGCAATAAAGAAGACATCTCCCACATCGATAGCGTCCTTCAGCTCTACCATATCGCCTCTGGAGCACAATCGAACCCCCAGAAAACTGCTTTGCTTCCGCTCAATACTAACTCAGTGATTACCCCACAGCCCTGGTTCCGGATAGTAAATGAGGTGAAAATTCTTGGCATTACCTGGAAGCAATCGCTTCTGGACACAGTGCAAGTAAACTGGACTAAGGTCATTGCCAAAGTTAGGGGAGTCCTGATCCAATTTGGTCAAAGAAACCTCAATATAGTGCAACGGGTCATGGTCCTCAACGTGTTTGCGCTCTCTAAAATATGGTATGTCGCACAACTTTTCCCACTTCCCAAAATGTTTGAGAGCCAATTGGAAAAATATACAGGTTGGTTTATATGGCAAGGATTTTTGTTCCGAGTACAACGGGAACAGTTGTATCTCCCATCCCGGCAAGGCGGGCTAGGGCTAACAGCTCATGGCATGAAATGCCGTGCACTCCTCTGCAAGAACGATATCACCATTCTTTCCCAACATGACACTTTTACGAAAGCGCTATACAAAGATATTCGAAACACAGCCCGTGGTTGTGATAGAGCTTTGCCGAAGATTTTTAGGGACCATCAACAGCACCTTCTGGAAACTGTTCGCCAAATGCCTTCAGGGATTGTTCCAACGACGAAAAGTATCTATAACATGTTGCGGCAAGTGGTACACTCCAAACCGCGAATAGAGGCCACCACCCTCTACGTCCATTGGCCCACTGTTTGGAAAAATTTTGGGGCTATGACCATTTCTTCTGCTGTACACTCCCAAGTTTTTATCTTCCTCAACGATCTCATCCCAACCGCTCTACGGCGATATACCATCCATCTTGAAGCTTACCCATTGTGTACTATATGTGGTCAAACTGATACGGCGATACACCGCTTCACATCATGCACGCGAGTTGCCTCCACGTGGCTGTGGTGTAAGGGAAAAGTATGTCAACTATTAAATGTGCCTCGGATGACCTTGATGACAGGAAGTTGGTTCGTTTGTCGGTGACCGCCTTCCCCCAAATTAAACAGACTGCCATTGTGTGGATAATGGGCCAATATGTACACTTCGTGATGGACAATGATCAACATTTCTCTTTCCTGGATCTCAGGTATCACCTGCAAAAAGAGCGTTGGAAGCTTAGTGAAAGTGGACAATTGCACGATAAATATGGACACTATCTGGATTTCTTGTGATGTATTAGTATGGTATTTATCATATCTGAAAATTCTGTAATTCTGTAAAGAGCTAATTAAAAAAAAGTGAAAAAAAAAAAAAAAAAAAAAAAAAGAGGGTTAAAGCCTGACCGTACGTGGTGGGCGCGAGCGGATAGAATGATGCTTCGAATCCAGTAGTAGGCATACTTTTTTGAACGAAGGCCCACATTCCATTTTAGTCGGGATGTAACTACATGCCACATTTATTGCCTTAAGACAAATTTTTGTGAAGAGTACGTTGAAATTTGATGATTTATGAAAAGAATACGATCGAATTGGTACATTATGCAACGTGACCTGTAATAGCAGAAAATTAAACAACTGGCATGAGTATTAACAAAACATATCGAAGTGTCACTCCGTAGGTCCGGGTTCGATTCCCAGCTCTGCCAAGAAATGTAATAATTGTCTGAGGGCTGAAATTGGGTACACTTAGCCTCGTGAAGCAAATATGAGAAGAAGTTGGTTCGATTCCCACCTCAGACACCCTGGAAATGGTTTTCCGTGGTTTCCCACTTCTACTCCGGCCAAATTCCGGGACGGATTCTATCTTGAGGCCACGGCCGCCTCCTTTCCAATCCTTAATTGCAAATATACACATAATTACAAGCCCGCAATAACTCAGGTTATCCGAAAAACTCTACACACACACACAAGTAAACGGGGCTAAATGACCGCGATGTTCAATCCCCTCGTATGAAACAAAACAACATATCGAAGGATATTCTGATCGCCAGTGCTTGCATCGAAGTATACGTATTCCTTAGAAATTCCCATGGTATTATCAGCATACTTTGGATTTTTGCAAAAAATTAAAGTAGACTTATGAGATCTACACAGGGCCAAAAATTGTGTATCTGTCTGTGCGTGTGTGTGACTGTGTGTCTGTGTGTGTGTGTTTGTATTCTGAATGTCTGCCCCCTCCCCCTATCAATTCGAACACGATGAAATCGAATTGAACGAAATTTGGTACAGAGGTAGAACTAGCAAAGGGCACCTCAGAGTCATGTTTTATATCACCGCCATCTTGACGGAAACGTAATCGCGGCCACACAATTGTTAAAAGCTAAAATGTAATTACGACCAACCTAATAATCTAGTCTCTACCAAATTTTGCAACAACATATCTTTATGTGGGAAGCATATTCTGACCGAACTGCAAGATCATCAGCCCAATAGTTTGCAGATGGTGGCCATGCATGTGTACAAATCTATTCCCCCTATCAATTCAAACACGGTGAAACGAAATTGAACGATATTTGGTACAGAGGTAGCACTAGCAAATGACACCTCAGTGTCATATTTTATATCGCCGCCTTCTTGACGAAAAAGTAATGGCGGCCTCCCAAATGTTAAAAGCTTAAATAAATTACGACCAACCTAATAATCTGATCTCTACCAAATATTGCAACAACATACCTTTATGTTGGAAGCATATTTTGACCAAACTACAAGATCATCAGCCCAACAGTTTGCATATGGCGGCCATGTATGTGTGCAAATCGATTCCCCAATCAATTCAAACACGGTGAAACTGAATTGAACGAAATTTGGTACAGAGGTAGCACTAGCGTAGAACACCTCATTGTCATGTTTTATATCGCCACCATCTTGACGGAACCGTAATGGTGGCCACCCAAATGTTCAAAGCTTAAATCAAATTACGACTAATTTAATCATCCGATCTCTACTAAATTTTGCAACAACATACACCTGTATGGCGAGCGTCGTTCGACTGAACTACAAGGACATCAGCCCATTAGTTTGCAGATGGCGGCCATGTATGTGTGCAAATTGATTCCCCCTATCAATTCAAACACGGTGAAACCAAATTGAATGAAATTTGGTACAGAGGTAGCAATAGCAAAGGACACCTCAGTGTCATGTTTTATATCGCCGCCATATTGACGAAAAAGTAATGGCGGCCTCCCAAATGTTAAAAGCTTAAATAAATTACGACCAACCTAATAATCTGATCTCTACCAAATATTGCAACACCATACCTTTATGTTGGAAGCATATTTTGACCAAACTACAAGATCATCAGCCCAACAGTTTGCATATGGCGGCCATGTATGTGTGCAAATCGATTCCCCTATCAATTCAAACACGGTGAAACTGAATTGAACGAAATTTGGTACAGAGGTAGCACTAGCGTAGAACACCTCATTGTCATGTTTTATATCGCCACCATCTTGACGGAAACGTAATGGTGGCCACCCAAATGTTCAAAGCTTAAATCAAATTACGACGAACTTAATCATCCGATCTCTACTAAATTTTGCAACAACATATACTTGTATGGCGAGCGTCGTTCGACTGAACTACAGGGTCATCAGCCCACTAGTTTGCAGATGGCGGCCATGTATGTGTGCAAATTGATTCCCCCTATCAATTCAAACACGGTGAAAAAAATTGAACGAAATTTGGTACAGAGGTAGCACTAGCAAAGGGCACTCCAGTGTCATGTTTTATATCGCCGCCATATTGACGAAAACGTAATGGCGGCCATCCTTATGTCAAAAGCTTGAATCAAATTACGACCAACCTAATAATCTGATCTCCACCAAATATTGCAACAACATACCTTTATGTATAGAGAATCTTTTGACCACACTACATGGTGTAGACCAATAATGTGCGGATAGCGGCCATGTATGTGTGCAAATCGATTCCCCCTATCTTTTAAACACGGTGAAACTGAATTGAACGAAGTTTGGTACAGAGGTAGCACTAGCAAAAGCCACCTCAGTGTCATGTTTAATATCGCAACGGAAACGGAATGGTGGCCACCCAAATGTCAAAAGCTTAAATAAAATTACGACCAACCTAATCATTTGATCTCTACCAAATTTTTTAACAACTTACCTTTTTGTGTGAAGCATCTTTTGACTGAACTGCAAGGTCATCAGCCCAATAGTTTGCAGATAGTGGCCATGTATTTGTGCAAATCGATTCCCCATATCAATTCAAACACGGTGAAACCGAATTGAATGATATTTTTTCAGAGGTAGCACTAACAAAGGGCACATCATATTCATGCATAATATCCGTATACCACGTTGTATTTCAAGAAGCTACTACAACCAACATTCAATTATACTCCTACCGACCGTTGTGGCTACGCGGGCTAAAAGCGCAGCGTTAGGTCATGGGGCCAAGCTCTCTGCTGACTCGGTAGACGCGTGGGTTCGAGCCCCACCGTCAGCTGTCCTTGAAATTGTTTTCCGTGGTTTCCCATTTTCAACACCAGGCAAATGCTGGGACAGTACCTTCTGACAGGCCACGGCCCCTTTCTTCCACATCCTTGCCCAGTTTCATTCATCTTCATCCAATCCATCTGTCATCCCCACGCGCAGGTCGCCCACAGGCGTCGACTAGAAAGACCTGCACTCGGCCTCTCAGGAGGCTACACGAAAATAACAAGAAGTTCCGTGACGAACTAAAGAGCCTACTTTTCTTAAAATTTAAGATTCATGCCAATGAGTAATCTATGTGGATCTACCTAGAATAATGACGAAATTAAGTTGGTGATATCGAAATTTCCATTTAGTTCGAAATACTGTATACCTGGCATAATGTAGCCTAATAGAGAACTACAGTTGGCAGCCCTGGTGACTGAATATATTCTTAGTTCCATCTCTTAAGCTACAGAATACAAAATTTGGTTGAAGTCCAATGGATAGCATGGACGTTACATGCAGTTAAACAGTGGATCTAACAGCATGCGTAAAATCATGTTGGCAAGAATGGCATACATGTATAATCTGAAATAATATGATCTATTGTTGTGTCAATTTTGAATGAAATCCATTAGTTAGTATTGAAGTTATATGCATTTAAAATTTGGATCTATCAGCAGGCTTAGAATCATTTTGGCCATGTATGACCTCCTGGAAATTAAACTGCAATATTATTATCTATACGTGTGCCAATTTTGAAATAGCTCCCATTCATACCTTCCTAGATATCCAACATGGAGCTGAAATTTCAATTGCGATTTTTCAGCAGTTGGTACCACTGACATCATTTTCAAATATGGCTCCTACCAAATTTTGTTTCGATTGCTGCAGCCGTTTAGGAGTTATTAGGGGGGGGGGACACACACACAGACAGACAAACAGAAGGACAGACAGACAGACAGAAGGACAGACAGACACACACACACATTTGCCCGATCTCATAAGTCTACTTTTTCCTCATTTTTGCAAAATGTGAAAAGTAGGCTAAAAATTATACTCCTTTAAAAGGACACAGAGTTATAATAATACCCATGCATTTAGGAGAAAGTAGGCTATACGTTGTTTACCGAACATTTTGTTATTAAATTTTAACAAAAAGTCTTAGCATATCTTTAGGCCCGTATCACACAACTCTCGCTGGCAAGGAAGCTGCTGTGATCGCTCGTGCAAAATCCTGTATGATTCTGTTCTCTTCGTCAGTACACCTGCTTGTATGACCGAAGTGTATCACACGCTAGCATTTTGTACGCTATGTTGTACGAAATAAATCCGAAGGCCTGTCGTTTGAGGGCATTATTTGCAGTTCTCGCCTTATTAACGCAAAGCGGTCGCGAAACTTGCTTTACGTAAATTAGAAAACATGCCGTGTACGGAATGCATTCCAATTAATATTTAAGATCTAACTGTAATAATTGAATATTTTACCATAAGCGTTAATAAGAAGCGCAACAAAAACCTCCAGAGTGTGTTGGAAATGTGTGCAAGTGTTATTGCGCTCGCTCTTTCGAAGATCCCGGGTTCATCACTAACCAACGGCAGATTTTTAAAATTCTTTTTAACTATTTTATTATACCCTCGCTACCTCGTACTGCAAGATTTCAACTTGGTTTTGTTCGCATTATCTACGAAGACGATAGGGAAAGTTATTTTCTTGTCTCATTGAAATGGTTATTTTCCCTAAATACTGTTCAAACCATGGATGGATACTATTCGCTATAATTATTATTATTTTTTGGTCGATTTTACCCTCCAGGTTAGGTTTTCCCACGGACTCAGCGATGGATCATTTCATTACCGCCTCTACGGGCAGTGTCCTGGAGCTTGAAACATCTCATCTGGGGGACACAACTGGGGAGGTGGGATCAGCACCTCGCCCAGGCGACCTCACCTGCAATGCGAACAGGGTCCTCTTGAGGGATGGGAAGGGAGGGGCAGATCGGGAGGGATAGGCAAGGAAGGGGGAAGGAGGCGGCAGTGGCCGTACGGTAGGTAACATCCGGCATTTGCCCGAAGGCGAATTGGGAAACCACGGAAAACCACTTTGAGGATGGCTGAGGTGGGAATCGAACACCCTCTACTCATTTGGACCGTCCGAGGCTGAGTAGACCCTGTCCCAGTCCTCATACCACTTTTCAAATTTCGTGGCAGAGCCGGGAATCGAACCCAGGACATCCGGGGTGGCAGCTAATCACGCTGACTACTAAGCAACGGAGGCGACTCTATTCGTGATAATTAGAATTTTAACAGTTCAATATTTATAATAATATGACACATTCTGTATTTACTGCCTTGCTGCGAGGCTCAGCGGTAACGTTCTCGCTTGCTGTGCCCAAGGTTGCAGATTCGTATCCTGGCGCAGTCAGCTGGCATTTGAGGGTGCGCAAATGCGAGGGAGCCGTGTCAGTAGATTTACTGGCACGTTGCAGATACCCTTCGGAGCAAAATTCCGGCACCCCGGCGTATCAAAAAGCCAGAGCAGTTAAAAGGGACGTAAAACCAATAATGTTATAATTATCTGTATTTACTGTATGTGTGGGGCAGATGACCTCGTAGTTCCTCCCCTTAAAACCTCACTAACTAACTTTCTTGTGGACACGATAAATATCGCACTTTTGCACCAATCACTTTGAAATTTTTACATAATATGTATCCCTGTAAAATCTCGGTCGAGTTCGTTCATGGGCACAATCGGTCGACGGGGGTGAAAATAAGGGTCTTTTTTCGAAAAAGTGAAATATCGCTATAACTCTCTTAATATGTGAAATATCGAATCCATTTAAAGTTCATACTATGTGTCGGATAAGGCTCAAAAATTTGTGTTAGAAAAGATTTTTGATAGCACCAACCATTGACCAAAGGGGTGGGAAAAAGTGGGTTTTTCGGGAAACATTAATCATATCTCTCTTAATAGGCACAATATCAAAACCGTACAAAATGGACAATATTCCCCTAATAATTACCTAAAACTTTTGTCTGAAAGAATTTTTGATATGACCCACCATTACGCCAAGGGATGAGAAAAATGATTTCGGAATTATAAGAAAATGCCAAGAAGCATCAGAGATTGCCATGACAACACTACTAAATTGATGAGGGATGAGCCATCAGACGTTGCCATGACAACGCACTTGCACGACATCACATTCAGTTTTCTATCTGACTAATTGTGAAGCAGCTTCGGTGACTTAACTGGTAGCGTGCTGAATGTCTATGCCCAATGTCGCGGGTTCAAAGCCACCCGAAGTCGTCGGATTTTCTAAGAGCGCTAAAAATCCCTCGGTATGCTTTCCTTTGCAGGGGAAGTTCCAACGTTCGTTGCGAGTTGTTGGTTGCGGTGGCATCTGATAGCCAAGTTCACAGCTTGGTGTCGTTGACGGTTGTATTTGTTAGCAACATTAGGAACTACTGCTTGGAATTGACCGTCTGCAGTCCTTACCTCAATTACAGACTGCCATCACAATTCACACCGTTTATCAGACAGATTCTACACTCACCCTAAGTACACGGAATTACATGACCGAGTTTTCGCAGCCCGTAAACTGAGGAACCAACCAAAATCTCTGCGGGAGATAACATTTTGCGTGAACAAGTAATAGACCGTTAGATAGTTACACATCAGTGTCGAAACATTGCATAAGGACAGTGTGACCACAAGTATAAAAATGGACCCCAAATGACAAGAATGTTACCGTCCCCTTAAGAGAATAAAATGTTTAATATATGCATAAAATGGCGAAAAACAAAGTTAATTAAGCTCCGATTATAGAATACTTTCTCGCAATAAATGAGGTCCGATCCTTCTACGAAAACCTGCATATTCTGCCTATTTTCGCCTATTCCCAGTCTTGCCCGGTGAAATCTACCTCCGCCTTCCGGCGTGCCGAGAGGACTTTTTATTTTTAATCATAAATGTGTCAGATGTAGTTCTACTTGATTTAAGGTAGTTGAAAGGAATTTACGATTAAAAGGTGTGACAAAAATACTGGAAACAGTTATGCCAACAAGCCGATAATAGTAGTTAGTTAGTTATTGTTGTTTTAAGGGGCGGAACTACGAGGTCATCTGCCCCTCTTAACACAGATTAAAGAATACAAATTTTGAGTTGAATTTAAAATTTTGAGGTGGACATCTAAATTTAAAAAGACCAAAAATTAATAAAACAAAAAACAAACAATTAAATAAAAAATTATAAAAATAAACAAAAATTACGGAAAAAACAAAAAATTATCATTCAAAAACGAACAAGTCGTTGAGTCAGTGTTCACTGGAAAATTTAGATTGCTGGCCCTAACCCACTCTCACTTATAAAGCGGATAACGCGATCAGCAGCCACCACGTCATCGGCTAATATAAGTTTGAGTGTCGTCTGCAAATCAAGGTTTCTTCGTAAGTCAGCAAGATCCACACACTCGGTGAAAATGTGGGCCACGGTGAATACGGCTCCACAGGTACAAAGTGGGGGGTCTTCCCTTCTCATTAGGTATGAGTGAGTGGATCTTGTATGACCTATCCTTAGCCTACACAAAATGACGGACTCCCTCCGGACCCGGAAGGAGCTCCGCCACACGCGAGTAGTTCCCTTGATCGCTCTCAGTTTACTGGGCAGTGGGTCAGCTAGCCACTGACTCTCCCAAAAAGCCAGAACTTGTAGGCGTAACTGAGAGCGAATATCTCTAGCGGGTACCTCCATTGGTCGAGGTGGTAGTGATACCGCCTCTTTTGCAGCTTGATCCGCTAACTCATTTCCCGCAATTCCCATGTGGCTTGGAAGCCACAGAAAGGTGATTCGAGTGTCAGCGTGGCACAGCCCGGCTAGTAGGTCATGGATTCGCTGCACTAGGGGGTGTTGCGGGAAACATGTAGCAATTGACTGCAACGAACTCAAAGAGTCGGTACACACGAGAAAGTGGATTCGTGCATCCTGTAGTGCAAACTGCAGAGCTTCATAGATGGCAACGAGCTCCGCAGTAAACACACTACAGGCCTCAGGCAAAGAGATCTTGGTATTTGCACCATCAATAACGTAAGCACAACCCACTTTCTCGTCCACCTTCGAACCATCCGTGTATAGAATGCCAGCGTCCGGAAATTGGTGAACTATGCTGTGGAACTGCCTCCGGTAAACGGACGCATCCGTGTTCACCTTAGGACCTTGGTGAAGATCTAACCGAATTTCCGGACGCGGGACTTGCCACGGAGGCACCTCGCTAGATGTCCGGATCATACAGGGACCTACAGCCACTCCTATTTCAGTGCACGAGCTATCAAGTCTAATACCAACCGGCCGAGTGGCACGAGGCCGGTTGGCGTAACCCTGGTGGTTTTGGGTACCGAAGAGAGCTTGATAGGTCGGGTGTTGCGGCATTTGACGCACATTGGCAGCATATGCTAAAAGCATATGTTGGCGTCTATAACTTAAAGGTGGAACACCCGATTCGGCGAGTAGGCTGGGTATCGGGCTGGTCCGGAAGGCACCGGTAGCCAGCCTAACGCCACTATGGTGGATACTGTCCAGCATTTTCAAGGTTGCCGGCCTTGCTGAACCGTATGCCGCAGAACCATAGTCTAGCCGGGACAGGACGAGGGCTTGGTAGAACCGTAGGAGCACCGCACGGTCAGCCCCCCACGTAGTGCCACTAAGAAACCTGAGCATGTTCAGTTTCCTGAGACATGTCATTTTCAATTGCCGTATATGGTGCTGCCACGTTAACTTGCTGTCAAAATGGAGCCCCAGGAAGCGATAAGTGTCAACCAACGGCAACGCAGCATCCCTGAGATGTAGTTCAGGGTGTAAATGTAGCCTCCGTAGCCGACAAAAATGGACGACGGAGGTTTTCGCTGCTGAAAAACGAAAACCCCGGTCGTGAGCCCACCTGTCGACCCGGTTGATGGCTAGCTGCAATTGCCGTTCCACGACTGCCATACTTCCAGAGCTGTAATGCAGAGCTAAATCGTCTACATACAGCGATGGAACTACCGCGGACCCGGCGGCGGCAACAATGCCATTAATGGCAATCGCGAACAAGGTGACACTCAGCAATGAACCCTGAGGAACTCCATTTTCTTGGGTATAGTACTGCGATAATGTCCTACCGACCCTTACACGGAAGAGTCGGACGGACATGAAATTCGCAATGAAAGTCGGTAAGTTACCACGGAGTCCCCACTTGTGAAGGGTGGAAAGGATCCCGTAGCGCCATGTGGTGTCGTAGGCTTTCTCGAGGTCAAAGAAAACCGTGACTAGGTGCTGCTTCCGGAAAAAAAGCCTCCTGTATGGCGCTCTCAAGTCGCACCAGATGGTCAGTGGTGGACCTATGAGAGCGAAATCCACATTGGTACTCAGACAGGAGACCTTTATCCTCCAAGAACCACACCAGTCGACGGTTCACCATCTTTTCGAGCAGCTTGCATAGGCCATTTGCCAAACAAATGGGCCTATAGCTGCTTACAAACTTGGGATCCTTTCCAGCCTTAGGAATCGGTATCACGATCCCCTCTCGCCATTGAGATGGAAACTCCCCTTCAATCCATATACGATTGAAGAGGATCAACAGTTCTTTCATACTGGATTCGCACAGATGTTTTAACATTTGATTATGTATGTTATCCGGTCCAGGAGCCGTATCCCTGCACAGTGCAAGCGCACTGCGCAGTTCCCATTCAGAGAATGGTACATTATAGGACTCCGAAGCAGCAGTGGCAAAGGACAAGGGGTGAGTCTCTGCCTCCCGCTTCAGAGTCAGAAATGTAGGATCGTAACTCCCGGAGGAGGATACATCGGAGAAGTGCGAGCCAATGCTGTTGGCAATGGCGAGATGGTCCGTGATGATGTCTCCATTGATGGACACTCCGGGTATCGATAGTGATGTCGGGTGTCCGGAGATCCGACGAAGCTTAGTCCACACTTGAGATGAAGGAGTATGCGCCGTCATGGACGACACATACTTTTCCCATGTCGTTTTCTTACTCTCCCGAATCAGATATCGGGCTCTAGCACGCATCCTTCTGAAGGTGATAAGGTTGGCCATAGTGTTTTGCCTCCGATAGCATTTGAAAGCACGTCGACGATCTTTAATGGCTGCTGCAATCTCGGCTGTCCACCAAGGGACAAGCTTCCGGCGTGAGTTGCCGGATGAGGAAGGTATTGTTTCCTCAGCAGCAGTCAAAATACCATTCGTTATGTGAATGGTATGATCGTCGACACTCTCAAAGGTATCTTCGGCAAACACCGCACGTGCCATGAAAGTTGGCCAATCAGCCCGACGGAGAAGCCATCGACTTGGTAACTCGATGGCTCTCTGGTTCGGAAGAGTAACGATAATTGGAAAATGGTCACTATTACAAAGGTCATCGTGTACACCCCACTGTAGCAGGGGAACCAGCGCACGACTGCACAGGGTAATATCGATACTTGAATAAGTACCGTGTGCAATAGAGAAGTGCGTAGGCTCCCCTGTGTTCAACAGACACAGGTCCAGCCGCCTGATCAGCCTCTCAAAATCTCTCCCTTTACCGCTAGTGGTAGCGGAGCCCCAGATGGTGTTGTGGGCGTTAACATCTCCCAGAAGGAGAAAAGGAGGGGGGAGCTGAGAGACTAGATCCACCAGCTGGTCGTAATCCGGCTGAGAATCAGGCGGGATATACACGTTACATACTGTTGCCATTACTGGCAACGAAGTACGAACTGCAACTGCCTCTAGCTGAGTACGCAACGGCACCTCTTCACTAAAGAGGCTAGAGTGGACGAGAGTGCAGACACCACCAGCGGCCACAGCTCCGTCCATCCGGTCTTTAGAGAAGAGTTTGAAGTGACGCATTGTTGTCTCATGTCCAGGACGAAACCTGGATTCCTGAAGACAGACAATGGTAGCCGAAAACGAAGATATTAATTGTCGTAACTCAGCGAGATGAACAGAATAGCTATTACAGTTCCATTGTAATAGTGCCATGGTGTGGACTTAAGTAGAAGTGGGTCTTCTACTTATGCTTGACCGTTTGCCACCCTTCCCCATCTCTAGTTGGAGATGATGGGGCAGGAGAGCACACCTCAATCTCCACATCTCCGTCCGAAGACGAAGAAAATGGAGCGGGCACTCTCCTGGGTTGCGCGCGGTCGTCGTCGGACCTCACGAGTCTCGCTCTTGGGGAAGAGCGAGAGCGGTGTCGAGGGACTTTCTCCCGGTCCGAAGACTGGGTGTCTGTCCCCGACACGCCCCGAAGAGATTTCTTCTTGGATCGGCGCCGACGTGTGTTTGGGGAAGTAGATGGTCCCTTCCCCACAGACGCCGGGTCCTTATAAAACAAGGTCGCTCCTGCTGGCACCGCTCCACTGGTAGTGGTGGGAGAGGGATGGCCAGCAGATACGTGAGCAGCCCTGCCTCTAGGAGAGGAAGAGAAACGGCGATGAACCGTTCCCCTCTCCTCCGCCGATCTATTTTCTTTTCTATAGGGGAGTTCCTCCATACGGACGGGCTTGGCTTCAGCAGGCTTCGCTCCCTTGGTGGTAGTGGGAGCGGATTGGCCAGCAGAGACATTAGCCACCCCGTCAGCAGGAGGGCGAGAGAGACGGCGACGAACCGTCTCCCTCTTCTCCCCTATATTTTTCGTATTAAGTGGGCTGGAAGAAGGACCAGCCCTGGTCGGCAAAGTCTTCTTTCCCCCTTTAGCTGGGGAAGACTTGTTCGCCGACCGTTTCGGAGAAGAAGAGGACTTCTTCTCCGAATTCGCCGGTTTAGGTGTTAAAACCGGCGCCTTCTTAACCGTGGCCGAAGAAGGATTTGGGACCTCCTTCGGGCTGACAGTGCTCGCTGGTACAGCGAGGGGAGATTTCAAGCTCGTGCTAAAAGAGGACATCGAGGGTACTGCACTGGAAACTTTAACTGCAGGGGTGATTGAGGGCGTCGCTGCAGCTGCAAACGATACCCGAAATTCGGGGGCATTCATATCACGGTACCTCTTGCGAGCGTCGTGATATGAAAGCCTGTCAAGAGTCCTGATTTCCTGGATCTTGGCTTCCATAATGAATTCAGGGCACTGTTTTGACCGTGGAGAGTGACTTCCTTGGCAGTTGGGACATATCGGGGGAGGCGTACACCTCTCGTCACCCTCATGTGTCCCCTTGCCACACTCTCTACATACGGCCTTCGCAGTACACCTGGCGGAAACATGCCCGAATCTCTGGCACTGGTAGCAGCGCATAGGTGGAGGGATGTACGGTCGCACATCGCAGTTGTACGATGTGACCTTCACCTGCTTAGGTACAACATCACCTTCAAAATGGAGAATAAAAGCGCCGGTATCGACGCTCCTTTCCCCAATCTTTCGGGTGATGCGCCTAATCTTTGTGACGCCTCTCTTCCCCAGATCCCGCAACAGTTCAGCATCGCTATTCAAAATGAGGTCACGATGGAAAATAACTCCACGGACCTCATTCAGCGTTTCGTGCTTTGTGATCTTAACGGGGATTTCGCCGAATTGCGTGCATTCCAGCAACGCTTCGGTTTGCTGCCGGCTAACGGTATGCAGCAAGAGCTGCCCGTTCCGGAGCTTGGAAATCCCGTTAAGATCACCAAATTTCCCCTCGATTTCCTCAGCAAAAATGATCGATTTTACGAGCTTGAAATCATCCCCGTCTGTCCTGGTAGCTACCAGGTAGCGAGGTGATCTGTCTGTCGCAAATCGTTTATTAAAGGCTTCATCCCAAGGCGTATACACCTTGGGATTAGCTCGACACTCCAGAGACGGCTTTTTAAGGGTGCCACCCTGTACAGGTGTCCGTGATCGCTTTGATGGCATCCCGGACGAAATCCTCCCCGAATACTGCCCACTCCGAACGGGGGCTATCACTGTGGGCGCCACCCAGCCAAGGCAATACCTACCTGGCATAGCAGATATTGCCCGGGGTCCCAGTGCCTCGAACAGGCACTTCCCCCTCGGCATGCACAGGATTTATTCAGCTCCAGTATTCGGCCATGCAGGGACCTTCGTTGTAAGGCGGATACTACTGTAGGGTACATGGCGCACCCACCTGACGGGATGGGGCATACCGTCTAGGCTTTCTGGCCAGATGGCCAAGCTGGTGGCCCTTCCCCTAACAGCATGCATGTTTGTTTCTATTGGTCAAACCAGAGCTGGGACCAGAAAACCAAAATCGACCTTTATAAGGCCCCCTCTAAGTCGCCTTTTACGACAGGCAGGGGATACCGTGGATGAATTCTGCCCTCCCCATCCACAGGGGGTCTGAACAAATCAAAACTGGCAAGTTATTCGGCCATGTCGGCCCTATTAGTCGCCTCCTACGACAGGCAGGGCATACCGTGGGTGTATTCTATCCCGCACCCACACGGGGGCGATAATAGTAGTTGTAGATAGAGTATCCTCACATATATTTGAGTAGGCCTCGACGCAAAACAAGAGAGATTTCAAGAGACGATGCATTCGAGTGTTAGTGCCGAATGCAAATAATCGGCTTGGTTGAGAGAAAGACCAGCACTGATGTGCTGGTAATGGTTCAATTAAGGGGAAAGATGCTTCAATTTTTGGCAAGGACATGAGCTTCGGAATGGCTGTCTGATGATTGACGTGTTAGGGGGTAAAACTCCCGGGAAATACCTCGAGAAAGACCGAGAAAGGCATCTGTTAGGATCTTTCTTGTTGATGCTGGGCTCCGTAAACATCAAGGAGCCAAACGCGTTGCACAGGACCGAAACTAAATGGATAATGCCAATTGTAGGAGCAAACCAGTCCGAAAACTACAATAATCATGATGGGATAGATCTATTAATAAAATGTAATGGGTAGAGTTTTGCTTAAATACAGATTTAATGACCATTCAAAGTCTATATATTGTACCCGATACCTATTTTAGGCTATCGGCTACGCCAGCAGACATTAAGCTGTAGTTGAGGTTTTGAGAAGCAATAGGAAAAGATAGCGCACCGATCGCGTCAAGAAGAAAGCCAAGATGACGTAGGAGGTCAAGAATCAAGGAGGCATTGAAATCTGTGAGAAGATAGAATTATGAATAGAGATGTGAAGCTTTATTGAAACATATATGGAATTATAGCAATTTAAACAACTTAGAAGAGGATATATAACATGCATTATATGTGGAAATAATTTTATGGAAATAAGTTATTTTATAACAGAACAGCCGAGAGGATTCGGGTTCGAGACTATGTTCATGACGTAAGAGCACAGTGGTGGGAGAACAAGCCACGTGCCGCGCGGAGCACATAAGCCAGAACACAGCGCTAGCAAGCCAGTTGAGCCCAGGAAGACGGGCAGTTCAGAGCAGCTCTATAGCACAGCGAGACGGGCATTGAAGGTCACGCAGCATACGGAAACTGTCACGGCAAGAGTGTAGGCGACATTTCTCGCATCGCCGAGAAGCCAAGGCCGAGCGGGTCGTTGATCCAGGCGGGCTGGCCGAGGAGACAATTGTAGACAGCCGGGGTATTTCAAAACCACACTGCTCGTATTTGAAGACTTTATTTCAAGCTTCATTTCGACGCTGTTCAAACACAGGCTTTTACGAATAACCTTATAACCATGATGTTATATAACACATTCAAAGCGACTTTTACTATTCCAAGTAAACTGAATGTTTAGCATAGGCTCTGATGAACATTATATCGTGCATTTATAAGATTTATATCTTATACAATGTTCATGAGTTACCTATTACGAACAGATACAGGGTGTTTCGTAATCTTGAACACTCTCAAGTAAAATTTTATTTTACTCAAGTGGGACTTTGCAGTAAGTTGAGATTGGACTTGCAATACTCAAACTCAACATTTAAAGGAACAGTGGCGTATATTAGAAGAGGAGTAAGGGGGTCCACTGTTTTCATGAACTTTTCGAGAAGGAGTTGGACAATATCCGCTATGGGTAATCCGAGGTTCAACATGACCGAGTAAACGTGAATAGAGACAAGATGGCACCACAGAGCGATGGATTCGATTCCTGACGAGAGGAGTCCACCAGCTGATTCGCTTGGGATTTCGAAGGAAATCGTCATTTCATGGATGAAATGATATTCACGCCGATCTTACGAGAAATTCTTTATGTAGGGAAAATCGACGATCTTGGAAATTATATTACAACTGATAATGAAAGGTACTGTAAGAGTCATAACTACCTGATACGATTATTTTCATGAATACTGGGCACACATGTATATTTTTCTAATAGGAGTGATTTGATTATTAAGACATGGTTTGAATTTATATACTTCGAATTTGCTAGAATATGGAGTGACCATATGATATGGCAGGCATCATTATACGATATTCTCACCATTGTTTGGCTTTATTAAGCAAATGTTTGGTCTTTTAGATTTTTCCAGCTAGGATATTGTTCATGAATAGTCTTTTTTGTGTAACGAGTATTTCGAACTCGTGATCTGCAATTGATTATCAAAAATTACTTCGTCAGTTCATTGCATACTAGCGAGTGTGTATTATTCATCAGTAGGGATTTTTTTTTCCATTGGATTGTTTGGAGATATTAAGAAGTTATTCACTTTAGTGAATGAACATCGCTTTTATATGACAACTAGAGACTTGTTGATTCCTATCTGGTACATTCATTCATACAGCCTACGAGGTGGGGTCCTTCGTATTTATACGATTGTATGGTGGCTACTCACCTTACCCATCGTTTAGGGAACTATCATCCAAGCCGACGGGGCGAGGTCTTTCGTATTTATACGACTGTACGGTGGTTACACATCTTACTTGCCATTGAGGGACTCATTTTTATCATCCGAATGTACACGAGATGTAAGTGAATTAAACAAGGAACTACTAGTCACATATCAGTCGAAATTTTGTTAAATAAAGTAACGATAAATGTCAACAGGATTGCATTTAGTAATTCTTGTTTGCCAATCCAATAATTTGTTGCTATACTCTTTTGAGAGTAATTTCAGTTTAACAGCTATTACAGCTGATGCTTTTGATGATTTTTATAATTGTGTTTGATACCTTTGAGAAGGATTTAAAGTAATTGAATCTTATGAGATTAATCATTAATGGTCATAATTATTTGAAGGCAGATCAGTATTGCAGATTTTGATATGAGAGATTATAACACATTGGTGTTTTTCTGCGATGTGAATTTATGAAGATTGTAAAAGAGAATTTATGCTATTTGAAAGCAGATCTTAAATTACTGAAGTAATATTTTTCCAATTGTTTAAGGAGTTGTATAGATGTGATCAGAGTAATTACAGTCATTGGAGATTATGTGCGTTAATAATTTGAAGCCATTTATATATTTTTTGTAGATCATGCAACATGGTTAAGTGGAGTTTGTGATAGGCATTTTGTGGAATTTGCCATGTGATAGTTGCAACGTTGATAATGTATTTTGAAGCAGACATGAGGTCGTCGTACCCAGTCTAGCGTAATTGTTGAGATTCATGCTGTATGTGCTGAATATTTATGGAGTTTTTGGAGTAATTCTTGTATTCAAATGTGATATTTGAAGTATTGAAGAAATGTAATGTCGTTGTGGATAGTTAGATCCAACGTGATGTCGTGGAGACAATAATATTTTTTGGCATGATAAATTAAATACGAGATATAACTTGGAAGTGATAAAACTGTAAGACAACGTTCTATAAACCATATTAAACAATTTGTTAGGAAATTAAACAAATAAATGAAGTTGATAATACAAGATTTTCTGAAAATAATAATTAACGAAATAATAATCTGAGATTTAAGCATATTAACGATCTGACCTAATGAAATAAAAATCAGAATGACTAGATGAAATAATGAAAACTTAAATAACCAGATGATTGAAATTTAAATAAGTTGATAAATTAAATTTTGGAATAAATCGATGAATCAAATAAATGGATGAATTAAAGATTGGATAAATAAACTGATTGAAATAAATTAATAGACGATTGTAATGATGATGAATAACTGAATTAGAAGGTAATAATTAATTAAAGAAGCTGATGATTAATGAATTTACATGGAATTAAATAAATTTAATTGAGATAATTGGAAGGAATTGCAACTTGAGTTGAGAATTTAAATGACGTAATGGTGATGAATTAACGATTCTGACAAGAACATGTATAATTTTGAAGTGAGAATTAATGTGAGAAATATTTGATTTTGATGATGACGATAATGATGACCAAACGAGAATTTGAATTTTCAGTAATTCACAGATAAGTGATTGAATGACGATGTAAATAGTGTAAATTAATTATTCAATGTTTAGGAACATTTGATTAACATGTTCTATGTTCAAATTATACCATGCAAACCATAATTTATGTGATATTTAATATGAGTGATTATTATATGTGTATGTTTAGGCAGATTAATTACTTAATTAAATCCACATTGATGTTAAATTAAAGAGAATTAGGTCTCAGGTTTCACAAATGTCAGTGACGAAAGACATAGTGCTACAGTGATCCTGAAAACACAAGAGAACTTTATAAAATTTTCTTGTTATGTGGATAAAAATAATTTTGGATTAGAAAAGAGATGGTTCGATTTTTGGACAATGACAATTTAACTTTGGCATTCGACCATACTCTTAGGTAGGAGTTATTTAAAATGTCTGTCTGACTATCAAAGTAAATTAAATTTGTTTTTATCTTAGTTGTGATCTGATGATGGTGTGATGTTCCTTTTTCTTTCCTTGTCTTGAGTAAGGCTTATCCGGAAAGGAAGTGGTTTGCTAGGAATTCAGTTGATGGCGCCCATTTATATTTGAATTATTTTTATTAACTTAAGCCCGTAACGACCCTAGAGATACATTGTCTCGTGATACCCACTGCTTTTTCGATAACTCAGCTGAATTTCCGACACATTCCTTATTTGACTAGAGGTTCATTTAACTCCGCTCTGTCCCGGAACTCCAGGAATGCGATGTTATAGCAGATGGGTCATCGCATCCCCAGGACGAACGGGTACAATATATATATATTTATGACATATGATACAATAGGGATCTAGCAACCTGTAGTGCCCAGTGATTCCTTGTCAATATTACTTGGCATTGGCAGCATTGGCAGGAGGAGCATATGGACACGGCTGGTTGTGTTCCCTGGGATTTGAACTTACGCATTTTTATTGACAGTGAAAATAAAAATATTGCGACGATAGTTGTTTTAAGGGACGTAACTTCCTAGCAATTGATTAACAAGGCCTAAAATGGGACAAATACTTCAGTTCCATTGTTGTGCATTTTCTTGTTGACGGAATATTTGAAGATTCTAAGATTTCAGGAAGAACGTTCGTATTTATACTGTGCCCGTCAGAGGTAGTTATCTGTTCCACCACCGACCGTGCGTGGCTTTCCAGATGACCACATCCTTGAACACATATGGCCTAAGAAGATCGGAGTACACTCCTTGTGGGGCTATTCCGGCACAAGACTCCGCGTCATCATAGGGATCAGGTTCCCATCATAGCATAAGTCATATACATCCCAAGGAAATGTACCTTCAAACAAACTATTAAATTAAAATCCAGGCTTAAGTAAAATTCACAAAATGGTTTATTGAAATCTCAAACCCCTATCCTACCATCGGAGGGTATCAGTCGGCTAATCCGATAACTAACAAAAATAAATAAAAAATAAACAATCATTAACTATCAAAATTAACCCCTCTCGATTGGTCCTAAATAAAATCAACAAGCACTATCAAAGCTTGGGAAATGGTACAAGAGAATTTTAATGAAATATACAATAAACAAGGCATGATGTTTCCTAGTGAAACATAATGTTGGCAAATCGTCAAACATGACAGAAAAATAAACAAAGTAAACTGGGACCATCCCGTATTTACATTTAATTTTAAGTGATCTAAACTACTCCTGAATTTAAACTAACTTACGGTGAGAAGCATCCGTAGTATAACAAACTAAACAAAAGATCTAAATTGATTTACAGTCATCGTTTACAACACAAATAATTTACAATCAACTGTACAACAAAAGGTCTACAAGTAGTAGATGAAAGATTGGAATAGGTGTTCAAAACAATCAATAAATAAATATACACACAAGAGTATTCTTATTAGTCCTGCCTACAACTTGATGGTTACTGTTTGTTTCCATCGGTCATCTATAATGTGTAAGCTAGAAACTGAAAATACTGTTCGTTAACAGTAGAACAAATTACATGGTTCACGGCCCACGAGTTGAAAAAACTCTGAGTAAACCAAATCCCTGTCAGTCGAACGTGTCAGCTGCTAAAAGCTTAATCGATAGGAAAAATAAATCTGCACAGCACAGTGCAATGGTCAGCGACTTATAAACGAGGATCAAAGTTAAACAGGCGTTTAGTGATTAACGAGAATCATAACATTCGTTTAAGTTCATTACATCTTCTTATTTAAATTATGATTATTAGTTGTCGTTGGTTTAAGATTCATTAATTATGAACATTGATCATATGCAAGGCATCCAAACTAGTGTATAAGACCACTTGTGTACACCCAAGTACACGCGAACATGCCTACTCCGAGCTGTCAAAAAGTAACACTGTGTGTCCGCCTGGATCACATTGGGAACCTCGCTCTGTCAAGCACTCAGCATTGAAACAAGGCCGGCAACCTCAACAAAAAATATGGGCAACCACCCCATCATCGTGTATGAATACACGGCAAGAATATTCACAACAGGTGAGAAAAAATATCATAGCCTCAAAAATATATCAATCAGTGTCACAAGACAAATCTAATATCTTAAACAACAAAATCTTATCCAAATATTCTTCCCTCACAACACATGCGAATATCGTTAATAGAATTGGTGACCTGCTGTCACATTGTATCATTGGATTCCAAAGAAATGGCAGTCAACTTGACCTAGTTTTAACAAGTTGATAAAAACTGGCTTATTCAGAATAAATCTTTCATCAAAAGGATTAGCATGGCATTTGTCAAAAGTCTTGTCTCATTTGAGATTCTAGGTTGGCATCACTGCGCGTGACCTTGAAGACACTTGTCCTCTCAAGTAAAATACATTTGTTCATTCTCAAACTGTTATGAGTTGCTTTGGCAAACAGTAAAATCTAAAGTGTTCGTTTCATTAGCATATTGGATCAACATAAATGTTCAAATAATGATCCTACATTTGCAGTTCATAAGCTAACACTCATGAAGAATGATATACTTGCATGTTGACTAACAATACAAGACGAGAGATATTCCACTCGTACTAAGGTGTTTGGAAGATATCACGCTCACGGCGGGTTTGACAAAAATTATACATGCGCATTCTAGGCACTTCAAATGTATTAGATAAACATTCACACCATATAAAACAGTGGCGTTAATTGTAAATGATCCGTTACTAGTGTGAATCCGGATTAGAAGTACTAACAGACAGATATTGCACTCCTTCACACTGAATCCAGTGGTAGACTTTCCACTCTCCAAACAAAATGTATCACACAAAAATAGGTAAATGGGTAAACTCTCCCATTAAATGGCGTGCTTCACATTAATTGTAAATGATCCGTTACTAGTGTGAATCCGGATTAGAAGTACTAACAGACAGATATTGCACTCCTTCACACTGAATCCAGTGGTAGACTTTCCACTCTCCAAACAAAATGTATCACACAAAAATAGGTAAATGGGTAAACTCTCCCATTAAATGGCGTGCTTCACATTTTACCAAATAGTAGCTAAAATAAGGACTTCAGCAACAGCTGATTAATTAGCAAAATTTACTGCTCCGTTAAATCATTGGCACAATTGGTTTGTTCAAAGTGAAATTCTAAGTGACCTTCAGTGCACCGTGTGAGAAAAACACACATTATCCAGGTGACTAACTCATGAATGGGAAATATATTAGAAACGTACGCTGCGATGTGCATGGAAAAGTGAAAAATTACCATAGACGGTAAACTAAAAGAAACAAAACTAAATAAATCCTACCTAGATGACTGTGAATCGAACTACGGTCGTTAAAACTACTCCACCAAAGACAATCACCTTACAAAAAGATATTAATCATGACTCACGGCGAAGAAAATGGTAGCTCAACTCATTCCAACAGGAATAATTGAGGGGTAAATGCTTTCCATTTTGAGCGTGGGCATGACCTCCAGCGCTCGTCTGGAGACATTATACTGCGTTCTTCGGCTTCCATCTTATTGTGCTGCTATGGTGCTCGGTCTTTCTCTCATCAGGTGTTTAAGCTATCATCACCAACATGTGAACGGTGATGAAATTCGTCTCTCTTGGTGGATCTCATACATCGTGTAGGCGTTATTAATTTCCACAAGAAAATCACTGCTTCTAGCGTGGTTTCACAGACAATCACAACTGCCACACTTGATAATTTGCAGACGTTATTTGAACAAATGGCCATGTCTGCTTCACATACTCTACTGGAAACAAGCACATGTCTGCTCACTTTCACTGTCACTCGTTGTGCAAAATGGTATCAGCTTAAATCGTCGACATCTGTCGCTCAAGAAAATCGTGACTTCACACAGCGTGGATTATTTATTATAAGTAATTTTCACATATGTGAAATATAACACTTGCAATATTTAAATCACAGACACTAGAAGTTATAAATGGCTCAAAAATCGTCCATGAACATTGACCATGCGTCTGGTTGAATTATCGTAGTTTTCCACAGATTTTGAATGCTCACTTGGCAATAATTTCACTCGATTTTCACTATGCACACATCGTGCGATAAGATAGACTGGATTACATTTCCAAACGGTTTGATTCTTTCACTTGTATAAATTTTCCTCGGTCACTCGACCGGACTGGTGCAGCCGCGTGTTACACACGTGCTAGACTTGGAAGTAGAAATAAACTTTCTTCCCGGAAGCGGGTGGACTGGCTTCGAGACTAGTCAAGTCGTTGAGCAACTCTTGACGTTCCCCCTGCTTTTCCGCAGTGTCATACCATAGTCTCAAGTACAAAATTAATAATATTAGGCCATTTCTCATTGACAAATTATGCAGAAATACTGGATGCGGTAAATTCAAATGTGCACATTAAAGAATACCTTCTTTAATCATGGTAAAACAAATATTGACGATCTTCCAATGAAGTCAAAAGTACAACTGCATCTTCCTGGATGCATTCAGAGATTCTTTCACTCATGTTACCAACTCTTGCATAAAAATAATCACCAGCGTGAGCGAATACGGGCTCAATACTTAAGTAATATTTTGATAAGAAAGATGTTTAAAATGTGTAAGTTGAAAAGATAACCAATTTGTCATTATTATCAATTTCTTTATTAAATGAACGTGACTGACTTTCGAAGATCTCAGTCAAAGACGACCACAAAGACGTACACACGTGGTCGGATGTGTATATTAAGTGGTTCCTTTATCTCATTACTCGTCTTCAGCGCTGCAGGATGTGGGATCATTACATGGCTCCAGCAAGAATTCAAGAAGGAGGGGAAATCAAATCGCCACCACCTTGCCTCATCTAATCTCCTCGGAAACCTTATGGCTGCTGCTAATATGATACATTGACAGCTTGGTTGGCTTCTAATCTCAGTGCCTCTCGGCGTCACCGTGAGCGTTAAATCCCCCACAGCTTTAAGGAGTTGCAGCAAGTCCGGAGACCGGAAGTTCGAATCCCGGCGCTAACAGCGGCTATCATAAGTGTGCATTCCCGAGAGTTTTCCACGCTCCTTCCAGGAAAAATTCAGGGATTTTACCTTATTTAAGAGCCTTGGGGCACCTACCCCATCACCGACTTTAATAAGTACGGCTACACATACTACAGACAGTATAGAAATACAGGTTTGCACACAAATGTAACACACTTCATAGTTAACGGGTCTGGTGACCTGGATAGTCCAAGCCCTTAAGACGAATTAACAACAATTTCAGATGGTACACGTTTCATGTTATATTTCAGCACTCAACATGGTATTAGACTGCTTCCTGGTGTAGTGGCTAGCATTCGTAGCTGTCACCCCGGATATCTGGGTTTGATTCCCAGCTCTGCCAATAGATGAAAATCTCGTCTGAAGGCTGGAACGGGGCACACTCAATCACGTGATGCAAACCTGAGAAGAGGAGGGTTAAAATTCCCATTCTAGAAGTGTTTTACCGTGGTTTCCCCACTTCTACTCCAGGTTAATGCTGGGATGGTTCCTAGTTTAAGGCCACGGCCGCCTCCTCCTCAATCCTCGTCTCAATTACAAATATACACACTAATACAGCCATCAAAATAACACAGGCTATCAGGCAGATTCTACACACCCCAAAGTACACAGGGCTATATGACCACGATCCCGAAAAGCCACTACGTGAGTCAACAACAACAAATATCTATGAATTTATGATTAGGCTAGGAAAAACGGCCCTGAATTGAAATTAAAGTACTGTTACAGTGCTTTTCTCGAGTAAGTTAACAAGTAGGAGTCCACGTAGCACGACCTGCTTTTGATGAGACGGTGGCGCAGCAGCAAGGGGCCAGCAAGAGGGGTTATAATCTCAAACAACATCTTTGTTGGCAGCAAGGCCTGATGCCTAGCATTTCGGGCCTTTGGCCCGATTGTGTGGTAATGTAGGAAAATTATAAAATGTTATTCTAGGCAATGCTGACACCATCACGTGGTTATGAAAGCCGGACGTCCTGGGAAATGGAAAGTATATTACAGCTGTAAAAACATTATTTAACTTATTGAAAAGGTGAAAACGGGTTATTATAGATAATTTTCCGTAGAATTCAATTAGACCATCGTTTAAATTTTTACCTATTATTATATACATTTGGGCCCCATTTTTTTTTTCAAAAACCAAAAACATTTAATAACATCTTCAGGGCCCCAAAATAAGAAAACGGTGAGAGATATCAAAAAATCGTTGAGTAAAAAAGATGCATACCGCGGAGATCTTACACCTGAACATTTAACGTTTCTCCATGCGACCAACCGTTTCCGAGATATATCGATTCAAAAAAAAAATTGAAATTCTGGGCCCCCCAAGAAGATCCGGCCCTGCACCGTTTTTAACGCCCGACAACTGGTTTCCTCACAGGGTTCAACTCTTTCACAGCTCCAAATTTCAGCTCGATATCTTGAAAATTGCGACCTGTACTTCGCTAAACCCAAAAATGTGACGCACAATGGACATTTTCAGGGCCCCAAAAAAAGAAAACGGTAAGAGATATCAAAAAATCGTTTTGAGTAAAAAAGTTGCATACCGCGGAGCTCTTACACCCGTACATTTAACATTTTTCGATACGACCAACCGTTTCCGAGATATATCAATTCCAAAAATAAGTTTGAAATTCAGGGCCCCAAAAAAAGATTTGGCCCAGCACCGATTTTAACGCCCAACAATAGGATTCGTCACAGTCACTAACTCTTTCACCGTACCAAATTTCAGCTTAATATCTTGAAAATTGCGACCAGTACTTAGCTAAACGCAAAAATGTCACGCACAATGGACATTTTCAGGGCCGCAAAAAAAAGAAAACGGTGAGAGATATCAAAAAATCGTTTTGAGTAAAAAAGTCGCATTCCGCGGAGATCTGACACCTATACATTTAACATTTTTCGATACGACCAACCGTTTCCGAGATATATTGATTCCAAAAAAAAGTTTGAAATTCAGGGCCCCCAAAAAAGATCCGGCCCTGCACCGATTTTAACGTCCAACAATAGGATTCGTTACAGTCACTAACTCTTTCACCGCACCAAATTTCAGCTTAATATCTTGAAAATTGCGACCAGTACTTAGCTAAACGCAAAAATGTCACGCACAATGGACATTTTCAGGGCCCCAAAAAAAGAAAACGGTGAGAGATATCAAAAAATCAATTTGAGTTAAAAAGTTGCATACCGCGGAGATCTTACACCTGTTCATTTAACATTTTTCGATACGACCAACCATTTACGAGATATATCGATTCCAAAAAACAGTTAGAAATTCAGGGCCCCCAAAAAGATCCGGCCCTACACCGATTTTAACGCTCAACAATAGGATTCGTCACAGTCACTAACTCTTCCACCGTACCAAATTTCAGCTTAATATCTTGAAAATTGCGACCAGTACTTAGCTAAACGCAAAAATGTCACACACAATGACCATTTTCAGGGCCCCAAAAAAAGAAAACGGCGAGAGATATCAAAAAACCGTATTGAGTAAAAAAGTTGCATACCGCGGAGATCTTACACCTGTACCTTTAACATTTTTCGATGCGACCAACTGTTTCCGAGATATATCGATTCCAAAAAACAGTATGAAATTCAGGGCCCCCAAAAAAAGATCCGGCCCTGCACCGATCTTAACGCCCAACAAAAGGATTCGTCACAGTCACCAACTCTTTCACCGCACCAAATTTCAGCTTAATATCTTGAAAATTGCGACCAGTACTTAGCTAAACGCAAAAATGTCACGCACAATGGACATATTCAGGGCCCCAAAAAATGAAAACGGTGAGAGATATCAAAAAATCGTTTTGAGTAAAAAAGTTGCATACCGCGGAGATCTTACACCTGTACATTTAACATTTTTCGATACGACCAACCGTTTCCGAGAAATATCTATTCAAAAAAAATAATTGAAATTCAGGGCCCCCGAAAAAGATCCGGCCCTGCACCGATTTTAACGCCCAACAATAGGATTTGTTACAGTCACTAACTCTTTCATCCTACCAAATTTCAGCTTAATATCTTGAAAATTGCGACCAGTACTTAGCTAAACGCAAAAATGTCACGCACAATGGACATTTTCAGGGCCCCCCAAAAAAAGAAAACGGTGAGAGATATCAAGAAATCGTTTTGAGTAAAAAAGTTGCATACCGCGGAGATCTTACACCTATACATTTAACATTTTTCGATACGACCAACCGTTTCCGAGATATATCGATTCAAAAAAATAGGATGAAATTCAGGGCCCCAAAAAAGGTCCGGCCCTGCACCGATTTTAACGCCCAACAATAGGGTTCGTCACAGGCCCCAACTCTTTCACCGTACCAAATTTCAGCTTAATATCTTGAAAATTGCGACCTGTACTTCGCTAAACCCAAAAATGTCACGCACAATGGACATTTTCAGGGCCCAAAAAATAGAAAACGGTGAGAGATATCAAAAAATCGTTTAGAGTAAAAAAAGTTGCATACCGCGGAGATCTTACACCTGTACCTTTAACTTTTTTCGATGCGACCAACCGTTTCCGAGATATATCGATTCAAAAAAAAATGAAATTCAGGGCCCCAAAAAAGAGATTCGGCCCTGCACCGATTTTAACGCCCAACAATAGGATTCGTCACTGTCACTAACTCTTTCACCGTTCCAAATTTCAGCTTCATATCTTGAAAATGGCGACCAGTACTTACCTAAACGCAAAAATGTCACGCACAATGGACATTTTCAGGGCCCTAAAAAAAGAAAACGGTGAGAGATATCAAAAAATCGTTTTGAGTAAAAAAGTTGCATACCTCAGAGATCTTACACCTGTACATTTAACATTTTTCGATACGACCCACCGTTTCCGAGATATATCGATTCCAAAAATAAGTTTGAAATTCAGGGCCCCCAAAAAAGTTCCGGCCCTGCACCGATTTTAACGCCCAACAATAGGATTCGTCACAGTCACTAACTCCTTCACCGTACCAAATTTCAGCTCGATATCTTGATTATTGCGAACTGTACTTCGCTAAACCCAAAAATGTGACGCACAATGGACATTTTCAGGGCCCCAAAAAAAGAAAACGGTGAGAGATATCAAAAAATCGTTTTGAGTAAAAAAGTTGCATACCGCGGAGGTCTTACACCTGTACATTTAACGTTTTTCGATACGACCAACCGTTTCCGACATATATCGATTCCAAAAACAGTTAGAAATTAAGGGCCCCCAAAAAAGATCCGGCCCTGCACCGATTTTAACGCCCAACAATAGGATTCGTCACAGTCACTAACTCCTTCACCGTACCAAATTTCAGCTCGATATCTTGATTATTACGAACTGTACTTCGCTAAACCCAAAAATGTGACGCACAATGGGCATTTTCAGGGCCCCAAAAAAAGAAAACGGTGAGAGATATCAAAAAATCGGTTTGAGTAAAAAGGTTGCATACCGCGGAGATCTTACACCTGTACATTTAACATTTTTCGATACGACGAACCGTTTCCGAGATATATCGATTCGAAAAAAAAGTTTGAAATTCGGCGCCCCCAAAAAAGATCCGGCCCTGCACCGATCTTAACGCCCAACAACAGGATTCGTCACAGTCACTAACTCTTTCACCGTACCAAATTTCAGATTAACATCTTGAAAATTGCGATCAGTACTTAGTTAAACGCAAAAATGTCACGCTCAATGGACATTTTCAGGGCCCCAAAAAAAGAAAACGGTGAGAGATATCAAAAAATCGTTTTGAGTAAAAAAGTTGCATACCACGGAGATCTTACACCTGTATATTTAACATTTTTCGATACGTCCAACCGTTTCCGAGATATATTGATTCCAAAAAACCAGTTAGAAATTCAGGGCCCCCAAAAAAGATCCGGCCCTGCACCGATTGTAACGCCCAACAACAGGATTCGTCACAGTCACTAACTCTTTCACCGTACCAAATTTCAGCTTAATATCTTGAAAATTGCGACCAGTACTTAGCTAAACGCAAAAATGTCACACACAATGGACATTTTCAGGGCCCCAAAAAAACGAAAACGGTGAGAGATATCAAAAAATCGTTTTGAGTAAAAAAGTTGCATACCGCGGAGATCTTACACCCACACTTATACATTTAACATTTTTCGATACGACCAACCGTTTCCGAGATATATCGATTCAAAAAAATAGGATGAAATTCAGGGCCCCAAAAGAAGGTCCGTCCCTGCACCGATCTTAACGCCCAACAATAGTGTTCGTCACAGGCCCCAACTCTTTCACCGCACCAAATTTCAGCTCGATATCTTGAAAATTGCGACCTGTACTTTGCTAAACGCAAAAACGTCACACACATACGTACGTACGTACGTACATACAGACAGACTTTTTCCAATATACCACGGCTATATGAAAGCCTATAGGATCTTTAGATCCGGCTTTCATAACAAGAAAAGAGGGTAAGGTAAATTCATAATGGACGGAAGCAATATAGGAAGTACGGAAGGATGGATAATCTCGTGATCATGAACACGTGTTCTCCTGTTTTACATGAAATTGGAACAATAGGACATAACATTTCACTTCGAAAGTCACGCATGTATTGACTGAGAGCCTTGGTGAGAGGCGAGTCGCTTGACCACTGTACCATTATCCCTCAAAATTCAGAATGTCCACCACAATTCCAACGAATCACTCGAATTTGGTTTCTATATTCTCATAGGCGGCTACTTAGTCCAGTGTGAGAAAAGTTAGTACAAGTCGTTGTTTCTCAAAATTTTTAGCCTATTTTCATTTACGAAAACAATAGGCTTATATCTTTATTAATGCAGCCAATTGCCATGTATTTTCTTTTCACGATGGGACAGGGTAAGTATTTTGGATGGAAATTGGCGGTGGTCTTAATGAAAGGAACCGTCCCAGCATTTGCCTGGTGGTGAAAATGGGAATCCACAAAAACACTATTTTCAGGACGGCTGCGGTGGGATTCGAACCCACGCTCTCCCCATGAAAGCGAGGTACGAGGTAGCGCGATGGCACCCTCGACCACAGCGACCGGTTAAAAAAATAGTCTTAAGAGATCAACTTTTGTCCGTGTGCGTGTAAGTGTGTGTGTATGTGTCACCCTAATAGAATCTAAACGACCGGAGGGATTTAAATGAAACTCGGTGATTGCGTACTACTACCTTGTCCGACCTCGACCGTGAATTTTAAATTTTAACACGTTTCATCAATCCAACATGGCGGCCACGTGAAATATTTCACTGGCATTCTATATACCCGCAACAGTAACTGATATCACCCTCATATTTTGTACGGTGATAAAGGGTACTTACCAGAAGTTAATCTATGTGGCTTTTATAAAACTGTTAAGTACAAAACGAACATGGCGGCCAAGCGAAGTTGAAATAACTAAATAGATTTTTCCCGTGATTTAACCACCCGAGCGCAGATATAATTCGCACAGCAAATGTTTACACACATTGTAATGCTCTGACATTTAATTAATTTTGTTCAGTTATTCACATAACCTCAAATGGCGGCTGTTAGAAATGTTAAAATTACGTTTCATTTCTTGTGTCCTAATCAAGCGATCGAAGTGAAAGTTGAAACAAGATGTTCAGTAAAGAACATATAGCCTACTTTCACCTAGATGCATGAGTATTGTTATAACACTTTGTCCTTTTCAAGGAGTATAATTGATTGTTGGTTGTAGTAGCTTGTTGAAATACAACGTGTTATACGGATATTAAACATGAATATGAGGTGCCCTTTGCTAGTGCTACCTCTGTATACAATTTCATTCAATTCGGTTTCACCGTGTTTGAATTGATATGGTGAATCGATTTGCACACATACATTGCCGCTATCTTCAAACTATTGGGCAGATGACCCTGTAGTTCAGTCAAAAGATGCTTCCCACAAAAGGGTATGTTGTTGCAAAATTTGGTAGAGATCAAATGATTATGTTGGTAGAAATTTGATTTAAGCTTTTAACATTTGGGTGGTCACTATTCCGTTTCCATCAAGACGGTGGCAATATAAAACTTGACACTGAGTTGCCCTTTGCTAGTGCTACCTCTGTACCAAATTTCGTTCAATTCGGTTTTACCGTTTTATAATTCATAGGGGGAATCGATTTGCTCACATGCATGGCCTCTATATGCAAACTATTGGACTGATGCCCTTGTGGCTTGGTCAAAGAACGCTTCTCACATACAGGTATGTTGTTCCAAAATTTGGTAGAGATCAGATGATTAAGTTGGTCGTAATTTGATTTAAGCTTTTAACATTTGGGTGACCGCCATTACGTTTCCGTCTAGATGGCGACGATATAAAACGTGACACTGAGTTGCCCCTTGCGAGTGCTACCTTTTTACCAAATTTCGTTCAATTCGGTTACACCGTGTTTGAATTGATAGGGGGAATTGATTTGTACACATGCATGGTCTCTATATGCAAACTATTGGACTGATGACTTGTGGCTTGGTCAAAGAACGCTTCTCACATAACGGTATGTTGTTGCAAAATTTGGTAGAGATCAGATGATTAAGTTCGTCGTAATTTGATTTAAGCTTTTAACATTTGGGTGGCCGCCATTACGTTTCCATCTAGATGGCGACCATATAAAACATTACACTGAGTTGCCTCTTGCAAGTACTACCTCTGTACCAAATTTCGTTGAATTCGGTTTCACCGTGTTTGAATTGATAGGGGGAATCGATTTGCACACATACATGGCCGCTATCTGCAATCTATTGGGCTGATGACCTTGTAGTTTGGTCAAAAGATACTTACCATATAAAGGTATGTTGTTGCAACATTCAGTAGCGATCAGATGATTAGGTTGGTCGTAATTTGATTTGAGCTTTTAACATTTGGGTGGCCGCCATTACGTTTTCGTCAAGAGGGCAGAGATAAAAAACATGACACTGAGGTGCACTTTGCTAGTGCAACCTCTGTACCAAATTTCGTTCAATTTGATTTCTCCATATTTGAACTGATAGGGGGGGGGCAGACACTCAGAGTACACACACTCACAGACACACAGACACACACACAATGTGTGCTCGTCAGAGGAGCTGTCAGGGTTGCCAACAACCGAAATGACATCCTAAACACCTCACCTGCCGGACCCATGTGCCTAGAGGATCAGGTGAATTTCTTATAGGTCAAAGCGGCACGAGAATCCATGATCCAAGGGATCCATGGTAACATGGAAGCTAAGGTCATAGACGGCCTAAGAAAATACACCTTAAAAAGGTAGACTGAGAAAAGAAACATTCAGACTTATGTAACACTTGTAAAAATATTTATTTAAAATATGCAAGCACCCCTCCAGGTTCGGAGGGATTTTATCGGCTAATCCGCAAACTAATAAATAATAAAAATAATGATAAGGACCCTACCTGTAAACTACAGTAAACCCTCGCGAAAGATCTATTTTACAAAGTTAATCAACAACAGCAACGCTAGGAAAATGGTACGGCAATAACCCCTAAGTCAATTTACAAAAGATCAAGCTAATATCGGAATTTACATTTAACAGGGTAGCAAGACAAATCTAAGTTAGGATGATACCATTTCCTCATTTACCTTTAGAGTTAAATAATTTAGCTAATTCCTGACATTTAATACAAAATTTACGGCAATGACGTCCGTAAGACAAAACAATTACAACAAAAGCTACATGACAAGCCATAAAAAACATTAAATACCCTCTTATGAACTAAGTGCTCATCAACACAGCAAGGTTAACATTGGCATTTATACAGCATAGTAATGGATAAAACAACAAGGCAATAATCTGTTATATTCCTGCCTGCGCCTTGGATTACTCTTTGTAAACCAGTATCACATAAATGCATGTCATTTATGTTGGCGATTGCGTAGTGAAAACTACGACTTATGTCGCATGAAGTACAAGCTCCACCAGCTACGAACTATGGGTTAAGCAAACACTCCGTCGATCAAAAGTAGTGTCATCTGTCCTAGATTACTTCCACCAAGAAAGTGTAAACAACAGCAAGGATGCAAATGGATCAAGTTTAGAAGCAATAAACCATTAGTTATTATTTGTTTATAATAATTATGCGCTTGATTATTAATTTGTCGGTTTAATTTATCGTTGGTTTATGGCTTGGCTTAGCAGTAGCGTCTCGTGCGAGATCAACTCTCTGCTATCAACACCTTCATCGAGCTCTCAAGACTAGGACAAACAGTAACACAGGTTATTAGTGGCTCACAGCTCACTTAAATGACCTCGGGTAGGCCTGGTAATCACTTCAGTTACCTCCCATAAATACATTGTCTAGAGAACGAATTCTGGACACAGTGGGATATGCACTAAATACATGAATAGCCTCTAACGCAGGCGTCTCTCACTAGCCTCTAACACAACAAATAAACCTTGACATAACAAGTAATTACACTCTCAAGTACAGTTGAAAAGTATTCGCTTAAGTAGCGATGCAAGCGTGTGGCGTTTGCCCATCAATTCATCATAACAAAAAACATGTGATTATTACAAAATGGCTTCCAGACCTTGACCTACTAATGAAATACACAAGCTAACGGTAAATAATGCTCCAAGCATTTGTCAAAGGGTCTGATAAATCTGTCTCACAATATGAGTGTGCCCTCGTTGCATGCTGGGAACTAGTATCACCTGTCCGTGACTTGAGCTAGACTCTCAATTTACTGTCACCTCGCGGAGGGTTGTAATGACATAAAAGACAGAATGCAGGCAGTTCTCTCAAAAAAAAAGTCCATTAGAAAACTGTCCTCGTTATTTAATCCCAGTATAACATTCAAATATAATGAAAATTAGGCTTAAAAGCACGCCATAAAACTATACATAAAGATGAGTATGTCTTTCAAATCAAAGAAGAGTAAAAGATAGTGATAACACTTCTTCTGGAAGTCTTTGTAATCCGCAGATATGTCACTTCATAACTGCTCTGTATTTAATAACCAAACAAATATGTGTCGAATTACCTGACACAAATAAACATGATAAAAGGCGCAAAATCTTACATTCGCTGAGTTTGCCAATGATACGATGAGTACAGGGTTCGATGCTAATTTGCATTCAAATACTATTTCCCTGACTATGTTCTACACTTGAACAGGATGGCTTCATAGCTCATCTTAATGAAATATACTATCACATTTACAAAACTGATAGTTTCTGTCGACTATGAAGCGGTACGAACTTTTCTAACGAAATCAGTGGCGTGACAAACATTTAACTAAAAGGGGTGCTATAAAATAACACTGACTATGACGTCCATTCGTCATATCAAAATAAACTGTACACAAATTCACCCGCATAAGGGTTGAACAAAGTAGTAACAACGACTACAGTCACGTTTAGTAGGGGTAGAATTAACATCTGTGTGATGTCCATCAGAATGCACCATGATTAAACAGCCACCCTAGGATTAAACAGAGTTTAATCATAGGGTGGCTAACAATCAATGGAAGTAAATGACAAAAATTAGTTCTAACATTACTAACCCTACCTATCGGCTTGTCAAGAAGTTCGGTTGGTTCTACAATCTACTCTATTCTAAACTATACCACAAAAGAACCTTACATGGAAATAAATGAACAAACTCACAAGATCAGGACGTCTACGTCTCGCTTATTCCAACGAATTGAGATACAAATGGGCCACTGGTCTCCAGACAAGGGTGTCCAAACTGGGCCTCCTCATTGGCTCTATCCATTACCATGGCCTTAATTCGTCCACGACGTTGACGTCGTGATGTCATCTGACTCCTTCCCATCATAGTGGTTGTCATATTCCTCGGTTTGGCACGTTCATCTACTCTCGTGCTAAGTTCCTGGGTCTTCTGACATGCTGAAGTTCTTAAGAACGCTCCTTCACATCATAGGGGTTTATCTCATCATTCCCACGATTAATGTACGGTGAAATGCGTCGAACACGTGGTTATTAAAGTAAATCATTTTGGCGAAAAATAACCACTGGAAAATACATAATTTTATAGCATTGCTTTCACTGAAGCTAGTTCTAATTGTTCTAACAAGCTCACTGAAGTTACACGGCGCAGATTATAATAAAATTGGCCACGCACTTATCTGCTTTCACTATCACAGATTCTAGGCTTATTAAATCTCGTGGCATCGATGTGATCCACATGAAAATTCACTCGCTCTTGCGATTATAGTAACATTTATGATCATTAGCGTTCAAATTATTCACTTCCTTAAACATTGATTCACTGTTACTAATATATTTCGTTTCACAGGAAGACATAGGTTTTACACAAGCACGTGGCTGAAAATGTGGTGTTCCACGTTATGGAAAGATTATCACTTTTTGATAAATTCTAAATAATTGCAGCACAAGCCTACACTGGCTTTAATTTCCACTCGATTACTTCACTGTTTGGTGCTAATTAATGCACGATGTAGATCAATCACTTTCTTCGCCTATGGGTGGACTATTTCATTCGTCTTTCCAGACGGACTTAAGAACACATCCACCTAGGATGGATAACCATACATGAGTGCAAGGAGCTCGGTCCTTCGTTGCTGGCTCTAGCAAATACTCTAGTCGTGTAGCGACTGATCGGTTCCGGTTCGCGTGTCTGCGATGATAATACCTTACCAAAAATAGAAGTCACATTCTCCAGAATGTTTCGATGATACAGAATGACGAAATGTGAAGATCTGAGCCTTGTGGAAAGTTGAAATATGATAATAAGGTCCCAGATAAAAATATAATGGCTTTCTCCAAAGTCAAAAGTGCAACCAATAATAATTCCAAAGTATGACAGCGTGCAGCAGCCGCATGGCTGGTCAGTGGGTGCGTTATAAGATGAAGCATCAAAAATGCGTTGCAATGAAAAATTTCACATGAGCCTCAGCTCAGCGGGCTCAACACAGACAGACACACAATTGTTCGCCCTTTGTTGATCTCATAAGTCTACTTACATTTTTTGCAAAAATAGAAAGTAGGCTAATAATGAACTTACGCAATAATCTTCATCTAATGGTACACAATTATATGGCCTACATGTACATAACAATCCAACATGGCGACCATTTGAAGTATTTAGACGGCTCTCAATATCTATGAATCTATTCTAGCAATCAAACTGAAATGTTGTATGTTGATAGAGACTACTAGCATAAGTTCACATATGGGCCTTTTAATAACCTAGTGACTACAAAACTAATATGGCCGCTAAGCGAAGTTAAACAATTTAAATGAATGTAATCATCCGAGCGCAAGGAACCTTGGTAAGGTAAATGTTGATATAAAATTGTATCTACTTATGTCCAATTAAACTCAATTGTTTTGATAAGCCCAAGATGGAGGCTGTGCGAATTTTTAAAATTAAGTTTTTATTTCTTGTGTCCTAATCATGCGATCGAAGTGAACGATTGAAAAATGAAACTAAGCAATAATCCTTATCTAATGGTACATAACTATATGGCCTACACACATAACAATCCAACATGGCGATCCTTTTCATAGGCGAGAAGACCAATAGTATATATGAAAATAGGCTATTTAGTTCTTCACGGAATTACTTGTTGATGTTGTTGTTCTTCTTCATACGCTACGTGTAAATGTTTCAAGACACGTTCATGCCCAGTTTCTCTGTTTGAAAAAAACATTTCTCTATGAGATCAATCAAGAAGAGGTCGCTAGGGTTATCTCTATCTCTATACATATAAAAATGAAAGTTTGTCTGTTTTTCTGAATATCCACGGAAATTTGAGTTATTGACGCGTTTCAGATTGGCTTATGATGGTTGCGCGCGCAAAAAAATTTCTGTATGTCTGTTTGTTTGTTTGTCTGTGTACAACTTTGCATGCGCATCACTGGAGAACGGCTGAGTGGATCAACGTAAAATTTGGTACAGATGTCCATCAGAGGCAAGATAGTAATCATTGATGTAACTCTCCATAGCTCTCATGAAAGAGGGCCTACCCCTTAAAATGCATGATGAAATGGGCGTAGAAAGACAAGACAAAGCTCATTTTCAGCGTCTCAATGTCAGAAACAAACCTTGGAGGCCCTACGGGCCCCGTAAACGACATTTAAAAGGTCCTAAAACCAACTGTTTTTGAGATATTCCCCGAAAACTAATTTAATTTATTAAGCAATTGAAAGAATGCATGCCGGTAACCATGGCAACACAATCTCAGAAGTCCATCTATTTCTGTAATACGCAATGCCATTCCATTTATTACAATACTGTGAACGTTCGCAAACGGCTATAAGGTTATCACGGAACAACTTAAGCTGTAAAATTCATCAATGCGTATATAATGCGCTTAAGGGGTCAAGGGGTACTCTTGAATTTCTACACGCGATTTACACGTGCGGGTGTGGTACTAAAGGACTATTATATCCCTATCCAAATATTATTGAGTTATAATTATGATTATTATTATATTATGACGTACAAAACTCATTTTCAGATCCTCGGGGATTCGAAGGCTACCACGTTTTAAGGCTCTAAAACCACATTTCTGAGATATTCCCAGAAAACTAATTTCAGTTAATAAACTAATAAAAATAGATTACTAGTACAGAAGAAGACCAAATCAGGAGCTATATAGATATACTGAGAACATCACAGATGTGGCCAGGAAGAGACGTCTGGCTTTCTACGGACATGTCTCAGGGATGAAGCCAACAAGACTAACCAACCGGCTTCTCAACTACTGGGAGAATAGAAAGAGCGTGACACCGTAGTTAACAGAAGTTAACAAGGACATCCAAGAACTGAAGACAATGGAAAGTGATATTAGAAGCCGATCACATCTCATAAAGATACTTACACGAAAGAGTTTTCAGGACAGACCACCCTGTCAGAAAACCGGCATCATCTGGACAAAAGAGAGAAAGGAGAAACATAGCCAGAGAATGCGCGAATATTGGGCAAACATCAAGTCCCTCGCCAAGCTGAAAAGTTCAACGTCGTGGTCCTTAGCTGGCCCATCCCAAAGAAGAAGAACAACAAGAATAAACTAATGAAGGAATGCAAGCCGGTAACCATGACAACAGTATCTCAAGAGGTGACCTCAAACTTTCCATCTATTTCTGTAACAAGCAATGCCACTCTATTTATTAAATTTCTGTAAAAGTTCGCAAATGCCTATATGGTTATCATGGAAACAAACATAGACTATAAAATTCATCAATGCGTTTAAGGGGGTCATGGGGTACCCTAGAATTTTTAAACGCAACGTACATGTGCGATATGTTGTACAGAAGGTCTATTATATCTCCAAACAGCAACATTATTTTCAAAATTTCCTGAAATGAAATAGTGTTTTTGCAGCTTTTTGGGAATTTGGACCATTATGGGCTAAATATCCTGAATTTTCATGTACCACAAGACTTTATAATTTATTAAAGGAGTCTTCATGGGGATGGGGACTTTCCACAGCGGTGAGGGTCAGTTTTTATTTGAAATATATTGCGTTTCGTCAACAAGGTGTTCAATATTATTTTCACGTCAGGAAGCACACGTTAGGTGAATTTAGTTTGAGAGCACATTTTAAATAATCATATTTTTGTCGACAAACGGGTTCATCGTAAAGATGATTTTGTTTGACACTGTGTGGTTGATATAACTTTATGTTTATGTACGCCTATAACTCGTGTTCGGGTGCTTGGAGCATCGTAAAATTAGGTATTGTAACCATGAGTCAATACACCAATCATTTATAAAACTATTCACCGTTCTTCTCATAGAAGGGTTGGTATAGGGAAAAACTTTTCAAAATACATGCTAAAATAGACGAAAAATAAAAAATATCCTGGAATGACGACCAAAGCATATGGTGCGCTTCTCAATGTGTGACACAAAACTAAGGAGTCTATAATGGGTCACCGAAAACCACATATTAAGGCCCTTAAATTAACAGTGTCTGCGATATACCCAGAAAACTAACTTCGTTCTGATAAACTTATGAAGGAATAACAAGCCCCTAACCATTGCAACAGTAACTCAATTGATAGCGTCTGGTTGTTAATAACGAAGACCGTTCGATGAGCGGGTACTTCTGCTAGTCTTCCTTATAAATTTAATAAAGTAATAATAATGTTATTGGTTTTACGTCCATCTTTACTACTGCGGGTTTTAGAGAGCCGGGGTGGAGGAATTTTTTGCCCGAAGGGGATCTTTAACCTGCCAGTAAATCTACTGACACGGCTTCTCGCATTTGTGCAACCTCAAATGCCATCTGACTGCGCCAGGATTTGATCCTGCAACCTTGGACACAGCAGGCGATAACGTTACCGCTGAACAACGCAGCCAGTATTATAAATTTAAGATGAATGAACTGGAGACATAGCAATACCAAGAAGGAGTTGGGTGTTGTATCATGGACTTTTGACTGAAAGCGACGTAAGAACAGTGACTTGTTTCATGCTGTAGATGTGGCTCACAAATGAATTGACCGACTCAGTACCAATTTAGGATTAAGGCTTCTTGTTTAATATAGATTATTTGCATAACTTCAGTATCCACTTATTTGTCAAATATAATGAACATTAACTCTTGCGGAAAGGACAAATCTGTCGAGAATAAAGCTACATCGCCAAAAACGCTGGAAATTATTCTCTTAGCATGTCCGCTATATTTTATTCTTATGTTGGGACTTAAACTGCAAAGCCTAGAAGAATGAGGAGCAAGATGAGAAGGTGGAGAGAAGGGATGGTGCGATATGGATAAAAGAGACCTCTTGTCCTACTTCTATCATGAGATATGTCAGAACACAGCGGTTAGTACATCAAGCCTCTCTTCAAGATTCTATCTTTCATTTTAGATAAAAACAGAAGTATTATGAAGTAGTGAGGCTTTTTCTTCAGAGACATCTGTCTTCTTCTTGCTTGTTTATTGTAATTGTGTTGCAGTATTTAAACAGATGATTGCCGGAGGGAACTCGCACCGCGTAGCCTGCTCCTAATTGAAACAGCTCGAGAGGGTACATTAAGTTCCCTTCTTCCTTCCTCGTGCACTAATAATGAATGCTGCTCGTATATCTGGTGGACACAAGATGATGCTCCACCACCAGATGACTCTTGTCAGATCATCTTTCTTTACCCTATTACGAGATGAAACTTGCCTAAGATGAAAAGTTATAAGTCAGTGAATCATGAGACGATGATGCCCTACATTCAGTGTAGATTCTAATATTTATGAATTACTACCACTTCTTATTCTAGTCTCTATGAGTTTCTATGTAGAGAATGAAGTTTACTGCCGTATAAAATTGGTGACACCAATCTCATCAGAAGAGTAAATTGGCAGTCTACGTGGCTCAGTGGTAACGTTGTCGGCTGCTGTACCCAAGGCTCGAATCCTGTCGCAGTCAATTGGCATTTGAGGGTGCGAAGGAGCCGCGTCAGTAGATTTACTGGCGCCTTATAAATGAACAACACTCCAGGTTCCGTTCTCTCACACTGTCCTTCACCAAATCCATCCACCGTACTCTAGGTCTTCCTCGTCCTCTCTAAATAAATACATACCGTATTAAATGTAAGATTGGATATGGAGATATAGAAGAGAATACAATGTGGGAGTGTTTTCTATCATCAGGTTCGGAGCTTAATTTGGGATAAAGACATACCACTGAAGGCTAAAGAAGTGGAGTACAAGACCTATTACTTACCAATAATGACGTATGGATCAGAAACTTGGCCGATGACGAGGACAGATGAAAGTAGAATACAGGCAGCCAAAATTAAATTCCTAATGAGCATAGTACAGAAGACTAGGAGAGATAGAGTGAGAAATGAAAACATTTGAAAGGAAGGGAATGTACAGAAGCTGAATGATAAGCTGGAGCAGAACAGATTGTTATGGTATGGACATGTGAAAAGGATGACTGATGAAAGAATACCGAACCAAGTGAGGGAGAGAAGGATGACAGGAAAGAGAGGACGGGGAAGACCTAAAACACGGTGGGTGGATTTGGTGAAGGACAGTGTGGGAGAACGGAACCCGGAGTGGAGTTCAGTTTTTGGGGAGGGGTGGGGGAAGGGGGGTGGGGGGTGGGGGGGGGAGGTGGGGGGGGGAGGTATTTGTTCCGACCCGGCCCAAGCTGGTAAACGGAAATTGATGATCATTAGAAGAGTAAAATTCAGAGGAATTTAATGATGGATAAAATTGGGCAAGGAGTTGAAGGAAAGCGACTGTAAACTATGAGAACCAACCATCTGAGCATTTGAAAATAGGTAACCAAGGAAAATCGTTCCAAGGATCCTCGATACTTGTCTTCCATTGCTTAACCACATGACCTAGTTTGTTAACGCATTGAGTTATCCATACTGTCTTCTGATATGTCTGCATATGTTTATTACTAGATACCACGAGAGAGCCATCAATGATCTAAAGCTGAGTGACACATTCGAAATAAAACATCCAGCGGTAGACCATGTAGAATTTCTCCCATCATTTAAGTCTGTCAGTATGTTGAAACACATTCATACTCTACGATTTATCACATTTCTCAGAATAGAGAGTAGACACGTCTCACGACAATTTACCAGTCTAGGGGCTATAATAGTAATAATAATAATAATAGTGAAGAGGTATACCTTACTTATGAAGTAAAACTATAATTAAATATGCATAGTTTTATGTATTTACTAGCAACTCGACCCGGCTTCGCCCGGGAACAGTTATGAATGCATTACGTGATAGGCGCTTTTTTTCCTATGTCAATGAACAACGACCAATATCCGTTTTACGTCTCGGCATGATGGGTTAAAATCACTGACTGGGCTATTAATTATATTATCATGGAGATGCATGTGCAACAAATTCTTGTCAGACGTAATTTAAGAATGGCGAGGTGCTTGAAACACAAATCCCCCTTTTCGTCCAATCTTAACTTGACTGTGAATTTTTGCGGACGAAAAGTTCACAGACGATATAAAGAAAAGCCGAGTTGCACTTCCAGGGAAACTCCAAACACAACCACTCTTCTCAAAAGTTTTTAACTCAACACGACTCGACAGTTTGCTGCTGGCGCTATCTGGGGCAATAAGCTCGTCCGCTAGATAAACTGTAACTGAGGTGATAGACTCGCCCCTAGCTAGCTCGTAAACTGTCGCCTCAGTAACTGAATGGAGATTGTTGGATGAAATGAAAACGTAAAAGCACTTATGGTAGGCGATGTATTGAAGATAGAGATATGCTATCCCGGGCTTTTGTGTAGAACTTTTCATGCTGAACAATTCTTACACTCATAGTATATAGATATGTTTAACGTTTTGCCCAGCGTATGCTTAAAAAGCTCACGGATGCCAGTTTTTTTTTCAACCTTTTCACCGAAATCGTTTGGGCTTGACTTCCTTTGATCATAAATAAATTATTTCCTACAGAAATCTTCCTAGAGATATCCTTTACAGAATGGTGAAAACCGGATCAAAATCCATTCAGTGGTTCTCGAGATTACCCGTGACATCCAAGAATTGGGGACTTTGTTTTATACTAAGTAGAGATTATACGCCAATCGGTATAATTTAAAATAATATAATCCCCCTTCCGTCCAATCTTAAATTGACTGTGAATTTTGCGGAACGAAAAGTTCACAGGCGAAATGAGAGTTGCACTTCCAGGGAATGGCGAGGTGAATGAAACTCAAATCCCCCTTCCGTCCAATCTTAACATGACTGTGTTTCAGAGGCGAAATGAAGAAAACCCGAGTTGCACTTCCAGGGAAACTCCAAACACAACCACCCTTCTCAGAAGTCTTAACTCAACACGACTCAACGGTTAGCTGCTGGCAGTATATGGGGCAATAGGTTCGCCCACTAGCTAGGCTGTAACAGGGATGATAGACTCGCCCTTAGCTAGCTCGTAAACTGTCGCCTCAGTAGTTGAATGGACATGGTTGGAAGAAATTAATACGTAAAAACACTCATAGTGGGCGATGTATTGAAGATAGACATATGATCTCGCGGACTTTTTTGTAGAACTTTTCATGCTGAACAATTCTTACACTCATAGTATTTAGATATTTTAAACGGTTTGCCCAGCGTAAGCTTATAAAGCGCTCGGACGCCAGGTTTTTTTTTCTTCGACTTTCCCACTGAAATCGTTACTGCTCGGCTTCCTTTGATCATAAATAAATAATTTTCTACAGAAATCATCCTCGAGATATCCTTTACAGAATGATGAAAACCGCATCAAAATCTATCCAGTGGTTCTCGAGTTTATCCGTAACATACAAGAATCGGGGACTTTGTTTCACTGACGACCCGGCCGGCCGGCGCGCCCATCTTATCTTCCTCCCGTTGACTCATCACTCCCCGCTCGGCATTGCATAGCACTTGGCTCACTTTATGTATGCATGACATGAGATACCAATTAAAATTAAGAAGTAAGAATTAATAAACTAAGGTCGTACCTTATGACAGGAGATGTTGGAAATGTTCTCCTCCTACATCCACACATTTCTGGAATCGTCTTAGGAAATTCCGATTCACACGCATAAGTTCGTCTTCAGTAAATGAGGCTATTTCTCTTCGGATATGTTCTGCGATTTCATTTACGTTTTCCTCGTTTAGTACACGTTTTTTAACGCTTCGCTTCTTATTGAGTAGAGAATCATTTCCCCTCAATTTGTTTACGAGCTTCCGCACGGTCTCTCTATGTGGAGGGCGCACACCTGGAAAATGTGTTATGAAACGTTTAACGACTTCCCTGCGAGACTCTGTTTTCACATAATTATCGTACGTAAATACCCTTTCCTCTACCATGTACACACGTGGAGGCATTATGAGAATTATACCCAAAAGTAATACTTCACAACTCGAGAATAGTTGGAGCAACAGATGAACACTAAATACACGTTATAAAGAATGGACCAGAACTCCGAAGTGCACGCTGTGTAACAGGAAGTGATCAGTCAACGGGAGCAGATAAGCTTGGTGCGCTGGCCGGCTGAGTCGTGAGAGAGACTCACTGTACTAAGTAGAGATTTATTTATTTTATTTCTACTTATTTTTGTTATTTTATTCATTTATTTATTTGTTGACTTGTTCTTTTATTAAGTTTTTTGTTTATTCCTTTATTTCATCATTTGTTTATTTGTTTATTTACTTGTTATTTTAGATTCTTATTTACTTATTAATTTCTTCTTCTCTGTTCGATTTTGGCCTACTTTGGACCACGGGAAACAATTGACTTGCTGATTAGTCCTTTTTTCTGCTCCCAGAAACTCTTCATCCTTTCACTGTGGATTCTCTTCCTTTCTTCCGACCAGATGTTCTTGGCTCTTCTCCTTTGCTTTTCCTGGAACGCCTTGAATGCATCAATCGTACCTCGAAACACCTCTCTATTCCAGATCTCATTTGGACTGACCCCAACTTCCTCCATATCCTTTCTTATTTCATCTACCCATTTTGTAGTCGCTTTTATCTTGGTTATGTAATTAAAGATCTTCTTCGTTAGTTGACTATCGCTCATTCCTGTAAGGTGTCCATAGAACTTCAATCTTCTCTTCCGTATGGTATCTGTGATATTTTCTGCTTGTCCGTAAAGATCTTTATTTCGCCTCGTCCGCCATGTACCATCGTTTCTATTTTCGAGTCCTAAGATCTTCCTCAAGATTTTTCTTTCTTTCCTTCTTTCTTCTCCAGTTCCTCTAATTCATCTTTCTTGTTCAGTATCAACAATTCTGAACTATACAATCCCTCAGGCTTGACAACCGTGGTATTGTGTCTTATCTTCGCTCTGTAAGATATTGTTCTTTTGTTGTACCTATTCTGTACTAATTGATATGCTAATTCCATCTTTCTGATCCTCCCTTTGTTTGCTGCATTATCCAGTCCATTAGGCTGGATCCCTTCACCAAGTTATTTAAACTTATCCAACCTCTTGGTCTTCCCAAATTTTGTTTCTAAGTGCTTTTCGTTATCATGTTTGTATTCCAAGTATTCTGTTTTTTCATACGAGATCCTGCAATAACTGCAATTTCGTGTATTTTTTTATCTCTTATTTATTTTCAGCTAGCAATGCCATGTCATCTGCAAACGCTAAGCAATCAACCTTCACACCCTGCTTCTTTGGTTGGTTGGTTGGTTCCTTAGTTTAGGGGCTGCGACAACGCGGTCATGTAGCCCCGTGTACTTTGGGTGTGTGTAGAATCTGTCTGATAACCGGTGTTAATTGTGATGACTGTATTAGTGTGTGTATCTGTTTTTTTAATTCAAGTAGGGACTGCAACTTTGAATTTTCAAATAGTTCCTACTTTTGCCGCCAAACGCCACCGTCAACGACTACTAGGCCTAGTTCAGAACTAACTACTAGACGCCACCGCAGTCGGCTCTTGGCAACGAACGTAGCAACCTAAGAGCGTTGTTTACATTCTTAACCTATCCAATTTAGTTTCACACAGGTGTAATTAGTGGAAAGATCTTTAACATGCCATAAATCTATGACATGGGACCGCCGGCTTTACTTCCCCTCCGAAGGAAGGCATACTGAGGGATTTTTAACGCTCTTAAAAAATCCGACGGCTTCGGCCGGGTTTGAACCCGCTATCTTGGGCATAGAAGCTCAGCATGCTACCAACTACGCCACCGAAGCCGCTACCCTGCTTCTTTGTACCTAAACATATTCCTCCTATACCTTCTTCTGTCATGGCATTCCTCCATGTTCTCATTATTTTTCCAGGACAACGTTAAACAGAATTGGTGAAAGCCCACCTCCTTCTCTGACACCTGTCCGAATTTTAAAGGGCTCCGAGATTTCCCCCTGAAATTTAATTTTGGAATCAGTTTCTGTTAATGTTTGAATTATAATCGCCCTTGTTTTGCTATCAATTCCAAATTCTTCCAAAACATTGAATAGGGTTTTCCGGTCTATGGAGTCGTAGGCTTTTTTGAAGTTAACAAACGCAAATACCGTATGTCTACTTCGTAAAGCTCTTACTCCCAAGATGCTTTTCAAACTAAAGATCTGCTCCACACAAGATCTGCCCTTTTTATAGCCTCCTTGATATTCGCCTATTTGATGGTCTAACTGAACTTCAACTATGTGTAATAGAGCCTTAGATAGTACTTTGTACGAGATTGCTAGCAAGGAAATTCCTCTGTAGTTTTTTGGATCGGTTCGGTCACCTTTCAGATGGAGTGGATGTATTAGGGCGCTTTTCCAGTCATTTGGGATAATTTCATTTTCCCTGACATCACAAATGAGGCGATGTAAGTTCTCCACAGCCGTATCCCCTCCAATATTCCACATTTCAGCTACTGTGCCATCTTCCCCTGGTGCTTGAATGATGATGATGATGTTTTTGATTTCTAAGAGGCTCGGTGGGTTGGACGGTGGATTTATACTCATTGGCTGCTCGAAATCCAGTCTTTCTTTTGGCTCCTCACAGTTTAGAAGTGTTTCAAAATAATTAGCCAAAATGTAACAATTCTCCTTGTTACTCACTGCCAATGTACCGTCCTTTCTATTAAAGCAAATACTTGGAGGTTGGATCGTTGTAATTCATCCCTAAATGTCTTATAAAATTCCCGGGTATTATTTTTCTTAAAATCTTCTTCTATATTTTCCAACCGGCTTCTGTCATACAGTCACTTTTCTCCTGTGATGATCTTGGCAGTATCTTTCCTTTGTTGCTTGAAGACATCCCAAAGTTGTTCTGTGTGGTTGGAGTGCCATCTCTTCCACGCCTTTAGTCTCATATCAAGAGCATCATCGCATCTTTTGTTCCACCATCTGTGTTTCCTTTTTCGTTTCCATTGCCCTACGTTTTCAGCCGCTATTGTTAACGATTCTTTCATTTCTTTCCAATTGTTCATCTGTAACTTGGAATGTTTTTCTTGATACATATTTTTGTTTTGCTGGAGAATATCTGTGTCAATCCTAGTTTTCCTTTGACACATGCGTCGTTGTCTATTCGGTTGAAATTGTAGTTTGATTTCCGACAAGAAATGGCCTGTGTCAATGTTACAACTTTTTCGTATTTTGACATTCAGAATCTCGCGACTGTTTCCAGTTGTATTTGCAACGTGATCAATTTGAAATTCGCCTAATAAAGGATTTGGGGAGATCCATGTCTTCTTTTTCTTAGGGAGAGCTTTGAAATATGTAGACATAAGTTTGAGATTGAATTGGTTACAAAAAGCTATTAACCTTTCTCCATTTTTATTTGTTCTTTTATGGGCTGGGTAATCTCCAACAATCTTGTTGTATTTCTTTTCTTTTCCTATCTGGGCGTTGAAATCGCCCTTCAAGATTTTCACATTCTCATAGGGGATTTTAGAAGTTTCATTTTAAAGGGTTTCCCAGAAGTCTTCTACTTTCTCCTTGTTCCTTTTGTTGTCTTGGTTTATGGGAGCATGTGCATTGATGGCCGTGTATAATTTGTTTCCAGATTTGAATGATAACGATATTCTCTCTGACGGTGAACTGAAGTTTACTATCGAATTCACTATAGTTTATTGACCACGAAAGCTGTTCCTAAGATTGGCAGTCTCCCTTTTGAAGTGGTATGACCTGGTTTGCCTTTATATATTCCAAAAGCATCCGTCTCTATCGTATTCTCATCCAGATATCTTGTTTCTTGTACTGCCAGAATGAGTATGTTTCTTTTCTCCAAAATGGTAGTCAGTTGTTTCAACTTCCCTACTTGACGGAGAGTATTGATGTTTAATGTTCCCAGCAGATGTTTTCGCTTAGGTCTTATCTTCTGTAAGGAGGTTCCAGGAAGCTCCGACTCTTCCTTACATGACGTTACAGGCTCTCCAGAATCCAAAGGCCTAGTCGCACCACTATTCGTGGTGAGGGAATTTCCGTTTCCAGCTGCCCCCTGTAGTAGTTTCATTCGAAGACGGTTTCATCATGTCAACTGTTGACGTCATTGGGGAAACAGGATATCCTGTTTTCGAGGGTAGAACTGAGGTTGTAAGCCCAAGAGCCCTTTCCTCTCGGGTCAGGTCTCCAAGCCTTTGAGAATCCCTTCTCTACCCACAAGGCAGTGGTTTGCCTACTCATACGAAACCCATGAGAAGAGGGTTGCCTCTTCCGCCATCTACACCGTACCAAAGTCCATCTTCTCCGCTGTAGATATCGTTGAGGTCTTCACCGTTACCCTGGCATGGGGCCCAGAACATGGTACTATCAGCCGGAGCCAGCTGACCCAAGTTTTTTTGAGAGCTGTTACTCCTCTAACACTCACCCTTTGTCCTGGCTTGTGACAGGCTTCTCTACAATTGGGTCCAGGGTTGGCGGGATTAATTAATTTATTGTTTTATTTAATGATCAATTAAATTATTTATTTATTTATTTAACTAATTATTTATTTATATCACAGCCAAATGTGCAAATTTGTATGGTAAAATCATATTACAGAGTTACAATAATGTTATGTTTGAAATACGGAGGAACATTACATTGCAATACAGGAATATATATTTATAATCATGTCAATGATACAACGTAACACTTTATAAAATAATGATGATAATAATGATGTGTGGCATGAGGGAAGGCTTGGTGGAGGTCCTTTGAGTTGATGCCCGTGAGCAACGTGCGCGTCGTGTTGAGCATACACTGAATAATGAAGACGTCACTAACACTTATTCCCCGAGCCATGGGAGCAGTGTGGTAGTTTAGTGTGACTTATTTACTGCGATGGTAGAATGTTACATGTAACTAGCCGCATAATGTTACCAACACCTCGCTCCAATTTGTCTGCCTTCACATTACAGATATGCGAATGGATAGAATTTCACCTTTGTCATATGTAGCGACATTCGCATCAATTTACTTCCTATGTTGCAACATTAGAACGCCTTCATCGCTAATACACAGTGTTATTTTTCGTCATATTACTTATTTGTCTTCTGGAACATGCTCTCTTAGAATTACTAATGAGATCCATCTATGCGAGAGAAGTTCACCTCCGTCTACTTCAATACATCATCACTGAAAAGTGTGACAAATATAGGCACCAAAATTTGCAAAATTTGTGGCTTGTGTTTAATTAAATAGCAAATGGTATAAAAATTAGAATACCAGTAGTCAATAAAATAAATTAACATACGTTATTTATTGTTCTAGTTTCAACCACATTGTAGTCTTCTTCAGCAATAGGTAGCCTACAAGTGATCTTTAATACATTGTGAGTACAGTATGTTGATTGTATTCATTCATTTCGTATCGGTCATCTATCGACCGCGACTTTCCAACTGTCTCATTCTTCGGGCTTTGATATTTGTCCTGCACGCCCACATTAATTCTAGGTGGTTCTCTTTCCTATCCGGGGTCCAAATCTTTCCCATTTTCAGCCTCGTTTTTTCTTGTAACCTTGGTATGCTTCAAGTATTCTCTTCAGTTGGGATGCGTTCATGAATGTCAGTTGTTGCAATCCCCACTTCATTTAGATCTCTATTAGTGTTAGTTAGTTTCAGTTTCAGTGTTCGATTCTTTCTTTCTTTCTTTCTTTCTTTCTTTCTTCCTTTATTATTATTATTATTATTATTATTATTATATTCGTTAATTACTCCTTAAGGAGAGCGTTAGAACACAATCAATTTTTCATCTTTTTCTTTGTCTCTTTCTTGTAACTTCCCAAAAACATGTGAAGGGTGCAGGGGAAAAACGATGAATCTCACATGAATCGCAAGCTGAGATAAATGAATTTTAGTTTTTCAAACGCTATAACTCTAATAATATTGCTTACAATAATCTGAATTGTATGTAGCCTAGTACGGAAAGGATTACATAGGTTTGTAAATTAAGTAACAATTCATCCATCAATGTATACCTAAAGGTTAATTATTTTATATTATTGTCTTTAACTGCACAATTTAACGTGCATAAACGATGAATGTCCATTTTCTGACAAGAAAAAAAGTGCAAAAGCGATGAATGTCCATTTTTCCCTAAGGAATGCACACCAGTATTATTTGAGTCAAAACTATTGTTAATCACAAATACGTACTTCACAACTTACACTACTCAGTAAACGGTACAACATAATTCTGAAATATTAAGCTGCTGTTTTATAGAGATTTAATGGACTATCATCGTTATTGCCTTGAAATCCATGGACCTTCATCGTTTTTCCGCGGCACACATTATTTTCAAAGCCTCATAAATCATGACTCTTAGTGTTTTAACCAGTTTTAGGCTCTTGAATGTTACTAGGGAACAGTACAATCATTAATAATAAGAAATCTTAATTTTTGTAATTTTGTGACATTCATCGATTTTTCCCTGTACCCTTCATATCATATATTCACTGTGTTTCCTCTTTCTCTCTTCTGTCTGCTTCTTTACATTTTTTCTCTCTTCGAAATGTCTACTGTACTCAAACTTCCATGCCCTGCACTCTTGTACTTATTTTAAAGCATTAACGATCGATGATAGGAGAAAGCTCATTTCCCAACATCATCTCTCTGTATATTCTCCTGTATGCCATGTCTTCTGTAGAGATGTTTAGTTTCTCGAGGTCTTCCACGGTATCCTTTACCCAATTTGTTTTCAGTGTACTATTCATAACTATATTAAAAATCTTCTTGGTCAGTCTGTCTTCGTTCATCCCATGTAGCCTATGTGTCCATAAAATTATTCTCTTCTATTCTTGATGTTGATTGTCTTCGTCTCTGTCTGTATAGTTCTATTGTCGGTGTCTTTATCCATATTTCCTTTTTCGATCTTTTGATGGGCGTACTTATATTTTCAATAATATTCCAGTCGAAAAGAATTATGTGACTTTTGAACAATGCTGATAAAATGGAGTTAAAAAAATCCAAAATTCCCACTCTGAAAAAGTAATAGGTGTAATATTAAAAATTTGAGTTATCACAGAAACGAATTTTGTTAAGTTCATTGAAGAATTTAGAAGTTAAATTTTACACTATAGTGACTTAAGATTTGTTTGCTGTCTGATTTCGCATCGAAAGACAAATAAGTTAGTTATCAGTACATCCTCCAAATTCTCTACTATATAGGCTGCATTTTAATTAGGATTGATTTAATTTAATGACCACTTCATGGTGTAGTGGCTAGCGTTCTTTTCTGACACCCCTGAGGTCCTGGTTGGATTCCAGTCTCTTCCATGAAAATTAATTCTGAATTGAGGACTGTAACGGGATACACTCAGCTTCTTAAGGAATAATTCATAAAATGCAGATTCGGTTCTCACCTCAGCCATTCTAGAAGTGTTTTTCCATAGTTTCCCACTAATACTTCGGGAAAATTCCAGGATGGTAGCTAACTCATGGTCCTGGATACCTCCTACTCCTAGCTCAATTATATATATATATACCCACTACCACAGACATCACAATAACACTGGTTATCAGACACATTTACACACACACACACCCAAGTACTCAGGATGCATGACCACGAAGTTGCTAAGACGTCAGTAAATCAACAACAAGAAGTTTATTCAATATGTTCTAGTATCGGAATGGACACAGTACTAGTGCACGCTAGGTCATGTTGGGAATCCTCCCTCCATAAGAGCTGCGCGACCTCTTAATCCTGAGTGATACGAGCAAGCTTTTAAAAATATCACTTTTTCATGGCTTTCTGTGATTAAACCAAGGACTAGACAACGCACGAGAGTCGATTCTATCTTACATCATGCAATGTCAGTTAAGCAATTTAGTGTAGCTGACATATTCGGTGATTGATTCAAGAACGATATTTTTCGAAACACATTTTGGCAGTAACCACCATACCCGAGCTAACTAAGAGAGGGTATATGAGAAGACGGGGAAGCCAAATATAAATGAGCCATTCCCGGAAAGGTATACTTGCAAAGTGCAGTATCCTCCGGAGTATTTACATATGTAGCCCCAGTAAACACTGATATTCATTAGTACCTTTATTTTTAACAGTGATTCATAAATCCTCCCTACCTCAAAACTCCATGAATTGAAAATGATGACCAATTTGATATCCGTATTTTACCCTAGAGGATAATGGGTTCGATTCCCCGATTTTTTGAAGTGCGGGAAATGTCCATGTCATTTTGAGTCGTATAATTTCGCCTTGTAAATGAGATCTCTTATCGCATTTGATGACTACCAGATAGAGTTAATTAAACCTCAGCCACTAGTCGTTCTTCGGAGCAGTGGTTTCTATACTACTGTAGGTCGATAAATAATTACAGTTCACATACGGCTACACATAGCACAACACCGCAGGTTTTTAGGGAGATTTCTCACATATTAAAAGGAAATTGATATTCAGTGGTATCCCATTCTCTGTATCAACATCAATTGGAGTTTGGTCTGGGAGTGTTCAATCAGAATGTCAATATCCTGAGCTTTTATCTGCAGTAATTTCAAATTACTGGGTGTAAAACCTACGCAATACAAAGTCCTCCTGTTTCATATTTTTGAACAATTGAAATTAATAAATCGGTCATTTTTGAATGTTGAGAGTTCTAACTTCAAGATTAGCCTAGATAGAAATTCCATACTGCAAGAGATCTATGATGTTACACACCTCTGCATGGTCAGTATTTGAGGAAGAGACCGTTGTTGTTGGCTGATATTAAACCTGAAAGTTCATTTCACTGAAATACTGGAAAGTCTGTTTGTTTATTTCTGTGATTTAATTTGTTTATTCCTTCGACATTTCTGAAGGAACGATGATTGTGCCCCATCCAATTGCGCTACATATCTTTTTACGGCTTTGGCTGATAAATATAGCCATATACCGAGCCATCTTCTGACGGACTTGGCTGAGAAATCATGCTATATACAAAGACATCTTTTGACAAGTTTGGCTGAGAAATAGCGTTATATTACAAATCATCCTCTGACAAGCTTGGCTGAGAAATAGTGCTATATACCGAGCCATCTTCTGACGGGATTGGCTGAGAAATAGCATTTTATTCCAAATCATCTTCTGACAAGCTTGGCTGAGAAAAAGTGCCATATACCGAGCAATCTTCTAACGGACTTGGCTGAGAAATAGCGTTATATTCCAAATCATCTTTTGACAAGCTTGGCTGATAAATAGCACTATATACCGAGCCATCTTCTGACAAAGCTTAACATAGAAATGGCACTACGTACTGTGCCCGGTGACGCATGTTCGCGTTGGGAATCGATCAAAAGATCATTGGAGAAGTTGCTATAACACTGTAGAGCACTGAATACACCCTACAGGAAGCGGGAAGAATTTATGAGCAAAATTCAATTATCATCAACTTTTATACATTCAGATTTGTTTAATTTCATAAAAATCCTATCATTGATGATTAAAGTTTTTACACAGTTATTTATGCTTCACAATGTATTTGTTCAGTTTTATGTACCTTTAATTGCGTTTAGTGTAATCAGGTATGATCTGTAAATCCATCTAATGTTTAATAACTTCACAATATTCCACTCAAGATTAACTTTAATAACAGACACCTTGTGTCTCCACCATTACTTTTATTATTAGACATGCTGTGTCTCTCTTATACCACGGATTCATTAATCCTTATATCAAAGGTCTGGCACGACTTCAATAGTTCATTACCGCCGGGATAAATTACCATAAGCATGTCGGAGATATTAATCCACCTCTAAGACGTACTCTAATAAAACTACCATAATAACTTTTGTTAACAATTAGTGTGGATTCCTGAAATATACACATTTTTAAACACAAATTACAAAGTCTAATGTCTCTCCCATAAAATCTTGAGACAGTTAAAGAAAATTGTGTAGAACCACAGCTGATAATGCTCTCATATAGCATTGAGTATTCTGATACAAAACATGCGTGTGAGATTGTGTATTTTACATGTGGCCTCTTCCCTTAAATAATGTCGAAACTGCGATCTCTCGCTTCGAAATACAGTTCATTTTACAGTGTCATTCTAGCTTGTCGAAACAAAATAAAGCTTTGCTCCAGAAGCTCATTTGCCAAACACGTGGATAACGGACTCCGTTTTATGATTACATAATGTTAGGAAACTCACTTCCTTCTAAATTATATTATGCACTGCCTGAGATCCGTATAGCCGTGCTATGAGTAGCTCACTCGCGCACATGCGACCTTGGCCTTCATTTGCCACCTGTTGGGAACTTGTTTAATGTGTCATAAGCCTGACAAGCAACAGACTACTTTCTCTGTTCTTAAAATGATACGAAATGGACATTATAAATTTCCCTTCCTGGCGTTAAAGAAATTGATAACAAAACTGATTCTTTCCACACGAGAGCTTATGTTAAAACTACCTAAGTTGTGCACTTAGTGAAACCATTATTATTACTAATCTACTGTTCCAACCCATTAGATACCGCTACTGAAATATTTTCTGACTTACAGAGTGCAGCGTCAAGACTTCGAGACCCGCCATGAGATGTTTTAGCGGTCCCCGTAATGGTCTTATATCATCTTTCCTTCGTTTCAGCGATCTTCCATTGTCAGCTCCCACGCATATGGTCTAGCAATCCATCTTCAACTCCAAAGCGTTATCGATTTTATCCTATTTTAAATTTTGAAAAAAATAGGCTTATGAGATCACATTTTGTCCGTGTGTGTGTGCGTGTGTGTGAGAGAGAGGTGTGTGTGTGTGTGTGTGTGTGTGTGTGTCCTAATAACTTATAAACGGCAGGAGCAATTTCAATGAAACTTGGTAAGTTCATAGCACTATTTCGACAACCCCGACCGTGCCCATTACATTTTGTTACGTCCCACCAATCCAACATGCTGGCTGTGCGAAATATTTCACCAGCATTCAATATCTCCGAAACTATTCATGATATCACCCTGGATTTTTACGGTGATAAAGAGAACTACTAGAAGTTCACCTATGTAACTTTTGAAAAACTGGTAACTACAAAACCAACATGGCGATCACGCGAATTCGCGACTTTCAAATAGACGTTTCTCGCGATTTAACCAACCAAACGCAATTAAACTTGGAACAGTATATGTTTATACACATTGTAATGCACCAACATCCAACTTGGTTAAATTCTTTATATAACCACAAGATGGCGGATGTGCGAAGTATTCTATATATCTGAAACTATTAGCGGTATCACCCTGAAAATTTGTACGGAGATAAAGGGCACTACTGGAAGTTCATCTATAAGACTTTCAAAAACTGGTTAACTACAAAACGAACGTGGCGGCCAAGCGAATTTGAAAATGTTAAATAGGCCTTTCTCGCGATTTAATGTTCCAAACGCACTGAAATCTGGTACAGGAAGTGATTATACATATTGTAATGCACTGGTATCTAATTTAGTTCAATTGGTTACATAACCTCAAGATGGTGGCTTTGCGAATTTTAAAATTAAGTTTTTATTTCTTGTGTCGTAATCATGTGATCGAAGTGAAAGTTTGAATAATGAACCTACGCAATAATTTTCCTTTAATGGTACATGACTCTATGGCCTATACATTTAACAATCCAACATGGCGACCATCCGAAATATTTAGACGGCTCTGAATATCTACGATTCTATTATAGCAATCAAACAGAATCTTTCTATGTTCATAGGGAATATGAACTTAAGTTCACCTATAGGACTTTAAATAACCTGGTGATCACAAATCCAACATGGCGGCGACGCGAATTATAAATATTCATATGGGCGTTTCTCGCAATTTAACCATCCGAGTGCAGTGAAACTAGGTACAGTAAATCCTTATGCGAATGTTAATCCACTGGCATCTAATTTATTTCAATTGTTTCCATAACCACAAGATGGCAGCTGTGCGAAATTTTGATATCTCCCTGTTACTTCTTGTGTCCTAATCATGCGGTTGAAGTTTGAATGCTACACATACACAATAATATTCATGTAACAGAACATAATTCTAGGATCTACATATATAAAATCCAACATGGCGACCATCCGAAATATTTAGTCGGTTCTCAATATCTACGAATCTTTTACAGCAATCAAACTGAAATTTTGTATGTAGATAGAGGCAATTAACATAAGTAGGTTATATTAAAATAGGCTGTATAATTTTTCACGGAACTGCTTGTTATCCATGTGATATAGATGGTTGGTTGGTTCCGTTTTGTGATTAGGAGTACAGTAGGGTTTGCACCGGTTTTAAATTTTATACAGGCCTTAATAAACTCACTGATCCTACTGGTGCGATATAATAAATTTCCCATTCACTCCGCCACAGAGATTCTCATTGCTTCTGCAAAGCTCACTCCTAATACTTTTGCACGTGGTCCTAAATAATTATTTACAGTTTAACACAAATAAAGTTTAGCACGTCCACAAAATACACATAGTTTATCATTAACACAGTTTTTACAAATGATCACGATTTTCATAGCATGCTTGTGCATGTCGGCATGCGGCCTAATCGTTCACTCACCATTCTTTCACTGTTAGTCAAGTCCGGTCAAATATTGCACTAGTTAAGTACAATTTAGCGTTTCCTAAACATACCTCTGCTTATTTAAACGGGATGGTTGTTAATTTCCAATATAATTACGGATTTCTCCATTTCACTGGCGTCTTCCATTACTCGTAACTGGTATCACGTTTTCGATTCCAATTCGTCACCAACACGACTGTCCGTCTCGGACGTTCGACTAGAAGTGTGTCTCAGCCAGCGTGGCGTTAGCTCCAAGCTAGAATATGCCGCGCAAATTCACGGTTTCGCCTTTCTGCGATTTGCACCGTAATTCAAATATGCTGAATGACTTCAAATAATCCTTGACGATTTACAGGGTATCCAAAATGTATAAAAGTGGATGATAATTGAATTTTGCTCATAAATTCTTCCCGCTTCCTGTAGGGTGTATTCAGTGCTCTACAGTGTTATAGCAACTTCTCCAATGATCTTGTCATCGATTCCCAACGCGAACATGCTTCATCGGGCGCAGTACCGAACCATCTTCTGACGGGCTTGGCTCAGAAATAGCCTTATATTCCAAATCTTCTTCTGACAAGCTTGTCTGATAAATAGTACTGCATACCAAACCATCTTTTGACGGGTTTGACAGAGAAATAGCGTTATATTTCAAACCATCCTCTGACAAGCTTGGCAGAGAAATAGCGCTGCATACCGAACCACCTTTTGACGGCCTTGGCTGAGAAATATCGTTATATTCCAAATCGTCTTCTGACAAGCTTGACTGAGAAATATCGCTGCATACCGAGGTATCTTCTGACGGCCTTGGCTGAGAAATAGCGTTCTATTCCAAACCATCCTCTGACAATCTTGTACTGAACCACCTTCTGATGGCCTTGGCTGAGAAATGACGTTACGGTATATTCCAAACTATCATCTGACAAGCTTGGCTCTGAAATAGCGCTGCATACCGGACCATCTTTTGACGGGCTTGGCTGAGAAAACGTGATATACATCGAGCAGTCTTCTGACGGGCGTGGCTGAGAAATTGTGCTTATAAACCGAATTATCTAACTGAGGATGTTAGCGATTCCAGTGTCAATATATTGTACAATGGCTACATCGTACGATTTGTTGATGTAAAGAGTTATTTATTATTATTAGCAGTAATATTATATACAAAGAATTTTGTTATATGGAGCAATATCTTGGACGTTAAACAGACAGCAAGCAACTATTTATTAGTAACAGAGATGGGTTATTGGAGGAGAGTGGCAAGAAAATCAAGATTGGAAAAATTAGAAATACGAGAAACAGAGAAATTATGCAGGTAAAACAAATTTTCTAGAAGTGGTTGAAGAAAGAAATTTACAATGTTTTGGACATGTTAAAAGAATGCAGAATAGTAGAATTCCATTTTTAATGTTACATCGGCAAGCTGAAGGCAAACGGAGACGGTGTAAAGAGAAGCATGGCTACTAGAGGCTTAACCGAGGAAGATGCTGAAGGCATAAATTTGTGGAGGAGTAGAGTATTTTTTGTTGAAGGAAAACTACTGTAATGTAGAATATTACTAATAAGAAGAATTATGATGCAAACACATTTACCATTGAAAACAAATGTTATAAATATCCGTATTGATAGTAGAATTAAAAGTTAAAATTATACGCCGAATTAATACTCAACAAATATATATTTTTTATATATTGGACATGTTTCGGCCTTACGATGAGATCATCTTCAGGCTAAATAAATGAAAATCAATTAAGAATTAAAATGAAATAATATATATGTAATAAAATGTTTATCTTTAACATTTCACTTCTTATTTTGATTAAAGTACATGTATATTATTTCATTTAATTCTTAATTGATTTTCATTTATTTTAAGCTGAAGATGACCTCATCGTAAGGTTGAAACATGTCCAATATATAAAAAATATATATTTGTTGAGTAATGATTCGGCGTATAATTTAAACTCTTAAAAAAGAATTACTAGTATTATTATTATTATTATTATTGCTCCGCTAAACATTCCGCATGGTAAAGCAGGAAGGAATCTGGCTGTGTAATCCCAGCACCTCACTGCCCCCTAACGAGATCAGCTAGTCGGAATGGCTAATACAAAAGTTGTGCCGCCATAAACCTTGGCTCTTCAAGTATTAACGTCCCGCCCCGCAGCTGTGAACAGCAGCGCTCGCCTACATTATTTAACACTCTCAAGTGTCAAGTCCGTATCTGACTTGCACTCACGATTACAAACTTTTCAAGACACTCACCGTCGAGAAAATTCAAATCATCTATTTTTAATTTAAGTGTACTGCTAAGATTAGCACACAGGTGACTACAGTAGTGCCTGTCAATTATAGGATACACAGATGTTAATTTCAACTACGAGAGCTGTTTTTTAAGTAAAGGCCGTTAGTTTTTTTAATTAACAGAACATTTTATTTTGAAACTACATTTATTTTCAGGTTTTACATACCTTCCTCTATTTTTCTATATAGTTGCCTTGTTTATTTAGGCACTTGTCATACCTTAAAACTAAGTTCTGAAATCCCTCGGCATAAAAGTTTGCCGCCTGCTCTGACAACCAAGAATTCACACTTTAGAAAAATCCATTGATAGAGTGATAATCATGAATCTTCGGTCCTCGTGAATTTTCGAGTCAATTACAGTCACCAAGTCATCTGTGATCACAGACCTGAGCGTTCATCGTCATGAACATTTTCTCGGCCACTTTTGAACTCGCGTACCCATTTTCTCACTTTACCTTCCGTCATTGCATTATCACCATACACCTCACAAAGCTGACGATGAATGTCTGCAGACGAAATGTTTCTTGCACTCAAAAAACGTATCACAGATCGCTAATAACACGCGGCGGGTGAATCAATAATCTTGAACATTGTAAAGATGCACAGTTCAGCGTACAGGTTAGCTACACAGCTGCAACTGACGCCTGCTTGTTCGCAAAGGATGCCGGGAGGTAGCGTGCACGCTTGTTGCGGCGTGCGCACTAATTACGGGCTTAAAAAACGGCCCTTACTTAAAAACAGCCCTCTTACAGTCATTTTTCTATTTTAATGCGAAGTGAATTGACAGCACCGTAACCTGAAATGTTTAGTGCTCATTAGATTTGCGATAATAGAGAGATTTTTCGGTTATTATGCCCGAAGTAGCACATCTAAGTTGAAAAGACTGATGTCAGTCATTGAAACAGTTACATAACCAGACAACATGGAGTGATTCTAAGTTACAGTGTACACATCCGTATATTATTGCCTTTGAGTTAGGGTGGCTTGAGTGGCGTAGTTGGTAGCATGCTGAGCTTCTATGCCCAAGATCGCGGGTTCATACGTAGCCAAAGAGCATCAAAAATCCCTCAGTATGCCTTTCTTTGGAGGGGAAGTAAGACCGGCGGGCCCACGTCATAGATTTATGACGTGTAAAAGAACCTTCCACTAACTACAATGTATTGTGTGAAACTAAATGTGTAGGTTAAATTTGATCAACGCTCTATTAAGTTCCAACGTTTGTCACCAGGTGCCGGTTGCGTTGGCATCTAGTAGCCAAATTCTCAGCTAGGTGTCGTTGACGGTAGCATGTAGCAGAAAAGGTAGCAACTACTTGAAATTGATCGTCTGCAGTTCTTACCTGAATTACAGATAACACACACTAATACAGCCATCGCAATTAACACCGGTTATCAGACAGATTCTACACATACCCAAAGTACACGGGGCTACATAACCACGTTGTCGCAGCCCCTAAACTGAGGGACCAACCAACCATGTCTTTGAGTAAAGAACATTTATGATGAGTGTTCCGTTAATACAAGACAAAATGATGAGTTTTGTATCTGGATTTTACAGGATATGACATGAGAAGGAACAACTCATTAATATTCCATAGACATGTAGGCCTACTACAGAATAATTAATTATAGTCTTTTGAGTAGTGAATTTAGGGCTCTCGGCCCTCTCTTACGCTTAATCACATATTGTTGTTGTTTCATTGAGGGACATTGCGACAAATTTTGTATGTGCATTCTATACCTTACGAGATGGAACTAAGAATATATTCAGAGTCACCAGGGCTGCCAACTGTAGTAAGTTACTCTATTAGGCTACTCTATTTCAGGTGTATTTCAATCTGCAGTACTTAGAAATGTTAGTATTGCCAACTTGAATTCCTCATTATTCTAGATAGGTCTATATAGATTGGCATGAATATAAATTTTAAGAAAAATAGGCTCTTTAGTTCGTCACGGAACTAATTGTTTGTTTTATTATAAATCCAAGCTGGATATTCGGTACAGTATTTGAAAACCAGGACCAATAGTGCGGAGGCTAATGGACAAATAACTGAATATAGGTAACGAGACATCTTCCACAGACAGTAAAGCGATTGGCACATTAACATTTGTACGCCGATGCGTTGACGTCACTTATCAAGAGACACTCACTGTTTTAGTTGACTTGACAGGAACCACAGTTTGATATGCAATTGTTTAAAGGTTATCACCGTATATCGAAACATGTACAACAATTGAAAATATGTTTCTTAATTTGCATTGACAGGCATAGTATTTCTGATTGTTATTAATTAACCCATACGGTAAATAATATATTTTCCTAACATGTTAAATGTAATTGCATTTTTGGTGGGAGAAACTGTATCATAATGAAAACTTGAACTATAATGAGCCTCATTATAGTACAGTTTTCTGACAAATAATATTTACATATCGCCAGGGACGAACATAAAATTATTAATAATGTTATTTTTTGTTTCTCCAATTTTAATGTTTATATTTTTATTTTTTATTTTCAATGTATTTTCTTATAGGGAGCGTAATGGCGTAGTGGCTTAGCTGCTCGTCTTTCACCCGGACGCCCAGGATTCGAATCCCGATGACAGAGGGGTGGAATTTTCACCTGAAAAATCACGTGGCGTCAGGAAGGGCATCCGGCCTTAAATCCCCGGCCAAAACCAAAATGAGCCTGGTTGGCTCCGGCGACCCCAATTAATTGGGAAAAGCCGAAGAAAGTTTAATGTATTTTCCTATATATTAAATTTTTATATTTTTATTGAATTAAATAACTAATTTTGAATTGATTTTTACAATTATTTTCATATAATTTATAGTTATGTTCATTATTTAAATTTTTATATTTCTTTATTATTGTAATTTCGGTTAAATGATTTTTATTTCTATATTTATATTTTTTACACTTTCATTGTGAATATTTTTAGTTTTATCCTTTTTTTAATGTTATCCAAAACATTACGTTAAGTAGATACGAAGGTATATTTGATTTCTAGAAATACTAGAACTTCGGCATGAAAATTCTCCGAAATTTGGCTTAAAGATTCGACTGTCAGTATCTTTGAAAGCATAAATTGTCCTTATGACAGGTGGTTAATTTAGAGACCACTATCCTATACAGGGTTAAAGGGCGTCACGTTCATATAAACTTGATTCAACATAATTCTGATTATCGTCCTTAAATCCCATTAGGGCATAGCACCTTGCGGGGGCCACATAAACAGTTCTGCGTGATGTACACACCCTACAGTGTATGTGTGTCTACTCCTTATTACTCACGCTTTTTCAACGGGGTCGGGGATGATAAATGATGAAAGGCTTTGTGTTGGATAGCTTCTACTGATGGATGCCCTTTCTGACGCCATCCTCACGAGAGGTTGATGGGAGATTGAATGAAGAATGAAACTGGGAAGGATATGGAATGAAGCACATTATGAGATAGTCTACCTTCCGGGCATTTGCCTGGAGTTGAAAATAGGAAACCATGGAATTTCATTTCAAAGACGGCCTACGGTGGGGTTCAAACTCACGTCTACCGAAACCTCAAGTAGCCTAGCGCTGCACATTAGCGAGCGTAGCTACTGCATTCGGTTTCACACCCCCATAACCGAAACCAAACCCAGTGGTGCTACAGGCCATGAAGGGCTCCCTAGGCCTACCAAGCGACCTGCCCAGCCATTTGGCCTGAAGATTATGGGGTGACGCGTGGTCAGCGCCTTGGGTCCCCTTGGCCGTTAATCTTGGTCTCCGTGACCGGGCGCTGCCTCACTGTCAGACAGCTACTCAGTTGCCCTCACGAGGCTGAATACACCACGTTTCAGCCCTCACGTCAGTTTCTAAAATAGCTGATGGAGCCAGGAATAGAACCCGGGGCTTCTGGGTGTGAGGCAGGCACGCTAGCCCTACACCACACTTCCACCATAATAACTAAGGTATTATACAGATTTTCCATTCACGCACGTACATGGGGCTGATGATCACAATGCACCAAGCCATTGAAATGGAACAACATAATGTGCTGGATGTTATTATCTACAGCCTGTTAATATGACGCAGGACATAGCACACTTCTGTAACTCACATGGCATTGACTTCGGCCAAAGTAAAGCCCTGATTTTTTGTGCCGTTCTCCAGACTCCCTGGCTGCGAGTGAAAGACAATCATATTATGAAAGTAACGTGATCGTTCTGGCCCAGGTAAAACGTTCTAACCCTCTTAGGTAGGACGGAAGCTCAACACTAAATCTGATTTACTTGTCTCTCCCCGTGTAGTGGAGTGAACTCTATCCCCATAATGGAAGCGTTCAAATGGAGGGAAGCCAACACAATATTTAAGAAAGAATGGGAGTCGTTAAGTTAGTCTCCAACAGATTATTAGCTTCATGGTTGTGCTTTCCCCCCCCCCCCCCTCCCCCCTAGGGGGAACATGGGTTGGTGATCACGGGGCCCCAGCTTAGTACGGCATTGCTTCCATTTACTTGTGCGGAGTTCCTCTCTGTCACTTTCCTGTCCACCTCCCTTAGTCAACTGTTGTTCTCTTCCAACCCCGACAGTATTAGGGTATCTGATATCTAGGTAGTCTATCACTTTCATGCCAGAATTGGCCCTTGTCCCATACTGATCCCTCATTCTTCGAGAGGTCAGACCTCCTATTTTCCATTTCATAGTATCTCCTGCCTTCTGCACAAGGTCCTAAAGGAGGCAGGGTGTATGTAGCCCAACCTTTTATGGTGCACTCTCGATGATGATACACCCTCAAGGTTTCGCAGCTGGTGAGCTCGGGAGTAGGTGACTCCTAAGGATTCCTTAGCTGGGTCCAGATTTGCCTCTTTTGCTAGTGATTCTGGGACGGACCCTCTCCTCCTTTCCTGTCTGCTATTCATGGCTCTACTTCTTTCTTTAAAAGCTCCTCAATTCTCATTCTTCAAGAATTGAGGGCATTTCTTTTCCATGTCTTCAATATCCCATATTTCTTCCTTCTTCTTAATGTTCTTCTAGCCCAGAAGTTAGTTGTAAATTGTAGTTAGTTTTACTTAGTGTTCATCATATTTCATTTTCATTTGAACTAATAGGGGTAGATTACCTCGATGTTCGGCCTCTTAAGATACCAATTACCATCATCATCAAGTTGCGAAGTGTATGAGTACACAATCAGTAACGAGTATTCTGTTGGGTCTGGAGGACTCCACAGTGGCATCTGGTAGCCAAAGATGGACTACTAGAAATTTGAACTTGCTGGGAGCCAACTTGCGTTCAATTAAAATACCCTCCTAGTGTCGTTAACCGATATCAGACTTGGTCAATACCAGAATGGGTAACCACGCTTGACCACAACGACAAAGAAAATTGGCAAAAACAATAATTAACTCAAATAAATTGATAAATAATAACACAGATGGTTCTTAACTTTCGTCACCAGGCACTGGTTGTGATGGCATCTAGCAGTATTCACGTTCACAGCTAGGTGTCGTTGACGGATGCATTTGGTAGCAGTTCTTACCTGAATTACATAAAAACAAATCACAAATCCAAGTTCAAGTTTTGGAGCCATTCCACAGTACATTCTCGAAGATGAAACAGATCACTAGGGCTCCCGGAGTAGGCGTGTAGTGGGCAGCGCTGGATGATATGGTCCATGGTCTGTTCCTCCTCATTGCTTTGACACAATGGGGAATCTATCCAACCCCACTTATGGCATAGGTAATTACAGATAACACACACTAATACAGTCATCACAATTAACACCGGTTAAATATCAGACAGATTCTACACACACCCAAAGTTCACGGGGCTACATGACTGCGTTGTCACAGCCCCTAAACTGAGGAACCAACCAACACACACTAATACAGCCATCACAATGAAATTAACACAAATTCCACACACACACCCGAATTCAGGAGGTTATATGACCAGGATGCCGCAGCCACTAAAATAAGCAACAACAACTCACAGTCATTATCTTCGCTTCTGAAAATGTTAATAGTTGCCAAGACTTAGTATTTCTAAATAATCACCTTGCATCCGATGGTGAGCAAAAAGTGCTAACAGGCACGCTTAATTGCCCCCTGTAACCTCTAGCAAAGTGACTGTGCTATCGAACCGTGCGCGCTATTCACTCGTGAATTAAACAAGCTCATTCCGGGCATGAGCAAGTAGAGCAGTGGTTAATTCATGGCTGCTAGTTGGGAATGCTAGTTCGTTTTAAAAATAGAAATGCTAAAATATACAGTATAAAAGTAGTTACTGCACTGGAATGGGGCTTAGCCTGGCGTGACATCTTTTCATATAAAATTTCGAATGGTCTTTCATGTGAAGTGTACTTTTTATACATTTTCAGTATATTATGTGAATGCCGATAACCTAAATTTTAGACCCCTTAAAACAACAACAACAACAACTATTATATGAAGTGCAATATACTGTATAATTTCGTCCCTAGAAAGCCAGAGTATTGTAACTATGAAACGCTAAATTATGTTAATCATTAGCGATTATGGTTACGCTAGATTCTATGTGGCCTATGGCAAAACGTTAGGTGCAATAGAGATGTCTGCTTCTCCTTCCATGCCTTAGACTTTTCCCATCATTTTTGGCCGATTCTTCTCCTTCTGAATTGCAAAGAATTTCTGTCTCATGTTGTCGTTTCGATTCCACTACTATGGTGGACAACCATGCCGTTTAAGAGCGTCCTTTCATTTTATTTGTGTCTGGGAATAAAGGTAAACTCGCGTAAACCACTTAATTGGTGGAAGCCTTCGAAATTGACAGCAATTGGGTGACTTGTATGCCAAAGATAGCATTCCAGTTCTTTCAACCAGAGTTAAAATTCTTGTTAGAGACGGAAATCGAATTTAGGGTGATAGCCTGATAGCCAACAACGCTACCAATACAGCATCAGGCATGCCTATGAATGTCAATGACGTTTTCACATTATGGATTTCACTCCGCCAAATACCATGCCCACATCATCTCATGTCAATTTCTGCACCATTTTCTTTCTCACATGTTATCGGATTTCAAGCTTCTCCGGACATATGCATTCCTTATTTGGTCATGTCTGGCTTGACCGCCTAGCCATCCCATCATTCGGTTATATTACACCCAATATTCTATAGCATAACATATCAGGTCTGACGTGTGTTTATAGATCTTGCCTTTAATTTTCAGTGGCATTCTAGGAACACAGAAAACTATAGAGAGGGCTCACGATCTATTCCATGTAGTACAGACTCGGTGTGTTACGTGTTACGTATATGCTGGCATCTGAAGAATTAATTTATCTCTAACGTACTTACATTTAGATACTTTTGGGAATGGGTTTACATCGATGTTAATTGTATTGATGGTCTATGGTCATCGCTGTTGTTCCATTTCATGTATTCGCTTTTACTTCGACTGATACGCTACCGGTACTCATTATTTTCCATTATGACCATCGATTGATGAAGAGTGTTTGGAAGCTTTTTTCACACATGGGCAGCGAGTACCATGTCATCTGCCCAGATGCACCACAGTAGAGGGGACTAGAGAGTTGGCGACAGTCAGTACATTATAAAATTGAATTGGAACGGGTTAAATGATAATCCTTGATGTCTGCCACTTACGATATTTTACTTGCAAGTATAGATGGTTCAATGGCATGGTTGGTTGGATGGTTCCTTATTTTAGGGGGTGCGACAACGTGGTCATGTAGCCCCGTGTACTTTGGGTGTGTGTAGAATTTGTCTGATATTTAACCGGTGTTAATTTGATGACTGTATTAGTGTCTGTTATCGGCTTTCAATTCAAGTATTGACTGCAGACGATAATTTCAAGTAGTTCCTACTTTCGCTACCAAATGCTACCGTCCACGACACCTAGCTGTGAACTTGGCTACTACTAGATGCCATCACAACCAGCGCCTGGTGACGAACGTTTGAACTTAAAAACATCAATCAAACCTAACCTACAAATTTTGCTTCACACTAGTTTAGTTAGAGGAAGGTTCTTTTACATGCCATAAATCTATGACATGGGCCCGCCGGCTTTACTTACCCTCCGAAGGAAGGCATACTGAGGGATGTTTAACGCTCTTAAATAATCCGACGTTTTCGGCCGGGTTTGAACCCGCGACTTTGGGCTTAGAAGCTCGGCATGCCACCAACTGCACCACCGACGTCGCCTAGCATGTATAGCTAACATGAACTCTGCCACAGGTCTCACACAATACAATGGCTTTCTAGCGACGATGAAATGACTGCTCTGTTTTGTAACTAGTAATCAATATGCTACACTAATATCTTAGTTATGTTAACACACCGCTTACTGTGTGAAATTCTGAAATAAGCAACATTAGGTCTGGTTAGATTCCGATTCATGAGCGCCATTTCAGAGATATGAGCACTTTTCATGTAGTGGTAGGCGTTATTGGCTGACTTCACAGTAATCCCGGGTTCATCTCCCGTTCCTATTAGGAATTAGAAGGCGTATTCATGATTTATCACGGAGTCTCTGAGACTTGTGATGCCAGAGCGGAGCGGAGCAGAACAGGACAGGAACTGGCCACCCTACCACACATAAAAATGTGGCTCAAGATGCCCGTTTAGTGATTCACATTGTGAAAGGCTCAAATCGGTTCGTCAACGACTTTTGATTATTATTACTGTAATTAACGAACTTGCTACTAGTTTGAAACTATGTTTTCTCGATGTGCACCATCATGGCACTATTTTCCTCTAGAAGGCCGTCCCAGTAAACTGTAAATACATTTTTACCATAGCATACTTTAAAATTAACCAGTCAATGTTTTTAGTGTGGTCAGTATATGGAAACGTCAACATAGCGTTAGCCCTCGAGTAAGGCATTAATGAATGGCTCAGTGTTCATCAAATTGATTTCCTGTCAGTACAGACAACGGTAAGTTTCTGTTCTATCAATGAATTTCTGCCCGAATATTATCGTATCTTAAGGCGTTTTTCAGATGAGGAATGAGAGTCCAAAGTTCGTAGGTTCGAATTCCGACGCTGACATTGGCTATAGTTAGTTGGTTGGTTCCTCAGTTTAGGGGCTGCGTCAACGTGGTCATGTAGCCCCGTGTACTTTGCGGTTGTGCAGAATCTGTCTGATAACCGGTGTTAGTTGTGATGGCGATATTAGCGTGTGTTATCTGTAATTCATGTAAGGACTGCAGACGATCAATGTCAAGTAGTTCCTACTTTTGCTACCAAATGCTACCGTGAACGACACCTAGCTGTGATTTGGCTACTAGAAGCCACCACAACCGTCCCCTGGGGATGAACGTTGGAACATTATAGAGCGTTAATCGAATCTAACCTACAAATTTTGCTTCACACAATATTGTAGTTAGTGGAAGGTTCTTTTACATGTCATAAATCTATGACATGGACCACCGGCTTTATTTCTCCTCCGAAGGATGGCATACTGGGGGATTTTTAACGCTCTTGAAAAATCCAACGACTTCGGCTGGGTTTGAACCCGCGATCTTGGGCATAGAATCTCAGCAGGCTACCGACTACGCCACCGAAGTCGCCAACTTTAGTTAGTTATTGTTGCTTTATACAGCTACACACACCACTACAGTCATCACAGTATCACAGATTATCAAGCTTAACACTCACCCAAATTTATGGACCTAATGACCAATATGTATCTAGCCCCCAACAACAACAGTAACGACAACGAAATGAATCGATAAGAAGAAACTAGGCAATAATTAATAACTGGCCATGACCTCTTTCAAGGTTCTGGTATTTGTCTGGAGTCTGGAGCTGATGTCGAGATCCACTTAGAGGACGTCTAATGGAGGTGTTCGAACCCACACATCTTCCAAAATCAAACTATCCTGGCCCCATGGCCATGTGAGCTAATAATTAAGATTCGGAGGAACAGTACTGATTTATTTTGCATTGTCTTTAATATTATGAACTTGAGTGTGCTACTACTTTCTCTTTAAAAATCGCTTGATTTCATTACTTTCACTCAACATTTATCCACGCCCTATTTAGTTCTAGGAGACTTGTTGTTTACCATGGGTTCCATGGAAATGGAAAATTGAATGTCCATGTTATATACGATAGTGAGCTGAGTCAGCTGTTTGGAGCTGTCCTATTAGCGACCCGCCTCTGCTGGTAATATCAGCGATTTCCAAGCAGCCTCCCGGTTATCTGCTAGCCTTAGCTAAGACCACGCACGATACCAAATTCTCAAGGATTCGCTTCTCAAACAAACTGTTTTACGGGGATAGCCCCCGGTGTTAGAAACCATTTTCACATTTATGCTGGTATTTCTACACCAGTAAGTGGTCTGAACATCAACACATACTGTAATGTACTTTCATAATGTATTGTATGTGTTAAGAAGTTCGGTCAAGCAGCGTAGCTGTGAACGTTAATGCCTCTACCACGACTGTGATGGGTAGCTGCAGATAGTCCGTAGATCGCAGTTTTGAATCCCGGTGATGGCAATGATTATCCTGAGTATGTTGTTGTGCTTATTTTAAGGACTGCGACATCGTAGTCATACAACCCCGTGTATTTGGGTATGTGTGGTATTAGTGTGATAACCTGTGATGGCTATACTAGTGTGTGTTTTTGTAAATTGGGGATAGGATTGGGAAGGAGGCAGCCGTGGCCTTAAGTTATGAACCATCCCAGCATTTAATGTGTTTTCTCTTTGTTTATTCCACACTCGCTCAAGGCGAATGCTCGGATGACAACATACCTCAAGTCTCGGGGCACCTTTCCAATTCTAGACCGTTGTAATATAACAGTTACAACTACTAGTAAGACATCAAAGAAACACGTGTAACAGATCAATGTAACACACACCCAGGTAAAAGGTAAAATTGAATGAACAAAAACGAAGTTCGGTGAATTGCACAAGGGAACAAAGAAAACAGAATAGTTAACAATTTCCCATTATTACAATTTAATACTTAGAGGCAGCTGACCTCGTAGTTACGCCATTTGAAACAACAATAACTCATTAACTAAAATTTAAAGCACTCGCTATCTACAACAACATTCTTTTGATACAGCTTCTTAAAACTGCCAGCAATGGAATCCTTTGGAACATCTATTACATGTTCTTGGAACCCTCACCCAAAAAAGTGTGTTTTTCATGATGATCTTAACATGTGTCTCACTCACTCGATCATATCTAGGATTTTGCTTGTTGACGGCTGACTCGATCGTGACTCAAACTCAGCTGTTTCCTTTTCGTAACGAAAAGCATGAACCAGTCGTAAACACATTTTCTGTCATGACGTCCTACAGGTATACTTGCGCCAATATTTCATACGTTCCCAACAATGCTTTGTCTAATTTGCAGCAGAACTTGATGTTAACTCGTTGCTCCATAGCATTGTGAGACTAACTCCCACACTGACTGCGTTAGACTACCTGCAGCGGGTCTATCCTGACGTCGACGTGTACTCCGCTCAAAAAAATCAATGCAACGAAAACCTACACTTCTTGATAACTTTCGACTCAGTATGAAATGGCTGTGAGTAAACAAAACAACTTAAATAACGTTCTCAGTTATAACATCACAAATGACAGACAGTTTGCAGTACAGTCACATTGGTCAATAAAGTGAAGGCCCTCCACGTGCCATGAAGCTCTCCTGAATGAGACAGGGCTGGTCAGTACCAAGTCACTGAATATTTCTTGAAGCAAATGGTCCCATCCCTCGATGGTAGCATTTTTCAGGGCCTGAATCGTTTGTGGCCGATATTGCAGGCCACGGTGAGATCGAATGCCCCTATATGGGAATAAGGCAGAGTTGCCATGATTAAACAATGTACCTACTATCTAACCTTACATAAATAACTTATTGTACACTGGTGATTAATTGATAATACGCTCAACTTAATTTTTTATGACTTGCATATAAATTTCAGGAATGTTATGGGAGAGCTATTTGCTCTCACAGTAAATACTGGAGTTAATGATTAAAGTATTTGATTCAAAAAAAGTTATAACTAAACAAATAACATAATTTTCAAGTATTAAGTAAATTTTAGGTAGATTTCATTAGAAAGCTAACTATTGCAATGGGTACTGTACCCGTTCGTCCGAGGGATGCGATGACCCATCTGCTATTACATCGCATTCCTGGATTTCCAGGACAGAGTGGAGTTAAATGAACATGAAGTCAAATAAGGAATGTGTCGGAAATTTAGTTGAAATATCACAAAATCAGAGGGTAACACGAGATAAAGTATCTCCAGGGTCGTTACGGGTTTAAATTTAATAAAAAATACAAATAGAAATGGGCGCCACCAACTGAATCCCTAGCAAACCACCTCCTTCCTGGTTAAGCCTTAATTAAGACAAGGAAAGAATTAGGAAAAGCACATCATCATCAGATCACAACTAAGATAAAAACAAATTTATTCAAACTTTGATAGTCAGACAGAAATATTAAACACACATCCTACCTAAGAGTATGGTCGAATGCAAACGTTAAATTGTCATTGTTCTGAAAATCGAACCATCTCTATGCTATTCGAAGTGTACTTCATCCACATAAAATATGAAAATTTTCTAAAGTTCGCTTGGGTTCTCAGGTTCACCGTAGCACTATGTCTATGCGTCACTGACATTCGTGATTCCTGAGACCTAACTTCTCGTTAAGTTAACATCATGAATGTGGATGTCAAAAATAATGAATCTGTCTAAACATATATTCTAATCACATATTTAAATATTTTATGGCTTGAATGGCATTATTCAAATGCTGAAAATCTCAGTAAATGCTCCTAGAAATCGAATAATTAATTTACACTATATTTACACTGTCATTAATGAATGCTTGTTTGTGAATCAAAGAAACTCCACTACTCATTGGTTATCATCATCATCATATCAAAATTAAATATCTCTCACATTAGTTCTCATCTCAAAATTCATTATATTCAAGTCAGAATAATTAATTCATTACCATCAAATCATTTAAATGAATATTATAATCATCAATTCATTATATTCTTCAATTATCCACACACTCTCATTTCATCATCTCATTCAGATTAAATCATCTCAAATCATCCATCTAAATTGTTTAATTCATTAACTCAAGTTGCAATACTTCAAATTATTTAAATCATATCTCTCATTTAAATTTATTTAAATCCATTTAAATTTATTAATCATCAGCTTCTTTAATTAATTATCACCTTCTAATTCAGTTATTCATCAGCTATTTAATCTTCTTTCTTTCTTTCTTTCTTTCTTTCTTTCTTTCTTTCTTTCTTTCTTCGTTTTGCCCACTTAGGGAGCGCGCTTGAACTTGTTGACTCGGGTTGATGGAGCTTTCCTCTTCTTCTCCTCCCAAAATCTCCTCATGAACTCACTATGCCCCTTCTTACGTTCCTCCGTCCATTTTTTTCCAGTGGTCTTTTTAGCTTTTTCGGCGAAAGAATGATTTGTAACTCGGGTTCCAAAAGTCTTGCGATTCATGATGCTATCTTCTGTAATGTTTATTTCCTTTAAGTCCTGTTTGATTTCTTCTAACCAACTGATTTTGACCTTCTTTGAATTAATTATATCAAGCAGTTTTTTTGCATATCTGGTGTTGTCCATTCGGCAGATGTGACCATTAAATTTCAATCGCCTCTTACGCACGGTATCAGTGAACTTATTGATTACTGTGTACAAGTCTGTGGTTTTCCTTTTAATCCATATACCATTAACATAAACGGGGCCATATATTTTCCTGAGAATTTTACGTTCCTGGATTTCGATTTCACCAATTTGAGTGTGGCCTCCTAGAGATATAGTTTCGGAGGCGTACAATGCTTCCGGAAGAACAACTGTCTGATAGTGCCGTAGTTTTGCATTTCGTGACATCACTCTTTTATTATAGTGATTCCATGTTATTCGGTATGCTTTCTGAAGTTTGGTAGCTCTTTCAAAATTAGCTTTCCTGTCTAATCCAGACGGTACAATAATTTCTCCTAAATATTTGAAGGAAGGTACGTGTCTAATTATTCCATAGTTGGTCTGTAGTGGAGATCTCGGGATATTCTGGTCTCCATTTACTAAGAAATGCGTCTTCTCATACGATATTTGGAGTCCTGTCTTTGATGCTAACTCATGTAACTTCTCTAAGGCATACTTGGTTTCTTCACTAGTCTTGGTAAAGATAGCTAGATCATCAGCAAAAGCTAGGCATTTTACTTTTATTTTCTGTTCCAGAGTGCCAATGCTTATGCCTTTGATGTTGTTTTCCCACTCCCTGATGACTTTGTCTAACACTAAGTTAAAAAGCAGTGGGGAGAGGCCGTCACCTTGTCGAACTCCGGTATGTACTTCGAAAGGTTCTGATAGTTCACCTAGGAACTTCACTTGAGATGTTGTGTCAGTGAGAGTCTGGCGGATTAAGTCCCTGGTTTTCCTGTCAACTCTGAGCTCTTCTAGGGTGTTCAGAACAGTTTGTCTGTCAATAGAATCATACGCCTTCTTAAAATCCACGAAGGTGACAAATGTGTTGGTACTGCGGCGTATCCTTAATATCGTCTTTAGGCTCCAAATCTGCTCCGAACACGATCTACCTTTCCTAAAGCCTGCCTGGTATTCACCAATCAAATGATCAGTTTGTTGTTCTACTCTGTTTAAGAGTGCTTTAGATAATACCTTGTATATAATTGGTGAAAGTGATATACCTCTGTAGTTGTCGGGGTCCGCTCGGTCGCCCTTTTTATGCAACGGATGGATAATGGCATTCTTCCAGTCCTTCGGAATTATTTCGCTCTCCCATATTTCTGTTAGGAGTGTATGAATTCTCCGTATGAGGTCATCTCCTCCTATTTTCAACATCTCAGCAGTTATTCCATCGTTCCCAGGGGCTTTGTTATTTTTGAGCGATTGGATTATCTCTTTTATTTCTTGAGTTGTTGGGGGAAGTGAGTCTGGGTTTGGTACAGGTTTTTCAAACTGCAGTCTTTCCACTGGAGGATCACAGTTCAGTAGAGTTTGGAAATAATCAGCCAGTATCTTGCAGTTCTCCTTACTGTTCGTTTCTAGTCGTCCATTACGTCGACGGAAACTTAGAGTTGGTGGTTTGTACCCTGACAAGTCCTCACGGAATGTCTTGTAAAAATTTCGAGTGTTGTTTTTCTGGAAATCCTGTTCTAACCCTTCGAGTCTGATTTTGTTGTAGGCACGTTTTTCGCGCCGTATTGTTTTAGAGGTCAGTTTTTGAGTTTTTAGGAAGTTCTCCCATCTTTCCACTGTCCGATGTCCATTCCACTGATGCCATGCTTTGACTCGGTCATTGACGGCTTCATCGCACGTTGTGTTCCACCATCAGTGCTTTCTTTTCCTAGGTGGTTGTCCTAATTTCATGGCTGATGACTGTAATGTTTTGCGAAGGTCTGGCCACTCCCTAGGATTTTCTTCCTGTAAATCTCGTACGAAAACCTCGGCGTTCTTGCTCAAGCAGTCCGGATCAACTCTTGGAAACCGGTTGCCTTTAGGTTTGGATCTGTTTGGTTGAAACCGAACCTTGATTTGCGTGAGGTAGTGATCCGAATCTACCACTCCCTTTCGTACCTTAACATTCTGAATCTCCAGCATATTCTTTGCGGAAATAGCCACATGATCTATCTGAAATTCCCCTAATAACGGGTTAGGTGATCTCCAGGTTTTCTTTTTGTGTAATGGTCTCATAAAGTGCGTGGACATGAGTCTCAGCATGAATAATGTACAAAAGTTTATTAGACGCTCTCCATTCTTATTAGTCCGCCGATGTGCGGGATGGAGTCCTACTATTGATCTGTATATCTTCTCTCTGCCAACCTGTGCATTGAAATCCCCTAATAAGATTTTCACGTGATGTTTGGGGATTTTACTGGTAGTTTCCTCTAGTAATTCCCAAAAGTCTTCTACATTCTGTGGATTTCTCATATTGTCTATGTTAGTGGGAGCATGGGCATTTATCAAGGCATATGCCTTGTTGCTTGATTTTACTGTAAGCACTGAAATTCTTTCGCATGGCGATGTGAAGTCAATAACTGAATCCAAGATAGTTTTCCTCACAGCAAAAGCCGTCCCAAACATTAATAAATTGCCTGTGATATTAATGGCTGGTTTACCCTTAAATATCCTGAAGTTTTCAGAGTCGAAATGGTTCTCATCTTGGAATCGTGTTTCCTGAATTGCTAGGATTTGAATATCAAATTTGTCCAGGACGTCAGTCAGTTGTTTGAGCTTTCCTGTTTTCAACAGGGTATTGATGTTAATAGTACCCAAGAAGTTCTTTTTCTTGGGGCGAAGAGATTTTGAGAAGCTCCGATTCTTCTCTGAAGCATGATTTCGTTCCCGATCCCCCAGAATCCGATGATCGGGAAAGACCGGACGTGTGTCCGGGGCCTGGGGTAGTTGCGTTAGTAGTGTGTGTTCCATCATGCCTTAGTTACAAGTTGAATATACAACTGGTGGTGATCATAAGATAAGATCACGAAATTACTACTCGATTGTTGAGATCGAGAGGTGCCTCTAGGTGTTCTCTGGCTTAAGTGTGTTTGGTCCGCGAGAGCTATTTTATTTCGCTCAAGTCCACCAGCAAGCCGGTGAGGACCCCCCTATCCGCCACCTGGGACGCGCCACGTCGGAGTATCGCCTCTCCGCTTGCTACGACAGGGTAGTAGGTTCGTGGCAGCTATTTAATCATCTATTAATTTATTTAAATCAGCTTATTTATTCAATCCTTAATTCATCCATTTATTTAATTCATTGATTTATTCCAAATTTTAATTTATCAATTTATTTAAATTTTATTTCATCTGGTTATTTAGATTTTTATTTCATTAGGTCAGATCATTAATATGCTTAAACTTCAGATTATTATTTTATGAATTATTATTATCAGAAAATCTTGTATTATCAACATTATTTATTTGTTTAATTTCCTAACAAATTGTTTAATATGGGTTATAGCACGTTGTCTTACAGTTTTATCACTTCCAAGTTATATCTCGTATTTAATTATCATGCCAAAAAATATTATTGCCTTCACAAAATCACGTTGGATCTCACTATCCAAAACTTCATCATATACTCTCACTTTATCAAATACCATATTTGAATACCATAATTATTCCACGTAACACCATAACTATTCCACATAACACCATAACTATTCAGCGCACAGCATGAATCTCAAAAATTATGCTAGACTGGGTTCGACAACCTCATGTCTGCCTCAAAATACATTAGCAATATTGCAACTTCCACTTGGCAACTTCCAGAAAATGCCTATCACAAACTTCACTTAATCACGTTGCATGATCTACAAAAATATATAACTGGCTTCAAATTATTAACGCACACAATCTCCAAGAACTGTAATTAATCTGATCACATCTAGACAACTTCTTAAACAATAAGGAAAAATTACCTTAGTAATCGAAATCCAATTCAAGATCTGCTTTCAAATAGAGCATAAATTCTCTTAAAATGCTCACAATTCACTTCACAGAAAAACACCAATGTGTTATAATCTCTCACATCAAAATATGTAATACTGATCTGCCTCAAAATAAATCTGACCATTAATGATTCATCTTACAAGATTCAATTACTTGAAATCCTTCTCAAAGGTATCAAACTCACTCACAAAAGAGTATCAAAAGTATCAAAAGTATCAGCTGTTAAATGAATGTACTCTCAAAAGAGTATAGCAACAAAATATTGGATTGGCAAACAAGAATTACAAAATGTAACCCTGCTGACATTTATTTTTAATTTATTTAACAAAATTCGAATGATGTGTGACTAGTAGTTTCTTGTTTAATCCTCTTACGATCTCAAGTACACTCGGATGATAAAAATGAGGCCCTCGACTGGCAGGTTAGGTGAGTACCACCACGCAATCGCCTAAAGCGAAAGGCCCTGCCCCGTAGACTATCATGATAATGCTCTAGACGATGGGTTAGGTGTGTACCACCACGCAATCGTATAAAACGAAAGGCCCCATCTCGTAGACTGATGAGTGAATGTACCAGATTGGAATCAACAAGTCTCTAGTTGTCACATAAAAGCGATATTCATTCACTTGAGTGAATAAAATCTTAATATCTCCAAACAATCCAATAGAAAAAAATCCCTACTGATGAATAATACATACTCGCTAGTATGCAATGAACTGACGAAGTAATTTAAATAATCCAATTGCAGATCACGAGTTCGAAACACTCGCCACAAAAAAATAACTATCCAAGGAAAACTATCCTTACTGAAAAATGTCAAAAAGACCAAACATCTGCTTAATAAAGCCAACCAATGGTGAGAACGTCGTATAATGGTGCCTGCCATATCATATGGTAACGCCATATTCTAGCAAAATGGAGCAAAAAATATCTAAGCCATGTCAAAATAATCGTAGAACTCCTACTAGAAATATATACAAGTATGCCCAATGTTCATGAAAAATCATATCAGGAAAGTCATAACTCTTACAATACCTTCTTTTATCAGCTGTTAATATAATTCAAAGATCGCCGATTATCCTCGTGTGTGCCACAAATTTCTCGAAAGTTCGACGAAAACATCGTATCACCCACTGAACTAACGATTGACTTCATATTCCAAGTGAATTTGATGTTGGATATCCTCTTCTTCAGGAACCGAATCCATCGCTCTGTGGTGCCATCACGTCTCCGTATTCGCCTAGCCCAACATGATGAACTGCGTATTATCCATCACGGATATTGTCCAAACTCTTCCATAAACGTTCATAAATGTAGAGTACCCCATACTCTTCGACTATGTCACGCCACTGTCCCATACAATGTTCGGTTTGCATATGACAAAAGTTAATCTCCACAGCGGCTGAATTTCACTAGTAGCAAATAAATTATTTAGAAAAGTGTATAAATTTCTGAAACACCCTGTATCTGTGTTCGTAACTGATATTTCATAATTGTTCATGAAAAACAACTATAATGCTGCACGTGCCACTGTTCATAAAGTGCATATTCTCGTAACTGTTCATTTGCCAAAAAGCATTAATGTGGGCCTGACCCCATGGTCGCCTTAAATATTCCGGTCTGAAATGCATTATTTAATAAGCCGTAATACCATTGGAATATATCTAAGTTCATTTGAAAGTTCACAATAGCAGTGTATAATTGCTATCTGCCTGCACAATTAAACTGTCGAACACAAGTCCAAACTTATAAAGTTTTAACAAAATGTCGAAATAATGTTCAGCTGCTTGCATGTCGCCTGCTTGTAAAATGTCGGACCCAGCACGCCCTGTTCTGCCTCACTGTTCTCGAATAATGCGACGCTGAAAACTGGCCTCATTATATCGCTTCGCTGTGCTGTCCTGTATTAAGAATGCGGCTCGAAATAATGTTCTCAATTCTATCACAATGCTGCGTATTACTTTAACGAACTGTAACATTGGCAAAGCATTGCTGTTTCACATAACTGTAACCACGATGTTGAAAATACATCTGCCCGAACACCGGCTCTCCTTTAACTTTCACGGCCTGTATAGCTTGCCTTGCTAACCGCTTCTCGCACTGCACACCGTGCTTCTCTTGTCTTGACTGACTGACCTACTTTCGTTCTCCTAGCGTATGCTGCTATCAGCTCTGCTTGCTGGAATACTACTGTCGTTTTCCTCGCGCACCATGTGCTGTACTCAGCTCGACTGGCTGGACTACTACTGCTGTTTTCTCCGCGCACCATGTGCTGTACTCAGCTCGACTGGCTGGACTACTACTGCTGTCCTCAGACTGTGTGATGATCTCCGCTCTGCGCTGTCACGTGACGTTCCCCTACATTCTGCGGTCATACGTCACAACTATAATCTCGACCACAGTCATATCGGCAATTAAGTTATACCATAACTTAAGGAGTTATCTGCCTTTCTTCAAGTTATCACCATAAAGATTTCTTGATATTTCTTCTCTTCTGAGATGATATAATATTATATTCCATATAAATCTTGATAATACTTCAATATTCCTCCCATAATTCCATCTGCTTGACTGGTAGTGCCACCTTCATCCTTGGCCTCCTACGTCATTTCCCACCATTCTTCTCGACTCGATCTGAGCGCTATCTTTTCTTCTTTCCCCATAAATCTCAACTACGGCTCGATGTCAACTGGCGTAGCCGATAGCCTCAACTAGGTATCGGGTACAGTACCATGTTTCGACTTCCGGAAAATTTCGACATATCTTCGCGTTTCACATCCCCCAGACCCCAAAACCACCATCAGTTCAAAAGTTTATATATAATTTATGTATGTACATATATATGTATGTATATCAGTTTCTTGTGAACACGATAACTGCCGTAATTTTGCACCAATCACTTTGCATTTTTTACCGAATATGTATACCTATAAAATCGCGGTCGAGTTCGTTACTGGGCTAAATCGGTCTAAGGGGGTGAAAATGGGGGGCTTTTTTTCTTCGAAAAAGTGAAATATTGCTATAACTCTCTTAATATGTGAAATATCGAATCCGTTCGAAGTTCATACTCTGTGTCGGATAAAGCCCAAAAATTTATGTTTGAAGAGTTTTTTGATAGCCCCAACCATTGACCAAAGAGGTGAGAAAAAGTGGGTTTTTCGGGAAACATTAATCATATCTCTCTTAATAGGCACAATATCAAAACCGTACAAAATGGACAATATTCCCCTAATAATTACCTAAAACTTTTGTCTGAAAGAATTTTTGATATGACCCACCATTACGCCAAGGGATGAGAAAAATGATTTCGGAATTATAAGAAAATGCCAAGAGCTATCAGTGGTTGCCATGGCAACACTACTAAATTGATGAGGGATGAGCCATCAGGCGTTGCCAAGATAACGCACTTGCACGAGATCAGATTCAGATTTTCATCTGACTAAGTGTGAAGCGGCTTCGGTGACGTAACTGGTAGCATGCTGAACTTGTATGCCCAAGGTCACGGGTTCAAAGCCGGCCAGAGTCGTCGGATTTTCTAAGAGCGCTAAAAATCCCTCAGTATGCTTTCCTTTGGAGGGGAAGTTCCAACGTTCGTTGCGAGTTGCTGGTTGCGGTGGCATATAGTAGCCAAGTTCACAGCTAGGTGTCGTTGACGGTAGTATCTGGTAGGAACATTAGGAACTACTGCTTGAAATTGACCGTCAGCAGTCCTTACCTGAATTACAGACTAATACAGCCATCACAATTCACACCGTTTATCAGACAGTCTCTACACTCACCCAGAGTACACGGGGTTATATGACCACGTTGTCGCAGCCCCTAAACTAAGGAACCAACCAAAATCTCTTCGGGAGATATAATTTTGCGTGAAGAAGTAACAGACCGTTACATAGTTACACATCAGTGTCAAAACCTTGCATAAGGACAGTGTGACCACAAGTATAACAAGTACTTCCGTGAAGAACTATACAGCCTATTTTCATATATCCTACCTACGTTAATTGCCACTATCAACATACACAATTTCAGTTTGATTGCTGTAATAGATTCGTAGATATTGAGAACCGACTAAATATTTCGGATGGTCGCCATGTTGGATTTTATATATGTAGGTCCTTTATGTACTGTTACATGCAGATTATTGTGTACTTGTGGTATTCAAACTTCAATCGCATAATTAGGACACAAGAAGTAACAAGGAGATTTTAAAATTTCGGACAGCTGCCATCTTTAGGTTATGGAAACAATTGAAATAAATTAGATGCCAGTGGATTACCATTCGTATAAGGATTTACTGTACCACGTTTCACTGCACTCGGATGGTTAAATTGCGAGAAACGTCCATGTGAATATTTATACTTCGCGTCGCCGCCATGTCGGATTTGTGATCACCAGGTTATTTAAAGTCCTATAGGTGAACTTAAGTTCATAGCCCCTATGAACATTAAAAATTCAGTTTGATTGCTGTAATAGATTCGTAGATATTCAGAGCAGTCTAAATATTTCGGATGGTCGCCATGTTGGATTGTTAAATGTATAGGCCATAGAGTCATGTACCATTAAAGGAAAATTATTGCGTAGGTTCATTATTCAAACTTTCACTTCGATTGCATGAATACATCACAAGAAGTAAAAACTTAATTTTAAAATTCGCACAGCTGCCATCTTGAGGTTATGTAAAGAATTGAACTAAATTAGATACCAGTGCATTACAATGTGTATAAATATTTCCTGTACCAAATTTCATTGCGTTTGGAACATTAAATCGCGAGAAAGGTCTATTTAAAATATTCAAATTCGCTTGGCCGCCATGTTCGTTTTGTAGTTAACCGGTTTTTGAAAGTCTTATAGATGGACTTCCAGTAGTGCCCTATATCCCCGTACAAAATTTCAGGGAGATACCGCTAATAGTTTCAGAGATATAGAATGCCTTTGAAATAGTTCGCACATCCACCATCTTGTGGTTATGTAAACAATTGAACGAAGTTAGATGTCGATGCATTACAGTGTATATAAACATATACTGTACCAAGTTTCATTGCGTTTGGTCGGTTAAATCGCGAGTAACGTATATTTAAAAATCGCAAATTCGCTTGGCCGCCATGTTTGTTTTGAAGTTACCAGGCTTTCAAAGGTCACATAAGTGAATTTATAGTAGTTCCCTTTATCATCATACAAAATGTCAGGGTCTTATCAGTAATAGTTTCGGAGATATTGAATGCTGGGGAAATGTTCGCACAGCCGCCATGTTGGATTGGTGAGTCGTAACAAAATTTGAAAGGCACGGTCGGGGTCTCCCGGAATAGTGCTCTGTACTTACCGTGTTTCATTTAAATCTCTCCAGCCGTTCACATTTTATTAGGGGTGGGGGCACACACGAATCACACTCACACGCACACACACACGGACAAAAGGTGATCTCATAAGCCTTTTTTTTTTTTTCAAAATTGAAAATAGGTTAAAAATGGACTCCAAATGACAAGAAGGTTACCGTCATCATAAGATGCATAAAATGACGAAAAACAAAGTTAATTAAACTCCAATTATAAAATACTTTCTCGCAATAAATGAGGTCTGATCCTTCTACGAAAACCTGCATATTCAGCCTATTTTTGCCTATCCCCAAGTTTGTCCGGTGAAATCTACCTCCGCCTTCCGGCGTGCCGAGAGGACTTATATATATAGAGAGATGCCAAGACCCATCAGAGTTTGCCATGACAACACTACTAAATTGATGAGGGATGAGCCATCAGACGTTGCCATGACAACGCAATTGCACGAGATCACATTCAGTTTTCTATCTGACTAAGTCGGAAGCGGCATTGGTGACGTAACTGGTAGCATGTTCAACTTCTATGCCCAAGGTCGCGGGTTCAAAGCCGGCCGAAGTCGTCGGATTTTCTAAGAGCGCTAAAAATTCCTCAGTATGCTTTCCTTTGGAGGGGAAGTTCCAACGTTCGTTGCGAGTTGCTGGTTGCCGTGGTATCTAGTAGCCAAGTTCACAGCTAGGTGTCGTTGACGGTAGTATTTGGTAGCAACATTAGGAACTACTGCTTGAAATTGACCCTCTACAGTCCTTACCTGAATTACAGACTAATGCAGCCATCATAATTCACGCCGTTTATCAGACAGATTCTACACTCACCCAAAGTACATGGGGTTACATGACCGCGTTGTCGCAGCCCCTAAACTGAGGAACCAACCAAAATCTCTGCGGGAGATAAAATTTTGAGTGAAGAAGTAACAGACCGTTAGATAGTTACACATCAGTGTCGAAAACTTACATAAGGACAGTGTGACCACAAGTATAACAAGAAGTTCCGTGACGAACTAAAGAGCCTACTTTTCTTGAAATTTAAGATACTTGCCAATCTATATAGACCTATCTTGAATAATGACGAAATTAAGTTGGTAATATCGAAATTCCTAATTAGTTCGAAATATACCTTATATAATGTAGCCTAACAGAGCAGTACAATTGGCTGCCCTGGTGACTGAATATAGGCTATTGTTAGTTGCATCTCTTAAGGTACAGAATACAAAATTTGGTTGAAGTCCAATGGATAGCATGGACGTTCCATGCAGTTAAACATTGCATCTAACAGCGCGCGTAAAATCATTTTGGCATCAATGACATACATATATTGGTCAGAAATAATCTGAAATAATCTGATCTAATGTTGTGTCAATTTGTGATGAAATCCATTAGTTACTAGAGAAGTTACATGCATTTTAAAATTGGACCTATCAGCAGGCTTAGAATCATGTTGGCAGCACTGGCGTAGGCCTATATTAGTTACTCCAAATTAATCTAGAATGCCAGGTACTATACGTGTGCAAAGTTTAGAGCTATTGGCTTGCATACATTCTGATATATTAATATTAGGGTAACAAAAATAGAGACAGTATTTATTAACAGTTGGCAGCCCTGGTTGCTCTTAAGAATCAGCATAGTCATATCTGTTATGATACACATATCACACACGAAATTTGGTTGAAATCCAAATGATAGTATAGAAGTTACATGTATTTAAAGTTGGACCTCTCAGCAGGCTTAGAATCATGTTGGTAGCACTGGCGTATATAACATACTCCAAATTAATCTAGAATGCCAGGTACTATACGTGTGCATAGTTTAAAGCTGTCGGCTTGTATACTTTCTGATATAATGGTATTTGGATAAAATAAATTGAAAGCATTTATTAACAGTTGGCAGCCCTGGTTGCTCTTAAGAATACGCTCGGTCATATCTGTTTATGTACACATACCACATACGAAATTTGGTTGAAATCTAATTGATAGTGTAGAAGTTATATGCATTTAAAATTTGGACCTATCAGCAGGCTTATAATCATTTTGGCAACACTGCCATGTATGTCCTCCTGGAAATTAAACTGCAATGTTATTATCTATACGTGTGCCAATTTTGAAATAGCTCCCATGTATACCTTCCAAGATATCCAACATGGAGCTCAAATTTCAATTGCGATTTTTCAGCAGTTGGTAGCACTGACATCATTTTCAAATATGGCCGTGAGATATTCAGGTATAGATCTTTACTCCCACCAAATTTTGTTTTGATTGCTGCAGCCGTTTAGGAGTTGATAGGGCGGGGGGGACACACATATAGCAATACAGACAGACAGAAGAACAGACAGACAGACACACATTTGCCCGATCTCATAAGTCTACTTTTTCCTCATTTTTGCAAAATGTGAAAAGTGGGCTAAAAATGGACCCCAAATGACAAGAAGGTTACCTTCCCCATAAGACAATAAAATGTTTAAAATATTCATAAAATGACGAAAAACAAAGTTAATTAAGCTCCAATTATAAAATACTTTCTCGCAATAAATGAGGTCTGATCCTTCTACGAAAACCTTCATATTCTGCCTATTTTCGCCTATCCCCAAGTTTGCCCGGTAAAATCTACCCCCGCCATCCGGCGTGCCGAGAGGACTTTTTTTTTCACGCGATTCCCACGTGCCGGTATTTTACAGAAGGTCTATTACATCCCTATATTGTTATATTATTACGGTAACTTATTATACTTATTATTATTATTATTATTATTATTATTATTATTATTATTATTATTATGACGTACAATGACGAGACAAAGTTCATTTTCAACCCCATGGTGTCAGAAACAAACCTCGGGGCCCCTAAAAAGCCGTAAAGGGTCCTCGAAAACTACATTTTAAGGCTCAAAAACCAACAGTTTCTTTGATATTCCCAGAAATCTAATTTCATTTAATAAACTAATGAAAGAATGCAAGCCAGTAACCATGACAACAGTATCTCAAGAGGTGACATCCAACTTTCCATCTATTTCTGCAAGAAGTAATGCCACTCCATTTATTACATTTCTGTGAAATTTGGCAAATGGCTCGAAGGTTATCATGGAACCAACTAAAATTGCAAAATTCATCAATGCGCTTAAGGGGTTCAAGAATTATCCAAGATTTTTCCACACGACTTATACGTGCAATATGTCGTACAGAAGGTCTATTATATCTCCAAACAGCAACATTATTTTCTAAAACTCCTGTTTTGAAATAGTATTTTTTGCTGATTTTGGGTATTTCTGTCATTGGGAGCTAAAGAACTTGAATTTCCATGCACCACAAGCCTTTATAATTAATAAAAGGGGTCTTCCTGAGGTTGGGAACTTGACACAACGGTGAGGGTCAGTTTTATATGTGACGTGTATTGCGATTCGTCTACGAGGTTTTCAATTTTAATTTCACGTCAGGAAGAACATGTTAGGTAAATTTAGTTCCAGAGAACATTTTAACTAATCAATTTTCTTTGTCTACAAACAGGTTCCAAGCCCCTAACCATTGCAACAGTAGCTCAATTGAATACGTCTGGTTATTAATACCGAAGACCGTTTGAAGAATGGGTACTTCTGCTAGTATATATAGCCAACTAATTATCATTAAAATTGTAAATTCAATATAAATTGTTATTGGAAAGTTTGCCGTTTATTTTATAAACTTTAAAGGGCTTTCCAATAATTCAACAGACTGTACATTGATATTGGAAAGTTTTCCATGTATTTTATATGCTTTTAAGGACATTCCAATAATACAACATACTGTAGATTGTTATTGGAAATGTTGCCGTTTATTTTATATACTTTTTAGGACTCTCCAATATTTCAACTTAGATTCTTATTGTAAAGTTTACCCTTTATTTAATATACTTTCAGGGACTTTCCAATATTTCAACTTTGTTATTGGAAACTTTACCGTATATTGTATATACTTTTAAGGACTTTCCAATAACAATTTATGTTGAATTATTATTATTATTAGTAGTAATATTATTTAAATTTAATTTAGTTCCCCCTTAGTTCCCCCTTCTATATTCCTGGGCATGGACATGTGTGTAATGAAATAATTATTTTAATTCTTTTTATGCTGTGAATAGACGCCAGATGAAGATTACGTTACTCTAATGCCTTTTAAGTCAACATTTACTGTGTGCGTTGAGATGGCTTCTGCTAATGACATGAGGATAAGAGTCTTGCGGTACAGTATCTTTCTGTCCCTTCCTGCCCGAGCGCTGCGTTTAATGATCCACTGGACTCGTCACGGAACCTTTGTCAACGCTGAGCTGGAATTAAAAGTCTGTCTTTTCAGGGAGATTTAATGAACTTTTTTTAATGTAGTAGTACACAGTTGTTATATTGCGTTGGAAAAAATACACTTCTCACTGTCTGTTAAAATATTTTTGATATTTATACACCCTTCCCGTCGCGTCTTGGTTGTTTAAATAACTTCCCTCTTCTCTCCCCCGCTCGCTCTGTTGAATGTGACAGTTACAGATTTTTCCTTGTAATTATAATTCTAAAACATTTGGTACATAGCATTCCGCTGCTTGTGAGAGCAAAATATTTGTGCTCAAATCAACGACCGCGTAATATACGCACTGGAAAGTGTATAATGCAAACTTAAGGAAAACAAATATCGAAATGTAATGCTTTTCAGTCAGTCAACTCGATTGTACCCCATTGTGGTTACCTTATCTTGAAGAATATTTACATGAGATTATTAAATACTTGTAGACATAGATTTAATAGTCTAAGTGTAATGGATCTGATGATGATCGCTTGACGATCGAAACTGGTCATCCTAGTTTATTTAATAATCTCATGTTAATAATTTTGATCTTATTATAACACACACAAATTGGCATGTAAAATATTCAAATAATATTTATTTTATTAAGGAAGCACCCATTACAATTAGGCACAATATTGTTGACCGACTGAAAAACAAACAAAATTCGATTACTAAGGCAACACTAAAATATGGCTTCCAACATGATAATGAAAACAGATAACTACATTTTAAAATGCGAAAAATAAAATGCCTATTCTGGTAAGGCAAATCAAATCAAATAGATCGGTGCTGCGACAAAAGAAAGCTTATTAAATAAGAGGCAATGAATGATTAAAATACATATAAAGAAACACAGAAAATATTTTGAAAAGAATATACCGAGAATATACCAGATGCTTTCAAATTACTATATTCTCATTAAATTAGTTTAGATACAGTGCGCAGCTGTCTATAGCATTGAATGATTTATCCGTGTATATGTAAAGGTACCAGTTCTTGGCTTTTTGATCAAGAGATATTCCAGCAGCGTATGAACTGTACATTGACAAATCTTTAAATATATTTATCATTCTTATTTACATTCTTCCGACTCAAATATAAACGCCTACTAGACAAGATGGTTTAAGGCAGCTGTAATGTAGAGCTAAATCTTCAATGTCCTCCCAATTCTCACATGGAAGTGTCGAAGGGACACAAAAGTTTGCAATGAAAGTTGGAAACTTGAGAAGCTTACTGGATAAGATGGTTTGAAGTAAATGCCAACATAAGAAATTCATAAGCTGGAAAATAAATGTTGAATGTTGTTAAACTAACTCTAGAGTGGGTTATGGCATGCCCTAGCAGATTAAATCTAATTCTTATGGTTTTGGGCTGTTTTTGATGATGATGATGATGACCAGGATGATGAATTTTATCTTAAGGGGTGAAACAGCGAGATCATCTGCCTCTCGCCTGTAATTAATTTGTCATTAATGCACATACCGGTACGTAAAATATCATATTTAAATCACTATTCTATTTCACTATTATACACATCACCCTATAGGGTGATTACCACGGTGAGTCAGTGGCTATTGTGTCGGACTACCAACCCCAAGCTTGCAAGTTCGCTCTTGTCCATGGTAAGTGATTTTTGAAAGGCGTCAATAATCTCAGCACGCATGCCATACGCAGTTGGCATGTTAAAGAACCCATTTGAATTCGGTAGGCCGTGTTCATAATGACAAAATTAATCTCGGGATTTTCCGTCAACACAAAGTTTCTCCTTTCTCTACTGAAATGCGCTATAGTATCAATGAGCTTAGATATCTAACCTCCTTGACTTTCATAGCACTCCAAAGAACGACAAAATTCGACATGAAAGCTGTCCTCTGGACGTCAAATAACAAAGCTTGCACCCGGCACTCGAGGCCATACGATATTATTATTATTATTATTATTATTATTATTATTATTATTATTATTATTATTATTATTATTATTATTATTATTATTATTATTATTATTATTATTATTATTATTATTATTATTATTACCCTATAGGGTGGAAGGGGTGCAGTTGGAAACCTAGGATCTCCAAGGTAAAGACGTGTAGAAAGTCATCAAAATCTTGTGGTAAACAGTTCATGGTTTAGCGGGAGTAATGTTTTCGTCACACGTCTAGCAGGCTATTGTTCGCACTAGGGTGTGCGGAATAACAAAACGAAGAAATTTGGCCTGGGGTGGATCTGCGTACAGCGAAGATGGGACTTGCAAAATTCCGTATCACTTAGGATACATCCAACGGTCTCCCACTAAGTGCGAATAGAATTAGGAAAGTACCATCCCTGCAATTTTCTGGAATAGAAGTGGGGAATCAATTGAAAAACACTTCGGGGATGGCTGAGGTGAGGATTGAACTAACCTCTTGTCATTTCTGCCTAATAAGGCTTAGTGTACACCGTTCCAGCCCTCAGACCAGTATTGAATATCTTGGTAGAGCTTGAAACCGAGCCCAGGATCTTTGGTATAGGAGCCTCAATATGTATCACATGCCACAGAGGGTGGCGGTGGATATGGAAATCAAATCAAGGCCAAATGTATAGAACGCTAGCCCAAGGCGATGGTGTTGAAAATTTAAACTTTGTAACTTCATCTCCCTCTAACTTACTGTGTTGTTTTAATGTTTTACAAGTGTTTTCACACAAGTTGATACAAGGCTGCAATAATAACAGGGAGAGAAACAGAGCTAGGCGGACGATAAAAGCCTGAGAGGGATCATCGTATTACAAGAATATGATGTAAAATAGTACTCGTATAACATCATCACCTCGTGCTCTGCTCTGCTGTTCGACAAACTCCCTACAGAATAGCATGAGAAAAGTTTCCTTCGCGTCGTACTTCTTGGAAATGTTCGAACATGATTCAAAGTTGAGTAGAAGCTTTCAAGCAGACTTGCTCTTTGTTGGCAAGTTTTATCGTCCTGCAACTTGCTTTCCGATTCCATTTCACTTGTGAGAATAATTCCCTTCCACACTGAAGTGAAATCAAAGGAACGCTAGCACACCGTGATGAGACAGAAGCTGTAAACACGGAGTGATTGAATCTAACCAGTATTGAATTGTAGATAACACATGTTAAACTTATTAGAAAATGACTGCGTTTCCTTCATCCTCGAAGTTAAATCAATTTGTAATACCCAGTATTTTCACATTCACGCTTACAAAGTCGATGGATTGTGCCAGATGTTTTACTTACTGTTAATAATAATAATAATAATAATAGTAGACTAACTAAACAGATCTTCAACTTACTGACTAGTTACAAATCCAAACCCACATGGATCATTGAAATTGACAAAGATTTGACAAACGCCAGAATTCAGACAGACACAATAGCAAACAGATCACTCTTCAGAGGAGCTATTCAAAATGCAACATTTCAAGAAAGGAAGAAACAAACAACTGGCAGAAAGTGGAATCAAGAGGAGAAAGATCGTCACTCTGGAAGGATGAAAGAAATTTGTAAACAAAGGAAATTGAATACAACGGACAATAGCCAACGTTGATTCATCGTACCCTCCAAATGGGTAATGGATAGCTGCATCAAAACAGTCAAAAGACTGAAGACTCAAACAACAACAATAATAAAAATAGTAACAATAATAAATACCGAGTATATTGACACGCAAGGTCATAAGGCCCGGAACTGGTTATCTCAGGACTCGGGATATGAATGAGTACAAGCCCCGCACCCAGCCGTCCATGAAGTAGTTTTCTGTGGTTTCCCGCTCACAACTCCAGCCGCTTCCCTCCAACTCCTTGTCCAGTTTAAGTCATCATCAATAATTCCATCCCTCAATAACCCCTGATTTACCCATTATAGGATGGCGATCTCAATTATGGCGCTGATTGTTGAATCTCTCGGCATGACTATTGTGCGAATGTTGCCATGAGTTATGAATCGCCCAAAATATGACGGGTGTTTTTATGGAGGATGCATTTCCTGATGTCAACCGTTAATCCTTTAAAGGACAAAACTAGTTTATCATTTTTATTTCAATAGTATTTATTGAATTATAATATTGAGTTTAATTATCTTAATTGTAATATTGATTATGTCTATTTTTATAATTATAATTTTGTAACTTTAATTTGAAATTATTTAATTGCTTTATTGGCCACGGTGGCTGAGTGCACTGACACACTAGCTCGTACCTCGTTGGCATTAGCAGAGCGTGGGTTCGAATCCCATCTCGACCACCCTGAAAATGTTTCTTGTGGTTTCCCCATTCCACCACGAGTGATATGCCGGGAAGGTTCCGTTCAACAGGTCCACGGTCCTGACCCTTCCTTAATTAGACCCAAGATAGGGGTCGCCAGGAAGATCGGCCTGTCACCATCCCCAATTGTATCTCCTGTTTAAGTGTATTCAGCTCCAAGACACCTTCCTTGCGATCCCTTCTGAGAGAGGTAGCGATTCATTAAATATACATCTCCAACACCGCAGAAATAAGCAGGAAAAATAAGTTAACATCTGCTGAGATTCACAACCGAGTCCTATTTATCAATAAAGTTGTAGATTTGAGAAAAATCCTTCAAAATATACTCAACCTCAATCAGTCTCAGTGGAAGACGATAAAGGAGGAGATAACGGTTGAAGAATTCCGGCGGAAGTGTACGGAGTAGAATGAAGTAAGAGTAGATTATGATCAAGAAAAGGCCAGGAGCTTGTGTACTTGTAGCCTATAGATGGCTGTATAGATTAAATACTGTAATAATGAGACGATCCTTTTAACTGCTGCGCATTTAGAGTTACGGGGGTGCCACAATTTTACCCTTGAGGGGGTAATTAACGTGCCAGTTAATCTACCGTCACATCTAAACTCTGTTAGATGCCATCGGACTGAGTAAGTGTGTAGAACCACCAATCTTATGGGTTTGGAAAGTCGACGCAAACCCCAAACCGCCACTCAGCCTGACATACTACCTGTCGTGACTCACATCATGTGATACGAGATCTGGCAAAGAAGGGACCCCATATAAATAAGGAATTACTAATTTTTGTCACGGTTATTCCATCTCTTATTCCCTTCAAACCGGGTATCCAAGGCCTAGGAATTCTTTAATTGCCCACCTTAAATGGACTGGGTTGGTTTTTCTTTTTCTTTCTTGATACCTAAATCTTCTCCTTTGAGGGTGGAATATTGAATACACCCAAGAGATACCTCACCCAACTTAAGGGGAAAAAAACACTACAGGGTGACTCACAGCTGGTGATTTCGGGAATGGCTATCCCAAGGGATCTCTTCGGTGTGTCCAATTCCCCTTAGTAGAGGGACATTTGGATTGATCCTCTCTTCTTACCCTTTAAGACTCTCTTAACTCTAGACCGTTTTGCATGTCCCTTACCACTCATAATTTGAGGGTTCAGGTAATTTTCATCTCCTGTGCTCCTTAGTGTAAAGCCGATGACTTCATGTTCCACCCCCTAAGAACACACCATCACCACCACCGCCTTGTCTATACATATTTATTTTTCTATGGAGTTGAACATGAGTTAAAATGAGTCCTCCTGTTGTGAATGGTTTTAACGGATGGATGCTTTTCCAGATGCTAACCCCCATGAGAAATGATTAATGAAATAAATCAAAGAGTTGAAATAAAGCAGTGATGGCATAATAAAATACCGATCTGGCAATTTCCCGGAGTAGATATTGGGAAACCAATGTAAATCATTTCAAGGGTGACTGATAATAGTAATCGAACCCAATCGTCTTCTGAATCTGGATATGGCTTGTCCAAATTGCTTTGCGTAGTAGTAATTATTTCCCTCAGCATTCTCAACACTATGGGCTAACAACCTAGTAGTTCGAGGCTTTCAATAAACATCTAGTTTATGACATGCCAAATGACTGTGACAATATTTGATCCTGTAACCTTGGTTACAGCAGGCAAGAACATTACCGTTGCGCCACCTAGCCAGTCTCTTGGAATATAGGCGCGCTGCAGATTTAAAGTCCTCGCCTGCTGTGGCCAAAGTTGCGAGATTGAATCCCAACCCAGTCGTGTTCCTAAATACGAGGAAGCCGTGCCTGTAGATTTATTGGCACGTTAAAGAGCCCATTCGGGACAAAGTTCAGACACCCCCGTTGTCTCTGGTTGGTTGGTTGGTTCCTTAGTTTAGGGGCTGCGACAACGCGGTCATGTAGCCCCGTGTACTTTGGGTGTGTGTAGAATTTGTCTGATAACCGGTGTTAATTGTGATGACTGTATTAGTGTGTGTATCTGTTTTTTTAACTCAAGTAGGGACTGCAACTTTGAATTTTCAAATAGTTCCTACTTTTGCCGCCAAACGCCACCGTCAACGACTACTAGGCCTAGTTCAGAACTAGCTACTAGACGCCACCGCTGTCGGCTCTTGGCAACGAACGTAGCAACCTAAGAGCGTTGTTTACATTCTTAACCTATCCAATTTAGTTTCACACAGGTGTAATTAGTGGAAAGATCTTTAACATGCCATAAATCTATGACATGGGACCGCCGGCTTTACTTCCCCTCCGAAGGAAGGCATACTGAGGGATTTTTAACGCTCTTAAAAAATCCGACGGCTTCGGCCGGGTTTGAACCCGCTATCTTGGGCATAGAAGCTCAGCATGCTACCAACTACGCCCGTTGTCTCTAAAATCCCCTGTAGATAAAAAGGACCTAAAACAACAACATTATTAACAATGGGTACGTTCTTGGGCTGGAGGTCTAACTGGGATTAGTTGGTAGGTTCCTCAGTTTAGGGGCTGCGACAACGCAGTCATGTAGCCCCGTGTTCTTTGGGTGTGTGTGTAGAATCTGCCTGATAACCAGTGTCAATTGTGATGGCTGTATTCGTGTGTGTTATCTGTAATTCAGGTAAGGACTGCAGACGGTCAATTTCAAGTAGTTCCTACTTTTGCTACCAAATGCTACCGTCAACGACACCTAGCTGCGAACATGGCCACTAGATGGCACCACAATCGGCACCTTGCGACGAACGCTGGAACTCAATAGAGCGTTAATCAAACCTTATCTACAAATTTAGCTAGCACAAGCGTAGTTAGTGGAAGGTTCTTTTACATTCCATTAATCTATGACATGGGCCCGATGGCTTTACTTCCCCTCCAAAGGAAGGCATACTGACTTTTAACGCTCTTACATTATTACTGAGGGAACAAACTAGTCCACACCAAATCATAACAACTAGCTCGTAGATATTATTTAATGTTTTCAACGAATATTGGCTATATTCTGTAAATAATAATAATTATAATAATTATTTATTTATTTAGCGTATGATGAATACAATATTATATACAATATATACAGTACAACTACCATCTCAAGTTCATAACTAAAGTTCCATGTTTAAAGTTGAGAGCCAGAGAAGGGCTTCGCTTGAGACACAGTGTAAGTCTTCTATAGAGCCTCTGTATGCACGTAAAGGACACTCGAATGTAATGTGGTCCACTGTCTGTTCCTCTTCTCTGCAGTCACATTGAGGTGATGCCTTCCATCCCCATTTGAAGAGAGTGGCTCCACATCTACCTTGGCCGGTCCTAATACGGTTTGGCGTCCTCCACTGTCGTCTGGGAAGGGAAAATCCATCAGGGCACTTGCAGGGGTTCTTAATGATGTGATTATAATAATAATAATATACTGTAGCGTTGCAGAAACAAAACCAATTTACATCTAAACCTATCGACATCAGCCGGGTTTGAACCCGCGATCTTGGTCATATAAGGTCAGCATGCTACCAACCGACTTGGATTAGCATGGACAGTTTGGCGTCAACAAAATTCGACACCTAGTTACCATGACAACAAATGCAAGTGCACTTAGTTCCCACTCGTTGAAGCGCGCGCGATGACCACACACAAGTCAGAGGTGGTACTATTATAGACAAATAAACACATATCAATGTTGATAGGTTTGGGTTCTGCAACACTATATTATTATTATTATTATTATTATTATTATTATTACTGGAATATAGCCAATACTCCTTGAAAACATTGAATAATCTTTTCGAGCTAGTTGTTGTGGACTAGTTTGTTGCCTCAGTAATAATGTTTTGGCTTCCCTCCCTTAGATAACTGCGCGATGTGTCGAGGGCGGCGCTAGTGTTTTGTGAAACAAGCTACGCTCGCGGCGAGGAGTAAAAACTTTTGACGTACATTTAACTCGGGCTAATTGTAACTGTGTGAACCCTAATTTAATATCTTCGCGCTCATCCCAGGCTAATTTAAGTGAAACAATTCATAAAATAAATGGAGATAACAAAATGACACAGGAAGATGAGGACAGACCGTTAAAGTTTAATGTTTATCGATGTTCGTATTTTACGCCCCTCAGCAGTGGAGGATGACACATAGCCAGGCTTGCTTTATGGAACTGGAACGACTTTTCAAGTTTTAATATCTTGGGGGTCTTAGTTGGTTATAATAACAGATAATAATAATAATATTAATAATATATTGATGTGATGTTTAGAGACGCCGGAGTGCAGGACGTTAGCCCCAAGGGCGATCAAACACGTGCCAATAAATATACTGACATGGTTCTGACCCAATTAAATGACGTTGAATGCCAACCGACTGTGACAGTGCCGGATCCCATAATATTGAGTACCAGAGGAGAGCGTTTAGCGGGCCATACACGCTGAGATATGTATCAAGAGACTGTCTCGTGAAACGCGTATCTGATACCAGTTGTATCGTGTGTAGTGTTGTCACAACTGGTCTCACGTGGTATCATGACGCAACGGAGCTGGTATCACGTCTTTCGTCCTGGACAAGAAGCCTTGAGACCGACAGCGACGATTACGATACAACACGATACATGTCTCAACGGGCTTACAGGTGTGTATGGAGGGATCGCATGTATCACAGTGCTTTTACAGAGTAATTCTTTGAAAGATGAATGGAGAAATTTCTAAGCGTGCCTTATGGGAAGAATTTATAAACGTGCACATGGATATGGAAATCCAAAAGTGACAGTTATAGTGATAGACGTGCCAGAACCAATGCGTACGAAATGTTGCTTACGTTTTGAATATCAGGGTCTCATAATTCTAGAAGTATAAAATGTTTCAACATCCATCTAAACATAATTAAAGAAACCTCTGGGGCAGTACCCACCAACTCAGTCAAAAGTGCAACGTGCAAGTGGTTTACTTTCTTTGTTAACCATTTTTTAGACCACATCCTTCGTTTTTTACTTCAAGTTTTCATCAAACACACACCTAAAAGTATTCCCATAGCATGCATTTCGTCTGCTGGAGGAACGGACGCCATGTTGATTCCACCAAAATTAGCAAGAAATATCGGCGTGTATAGCACTCCGGAGACGATAGACTTGTATCACGAATCTGCCTCATGAGACACTCTCTTGATACTCATACATATCTCAACGTGAATGACCCGCTCTTCGGTGAATTAGTAACCTCTAAATGAAGCATCGTAATCACAAAAAAACAACAAATGAATTGCTTTTAGCGGACCTCCAGAATAGCTATCTATTAAAGAACTAAAAATACACCTTTAATATTTTGGGAATAGATATATTACCGTGAAAAAATAACAGAGTTATAAAGTGAAAGCAATCCAGGCCAAGACTCACAATGTAAACATGTTATTGAAAAGTTACTGCTATTTTTTTGGTGACTTCTTCTCTTTTACATAAAAAAGAACGGTTTCGGCACTCACTTTATCATAAACTAATCGGATCGGGGCCCGGCCTCGTGGTGTTAGTATGGCGTGCCTGCCTCGCACCCGGATATCCCGGGTTCAATTTCCGGTTCAGTCAGCGATTTTAGAAACTGACGTGAGGGCTGCAACACGGTGCACTCAGCCTCGTTATGGCAATTGAGTAGGTGTCTGACAGCGAGGCAGCTCTTCGATCACGGAGATTAAGATTAACAGCTGAGGGGACCTAGCGACGCGCTGACTACGCGCCACCCCATAATCTGCAGGTCAAATGGCTGGGCAGCGGTCGCTTGCTAGACCTAGGCCCATCATGAGCTGTGCGCCACGGGGTATGGTTTGGTTTTATTTACATCGATAAACTCACTGATAATTGTCACGAGCATAATTAGTTCACAACCAATTATTTTGAGCCTTAGAGATATTGCCAACGCACTGCACACTCTTTACTGGAATAAATGTGTAAAAATAAGTAACACATATAAGATGTCCTGCGCGGTTATTGTTTATTTGTTGCGTTTTACATATGCAGTAAATGTGTATATTATTACACAGGTAGCACTGTTACTGACCACCAATGCCATGAACGGACCAGACTTACTGCGTTAGTGTAAACAAACTCATAACGTTGCTCAATATGACGACCACCAACTTCGATTGCTGAACTGCTGTGCCCAAGATCGCGGGTTCAAACTCGGCCGAAGTCGTCGGATTTTGATGTGTAACATCTTTCAACTCGGTTGCTGGATAATTTTGTGACAGTGATTTAGAAAAATGGGACGGACGTGGATGGCACAGAAGTGGATCGGACGGAAGTGTGTAAGACGCATTGTCAGCTGGATCATCCCTCTGGCAGTGGTACCATGTGCAATATATCAGTATTTAAATGATGATATGCTTTAATATGAAACATTGTAACTAGTCGGCAAAGCCGGTATTATGTTTCTGCACTATGGCTATTCAGATATTAACCCACATTGCGGTAATGCAGTGATCAATGTAATATATATCGATGTTTTATGCGGGAAATGGGCTAGTCTTTCATGGACCACTATAGGAATTCCCTTTACTGTTAAGTAGGCCTATTCATAACTAATTTAAAACTCAATTCCACGCAGGAACATTATCGAAAAAAGCAAAATATTAATGGGGCATAAGAAAATACTTCCATATTATTACCGGCACGTGAACATGAGTTACTGTCTTGTACTCTAAATTTCTGTGGTTATAATGACTGCATGGAAAGCATCTTGGTATGCGGATCATTAGGTCTCAGGTTCGATCCCCAGTCCCGGGAATTATTTTTGCTACCGGATTATCGATTTAAACGATATCTATCATAACAGTATGCGTCAATTTAACAGAATCTACACGACATTACGAATTATCTAATTTATATTACTATAGTTTGCACCAAGCAGGAGTTGGGAAATTTGATTGTATTGAACATTATTTCTAGTAGTCTACTTTAGATAGGCTAGATAGTCTACTATGGTTTCATTCCTCCTCTTAATTAACATATAATAATATGTGATGTTTGTTCATACAAGTGTGACAGTAGAATATCTCCAATTCAATCTACACATTCATAATAGTATCAGTATGAAATCGGAGCGTAAATTAATATTTTAAGAATGTCCAAGCTGTGTAGTATACGAGTAGGATAATATGTCAGATGACTTCACATACATTTCATCTCAATTTCTTAGTAGGATAACATGTCAGATGTTACACATCATATGCGACTACTTTAAGGCTCGTATCTTTTTAGCCTATTTTCAGTTATAAAAAAATAGGTTTATAAGATCACCTTTTGTCTGTCTGTCTGTCTGTCTGTGTGCTTGCGTGGGTGATTCATGTGTGTGTTCCCCCTAATAAAATCTAAACGGCTAGAGCGATTTCAATGAAACTCGGTAAGTTCATAGCACTATTCTGGACGACTCTGATCGAGCCCTTCAAATTTTGTTACGTCTCACCAATCCAGCATGGTGGCTGTGCAAAATATTTCACCAGCATTCTATGTCTCTGAAACTATTACCGGTATCACCCTGAAATTATTTACAGAGATAAAGGGCACCACTGGAAGTTCATCTATGAGACTTTCACACACCGGTTAACTACAGAACGAACATGGTGGCCAAGCGAATTTGAAAATTTTAAATAGACTTTTCTCGCGATTTAATGATCCAAACCCAATGAAATTTGGTACAACAAATGTTTATACACATTGTAATGCACTGGTATATAATTTAGTTCAATTGTTTACATAACCTCACTATGGCGGCTGTGCGAATATTAAAATGAAGTGTGTCGTAATCATGCGATCGAAGTGAAAGTTTGAATAATGAACCTACGCAATAATTTTCCTTTAATGGTAAATGACTCTATTGTGCCCAACTCTAGGAATGGGTATTCCAAGTTTCAGACACCTAGATATCAAGGGAAAGGCTGTAGCCGCTTTTGAAAGTTGAGATATTTGAATATCGCGCTACATTGCTTCTCGAAGCATTTGGAAATAATTTACCGATAGTTGGATGTCAAGTGACGTAGCGAGTAATAGCAGAGGTGGAGGCTATTTATTGATTAAATAGTTAACTATGGAGTAGAGACTTGAGACTGGGATCAGATTACTGGCACGGCCAAATAAAAGAGAATGCAATTAGTATCAAGTAAATCGGACCAGGGATTCAAGAGATATGAGGATTTCTAGATATCAGGTGATGACGCGTGACCCTGACAGTTTTGAATAAAAGCCAGCTGGCCGAAGCAACTTCAGCTCATTCTAACACAAGCAGTTGCCTAGCAAGTTGCATCTACGCTGAGCCAAGGCACATGGTTGCCGGATCTACGCAGAAGTTCTTTTGAAAGTCGTGATAGTCACGAAAAGTGCTGCGCTACGAGTTGGAACTTAGTAAGTTTACGGCGAGGAGAATCACTGAGGTGATTGATTTTTCTACAGACATTGGTGGAAATATTTATATTTCTACAAGGACATATGCTAGACTTTGTCTAGAAAATAGTATTTTGTCACAGTCCAGTAATAACTTAATACTTGGATGTTTAAATCCATTTCAAGTCAGTTTTTCATATTTGTAACTAGTTAACCACTTCGATCTGTCAGTACACTGAAGACTAGTCTATAACGGTGGCGTTCATTAGTCTACGCAAGGGAAACTACAAGTTGCCTAGCGCATGGTAGATGGTGATATAACAAACCATGCCCAGGGAACGATCTTCAGAACAGCCGTTAATTGCTTAGACTGTCAGTGTTTTTCTTGTACTGATAAGATTACAGTGAGTTATGTTACAACTGACATATCTAAGAAGAGATCACTTAGATCTGACCCTATTTAAACAAACTGTTATGGCTTTGATAGAAGCCCATATTAAAATCGAACAACAGTTAATTCAAACGTCGAAAGATACTACCACTATGTCTGACTAGACGAATTGTGGGTATATGATGGCGGCGGATACAAGGATTGTACATGCTTGTCCGATAGGGCAATGTCTATGGATAAATCTGGTACAGACCAGGTTTACTACGCTTCAAGACCATCAAGAAATGTAAGCCACATTTGAATTATTTTATGCCTAGCTAATTGGAACAAACTATTTTTTTTCTGCAGATGACCAACACATTTTATTTTTCGTCGTATTTAAATCTTGCAATGATTTACGCAAGACTTGTTAGAGTTATTCTGAGTATTTTCAGCACTCAGAACAGTTTAGGATCGATGACCGAGCATTTCGAGCATTTATTTGAAAATTTCATATTTTTTTGGAAATCACGGTAATCAGCCGATGTAACTGTAAAAGTTAAATTTATTTTTGTTGAGGAATGGATATTTTTTTTTCCATATTCGAAGGTTCGAACATGTGGATTCTCACATAATGAGATGATATTTAAACATATTTAAAATAATATAAATAATAATAATAATAATAATCCACTAATAATAATAATAATAATTTTTATAATTTTTCTAAATAATTCTTGGATATTATATTTTCTAATAATCATATGTATTGAGAGAGAGCCTATGAAGTAGTTTAATCATTTCTAGTTTGGAACAGGAGATTTTCCGAAGGATAGTGGTTAGCGCAAGCCCGCATTCAACCAATATTTCAGTTCTGGTTGAACAGTTGATATTTGCATTGAGCAAAGTATATTTTTCAGATAACACGGAGAGGCATGAAACGGGAAGCAATTGATATTTGTATCAAATAGGATATTTTTGTATTTATATAAGATCATGACGTAAATACACTCGAAAGTGAAATAAAGATTTTCATAAGTATGGTAAATTCACGGGTTGAACTGAATGGTAAAATAAAATAAACTTGTAAGTTTATTAATCTTCCAGTGTTGATAACAAGCAGAGGCTTGATTTATTGTATAAATTTTGGGAAGAAAATTTATATGTGTGGAGTAGTTGAAATGCCATTCCCAGGTGCGCATGTTTAAGTCGCAGGAATGAAGAGGTTTTTTCGAGCATCAATCAAATAGCAGGTTCGATGGCTCAGGTTTATAGTAGGAGTATTGGAGCCACACATTTCGTCGTATGAATGACCCGAAGGTTATTTCTTTGAAACCATCAGTTCTTATTTCAACCTTGTTTACGAATTCCATTTAGACTTTGATTTTGCTAGAACCCGGATTTGTCATTATAGTAGTTTATTCTTCTTCAGAGGAAGACCTTTGCCGTTGTTGTTGTAATATTGTGTTCTTACACAAATAATAGAATGGGCCACTGCCAATTAAAAATAATTCTTTAACCACGAATAATTTGAAGGATATTTTCAATCCTAGTGCCATGAACTAAATGAATTCATTATAAAACTACAATTCTTATTTCCGCATTCTGTCGAAGAATTGCAAGTTGTGAAAGTTGCTAAAAATGGCCATGAATATAAATATTTTTTATAATAATGATTCCAAGTGGAAAATTGAATAGTTGAATGGTTCAACCATTTATTGATCAAGTTGATGATTCAGAAATCATATATTTTGTTAGGAACTTGAAGTTCATAATCGAGACACTTCTCGAATGTTTAATGTCAGAAAAACAATTAATTGTTGTTGTGCTTCGCACAGTTCTTCGATGCTATGCTCAAGGTCAAATACTTTTCAGATGTTATTAATATGTGTAAATAATTGGTGTTGCTTCAATGATGATAATATTTTTCGAATATATATATTTTTGAAACTGGAAAAAGGAAGTGAAAGTTTAAAATTCTATGAACATTTATTCTACGAGTGTTAATATCATGTAAATATTCAAACAGTGATCTACGTTATTTCCAGTATAGACAATTAACTTTGAACTGGAATTAAATATTAATAATTTTGGAACACAGTCTACAGGACTATTAATTGGACTTGTGTTTCCAAAAAGATTGTCAAATGTGTTTGGGAAATTTCTGTATATTGTGTGTAAATAAGAGTGTGGATCGCCACACGTGGATGATGCTGCTTTGAGCATTTTTGCAGTCAGATTTTAACTTCAAAATAAACTGAGATAATTTTACCAGATGTGTCATACCCAATTAAATCTCCTTCTATCCTTATTGTTGCATTGAGCCAAAAATCAGTAAAGCATTTTTTTTAATTTGATGTCGTTTTTGCGATTTGCTTTAACCAATCTGGCGCTCCGGGATATTTTGATTCTCGTGCTGACTGATTATTGGTAAAATGCATATGTGGTCGTGCGGACTCCGGTCTAAACGGGCACATAAAATAAGATAGAGAGAGAAATGGCGCCCAACGTGGGGATCGATTTAGACATGGTCAATCGCATGCCGATTTAAATTGTGATAATTTTTATAGAAATATTTTGGGAGTTGAGAGATGTCTGGTTTGGATGAATAAATTAGTAGGAAACCCAATTAGTGGGGAAAATTAAAAATTTAACTTGGTTAATAATTAGAATGGGTTTGATTATTTTTGATAATGGCTTAACCATTAGGGCGTCAAGTAAATTCAGTAGTAAACGTTCGATGACTGGATATACACATTATTAGAATCCAGGTGGAGGATATTTGAGAACTTGCATATTTTTCTTGTGATATTGTGGTAAAAGTAATTCGTAAAAGTAGAGTATTTTGTTTTTCCATCACGTCGACATTAGGACAAATCTCATTTTATTAGAGTGTTCCAATTAGCTATTCATATTTCTTGTTCTAGTTATAAGCTTGTGTTTGCCACTGTTGTATACCCCTAAGTTTTGAATAATAATTGAAAATTATGGAAGAAATGATGAGGATGATGAGGAGTTTGGAGGAGAGTTCAAAAGAAGCTGGACGGCGTGTAGCCGCTATTATGAAAGAAAATACAGAGGCTTTAGAAAATAAACTTAAAGAAAATTCTGATTCGTTAGAAAATAAACTTAGAGAAAGTTTAAATGAGAAACTTAAAGAAAATTCTGATTCTTTAGAAAATAAACTTAAAGAAAGTTTAAACGATAAACTTAAAGAAAATTCTGCTTCTTTAGAAAATAAACTTAAAGAAAATTTGAATGATAAACTTAGAGAAAATTCTGATTCTTTAGAAAATAAACTTAAAGAAAGTTCTGATTCTTTAAAAGGTAACTTAAAAGAAAGTTTAGAGGATAAACTCAAAGAAAATTCCGATTTGTTAGAGAGCAGGTTAAAAGATAACTTAAAGGAAAATTTAAACAGTAAATTTAATTCAATGGAAAGTAAATTTAAAGAGAATTCTGAAATTTTGAAAATGATACTTGAGAGTAAAATGAATAAATTATGCGACAAAACACATGAGCTCGAAACTTCATTAGCTACTAACGCTAGTTTAATGGACGATAAATTTCGCGATGCCGATCTTCGATCTCAAAGCTTAGCTGATAGGATAGAACATGGTCTTAGGAAAGTTGGTGAAGACATGGTCAACCTGGAAGTCAGAGTGAAGAAGGAGAGTAATGAGATGGGAATTCTAGTTGTTCAACGTTTAACGGAACAATTCAAAGAACTTGTAATGGGAGAAATAAGAGAAGGTGTGATTAGTGAATTGCAAACTGAAATCAAGACCACAGTTGTCAATGAAATTAAAGACACACTCAAGCTGGAGAATCAAGAGGGAATCAAGGAGATTAGGGAATCTTTGTCATCCCATATTGAAGTAATTGCCAAAGATATCCAAGCAACTCAGAAGTACATATCAGATATGACAGGGTCATTGAAAAGTCATGAAGCTGTTATGAACCAGATATCCATTGATGTTAAGGACAATTGTAAAGAAACTGAAGCAATTAAGAAAATGGCAGAAGAAAACCAGAAGGAACTTGAGGCTATGAAAACTCAAATCAAGGATGAGAAACAGTCTGATCATCTGTTGAAAATGCCAAATGTAAGGGGAAAGGAACAGATACAGATAAATCTAGGAGGAGCTAGAGACACGGATAGTCAAAGACAGGATGAGGTCAGGACAGTATTTCAATCCAACCCCATAACTGTATTTAAGAATGTAGAAGATAAGCCTTCTAAATTTTCAGGGCGAGATTGTGTGACACCCGTGGAATTTTTGAGAGAAGCAGGGGATTACCTGAAAGATTCTAAGATCCCTAAAGAAAGACAGATCCGAGTGATAGGGAAGTTTTTGGAAGGTCCAGCACTTCTTTGGTTTAGAGCATTTAGATCCACTCTAACCACTTTTGAGGAGTTTTCTCGTGGGCTATTGAAAAAGTTTTGGTCCCCGGAAACCCAACAGCAAGTCAGAGCAGAGTTATATTCGAAGAGATTCTCGACGTCACAACCTACTCGATACTCTACGTACTTTTCTGGACAGCTGTCTAAACTTCAACATTTAGATCCGCCGATGCCAGATAACGAGTTGATTACTGCATTGATACGTCAGTTTCCAGCAGACGTCCAGAGGACTTTGATCGCTGCTGATATCTATAATATGGAACAATTTGATGAAGTATTACAGAAGCTGGATCATACGAACGCTCAATTCTTCCATCAGAAGGGAGTAAAGAATAACAACGCTGTGTACGCTGTTATGGCTGATAGTTATTCTCAAACACCTCGAGAGATTCGAGAAGGGCGAGAAGAGAAAACGCCGAGGAAAGATCCAAATAAAGGAGGATGGAACCAGTACAGTAACAGATACAGTTACAAACCATATGCGAGACCGGATGGTGGTAATCGATACAATACTCGATGGAGAAGACCACGAGATACTCAAGGAAGGTACCAGGAAAGAAGATATTATGGTAGAAATAACTACAATAACAGAGGGAATGTGGATGATCGTCAGTCCAATGAAGAGTTTAACAAGGAGACGAGGAAAAATTTGGAAGCAAGACACCAAGATAACTTGCAATTTTTGGAGCAGAGGCCCAATGATCCAGGTCCATCGGGAACACAACAATCCCGGGGGAATGGTAATGAAAAAAAAACTTCGAATTCACAGTAGAAGATAGAATTTTGAACACTTTCACTTCCAGAATCATTAAATGGCAAGCAGAGGATGATGACTTGATTCAACAGAATGACGAACGAAAAGAAATGGGTACAAGAATTAGAATGCCAATCATATCATGCGAAGTATTCGGTATGCCTGTCGATACTTTGATCGATACTGGGGCTATGCTTTGTCTGGTGAGTGAGAAGCTTTATATTATGTGGAAGCTCAAAGAGAATTTAGAGGAGATTCCAGTATCAGGAATTAAGATCCAAGGAATAATACCCAATAAAATATCTCTGTGTAAAACACAATTATACTTATGTATTACGATTGGAGGACATGATTTCCGACATGTATTTGTTGTAATGAAGGACATGGCTTTTGACATGATATTGGGAGCAGATTTCATTCAGAAATATCAAGCAGTGATAGACATGAAGACAGAGACGATCAGATTCAAGAATACCGAAGAGATTAGCTTCGAGGGAAAAGAAGAGGAAGACATCGAGGGAGATGCTCAATGGTCTCTGATTTTTCATGAAGCCGAAGGAAGAGAAGTCTACACTGAGAAGGAGTCCCCAGAGCTAGGGAAAATTTTGGAGGAGTATCACGATATTTTTGATATTAAACCTGGTGAAATTAAAGATTTTGAATATCATATTCGTGTAAATGATGATGCACCTTTTCATGCTAAATTGTATCCAGTAGCAGAAAAGCATCGAGAAAGAGTAAAAGTGCTTATCAAGGAGATGGAAAGTAACAATGTGATTGAAAAGTACACTACATCTTATGTCAATCCATTAGCAGTAGTGTCTAAGCAAGATGGAAGTCTGAGACTATGTTTAGACGCGCGAAATTTGAATTCAAGATTACTGCCAGAGTATGACAGACCACCAATCATTAGGGAACTGTTAAGGAAATTCCAAGGCAAGGTCTGGTTCTCTAATATTGATCTCACTTCGTCCTACCACCACATTAGGCTTAGTGAAGATTCTAAGAAGTTTACAGGATTTATGTTTGACCAGCAGACATATGTATTCCGCCGTCTACCATTTGGAGTCAAAACATCTGGATCCGTTTTGATCAGAGCACTGGAACAAAATTTGAGTCCTGAAGTAAAAGAGATAGCAATTCGTTATATTGATGATATCTTAATTGCATCCGAGACTAAGGAGGAACATTTGTTACATCTTCAAATGTTATTCGCAGATTTGAGAAAAGCGAACTTCAAGGTAAACCTTCGAAAATGTCAGTTCTTTCGAAAGGAAATAAAATTTTTGGGTCACATTTTGGATGGAGAAGGATACCGTCCCAATGAGACGAAGATACAGGCAATTGCAAATTTCCCTAGACCTACTAGAGTGAAGAATGTCCGCAGTTTTCTCGGGACTTGCCAATTCTTTGCAGGGCATTGTCCAAACTTCACCAAGTTAGTTGCGCCATTGCAGGAATTGTTAAAGAAAGGAAATAAATGGAAATGGGATAAAGATTGTGAACAATCATTTCAAGATGCCAAGAGGTTATTGGTAAACAGTGTGAAATTGGAGTATCCTGACTTTACCAAGAATTTCATCATAGAATCTGATGCATCCACCGTTGGGATTGGAGCTATTCTACTTCAAGAGGATGAAGACCACAAGAGACATTACCTGGCGTTCATTAGCAGGAAACTTCGTCAATCAGAGAGAAATTATTACACCACAGAGTTAGAAGCACTTGCTGTAATATTCGCATTGGAGTCGTGGAAGAAAATGTTAATTGGACATTCAGTCATTGTGAGGACTGATCACCACGCATTGGAGTTTATTTTGAGAACAAACTTTGCCAGCGATAGAATAACTAGATGGTCACTTTTTATTCAACAATTCAACCTAGTTATTGAACACACTCCTGGAAAGTTGAACGTGGGAGCTGATTTATTGAGTAGAGCAGTGGAGTCTACATCTAAGGTTTTTCAAGTTAACCTGACGCAGGAGGATGAAGATACCTTGAGAAGGATAAGGTTGTTGCATTTATCCCAGAGGAGAGACCGACGTCTTAGAAACATTTTTCGTTTTCTACAGGGAAACATGGATCCCAATGATGATGATTTTGTGGAAACTGAAAGAATTTCAAGAGATTTTATGATGTTAGATGGTTTAATCTACAAGTTTGCAGATCCCGACCATACGAAGCTGAGAGTAGTGATACCTCCACGATTGCAAAAACCCATTATTTGGATGGCACATCGAATCGCAGGTCATGCTGGAGTAGATAAGACAGTCAACATGATTCAAGAGAAATTTTCGTGGGAGCGAATGCGACAAACTGTCAGAAACACTATTCGAGAATGCGACTTATGCCAAAGGAGTAAACATAATTCTAGATTACTGAGAGAATTACCAAGGCCTATTATTCCTTCTAAGCCTTGCGAAATCTTCGCGACTGATTTATATGGTCCTCTCCCAAAGTCTAAAAGAGGTAACCGATATATTCTGGTGACCATGGATGTATTCAGCAAATACACCATGTTACATCCAATTCAGAAGGCAAACGCAAAATATTGTGCGAAGAGAATAAGAGATAGCGTAATTCCGGAAGCAGGCAAACCGGAATTCCTTTTATCAGATCGTGGACCTCAATTTACATCTTTGGAATTTCGAACCATCATGAATAATCTTGGGATTAGACAATTGTTTTGTTCTATTAGACATCCAGAGAGCAATCCAGCGGAACGCGTGATGGCTGAGATAGCAAAATTTTGCCGCCTCTATTGTCCAAATGAGCATTGGAAATGGATGGATGTTCTTTCTTTAGCATCCGAATCCATCAACTCTACGATTCATGAGAGTACTGGACAGATTCCCATGTTGCTTCATCATGGTATTAAACCAACACGATTATGGGATCGAATCATCTCTATTCCACCTGAGATTGAACCAAGTCGTCAGATGAGGGAAACTCTAGCTTTAGACAAGTTAAGGAGCCAAGCTGAGAAGAGAGAGCGCAGAGTGAGAGGAAAGCGTTTTCGCAGACCCTTGCGCGTAGGAACTCTGGTTTTAGTGAAAAGACCTACACCCTCTGACGTGCAAAATCGAGTGTACTCGAAATTTGCAAGCCTTTACGCTGGACCCTATCGTATTGTGGAAGTAAACAATAATGGAAGCTATGAAGTAGCCAATACACGAACTGGTAACATCGTGGGAACTTATAATGCGTCGAATTTGAAGATTTATTATTCAAGAACCAGATGATTTAATGTGTAGATAGGAAAAATAAAAATTTTTCAATTTTTATTTTTTGCTAGGTGTGGGGTGGATGTGCCCAACTCTAGGAATGGGTATTCCAAGTTTCAGACACCTAGATATCAAGGGAAAGGCTGTAGCCGCTTTTGAAAGTTGAGATATTTGAATATCGCGCTGCATTGCTTCTCGAAGCATTTGGAAATAATTTACCGATAGTTGGATGTCAAGTGACGTAGCGAGTAATAGCAGAGGTGGAGGCTATTTATTGATTAAATAGTTAACTATGGAGTAGAGACTTGAGACTGGGATCAGATTACTGGCACGGCCAAATAAAAGAGAATGCAATTAGTATCAAGTAAATCGGACCAGGGATTCAAGAGATATGAGGATTTCTAGATATCAGGTGATGACGCGTGACCCTGACAGTTTTGAATAAAAGCCAGCTGGCCGAAGCAACTTCAGCTCATTCTAACACAAGCAGTTGCCTAGCAAGTTGCATCTACGCTGAGCCAAGGCACATGGTTGCCGGATCTACGAAGAAGTTCTTTTGAAAGTCGTGATAGTCACGAAAAGTGCTGCGCTACGAGTTGGAACTTAGTAAGTTTACGGCGAGGAGAATCACTGAGGTGATTGATTTTTCTACAGACATTGGTGGAAATATTTATATTTCTACAAGGACATATGCTAGACTTTGTCTAGAAAATAGTATTTTGTCACAGTCCAGTAATAACTTAATACTTGGATGTTTAAATCCATTTCAAGTCAGTTTTTCATATTTGTAACTAGTTAACCACTTCGATCTGTCAGTACACTGAAGACTAGTCTATAACGGTGGCGTTCATTAGTCTACGCAAGGGAAACTACAAGTTGCCTAGCGCATGGTAGATGGTGATATAACAAACCATGCCCAGGGAACGATCTTCAGAACAGCCGTTAATTGCTTAGACTGTCAGTGTTTTTCTTGTACTGATAAGATTACAGTGAGTTATGTTACAACTGACATATCTAAGAAGAGATCACTTAGATCTGACCCTATTTAAACAAACTGTTATGGCTTTGATAGAAGCCCATATTAAAATCGAACAACAGTTAATTCAAACGTCGAAAGATACTACCACTATGTCTGACTAGACAAATTGTGGGGATATGATGGCGGCGGATACAAGGATTGCACATGCTTGTCCGATAGGGCATGTCTATGGATAAATCTGGTACAGACCAGGTTTACTACGCTTCAAGACCATCAAGAAATGTAAGCCACATTTGAATTATTTTATGCCTAGCTAATTGGAACAAACTATTTTTTTTCTGCAGATGACCAACACATTTTATTTTTCGTCGTATTTAAATCTTGCAATGATTTACGCAAGACTTGTTCGAGTTATTCTGAGTATTTTCAGCACTCAGAACAGTTTTGGATCGATGACCGAGCATTTCGAGCATTTATTTGAAAATTTCATATTTTTTGGAAATCACGGTAATCAGCCGATGTAACTGTAAAAGTTAAATTTATTTTTGTTGAGGAATGGATATTTTTTTCCATATTCGAAGGTTCGAACATGTGGATTCTCACATAATGAGATGATATTTAAACATATTTAAAATAATATAAATAATAATAATAATAATAATAATCCACTAATAATAATAATAATAATTTTTATAAATTTACTAAATAATTCTTGGATATTATATTTTCTAATAATCATATGTATTTAGAGAGAGCCTATGAAGTAGTTTAATCATTTCTAGTTTGGAACAGGAGATTTTCCGAAGGATAGTGGTTAGCGCAAGCCCGCATTCAACCAATATTTCAGTTCTGGTTGAACAGTTGATATTTGCATTGAGCAAAGTATATTTTTCAGATAACACGGAGAGGCATGAAACGGGAAGCAATTGATATTTGTATCAAATAGGATATTTTTGTATTTATATAAGATCATGACGTAAATACACTCGAAAGTGAAATAAAGATTTTCATAAGTATGGTAAATTCACGGGTTGAACTGAATGGTAAAATAAAATAAACTTGTAAGTTTATTAATCTTCCAGTGTTGATAACAAGCAGAGGCTTGATTTATTGTATAAATTTTGGGAAGAAAATTTATATGTGTGGAGTAGTTGAAATGCCATTCCCAGGTGCGCATGTTTAAGTCGCAGGAATGAAGAGGTTTTTTCGAGCATCAATCAAATAGCAGGTTCGATGGCTCAGGTTTATAGTAGGAGTATTGGAGCCACACATTTCGTCGTATGAATGACCCGAAGGTTATTTCTTTGAAACCATCAGTTCTTATTTCAACCTTGTTTACGAATTCCATTTAGACTTTGATTTTGCTAGAACCCGGATTTGTCATGATAGTAGTTTATTCTTCTTCGGAGGAAGACCTTTGCCGTTGTTGTAGTAATATTGTGTTCTTACACAAATAATAGAATGGGCCACTGCCAATTAAAAATAATTCTTTAACCACGAATAATTTGAAGGATATTTTCAATCCTAGTGCCATGAACTAAATGAATTCATTATAAAACTACAATTCTTATTTCCGCATTCTGTCGAAGAATTACAAGTTGTGAAAGTTGCTAAAAATGGCCATGAATATAAATATTTTTTATAATAATGATTCCAAGTGGAAAATTGAATAGTTGAATGGTTCAACCATTTATTGATCAAGTTGATGATTCAGAAATCATATATTTTGTTAGGAACTTGAAGTTCATAATCGAGTCACTTCTCGAATGTTTAATGTCAGAAGAACAATTAATTGTTGTTGTGCTTCGCACAGTTCTTCGATGCTATGCTCAAGGTCAAATACTTTTCAGATGTTATTAATATGTGTAAATAATTGGTGTTGCTTCAATGATGATAATATTTTTCGAATATATATATTTTTGAAACTGGAAAAAGGAAGTGAAAGTTTAAAATTCTATGAACATTTATTCTACGAGTGTTAATATCATGTAAATATTCAAACAGTGATCTACGTTATTTCCAGTATAGACAATTAACTTTGAACTGGAATTAAATATTAATAATTTTGGAACACAGTCTACAGGACTATTAATTGGACTTGTGTTTCCAAAAAGATTGTCAAATGTGTTTGGGAAATTTCTGTATATTGTGTGTAAATAAGAGTGTGGATCGCCACACGTGGATGATGCTGCTTTGAGCATTTTTGCAGTCAGATTTTAACTTCAAAATAAACTGAGATAATTTTACCAGATGTGTCATACCCAATTAAATCTCCGGCATTTGAGGGTGCGCAAATGCGAGGGAGCCGTGTCAGTACATTTACTGGCACGTTAAAGATCCCCTTCGGGGCAAAATTCCGGCACCCCGGCGTCTCTAAAAGCCAGTGCAGTTAAAAGGGACGTAAAACCATTATTATATATATACAATTAAATCTCCTTCTATCCTTATTGTTGCATTGAGCCAAAAATCAGTAAAGCATTTTTTAAATTTGATGTCGTTTTTGCGATTTGCTTTAACCCATCTGGCGCTCCGGGATATTTTGATTCTCGTGCTGACTGATTATTGGTAAAATGCATATGTGGTCGTGCGGACTCCGGTCTAAACGGGCACACTATGGCCTATACATAGGCCTATAACAATCCAACATGGTGACCGTCCTAAATGTTTAGACGGTTCTTAATATCTACGAATCTATTACAGCAATCAAACTGATTTTTTATGTTCATAGGGGCTATGATCTTAAGATCACCTATAGAACTTCCAATTAACTGGTGATCAAAAATCCAACATGGTGGCGACGCGAAGTATAAATATTCACATGGACGTTCCAAGCAATTTAACCATCCGTGTGCAGTGAAACTTGGTACAGTAAGTCCTTATACAAATGTTAATCCACTGGCATCTAGTTTATTGCAATTGTTTCCATAACCACAACATGGCAGCTGTACGAAATTTTAAAATTTCGTTATTACTTCTTGTGTCTTAATCATGCGACTGAAGTTTGAATACTACACGTACGCAATGATTTTCATGTAACAGTACTTAACTCTAAGACCTACATATATAAAAATCCAACATGGAGACCATTCGCAATATTTAGTCGGATCTCAATATCTTCGAATCTATTATAGCAATCAAACTGAAATTTTGTATGTTGATAGTGGCAATTAACATAAGTAGGATATATGAAAATAGGCTTTAGTTCTTCACGGAACTACTTATTAGCCTAGGCTTACGAGATCACCTTCTGTCCGTATATCTGTGTTTGCGTGTATGATTCGTGTGTGTGTGTCCCTAATATAATCTTAACGGCTGGAGCGATTTCAATGAAACTTGGTAAGTTCTTAGCACTATTCCGGTCGACCCCGACCATGCCCTTCAAATTTTGTTACGTCTCACCAATCCAACATGGCGACTGTGCGAATTATTTCACCAGCATTCAATATCTCCGAAACTATTACCGATATCACCCTGGATGTTGTACGGTGATAAAGGGAACTACTAGAAGTTTACCTAGGAGACACTTGAAAACCTGGTAACTACAAAACTAACATGGTGGCCAAGCGAAGTTGCGACTATAAAGAGACGTTTCTCGCGATTTAACCAACCAAACGCAATGAAACTTAGTACAGTATATGTTTATACACATTGTAATGCACCGACATCTAACTTCATTCAATTGTTGATATAACCTCAAGATGGCGGCTGTGCGAAATATTTCTCCGGCATTCTATATCTCTGAAACCATTACCGGTATCACCCTGAAATTGTGTACGAAGATAACGGATACCACTAGCAGTTCTTCTTTGAGACTTTCACAAACCGGTTAACTACAAAATGAACATGGCGGCCAAGCGATTTTGAAAGTTTTAAATAGACTTTTCTCGCGATTTAATGATCCAAACGCAATGAAACTTGGTACAGCAAACGTTTATACACATTGTAATGCACAGGTAACTAATTTAGTTCAATTGTTTACATAACCTCAATATGGCGGCTGTGCGAATTTTAAAATTAAGTTTTTATTTCTTGTGTCGTAATCCTGAGATCGAAGTGAAAGTTTGAATAATGAACCTACGCAATAATTTTCCTTTAATGGTACATAACTCTATGGCCTATACATATAACAAATCAACATGGTGACCGTCCTAAATATTTAGACAGTTCTAAATATCTAGATTAATTTGGAGTAACTAATATACGTCAGTGCTGCCAACGTGATTCTAAGCCTGCTGATAGGTCCAATCTTAAAATGCATGTAACTTCTATACTAACTAATGGATTTTATTCAAAATTGGCACAACAATAGATCATATTATTTCAGATTATTTCTGACCATAACATTCATGACATTGTTGCCAACCTGATTTTACGCGCTGTTAGATTCAAGGTTTAACTGCATGTAACGTCCATGCTATCCATTGGACTTCAACCAAAGTTTGTATTCTGTACCTTAAGAGATGGAACTAAGAATATATTCAGTCACCAGGGCTGCCAACTGTAGTGCTTCTAGCCCAGTCAATAAAGGTAAAAATATATGCTTTGTCACAACTAATTAGAGGAAAGCTGAATTTTTACAGGATGTTAGTATACAAATTAATAGCCAAAAATTACAAAGTCCCGACACCCACCCCTCTTGCTTCCCCCCCACCCCCTCCTATACCTTGCTAGAGCAGTACTATGGTTAAATGCTTACAGCTCGAAAACTAATAAAGCTACAGACGTGATTGTTTTTTTTATTTTACTCCTTACAATATTTTTAACAATTTATTTAAGAATAAATTTTTATGTGGACAACCTATTATTGCCATAATACATTAATATATGCAGAAAACTGTCATTGCAAAAAACAAAAAGTAATTTATACTAATTATAACTATTTACCCTTACGTCGTAGAAAAAATACGTTCGATTAAAATGTTTAGCTACTGTTATTATCTTTAACGTTATGGGTCTACAAAATATATTTGTTAACATGATGGCTTCACAGAGCGATGAACAGTAGCGGACACCGCGCATCCCGCCGGGCAGCCGCTTGGCTGTCTGCATGAGTCAGACTGCACGTTGCAACTTGTTTGTTTACTGCCCTCTTATCTCTACTACGCTGCTTATTGAGTCCTTTTCGTTATTAGTGGGCCTTGCCTGTTTAGTGTTCGGTTAACCATGGCATTGTGCGGTTCGTTGCATTTTGTGTTTCGTGATAGTTTTACTTTTTGTACAGAAATACAAGTTGTTGTGTTGTGCCAAGTGCAGTGAAATGCTGATAGTTTTGCTATTGTTATGTATTGTTGAGCGAGATAAGCAAGATAAAAGGTAACCCTTAAAAATAGTAAAAACTTGTTAAATCTGAACTGTTTCCCACAAACTTTACAGCTAGGCGCTCTTTATTATCAACAGTTTTCAATAATGACTGATTTTACCAATATATGCGTAATATGTAATGAGGAAGTGAAATATGCCGGGGTAACAGTCACTAAAGGTATAAACACTTTAATAAAATGTAGTATTGAGAGAAAATACGAAATCCATAGGTTACTTGTTAACGTCGATGTAATAAAAGTACCTACATACTGTATGCAGGCAAAATTATACCCGACCTAGCAATATTAAAACAGCATTAAAAGCTCAAAATTCGGAATCTTCCACCTCGCAGCGCCTACTCAGAGAATTAGACACCAAATTTGATTTCAAGCATGACTGTTTGTTATGTGAAAAAATGCTGTGTTTGACCCAAAACTTCCTTCTCAATACCGAACCCAAACTCATGAGGTTTCAACAATTGAAATAAAGCAAACTCTCCTTAATTCTTGTGATAATAGGAATGACGATTGGGCCTGTAAAGTTAAGTCCAGGCTTTTAGATGTGATTGATTTAGTTGCGGCCGAAGCCCGTTATCATGGGCAATGTTATAAGGACTTTTGTAAACCTAAACCTCATGAACAAAAGGTAGGACGTCCATTATTAGCCGAGTCTGTAGATAAATTTAATTTGCTTACTAATTACCTTGAGAGCGACAATGAGTGCCAGTATTCACTAAAAGAATTAAGAGAGATAGTTGTGGATTTATGTGGTTCTGATATAGACTATAGTGATTATTATCTCAAGTCAAAACTTGTAGATTTTTTCAAAGATCGGCTAGTTGTACATAATTTATCTGGAAATAGAAGTATTTTATGTGTCACAAGGTATTAGATTCGTGGTACAAAAACAGAGAAACAACTACTGAAGACGAACGTAAAAGAATTGTTAGAACAGCAGCAGCAATCGTTAGGGAAGATATACAAAAAATGAATGATGAATGTGGAAAATACGCAAGTGAAAAGGAAGTGAGTACTGTATCAAATGATTTGATTCCTGAAACATTGGCACTACAGCGGAAGGATATGGTTACAACACAGGCAAGTTTCAAGTCTATCAAAGTGAGATCTAAAGAAGTTTCAATTAACTCCCAGCAAATATCCAATCGAATTTTATGCATCTGTGACAGCCCCGTTAAGTTGAAATCTTATTTTGAGTCCGAATTAGCATCTCACCCACCGTCACTATTTGACGAGGCATCAATACGTAAAGGTACGAAAGCATTGTTTATGAAATTATTTGAAGATGGAATTGTTGAAGAAAGCTTCAAGGCAAATGAAGATGTTTTTGTGATGGATGGTGGATATTTGTTGCATGCTGTGGTTTGGAGAAAAAACAGCACTTTTAAGGAAATAATAGATTCTTATTTAAGCTCTATACTTTGTAAATACGGAAATAAAGTTACAGTGGTATTCGACGGTTATCCCAACTTTCCAACCACAAAACAGCAAGAACAAGAGAGAAGAGCATCAAAGAAATCTTCTCACACATTTTTTTTTTATGAAAATACAGTTTGCACAACACAACAAGCAGACTTTCTAGCAAACCCTCATAACAAAAAGAGGTTGATAGAAGCAATTACAACATTTTGTGTGACTGAGGATATTAAAGTTTTTTCTGCGGAAGGTGACGCTGACACTGTCATTGTCGACCAGGCAATTAAATATGTGCAAACTAATAATACTACAGTTGTTGTCGTGGGAACTGATACAGATCTCTTGGTTTTACTCGTAGCATTAGCTCCCCAGCAAGACGCCAAACTTTTCTTCTTAAAGCCTTCGTCGTCAACGTCCAAACTGTACTCTGTCGATTTTCTTATAAATCAACATGTCAAGCAGCAAACTTTACTGCTTTTTTTCTCATTCAATGACTGGTTGTGATACGACGTCTGCTTTCTATGGGCTAGGGAAGTAAAAAGCAGCCGACATGATACGTAAATCAACTGAAGCTAGATCTCAGGCTGAGCTTTTCACAAAACAAGACATTACAAAAGATATCCTTCTAGAACGTGGAGAACAGTTTATCCTAAGCATGTACAACTTATCAAAGTTCAAAACCCTCAATGAAGCCAGGTATTTTAAGTTCAAGCAATTAACCGCAAAAATGTCTCTCAAGTCTAATTTTGATTTAGCAAAACTTCCACCAACTTCAGATGCTGCTCATCAACATATTTTGAGGGTTTACCACCAGATTCAAACTTGGTTAGGTTGTAAAATTCCGGCAGAAGAATGGGGTTGGCAGTATACATCAAATAACAGACTGTTACCTAAGCCCATGACGAATCCTGCTGCTCCAAGTGAACTTCTTCTACTGATATCTTGTAATTGCAAAACATTGTGGGTTACAAACTGTAGTTGTCGTAAAGCTGGGTTCGAATGCATATCTATGTGTGTGAACTGCAGTGGAATGTATTGTAAAAATTCTTCAGACCAAACTGATGAAACATTAGAAAATGACCCTTTATACAAAAAAAAAAAAAAGGAAAAACATAAACGTTGTTTATTATTAGGCCGTGTTAGTTGTGCAGGAATTAATAAGTTATCAAAAATACTATACAATGAAACTTTATTATTTGTCAGCTATAAAAGTGTACTAAGTACAGGATTTTGGTAATGAAAAGTTGAAGTTAAAGTTTTTATATTTCATCATCATAAACTCAATGACTATTCAAGATTAAGGATATGAGTACATACAGCGGTGCCCTTCAGCATCGAGTGACAACGGCGCGGCACTGCTTCGTCTGGCGCGGCGACGCGGTGGCCATTACTGTTCATCGCTCTCTTTGAAGCCATCATTTGAACTAATATAATGTTATTGGTTTTACGTCCCTTTTAACAACTGCGGCTTTTAGAGACGCCGGGGTGCCGGAATTTTGCCCCGAAGGGGATCTTTAACGTGCCAGTAAATCTACGGACACGGCTCCCTCGCATTTGCGCACACTCAAATGCCAGCTGACTGCGCCAGGATACGAACCTGCAACCTCGGGCCCAGCAAGCGAGAACGTTACCCCTGAGCCACGCAGCCAGCCCATCATTTGAACGGTACTCATTATAGTAGACACATATTTTTAAAGCTAATTAAATTGTCTCTAAGTTTTGTGCAAAACATTTCATTGTATGACGGAAGGATAAAAAGGTACAATAGGTTGAAGTACTTTTTGTGTTTTGTAGTTGCAGTTTTTTGCATATATTGACGTATTACGGTGAAATTACGCTATCTACATAAAAAGTTTATATGACATAATTTGTTTAGAATAATGTTAGGCGTAAGATTATTAAAAATCGCGTTTGTAACTTCATTAGTTCTTTAACTGTAAGCATTAAACCAGAGTACTCCTCTTGTAAGGTTGGGGAGGGGGTGGGGGTGGAAGCAAGGGGGGTGGGGGTCGGGACTTTGTGTTTTTTTTACTTTATACTTTATATACTAACATCCTGAAAAAAATCAGCTTTCCTCTTATTAGTTGCGACACTAAACCTTTATCGACTGGGCTATTAGGCTACATTATACCAGGTATAAATTATTTCGTAATCATTAGAAATTTCGAAATAACCAACTTAATTTCGTCATTATTCTAGATAGATCCATATAGATTAATCATTGGCATGAATCCTAAATTTTAAGAAAAGTAGGCTCTTTAGTTCGTCACGGAACTTCTTGTTTTTATGTTCATAGGGGCTATGAACAAAAGTTCACCTATAGGACTTGCAATAGCCTGCTGATCACAAATCCAACATGGCGGCGACGCGAAGTGTAAATATTCACATGGACGTTTCTCGCAATTTAACATCCGAGTGCAGTGAAATTTGGTACAGTAAATCCTTATACTAATGTTAATACACTGGCATGTAATTTATTTGTATTGTTTCCATAACCAAATGATGGCAGCTGTGCAAAATTTTAAAATCTCGTTTTTATTTACTTCTTGTGTCCTAATCATGCGATTGAAGTTTGAATACTACACGTACACAATAATTTTCATGTAACAGGACATAACTCTAGGACCTACATATATAAAAATCCAACATGACGACCATCCGCAATTTTTAGTCGTCTCTCATTATCTTCGAATCTATTACAGTAATCAAACTGACATTTTGTATGTGATAGTGGCAATTAACATTAGTAGGATGTATGAAAATAGGCTTCAGTTCTTCACGGAACTACTTGTTTTTAAGAGCGTTTATATCCTTCAATATGCCTTCTTTCGGAGGGAAAATAAAGCCGTCGCTTCCATGTCATAGATTTATGGCATGTAAAAGATCCTTCCACTAACTAAACTTGCGTTAAACTAAATTCGTAGGTTAGATTTCGTTGAAACGCTCTATCAAAGTCCCAACGTTCACCACTAGGTTTCAGTGTTGTCAGTGACATCTGGTAGCGAAAGTTGGAACTAAACTACTTGAAATTGAACGTAACTTGTAGCTCACCCCATGGGTGACCGCTTGAAGCAGCTACAGCCTCTGGCGAGCCGAACATGTCCTTGGACACCACCGGCACTAAAAGCATACGATAAATAAATAAATAATAACCAACTTCGAGGCAAGCATGGCAACTATGTACGATATTCTGTATGACCGCACTACCTCCGGGCGATAGAGGAACCTCGAACACTAAATTTGTCGTCTATATGTGTATGAACATCCGTTAACTGGTTACCTGTGTATTAGCCTAATGTGCACATTTACTTTCCACAAACATAAATAACTACACAGGACGTGTTCCACATGTTTACGTCCATAGCACCTTCGGGTGACCTAGGAGACTGCATGTTCGCTATGTCGATGTGCTCAGTGTGGTATCCGTTTGGCGCACTCTTTCTGAAATACCCTGTATATATTCCTAATGGATGATGAGGCTAAGAAAAGGCAATTAATTGTTTTCCGATCTACTCTTCAAAGCGGTCGGTATAATTTAGAGAATGTACAAAAATGTATTACGATTTTAATTAACGTTTTAAGGCAACAATATGCAAGATGGAACGAATCTGTACTGAAATAAATGCGAAGATATGTCCGTGGAAGCAAGACTACTGTACAATCTGCACTGAGTTCCTTTCCTCAAAAACTGAATAATTATTGTTATTACTGGCTTATGATCCATGATGTCCGTCAACACATGACGATAACATATTATGATGTTGGGATAGACGTGGGTCCAATCAAGCTCCTTCCTTAGTTTTAGAATTCGCGGGCTGGTTGACACAGGCCTATTTCTCTAAACAACTGTTCTTTGTTATCATCGCAACTGCTCTTCTTAATCAATAGCCTAAGCTATTTTAGCCAGAACAATGTAAGTCCAAGGTTCAAATTACGAAATCTTAAGGGCACTGGCCAAACAAGGTCATTTTGACACCAGTTTCGCGAGCGTTGACTTCAATGAGTATACTACTTTTTGTCACACCTATAACACAAACCCATCCATGACGGGTACGAAACTCTATAGTGTGTCTCTACCTTAAAAGACAGTACGCATTAAATGGAGCGCGCTGATGCCAGATCTGCTGCATATACAAAGTTCTGCAAGGCCGGGCACATGATGTAACATAACTCGTATACAGGCGTGCTTTTACGCAAAACTCGGGAAATTTCCAAAATATTTGTTTGTTGTATATAATTGTACCTCATGCTTTGAAGCGAAAGACGGTACAATATTTAGATTATGATACACCGTAGCTCAGAGCGCGATTTTAATGCACACATTATAATAATTTATAATTTTCAATTGTTCAATTATTCATGAATATGATAAGGCCTTTTTCTCGAATATCATAGGTTATAACAAATTATAATATGACATAATAATAATAATAATAATAATATATTGTGGTCCACGTAATTTACCCAATTTTGTGTGGTCAAGTGGGGGTATGCAGCCGAAATTAAATTATTAATTTCTTGTTTCTTGAACGAGACGTTGATCAATTTTATATACTTCTTCACTTGCGCCCATACCATTTCGATGGGATTAAGTTCACTGTGGTATGGTGGTGTGGTAAGGTGACAAGCAAGAACATATTTCTCTGCTGTGATAGCCTACATTGTCTATTTCTAGGCTAGATCCTTCGGGAACATTGAGCAACAATATTGCTCGGCGAACCACTTTTCATATACTTCACCTGTCATTTTGTCGTGTGTGTCTACCGTGTTCTTTTTGGCACAGAAACGTTAACTCTGCACCATTAACGAACCCTTGTTAATTCCCGGGACGAACAAAGGCAAACTACGGAAACCACTTCGAGGATGGCTGAGGTAGGAATCGAACCCGCCTCTTCTCAGTTTTGTCTTATGGAGTTGAGTACACCCCGTTCCAGCCCTCAGACCAGAATTACATTTCTTGGCAGAGCCGGGATTCAAACCCGGGCCTCCACGGTGACAGCACAGTGACAGCCAAGAACGCAACGAGGCGGACAATTTATAAAGAACACAAGATCCACTTAATTTCATAGTTTTACTTCACATCATCACCTACCCTCCTTCAAACGTAGTCGGGGGAGATAGCCTGTGGGCCACATTAGTAAACAAAGTTCCGATGCGTCAGCGCTGAGCGGGAGGACTAAGCGAAGTGCTATAACTTATGAATGCTACCTAATATTGAGCTCTGGTTTGTTTTAAAAACTATTTCAGACATTAATGAACATTTCTTCTCGCTTAGTCACCAACGTAAAGTCAACAGCAAAAAACTTTCTCGCTCAGTTTTATGTGACACCATCTCAGATTTTTCAAGTAATATTTAAGAAAAAAAAATCATAACTTTCTTATTATGAAAATAATTATTGTCCTGAGAAGTAGGGTATCTTCTACCAACATCAGGCATCTAAAAATAAATGCTTGATCTGTTGCGATCATTAGTTCATTATCTATGGCGTGATAAGTTTTATATCTGCAAAAATATAGATTCGCGCTAAAATATCGTAATTGTGAAAATTGGGCCATGTGTTAATTATTCATGGCTTTTATTTTTACACCATCATAAAGAGCGGGACATTCTCTATAATACCACGCAAATATTTTCTTAGATTTGCCACTTTCAATTATTGGGAATTGGCAACATCGCCGGGGTAGAAGAGGACGAAGTGAATTGCATGACATAGGAGTGCGAGTGAGAGGCAAATACTACATTTAATTCCATACTGTATTTTAAGGTAGAGACGCACTATAGTCATATAGTCTCCGATAAGACTCAGAAGCACAGGGATCAAGGTCGATGTTCCACTGTGTAATGAAACGCAAAGCATAAGAAAGTGCATACAATACACGTTTGTCACATGTCTTCCATATGCAGTAGGTCTTACAACATGCACAACTATTATTAAATGACATTTAGCCTGTATGAAGTAGCACGATTTTGGTTACTTGGAGTACATTCTTATTACTCTTATTTTACCCTCCGTTGAGCGCACCTAATCTGTGGGATTAAGAGGAAATACTTTTTGCTTCCCAGGCTCGGGTTTTCCATGAAAAATAGCTTCCGCTCTCCCCGCCAGTTGCGTGAGGTTCTGGTCGTCATTGTTGCAGGGCCCTTCGCTACTCAGTGGTGAGCCGATTCATCCAGGACATTAAGTGCGCCCAATCGCCTAAGTGTTAGTGATTTCATTGTTTTCTTTAATTTTCTTTCACCTAACTGCTTTAGAATATGTATTCCTTTGTGTCAGTTAATTCAATTTGTAGCTTGTTTATATCTCAGTAGAGAAGCTTGAGTGTAATACGTATGATTGCAGAATTTCAGTCTGTTCATTACATGTAATTTTATAATTTTAACTGGATATTTTCCTTTCTTCAAGTTTAAAATACAACATTTAAATGAGATGACAAAATCTAACGGGTGGCTGTTTCTAAGCGATATAATGTAAATAAACATATATTCCAATGGTTAATCTGAAAGATTAGTTGCGTCCGACGGTGTTATAATTTATGTTACGCCTGACGGAGGATTAATAGTACATAGGGTTAAAATGACCTCGTACATTATTCGACATCTTTTCTTAGACTGTTCTTTTGCAGGGAGAATGGTAAACAACAATGCGTTTTCAAAATGACCCGTCGCGTGTTCCCTTGTAGTCAATCCAAGCACTCCGGAAGTCAGCGTCGTTAGTAGGCAATCTGTCTTACTTTAAGCAGGTCTATATTGTCTCAACTTATTGGATATAGTTTTAAAGGATAGATTTGAAGCCATTTTTCAGTGTTGCCTTATTTACAATACTAGCAGTAGTGCCTGGCTTCGCCCGGTGGATTTATTTGTTTTACAGAACTGGAGCGCTCAAGGATAAGGATCGGAATAAATGACAGTAAATTTGAATGCACCAACGCTTATTGCAGCTGATAACCTCAGTATACTGCACAAACACCATCGCCCTTATACAGAGGCATACTATTGTCATGATGATAACTGTTTTAAGGGGCCTAAGAAATCTTTTTGCACTAATTACTCCCCGTGACTGCAATTTATAAGCAGCTCGCAAGTCTGCACCAGAACATTGGTAGTGGCGACGTGATTCAGCCCGCATTACATTGCAACAATAGACCGTTCTGGAGCGTTTGTTCTTCCGACTTACTGAACAAAAAGCAATCTTTAAGGTTACCTTAGAGGTGTAGCCTAATGCTACATAGCCTAAACTATTCCTCTTGAATCAGGCTATCATATACAAAAAGAATTTTTCGAATCCGGCTGGTAGTTCCAGAGATTAGCACGTTTAAACACATAAACACACAAACAAACACACAAACTCTTCTGCTTTATTATATTAGTATTAATTAAATAGTTTTAACACGTCATTATACCTCAAAATTGAAATTTAAAGTAGAATTATTTTTTGTGATTGACCTAGAGCCTATATAAAATTCGTAAAGATTAACCATTATAACAATGGAATTAATAAATATGCGTGTTGACTGATATGTTATTCAAAACCACCTTGTCAAACACTAAAGAATGTAGTTTAATTAATTAAATGAATAACATAGTACTAGAGCCTATATGGGATAAAGCTGGTACACCTGTCTCCTTATTGTCCTTATACTTTCACCTTTTGAGTGCAACATCACTCTCGAGCAGTCTCCTTGGGAGAATAAAACCCGTGCCCATACACAATGAAATTCTTCACGTTTCTCCACACATGCGATTCCTCTAATTTTCTCCCACCTTCAAGTTCTCTCATTCAACGAGCATTAATTTCTAATTACCTAGGAAGAGAACCTTCGTTCATGTTTTATTTACCATTTGGGGGACCGTCAAATGTGACCAGCTCACGCATCAGCCTTCTCCTGGCTCCACTTAACCGCGCCTTAGCCGCAATGCATCAGCGTCACGACGTCTTGGTCTGCCTCCATGCCCGACGTCATTTTTATCGCCTCCAGAAAACATTAGTTTTCCGCTCCATGACCGGCTCGCGGTACTTACATAGCTCTCCTAAAATAATGGCCACTTATAAGGGGCAATGTTTTGATTTCTTTACGATATTACGTCGCCTAACCGTATATTACTCCTGACAGGATAATTGGCAGACACCTATGAACCAACGACCAATTATTATAAGGAAAAGTTTGGATTTTGAGGCCATCAAACTAATGATCGAAGCCCATGGAACAGTATGTTTTTGTTAATTCATGTCAGGGGCTTAGGAAATCGTGGCAATTAGTCCTGTGCAGTTAGGTGTGTGTTGAACTTGTTTCATAATAGTACATTATGCAACGAGCCTATAATGGCAATAATTAAGACACGAGTATGTTTATAAAAAGAGCGTAGCGAGTTTTATAATTTCCATACGAGTGTCTTAATTACCATGATAGGCGAATTGCATACGACTGTTTATGTTCGACGATAATTATAACTATTTTATGTTCGAACATAAATATTCATAAATATCTGTCGAGATTTCACCAGTTTTATGTACTGAACAGAGCGCATGGGACGCAAAGAATACCTTGTATTTGACCATGGCCTCCTGGAATACCTCACTATGACACTCGCCACGCAGTGAAATTTAAAATAGGGGGCCATGGAAGTGAGCGCAGGTGCGATGCTATCCTTACCTAATTGGTCACACAAGTGATTCTTGAGTTCTGATTGGTGGGAGAAACTGTATCATAATGAAATCTTGTACTATAATGAGCCTCATTATAGTACAGTTTTCTGACATATAATATTTACATTTCGCCAGGGTCGAACATAAACTGTATTTATGTGATGACTGTAGTAGTGTGTGTAACTGTATTAGAGACAGGTATGAGTTAGATGTCTCGCGAATTGAAGTAAGGTACTATCCCGGCATTTGCCTGGAGCAAGTATGGGAAATCTAGCGAAAAACAACACTCCGTATAGCCGATGTCAGTGCCGAGTTTCTAACCTCCAATCTCTGGACTTTCCGCAGCTGCCCTCACGGCCGTGGTGCATGATTTAACGAACGTGGCTACGCCTCGAGGCCACGGAACAGTAACATCATATATTTGTCGTATACTTGATATCTCTTAAAACAGCAATATGAATATTCCCACATCACCTAATCAGGGATCTAGAGCCATCTTACTAAATCATCTCTACAGTTTTTGAAATTACACCGTGTTTAGTACTCTCTTTGAGAGCAGAGACTCCTTGGTAAACATTCCGGATATACACACGTGGATATGAATGAATATCAGGACAGACATTTCTGAAGGAATAGAACACAGAATGTGCAAATGGCTTGCCTGAGAAGTAACCTACTGACTTTGGAAAGTGTTACGAAACTTCTAAAACACATCGTGAGATGAATCTGTGTGCGCCCTTCGTCATCACAACGGCGAACGTGCCACCAGTTCTGGGGCGAAGTAAAAGAAGTGCAGTCTGCTACTATCCAGGTAAAGGCCCCTCAGAGAGGTCATAAATGAGGTCTCTAATTTTCGAGCGGTCCCCCATATTTTTATGTAAGAACATTGAGTTCTAGGTAAATCAGTCGCCGTTCACAGATCTCATTCGGATATCATTTAATTGTTTTATTATACAGCACAACTTAGGCAAACACAAAGTAATAGGACGTAAGATTAGTCTGCGCGATATGTTTAAATAATTTAAGTAAACCATTTTTCCCGTTAAACGTCATGCCATTTAGCCTACTACACGCTTTTCATGTCATTCTAGGTCTCCTGACCTGGGGATTGGTATTCTTCTGTCTATCTATCGTAGTCATACCTCATCCACTCTCTGCTTTACAAAGTGTTTCTGACTTCAAAACACACCGTTCCATTCGAGTGAATGGGTCCTCACCAGAACGTTACAAGCGCCATAAACCACATTTTATCAGGTTATTTCTTGGCGTATTCCAGTAATTTAATTATTTTGTGTTGACCGATTGAAAGTTAAAATATCAATTGTCAATAAGGTAACACTGAAAAATGGCTTCAAAGCTATATTAAGTTTTATCTAATTAATGTTGTTGTTGATTCTATAGGAGCTTTGCTACCGTGCCCATTTGCCCCAAGTGTTAAATTTGTCTGATAACCTGTGTCGCTGTGATGTCTATGCTAGTGTGTGTATTTGTAATTGAGGTAGGATTTTGGTAGGAAGCGGCCGTGGCCTTAAGTTAGGTGACATCCCGTCATTTGCCTGGAGTAGAAGAAGTGGGAAGCCACGGAAAACCACTTCCAGGATGGCTGAGGTAGCAATCGACGCCCCCCCCCCCCCCCTAACAGTTTTGCCTCACGAGACTGAGTGTACCCCGTTCTAGCTCTCAGACCAGAATTACATTTCCTCGCAGAGCGGAAATCGAGCCCGGGCCTCCGCGAAGACATTTATCTAATTAAACATTAGATGGTCTGGCTGCGTGGCTCAGGGGTAACGTTCTCGCTTGCTGATCCCAAGGTTGCAGGTTCGAAACCTGGCGCAGTCAGCTGGCATTTGAGGGTGCGCAAATGCGAGGGAGCCGTGTCAGTACATTTACTGGCACGTTAAAGATCCCCTTCGAAGCAAAATTCCGGCACCCCGGCGTCTCTAAAAGCCAGTGTAGTTAAAAGGGACGTAAAACCAATAACATTATTATTATTAAACATTAGATGTTAATTATTTTTCCAAAAGGTTATGAGTGAAAGTACAAAAGCGGCAATATGGACTAAAATTTGGAAAGTGGAAAATCCTGTTCAAAATCATTAAATATCGAAAATCTAGTCAAAATCGTGAGCTTTATTAATATAAGTTACGTTGGCCTAACTTCCCGTGTGCAACGATCCAAGAGTGAATTCGACCTAACATTACTCCAGCCTCCATTGTTATTCCTTGCAATTAAGTTAAAGCTCTCCTTCTGTCGCTAATTTGCACTTCACTCAACTCGGGCTTTCCTTAAAATCGTTAGCTGTACTCTTCCCTTGTTGGGTTGGTAACACGACGTCAGTGAGTGAAGTGTACCGTAGATGCGTTCCTATTCAGCTCACGAATCCACGATTAAAAGTGTCCCCTGGGATTATTCCTACTCGATACATGCAAACAAGCTCGCCGATAGGCAAGCAAATCACGTCCTGCAGGAAAATCAATAGCAAATTGGTTTTACTTCCGCAGAAATTACATATATCTGCGCTAAAATGGATAGATTCTATCTGTTTGTGTTATCCTTAATTCCAATAAAAGTGGCAATTTCATCTCATATGCATTATTCCCAGTTCTGTTCGAATCACTTACTGTAATTCCACTAGCAGTTTCTTAACATGCTGTGAAGGAACAATATAAAGCACTTTAAGTTAGAACATATAATAGAATTATTATTATCGTCGAACATAAACAGGCGTATGCAACTCGCCTATAATGGTAATTAAGACACTCGTGTGGAAATTATAAAATTCACTTCAGTTAGTTAGTTAGTTATTGTTGTTTTAAGGGGCGGAACTACGAGGTCATCTGCCCCTCTTAACACAGATTAAAGAATACAAATTTTGAAATGAATTTAAAATTTTGAGGTGGACATCTAAATTTCAAAAGACCAAAAATTAATCAAACAAAAACAAACAATTAAATAAAAAATAAAAATTATAAAAAATAACAAAAATTACGGAAAAAACAAAACATTATCATTCAAAAACGAACAAGTCGTTGAGTCAATGTTCACTGGAAAATTTAGATTGCTGGCCCTAACCCACTCTCACTTATAAAGCGGATAACGCGATCAGCAGCCGCCACGTCATCGGCTAATATAAGTTTGAGTGTCGTCTGCAAACCAAGGTTTCTTCGTAAGTCAGCAAGATCCACACACTCGGTGAAAATGTGGGCCACGGTGAATACGGCTCCACAGGTACAAAGTGGGGGGACATCCCTTCTCATTAGGTATGAGTGGGTGGATCTTGTATGACCTATCCTTAGCCTACACAAAATGACGGACTCCCTCCGGACCCGGAAGGAGCTCCGCCACACGCGAGTAGTTCCCTTGATCGCTCTCAGTTTACTGGGCAGTGGGTCAGCTAGCCACTGACTCTCCCAAAAAGCCAGAACTTGTAGGCGTAACTGAGAGCGAATATCTCTAGCGGGTACCTCCATTGGTCGAGGTGGTAGTGATACCGCCTCTTTTGCAGCTTGATCCGCTAACTCATTTCCCGCAATTCCCATGTGGCTTGGAAGCCACAGAAAGGTGATTCGAGTGTCAGCGTGGCACAGCCCGGCTAGTAGGTCGTGGATTCGCTGCACTAGGGGGTGTTGCGGGAAACATGTAGCAATTGACTGCAACGAACTCAAAGAGTCGGTACACACGAGAAAGTGGATTCGAGCATCCTGTAGTGCAAACTGCAGAGCTTCATAGATGGCAACGAGCTCCGCAGTAAACACACTACAGGCCTCAGGCAAAGAGATCTTGGTATTTGCACCATCAATAACGTAAGCACAACCCACCTTCTCGTCCACCTTCGAACCATCCGTGTATAGAATGCCAGCGTCCGCAAATTGGTGAACTATGCTGTGGAACTGCCTCCGGTAAACGGAGGCATCCGTGTTCACCTTAGGACCTCGGTGCAGATCTAACCGAATTTCCGGACGCGGGACTTGCCACGGAGGCACCTCGCTAGATGTCCGGATCATACAGGGACCTACAGCCACTCCTATTTCGGTACACAAGCTATCAAGTCTAATACCAACCGGCCGAGTGGCACGAGGCCGGTTGGCGTACCCCTGGTGGTTTTGGGTACCGAAGAGAGCTTGATAGGTCGGGTGTTGCGGCATTTGACGCACATTGGCAGCATATGCTAACAGCATATGTTGGCGTCTATAATTTAAAGGTGGAACACCCGATTCGGCGAGTAGGCTGGGTATCGGGCTGATCCGGAAGGCACCGGTAGCCAGCCTAACGCCACTATGGTGGATACTGTCCAGCATTTTCAAGGTTGCCGGCCTTGCTGAACCGTATGCCGCAGAACCATAGTCTAGCCGGGACAGGACGAGGGCTTGGTAGAACCGTAGCAGCACCGCACGGTCAGCCCCCCACGTAGTGCCACTAAGAAACCTGAGCATGTTCAGTTTCCTGAGACATGTCATTTTCAATTGCCGTATATGGTGCTGCCACGTTAACTTGCTGTCAAAATGGAGCCCCAGGAAGCGATAAGTGTCAACCAACGGCAACGCAGCATCCCTGAGATGTAGTTCAGGGTGTAAATGTAGCCTCCGTAGCCGACAAAAATGGACGACGGAGGTTTTCGCTGCTGAAAAACGAAAACCCCGGTCGTGAGCCCACCTGTCGACCCGGTTGATAGCTAGCTGCAATTGCCGTTCCACGACTGCCATACTTCCAGAGCTGTAATGCAGAGCTAAATCGTCTACATACAGCAATGGAACTACCGCGGACCCGGCGGCGGCAACAATGCCATTAATGGCAATCGCGAACAAGGTGACACTCAGCACTGAACCCTGAGGAACTCCATTTTCTTGGGTATAGTATTGCGATAATGTCCTACCGACCCTTACACGGAAGAGTCGGACGGACATGAAATTCGCAATAAAAGTCGGTAAGTTACCACGGAGTCCCCACTTGTGAAGGGTGGAAAGGATCCCGTAGCGCCATGTGGTGTCGTAGGCTTTCTCGAGGTCAAAGAAAACCGTGACTAGGTGCTGTTTTCGGAAAAAAGCCTCCTGTATGGCGCTCTCAAGTCGCACCAGATGGTCAGTGGTGGACCTATGAGAGCGAAATCCACATTGGTACTCAGACAGGAGACCTTTATCCTCCAAGAACCACACCAGTCGACGGTTCACCATCTTTTCGAGCAGCTTGCATAGGCCATTTGTCAAACAAATGGGCCTATAGCTGCTTACAAACTTGGGATCCTTTCCAGCCTTAGGAATCGGTATCACGATCCCCTCTCGCCATTGAGATGGAAACTCCCCTCCAATCCATATACGATTGAAGAGGATCAACAGTTTTTTTATACCGGATTCGCACAGATGTTTTAACATTTGATTATGTATGTTATCCGGTCCAGGAGCCGTATCCCTGCACAGTGCAAGCGCACTGCGCAGTTCCCATTCAGAGAATGGTACATTATAGGACTCCGAAGCAGCAGTGGCAAAGGACAAGGGGTGAGTCTCTGCCTCCCGCTTCAGAGTCAGAAATGTAGGATCGTAACTCCCGGAGCAGGATACATCGGAGAAGTGCGAGCCAATGCTGTTGGCAATGGCGAGATGGTCCGTGATTATGTCTCCATTGATGGACACTCCGGGTATCGACAGTGATGTCGGGAGTCCGGAGATCCGACGAAGCTTAGTCCACACTTGAGATGAAGGAGTATGCGCCGTCATGGACGACACATACTTTTCCCACGTCGTTTTCTTACTCTCCCGAATCAGATATCGGGCTCTAGCACGCATCCTTCTGAAGGTGATAAGGTTGGCCATAGTGTTTTGCCTCCGATAGCATTTGAAAGCACGTCGACGATCTTTAATGGCTGCTGCAATCTCGGCTGTCCACCAAGGGACAAGCTTCCGGCGTGAGTTGCCGGATGAGGAAGGTATTGTTTCCTCAGCAGCAGCCAAAATACCATTCGTTATATGAATGGTATGATCGTCGACACTCTCAAAGGTATCTTCGGCAAACACCGCACGTGCCGTGAATGTTGGCCAATCAGCCCGACGGAGAAGCCATCGACTTGGTAACTCGATGGTTCTCTGGTTCGGAAGAGTAACGATAATTGGAAAATGGTCACTATTACAAAGGTCATCGTGTACACCCCACTGTAGCAGGGGAACCAGCGCACGACTGCACGTGGTAATATCGATACTTGAATAAGTACCGTGTGCAATAGAGAAGTGCGTAGGCTCCCCTGTGTTCAACAGACACAGGTCCAGCCGCCTGATCAGCCTCTCAAAATCTCTCCCTTTACCGCTAGTGGTAGCGGAGCCCCAGATGGTGTTGTGGGCATTAACATCTCCCAGAAGGAGGAAAGGAGGGGGGAGCTGAGAGACTAGATCCACCAGCTGGTCGTAATCCGGCTGAGAATCAGGCGGGATGTACACGTTACATACTGTTGCCATTACTGGCAACGAAGTACGAACTGCAACTGCCTCTAGCTGAGTACGCAACGGCACCTCTTCACTAAACAGGCTAGACTGGATGAGAGTGCAGACGCCACCAGCGGCCACAGCTCCGTCCACCCGGTCTCTAGAGAAGAGTTTGAAGAGACGCATTGTTGTCTCATGTCCAGGACGAAACCTGGATTCCTGAAGACAGACAATGGTTGCCGAAAACGAAGATATTAATTGTCGTAACTCAGCGAGATGAACAGAATAGCTATTACAGTTCCATTGTAATAGTGCCATGGTGTGGACTTAAGTAGAAGTGGGTCTTCTACTTATGCTTGACCGTTTGCCACCCTTCCCCATCTCTAGTTGGAGATGATGGGGCAGGAGAGCACACCTCAATCTCCACATCTCCATCCGAAGACGAAGAAAATGGAGCGGGCGCTCTCTTGGGTTGCGCGCGGTCGTCGTCGGACCTCACGAGTCTCGCTCTTGGAGAAGAGCGAGAGCGGTGTCTAGGGACTTTCTCCCTGTCCGAAGACGGGGTACTTGTCCCCGACACGCCCCGAGCATGCTTCTTTCTAGACCGACGCAGACGTCTATTCGGGGAAGTAGGTGGTCCCTTCCCCACAGACGTCAGGTCCTTGCAAAACGAGGCCGCTCCAGCTGGCACCGCTCCTTTGGTGATGGTAGGAGCGGAATGGCCAGCAGATGGCTGAGCTGCCTTGTATGCAGGAGAGGAAGAGAAACGGCGCTGAACCGCCCCTCTCTTCTCCGCCGGTGACTTACTTTTCCTATAGGGGAGTTCCTCCACTCTAATGGGTTTGGCTTCTGCGGGCATCACTCCCTTGATGGTCGAGGGAGCGGAAGGCCCAGCAGATGAAGGAGCCATCCCATCAGCCGGAGGTCGAGAGAGACGGCGCCGCTCCATCCCCCTCTTCTCCACTATCTTTGTCTTATCAGGTGGGCTGGATGACGATCCAGCCCCGGTCGCAGAAGTCTTCTTTGCCTCGATGGCAGGGGAAGACTTCTTCTCCGACCGTTTCGGAGAGGAAGATGACTTCTTCTCCGATTGCGCCGGTTTAGATGGTATAACCGGCGCCTTTTTCACAATGGCCGAAGAAGATTGTGTAACCTTCTTCGGGCTGACAGGTCTCGCTTGGAGAGCGAGGGGAGACTTTACGATCTCAGAGTAGTTCGTCGTCGAGGGTACAGCACGGGGAACGAAAGTGGCAGGGGTGATAGGTGGCGTCACCTTAGCCGCGAAAGATACCGGAAATTCGGGTGCAGTCATATCACGGTATCTCTTTCGAGCGTCGTGATATGAAAGCCGATCCAATGTTCTGATTTCTTGGATCTTTGCTTCCTTGCAGAACTCAGGGCACTGCTTCGACCGCGGAGAGTGACTTCCTTGGCAGTTAGGACACGTCGGGGGAGGCGTACACCCCACACCGTCATGTGTCCCCTTGCCACACTCTCTACACACCGCCTTGGCAGTGCACCTGGCAGAAACATGACCGAATTTCTGACAATTGTAGCAGCGCATAGGTGGAGGGATGTACGGTCTAACGTCGCAATGGTACGACGTGACCTTCACCTGCCTAGGCACTACATCACCCTCAAAATGGAGAATGAAAGCGCCAGTATCGACGCTATCATTTCCAATTTTTCGGGTGATGCGCCTAATCCTGGTGACGCCTCGCTTCCCCAGATCCCGCATCAATTCCGCGTCGCTGTTTAAAATGAGGTCGCGATGGAATATAACTCCACGGACCTCATTCAGCGTATCGTGCTTCTCAACCTTAACGGGAATTTCGCCGAAATGCGTGCATTCCAGCAACGCTTCGGTTTGCTGCCGGTCAACGGTATGCAGCAGGAGCTGCCCGTTCCGGAGCTTGGAAATCCCGTTAAGGTCGCGATATTTCCCCTCGATTTCCTCTGAAAATAGGATCGATTTTACCTGTTTAAAATCTCCCCCGTCTGTCCTGGTAGCTACCAGGTAGCGAGGAGACCTGTCAACAGGGAACTTCTTATTAAATGCCTCATCCCAAGGCGTATACACCTTGGGATTCGGTCTACACTCCAGAGACGGCTTTTTAAGGGTGCCACCCTGTACAGGTGTCCGTGATCGTTTACTACGCATCCCGGACGAAATCCTCCCCGAATACTGCCCACTCCGAACGGGGGCTATCACTGTGGGCGCCACCCAGCCAAGGCAATACCTACCTGGCATAGCAGATATTGCCCGGGGTCCCAGTGCCTCGAACAGGCACTTCCCCCTCGGCATGCACAGGATTTATTCAGCTCCAGTATTCGGCCATGCAGGGACCTTCGTTGTAAGGCGGATACTACTGTAGGGTACATGGCGCACCCACCTGACGGGATGGGGCATACCGTCTAGGCTTTCTGGCCAGATGGCCAAGCTGGTGGCCCTTCCCCTAACAGCACGCATGTTTATTTCTATTGGTCAAACCAGAGCTGGGACCAGAAAACCAAAATTGACCTTTATAAGGCCCCCTCTAAGTCGCCTTTTACGACAGGCAGGGGATACCGTGGATGAATTCTGCCCTCCCCATCCACAGGGGGTCTGAACAAATCAAAACTGGCAAGTTATTCGGCCATGTCGGCCCTATTAGTCGCCTCCTACGACAGGCAGGGCATACCGTGGGTGTATTCTATCCCGCACCCACACGGGGGAAAAAAAAAAAAAAAAAAAATTCACTTCGCTCGTTTTATAAACATACTCGTGGATTAATTATTGCCATTATAGGCTCGTTGCATAATGTACTTTTATGTTCGACCCTCACTATTATGTGTCAGAAAACTGTATCATAATGATGGTCATTATAACACTCTTTTTCATTATGATACAGTTTCTCCAGCCAATCAGAGCTCGTTCATTGACCAATTAGGTAACGATACCTTCACGCGTGCGTTTTAAATCCAACATGTCGGACATAAACACAACATCGAACTATAATAAATTACCGACATGGAATACGCACGGTCCATATGTTCGCGTAAATAAACTGGCGAATATGAGACAACAAATAGCACTGTACCTTAATATAATTTCTACACTGCGCATTGTCTTGATCTTGAAACAACTCCAGTGGCAATATTACTGAGGGACGGCAGATGTAAACATTTGGCCTGCAAATGGCATTGCAAGCACACAGAGCGCATGCGTTGGTCGTCCAGAGATCTTGAAAGCCAGAGATATAACACCCAACGCTCGCTCTGCGATCACAAAATTCGAGTAGCTGACTCTCAACAGATATTTATGAATATTTATGTTAAAACATATAATAAAGTTATAATTATCGTCGAACATAAACAGTCGTATGCAACTCGCCTATAATGGTAATTAAGTCACTCGTGTGGAAATTATACAACTCGCATACGCTCGTTTTATAAAAAATACTCGTGTCTTAATTATAGCCATTATAGGCTCGTTGCATAATGTACTATTATGCTCGTCTCTAACTATTATGTGTCAGAAAACTGTATCATAATGAGGCTCATTATAACACTATTTTTCATTATGAAACAGTTTGTCCCACCAATCAGAGCTCAAGAAACAGTTGTGTGACCAATTAGATAAGGATACCTTCGCGCATGCGCTCAAAATCCAACATGTCTATATAAATTCCCGAAATTGCTCCGTCCATATGTTCGCGTAAATAAACTGGTGAATATGAGACAAGAAATGGCACTGTACCTTAATATCCCCAAAATCAATTTCTACACAGCGCGTGGTTTTGAAACGACTTCGGAGACAGTTTTACTGAATACTGGAGCACAATCTGAACATATGGCATTGAAGCACACAGAGCGCATGCGTCGGTTGTCCAGAGAGCTTGTAAAACAGAGATATACTACCCACCGCAGCACCCGATCACAACATTCTAGTGACTGAACAGATATTTATGAATATTTATGTTAAAACATATAATAAAGTTATAATTATCGTCGAACATAAACAGTCGTATGCAACTCGCCTATAATGGTAAGTAAGACACTCGTATGGAAATTATAAAACTCGCATACGCTCGTTTTATAAAAATACTCGTGTCTTAATTATAGCCATTATAGGCTCGTTGCATAATGTACTATTATGTTCGACCATGCAGAAATATAAATATTATATGCCGTAAAACTGCATCTTAAAGAGGCTCATTCTAGTTCAAGTTTCATTATGATACAGGTTCTCCACCAATCAGAGCTTAAGATTATCATTACGATACAGCTGTTTGACCAATTAGGCAAGATAGCATCGCACCTGCGCTGACTTCCATGGCCTCCTATTTTAAATTTCACTGTGTAGCAAGTGTCATAGCGAGGTATTCGACGAGGCCGTGGTCGAAGGTATTCTCTGCGTCCCATTCGCTCTGTTCAGTAAACGAAACTGGCGGAATCTTGACAGATATTTATGAATATTTATGTTCGAACATAAAATAAAGTTATACCGTAATTATTGTCGAACATAAACAGTCGTATGCAACTTGCCTATAATGGTAATTAAGACACTCGTATATAGATTATCAAACTCGCCTCGCTCGCTTTATAAACATACTCGTGTCTTAATTATTGCCATTATAGGCTTGGTGTATAATGTACTATTTACCGCGTGTACTCACTATGGCGTTATAGTAAATGAGACTGAGTCAAGGTTTACATAAGTCACTGTCAGTTGCGATCTACTATATACTGCGACAAAACCTTCTGGACATCGTTTAGTATTCTGACTGACTTTGCAATATGCGAGTGAGAACTGGAAGGATCAAGAGGCATCACACTTAGGCTGGAGCTCTTTTAGAATATTGTGTGACTTTGCAGTGTGGAAGTAAGGGCTGGTGGATTCAGGATACATCACATTTGTCTGGAGCTCGATGAGAATATTGTGTGACTTTGCAGTGTGGAAGTAAGGGCTGGTGGATTCAGGATACATCACATTTGTCTGGAGATCGTTTAGAATATTGTGTGACTTTGCAGTGTGGAAGTAAGGGCTGGTGGATTCAGGATACATCACATTTGTCTGGAGATCGTTTAGAATATTGTGTGACTTTGCAGTGTGGAAGTAAGAGCTGGTGGATTCAGGATACATCACATTTGTCTGGAGCTCGTTTAGAATATTGTGTAACTTTGCAGTGTGGAAGTAAGGGCTGGTGGATTCAGGATACATCACATTTGTCTGGAGATCGTTTAGAATATTGTGTGACTTTGCAGTGTGGAAGTAAGGGCTGGTGGATTCAGGATACATCACATTTGTCTGGAGCTCGTTTAGAATATTGTGTGACTTTGCAGTGTGGAAGTAAGGGCTGGTGGATTCAGGATACATCACATTTGTCTGGAGCTCGTTGAGAATATTGTGTGACTTTGCAGCGTGGAAGTAAGCGCTGGTGGATTCAGGATACATCACATTTGTCTGGAGCTCGTTTAGAATATTGTGTGACTTTGCAGTGTGGAAGTAAGGGTTGGTGGATTCAGGATACATCACATTTGTCTGGAGCTCGTTGAGAATATTGTGTGACTTTGCAGTGTGGAAGTAAGGGCTGGTGGATTCAGGATACATCACATTTGTCTGGAGATCGTTTAGAATATTGTGTGACTTTGCAGTGTGGAAGTAAGAGCTGGTGGATTCAGGATACATCACATTTGTCTGGAGCTCGTTTAGAATATTGTGTGACTTTGCAGTGTGGAAGTAAGGGCTGGTGGATTCAGGATACATCACATTTGTCTGGAGCTCGTTGAGAATATTGTGTGACTTTGCAGTGTGGAAGTAAGGGCTGGTGGATTCAGGATACATCACATTTGTCTGGAGATCGTTTAGAATATTGTGTGACTTTGCAGTGTGGAAGTAAGAGCTGGTGGATTCAGGATACATCACATTTGTCTGGAGCTCGTTGAGAATATTGTGTGACTTTGCAGTGTGGAAGTAAGCGCTGGTGGATTCAGGATACAATACACTTGTCTGGATCCCGTTTAGTATTCCTACCGACTTTGCAGTACAGTATAAGAGTGAAAGCTGGGAGGATCAACATATTAATTAAATTTATAAAGAGACACCTGTTAATACTTAAATGTTTAATGAAACATGTTGTGAATACTTCATTGGGGTCATCGTCAGCATGGGTTGTATTAAGATAACTTACTTATATGAGTATTTTCTATGAAAATAATATAATAAAATTCAAAATATCCAATTTAGAATATGCAAGACTAGGAAAAATTGACGTCTTTAAAAAATTAAGAAAATAGTTGAACATGTATTTGTGGTCTAATGAAAAATGAAAATCCACAGCCTACTTCCAGTCTCCGACCGGGTCAGGAATGGATTGAATGAAGCCCCCATCTAGCGGCGAGGATATGAACTGTGCCGGCTGCCGAGGCCTGACGCACTCCTCTGGGGCAATGATTAAATGAATGATAGATGAAATGAAATGATAGTGTAGAGTGTTGCTGGAATGAAACTTTGACAGGGAAAACCGGAGTACCCGGAGAAAAACCTGTCTGCCTCCGTTTTGTCCAGCACAGATCTCACATGGAGTGACCGGGATTTGAACCACGGACCCAGCGGTGAGAGGCCGGCGTGCTGCCGCCTAAGCCACGGAGGCTCTTGTGGTCTAATAAAGGTTATTAATAGGAAAATGCCATTAATATAATTGTGTATACTGGGTGAGTTAGCCGTGGTCGTTATGGCGTGCTGCAGGCAGTCGCTCACATCCGGGAGGCGAGGAGATTTGAATCCCCCCGTCGGCAACCTTGAATATGGTCTTCTGTGGTTTCCCATCTTCCTTCCAGGCAAATGCCGGGGTTGGTCCCTAAATATAGGCCCCAGCCGCTACCTTCCAATTCCTCGTCCTTATATTCACACTTTCCTCCCCAGACAATACTCCACACGAGACGGTACTTGTAGCTCACCCCATGGGTGTCCACATAGAAGCAGCTACAAACTCTGGCGAGCCGAACATGTCCTCGGACACTCCCGGCACTAAAAGCCATACGCTAAAAGAAAATGTGTATTATTTGCTCAATGGATCTTCTTATTTAAGTGAAGGTAGAGGTGACATTTTCAAATAGAGCCAACTGGTACTTTTTGATTGTAAAACATTCTGTTTTTTTATCATTCAAATCCATTATTTTATAGTCTATTGTACAGCCTCCCAGGGGTATGCACCCCTTGGAGACCATCCCCCCATCATCTGCCTAAATCTCCTAACGGGCAATCCTTGGAAAGCCGGGCCAACATCCATAAAACGTAGCAGGGACAGCTTGCCACTCTAGAAAGCAGCTCAGTCCTTGCACAATGGTTACACATAGCGACATACTATTAACTGGGCCAGCAATGCCAACACATTGCTGACAACATAGCGCCAGAGAGTATAAGAAGGCATCTTAATGAGGTCAAAGGATCTCTCCATTATCAGTGCTTCAACGATACGGCCGCAGGCTACGCCGGTGTCACTAGAGGTGAGTCAGTCAGTCGTGTTCAGACATCCTACTTTTGTAACCTGTAACCCACCACTTGTACTACATTGTGAACATAATTACATTCCCTACAAGGGACTCATATTCAGAATTACAAGACCAATAAACACTTGGTCCACACTCTACACTAGCCTTACTGTTTATACGCCTCTTTACATCCCAACACCCTTCCTTACTCCCGTCACGGTAAGACGTGACAGACGGTAGTCTAATAGCGCTAGCTCAGATATCATTGTGTTCCTCGCGGCGGCCCGGCTGCCAGAGAGCAGCGCGTGCCATTTAGCTGATACGAGCAGAATACGTGCTGGGCGACCAGCACAGTGACCCTTGCATTGGGTCCCATCCCTTCAAACACTACTACCTTATTTATAGGAACGCCCCCTAGTTCCTAGCACACCACAACACTCTACACTGGTCAGCTTACCCTGCCAAGGGAAGCTACCCTTTTTAGGCACAACCTTACAAATTAGTACAATAACTCTTCCCTTTTAGATCCACCCCCAAATAAGGGATCTAAAACACTGGTGGAGGCGCGGTCCTACGCACAGTAGAACGGGACTCAACCAACGAGCCCTCGTAGGAGAAACGACCCCTTCCGTACCGCAAAAAGCCAAGCAAATAGTGAGAAAATTTTTCCCCCAGACAAAAAGCACCATTTTTTTTTGTGTGCTCCAAACTAGCTACACAGGGGAAATTCTTAATAAACCAACCCCCTAGCCCCATACAGAATCAGAGAAATATAAGAATACACTGTCAAACACGCACAGATTTTTTTTTATTATTCTTATTGTAGTCCCATACACTTCAGTCAGAATGGCACCTCATGCAGAGATTGCAAGCCATAGAGGCAATAGGGGTACGCCAATATTATTAACATTATTGTTCAGATGCCAGAGGCACATACAAAGCCGGCAAACACAAATACGGACACTCCAAACAAAAGTTGGGACAATACAGAGCACAGAAACATTAATACATTAATACAGTAATTTGCAAGCAGGCCATGAGCCTCAATAGGCAGTACACCCAAATTTGGGACAAATACCGTGAGCTCCAAGCCAATAAGGCCATTTTTGAGTTCATGGTAGGGCCACCAGCCCAGCCGAGAGAGGACATAAGCGTAGATACGCTAGCTCGACAATTTGCGAGGATGTCCCTCTCGCCACGTACTGCCACACAATGGAAGGAGTGCGCCGTGGCCACAGTCAAGAAGACGGCCAGGTTAGGCTCCAACTTACTACAAAATAAACCTAACACAAACACACGTCCTTCAGCTCCGGATCGGAAGGCAATTTTGCCAAACCGAGGGGCAGAGCCTAGAACAATCCCCTCGGAACAAAGGGACGAGAGGGAGTTGAGGCCAGGGCCATTAAACACACACGATATGACAAGGAAACAAAGGGACATAACCACGTCATGGGCTGAGGACGTAGAGCCCGCCCTACAGTACATAAAGCCTACATACACGTACACAGATAGGCTAACACATTGGCAGGAGTCGGCCGTGGCCAAATGCCAGAAAGCGGTCAGGCTACAAGCCACCACATTGCCGGGGCATAAACAGGCAGTTAAGCGGCCTTTACCGCCAGTTCAAAGGGCAATTTTGCCAGAACGAAGGCGAACACCGGCATTAGTCCCTCAGGATGCACGATACACGCACGCACATTTTGACCAGGCATTACCACACAGTACACGGGGATTAGGAAAAGTGTTATTACCCATCCCACAAAACCACGCAGTCAAATATATACACACTCCCGTAAAATCTACTAGGGCAGCGTCAAGCACAATTAGGCCCTCGAATACAGGTACATTCAAACCTATAGACACGCGCTACGGTGGAAGTAGGCCAAAGCTTACTTTGCTAGAAATTCCGCCGGAAAGTAGCAAAGGAACACCCCAGTGGATTTCAGAGGCCTATAATCTAATAACAGGGCAAAACCCTTCACCTTTCTGAGCACTGAAGCTCGAAAGAGGATAACGACTTCCACCAGGGCCACAGAAATAAACTAACATCGCTAACACCAACATTATAGGCCACATAAGTTCTTTTACACGGGGGCGATAAGAAAATAGTCCAACAAGTACATAATAAACATAAAATTGCATTTTTTTTTCTCTCTGTTATTTTATGTATATACAGTGCAACATAGCCAAATTAGAAGGAATAATTCTAAACCCTTCTTGTTTTTTTTTTTTCGAAACCATGGCATTTTTCTCTCAGGCCATCAATGGTTATTGGGCGAAGTGGTTAACGCCATAACGTAAAGTCTCTAATATGCTAAGCCAAGTGGAAGCCAAGCAGGCTTCAGGCCGAAAAAGAGATATTTTGAACACAACTTAAGCATAAAATCACAGCATAAAGCTTAAGTGAGTCTTTCTAAGTAGAAATGACTAAACGTTCTATGTTAGGGTTCCACAGTTTGATAGATTCTCTTGTTGCGGGCGAAAGCCGTAAGTGTGGCAGGAATTAAGAATCTCAAACTAATTTCAAAAATTTGGTGAGGTGTGCTTTAACCAACTGAAAAGCCCAATTGCACACCGGGACGAGACACTGTCATTTTGTTGAGTTACAATTACTTTGAAGGGCAGGTTTGACTCCCACAGTGCACTGGCTTTGCTCGTGACGTGGATACAAGTGTATCAATTACGTCTTGCAATGGCCTTCCTAATGTGTACTAGACAGTGTCGGTAGATTCCCCTGAGACGTAACCAGATTACGGTAGTACTCACGTTACCAAAATGGTAAATACTACACTCAGGTCCCAAGCACCATTTTTTTATTTTATTTTAAACATTTTTTATAGTGTTCACGACATAATTTTTAGAGACTATCGCCACCTGCTATTATTTTCTTTCAAAGTGCTCTCTTAATCCAGAGCGGGGCATAGCTCATTTTTTTTCTATGACGCAGGCATTAGGCCCGATGAAAGAAAGGTGGCCAAGTTAAACATATATATATATTTAATACATAGGTACACGTAAAAGCGGAAACACTGCCAAAAGGAAAGGAAGTAATCCCACGGGCAGGCGTGAAAAGAGGGCCAAGAAATAGCCCACTGACCGCATCGGGATACGATCCTAACACTCCACACAACTGTCCCGGAGACACGCGGGCATAATGACATTTCGTACCATTGTAGGGACATAATCGAACCACGGCACAGTAACACAAAATCTGGGGACACAAATGTAGTCAATGGAAGGTTCTTCTACAGTACGGCCAATGCATATGAGATTTCCGAAGTGAAATGCCATGGCCTGTGGTTTGGATTCCAAGTAAAACGGAAATCCCGTGGCTCATGATCTCCAGATACGGTCACGTTAAACCACAAGCTCCCCTCTTTTCTTTCACAATGCGAAAAGCACTAATCACAGTCACAGAGAGTAAGCCGATTAAAAACACATGTGCCGGACACACAGCGTTATCAAGACAAGTAACAAGCGAGCGCGCAAGACATTGTAATCCGATACCACCATACTCAGCAGTAGCGCAGGCCTCAGTGATAACCTGCAAGCTTACAGACAACAGCTCTCGGAGCAGAACGCACGGCATCATTCACGCTCGATTTAGAGACCCTATATCTTCCAAAACTACACTACAAAGGGGAAATCAAAAACATACAAACTCTACACAGGTATGCATGCTTTCATTTGCGCATTGCACATCCACGGGAACGTGCCATAATATATGCGGCACGGAAATGATCACACCAAATCTTTACAGACAACCGGATTCGAACCCATGACCACACACCACACTCGTACCAAAAACTAACTATCCAATGGTATTTTTGGTACGCGAAACACAAGCAAAAACCACACTGGGGAAGCCCCAAGCCCTGAAACACAACGCAGACATAAAACACAGAGAATGACATAAGGTCACGGGTCTGAGTCCCAGTAAAAATTAGACACAAGGGAAAGCAGTTATCCAGGCTCCCAACCACACCGAAATTGGCCCATACAAGTGCATGAACAGGGAATACTACATTTCCTCCCACCAAAAGCCAGACATAAAATTTCGAATTACACCAGACATAGAGAATACATTTCCCAAACACAGGTAGGAAAATTTCGCAAGACACAAGTCTTAGGGAACAATGGCCACACAACGTCATTACCTAACTAGGATGAATTGCTACATTAGTCCGCTAGGAATCTAAAACAATGACCACACTTGCATACGTGCAGAAAAGCACATGCCAGCGGATGACAATCAATAATATCCCAGCCTGACGTTACACATACCAACTGCTGACTTGCAGACTATTTACACTGCAATACTGCGGTGACAAGACACTATTGCGTACCGCCAGTGACCGTGAAATTACAAACACATAACAATTATAACACCATACATTTTTTTTCCACACTGCAAAAACATTTGGCAATGGACAAGACGTGACACAGCGGAACTTATCTTGGGCCTATAAGGGCACGTTCGCAAGGACGTTGGCAAGCCACGGGCGCCTTCTGCCCACACAGGCGATACATATTACGACTTAGCCTGCAACAGACCAACCGTCCGCGTGGTGTAGCGGAACATAGTCACACACACGCACACGCACTCAACAATTAGGAGCAAACACAGACAAGATCTCCCCCCTAATAACTTCTCTTATCGATCGTAAGGCATAGGAGTCATTACAGATGACTAGGACATGGCCTATTGTACTACGACCACTGGCCACATCTACACTACAAATGGCAGACCAGATTAGGTCATGCAGCTCTACTATCCCAAGGCGCGGATAGAAAGCCAACATGGATCAAGGGAGGATGACAAACCATAGGTGGATAATCCCAGAGGGATTACCGACATACTACAGCAGGCTACCATGGTTAATACCCAATTCCCTTCCCATAACCTTCTCACGCCCAACATAAACAACGCAGACACATATACACGACCAAAAACAGCTACACTACATTACAAGGTACACTCAAGGGGTTGATGGACTTCATGCGTCTAAAGAGCAGGCATGCTACGCCTTGCGCCACGATGCTACCACCTGAGTATTAGGGGTGGCTCAGCAAACATTAAATAAGCATAATGCGCCTCTCCAAATGAGAGAGGAGGCCATAGATATATATTAACCATTCTTTAGTACTTAAACACTCCCGCATGAAAGGAACATATTGGTATTATGCCCCACCCTACACCTATCCGTACATGAAGGCAGAAACTTCATATCCAGACACATGCATGAGTATCCCATCCATTTACCAGGGATTTTAATATCAAACCTGCATGAAATTTTCGTATCTTTGCAATCACGGGAATTGCCTCCCCAGTCCACTCACTATAGGAGCATCCCAGCGGCATCAGCGGTTCCAGGCCACCACTAACGTGGAACCCAAAGGTGCGCAACCCCTTCCTACCATACTTTAAGCCCACTCAACAAATAACTACCCCCAGATCCTAATAACAGGGTACCTGACATTACAGACCCTACTAACACCTCCATTAAGGTAAAGAAAGCATTATTGCTGGAAAGCTGACGTAGCGATGGTAGACCAGAAGTAGCCTATGTACTTAGAAGATCTACAACCCCGCAACACTGGAAATATTTTACATTTTACACAGAGATTAAACTATTTACACAGGTTACGCCACTTTTTTTTTACAAAGGAATCTGATACGATCTGATCGATGACAACGGTGTAAGCCGAAGGTCAGGAGAACCACACCGGAGCAGAGCTGGGGAAGGCGATGTGGACCCTTACCCCAGTTGGCTCGACAGCGCAGCGACCTCACTTAACTGACGACTAGACCAAACAGACGAACTACGTAAGGTCAAAGCATTCGGGACCTGACACGGGCAAACATCGAGATCTAGGGGTGCATATTAGCCCATCCCCCTTGTCGGAGAAGGTTACACCCACTATGTGTCACGGTCATCGAAGCCGAGATCTGCAGGGTGACTTTCTGAGGATGGCGGGAGAAATAGCTCACTCACCGCCGGCCTCGGGAACTATCCCTAGAGACGACCCCATTATGACTAGACTCCTAGTTAGAGTTAGATAAGTACGGCTTCCATAGCGGGAAGCAAAACTCCTATGCGTTGGAGTGGAAGATAACTGCGAAATACATATTACTGCGGCCCATAGAGGCAAATTCATATATCAATGCGAAAAGCATACTACGGCGGCCCATAGAGGCAAATATTACTGCGAAAAGCAGACTGCGACGGCCGATAAAGGCGAAGACAATATTATGCCATTGGACCACACTGTCCAATGCCCACATAAATGGCGACGCATCGGGCAACCAGAGGGCATTAAGAGAGGGGCATTGCGCGCCCCTCACAGGAGCCAAGTGGGCGGCTCAACTACGATAAATCGGAACAGCAAACGGTCATGAACAAGGAAGTTACAGCGGGCGAAACGGTTAGCTTAGTGGCACCGCAAGCCGCCTGCGAATAGATTAGTACTAGTAATAGACGTCGACACCTAGAATTAAGGGGACGGAATCCAGCGACCCTAGAGACAACCGGTGTTTCTGGGGCTCGTGCGGGTGGTGTCCTGGGGATTTAATTGCCCCAGGCGATCGTCCTGGTCCAAATTTAGCTGTAAGACGGTTGCATTTGACACGCAACCTAGGATTAAGCAAATTTACTGAACGCTGTTGCAATGTTAGCACAGCATCTTTCGGCAATAGATTAAGGCAACCCTCTCGGTTTAGATATAGCAATTTTTTTTTATATATACCATAAGTAGCGTAAGATAGCGCCGTTCGGCGCCTGATAGCCCAGAAACCTGGCATCAGGGTAAGTCCGACAACTCATGATAAGGCATGGTAATTCGTTGTAAGGTAACATAAACCTACATTTAAGGCAATTTTTTTATATATATATAGATCACAATAGAATATCTCGGCACTCGGTGACTAAAAATCCGTTACCGAGGTAAGCCCGACCATACTTAGGATAAACTAGGTTAAAATAGGCTAACCTAGGTTAAGTTCGACTTCGGTGGCGCTACACTTAGTTTCCAAACTACGCGCTACCGTAGAAGGTTATATATATACCTGTAATGAATCATAGTGTATTGCACTGTAATATTCATAATTAACCCACTTTTACCCACACAGGAAGACCACGGAGATACGAAGAGATAAACGTCTTTATATGGATGCATTTTTGTTTTGTTTTGATTTACAGGTAACCAAGAACGTGAATATGTCTATGGTAAACATATTACCCAAATACACATACATGTCATACACAATTACACTCCTTATCAGTTTTAGTTGCACCCTTAAAGGTGACAACGCCAGCGGTCAGCGGTGGACAGCATACGTGGGATGATGACCATCGCTGAACGCAAACACATTTCAGAATACGCAAATGAAGCGTTACTTCAGGCTCAAAGGGCGACACAAGGTTTGTAAGTGCCGGACCTTCGACCCTAAGGTGGGATTCCGACCCACGACGGAAAACCACGAGGTTAGGTGATAAATACAGGGAGAGGATAGTGGACTAGCCACTAAACCACACCAGGAACGGCCGGTTAGAGAACGGTCGGCGAGGCATAATAGTACGATGCGCGCCAAGTATAAGAGGTATGCAGTAACTGGCCAGGTAACAGAGCTCTATAAGGTTTATATATATATATATATGATAGTGATAATTATTAAGTGTAAATTATTTTGTATTTTCTCGCCATGTCATACAGTTGCAAGGGTCCACAAGAGTGGCAAGGTTACTTATACGTACAGGGTACCCACATAGCAACCATTATTTTTTTTTATGTTCATCTTCATTACATGTTTACTATGTTCAATTATAACTTGTCAGGAATTTTACAAATGTAAGGTTTACTATTATTATTATCGGGTCATATCTGTTACCATTATCAAGACCACCAATGTACATAATGTCTATGATTTGTTTTCTTTCATTTTTCCTTCTTCTAACTTCCCCATTTGTCAGGGTGTTCCGTTTTTTCCCAAACAAATAAATACTTTGAATATATCCCTTAAATTATACCCTGGAACACCCATTTTTTTTCTATTCTATCCTATCTTTCTATTTGCAGGGAGCATTTTTTCCCCAAGGTAAAGCCAGACGACACAATTCCGCGTCTAGCTGGGTTTTTCCTCCCTGCACAACTATGTAACGAATCACCATCAAAAACCATGTTTTTTTTTGAAACTAGCAATATGCCAGCAATAGCAAGGGCAATTTTTTTTTTTTACATGTCAAATTTCTTTTAATGTCAAATTTCCATCAAATGTCAATTTTTTTTTCCCAATGTCAATTTTTTTCTCGATGTCAAATTTTTCACAATGTCAATATCAGTGTATACATATATCTGTACATCCCATAACCCTCCCCTCTGAACACGGGCTGACCTCACACCCATACTTCGATACGACACCACCAGGAGATACGAGGAGGTTTCAAGAACCACTACGCCAACATCCCAACCTCCAGTTCCGTTCCCGTTCGCGAGGACGCGAACAAATGAAGGAAGACGCTTGTACAGCCTCCCAGGGGTATGCACCCCTTGGAGACCATCCCCCCATCATCTGCCTAAATCTCCTAACGGGCAACCCTTGGAAAGCCGGGCCAACATCCATAAAACGTAGCAGGGACAGCTTGCCACTCTAGAAAGCAGCTCAGTCCTTGCACAATGGTTACACATAGCGACATACTATTAACTGGGCCAGCAATGCCAACACATTGCTGACAACATAGCGCCAGAGAGTATAAGAAGGCATCTTAATGAGGTCAAAGGATCTCTCCATTATCAGTGCTTCAACGATACGGCCGCAGGCTACGCCGGTGTCACTAGAGGTGAGTCAGTCAGTCGTGTTCAGACATCCTACTTTTGTAACCTGTAACCCACCACTTGTACTACATTGTGAACATAATTACATTCCCTACAAGGGACTCATATTCAGAATTACAAGACCAATAAACACTTGGTCCACACTCTACACTAGCCTTACTGTTTATACGCCTCTTTACATCCCAACACCCTTCCTTTCTCCCGTCACGGTAAGACGTGACAGACGGTAGTCTAATAGCGCTAGCTCAGATATCATTGTGTTCCTCGCGGCGGCCCGGCTGCCAGAGAGCAGCGCGTGCCATTTAGCTGATACGAGCAGAATCAGTTACATAAGCAGTCAGCTGGGCGACCAGCACAGTGACCCTTGCATTGGGTCCCATCCCTTCAAACACTACTACCTTATTTATAGGAACGCCCCCTAGTTCCTAGCACACCACAACACTCTACACTGGTCAGCTTACCCTGCCAAGGGAAGCTACCCTTTTTAGGCACAACCTTACAAATTAGTACAATAACTCTTCCCTTTTAGATCCACCCCCAAATAAGGGATCTTAAACACTATTATTTCAAAACCGTATGGGAGTGCGAGATGGTGGATTCAGCATATACCACACTTAGGCTGAAGCTATCAGACACAAAGTTAGTGCGAGTGATTTCTGGAACGATCGTGAAGATCGGCTGAAGATTCCGTAGGTGTACTATACATTCCTTGTTTACGTTGAGTCGCAACCCACATACAATCCATTCTGATTCGCTGGAGCCAATCATAATGACTTTTATAGCATTTCTTTTCTGCCCGACTCCCTAAACTATAGAGCCCGGGAAATGAAATTACCGAACATATGAGAAAATTCAGTCCTGTGCTATGTACTTCATACGTAGGCCTACAATGTGAGGTAACAGCGTGAGAATCACATGAGGATGAACCCTCAAGAACCAGTGCTGCTCCAAACAAAGTGTGTCTCTACTGTGGAAGAGTTAGTGTTTCCAGGACTGGGCTACACACTCATCTAAGAACTCACATTTAAAAGACAATCTGACTCGAGTGATAGCCTAATATAAAACTTCATACATAACACAGTATTGTGGAAGAAGGATAGTATTTCCTTTAGGTCCCTAAGACGCCTGCACATGGACTAGCATTTTGGCTGAACTAGGGTGCATTACAGGAATACAAAACCATCAATAGATGGGGCTGCCTGTTTTCTCACCGGTCTGTTTACCACCACGGCTATAACTCAGTTCGAAATGACCGGAAATTCTAACCTGTGTGATTGAGGTACGCAATACTTGGTTTCAATCACAGTGATAAAGAAAATCAGGTGACTGAGCTGAAGTACCTTGTTACTGAAAATTGTTGGTCACAATAATGCTGCTGGTTCAAAACGTCGCGGCTACAATCGCTGTGGACTAGGGGACTGTGTATGGTTGATAAATACATTGTAGACCATTGTACGTGGAGAATATTTTACATTATTGTTAGGATTTACCTTAGAATGACGTAATAAAGCAAGTTACCGTTTCTTTCTGGGATGGTAACTAGTTTTCAGTGATTGTCTCGGTAATGTTTGGAACTAACGGGCAGTATGTGCCGATGGCAATTGAGCCCGCTCAGTCACCTAGTTGTCTATCACGTACAGGTCCAAAGGGTGGCTGCAAAATTCTTGCTATTCACTCCAAACTGAGTTATACCACTGTTAACCTCAATGGGACTTCAGTAGGCTACAGTGACGCTGTCCTCTTAGACACCTCACATGAAAGACATAGGGGTATCTTGAATGTATACGAACGCATAAGCACCACATGATGTTATGAAAAGATAAAAGTGATGCAATGGTAAGTGGGCACTTGTAACGAAGAGATAAGGGGTAAGTTACATTATGCCTATTTTACAAACGCTCATAAAACCAAGGGGCCTGGAGTATGAATGCTGGTCTTTCATCTTGTAATATTTTATCCATCTGAAATTACCTGCCCTCAATATGAAGCAAATATATTAATATAGACCCTCGTTCTCTTGATGTTTCCCTTTAAGCATAAAATGAAGTTACAGGCAAACGGCAGTAGAGTTCTAAACGTGGAAGAAGTCCCATTGCCATGAGCGCCAGGGGAAGGCAAAATATAAAATAAATTGAAACTGTTAAGCTTTCATCCTCTCCTCCCCCTTTTGTCGGCCTCCGTCGCCCTCAAGAAGACGCAATTTCTCTTCTCTCAGACTTTTTCTTCCAAAGCACTTAAAGTGGTTCGGCGGTTTCGAAGCCAACAAGTATCCTCTTAATTTATAAGGATACAGTCTAATGAAATAAGAATACAATTTGATGTATTCTGCTAATGCATCACTCCAGCAGTCGATTCATTAATTCTCTTTCGATTACATTCACTTTATCGTTTTCACATTCCAGACAAAAATGCATTAATATCCTTGGCTAAGATATTTCTGATTACTAAATGAGAGGAGGAAAATACATTTAAGGGACACTGGGACTCAAATTTTAGTGAAATTTGTGGAAAATGTCGATTTTCGGTTTTTTCCATATTAATACACCCCTATCCCCTGCGGATCATATAGCAGTGTTTTTATCCGAATTCCGCCATTTTTTAAGCCCTGGCGTAGCTTTAAAATGCACGGTGTGTCCTTTAAACGCCCCAGCACAGTAAGTGTCCTGAAGGTTCTGAGTCTTGGTGTTTCTACAATCGAAGTATCGCAGCTGGTAAAACACCACAGAGTCATGACAAAATGGCTGTAGAACTTTAAGAACCCTTAGTTGTCAAGATTATGCTTGTTTATCAAAGGCTGGCATCAGATGAGCTACTATCCAGATGCATCCGTGGTGCTACTGAAAATCAGAATGAGTCACTGCGTTCTGTTATCTGGAGGAAGTGACCAAAGGTCATTTTTATTTCACGGAAGATACTTGAAATTGCTATTAGTAATTCTGTAGCAGAATTCAACATGGGGTGTAGTGCAACAACAGAGTTGAAATCAGGAATAAGACTAACTTCAGTATCTCATGTCACAGCACAAACACTTGAAAGATGTGTCAGTCGTAGGAAGTATATAAGTCCGCGGTCATAATTGGAGAAGCGAAAGGCATGTCGACGGAAGGTGAAACTGACCGAAATGAAGGAGGAGGCTGCAAAACAGAAGAAGGAGGGTGTCACCTATGCTGTAGGACAATCCTAATGTCATTGGTAAGCTGAAACCTTGTAAATTGTGCATCATTTTAGAAAATTGCTGTTTTCTCTGATTCACTTTTTCAGGCATTCAAAATGTTACTCGCGTCATAAATCTTATGATATTGCTTTCAAAATGGGAATTTATTATCTTCATTGCAATGACTATAAACCTGCGGATCGTTTTTTAGATTGCACTTTTGGTATGGCTGCAAAAAAAAATTCAAACTGGAAAAAATACGATTTTTTGTAGAAAAAAACTTGGATATGGAAAAAAATTAATTTCTTGACACTCATTAATGCAATTCAAAATCGGATCCGTAGGTTTCTTCCAATCGTTATAGTGCAATAGAATATTACCTAAAAGTTACACTATCTTGTTTTTTTTAACGCGGCTGACCTTTATAAAACTTGAATAATTAGCACAATAAATGTACAAAATAATTAATATCTGGAGAACTAATCAACTTACAATGCTCACGTTTCCCACAGTGGTTAATAATATGACTATTCATAACCATATAAAATTTCAAAGCTGTACCTCAGTTTGTATAGAATTTGAAAATTTCAGTCCCAGTGTCCCTTAACTCTCAACTAGAGTCGTGAAAACTTTGGATCATAAAATGGGCTGTGGGGTTTTAAAATGCACCACTAAAACACATCATCACTTACATCAATAAAAAGTACTGAGTACACACCCCGAATGAAATAAAAAAAACTTATCAAACCTTTTAAATTAATTAATTAATTAATTAATGTAAAAGCGAACAAGGTGACACAAATTGTGTTGAGTGTCATCAACGGCACCACATAGTATTGGAAACTGATAAAGTGCTGTCTACAAAGCACAACTACTCTATCTGCCAGTGGACTTTGACCTGATGAAAGCTACATGGAAGGTTGAGGGCCCTCAACACCATTTGGGTTACGTTGTTCGTTTCTGTTTTGTTTAATTTAAAAGGTTTGATACGTTTTCTTATTATTTGAAGTGTGTATTCAGTACATTTTATTCACGTGGGTCATTACGATGACTTCTACATCTTGTATTGGTATGTCAGTGGGTGATCCTAGGATGAGATTCTTTATAAACAATGCTTTAGAGGAAGAGGTCGAAGGAACTAGTAGCCTAAATCATAGTTGCATTATTTTAGAATTTCTTCATCATTAACAATATTGCTTATTATTGCACTCTAAATGGTGCAAATTATCAGAATATCTCTAATTATATCTTTAAAATAGTTGAAATAATAGGTATTTGTGATGCCATTTAGTGGTGTATTTTACAACCCCACAACCACTTTTATGATGCAAGTCTTCATGAAACTGGTTGAGGGTTAATATCAGTGACATTAAATTATTTCATTTATTTCAATTTCATTTTATCCAATAATATTCGTCAAATGTATGCGTATTTTTTGACAAGCAGTCGTTTACTATAAGATATTACGTTCTCTTTTGAGGTACTTGTCATATGCATGAAAGAACAGTTCATTTTACAGACTTATGAAATTATTGACACACAGAATATTTTTTATCCTCTCAAAAGGACTCAAGAAAAAAGGAGAATCTTCTTCAAATTCTTGGTTTCATCTTTTCCTTTTTTTCTTGAAGATACTTAGGAGAATCGACAAGGAAAGGGAGACTGGTGTATTCCCTAAGGAGAGAAATGTCGCCGTTGACGTGAGTCTGTGCATGTGTGTGGGTGTGTGTGTGTGCCGGAGGAAACGGTTAGAGCTTGATGTTTGCGTTGGTCCCCGAGGAAAATGTACTCACTCCTCGACTTTATATGCGTGCCGTTTGAAGCAGGGGCTTGTGAACGAGTGGAATAGAGTAAGGAAGGGTGGAAAGTTGTATAGCAGATGATCAATATTATATAGAGGCTGGTTCTAGTGTGAATGAGAAGTTTGACCAATCACTGAAGTGGTTGTTCTCTATTGACACACTGTGGGGCCGAGCACAAGGCGTGTGTTTGTGCTCATTTCTCCAACATTAACTGCTTTCTCTCTCCTGGTATGTTTACCTTTCATATTCGCCAGAGACGGTACGGTGTTAACTTCCTCGAGGTAGTCAAAATGTCAAGCGCCTTGACTACGTTCTCATTGTAAATACCAGGGTGACTCAGTAAATATTGCAACAGGACCTCTCTTTGCACTAATGTATTCTCATTATACACTCACGTTCATTGATACAGACACTCAGCCAAGCGGCCTAGGCCTCCTTAACTGAACTAGCGGTCTCACCGTAACGTATTGAGACTCCGATTCCGAAGGCTTTGGGTTCGATTCCTGTCTCTGCTATCAAGAAATTTAACTCTGTTCTCAGTGAAGCTACAAAGTAGATTCAGCCTCGTTAAGGATGACTGAGAAGAGGTCGTTTCTATTCCCACCTCAGCCATCCTAGTACTGTAGTAGTTTTTCGTGGTCTCCCACTTTAGGCCCGGTCAGGGTCACCTCCTTCAGGTTTGTCTCGTTGTGCAGTAGCTAGCATTCTCGGCTGTCACCAAGGAGGCCTGGATTCGATTCCCGGCTCTGCCAAGACATTTATTTCTGATCTGAGGACTGGCCTCGTCAGGTAAAACTTAGAAGAGGTGGGTTTAATTCCGTCATCAGCCATCCTGGAAGTGATTTTACAAGGTTTCTCACTTCTACTCCAGGCAAATGCCGGGATGGTACCTAACGTAAGGTAATGACCGCTTCCTACTCAAATCCCACCTCAATTACAAATACACACACTGTTACTGACATCACAGCGACACAGGTTACCAGACAAATTCTACACACACCCAAATACACGGTGCTAAATGACCACGAAGTCGGAAAGCCCCTAAATTATCAACAACAACCTCCTTCAGAATTCTAGCCTAAATTACAAATAATTCTACAGACATCACAATAATACAAGTTATCAGAATTACGCACATCCAATGTACACGGGGCTGAAATGTCTACAATGTTCAAGCCCCTGAATGGAAAAACAGCAACAACAACAACAAACCATAATTGAAACAAGTACATCAGCGTTCGTATAACGGAGGTTCGATTCCCGGCACTGATAGGGGTTAAACTGAGTGTGCTTTCTATTTCAGTCTCTTTCTACAAGCACTCTTGTTAAATTCTGGAAGCGCCCATTATTTAAAATCACTGGGTACCTACCCAATCTAACCAAACTAATATAGGTACACAACTGACTGAAATGAAAATACAACAGCAAGATGTTTAAGAAATGACCTGAGGGCTTGAATGGAATCCATTGAACCATATGTATTTGCACACAAAGCGGGAGACTTCAATGTCTTGAAATGGGAATTAGTAATTTCTTAAATTTATTAATAATAACTTTAAAAAAGTATTTATTAGCGAACAATTTTGAAATTACCCAAAATTCATGCAAAACAAATATCTAATGTTTATTTAAACATACCGGTAATAGTAGAGAGCACTCATTAATTGAAGTAGAGATGATGATTATGATAGTTAAACATTTTTGTTAGTCTTTAATGATTGTAATGAGCACAGGTTTTATAGAAGTTAAGATGATATGATCCCAGTATTCTTCAGGTAGTTCCAGGTGAATTTAATGATGGCCCCTTTGCTGCCGAACAGCAAACCGATAATTATACTGCAATTTGTCTTCTAGGTTCTTGTAGTATTCTGCGAGATGTGGCAGACACGACTAGTAGTTGTCCACTTCGTCAGCTTGGTTTTGTCCAGATATCCTCGCTGGCGTTTCATGGCTACAATGTATGCTGTTCGCGTTGAGCCATTAGATGACAAACAATGGACTTCCTTACAATGACTAGCTGCTTGCTTTGAAAATTAGCACCTCATGGACTAAAACCAAGGTAATTTGTCGTAATGCTGAGCACGTATTCCACTCAACCACAAGCAATAAGCCAGGTGACAGTCGTTCTTGGACTCACACAACCCATTCGTTGGTTTGTATTTTGTTCTATTATTATTATTATTATTATTATTATTATTATTATTATTATTATTATACTATTACTTCTTTACTGGGCAAAAATCCATGGCACTCCCGATTCGTACGGTGTCAGCTCGCAAAGGACCTCTCGTATCACATTTGGTAATTACGAGACAAAATTAATTTAATCTCAGTCAAAGGTCGTCCAGTAGAGTTCTGGTAATAACTGCCAGATGGCAGTGTTAAGTAGAACGTAGAAATTGGAGAGTAGACCGCCTCATCGGCTACAACTCAAAAATTCAGTGCATGCTCTGACAAAATACAATTTGATCACTAGGTGGTAAATCCATCGTAATTATAATTCACATGACAAATTCAGCATTTAAAGATTTAAAATTCTCAATATCAGAGGCAATAGGAGCACCAAGAACCTGTACTACAAGGTATAACCCATATTATGTCTTCCTACCCGAGATTATACGGAACCAAGGTAAAAATTAGTACGTTTTGTCCTGGAAAAATCATACAATTCTGGAAATTCAGATGGTTAAAATTATGACAGCTTTCTCCATCAAATTTTAGAGGTCACTCAGAGCCAGTTCCTTCAGGCCATGCATCGAAGTTCTTGGGATCATGTCACTGCTGAGTCGAAGATGGGAATACTTCGTAACTGTTCCACATGCCATAATAATATTAATAATACCAGCCGCGATGACCGAGAACACTATCGCGCCACCATGTGCCTCCAATGTATCGGGAGGGCGTGGGTTCAAACCCAACCTCGGCCGTCCTAAAAATGGTTATCCGTGGTTTCCCATTTTCACTGCCTGGCAAATGCCAGGACGGTTTCTTTCAACAGGTCCACGGCCGACATCTTACACACTTCCTTCCCTTAATTAAACCCAAGTAAGCGGTGGCCTGGGCGATCGGCCTGTCACCATACCCTGTTATATCTGCTGACAAAGTGTGCCCACCTCCAAACACTGTCCTTGGGACGCTAGAGGAATGATCCCCTCGCAGAGTCTGTGGTTGAAGCTGAGCTTGGAGGATAAGCGATTAAAATTATTAATAGTAATACCAGCCGCGGTCACCGAGAGTGCTATCGCTGGTATCGGGAGAGCGTGGGCTCAAACCCCACCTCAGCAGTCCTGAAAATGGTTTTCCATGGTTTCCCATTTTCACCGCCAGGCAAATGCCAGGACGGTTTCTTTCAACAGATACACGGCCGACATCTTACACACTTCCTTCCCTTAATTAAGCCCAAGTAAGCGGTGGCCTGGGTGATCGGCCTGTCAACATACCCTGTTATATCTGCTGACTAAGTGTGCCCACCTCCAAACACTGTCCTTGGGACGCTAGAGGAATGATCCCCTCGCAGAGTCTGTGGTTGAAGCTGAGCTTGGAGGATAAGCGATTAAAATTATTAATAGTAATACCAGCCGCGGTCACCGAGAGTGCTATCGCTGGTATCGGGTGAGCCTGGGCTCAAACCCCACCTCAGCAGTCCTGAAAATGGTTTTCCATGGTTTCCCATTTTCACCACCAGCCAAATTCCTGGACGGTTCCTTTCAACAGGGTCATGGCCGACATCCTTTCCACTCCCATCCCCGACCTTCCCTATATTAGACCCTAGTTAGCAGTCACCTGGACGATCGGACTGTTACCATCCCCAGTTGTGTCTGTTGACAAAATGAGTCCAGCTCCAAGACACTGTCTTTGTGGTGGTAGAGGAATGATCCCTTGCAGAGTCCTTGGGAGGATAAGCGATTTTCAAAAAAGAAATAGCCTAATAATAGTACATTATGCAACATCCTATAATGGCAATAATTAAGACACGAGTATGTCTATAAAACGAGCGTAGCGAGTTTTATAATTTCCATACCAGTACTGAACAGAGCGCATGGGACGCAGAGAATACCATGGCCTCCTCGAATACTCCACTATGACACGAGCCACAGGAGGCCGTGGAAGTCAGTGCAGGTGCGATTCTATCCTTACTTAATTGGTCACACAACTGTTTCTTGAGCTCTGATTGGTGGGAGAAACTGTATCATAATGAAAACTTGTACTATAATGAGCCTCATTATAGTACAGTTTTCTGACACATAATATTTACATTTCCCCATGGTCGAACATAAATAATAATATAAGAACACTCCTTTGGGAGTAATATAAAATCTACGACTCCCATCCGACTGTGAATACTAACTCACCACAACCACAAGATCCACTTAGGCTACTAAAATGGAATCATTTATGGTATGTCAATACCACATACGAATTAAGAATCGATAGATAATTGATCCACCCTATCGACGGTGAGAGACTCGATATCTACACGACTATCGTGAATGGACATTGAACAAACAATAAGACATTCAAACCAGACCAACAGAGAATTACTACCCTGCGAAAACGATAGTCATCCAGTTATTAGAATAAGATTTATAAAAGATCGACTCCAGTTCAGAAAATTAACAACAATCATTTCTCTGAGAAAATGACTACCAGGACCAAGAAATCGTGGACTGAAGAACGGAGGAATATTTTCAATGCCCAGATGGAGAGATTTGGTGAGAAGGATAAAACATAATTAGCTGAATGAGTTCTATCTCACTCCACAGATTGGCATAAAAAATAATAATACACTGGTCAAAAAAAGTTTTGCATATTGCAAGCTTATTTGTGGACCAATTATAATACAGGTGATTTATCCGATAACTGTTTTTGTTTATTTATGTAGCGTATGGGCATTACACATGAAACACAATACTACTACTACTACTACTACTACTACTACTACTACTAATAATAATAATAATAATAATAATAATGTTGAGTTTGAATTAGTGGACTGTATATTTTTTGGTGAACTTACTTGCCTTATGATGAAAGGAAACAACCAGCGGAACATATGACATCGTAAAACTTTACTTAGAAAAACGTATGCCTATACATCAATTAGCATGTCAGCACGCAACACAACTCCATACTTGATGACGATCACTGGCATGGTACAAGGCAGTGCCAACCTAGATGAACAAAAAAGAAGAAAATATCCCTCAACATACTCCCAACTTTAAATGGTCACATTATAATAAGAAACACAGATATAAAATCTTGAAGGATTCAAAGTCTGATATCACTCGTCAATGGGTAACACACAGAGGTTATGAATAGGCCTTTTAAATACATTATTACCAATGCGCTCATCTGCCACTCGAACTAGTCCATCAGCACCCTTGAACACAGATTTTATTAAACCTAGCCTCCAGGACAGTGGAGGTAGGTTATTCTCTTTCACTATGACGATCGTGCCTGGAATGACGTTCGGTTGGCTGAACATCCATTTGGTTCTCTGTTGGAGGCTGCTCAGATAGTCGGTTGACCATCGCTTCCAAACATATTGTTGCATTCGTTGCAGGCGCTGCCATCTCGAAAGCTTATTCATGGGTACAGCTGTGATGTCAGGTTCCGGAAAGGCCATTAGGGGCTGTCCAATTAAGAAATGCCCTGGAATAAGGTACGAAGGATCTTGAGGATCGTTAGATAACTCTGTTATTGGGCGGGAGTTTAAACAAGCTTCGATTTGATACAGCAAAGTTGTCAATTCTTAAAAATTAAGTGATGCATTTCTACGCAAGTGATATTTTATTGACTTAATGGCTGCTTCCCAAATATCACCGAAAGGTGGAGAATTCGGTGGGATGAATGCCAAGAGAAAGCTTCCTGCCTAGCGAACTCTTGCATTTTATTGATGTGTTCTGCGGATCTGAACAAATTGTAGAGTTCTCTCAGCTTGTTATTGCAGCCAACAAAATTTTTGCCGTTATCACTGAACATGTTTTGAACCTTTCCTCTCCTGGCAGTAGACCGCCTTAATAAGCTAAGAATGCCTCGGTACTGAGATCACTAACAAGTTCTATGAGCACAGCCTTCGTACATAGGCAAATGAACACTGCCATGTAGCATTTCACTCTCGTCTTGCTTCTGGGAGATCCTTGTCGGATCATGAAAGGACCACCAAAATCAACACCACTGTTCGAGAATGGTCTTGATTGTTGAACCCGGTACGTTGGTAATTGTCCTATGAGCTGCTTCGAGGTATTCACCTTAAACCTGTAACAAGTTATGCATCGATGAATAACTTGCCGTACTACTTGCTTCGCATTAACGATCCAGAATTTTGATCGCAAAGATGCTATTAATAGTTGACTGCTGGCGTGCAGTAATCTAAGATGCTCTGCTCTGATGATTAATAGTGTCGGTTGATGTTTAGGGGGAAGAATTACTGGATGTTGCTGGTCAACTGAAACTTCGGCCCTTTCAATTCGACCTCCTACTCGGAGAACGTGATCCTTGTCTGGAAATGGATGTAGACTTCGCAGTTTACTAGATTTGGTTACTTCGCCTCTTGCTTGAAGGTCTTCGATTTATTGAAGGTAATATTCCCGTTGTGTTCGTCTTATACAAATCTGAAGTGGCAGTTGCATCTCTTCGCATGATGGTGTTTGTGTGGTTGCTTGGCGCCTTCCCTTTGCCCTCTCGACAAATCTAATGCAATAGGCTAAAACTCTTAACAGTTTATGCAACGAAGAAAATCTTGAGAAGAGTGTCCAGCGGTCACATTCTGACATAGCTGTGCATGTGGTTGTCTTGCGTTGTTCGGGTAATTCTTGTACTGGTGTGTTGGTTGGTAAAGATGGCCATGGTTCCTCAGGAGAACCCAACCAACTCGGTCCGTGCCACCATAATTCATAGCACCGCAATAATTTTGGTTCCAAACCTCTGGAAGAAATATCAGCAGCATTCTCGTCCGAAGATACGAGATGCCATTGTGCTTTTGAGGTCAATTGCTGAATCTTGGATACGTGATTTGCTACATATGTTTGCCATCTTGTAGGTTCAGTTGTCACCCATGCTAGGACGATCGTCGAATCGGTCCACAGGTGAATTTCGTCCACATCCAGATTAAGGATAGGAATTATTTTATCAATAGGTTTAGCTAGCAAGAGTGTAGCGCACAATTCTAATCTTGGTAAAGATACTTGCTTGAGTGGTGCAACTCTTGATTTCGCTGAGAGAAGATTCACACTAATATCTCCAGTATCGTTCATAGTGCGTACACATACACATGCTGCATATGCTTTCTCGGATGCATCAGAAAATCCATGTACTTGTACACTTGAAGTTGCTCCAGGGTCTAAGACTCTTCGATCAATTTCTATTTCATTTAGTCTCGAAATTTTTTGATGCAATGAAGTCCAAGTCCGCCTGTGTTCTTGTGGAAGTTCTTCATCCCATGAAATGTTCAACTTCCAGAGCTGCTGCATAAATATCTTGTATATTACGACTGATGGACCAAGTAGACCTAATGGATCAAAATAATATGGATGCAATGACAGACATAACACTGCGCTTTGTAATGCTTCCAGATGGTGGTTTTGCATTAACTTCAAATTGAAACTTATCTGTTGAAGGATACCAAACAAGTCCTAAGGTTTTAATTTTCTGCTTATCATCCAGCTTTAAACAAGATTGAACTGCATATTAAGGCTTTCACGGCCCGGATTATTATATAAATAATTCATGCTTTTGGGCTAATGCCGTGTGTATTTTTAATTTAAACCATACGTTTCGGAGAAACCTTGCCTCCTTTTTCAATGGAAATAAACAATGTGGCCAAAGAAAGTATATCAATGAGATTACAAAAAATATAGATAAATTCCTCTGTTCGTCACCAGAGAGCAGCTGCCAGAAATAACTGTATGGACCATGGTGGAACGGCGGACAGAGTAGAAAGTAACAAGAAGGTAAAGGGGGCGGTGTGAAAATATAGAAACACCTCGAAGAATGAGGAGGGGGGGGGGGGAGGGGGGAGGGTTAGATGGATATAAGGAAACATAGACAAAAGGGAATACTAGCTGAACGATACCTAACGTCATACAGTCAACGGCGAAAAAACAGATGGAAACTCCTCCAGTGACAAACAAAGGAGATCAAATCCAGGCTCTGAGCCCGAGAGGGAAAATGTACAATTTTAAATATGTGAAGAACAGAGAGACTGAGAGGAACTATCTCCCTAGATCCTTAATAACTGGTAGCCAAGTGTCACTTAGCTGATAACCAGTGTCTCTGTTAAAATTATTGGGATTTTTACGAATTTCAACTGCCTCCCTTATAATTCTAGACCAGTTGTGCTTAACAAGGGCAAGCGCATGAGCATCCTTGAAACATACATCGTGCCCTGAAGACAGGGCATGTTCAGCTATAGCTGATTTGTCAGGTTGGTTTAGACGGATGTTCCTTTGATGCTCTTTGATGCGAGTGGCAATGGATCGTTTTGTTTGTCCAATGTAGACTTTTCCGCAAGTACATGGGACTTCATACACCCCAGGTTGTAGTATTGGGGACAATTTATCTTTGTTTAATGCTAAACGTTGACCAATTTTCGTCATAGTGCCGAAAACTGTTTTTATCTTGTGCTTGCGGAGAATCTTAGCAACGCGGTCAGTGGTGTTGTGAATATAAGGGAGGTAAGCAGTTCCTCTCACGTCGGAGCTCTGAGAAGGTTGTCTATCCCTCCTTCTGGGATGTAGGGACCTATATATAGTGGATTCATTATAGCCATTACCCTTAAACATGGTTTGTAAGGCATGTAACTCTTCCTGAAGAGTTGATGCCTCACAAATACGTTCCGCTCTTTTGGCTAGAGTTGTTATAATTCCTTGTTTTTGTGCTGGGTGGTGGTGGGAGTCCGCATGTAAATAACGGTTAGTGTGAGTTGGCTTACGGTAGACGCTGTGCCCCATGGAGCCATCCGCTTTCCTCCTCACAAGAACATCCAAAAAAGGTAAGCATCCACCTGACTCTAGCTCCATTGTGAAGTGTATTGAAGGATGCAGCTGATTTAGGTGGTTCAGAAAGTGGTTCAGTTTCTCAGAACCCTCCTCCCACACCACGAACGTATCATCCACATACCTCCACCAAATCACAGGTTTGAAAGACGCCGAAGATATAGCCTCCCCCTCAAAATGTTCCATGAAAAAATTTGCCACGACAGGCGAGAGTGGACTTCCCATGGCCACACCATCAGTCTGCTCGTAATATTTACCACCCCACAAGAAATAGCTGGAACACAAGCAGTGGTGGAATAATCGGGCAATGTCCTCAGGAAACAAATCCTTGATGAGTGACATGACTGAGTCCTTTGTTCTTTTTATTTTTAATTTAAACCATACGTTTCGGAGAAACCTTGCCTCCTTTTTCAATGGAAATAAACAATGTGGCCAAAGAAAGTATATCAATGAGATTACAAAAAATATAGATAAATTCCTCTGTTCGTCACCAGAGAGCAGCTGCCAGAAATAACTGTATGGACCATGGTGGAACGGCGGACAGAGTAGTAAGTTACAAGAAGGTAAAGGGGGCGATGTGAAAATATAGAAACACCTCGAAGAATGAGGAGGGGGGGGGAGGGGGGAGGGTTAGATGGATATAAGGAAACATAGACAAAAGGGAATACTAGCTGAACGATACCTAACGTCATACAGTCAACGGCGAAAAAACAGATGGAAACTCCTCCAGTGACAAACAAAGGAGATCAAATCCAGGCTCTGAGCCCTAGAGGGAAAATGTACAATTTTAAATATGTGAAGAACAGAGAGACTGAGAGGAACTATCTCCCTAGATCCTACCAGTTATTAAGGATAAGACTCGTTCTGATTGGTTGTTGCTATTTTTTCTTCAAGCGATAGCCTTGTGCTAAACGCTCGCCATCTTGGATTATCATAACCTTATTCTTAATATGCTGTACATAAATCCGGACGTGGTGGACCATATGTTGAGTTTGAACTAGTGGACTGTATATTTTTTAGTGAAATTACTTGCCTTATGATGAAAGGAAACAAACAACCAGCGGAACATATGACATCGAAAACTTTACTTAGAAAAACGTATGACTATACATCAATTAGCATATCAGCATGCAACACAACTCCATACTTGATGACGATCACTGGAATGGTACAAGGCAGTGCCAACCTAGATGAACAAAAAATAAGAAAATATCCCTCAACAAATAATAACAAGTACATACTAGTACAGTTTATTTTCTCCAGTCCAGGCTCGATGCTGTAGCACTGAAAAAGTTGTTAGGGTCACATAAGTACGCTCTTAGTTTGCAATCTTCAACAATGTGCCTGATGGTCTGGTTCGATGTACCGCAATCACAGCAGGGGTGGTTTGACCGCTTCCCCCATTTGTGCAGGTTGTATGCACAAAGCCCGCGTCCGATAACAGTGTATGGTACAAACAAACCAACGTGTTACCTTAAAGGTAACACATAAACCAATTTTCAAAAACGAAATGTCGTCATACAGCAATGAAAATACAACATCATGCAATATGCAAAACTTTTCTTGACCTGTGTATAATTACGATCTGCAGACAATTACAGGAACGCTCCAGTTCCCAATACTTGACGATCAACACGAGTGAGAATTAATTGTTACCGTGAATTGCGTCCTATTGCACTTAATGTTTGGTAACGTGGTGAACTTGCAACCAACACTAACGAGGGTGTATTATTTTCTCCTTAGAGCGCTGGTGGGTGGAAAGTCCAATGCAGCGCGGCGAGGTGATGAGCAACTCGGCCGAATGAGTACAGTATAATATAGTGCTGTCATTAGGGCCAGTTCCAGTCACAATAACAGAGGATGGTATTGTATCCCGTCACTTTTAATGAGCTCCTAGTCCGCTGTAAGAGGGAGGGGGAACACTAATTTACGATTGCCACATTTAACGTACACGTCGTTGACTCATCCAAATCCAGCCTTCATGAAACTAGTGATAATGGTGATCGTGTGGCCTCTGGAGAGGCTGAGTGCAGGTCTTTCTAGTTGACGCCCGTGGGTGACCTGCGAGTCATAATGAGGATGAAGTGATGATGAAGACGTCACATACACCCAGTCCCCGAGCCACGGGAATTATCCCAGGAGATAAAATCCCTGATGGCTCGGCCGGAATCGAACCCGGGGCTTTTCGGGCCAAAGCATAGCGCGCTAACCATTTAGCCACGGAGCCGGATATGAAACTGGTAAGAGTTGCAGCTAGACTGTTGGAATTAAAGGATTTTGTTTGGTTACTACTGTATATGTACGTCTACCCCTTATCATTCCCGATTTCCAACGGGGTTGGGGATAAGATGCGATGGAAGAATTTGTGGTGGATTGTTTTTACGGCCGGATGCCCTTCCTGACGCCAACCTCGTGGGAGGAGTTGACGAGAGATGAAATGAATGATGGTGAATGAAACTGGGCAAGGATGAGGAAGGAAGCGGCCGTGGCCTGTCAGAAGTACCATCCCGGCATTTTCCTTGAGTTGAAAATGGGAAACTACGGAAAACCATTTCAAGGAAGACTGACGGTGGAGCTTGAACTCACGTCTACCAGAGTCCGCAGGCAGCTTGTCTCCGTGGCCTAACGCTGCGCTTTAGCGAGCGTAGTTACCGCTGTCGGTGTTTGGTTACTATATGATTTAGCAATTTTCCCTGAACATTGTTCTGCTGTGAACTTGATGCTGACTGCTGATAAAGAAGTGAAGTCAGGGTGGCAACAACAAACATGTCACCGTGATTAAGAGAATCAACAAGTCAGCACGCAAATTCTAAAGGAGTAAGGAGTCCTTGGATAACTTCATCCATTTTCTTAGTAAGGATTTATTCTAACATGAAATGTTCATAATTAAATTAAATGTGTTAGGGACGTCGACCAGTGTGTATGCAATGTAGCGAGGAGGATGAAGTAAAAATGTCTTACTTTATTTGTATTTACTGCAGCATATTCTTTGCTTATTAACAGAAGACATAACAAACTTAAACATTCGGTCATCGACATGCTGAGCAAGAAGGGATTTGAATGCTACGAGGAAGTACATGCATTCGATTCTCAAAGGAGGAATAGCTTGTAGTTTAACGTGACCGTTAATCACGAGATCATGAGCCACGGGACCTCCTTTTTACGTGGAATCCGAACCACATGGCATGGCATTTCGCTTCGAAAATCTCACATGCATTGACCGGGAATCGAACCCGGTCCACCTTGGTGAGAGGCATACAGCTTGACCGCTGCGCCACCACGCCCCTCTCTCAAAGGAGGAACCGCTTTGCTGATTTCTTTACATTTAAGAAAACATCCAATATACACTTGATCCAACTATTCGGTTTGAGAAGTATACACCAGATCAGGCTAAAGAGGCTGACCAAGAGAAAAAGGACATCTACGAAAATTGCGTTCCGTACTTTCGGGGAAAATACCAAGATAGATACAGAAATCACATCTTCAATCTACGAGGAATATTATTCTTTGCAAGGGGAACTATCTATCGAGAAGTTGTGGAACTATTCTAGAAGTGCGGCTTAGAATAGAATCACCTGATAACTCTTGTTGAAAACTTCATTGCTGACTATGCGTCCATACAGCAGCACCATATCTTCAAGAAAGCCAACACCTGATATTTCTGATATGAAAATACCGCTTGATTTCAAAATTGTTCCACAAAATGTATGTTAATGAAATGTCCTAGCAAGGATTACGGGATAGAAACCAAGCAGCTCCAGTTTTTTTGTTACATTGTGAATGAAAATGTGTTAAGTGAGTTTAATTAGTTATTCATTTATTACGGTAACCAATTTGATTGGCCACATGAGCCTATTGTTTTCTTTTTGTAATTGTAACTCTCTGTGTGTAAAATTTGTGTTTTTTTGTGGGGTACCCGGTGTACAGTTAGTTTAACTTAAGACAGGTTCTCTTAAGTTAGTTGTTGTTTTAAGGGGCAGAACAGCAAGGCTATCTGCCCCTAAAAGAGGTTAATAAATCCTAAATATTGCTTATAGAGATAATGTATGTCAGTTCAGGAGCTAAACAGGTTAACATCTGAATATTAACGTACAGTATTTCTATAATCAACATTTAGGTTCCATGCTAGCAAACAGTAGGCTATTCACGAAGTTACTTCCCTTGCCTCTGCACATATTTGTCTGGCGCCGTATAACACAAATACAAATAATAGAGCGTAATTAACTATCTTTGCTGAAGCTCGTAACGTGAATGGAAGGGAATGGATTATAGCAACCAGCAATATTCTATGGTGCGATGTGAAATATAACGCCAGCCATTGGTGATGTGTTCAATTAATCAACATTATGTGTCAAAGGTCGACTACAAGAAATGTGTAATGTTTTAAATTACACATATTTATAAAAAAAACAATAAACAAATTCCTCCTTCTCGTAGTGTGTTAATAATAATAATAATAATAATAATAATAATAGTAATAATAATAATAATAATAATAACAATAACAATAACAATAACAATAACAATCCGTAAAAGACGGACACAATTTTATGGCCACCTCAAATGAATGGACGGTAACAGATTAATACTTAATAATAAAAAGGAAGATTGTAGTTTTACGTGACCGTGAATCTTGTGATTATGAGCCACGGGACCTCCTTTTTACGTGGAATCCGAACCACAGGACATGGCATTTCACTTCGAAAATCTCACATGCATTGACTGGGAAGCGAACAATACTTAATAATACTATGCCAATCAATAATAGTAATAATAATAATAATAATGTTATTTGTTTTACGTCCCATTTAACTACTGCGGCTTTTAGAGTCACCGGAATTTTGCCCCGAAGGGTATCATTAACATGCCAGTAAATCTACTGGCACGGCTCCCTTGCATTTGCGCACCCTCAACAGCCAGCTGACAGCGCCAAGATTCGAACCTTGGGCACAGCAAGCGAGAACGTTACCGCTGAGCCACGCAGCCAGACTACTATGCCAATCAATACAGATTAAGGAACAACTATTAATTGTTGAACATTTATTCAATTGTTCAATAATTGTTGTTCCTGTTTCGGCTTGACAATGAAGCCTTCTTCAGCTAATAGTACAATTAAGAATATTAAGTAAGATATTGTTGTGTTAAATGTATAATTACCAGTTACAAAGAACATTAATTTGCTATAACTAAACCTCAGAAATAATTATTAAAAGGAATGGATATCCTTACAATAATAAATTTACATATTTGACAATATTTATTTGTATAATTATGAGTAGCTCATTAAAATGAAGTTCTAAAATGTAAAAACCTAATGTTGTAGTCAACAAAAAAACTCAAAATCTACCATTCAACATCTACAAGAAAATACTGAAGGTAGTAATACCGGACAGCTGTCGTACAGTCAGAAAAGTCTTGAATACTGATTGATACACCAAAGCTTCTTGTGTAACTGCATCGAAATTTAGCCGAAGAACTGTGTTTAAGGAACAATTTGTGATATAATGATATTAATAGTATAACAATAATATAATAATAGGAATAATAATATTCATCATCATCATCTTCTTCTTCATCACCATAATGGTCATGGGTACTGGTGTAGATGTTTGAGATGGTTCCTTCTACGTGTAATTTAAGAAACAGCAAATTTGACGTTACATTTCCCCTGACATCTACAAGTGAAAAAGTGTCTATTGCTATTTGGAAAATGTAAATATAATATACTCTTTATATTCCAAGGCTTATCTGTCATAGAGCTTTGTTTTAGATTATGTGAATATTAAAAAAATCTGGTTTCATTTTGAACCTGCTATTAGTACGGTGCAATTAGACCCAAACCTCAACATCCAAAGTAAAAGTTTCCCTTCAGCTCCCAATTGTTCTATACAGTCCACATGTTGTTCGGTAAAAAGTATCACCATTTTGAGCGTCGGGTTTGGGGAGGAGGGGGATGGGAGGTGGGCGAGGGAGGGGGGGGGGGGGGTGTGCAGCAGTTGGTAAATTAGTAGTTTTTATCAATTTTTCTTAAATATTTCGAAAAATATGCCGTTTAGTGCAAAATGTGTCACATACAAAAATAATTTACATTAAATTGCGAACAACAAAGGTCCCATGCATAATCTTGCTAAAGTGGACGGTTCCAGAGTTACGGAGGGTGTAAAAGAGGACTTTTTTTTCGTATTTTTAGCCTACTTTTCACATTTTGCAAAAATGAGGAAAAAGTAGACGTATGAGGTCGATCCGGGAAAATGTCCATCTGTCTGTCCTTCTGTCTGTCTGTCTGTCTGTCCTTCTGTCTGTTTGTCTGTCTGTCTGTCTGTCTGTCTGTGTGTGTGTGTGTGTCCCTACGGCTGCAGCTATCGAAACCAAATTTGGTATGAGTAAAGATCTATACCGGGACATCTCAATGTCATACTTGAAAATGAAGTCAGTGCTACCAACTGCTAAAAAAAATCGCAATTGAAATTTGAGCTCCATCGATATCTTGGAATGTATACATGGGAACAATTCCAAAATTGGTACACATATAGATAATAATACTTCAGTTTAATTTTCAGAAGGCCGTACATGACAGTGTTGCCAAAATGATTCTAAGCCTACTGATAAGTCCAAATTTTAAATGCTCCTACACTATCAATTGGATTTCAACCAAATTTCGTATGTACTATGTGTACACAAACAGATATGACTGTGCGTATTCTAAAGAGCCATCAGAGCTGCCAACTGTCAATAAATGCTCTCTCTATTTTTTATCCAAATAGCAATATATCAGAAAGCATGCGAGCCCACAGCTTTAAACTTTGCACACATATAGCGCCCGACATTCTAGATTAATTTGGAGCAACTAATGTATGTCAGTGCTACCAACATGTTCTAAGCCTGCTGGTAGGTCCAATTTTAAAATTCCATTAACTTCTATATTAACAAATGGATTTCATCCAAAATTGGCACAACAATACATCATAATATTTCAAATTATTTCTGACCAACACATGCATGACATTGTTGCCAACATGATTTTACATGCGCTTCAATCAAATTTTGTATTCTGTACCTTAAGAGATGGAACTAAGAATATATTCAGTCACCAGGGCTGCCAACTGTAGTGCTGTATCAGGCTACATCATGACAGGTATATTTCGAACTAATTAGAAATTTTGATATTACCAAATTCATTTCGTCATTATTCGAGATAGGTCCATAAAGATTAATCATTGGCATGAATCTTAAATTTTAAGAAAAGTAGGCTCTTTAGTTCGTCAGGGAACTTCTTGTTTTTTTTGAAAGAACATGACATTATCACCAAAGAAACTAATTTTTGTACACAGGATTGTGTTTTGTAAAAGCAAATGCCGATTTTATTGACCTGTGGTATTGAAAAAAAAAAGGGTTTGGTGCTTTTCAGTCGGTCAACACGAATGTACCCAAAAGATTTGGGTAATAGCCTAATCCTGAAAAAATTAAATGAGATTAATAAATACCTACCATCTCATATAATCGAACTATTTTGGATATATTCGTGTTGACCGACTGAAAAGCAATAAACTTTTGTTTACCAAGGCAACACTGAAAAATGGCTTCAATCCCCATAATGACCGGTGGAATGTTAGTGATAAGCCCTTGAAGGAACGTCAACCTCACCACCTTCTCAAGGGGTGCTACTTTTTAAGGGAAAAGAGGCTTCCACAGGCCTAGGCCATACAAACCTGTGGTACGGAGAAACCCACTCTGAACTATTAAAACTAATAAAAATGTAGAATGTTAAATGCGACCTTAAATTAATGTAAAGTAGGCTATTCATCAGTATACAGTCCTCTTCATACAAAGCACTTTCCTGTTCTAGGTCTTCGTCTATGATGTGCGTGTCCCTGTTATCACATCCTAGGCCTGAGAAATTACCGCATATGCTCGAGCAGTTTAGACCACTCTTTCTGCACTCGCAAATACGGACGCATTCGTCTTTGCAAGCACACACTATGAGGGATAGTAATTCCTTGGGAGCTGCATGACGTGCTGTATTAGCGAACCATTCGTAAACAGAAGCCTTGTCCCAGAAAACCGGCCCACCACAGACTGGCCCTAATTGGTCTCAGGTGTTCGCCAATCTTCTTCCGCCCCCACTCGAGCGGATTCTTCATCTCATTCATCCACTGCTGCACCTGGTGGTAGATTGTAAATGAATGCTGTCTTGAAGCTGCCGAAAGTGGAAGGAAGTGCAGCCAACTTGAACAATGATTATATAGGCTGCTTTGCAATGCCCTGCAAGTAACACTGGTAGCGAAAACAATCTTGATCTTCAGTGTTCTTGGCTCTACACATCGCAAGAAGGAAATGTTTTCCAGCGTCAGCCACTGCACTGGGGTCAACTTTGGGGTCGTTGAAGACTAGAAGTTTCGTACGAAGAGCTATATTGGCTTGCACTTTCCCATAAGATGTAATTTTCATTGAACCAAAAAGTTTGTATACGGCGTGTCACCGCCATTTAGATCACTCTTGATATCAAATCTTTATGTCTTTAGATAGTTCGACAGTTGGGTAGTCCGTGTCGCTACTTTATGCCTTTATTTATGTCGAGAGCAGTCAAATTACAGCGGATCCAACCTTCAGGTAATCCTTCTGCCGCATAGACAATCCGAGGGAATCCCATAAAAAGGAATAAAATTGAATCAATAACCTTCGTCTCATACACCATAGCGATACCTGCTTCGTAATGAGCCCAAGCCCATCAGTCAATAGCTGGCTGTTCTTTTGTAATCCCTAACCTGGCACTTTCCGACTAATTTACATCATCTAAAAAATATACATATCCCTTTTACTCATAATTAACATAATATATGACGACAATAAGTAATACTGTGAATTGCTTGATATCAAAATGAGATGATTAAATTAATATAATGATTAATGATGAGGAGTGCCTGTGCAGATCCAAGATCTGTCACAGTATAACCACATAGTTGGCACAGTATTCTAAAGACGAACAATACAAAATGACAGCAGAACTTCACTAGAAATAACCATCGCATTAAACGTGTCTCCCAATACGAAGTGTGCGTGGGAGGGGCAGACGGCCGGTGCAGGGTGGAGGTGGTCAACCGGCCCCTTACGCCCGGCCTTGTACTGGCGGCCGCGCTTGTACTAAACCGGTTTTTGTTCCCAGTATTTTTACGCTTCTAACCCTTTGTGGTGCCTCAGCCTCTTTTGGACTACAATACGATTGTACAATATTTCTTTTTAATAAAATTGTTTAGTTATTTCTGTTTACATAGTAGTTATAATTTCATTTTCCCAAAAAATCTAACAAAATACGAAAAATTGCAACTTTCGCACCCTCCGTAACTCAGGAACCGTTCACTTTAGCAAGATTATGCATGGGACCTTGTTTGTTTGCAATTTAATGTAGATTATTTTTGTAAATGACACAGTTTGCGCTAACCCACATATTTTTTGAAATATTTAAGAAAAACTGATAAAAACTACTAATTTACCAACTTCTGCCCCCCTCCCCCCCCCCCCCCAAACCTGACGCTCAAAATGGTGAGACTTTTTACATAACAACATGTGGATTGTATAGAACAATTTGGGCTTGGAGGGAAACTTTTACTTTGGATGTTGAGATTCGGCCGTTTTTAGGACTGCCATAACACGGCCAGTAGACGGAGGGCCGGGAGATCAAGACCGAGATCATCTCAGACCCCGCGCACAAAAAAGAATACAGAAGGGTACATCAACGGCGTTCACCGGAAAACTACGTGCTGCAAACAAGACTGCATGGTTATACATAGGACGCGTGAATCCGGATGTAACCTCAAGCGATGTCATGGACCACTTAAAAGACAAGGGAATCAAAGACGGCATAAAATGCGAGGAACTCACCACCAGAGGTGAAAATAAAGCTTTTAAAGTCGGGATCCCCTTCGAGAGAAAGGATGATGCTTATGACCCAAACTTCTGGCCAGCTGATGTGATTTTCCGACCTTTTCGTTTTCGTTTTTGATCAGGAACTCTCGCGAGGTGCAAACAACCAGGAAGTGAAGTTACTTTTATGGAATATTGAAGGCCTGTTAAACGCTACGAACTCAACGCCAGAAAATTTATTTGACCCCTATGACGTCGTAATACTGGTTGAAACATTCTTAACATCAGATTGGAATGCGAGAAATCACTATACAGTGAACAATTTGGCAGAGCAAGGCCTGGTGGGAAGACCGAAAGGAGGAATCACCTGCCTTTTAAAGGTTCAGTTCACACCATTCCAGGTCATGTATAAAAACAACAATGTTCTAGTAGTGAAGACTAAATTGTGTGTGTTAATATGTGTGTATTTTCAGCCAGGATTCACATCTTACCAGATTATAGATGAAATAGGCACCGCTCTGAGTATAACGGAACGGGAGGATAGCATCATTATAGCAGGAGACCTAAATTGTCGAACTGATGTTCCATCACAGAAGACAAGAGAAGTCCTAGACTATTTAGAGGAGGAAGGGATATCACTTGTAAACAACAAAGAACGGAAGACGTATGTTTGTTACAACGGCACCAGCACGATAGATCTCGTCTTCTCGAATCAAGGTAACATAAAGCCAATAAAGCAAGATATAATTCCGATTCCCTACAGGAAACACCAGCTAGTAGAAACAACATTCCAACTCGGTCATGATAGCGGACAGGTGAAGCCCAAAACATTGAAATTTTCAAGAAGACTCTACACCAGTTCATATATGAGGCCGACAACCAGGCAATCGTGGAGAAGGCCCTGAAAGGAGATCTCGACGAAGCAGCAAATATGCTCAAACACCTTTTACAGGGTGAAGTCATACCGGAGGCAGTCATAACGAGAAAATCAAAATCATGGTTTGACGAAACCTGCTACAGAGTCCGTAGGACCACATTGGATGCCCTACACACAGCTCTCGAAGTTCCCACCGACGATCATCTAAGGGAATATTCCAATCATAGGAAGACGTACAAGACCCTCATAAAAGAAACAAAGGAACGGTATCAAGAGCAAGAGGAACAAAGTCTGATAGCGGCAGCTGATCAGTGCCCCTACAAAGCATTGAGTCCAAGGCAACCGAGATACTGCAGAAGCATCCGTATGGAGACATGGGTGACTCACCTTAGCAATGTACTGCAATATAAGGACACTCGTCCAACTGATACCCCCGAGATTGAGGAGGACATTGATACAGAGATATTTACAACTGAGGAAGTAGAGACTGCTATTATCAGCTCGAAGAATAATAAAGCTTGTGGACCAGACAATATATGTAACGAGCACCTTAAAATTGCTCTCCCAGTGCTAAAAGAAGCAATAACATCTCTCCTGAATGAATGCCTCAGGCAAGGAAATATCCCCCATAGCTGGAGAAGGTCCACAGTAAAACTGCTGTATAAAGGAAAGGGATGCACCGAGGACCCAAACTCCTACCGAGGTATTGCACTGGAATGTGCGTTATTCAAAATTCTAACAAAACTTTTATGCCAACGCCTTATTAGAGAAATCGATCCTAAGCTCCCAGAGGAGCAATTTGGTTTCAGAAAAGGAAGATCTACAACACAGGCTATCCAATGCCTTCCAAATGATATTGAGACTGCTCTGACAGTCCCAAAAGGAAAGCTATATGCCATATTTATAGACTTCTCCAAAGCTTTCGACATGGTCAATAGAAAGATCATCATAGAGAAGCTAGGAAATCAAATGAGAAGTAACAGCTATACAAAACGGCTTATCACAAGCATCCTGGCCTCAAATTACATAGAGATAAGCGATGGAATCACAACATCAAACCCAATAGATCAAACAACCGGTGTATTGCAAGGGGACCCTCTAAGCCCATTACTGTTCATCATCGCGACGGCGGATATCGCACAGGTAGTCTCGGAGAAAGTAATTCTCTATATGTACGCTGACGATATTGTGCTGGCCTCGAGATCGCAAGAGGATCTACAATCTGCATTTGATCTGCTGTTGGAATGGGCGGAAGAGAATGAACTCAGCCTAAACGAAAACAAGACTGTATCAATGACTTTCCGCAAAGGGGGAAAACTAGCAGTTTTTCACACACATAGAAAACCCCTGGAGATCGTTTCTAACTTTAAATATCTAGGCGTGACACTTCAGACAACGGGCAACGTCTTTACGCTTCACGTTAACGATAGGATCTGTGCGGCTACGAGGGCCATAAATGATATCAGACAGTTGAGAAAACTCTCCGTCAAAACAGCCTTGAAACTCATCCAGCTCAAGGTTACACCCGTTGTAACATATGGATTAGAGAATATCTGGACACATCTCAAATTGAAACACCTGGAAAAGTTGGAGAAACTAAAAGCGACTTTCTTAAAGAAGGTTCTGTGTGTTTCAAAATACACGCCTTCAAGACTAGTCTATGAATTAACACGTGAATTATATTATGTGGAAGAGCTCCGCCTCCAACTGTCGCTACCGTGTACACCAGCATACGTGCAACTCATGGAGAACCTGAAATCGAAGAAGAGAGACATATGGTAGGATTTCTACATCACTGACGCAATGACCTGCAATGATTGGAAAAGGGGAGGCTACGAACTAAGACATACTGTTACACGCTTTGCCATACATGGCTTTCACCATAAGCTGTGCAAGTTAAAGAAGTTTCACCAGCCAGACGCAGACTGTGTATGTGAACGTTGCGGCAAATGTTGCGAAAGATATCATGCGATGTACTGTACATATAGACTTGAATCTTTGACGTCCTTCTGTTGTAATGAATAGTTTATTCCTATGTATGTTTCATTTTGTCTGTATCATTCCTTTGGCTATTAGCTGCAATAAATATTTTATTTGTTTTAGGACTAATTGCACCGTACTATATGGGCTACTTGAATTTCTATGCAACCTTGTATATTGCTCATCGCTAGTAGTAATAATGCTTTAAGTCCCTTTTAACTACTGTGGCTTTTAGAGAATCCGGGGTGCCGGAATTCTGCCCCGAAGGGGATTTTTAACTTGCCAGTAAATCTACTGACACGGCTCCATGGCATTTGCGCACCCTCAAATGCCAGCTGACTGCGCCAGGATTCGATGTTCATCACTAGTGATGATGGATGAGACAATAATGAAAATCCCCTCGGAGTGTAGTGGCTGTCAGCTCTGTGGTCCGGGTTCGATTCCCTGCCCTGATATGATATGTACGGTATCTCTGACCTGAGTGTTGAAATGGGGTAGATAAAACTGTAAAAATGTGATTTCAACCTCAGTCACACTACAAATGATTTTTCGTGTTTGCCACATCTTCTCTAGGGAAATTATGGGAATCTGGCTGACTTAAGACCACGAACATCTCTCGCGCCATTACTAAATCCGTAATACAAATAAACACACATTAATAATGACACCACATTAGCACAGGTTGTCTATGTTCACACACACCCAAGTGCCTTGGATAATGAGCACGATACTGCAAACCCCTAAATAAACATATAAAAATCAACACTTAAACGATATCATAATTTGATATAAACATTACTGAAATCAATTCCTTTCTTGGATTATACCAACTCGTGGTGTAGTGGCTAACGTTATTGGCTGTTTTCCTGGAGGTGTGGGTTCGATTATTTGCTCTGCCAAGATTTTAAACCTGATGCGAGGGCTGGATCGGGGAACACTCAGCCTCGTGAGGCAAAACTGGGAATAGGAGAGTTCAATCCCTACCTTAGGCATCCTGGAAGTGTTTTTCCGAGGTTTTCCCACTTCTACTCCAGGAAAATGCTGGGATGGTTCCTACCTTAAGGCCAAGGCCGCTTCCTTCTTAATCCTATATCCCAATTTACAAATACACACATTTATACAGACATCACAATAACACAGGTTATCACACAAATTATACTCACATCCAAATGCACAGGGCTATATGACCACGATTTCGCCATCCCTAAATAAGCAACAACAACAACAAAACAACCTTCGAATTAATAATTTTAACACCTAATATTATACTAGTAATAATATTATTTCCATATTAGTAGAATTTATTTTCGATGCCATTTAGTATATAGTCAGATACTTAGTGTATTTTGGTATTTTATGGGCATATTTGCATATTTCTCGTCACTACTGATGGCTTTCACGACCAGCGAGGAACAGAAGAAGTGTGCATATAGCTGTACTATGACTGGTATGGGTATCATAGTCAGATGTTTGACCACTGCATTACCTTATCGTTGTGGTTACTGTGGTTGTGACATATGCACATATTAATGGTTAAAAGGTGTCATTGTTCACAGGCGCCTGTCCCATGCATTCATATTCATTTCATGAATATTTTAATTGATATTCCATTCGAGCTATATTCACGTTCTATTAACTGCCGTGGTGTGTCGACATCAGGTTTAACACCAGCCTCATTCAGCTGGAAAATTATGTTTCACAGAGAGATTTTTCATTTCACTGATTTTTACAGTGAATCTACTCCCGTCCAGTTATTTCCACGTGCTTTCCAAATACTGCAATTCATATAACATTACAAGCTTAAAAATCGTGCAAAAATCAATATTAGGCCTGTACCATACACTATTTTAACCCTTTGTTGACATTACGTAATTCCAGGGATCTGTGGCGTTCGTGATTCCTCCGTATATGACTGATGCATTCACACCGATTATCGTCTATCTTCCGTAATAATAATAATAATAATAATAATAATAATAATAATAATAATAAGCAAATATGTTAACCACATTGGTTTGTGAATAGTTGCCGTATTGATTTGTATAGTATTTCTGTTATATAATCCGCCTCGCCAATACTAAAATATGTAGTTTATTATTATTATTATTTAAACGAACAAGTTTCGATATACAATGATATATTTTTAAGCGTTCAAATTAATTGCATTTAGATATAATAAAATAACAAGTAATTCTGTGAAGAACTATGCAGCCAATTTTCATATATCCTACTTATGTTAACTGCCACTATGAACATACACAATTTCAGTTTGATTGCTGTAATAGATTCGTAGATATTGAGAACCGTCTAATTATTTCGGATGGTCACCATATTGGACTTTTATATACGTAAGGCTTTGAGTTATGTACTATTACATGAAGATTATTGTGTAGGTGTATTATTCGAACTTCAATCGCATGATTTGGATACAAGAAATAAAAACGAGATTTTATAATTTCACACAGCTGCCATCTAGTGGTTATGAAAACAGTTGAAATAATGTATATACCAGTGGATTAAAATTGTATAAGCATTTGCCGTACCATGTTCCATCTGCGCTTGGATGGTTAAATCGCGAGAAACGTCCATTTAAATATTTATATTTCGCGTCTCCACCATGTTGGATTCCTGCTTACCAGGTTATTTAAAGTCCAATAGGTGAACTTCTATTCACAGCCTCTATCAGCATACAAAATTTCAGTGTGATTGCTGTCATAGATTAATATATATTGAGTACCGTCTAAATATTTCGGATGGTCACCATGTTGGATTTTTATATTTGTAGGCCATAGAATTATGTACTATTAGATGACGATTATTGCATAGGTTCATTATTCAAACGTTCACTTCGATCGCATGATTAACACACAAGAAATAAGAACTTAATTTTAACATTTCGCACAGCCGCCATCTTGAGGTTATGTAAACAATTGAACTAAATTAGATGTCAGTACATTAAAATCTGTATACACATTTTTCACTAGGCTCAGATGGTTGAATCGCGAGAAAAATCTATTAAAATGTTTAAACTTCCCTTGGCCGCCATGTTCGTTTTATACTTTACAGGCTTCTGAACATTACGTAGATGAACTTTTGTAGTGTCCTTTATCACCGTAAAAATATCAGGGTGATGTCGGTAATAGTTTCAGAGTTATAGAATGCCGGTGACATGTTTCGCTCAGCCACCATGTTGGATTGGTGAGACGTAATAGAATTTGAAGGGAAGGATCCGGGTCGGCCAAAATGGTGCTATGACCATACCGAGTTTGAAATCGCTTAAGCCTTTTAGATGTCATTAGAGGGGGGCACACACACGGACAAAAGGTGATCTCATCAGCCTATTTTTTTCATCAATGAAAATAGGATAAAATGGATATCCTTAAAATAATGTAATTAAAATTTAAGTTCCGAATACGTAATTGTTCTTTCAAACATTATAAAATGTGGTATTCTAAACTGGATTGTGGTGTACTAGTAAACCTCGATACAGGGAATTGAGACGTGTACCCTCGATATCCGCCAAAGCCACAACCTCGCTTGCCGGCCCACTCTCGCTGCATTTGTTGAATAGCTTCAAAAACATTTATACACCCCACAAGGACCCAACACTTCCACGATGATATATGAATTATTCCCTGTATTGCAAGTTTCACCCGAACCAATGCTATGCTTCTTGTGTCAAGCAGTTTTACTTGCATCGGAGTTGAAAATAAATGATACTGTTCTGACGTTAAACTGTATCTTGAGAATCAGCCGTTCTTGGAGGTATTACAATGTAAGGCGTGGTTGAGATACTGATATTATAGACTTATCATGTTATATGTACTTACAAATGCACAGTTTGGTTGTATCATTTAGATGTGACTGGTAAATTATTGAGTGCCTTAATTATTGAGGTGATCTTAATTCAATACCATATTGAGTACCGTCTAAATATTTCGGATGGTCGCCATGTTGGATTTTTATATATGTAGGCCATAGAGCTATGTACTATTGGATGACGATTATTGCATAGATTCATTATTCAAACGTTCACTTCGATCGCATGATTAACACACAAGAAATAAGAACTTAATTTTAACATTTCGCACAGCCACCATCTTAAGGTTATGTACACAATTGAACTAAATGAGTTGGTTATACTTTTATGACAATTACGAATGTAATGTAGTATGAAAAATATTCAGTATTAACAGTATCCATGAGCAATACATATTTAAATCTTAGAACTAAATTACCGTAACAACTAAGAAAACAATATATCTAGGTGCCATAGAATACTTTACTTTAAACATTATTTAAGGAAATTGGAAGGTAAATGATAGAATTGAAAATACATTGAGAGATATTAAAAATTGAAATTTATTGACCAGTAAATAATTAGAAATTATTTAAGGGACTCCGGTATGTTCTATATTAATCAAACTAATTACCAACTTTTTATTAACCTTTTTCCCAGAAACTATTAACAGTAACTAATCGCGGTTTTTGAGAGATGTTTTTCAAGACTCCCTCCTTACTTTTACTCAGGACTATTTAAAATAATTTACTTTTGAATTTTCATGAATCCTTTTTAAAATTGCATAATTTTAACAACACTTTCATGAAGATTTCCATTTGGGAAAAAATTTGTAAAAATAGACATGTTAAAATATAACACATATATAATTAGTAATTACGTCTAATAATTTCAGCTTTGTATATTGAAAAGATCAGAAAAAACGGAAATATTATATCAAGAAAATCTTTTTGGCGGGAAATTGGAATCAAAGATTTTTCCGACTTGTTGAACATGATATTACCATAGAAATCCTCTTTTTATATTTGATGCACTATCAAACTTTTTTCTCTTGTTCCATGCCCCGTTGTCCTTACTTCTAACGCGGCCTTTTCCTTAAAATTATTTTTTAATCTATCCTCTAATAGAAATAAAAATTGAAATGTACTTTGGTGGGTTTACTAGTAGGAAGCATGAGTATGGGAAAATATAAGGAAAAAAGCCTTAGGAATGAGATATGAAAACATATTATGTACAGTTAGAAAGCTAAGAAGTCCGTTGATTAATACGGCCCAAGAACAACATTTAGTAAATTTTGAAGATTGTTGGCATTCCGAAGCCCCTTACAACAGTAATTGTTGTGCATGAAATTTGTTACAAAAACTTTCTATGAACAACTCTAAAAACCATTTAAATGAATGACAAACAATAGATACAACAAATGTTCGACTAGCGTGAAGATATATGAAAAATGTATGCGTAATTATAATTACAAAGAATTATTTTCGATAAAAATGAATTTTTAAACGTTGATGACATAGAGGTCTTCTCAATAATCCAAATGTCTTGGTGTTATGACGGGAACAGGTATATGAAAAATGTATGCGTAATTATAATTACAAAGAATTATTTTCGATAAAAATGAATTTTTAAACATTGATGACACAGGGGTCTTCTCAATAATCCAAATGTCTTGGTGTTATTACGGGAACAGGTGAAGTAATATGAATGTGTTTACCAGGCCTTGTAAATAAGAAATTTAAATAAATAAAAGGAAAAGAAATCTATGAGAAAATAATATATTGTAAAGGACGAAACTTACCCCTTGAAGGAAAATGCGTGAGTAAGAATGTAATATTGACAAGAATTTACCAGTTAGGTTATAACTTCAGTAACTTACTGTATTTCGGGTAGTAAGTTATATGTGCACCTAAGGCTGCGTCCATCCCAATCTTCACCCCTGTTACAAACACGCGTGTTAGTGCAGACACCACAATAACACTAATCAGACAAATTCTACACACACCCAAGTATACAGGGCTACATGAACACGGTGTCGCAAAGCCCCTAAATAAAGCAACAACAAACATGTTCTATCTCCCAGTAGTGTACATTTCTCAAGTCGTCCTTTAGGCGCTAGCAATTAGTACGACGTGAGTTGGCGACCACGGGATCTCACCTGAACTATATATTGCTTACATTTATCACTTCTTTGGAAAGTATAGACCACTTCATGTTGAAGCAGCTAGCATTCTTGGCTGTCGTCTCGATGGTCCGGGTTCGATTCCTCTCTCTGCCAATAAATTTTAATTCCAGTCTGAGGGCTGGAACGGGCTACACTCAGCCTCGTGTGGTAAAAGTAAAAAAGAGTTCTCACTTCAGTCATCCTATAGGTGGTTTTCTGTGGTTTCCCATTTCTACTCGAGCCAAATGCCGGTAAGGTTCCTTACTTAGAGCTATGGCCGCGTGCATCCTTACCCTCGCCTGTATTACAAATACGCGTGCTAGTGCAGCCACCACAATAATCCTGGTTATCAGACAAAACTTCTACACACACCCAAGTAGACGGGGCTAAATGCCCACGATGTTGCAAAGCTCCTAAAGAGTACAACAATAAACCAGAATGTTTTGAAGCCATTTTTCAGTCTTGCGTTGCTGATTGATAACTCTCAATCGGTTGCGTATAGCCTAGCTTGTGTTCATAGAGCCCACATGAGAGCCACTGAACCAGGGGCAAACACGCAAGAATGATACATAGTGCAGACATGGCATTACCGGCTAGAAATTAGGAGATTTGGGTTCTAATCCAGTAGATTTATATTACTTCTCAGCTCAGTTCCATTTGGACTACTCCACGTGTATGGATCACTGTTAATCTTGTGTATTTCTCTTGTTACAGGTCAGTTTCGATACTGGAAGAATATCTACAGTCAGTGAGTAATACATCAGCCTCTATGTGTGGGTTGTTGACTATCTATATATCTTCTGTTTACTTGTTTTACCTCGCTTAAAATGTAACCTGTGAACATGCTGAACGCAGTCTTCAGCGAAACGTCAGGACGACAAAATGTCCTTAGAACACGACCTATAAGCCCGCAAAACAGAGATTCTTATTTTAACGCCGGTCGTGAAAGTCTGAATTTTTACATCAGTAAGAGTTAGTTATGTGTATTGATTACTGATAGTAAATGTGTACAATAAGCTATTACACAAGGTAGTCAGCGATCGGATGGGCATACACGTTTAGGTGACCAATGTTGTGTTTGGTCCCTCTATCGTCGTGAGGTAGCGCGGTCATTCAGGATCACGTACGTCGTTGCCATGCTTGTATCGAAGTTGGTGGCCGTCATATTAGCAATTTTTATGAGTTTGTACACACTGATCGTGGCATGGCCATTAGGTACAGAGCAACCTGGGTAATAATGTACACATATAATAATAAATTTTATTTCAGCCAATGGCCATAATAGTAGGAATACCATACAAGTTCATTCGGTACAAAATTTTGTAATAGAGATCTGACGTTCACCGCATGTTAATACATGATATCTCTCACACTGCCTCTTACATAAAATACACACGCAGTTTAAGTTTGGGTGGTGATACTTCTTTTCAGTGCAAACTTTATGGTGAAAACCGTGCACTGCCATTCGTGTCATCATATGACGGAGTTCATAATTCGAGTTCATCCACTCACAAGTCGTCATGGCATCTGTACAGTAGAAGTCACTCCAAATATGTCTCCTCTTGTCACGAAGTTCACTCAGTAAAGCATCATATGCCCCAGTGGCGGGCAGCATCCATTGATTTCTTAAATCTTCTATATAAAATTGCTCTTTGACCAATACATATACAAGGCGAGAGGATGTGTATTTTGAAAGATTGAGTAACTTTTTTAAGTATACTGCCTTCACTCTTTCCATTTTCTTCAGGTCATTCTTTGTCAGGTGTTGCCATATATTTTCCAATGCATATGCAACTATGGGAGTAATTTTGAGCTTAAATAACGCCATGCCTGTATCAAGGGACAATTTTCCGAGTTGTCTTATGTCATTCATTGCTACAATTGCTGTGTCAACTTTGTCTTGTATGTGATTCGTAAATACAACTCCCTGTGTTTGGAATGTTACTCCTAAGTACTTAAAATTGTTCACTAATTGTAATATTTTGCCTTTATATTCCAAATGATGATTGACTGACAGTCTACCTCCTTTTCTAAAGGCTATGAACATTGTCTTGTTTTCGTTCAATTTAAGTTCATTTTCGTCCGCCCAGTTTACTAGTCTGTTGAAAGTCTCCTGTACACATATACTATATATATAATATAACAAAATACAAATAATCGTGGAAGACACCTTAGTTGTTTTACCCATATCTACACATTTACACCAGTGTACACATTTGCTGTCAACAAACATAAATAACTACCCAGGACACCCCAGTCGTGTTACACGTGTTTACGTCCATAGCACCTTTGGTTGGCCTCAGAGACCACATGTTCGTTATGTCGATGTGCTCAGTGTGGTGGCCCGGATAGACAATATCCGTTTGGCACGCTCATTGGAACACCCTACACACACTGTACTTTTATATTTCTACGCATTTCTTTTCTAAATTCATAAATATTAGTCACAGTGATTTGAATCTTTTGGCATCACAATTTGCCAGACAGGTAGTAAGTATAGGAATTTAAGAAAATAAATGTTCAGTGTTATCCTCGTAGTATAATACGGCTCCGTGGCTAAATGGTTAGCACGCTAGGCTTTGGCCCAAAGTGCCCCGGGTTCGATTTCCGGCCGAGCCATCAGGGATTTTAATCTCCTGGAGTTAATTCCCGTGGCTCGGGGACTGGGTGTATGTGCCGTCTTCATTATCACTTCATCCTCATTATGAAGCGCAGGTCGCCCACGGGCGTCAACTAGAAAGACCTGCACTCGACCTCTCCGGAGGCCACACGACCATTATCATTAGTATAGTAAAATAATTGCTTTTCAGTTGGTGAACACGCTGTGCCCAATTAAATTAGGCAAGGAATTATGCGTTGGTTATCCGCTCACAGCTGGTAACCCAGCCAGGATAGCAACAGTCCTCACTCAGATGGGTATATTAAATTGAAAATCAGTAATGGGAAGACTTACGGTAGAAGACAAGTTTCATAATCACTATATTCTCTTCATTAACCTGAAGAGCTTGGTTGGGATCCTTCTTAATATGGATTTTGAGATCAAGGAACATCACTTAATATTAATTTTAATTTGGCGAGTTATTGTGATTATAACTGCTCTTCTCTATGATTCTTCTTCAGACAGTCAGAGAAATTCCTTCCATCATCCCCCTTGACGAAGAACTGTAGTGGCAAAGAACGCGGGTTCAAAGTCATCGGATTTTTAAGAGCGTTAAAATCCTTCAGTATGCCTTCCATCAGTGGGGAAGTAAAGCCGGCGGGTCCATGACGTAGATTTATGGCATGAAAAAGAACCTACCGCTAACTGCAATTGTGTGAAGCTAAATCTGTAGGTTATATTTGACCCTTAGGTTCCAATTGGTCGTGTGTAGCCAAATGTGTAGGTTATATTTCCTTTGAAACGCTTTGTTAAGTTCCAACTTTCACCACTAGGTGTCAGTGGCACCTGGAAGCCAAAGTTCGAACTATTTGAAATTGAACTGAACTTGTAGCTCACCCCATGGGTGTCCGCATGGAAGCAGCTAAAAACTCTGGTTAGCCGAACATAACCTCGGAGACTACTGGCACTAAAAGCCACACGCTAAATAAATAAACAGTATGCCTTCCTTCGGAGGGGAGTAGAGCCGGCGAGTCCATGTCATTGATTTATGGCATATAAAAGAACCTTCCGCTAACTACAATTGTGTGAAGCTAAATTTGTAGGTTAGAATTGATTAACGCTCTATTAAGTTCCATTGATCGCCACCGGGTGCCAGTTGCGGTGGCATCTAGTAGCCAAGTTCACAGCTAGATATCGTTGACGGTAGCATTTGGTAGCAAAAGAAGGAACTACTTGAAATTGATCGTCTGCGGTCCTTACCTGAATTACAGATAACACACACTAATAGGGCCTACTAACCAACTAAATAAATAAATAAACCCCGGGTTCAATTCCTGGCTCTAACAAGAAAATTAATTATGGTCTGAGGGTTGGAACGGGGTGTACTTATCCTCGTGAGGCAAAAGGTCGGCCATCCTAGAAGTGGTTTTTCGTGATTACACACTTCTACTCCAGGCAAATGGTTTCCAACTTAAGGCGACGGCCACCTCCATCCCAATCCTCGCCTCAATTAAAAATAGACCAACTAACACAGAATGCAAATACAATTGCCATAAAACAGACCCACAATAGCACAGGTTATCAGATACATTCGACTCACTTCAAAGTACACGGGGCTGAAATGTACATGATGCCCAAGCTCCGAAATGAAACAAATGCAACAACAACAACTATTGTCATTGATTTATTGAGGGGAGCTTTGTGACTACGTGGTCAAATAGACTCGTGTAGTTGACTGTGTGTGGAATCTGTCTGATAACCTGTGCCATTGCGATGGCTATATCAGTGAATATATCTGTAATTGTTGTTAGGAATTAGGTAGGAGGTGGTCATTGCCTTAATTTAGGTACCATCCCAGAATTTACCTGGAGAAGAATTGGGAAAAACATGGAAAACCCACTTCTAGGATGTAAAAGGTAGGAATCGAACCGACGTCTCCATAGTTTTGTCTCAAGAGCCTGAGTATACCCCGTTCCAGCCTTCAGATTGACAGAGCCATGAATCGAGGCCGGACCTAGACAGTGACGATGCCACGCATCCACGTTAACAACAATGGAATGTATACACGTTCTGCTAGGAATAGATCTCACCATGCGTAAGTTACAGGATGTCGTGATCGCAATGACGTTTTCTAGAAAAATTGAAGGGTTAGAAGCCATTCTTAACTGGTCCCTAGTTCTAATATAGATATACATTATTTTTGGAGTCTGTGGACATACACACTTTATGTCAATCTTCATGTATGCGGACACCTCTATCGTTGTGTTTAAACTTGCATCATGATTCACACAGCAACAATAAGAATAACCGGGTAACGGATTTTTATGTGCTAATAATTAATGAAATATGTACATATATATTTAGTTATAATTATAGAAACATGGAATAATATGGACTTAAAATTACAAAAAAATCTAATTATAATTTTAATACCCAAATTCAAAGTAGCTAAACAAAGTAGATCTACTTGAAACATAACATTTCACTTCTCATTTTAATATCAATATGAACTTTGAAGAATATCCAATCTTTTATTCTCTGTTACTGAAACAATGGATTTCAAAATGTTCATTTAAGTGCTGGATAGTGAATGTTTCCCTATTTTCTCGTAAGGACAGATTTATATTGACTGAAACTGGGTTCAACATCAGAAGAGGTAATTGGGAGTATATTTGAACTTCACAATGCCTGCTTGAGTTAAATCCAACGTTAACTTTACACTTAAATCTCCACACAAAATTGCAGCAACCATTCTCATTGCTTCATATCCAGGGTTATTTGAACAGTGTCCATCTTCTTTTTGCCACATCTGCAACTTTACCTATATCACGATTAAAATTTTAAAACAAGATGTTCGAGAAAGAACATAAAGCCTACTTTCCATAAATGTATCGGTATAGTTATAACTCTTTGTCCTTAACACCTCCTGTTTTCTTCCTATTCGAGTTCTAAATGGCACACAACAGTATGACACACTGGATTAGAGCAGCGACGTTCAAACCATGGTTTATAATTTACACCAGTATTTTACAATTACATTAGCAAACACCCCAAACAACGTAGGAATTCAGTATATTAACACCAACTACTTACGATAATTGAATCTAAAAACAAAACTTCGTTGGTCTAAACGTATCACTGTGAGAAACACATTTAATAAACCTACTGCACAGCTAATTTTTAATCGCGCCTAACCTTCGGGGCGAGTACGCTCTATCGACAACCAGAGCAAATTTTTCAATTACACCGTATGCTATATTATTTCTATCAGTAGGCTATAGTTGCATGCAACATACTAAAATTAGTGAAATATCGGTCAAAACAAGAGATCAGCTGCTATATTGTCTTCTAACCGAGTCAGCTCAGCTTTTAAAAGCCACTTCTGCACTATAATATTATAATATAAACTTTCAATTTCGAACGGGCCACGTCCTTTAGAACAGTTTAAAACATTCTCGGTTTATAATCGGAACTGGTGGTTCCGAAATCAAGGAATATAAAGCTTCCATAATTAACACTGCTACCATCCTGAAATGGTACCGCTGATGACCTTGTAGTTTGAACGCAAGACGCGTTCTATACGAAGGGATGTTTTTACCAAATTTGTTAAAGGACTGATGATTAGTTTGGTCGCTCATTGCTGGTGCTACCTTTGTACCAAGTTTAGTTCAATTCAGTTTCGTTTTGCTGGAATTGATAGAAGGGGGGGGGGGGCAGAATACACACTCACACAAACACAACTTTTGTCCCGTGTAGATCTCATATGTCTACTTTCAGTTTTTGCAAAAATAGAAAGTAGGCTAATATAGATCTTTAACTTGTGTCTCCATTATTGACAGGACTGCTAATTTACCAGAATTTAATACGTTCTAGCCGAAATATGGACTATATTGATATTAATGACTAATATGGAACTTCCGAATAGGCTATGCGCCACACTTCCAAATATGGAAAATAAACACACCACTTTTCAACTCCATATGGAATGAAACGTAAAGATAGTACAAAATATAATTAAGTTTAGCTTCTTAGAAATTGTAGATGTATTTACATAGAAATCCGTTCCCTGACAATAACAAATACAGATTAAATCCGTCGGACTGGATTTTTCCCGCACAGATGGACAGACTGGTCGCGGCTTCACCGCCTGGAGTTCGTGGAGGAGGGTGTAAGGAAGGTTGGGAGCCAGCCACACAGTTGGTTCGCGGCTGTAGTGGAGTGTAAATCGCTCTTCTCCATAACCTCTGCAAGAGCGCTCGTCACGCCGCGTCATGGTTCGTCTGTTGAAACAGCGCGCTACGCCATCAAATTTTGTGTTAGGCTCGGCAAAACCGGGAAAGAGACTCACGTTATGATCAAGACGGCTTACGGTGATAACGCTATGGGCAGATTGAGTGGTTTTGACTGACACAAGTTTTTTCCGGAGGGTAGAGAGGAAGTGGAAGACGACGTTTTTTGGACAATGACCTCAGAGTAAGGTTTTTACGTGGATGTCTTTAAACGGCTGAGAAAACGCATCGTCCGTGTCCGCCCAGCGATCGCCAACTCCTGGTGGCTCCATCACGATAATGCGCCGCGCCACACAGCCTTCCACGTGCTGGCGTACCTGACCAACGCAACATCGCAACCCTGCCTCACCACCCTACAGTCCCGACATTGCCCCCAGCATACTTCTTCCTCTTCCCCCACCTCAAAAACACCCTAAAAGGACATCATCACGGTTTCGTGGAAGCGTTGCAACAGACCGTGACGAGGGAGCTCGACAGCATTCCGGTTGCCGCCTTCCAGAAAGCGTGCGAGGGTTGGAAATCCCGCTGACAGTGGTGTGTGAATGCAGAAGGGTCCTACTTTGAAGAATATTGAGCGTATGGATCATTTCTGTCAATAATTTTTTTAATTGACTCAGTCTCCCTGCTTTCAGGATAGATCCTGTACAACCACTAGACTACTACGAGAAGGCAAAATATCGCTAATTACTTGATTGTAAGACAACGCCATACTTCATAAATTGTACTTGTCTTTTCTGTGTAACTAAATCTCGAACCGCCAAAAGTACAGGGGAAATATGTGTATTTAAAAAAATATGTGACGTGGAGTTAGCAGTGTTGTCTCTCGATGAATAATCACACAGGCATGTAAAATTCCTTTAATGCAATCATATTTTACGGAACGATCATTCTGTTAAATGAACCGTTGGCTTTACTAAAATAACATTTGTCCCACCCATGAATATGTAAATCAATATTTATATATGGCACGTGTTTTGTTTGAACTTGCGCTCAGTCGCCAGAGTGTTCGCTCATGTAACAAGCCTCTCACGTGTCATCAACTGAGTAAGGTATAGTGTTTTTGTGTTGCTTCCCTTTGTTTTTATATGAAACGTTAATGTGTATGTTTCACAAAACACAAGCTCTTAAACCAGAGGGAGTTAGAATGTGTAGTTTGTACCAAAATCTTTCAAATCATCTCAATTTACTTAGACTTAGACTTAGTTCCTCCAATGCTATAGAGCATCCAGCGTTTAGAAAAAATTGTGGGTCTTATGGGCTTCTACATTTAACGGAAACCCTCCCTACACTGGTTTTGTTACCTCACCTTTTATCATGAATGAACTTTGAACATATACATTTTTCGTCATAATAGCTTCCTACAATTATCTGCCAATTGATTATCTTTGTTATTGCACACAAGTATCGTTTATATTACGTCTTAGTGATTGAAAAATTTTCGAGGTTAGCACGCTGGAAAGAAGAGCCTCGTCCTGTGCTGCATGCTCGCCCGGAGTGGAGCACGTGCTCAGTACCGCCGACAACATAAGTTCTGAAGCAACTATCCGTCATTGACGTTACTGTTGTGTATCTGTTTTATTTTCTGTTCTATCGAATCAGGGGTGCCGACAGTGAAGTTCGAACCCACTATCTCCTGAATGCAAGCTCACAGCTGCGCGCTCCTAACCGCACGGCTAACTCACTTCAATATTACAAATATTATCCTAAACAAAACCACAAGAATAAAATTGAAAGACACAATTAGCCTAACTAATAACAAACAAGATGTTCAGTAAAGAACATATAGCCTACTTTCTCCTAAATGTATGAGTATAGTTATAACTCGTTGTTATTATCAAAGAGTATAATAGAATCATTTCTTGGTTGAAGACCTTAGAAACTATTTACCTCTACCAAACGCCACAACCTTGAAAAAAACTACTACCATCATTGAAGAAAGATAGATAAGAAGTATCTCAAGAATGTTATGGATCTGGAGACATAATCGACCGGGCTGGCTGCGTGGCTCAGCGGTAACGTTCTCGCTTGCTGGGCCCTAGGTTGCAGGTTCGTATCCTGGTACAGTCAGCTGGCATTTGAGGGTGCACAAATGCGAGGGAGCCGTGTCAGTAGATTTACTGGCACGTTTAAGATCCCCTTCGGGCCAAAACTCCGGCACCCCGGCGTATCTAAAAGCAGCAGTAATTAAAAGGGACGTAAAACAAATAACATTATTATTATTGTTGTTATTACATAATCGACCTGCCGTGGGCAACATCCAACTTTGAGTTGAGGCATGTCTTTACACGTCTGGTTGTGCATGGCTTTCGCAACCCTAATTGAATTAACAAATCTTTCCATGACCCTACAGAGACGTGTGTATACAAACTATGTGGACATTTTCGATTGCTATTTGCCTGAAATAAAAGTATTAATTAATAACCTGAACTAGCACCAACGGCTAGAATTCAGTTACTATGTGAAATCGTTTTGTTCTTTACTTCAAATAACATTTTCAAATAACGCACAATAGGCTGTTACAAACCCTTTAAAATTTTATTTATTTATTTAGTCGATTTACCCTCTAGGTTGGTGGTTCCCACGGACTCAGCGAGGGAACTCACCACTACTGCCTCTATGGGCAGTGTCCTGGAGCTTGGAACATCTGGTCGTGGTGGATACAACTGGGGAGGTGTGATCAGCACTTCGCCCAGGCAGCCTCACCTGCAAAGCGAACAGGGGCCTCATGAGGGATGGGAAGGAGGGGATGATTGGGATGGATAGTCTAGGAAGAGGGAAGGAGGCGGCCGTGGCCTTACAGTAGGAACCATCCCGGCATTTGCCCGAAGACGAAGTGGGAAACCACGGAAAGCCACTTCGAGGATGGCTGAGGTGGGAATCGAACCCCCTCTACTCATTTGGGCCACCCGAGGCTGAGTAGACCCCGTTCCAGTCCTCATACCACTTTTCAAATTTCGTGGCAGAGCCGGGAATCGAACCCAGGATCTCTGGGGCGGCAGCTAACCATGCTGACCGCTACGCTACGGAGGCGACATACCCTTTAAAATAAAAAGTAAAAATTTATCGTAGTATCATCTTGCCATTCTTCAAGTTCGATGCGCATAGAACGCCAATGGTATACGGTACTAACCAATGGAGTCCCACGTAGACCAGTCGAGACATCTAGTGGAGAAGTATCGAACAATATAACCCTAACAGGGCGAGTGCATTCTAGTGGCCATAAGAAGAAACTTTTCAATAAAATCTTGAAGTTAATAAGTAGGCAGGCGTGAAGTTACCTTTTTGGCTGCTAGATGTTTCGAGCAAATCTGCTGGTGAATTATGTTTTAATTATATATTTTCACACGTAATAGGCACAATATAACGCTTAATTTTAAAACGTCTGAATGATTACAAAACAATAAATATATAAAATTTCAAGCAAAAAAAAAATAACTCTGATGGGGTTTGAACCATAGGCATATGACCGACAGGCCAACGCTTTACCACGGAGCCATTTGTGCCAAAGAACTCCGTTCTATATAAAATGACTTACATATAACTTGTTAGCAAATAATGATTTAGACTAAACGATTTCATCAGTGGAGTATATTATTTATTTATAGGCTAAAGCATTTCTTACAAAGTTTATTTATTTTGTATCAGTACGCTATATTGCATGCAATACTCAAATTAGTGAAATATAAGTCAGGCACAAGATATCCGCTGCCATCTTGTCTTCTTACCGAGACGGCTCAGCTTTTTAAAATCACTTCTGCACTATAGTATTATTATATTTAAACGCAAATAGTGCAAAATTTTCCGGCATACCTCAACGAAATGACAGCGTTTCGCCCCGGTGTGCTATTGGGCTCTTCAGTTGGTTAAAGCACACCTCACCAAGACACTGTCAAGTACACACTGGGAAGGCCATTGCAAGACGTATTTGATACATGTGTATCCGCGTCACGAGCAAAGCCAGTGCACTATGGGAGTCGAAACTCCACTCCAAAGCAATTATAACCTTACCTTGGCATTGAATATACAATTTTCAAAAGAAAATTATGTATTGCCCGTTGAGCCATTATATATTTAAACACAAATAGTGCTAAATGTTCCGGCATAACTCAACGAAATGACAGCGTTTCGCCCCGGTGTGCTATTGGGCTCTTCAGTTGGTTAAAGCACACCTCACCAAGACACTGTCAAGTACACACTGGGAAGGCCATTGCAAGGCGTATTTGATACATGTGTATCCGCGTCACGAGCAAAGCCAGTCCACTATGGGAGTCGAAACTCCACTCCAAGCAGATATGACTGAGCGTATTTTTAAGAGCCACCAGGGCTGCCAACTGTTAATAATTGCTATCTCTATTTTTTTAAATCCAAATACCAATATATCAGAAAGTATGCAAGCCAACAGCTTTAAACTATGCACACGTATATTCTGACATTTTAGATTAATTTCGAGTAACTTATATACGTCAGTTCTACCAACATGATTATAAGCCTGCTGATAGTACCAATTTTTAAATACATGTAACTTCTATACTATCAGTTGGATTTCAACCAAATTTCGTATGTGCTATGTGTACCATAACAGATATGACTATAAGTATTGTTAAGAGCAATCAGGGCTGCCAACTGTTAATAAATGCTGTCTATATTTATTTTACAGTAATATCAATATACCAGAAAGTATGCAAGCCAACAGCTCTATACTTTGCACACGTATAGCACCTGACATTCTAGATTAATTTGGAGTAATTAATACAAGGCAGTGCTGCCAACATGATTCTAGGCCTGATGATATGTCCAATTTTAAAATACATGTAACTTCTATACTAACAAATGGATTTCATCCAAAATTGGCACAACAAGATACCATAATATTTCAGATTATTTCTGACCAGCACACGCATGGTATTGTTGGCAACATGCTTTTACGCGTGCTGATAGATCCAGTGTCTAACTGCATGTAACGTCCATTGGACTTCAACCAAATTTTGTATTCTGTACCTTAAGAGGTGGAACTAAGAATATATTCAGTCGCCAGGGCTGCCAACTGTAGTGCTCTATTAGGCTACATTATACCAGGTATATTTTGAACTAATTAGATATTTCGATATTACCAACTTAATTTCGTCATTATACTAGATAGGTTCATATACTGTAGAATAATCATTGGCATGAAAAGTAGGCTGTATAGTTCTTCACGGAACTTCTTGTTTTATACTGGATTGTGTTTTGTAAAAGTAAATACCGATTTTATTGACCGTTGGTTTACAAAACAAAAGTTTGGTACTTTTCAGTCGGTCAACACGAATTTACCCAAAATAGTTGAGTAATACCCTAATCCTGAAAAAATTATATGAGATTAATAAATACCTACCATCTCATGTAATTTTTTTCAGGATTAGGGTATTACCCAATTCTTTGGGGTACATTCGTGTTGACCGACTGAAAAGCACCAAACTTTTGTTTTATAAGGCAACAGTAAAAAATGGCTTCAATCCCATAATTACCGGTGGTATATTAGTGATAAGCCCTTGAAGGAACGCTACTTTTTAAGGGAAAAGAGGCCTAGCCCATATAAACCTATGGTACGTAGAAACCCACTCTGAACTATTAAAACTAATAAAAATGTAGAATTTTAAATGCAACCTTAAATTAATGTAAAGTAGGCTATTCATCAGTATCCAGCCCTCTTCAAACAAAGCACTTTCCTTTTCTAATCTTCGTCTGTGATGTTCGTGTCCCTGTTATCACATCCTAGGCCTGAGCAATTACCGCGTATGCTCGAGCAATTTAGACCACTTTTTCTGCACTCACAATTACGAACGCATTCGTCTTTGCAAGCGCACACTATGAGGGAAAGTAATTCCTGGGGAGCTGCAGGACGTGCTGTTGTAATTGGTCTCAGGTGTTCACCAATCTTCTTCCACCCCCACTCGAGCGGATTCTTCTTCTCATTCAGCCACTGCTGCACCTGGTGGTAGGTTCTAAATGAATACTGCCTGGAAGCTGCCAAAGTGTGGGGAAGTGCAGCCAACTTGAAGAATGAATGTATAGGCTGCATTGCAATAGCCTGCAAGTAACACTGGTAGCAAAAACAATCTAGGTCTTCAGTGTTCTTGGCTCCAAACATCGCAAGAAGGAAATGCTTCCCAGCGTCTGCCATTGCACTGGGGTCAGCTTTGGGGTCGTTGAAGACTAGAAGTTTCGTACGAAAAGCTATGTTGGCTTGCACTTTCCCATACGGTGTAATTTTCCCCTTCTTGTAGATAGCTGAAACAGTGTCACATCCTGTGAAGGCGAATATTGCTAAGTGTGCGCTTTTCAAATCCCCAATGCCTCGCTGAATGTCAGAAATAGTGTACACTTTTTCCTGCTGATTGCCTTTCTTTGGTACCACCATTTTCAATTTGTTCTCTGAGGGTGCGTGAACTTTCAACCAGACTAGTAAGTCCGTGTCGTCACCATTTACACAAACGCAAGCTCCTTTCTTAGCTTCATCAATCGCTGTTAAAACTATTAATAAGTCGGCGTCACACGATGCTTGATGAACTGTGCAACCACCTATTTGCAAGTGCACTGTAAGGAGAGAAATAAGGCCCATTTTGTTTTCAGCGTTAGCTAGAAATTCGCCATGATTGATATTTACTTGGATTGAGTATTCTACTTTCACTTCAATGTTAGTGGTAGAACGTGATCTGCGTAAGTGTTCTTCATCTTTTGTGTTTCCATGCTCGTATCCATCAAAAACAACAGCAGCTGGCCTATAATGAGTCTGTGTATTGCTCGCAAATCTGCCTGAAGGTAGCTGGGCGTCGCCACACAACACGATGAAGGAGTTGACCTCCATCAAAGATATAGGACACTTTCTCTGAATCTGGGGTGATTGATGATTCATTTGAATCTGGAACCAAAACAGTCACCATTGAAGATTTGCTTCTCTTCCTCATCAAGCCAGATTCGTCGAAGAGGGATGGAGGATAATCACATAATTCAAATTGAAATAATTCTTCAAGTCTCTCATCACTCCTTACTGTGCACACCATCCGATGTACAGTAATAGAGTGTTAGGGTTCACACATACAGTTAATTGTCATAGACTTGGTTATAGAGGCTAGAGACTTAACAGCTAACTTTCTTTTCAAGTTTATCTCATTGAATGTTTTGTTCCCAATCTCTTTCATGGCTAGTGTTTCAACTTCAAACGCTTTATCACAGTTCACGTTTTCATCTGCTACAACCCCTGTTGATAAGGAAGAGAATTCATGTGTTTTAGAAAACGGATTATGTTCCTCAAGCCAAGTTATAAAATTTTGCAAGTCCTTGCAATTTATTTTCTGCCTTGCCTCTCGTAGCTCCACGTGCTGCTCTGAAGAGACGCTACGCACACCTACCGGTCGCGCTTGTACTAAACCGGTTTTTGTTCCCAGTATGTTTACGCTTCTAACCCTTTGTGGTGCCTTAGCCTCTTTTGGACTACAATACGATTGTACAATATTACTTTTTAATAAAATTGTTTAGTTATTTCTGTTTACATAGTAGTTATAATTTCATTTTTCCAAAAAATCTAACAAAATACGAAAAATTGCTACTTTTGCACCCTCCGTAACACTGGAATCGTTCACTTTAGCAAGATTATGCACAGGACCGGGTTTGTTCGCAATTGAATGTAGATTATTTTTGTATATGACACATTGTGCGCTAAACCGCATATTTTTCGAAATATTTAAGAAAAACTGATAAAAACTACAAATTTACCAATTTCTTTCCCCCCCCCCCCCCCAAACCTGATGCTCAAAATGGTGAGACATTTTACCGAACAACATGTGGACTGTATAGAACAATTTGGGCCTGGAGGGAAACTTTTACTTTGGATGTTGAGGTTAGGCCGTTTTAGGACTAATTGCACCGTACTGTACTGAAGGATTTTTACGCACTTAAAAATCTGATGACTTCGGTCAGATTTGAATCCACGATCTTTGTTTTGGACCTTAGAAGACAAAGAAAACTAAGGGATAATATGTTTCGCTCATCAAGCGAGTATCATAAGATCCAAATCTATAACTTGGCCAGGAACCATCCCCGGATTTTCTTGGAGTAGAAGTGGTTAAAATATGAAAAACCACTTATAGAAAAGTGGTTGCCTCACGAGGCTTAGTGTGCCCCGCTACAACCTTTTGGCTAGAATTAAATTTCTTAGCAGATTCTGCAATCGAACCCAGAATATTTGGATCAGGAGACATAATGCTTACCCCTAGATCACAAAAGGTGGCTTAAGACCATCGAGGTTGAAGAGGGAACAAGAAGTGACAAAGGAATATCGAGAAAAAAATTGACATAATAATAATAATAATAATAATAATAATAATAATGTTTTTCAACTTACGTCCGTTTCAGCTAGTGTCAATTTTAGAGAAGCCTTGTAATTTTTCCGTGAGTGTATTTACATATTTATAACTTCTACCCCGCCCATTCATTGGTCATAATAGTCTTCACCGAATGAAGAGTTAAAAGTGACAAGATTTAATTCTACAGCCTAGGGCCCGGCAGGCGAGAACTTTACCACTGCTCGACGCAGTCACTTAAAAACTGAAAGAGACGAGCCTCGCACAATTAGGATGAAGTAATGCCACACTCAGCAGGATTCGTATGGCTGCCAAATCCCCTTTCTCAAGTTGTGAAACCCTGTAAGGTAATGTACCAGGGCAATGCGAGTTTTCGAAAGACAATTTAGTTGCGTATCTGCTTATTCACCTCGCATGGATGCATTATTTCCAGAATCTCACATAAACAGACGATTACACGTGCATGTTAAGCATGAGGGAAGAGAGGGGATCCGATTTGCATGCTTCTATGTTAACATGTCACGGCGTAATCCTCGGAAAATGTGTTCGTCGATAGCGAGTGCCAAAATTGTAGTAAGGCTAGCTGTATGTTTATGGACACGGTGGTTAGGTTCTGCGGGAGAGAGGGAAGTTTTATGGAGGCCTGGGGGATCGAGCGTGTAACCATACGCTGAAATGAGAGTGGCGGAATAGCTGCACTGTAGCTTTATAACACAACGCCAAACTGAACAAAAAGATACGTAGGCTATATTACTAGCCTCAGGCTACGTCACTGATATCTCATAATAAATTTTGGGTGGGTCTTTATAGAGCAATCCACTGAGAGTGGTTTTTGTTGCTATGTAAATACTGCAAAATGTCAATTAACTTTATCAGTTGTTTGAAAACCCGTAATATTTCAGCATCTCCTAACTCACTCGTAGTAGAAGAGGAGTTGTTGTTGTTGATTCAATTAGAGACTTTGCGTCATCGTGGTCATAACATGGTTGTGCCATTGTGATGGTTGTACTACTGTAGTGTGTGTGATTCTAATTGTGATGATTGGCTGCGTGGCTCAGCTGTAACGTTCTCGCCTGCTGTTCTCAAGGTTCCAGAATCGATTTCTTGCGCAGTCAGCTGGCATTTGAGGGTGCGCAAATGCGAGGAAGCCGTGTCAATAGATTTACTGGCACGTTTAAGATCCCCTTCGGAGCAAAATTCCGGCACGTTGGCGTCTCGAAGAGCCAGAGTAGTTAAAAGGGACGTAATATCAATAACATTATTATTAATATTCCAATTGTGGTTACAATATTTGTAAGAGGCAAGGTTGCTGGTTCGAAACCTGGCGCAGTCAGCTGGCATTTGAGGGTGCGCAAATGCGAGGGAGCCGTGTCAGTAGATTTACTGGCACGTTAAAGATCCCCTTCGGGGCAAAATTCCGGCACCCCGGCGTCTCTAAAAGCCAGTGTAGTTAAAAGGGACGTAAAACCAATAACATTATTATTATTATTATTTGTAAGAGGCGGCCGTGGCCTTCATTTAGTTACCCGGCATTCACATGGAATCGAAGTGAGGAAGCCTTGTTTATCTACAGCACTTCTAGGATGGCTGAGGTAGGAATCGACCCTACTTCTTCCTAGTTTTGCCTCAGGAAGTTAAGTGCCCCCCCTTTCCAGCCCTCATACCAGATTTAAATTTGTTGACCAAACCGAGAGTCGAACCCGAGCCTCCGTGTTGACAGCCAATAATATTAGTCACTACACCACGAGGTGGACTGAAGAACAGGAGGAAGGAGAAGAAGACTACTTTTCAGCTCGAAGGCTGGTTTACACCAAGCTGGCTCATCAGCGGGTTCTTGGCGTCCGTGTATTTAATTTTTGCTATGTCTTTACCTGATTTAAGGTGTTAGCGACCAAGAAAACGATTTTTCTGTAACTTTTGAATTTATGTTTAGTTTCAACTAACTTTTAGTAGCAGTCTAAATCTATCTTGGCATGCTTTCAAATATTTATGGCAACATTGATGTCATAATATCATAATGTCAACCAATTATTTGTTGTATATGTACCTGCTGATGTCTGAGACTAGTGTCCAGGGCCGATTACCGCTATATTGTTTGGCCTCCATAGTCACCTGACATCAATCCCGCAGAGCATTTCTGAAACTGAGTAGATAGGCACATCTGATGACTAGATTCACCAATCACCTCGATACCTCTATAGGCTGCTTTACACGCAGCCTTCAATAACGTTAATACAAGATTCTTAAATAAGATCAGAACAGAAAGTTCCTAAATCATTGTCTACCCACCATGTGTGGCATGTGACTAGGGTGTAAAAAATAAAATGTTATATATCCAGGTAAACATTCCTCACATAAAGGGGATGTAAACATGCCATATGAACTGAAAACTGTAAACGTCGCTTCGTGTGTGAGGCATAAGACAACCTCACGACACGTCCTGAGCGGCCCTACGCTGAGTGGTATAAATAGTAGTGACAATCCTTCTGCCAGCCACACTACATTCGCAAAGCCTAATGCAATGATGGAGAAACGTCGGTATGTGTATACTTTCATACATGGCATAATAGTTCAAGGAACATCCATGCAAAGTGATGTTAGTTCTGACGAGATATTGTTTGTTTTTGGTAATTCACTTAAGGGGTTAGAGACATCGTAATCATGTAGTTCTGTGTACTAGTGACGTGAGTGTATTTGTGATTGGGTTAGGAAGCGTTCGTGGCCTTAATTTAGTAGAAGTGTGAAATAGCGTATAAGCACTTCTAAGATGGCTGAGGTAGGAATCGAACCTACCTTTTCCCAGTTCTACCGCACGTGGCTGAGTAAACCCCGTTCCAGCCCTCAGACTGGACTAAATTTCTAGAGAGAGTAGGGATTCGATCCCGGACCTAAGCTAGCCTCTACGCCACAACATGGATTCCAACAAAAGGCTATGATTCAATGGTTTAATGGAAAGTCTTCAGATGGGTCGGTGCTCCCTATACCCAAGCTCGCGGTATCACGTAAGTATAAGTGTGCATCTCACTATGTAATGAATCAAACAGTACGGGGGACAAATAAAATCCTCTGACAGGTTAAGAACCAGTAAAGGTTCTAGCTTCTTGGCATGTGTGCAGCCAAGTTTTTCCCCCGTGTATCACACTGGCCTCATCAGCAGACGCTTGGTACACCGTGTTTAACAAAGGAACCTCGCAAGCTTTTAGCTCCCGATATCAATAAAACTACGAATACTGTTAGGCAGGGCATATAGAAAACATCTTTGGGTCTTCTCTAGGGTGATCGGAATTGATCATGTCTGAATACTGATACTAGAGTTGGAACGGTCCAGGCGGGTGAGTACACAGATTTCTCATATCCTCTTCGACTAGCCGCACTACATAACCACTCCCCCAATAGGCTACGGTGAGAGGTATATGCTGCGGGAAATAAATGTAGCAAGGTATTTTTTAATTTTTTTTATTGATGCATCGAATGGCCATGTACTTTTCTTTTCAGGATGGGTCAGGGAAGGGATATTGGAAGGTAACCGGCCGTGGACCTATTGAAAGGAACCGTCCCGGCATTTGCCTGGTGGTGAAAATGGAAAACAATGAACACTATTATCAGGACGGCCGAGGTGGGATTTGAATCCACGCTCTCCCGATGGCAGCGAGGTACGAGGTAGCGCGTTAGCACTCTCGGCCACCGCGGCCGTAGCAATGCGATTGTCCAAAGAGGACAAGAAAATTCAGCATTCACACCGACATCTGCAGTTTTAAGTCCCATGACCATATTAATAAGTGCACAAATTGTCCTTCTTAAGGATAGTTCTACTGAATTTGGGGATGAAATGAGGCCCTTAGTGGGGAATAGATATAAGTTACATATTACGTTGGAAAATAAGGCTTTACTCAAGAAGCACTACGATGTGCTTTAAATCTGAGGAAATAGGGTTCAGGCAGGATGAATCAAAAAACTGCTGACGATCCCAATTTAGTACACGTGTGTGAAAACCAATAACAGACAGGTCAAAAAATATAAAAATATAAGATTTTCTGATGTTTAATTACATAACTACGATTGTGGAGTACCGTATCTCTTTTAGTCAGTTTGGCAATGTCTAATGTGTACGCACTAAAAGAACAGAAAACTGATTACGCCTTCTTCATATCAGCCATAGTACCTAATTAGTGAAGAAACGTTAATAATCCAGAGAGACAGCTGCAATAAGAAACACTGTTCAAAGAATAATTTTCAGAAGATAATTATTTCTCCTCCGAATTGCAAAAAGGAGGTAAAATTATATCACTATAAAATCATTATTCTTGATTAGACAGGCGTTCATAATTCTTCGAGGCGAAACAGTGCAAGGCTCTTAAAATGCATGGGAGCGTATGATCTCCCTTTTCTTACCGTGAGCGTCGCAAAGACAAATGTCAGTCTCCAGGTTGCTGTAAAATGTACCTAATAAGATGGCTGATGGGGTGACAAAAGATAAGGAATTTATAGATAAGAAAGAAAGTTCGTCCCAAATTGTATATAGCCTACATGGAAATAATTCCAATCCTAGATATGATGACTTCACTTACACGTTCCTGTTTAGAATATGCAAACGAATGTCTTGAATATAATTTCTATGATTCTCAAATTAGCAGGTCATTAATTATGTTTCTCGCGGGCATTCCCTCTCTTTTAATTAACATGTGTAAGAGACTGGGAATCCCTTACTCCACCGTTCCTAAAGTGGACAAACTAACACTGAAGGGATCCATTGCCAAAATACGTCAACATTTATATGACATGACTTGGTAGTTCTCCTTTTCACTGTGATTGTTTAACAGCACCATATTTGAACATTCATTCTGGATTTCTTTCGTTCTATCATTTCTTTATGAAAATATTGTTGAACTTACTGTAGTTATTGGAAGTTTGGTAAACTCTGTCAGTAATGGCAGCCTTCTAATAAATAATTAAATAAATAAATATATAAATTAATAAATAATTAAATAAATAAGCAAATAAATAAGTAAATACAAAATAAATAAATAAATAAATAAATAAATAAATAAATGGATAAATAGATACAGTAATATATATAAAATCAATGAATAAATACATCAATATTCGTCAATCTATCTTACGAGCATGCCACCATATTTCTCATCTGTTGTTTTTCAGTACCGTTTAAAAAAGTTTTCTTTGTTTTATGATGACTGTAGTAATTTGTGGTTGAAACTGTATTACTTTCCCACGTGGTCACTCAACCGTGCGCGACTCCTCATAGTAGAGTTATTATTGAGCAAACTTGTCACCTTTATCATGCAATTTTTCAAAGAATCCTTTGAAGTTAAGTCGCTAGAAAATATTGTATTAACTTATAATAATTATGAAACGTTGTACTCATATGCAACGCATTTTTACTTCAAAATTATTATACTTATCAGAAACTCATTCAAATAGAAATCGGATCATAGAAGCAAATCTCAATACCACCTATAGGTACAGTACCCCTTAGAAAATTGTGTTTATCGGAAGTATAGGACCCGATGTACACAGGGTATACACAATCTCCGAAGTGTAATAATAAGTGATTTATTCAAGTGGAATTATTATACTGAGGGTAAAAAGTCACTAATAAATTATTAAAATAGGCAACATTTGAGAACGGGTTGTAAAACGTTTGTACTTGCTTCGTTAGAGAAAGCAACTGCAGAAGACGATAAGAGCAAAGGTTGATGACCACTGCAGTAGATGATTAGCTAACTACATGTACTGACTGATGCAGGTTGGAGATAGTAGTGTAATCTACATCTCATTCTGCAAAAACTTGAAAGTTCACACGTAATTCTAAGGCTTCTATACTGGTATCGACACGACTACGAGATGCACTTAGGACTGTTTCTCGTCAACCGATGTGTCGTGCCCACCAGATGATTAATTTCTCATTGTATTGGTCTGTTGAGCAGGTGGTCCAGAAATCAATTTTCGGTTGTGTCTTGAAAAGGCTTGCTTGTAATTTCCCAGCTCCGAAACACGAACTGGGAAGTTGACCACCCTACCGGAAGTAAATACCTAATCAGTAAAAACTCCCGAGAAGCTCAGATTTCTCTGTGATGCAGTATCAACTTTAGGAATTCTATCTATGTTACACGAACTGGTGCAAACAAAATGTGTACGCCAATACGACATCCAACGAATATACTGTGCACATTAACCTTCAAGCCCGATTTGGATTGTTTCTTCTTGTAATTACCTAACTTTTAGAATTGTTACTGTGGCATTGATGTCCAAATATTCATCTTTTCTTAATTGAAAAGGAACATCATTACCTAGTTTTGGATTATTCGGCACTATGATGTTACGTGAGGTGAATTAAATTGTTTCTTCTCGTAAAATAAAATGATTTTCTCGTCTGTGTGTGAAGCAACTCCGATATATTATCAACAGTTTTTGGAAGTAATTTTTTGTCTTATTGTGGAACTTGGCTTCCAGCCGAGTGGATTGGAAGTGACGTGCGTGTACTGCGCTTGTCGAGACAAACGCCTTGTGACATTGTCTTGACGTCTTTCTGACAACCTCTCGCCCACATAAGGAGATAAGGTGAAATCTCATAACTCACAACTCCCCGGGGTAGACAGCGCCCTCTTCCGCCACAGCAGACAAGCCGTATCCTATTAGCAGGTAAAGACCAGCTCACTTATTTTACCAACGACATATCTCTGGAAGTTTCTGCTTTCACCATCCTTTTCCCATCCATTCGTTTTACTTTCAAAGACCGTTTCTATGGCTACTGCACTCATATAAATAATATTTGTTTTTGCAGGTAAGCTGAGAAGAAAGGTTTGATTCCAGCCTCAGCTATCCTGGAAGTGGTTTTCCGAGGTTTCCTACTTCTACCTCAAGCAAATGCCGGGATGATATTTAACTGAAGGCCACGACCAATTGCTACCCGTATCTTACCTCGATTACAAGTACACACACTAGTACAGACTATGGCTGGTACTTTTAAATGATTAATTTGAGTTATAGAGTAATCGATTAATTGAAGCAGTAAAATTGATTTATTGCTACGATTAACGATCAATCGATTAGTCGTTTATTTCGATTAATTGCTTAATTATTTTGTCGATTAATCGATATACTTCGATCACTACAGTACGTTCTCATAGATGAAAAATAGATTTTTATTAATTAAAATAAATGGTATCATATATTTTCAAATAATGTACATTGCTTGTAAAACTAGGCTAAAACAAAGTAATACAAAAATGTTCCTGTCCATTTTTTTTTAAATTGAACAAAATTCGAAATCTTTGCTTCGTTTTATTTTTTCCAAATCCTTCCCAATTTTATTGATGTTTGTCCTTCCACTGTCACTGACTCTTATTTGGTTAATGTTAACATAAACAAGGAAGGACACTTTGTATATTTAGACAAAAAGTAACTTTTATAGACTTCTATACATCATTCCGAAAATAAGCGTAACTCAACCTCTCATTTAAACGACTTTTCTTATGTCATGTCTACTAATCGTTTCATCGATTCTTCAGTTATCTAATTATTCTATCAATCTAAGCTAAAGCTGGACAAACCGTTAAAACTATCAATATACAAAGAGTGTGGGTTTCTTTGAACTGGATAACGACCTGAAATAAGAGGGGATTACACCAACAGACATTCAGGAGCGCGCCCCACTCAAAAGATAACTTAAAGTTTGCAAAGGTCTCCAAGAAAAACCGAAGCTGGAAACGGGAAAGATTTGGACCTAGTAACGGAAGGCAGTCCACCGAGAACGAATGCGGGCGTACTGGGCAAACATCAAGCTTGTAGGAGACAGTTGGAATGACGCGGTCCATAGATGGCCAAAACGAAATGAATGAAATACTATGAGTGTAAGAATTGTTAATCATGAAAAGTTATACAAATAAGTCCGCGAGAGCATATCCCTAACTTCAATACATCGCCCACTATAAGTGTTTTTACGTTTTCATTTCTTCCAACAATATCCACTCAATTACTGAGGTGACAGTTTACGAGCTAGCTAGGGGCGAGCCTATAACTCCAGTTACAGCCTAGCTAGCGGGCGAGCCTATTACCCCAGATACAGCCAGCAGTAAACTGTCGAGTCGTGTTGATTTAAGACTTCTGAGAAGAGCGGTTGTGTTTGGAGTTTGCCTGGAAGTTCAACTAGACTTTTCTTCACTTCGCCTGTGAGATTTTCGTTCTGCAAAATACACAGTCGAATTAAGATTGGACGGAAAGGGGATTTGTGTTTCATGTACCTCGCCATTCTTAAATAACGTCTGACAAGAATTCGTTGCACATGCATCTCCATGATAATATAATTAATAGTCCAGTCATTGATTTTAACCCAACATGCCAAGACGTAAAACGGATATGGGTCGCCGTTCATTGACATCGAAAAGAAACCGCTTATCACGTAATGCATTCATAACTGTTCCCGGGCGAAGCCGGGGCGTGTTGCTAGTTTCTACATAAATTAAATCTCTTGATATCAAATACAGAGTTAGGTATTAGAAAGTCATTTTCGAAAGTTTTGTCTGGAGCGTAGCGCTCTATGGAAGTGAAACGTGGACTGCTGCTGGTGCAGCAGAAAAGAGAAGAATAGAAGCATTTGAAATGAGGTGTTACTAGAGAATGATGAAGATCATATTTGTATATTGACTAATAAATTAAGAGGTAATATGACGAGTGAGAGCGGAGAGATGTTTCTGGCAACTGCAAATGAAGATAATAGATAGATTCATAGGACACGTACTAAGACACTCAGGAATAGCAAACTTTTGAATGAAAGGTAGGGTCGAGGACAAGAACTGTAGGGGTAGTCCAAGGTTAGAATTTGTTTAATAGATTTCCTCGGATGTAAGGTTTGGTAGGGTGGTTTGTTATGTAGAGATGAAACCATTAGCTTAGGACAGGGAGGTATGGAGAGCTGCAACAAACCACTGAAAAGACCGAAGACTCAAACAACAACAACAACAACAACAACAAATAAATAGAATACAACAAGGATTAGCAAATGTTACTTTCAAAATTACGCTCGTAGTTTCCTCCATTGAAAGGGAATCGTATATTGGAAGTAAGGTATTACTGTCAATGAATCACCCTATTATTTAATATTTATTGTACAGCTAAAGAGGTACTCTAGTTTTTATCATCCCAGCGAAAGCTTTCTCCCCTCTCTTATATTTTGGTTTCTATCTCGTCTTTATTTGGTAAAATCCTTGTGCTTGCTGTTAAGGGACGCCCCTCGCTGTTGGAAAATAACAACAGAAGCTGTCAGGCCTCGGGCTATGAGCTTCATAAGAGCGCGCGTCGCGACGGCCGTTTCACTTGTTCTTTCAGCCCGACCGCGAGATCTAACAGCCGTTCTTTGTGCCTTACAACGATAACTTGTGGCGTACACTTTCTTAACTCACTAAGGCAAAGCAATCTCGAAACATCTCCATCGCATCTTCGTTTTATATTAAGCATTCTAGCTGAGTTGAAGTTTATAACGTGGCTTTCAATTTATATATTATGTTATCTCTCTACTTCATTATGAAAGAAGTTTTGACTCAAGATTTTCTGTCGACATTTTCATTTGGTTTGAGACAGCAAATGATACCGAGGATCTACAAGTGGAAAGAATAATACTAACAAGCATGGGCATGATGAGACAGGAGGGGAGGGGCGACCGAATCTTCCTCTGATTTTTCGAAGAAAGTCAAATAATAATTGTTGTTGATGATTCATTTAGAAGCTTTGCGACATGGCGATCATGTAGTCCCATCTACTTAGGTGTGTGTGGAATCTGTCTGATAACTTGTGTCATTGTGATGGTTGTACTATTATGTGTATTTGTAACAGGGCTAGAAAGCAGCCGTGGCAGAGCCGGGAATCAAATCCGGAACTCCACGGTGACAACCGATTTACACCTAATAGCAGCAATTAACAGCTCATACCAACAGAATGGCAACAACTTATATCTCAGAACAACATACGTATGATTCCGAGTAATTGTTCAAATTGGCGATCTCCTTGTGGCACTTGATTCAGAGCTACTCATGTCCTCTCAACTTGTTGTCTATCTCAAAATGCTCTGTTCAGAGGCCTCCATTTGTACAATATTTACCCAAAAAGATTGGAGACAACTTGTATATCTGTACAGATATCTCAATAACTTGCTCAATCGTATTTGAGATGTAGCAAAATTTTGAATACATAATTTATGTGCTTGGTATTATGTACGCCCCAACAAATCATAATTCAAACTAGTTAATGGACTCTCAGGACCTTAACGAGTATAGTGTTAAAATCATAAACTGCGACATACTGCTTGTTAATTTTTAGCCTATTTTCATTTATGAAAAAATAGGCTATGAGATCACCGTGTGTCTGTGTGTGTGTATGTGTGTGTGTGTGTGTTTGTGAGGAATTTTTGTGTATCCCCCCTAATAACTTCTAAACGGCTGGAGCGATTTCAATGAAACTCGGTAAGTTCATAGCACTATTTTGGGCGACCCCGACCGTGCTCTTCAAATTTAGTTACGTCTCACCGATTTGACATGGCGGCTGTTCGAAATATTTCACCAGCATTTATTATCTCCGAAACTTTTACCGATATCACCTTGGAATTTTGTACGGTGATAAAAAGAACTACTAGAAGTTCACCTATATGACTTTTGAAAACCTGGTAACTACAAAACCAACATGGCGGCCAGGCGAAGTTGCGACTTTTAAATAGACGTTTCTTGCGATTTTGCCAACCAAATGCAATGAAACTCGGTACAGTATATGTTTATACTCATTGTAATGCACCGACACCTAACTTCGTTCAATTGTTTACATAACCTCAAGATGGCGGCTGTGCGAAATATTTCACTGGCATTCTATATCTCTGAAACTATTACTGGTATTACCATGAAATTTTGTACGGAGATGAAGGGCACTACTGGAAGTTCATCTATGAGACATTCAAAAACCGTTTAACTACAAAGTGGACATGGCGGCCAAGCGAAATTGAAGGTTTTAAATATACTTTTCTCGCGATTTAATGATCCAAACGCAGCAGAAAATGTTTATACACAGTGTAATGCACTGGTATCTAATTTAGTTCAATTGGTTACGTAACCTCAAGATGGCGGCTGTGAGAATTTCGAAAATTGAGTTTTTATGTCTTGTGTTCTAATCATGCGATCGACATCAACATTTTCATAATGAACGAAGACAATAATCATCATATAATAGTGCATAACTCTATGGCCAAAATATATTAAAATCCAACATGGCGACCATCCGAAATATTTAGACGGTTCTCAATATCTATTAATCTACTACAGCAATCAAACTGAAATTGTGTAAGTGTATAGAGGCTATAAGCACAAGTTCACCTATGAGACGTTCAATAACCTAGCGAGCACAAATCCAACATGGCGGCGGCGCGAATTTTAAATATCCAAATGGACTTTCCTTGCGTTTTAACCATACGAGCGCAGTGAAACTTGATACGGTATGTGCTTATAGAAATCTTCATCGACTGGCGTTTAATTCATTTCAATTATTTTCATAACCACAAGATGGCGGCTGAGCGAAATTTTAAAATCCCACTTTTACTTCTTGTGTCCTAGTCATGCGATTGAAGTTTGAATATAACAGCCACACAATAATCTTCATGTAATAGTACATAAATCTAAGACCCATCATTTAAAAATCCAACATGGTGACCATCCAAAATATTTAGACGGTTCTCAATATCTACGAATCTATTACAGCATTCAAACTGACGATTTGTATGTTGATAGAGGCAATTAATATTAGTAGGATTAGTGATATAGGCTATTTAGTTCTTCACGGAACTACTTGTTTTAATATTCAGTGTATTTCCTGTTGCACCTAGATGGTGCATAGGGCAGCAGTAAAGGTTCTCCATCTGGTTCTATTCATGGCCAACCACTTCATTTCAATCCAGTTTTTCTCCGCTTCCAAGGCTTCCTCTCCTATAGTTCTCCTCCAAGTCTTTCTGGGGCAACCACGTCTCCTTGCACCTTGCGGATTCCAATCCATTGCCGACCTCTCAACAGCTCCGTCAGGTTTACTCAATGTGTGGCTGAACCACCGCCACTTCCTCTCCTTGATCTGAATGCTTATTGGCTGCTGGTTTTTTGTCTTCCATAGTTATTCATTATAGATCACCTCTAGCCATCTCACATTCGTCATTTTCCGGAGACAACGGTTAATGAAGACTTGTAATCTATTTTTATTAACTTTGTGGCCTTCCAAGTTTCACAGCCATACACAAGAACTGACTTTACATTGGTATTAAATAGGTGCATTTTGGTTGCGCCAGAAAAAGTATACGGCCTTAAAAGCTATTCGGCCACATAGAGGCTCATCTCATCTCATTCCCTATCCAAAGAAATAGGAATTTCAGTATTTTCTTTTAAACAGTGTGATGGAACTCAATGCCAGATTATGAACAGAACCTTGGCATCTTGCTCTCCTGCCAGCAGTAATGGCAGGTAGTGTAGACTTAAGTCCCTTCAGAGACACCGCCCTCTCTCCCCCTTGTCATCCCCGCATTGCGCATGTAATTATTTATTGTTCCCGATCCTCGTCTCCTGCTATTCCCCATTGGTTTGCCATTGTCACTCTTCTTCCGCTCCAGATGAGATCTTCTTCGCCCGACTTTGATAACAGAATAGCTCCCACTTAAGGTCATTTCCAAACTGGGGCGTGGTGGCTCAGCGGTCTAGCTGTATGCCTCTCACCAAGGCGGTCCGGGTTCGATTCCCGGTCAATGCATGTGAGATTTTCGAAGTGAAATGCCATGTCCTGTGGTTCGGATTCCACGTAAAAAGGAGGTCCCGTGGCTCATGATCTCAAGATTAACGGTCACGTTAAACTACAAGCTTCCTTTTTTCATTTCCAAACACATTTAGATCTTGTTTCCAACCCCATAAGCATTTTCCTTTCCAGTTGACTTTGCAACCTATCAACATAAAGAACTCTTAAACTATCAATAGTAGATCATAATCTCTGATATCTAAGAAAGATATTGACTCAGAGACTGTAACAGGAAGAGAGAAGTCGAAACATGGATCAAATAAGTTGATGCTTTTCTGATAGCGAACAATTTGAATATTGAATTAATTTTTCGCTTGACGAACGAAATTAACCCTCCAATAAAACATTAATCCTTAATCAAGCCTAAGTTAGCAGGATATGACGATGTTTGGTTGATGAACGAAATTAGTCATTAAATGAACCCTCGTTAGTGTGAGAAGTATTTTATTAAATGTATAAATAATTCGTGTTTTTATTTCAGTCACTAGGAATTTAATTGTATCTTCCCACCCAATCTATTTTGGTACAATCGTATTCACTGACTGAAAAGTCGGATTGCCGACAATTTGGCTTCTAATATTTCAATGAAATGAAAATGAGAATCCACAGCCTGCTTCCAGTCGACTAATCGGGTCAGGGAATGGAATGAATGAAGCCCCCATCTAGCGGCGAGGATATGAACTGTTCCGGATGCCGAAACCTGTCGCATTCCTCTGGGACAATGACTAAATGAATGACAGATGAAATGAAATGACAGTGGAGAGTGTTGCTGGAATTAAATTTGTGACGGGAAAAACCGGAGTACCCGGAGAAAAACCTGTCTGCCTTCGTTTTGTCCAGCACAAATCTCACATGGAGTGACCGGGATTTGAACCACGGACCCAGCGGTGAGAGGCTGGCGTGCTGCCACCTAAGCCACAGAAGCTCACGCTTCTAATATTTCAATATGAACTTGAAATTCTCTGAGATTCTGTTAAAAAGAAAAAATCTTCGGCTTTTCCCAATTAATTGGGGTTGCCGGAGCCAACCAGGCTCATTTTTCGTTTTGGCTGGGGATTTAAGGCTGGATGCCCTTCCTGACGCCTCGTGATTTTTCAGTTGAAAGTTCCACACCGCCGTCACCGGGATTCGAACCCTGGCGGTCTGGGTGAAAGACGATCAGCTACGCCACTGCGCCATCACGCTCCCCATTAGTTTAAAAAGTAACAATAATATATAAATTGAATATATCTAACTAAAGTAAAGTGTCTGTATATTAGTTATTCCGGGATCGACGCCAGTCGGCCATAACGATCTTAATATTTTTTAAGGGAAGACTTAACAATATCTCGTGACCAGGACTGACTAGGTATTATCACAAAATATATTAGAATGTCAGGTATACGGAGGGGACTTATTCATGTTTTATTTAGCGTACGGCACATAAAACATTAAATTATCACATAGGTACATGAAATTCTATAATAGTTCCAGCTATTGAAACATAACTTCCTACATATACAAATATTCAAGTTTTTTATGTATCACACAGTATCTGTTGTTAAAGTTAAAAGTCCTTGAAGTCCCCACAATATGCATGTTTTGGGCACTCGGTCACTACGTGATGAATTGTCTGTCACAAATTCGATCATGAATTGGGATATTGGGATACACCTTACATTCCGCTGTCACGGCGAAATAGTGTAGCCTCTTCAGGCTTTGATATTTCCTGCAGTACATCGTGACTTTTTCTGTTAATGTATCCGACTGTTAAACCGAGCATCACGAGATGTGAGCTGTTTCTGATGTTTAAGACCTAAAGAAGTATAAAATATGCAAGAAAATATGCCCTAAAAACTAGCTAAATATGACTTAAAACTATAAAATATGACCTAAAAAAACTATGAAATATGACATGAATTTTTGGGATAGGTTATCCCTAACATACAATAAATGCTAAATGACGTCCGTAGAGGAGCGCCTTCTAGGAATCAGGTCTTCTAAGCAAAAGGAGTAGTTGTATGCCACTGCAGTCATATCCACTACACTATTCGAAAATCCTGTGTTTGAAACTCGACGCAGATAACACGTACCTTGTTAACGACAATTTATACAACAATGCTGAAATTATAACCAAATATGACCTTATAGGCTATCACTAAAATATGACCAAATATGACCAAAACAATAAAAATGGCCTAAAAATGCATTTATAGGCAGCATCAAATTGCTTTAAACGTGGTCAGGGACCCGTCATTCAAACTTATTTTTCAGATTTCGGGTGAAATGAGCTCGGGAAAAAATATGAGTTTTCCTTAACATCCGAAACTTACTGATGACTTTGCTCCAGGATGGCAAAAGGAGTAGTTGTATGCCACTGCAGTCAGAATGTTGAATCGTTACTATACACGGGAGATTATTTTAGCAGGGGGCTTTTGAAAGCGAGTTTTGATTTCAATAATTCTAAGATTGTTACTTTAGGGACGGGATAAGACATCCTGGCCTTAGTCTAATGACTTTCCCAAGACGGTGAAGGTCTTGTATTATCTTACGAAGACATTTATAATGCCATTGATTGCCTTACGTGTGCGTGTGTAATGAAAAGTACGCATTACTGCCTTCTAGAAACAAGAATGGAAATCTGTTACTCATGCGTATTTGATTTTTTTTCATCTCGAAACTAAGCACAGACTGAATCAGAAAATTAAGGGTAAACGCCAACATACGAAATTAAGATATTTGATTCACGAAGTTCTTGATTTTATGTTGCCATAAGTGCTAAGTCAACGATACACAACCTTAAATAACCTGGAGAAATATTAACTTAAACTCGGCTGTATATAGCCTATGAGTGGTGCCAACTCGACATCCGTGAGTTGTGTTATTTCCAAGCACACACGTAGTAGAAGTTCTAATTCAGAGGTATTGATAGAGATAGACTATAGAGCCCCTAATTATAGTTCCACTGGGCATGCTTAGTAGTGAAATAGAAAATGTTCCATAAAGAAGTAGATACGCTATAAAACGTATTAATTCCATGTCCTGTTGCTTGCTGGCCAATAGAATTATGGCATTGCACTAACGATAGCAATTGAACTCTTTTCCCTCGCAAAGTGACTCCCAAATTCAACTGGTCGCTGTGGATTGGGTTTTGTAATTGAGTTATGGCTGGCGGAGGAGAGGAGGTATTTGTGTTAATTTTTCACTTGGGCTCCTCTAAATGGGTTTCCCCAACAACAGGGACCGCCAAATTAAAGCCTGCATGCCAACACTAATGCTCGGAGAATCTATTGACCGGCTCATTTATCATCCCCGCACTGCTGTGGATTAATAGTCACAACTTTCGAACGAATCATGTTCCATGAAGAGGGAAAGATATATTCATATTTGGTAGTTTGGATTGTATCTTCTGAAATATATTTTAATTCAAACTTATATTCCAAAGTTTCTGCAATATGAAGGAATCATATAAGGAGAAATTTGCCTTATGTGCAATAATTAAGTAAGGTGCGTGGATTTTCGTGATATGGAAATCAGAAGGTTACGTTACAATTTCCTTCCCTTAAATGTGCTCAGTGTATTTTCAGTGGATATTTTACATGCTCATTCCGTAATGTAAAATCTGCAATATTGTTTCGTAGGAGCCAAAATTTTCGATTTACTTTACTAAAGCCATTTACCTACGTACTACAGGGAACTAAATTACATTATACTGTGGATTCATTGCCGTCCCCGTGGTGTTGGAGTAGCGCGCCTGCCTCTCACCCGGAGGCCCCGGGCTCGATTCCCGGCTCCGTCAGGGATTTTAGAAACTGACGTGAGGGTTAGAACGGGGTCCACTCAGCCTCGTGAGTACAACTGAGTAGCTGTCTGACAGTGGGGCAGCGCCCCGTTCACAAAAACCAAGATTAACGGCCAAGGGGACCCAGCACGCTGACCACGTGTCACCCCAATATCTGCAGGCCAAATGGCTGGGCAGCGGTCACTTGGTAGGCCTAGGCCCTTCATAGGCTGTAGTGCCAGGGGTTTTTGCTATGGATTAATTATATAATGCTTTTCAGTCAGTCAACATGATTATACCAGCTGCCCCCGAGAAAATTGTTTAATACAGCCCAACTAGCGTTGTTATCAGGAAGGTCGATAATTCTTTGCTTGCATCCCGTGTGGTACTAATGCACTGCAAGCATATCCCGCAAAAGATACTGAACACTATTATTTCTCCCTGGTATTAGTCTCTAGTCACAACGAGGGAGAAATAATAGGGTTCAGTATCGTTTGCAGCATATGCTTGCAGTGCATTAGTGCCATACTGGATGCAAGCAAAGAATTGTCGACCCACGTTAGTTGGGTTGCATAAAACAATATTATTAGGGGCAGCTGATTCATCAGGTATATAGTGGGAGTAAAAATGATGTGCAATCACCCTAACCTGAAATGATCGTTACATGAATTATTTATGACTAGATTAACACACACACAAGAGGGACGGGGGAAGATCAAATTCTCTAATTTGCTGAAGAAGGTCCCATTGTGGTATCGAAATATATAATAATCTCTACAAAGTATAATACAAAGTCCCCGATTCTTGGATATAACGGGTAATCTCGAGAACCACTGCATGGATCTTGATGCAGTTTTCACCATTCTGTAAAGGATTTCTCGAGAAAAAATCTCATTTATGACCAAAGGAAGGTGAGCAGTAACGATTTCAGTGCATCGAGTCAAAGAATAAACAGCCGCCCGTGCGCCATTTCAGCTTACACTGGCTAAATATCTACAGTATATACTACGTGCGTAAGAATTGTTAAGCATTCAAGTTTCATAAATGAGTCCACGGCAGCATATTTTTAGCCTACTTTCGATTTTTGCAAAAAATGAAAGTAGACGTATGAGATCTACACAGGGCCAAAAATTGTGTGTCTGTGTGTGTGTGTGTGTGTGTGTGAGTGTGTGTACGCTGAATGTCTGTCCCCCCCCCCCCTCCCCCCATATTAATTCGAACACGGTGAAACCGAATTGAATGAAATGTGGTACAGAGGTAGAACGAGCAAGGGACACCTCAGTGTCATGTTTTATATCGCCGCCATCGGAAACGTAATGGCGGCCACCTAAATGTTCAAAGCTTAAATCAAATTACGACTAACCTAATCATCCGATCTCTACCAAATTTTGCAACCACATATATTTATATGGCGAGCGTGTTTTGACTAAACTAAAAGGTAATCAGCCCAATAGTTTGCAGATGGCGGCCATGTATGTGTGCAAATCGATTCCCCCTATCAATTCAAACACGGTAAAACCGAATTGAACGAAATTTGGTACAGAGGTAGCACTAGCAAAGACAACCTCAGTGTCATGTTTTATATCGCCGCTATCTTGACGAAAACGTAATGGCGGCCACCCAAATGTTAAAAGCTTAAATCAAATTACGACCAACCTAATTATCTGATCTCTACCAAATTTTGCAACATTTTACCATTATGAATGAAGCATCTATTGACCAAACTACAAAGTCATTAGCCCATTAATTTGCGGATGGCGGCCATGTATGTGTGCAAATCGATTCCCCCTATCAATTCAAACACGGTAAAACCGAATTGAACGAAATTTGGTGGGGGTAGCACATGCAAAGGGCACCTCAGTGTCATATCTTATATCGCCGCCATCTTGATGGAAACGTAATGGCGGCCACCCAAATGTTCAAAGCTTTAATCAAATTATGATCAACCTAAGCATTTGATCTCCACCAAATTTTGCAATAACATACCTTTTTATGGGAAGCATCTTTTGACTGAACTACAAGGTCATCAGCCCAATAGTTTGCAGATAGTGGCCATATATGTGTGCAAATTGATTCCCCATATCAATTCAAACACGGCGAAACTGAATTGAATGAACATTTTTTAAAGAAGTAACACTAGCAAAGGGCACCACATATTCATGTTTATTATCCATATAGCACGTTGTATTTCAACAAACTACTACAACCAACATTCAATTATACTCCTTGAAAAGGACAAAGCGTTATAACAATACCCATGCATTTAGGAGAAAGTAGGCTATATGTTCTTTACTGAACATCTTGTTTATCTTCAATACATCGCACACTATAAGTGATTTTATGTTTTCATTTCTTCCAACTAACTCCTTCAGTGGAAATTTAAATTACTAACTTCGGAGCGAATTTACGAGTTAGTGAGCGAGCCTATCACCCCAGCTTTGGCCAGTATCAAACTGTCGAGTCGTGTCGAGTTAAGACTTCAGAGAAGAATTGCATCTGGGACCTGCCGTCCGTGCGCCTTTTAAGGTTACGCTGGGTAAACCGTTAAAGATACCGGGTGAAGCGGGGGCAGGTTGCTACTTTGAATATAATTTGTATTGATTGGCAGAGCATTTTAATTAATTATCTATTAATCAATAGGACAATTTTCTCACATTTTACTATAATGGTAAATGTTTTTGCTTTTTACTAAAATGTGTGTTAATTAAATATTCATGTAATATTTATTTCCGGTTAGGGTGTTTCAATATTTGTTACTCCCCGCCCAATATAATAGAAGACAGCCGTGTTGATCAACTAAAATCATTCTAGGATAAATAAGAGACTGTTTTGCAAATTCAGTACATCACCGTTAAGTGATTAACGTGTATCTTCCTAGGCCAAGGAAACCACACCGCTCTACGCTGTCGCTCCTTTGAAGTTAAAATAAGTTCTTGTCAATGTGAAAACTTGGTAAAGTTTTGTTCTGAATGTAATCATGGTCCTCATTGTCTCTCCCTTCACGCAGGCGCAGTACAGAACATTGTTCTTATCGATGAAGGCTGGTTGGTATCAGCACTGAAACTTGTGACGTAGCCTCATGTTGTGACTCCAAGAGCAACTTTTACTATGGGTCTTTTTAAACTTTGCATTTATTGGAACATTTTATGACCATTATACTGTAATGAGGCCAAGCGCTCTGCATAATAATGTTCTGATTGAGTAGAATTACGAGTTTAAACTCCATGCCCATCGATAACCGTAAGTGAGTGTGCTAGTAGTATTGTATTCATATACAAGATTATTTATTATGCACAGGTCACCTATGGGCAAGAACTTTAAAGACCTGCACCAGGTCTCTACGGAGCCCATAAATCATTATTATTACTTGTTTTAGGGCTTCGAGATCTTGACCGAGCTCTTGTTTACGTTACTTAGCTCTGTAGCCGAGCAAAATAAGACACGCGTCATCTGCAATGGGGAGGTATAGTTTCCGAGATCCGAGGTTCCAATCCACGTCTTGACAGCAATCATCTTAAGTGTGGTTTTCCCCGTTCTTTCTTATATTATCTCTAGGTAAATGTTGGTAGAGTACCTTGTTTCAGGTTTCAAAGCACCTATCCTAGACTATATTATAACTACAACTATAGCCTTCACTCCCTTAAAGTCAGTATAACAACACAACTTATCATGAAGTATCCACACACATATGTGCACTGTGTTGATGACCTAAGATATTGCAAGCCCCTAATTAAGACAACTAAACAGCTACGTAATACCGACAGCGGTGACTACGCTCCCTAAAGTGCAGCGTTAGGTCATGGGGCCAAGCTCACTGCTGACTCGGTAGACGTACTGTATGGGTTGATGCCCCACCGACGGCTGTCCTTGAAATGGTTTTCCAAGGTTTCCCATTTTCAACACCAGGAAATTGCTGGGACGGTTCTTTCTGACAGGCCACGGCCACTTCCTTCCTCATCCCTACCCATCTTCATCCATTCCATCTCGGCTCCCAGCTCACAGGTCGCCCACGGGCGTCGACTAGAGAGAATTGCACTCGCCCCCTCAGGAGGCCACACGACAAACAAAAAACTACGTGATAATGGAAGTATATTATTTCGTCACTGAACTGCGTATTTGACAATATTCTCTTCTTTTCTAGTGGGCGTAGTGGCGTAGCGATCAAGCTGTTTGCTTCTCACCACAGCGGAGCGGGTGATATTTTCAAACTGAAATGTCAAGTACAGTGGTACGTATTCCACGTAAAAAGGAGGTCCCGTGACTCATGATCGCATGATTAACGGTCGCGTAGGACTACAGACTTACTTCTTTTTTTTCTTCAATATTTTCTTTACGATTGGTCACCCATCCCACCATATGTGGATGTGCAGTCCAACAGAACAATTTACGTTATGTTCATTTTCCTGCGTAGTAGTATAAAGACAATTCAGCTTAAGATTCATTGTATTTTAGAAAAGGATATCCCGTGTAGTGCAGTGTATGTAAGTTACATTTTCCTTTAGCTCTCTACACAAGAAAAAGAACCTAACGTGAATTGTTCTGTTGGACGGCATATCCACACATGGTTCAGAGGTGAGACCAATCGTAAGGAAAATACCGGAAAAGAAGAGCAGTGTGGGATACGCAGTATTGGATATTCAGCGACGATATATTATTTTATTTTATTCATTATTGGGAAGATAAAATCCAAATAGCCTACATTCAAACTGCACATTCAAACTCTGAGATCAGAAGTACCGCGTTATTGCATAATACGACTAGTATATTATAGACCAGTTCCGTCCCTTAAAACAACAATAACTAACCAACTAATATTATATACCATGTATAACCATATATTCCGTCCAGCAATTCCGAACACTTAATATTTTAAAATATTAAGTTTTGTTATGTTATAGCTACGTGTTTTCTTTACACAGTCTCAATCAGTCTGCGTAATGGTGTCCCTTCGAATAAACACGATCACTGACTCTGACAAATTATGTATCGCAGCACGCATGTTCTGTAGGAGTAAATCCTCAATTAATTGCCACCTCAAGAGCGCTTCAGGCTCTAAATGAGCGTTCAATCGCTGAACACGACCGCAATGGGAAGCTGTAGGAAGTCCAGAGATCGGATGTTTTATTCTCGGCACTGACAGTGACTATCGTGAGTTGGTTACTCTCTGGCTGTTTTCCACACTCCCTCCAGGCAAATGCCGAGATAAGTATCTTATTTCAAGTTGTCTGACAGTGAGGTAGCGTACCGGTCGCAAAACCTAAGATTAACGGCCGGGGGGACCCGACGCACTAACCACATGTCATCCCGAAATCTGTAGGCAGAATGGCTGGGCAGCCCCAGCGGTCACTTGGTAGGTTAGGACTCCCATGGGTTTTTGTGCCACGGGATTTGTTGGGTTTTCAAGTATGCTAATGTGCTTGCAGTAGGACAGCCTAGATGTGTAGCTCTATTTCATTCCTTTCCACAATAGCATGCGTCACGCCAATGCCTTACAGTGTTGGCAACTCATAGTTTCAAAATAATCGCCAAGTACTAATCAAACGTCGCTACATTCCTATTTTATTAATAAACAGAAACAGAATTTAAATAGTCACTAGATGTTTTAAAAATCGTTTATCCTCTCAGCTCAGTTTCACCCACGGATTCTGCGAGGAATCATTCCTCTACCATCGCCAGGACGGTGTATGGGAGCTGAACACACTTTGTCAGCGGATACAACAGCTGGGGATGGTTCCAGGCCGATCGCTCAGGCGACCGATAAATTGGGTCTAATTAAGGAATTGTGGTAGGAATTCAACTCCTGTTGAAAAGAACCATCCCGGTATTTGCCTGGTGATGAAAATGGGTATCTACGAAAACAATTTTCAGGACGGCCGAGGTGGGATTGGAACCCACGCTCTACCGATGGCAGCAGGCAAGAGCTAGCACGCTAGTGCTCTCGGTCACCGAATAATCGCTAGATACCTATCAAAAACTACCAAATTCAAGTTATTTTGTTACTAATATTTTTCAAAAATGGTTTCAAGGTCTAGTAACTTAGTCACTAAATTGGCAACACTGTATTGTTAGTTTTTCCGTTTAAAACTTGATTAAAATAATGAGCAATGATGGTGGGAGAGACACTGCTGTGCTAAGGGCATTTTTAGCTCAACTCTGCTTCCACTCACAATGTAGGCTATGTACTGTACATATTTAGGATACTATGAAAAATAAATAATAAATAACAATAATAATGCTTGCTACAGTGGGTGAGTGGTTACCGTGTCGGACTACCAACCCCATGCTTGCAGGTTCGCTCCTGGCCATGGTAAGTGATCTTTGAAAGGTGGCAAAAATCACGACACGCATGTCATACGCTGTTGGCATGTTAAAGAACCCATTTGAATTCAGTGGACCGTGTTCATAGTGGCAAAATTAACCTCGGGAGTTTCCGCCAACATAAAGTTCCTCATTTCTCTACTAGAAAGCGCTATAGTGTTCAAGGAGCTTAGATATCTAACCTCCTTGACTTTCATAGCGCTTTAAGGAACAACAAAAATTCGACATGCAAGCTACCCTCTGGGCGTCAAATAACAAAGCTTGCACCCAGCATCCGAGGCCGTACAATATTTTATTTATTTACAATAATAATCGGAATGTAACCACTCTGACAGGTTAAGGATGTTGTTGTTCTGATGATGCGTGTCCAAGACCGCACGTCTCATCTGGCAGATTTCTCATTATAATGATCGACCAACATGTGTAACATAATGACGTAACAGGTCTCATGTTGTGTTTTGGCTAGCCATTGCGGTATATTGCTGGCACAACGCCTGCGCAGGTGTGACCATGCGGCTTACATGGGCGGTAAATCTTCACAACATAACTTATAGGTCGTTCAGGTCCAGTGGTTCGACAAACAATATTGCAAGAGAGATGCCTAGACACTTGCCCCCAGATATTCGGTCCACTACACATAATGACCAGGAGTTCTTCCCATAATCTTAGCTTTGCTGATAATTATGAAGAAATGCCAGCTGGAATAATGCGATCATGAAGAGCGTAGTGGGAATAAAAGTTATGAAGAATAATCTGGCCAATGAGGTCCCAGTGACACTAATTAATAAAGTAATAATAATAATATTAATAATAATAATAATAATATAGGTTTTACGTTCCTTTAACTCCCAGAAAGTGAAAGTTGAAGGCAGATTCTCGGATGAGATTAGCGTAACGTCGGATATGCCTCAGAGCAGCGTAATCGGAACTTTGTTATTTTTGGCGTTTATAAATGACTTACCAAATGGGATTCGCAGTGACTGTCGATTGTTTGCGGATGATTGTGTAATATATCGAAAGATACATGACTCACAAAACAACGCAGTAATTCAAGATGACCTGAACCTGGTCTATAAGTGGGCGATTGAAAATAAAATGGAAATAAACACAAGAAAATGTAGTCTCTTAAAAATAGGCAAAGTGCGAAGGCAAGATTTTCAATTTAACATTGGCTCGGAGATACTTGTAGAAGAAGATTCTTGCAAATATTTGGGCGTTCACGTAAGGAATGATATGAAATGGAGTAGTCATGTAGGATGTTTAGTTTCTAAAGCTTACAAATCCCTGCACTATGTAATGAGGGTATTAAAAGGTAGTAGTACCTCTGCTAAAGAATTAGGATATTTGTCACTTGTAAGACCTATTCTGGAATATGCTTCGGCGGTTTGGGATCCATATCAAGTAGGGTCATAAATGAGTAGGAAATGGTAAAAAGAAAGGCCGCTAGATTTGTGCTCAGTGACTTTAATCCCAGGAGCAGTGTGAGCCGTATGTTAAAGAAACTTGGGTAAGAATCACTTGAGGCTAGGAGGATGAAATCAAGACTCTGCGCTATGTACACCACGTATACAAATCAACCAGCATGGGGTGAGCTTATTATTATTATAGCAAACGTATGGGAAAGCCCATTTACATGGGTAGGAGCGATCATCCTTTCAAAGTTAAGGGCCGACCACAGCCAACAAATTATGGTAAATATTCTTTTGTAAACCGTGCCATTGATAACTGGAACTCTCTACCTGCCGCAGTCTTAGAGCCTTTCCCCAAACATATAGGCGTGTTTAAGAAAAGACTGACTATGTGTGTAAATACTCCAGTTTAATTGTTATTGAATTGTTATGTATAATTATTTATTTGTTATGTATTATGTATCCAATTTGCCACCGGGGGACACACCCCCAATTGCAAATAAATGAATGAATGAACTTCGGCTTTTAAAGACACCAGAGTGCCAGTAAATCTATCGGCACGGCTCCCTCACATTTAAGCACCCTCAAATGCCAACTGACTGCACTGTGATTTGCTCCCACTACCTCGGGATCAGCAGGCGAGAACGTTACCTCTGAGCCACGCAGCCAGATTTTTAGCCTACTTTCGATTTTTGCAAAAAATGAAAGTAGACTTATGAGATCAACACAGGGCGAAAAAAGTGTGTATGTGTGTGTGTGAGTCTGTGTGTGTGTGTGTGTGTGTATGTGTGTGTGTGAGTCTGTGTGTGTGTATGTGTGTGTGTGTGTGTGTGTCTGTGTGTGTGTGTGTGAGTGTGTGTACTCTGAATGTCTGTCCCCCCCTATCAATTCGAACACGGTGAATGCGAATTGAACGAAATTTGGTACAAAGGTAGCACTAGCAAAGGACACCTCAGTGTCATGTTTTATATCGCCGCCATCTTGACGGAAACGTAATGGCGGCCACACAAATGTTCAAAGCCTAAATCAAATTACGACTAACCTAATCATCCGATCTCTACCAAATTTTGCAACAACATACCTTTATGGGGGGAGCATCCATTGACCAAACCAATAGGTCATCAGCGTAATAGTTTGCGGATGGCGGCCATCTTTGTGTGAAAATCGATTCCTCCTATTAATTCGAACACGGTACAACCGACTGGAACGAAATTTGGTACAGAGGTAGCACTAGCAAAGGGCACCTCAGTGTCATGTTTTATATCGCCGCCATCTTGACTGAAACGTAATGACGGCCACACAAATGTTCAAAGCTTAAGTTAAATTACGACTAACATAACCATCCGATCTCTACCAAACTTTGTAACAACATACCTTTATGGAGGGAGCATCCTTTGACCAATCTAATAGGTTATTCGCCTGATAGTTTGCGGATGGCGGCCATCTTTATGTCAAAATTGATTCCCCCTATTAATTCGAACACGGTGGAACCGAATGGAACGAAATTTGGTACAGAGGTAGCACTAGCAAATGGCACTTCAGTGTCATGTTTTATATCGCCGCCATCTTGACTGAAACGTAATGACGGCCACACGAATGTTCAAAGCTTAAATCAAATTACGATTAACCTAATCATCCGATCTCTACCAAACTTTGCAACAACATACCTTTATGGAGGGAGCATCCTTTGACCAATCTAATAGGTTATTCGCCTGATAGTTTGCGGATGGCGGCCATCTTTATGTCAAAATTGATTCCCCCTATTAATTCGAACACGGTGGAACCGAATGGAACGAAATTTGGTACAGAGGTAGCACTTGCAAAGGGCACCTCAGTGTCATGTTTTATATCGCCGCCATCTTGACGGAAACGTAATGGCGGCCACACAAATGTTCAAAGCTTAAATCAAATTACGATTAACCTAATCATCCGATCTCTACCAAATTTTGCAACTACATACCTTTATGGAGGGAGCATCCTTTGACCAATATAATAGGCCATTAGCCTAATAGCTTGCGGATGGTGGCCATCTTTGTGTCAAAATCTATTCCCCCTATTAATTCGAACACGGTGAAACCGAATGGAACGAAATTTGGTATAGAGGTAGCACTAGCAAAGGGCACCTCAGTGTCATGTTCTATATCGCCGCCATCTTGACGGAAACGTAATGGCGGCCACACAAATGTTCAAAGCATAAATCAAATTACGATTAACCTAATCATCCGATCTCTACCAAATTTTACAACAACATACCCTTATAGAGGAAGCATTTTTTGACCAAATGAATAGGTCATTAGTCTAATAGTTTGCGGATGGCGGCCATCTTTGTGTCAGAATCGATTCCCCCTATTAATTCAAACACGGTGAAACTGAATGGAACGAAATTTGGTACAGCAAAGGGCATCTCAGTGTCATGATTAATATCGCCGCAATATTGACAGAAACGTGATGGCGGCCACTCAAATGTTTAAAGCTTAAATCAAATTACGACTAACATAACCATCCGATCTCTACCAAACTTTGCAACAACATACCTTTATGGAGGGAGCATCCTTTGACCAATCTAATAGGTCATTAGCCTAATAGTTTGCGGATGGCGGCCATCTTTATGTCAAAATTGATTCCCCCTATTAATTCGAACATGGTGGAACCGAATGAACAAAATTTGGTACAGAGGTAGCACTAGCAAAGGGCACCTCAGTGTCATGTTTTATATCACCGCTATCTTGACGGAAACGTAATCGCGGCCACCCAAATGTTAAAAGCTAAAATGTAATTACGACCAACCTAATAATCTAGTCTCTACCTAATTTTGCAACGCCATATCTTTATGTGGGAAACATATTCTGACCAAACTGCAAGAACATCAGCCCAATAGTTTGCAGATGGTGGCCATGTATGTGTGCAAATCGATTCCCCCGATCAATTCAAACACGGTGAAACCGAATTGAACGAAATTTGGTACAGAGGTAGCACTAGCAAAGGGCACCTCATATTCATGTTTAATATCCCTATAGCACGTTGTATTTCAACAAGCTACTACAATCAACATTCAATCATACTCCTTGAAAAGGACAAAGAGATATAACAATACCCATGCATTTAGGAGAAAGTAGGCTATATGTTCTTTACTGAACATCTTGTTTTCTTTCTTTTTTAGCGTATCACTCTTAGTGCCGGGAGTGTCCGAGGACTTGTACGACTTGCAAGAGTTTGTAGCTGCTTCTATGTGGACACCCATGGGGTGAGCTACAAGTACAGTCGTGTGTGGGGTGTTGTCTGGCGAGGAAAGTATGAATGTAAGGACATGCGGACACCCTTAGTGTGAGCTACAAGTACAGTCGTGTGTGGAGTGTTGTCTGGGGAGGAGTGTGAATGTAAGGACGCGGAGTTGAATGGTAGTGGCTGTGGCCTATAGTTAGGGCCCAATCTCGGCATTTACCTCGAAGGAAGATGGGACACCACAGACGACCATCTTCAATGCTGTCGGTAGGGGGATTCAAACCTCCCCTCCTCCCGGATGTGAGCGACTGCCTGCAGTCACGCCGTAACGACCATGGCTAACTCACCAGGTATTTTTTTTATAAAGGGTTGCCAGGAAATTCTATGGAGAGAGGTTGGTTGGTTGGTTGGTTCCTCAGTTTAGGGGCTGCGACAACGCGGTCATGTATAGTACCCCCGTGTACTTTGGGTGTGAGTAGAATCTGTCTGGCAAACAGTGTTAATTGTGATGACTGTATTAGTGTGTGTTATCTGTTTTCAATTCAAGTAAGGACTGCAGACATTGAATTTTTTCAAGTAGTTCCTACTTTTTCCGCCAAACGCCACTGTCAACGACTACTAGTTCAGAACTTGGTTACCAGATGCCACCTCAGTCGGCTCCTGGCAACGAACGTCGGAACCTAGGAGCGTTTGTCAAATGTTTAACCTATAATTCAGTTTCACACAGTTGTAATTAGTGGAAGGTTCTTTAACAAGTCATAAATCTACGACATGGGACCGCCGGCTTTACTTCCCCTCCGAAGGAAGGCATGCTGAGGGATTTTTAACGCTCTTAAAAATCTGACGACTTCGGCCGGGTTTGAACCCGCAATCTTGGGCATAGAAGCTCAGCATGCTATGAACTACGCCACCGAAGCCGCTTCTATGGAGAGATGTTGAAAAGTAAATATTATTACGGATGCATTTCCATGGAACACACTTTGGTCAAAATGTTTATTTAGACCTACTTGTTTGTTATTCTTGTTAACTCATTTAAGGGCTTGCAAGATCGTGATCATAAAGTCTCATGATTTCGGTGTGTGTATGATTTGTCTAGTAACATGAGTTACCATGGTGGCCATAGTAGTGATTGTATTTGCAATTGAGACTAGGATTGGTTAGTAAGCAACCGTGGCTTTAAGTTAGGAACCATCCCAGCGTTTGCCTGGAGTAGAAGTGGGAAATCACGTTAAACCACTTCTAGAATGGCTGAGGTGGGAATCAAAATCACATCTTCACAGTTCTACCTTACGAGGTTGAGTGTACGTCGTCCCAACCCTCAGACGAGAATTAAATTTCTTGAAAGAGTTTGGATTCGAACCCGGGCCTCAGATATGATTGTTTGTGTTCCATGTACTGCTGGATGTGATGTTCTGGAAAGTCTGTTGGTCAGTTAAAGATGCTTGTAGCGGCCATTTACCGTCTAATCTAGTATACATACTATGATAATAATAATGTACGTTCTAATGTTGAATAAATTATTACAATCAAAATACTCCCAGTCTTCAGCCATGGGTGGAGGAGTGACTGAGATATACCAGCACTTATTAATATTAGAGACGAACTCAAGGGTATATGAAATTTTGCCTATTGCACTTCAATTAAATTATGATTCAGTTCCCTTCGGAAAGAAATATTAATTTACACAATTCAATTGACCATGGACCAGATTCAAACCCGAACCTCCTGCTCTCCCGGCAGGCGCTAAGCCACACTAGTGTTTCTCATTCCAACATTTAAAATTGATTACGGCTGTGTCTTGTCCCGCGGTGGTTTTAAGGGGCTTAGGCCAGACAGCAGATGGTTGAAATTTGAATACCGACGGCGATCGAATTTTTAAATCTTACTAAATAGATATGAGTATTCCTTGGGGAACTATTCCCTGAAACCATTGCTATGTTTAGGGGCAGATGACCTCGTTGTTCCGCCCCTTAAAACTACAACAATCAATCAATAATTGCTATGATTCGATGTGGCAAGACGCCACTATAATTGAGGATGTTGCTATTTCAGATTTATACGGATATATAGCCTATTACTTGAACATGAGATGCCTCAACTTTTAAACACTCCGTTTATACGAGGAAGCCTTTTCTTTCTATCTTTGATCATGCCGATCAAGAGCCAATTTTGCGGTTGGAAGCTGTTATGCCCTCACTGTAACCACTGCAACTTCCAATGTCATTACGCCATTTTGAGCTGATTTACAGGCACGGAAACAGGTTGATAGATTGATTTACCCACCAAGCGAAAGTTGCGTAATGTAATTAGGTTTCTTCAATCAAAAGGGAATTCTGCAGCGAAAATTCATCAAGGAATGAATTATTCTGCTTCATGACAACGCCCGTCCTCACAGTGCTGTTGTAACTCAACAGCTTCTTCAGTAATCTTGCTGAGAAGATTATTAACACCAGCGTTAAGTCCCAATTTAAATCCGAGCGATTTCCACCTATTCTCTGAACTGAAAAAATGACTAGGTAGGCAGAAATTTCAGATTAGCCACGAGCATCAAAACAACATTAAGGCTCTTGTCAACTGACTGATGGCAACATTCTATGACGAGAGGATTGTAAATCTCATCGAAATATGTGAAAAGTGCCGCAATCTTCCCGAGGATTATGTCAGAAAGTAAGTTAACCATGTTTGTATATAAGTTTTGGTAATACATTCATTCATGTTGTTATTTAGGCTTGTCTTTTCAGGTGTACCATAGAAGGTTAAAAAAACTGCTCTTGTATTTATTCATCAGACAGTGTAAACATATTATACAAATATGCATGTTCAAACTAACAGGCAAGCAAACAAACAAACAAACAAGGCAAATGAAGGCACACGAAGGCAAATTCTGACAAAATTTAAGTTACATCCCTAAAAACAGAACATAACTAATACGGGTTAATTTTAAATAGCATGGCAGTATTATACAAAGTACATGAAAATTAGCTTACAAATCAACATTTGAATTTTTTAGCGAGTTAGCATCAGGAAGGTAAATGTCATTAGGGCTTTTAAGGTAGAAATGCAGAGGGCAGCGTTGGATAATACTTTAATATGCTCCATGGTCTATTCTTCCTCAAAGCAGTCATACATTGTTGAGTCCTTCCATCCCCACTTCCGTGGTAGTTGCAGACGACAGTACTGTTTCCTTGGGAGTAGGCTACACTACCCTCATCGGATCTAAGATATGCACCGATGACCCATACGCCTTCTTTGACCACTCATCCTTTCAGGACTGGTTTAACTTTAAGCGTCGACCATGAGTGTGTACCCGTAATACAGGCAGATTCCCGCGATTCAAGCCAATAATACGGTGGATGACAAATGTTCTTACGCAGAGTAAGTGAGAGTGTTATCCAGATCTTATTAGCTTCCCTTATGTTTAGATGTGGTGTAATAATGTGACTGAACACACGTATAGTACACGCCGCGATTTTTGTCACTAAGTTGTGCCGAAAGCAACTCACGTATCAATTTGCATATGCCTGAGGCTCACCGACTCTTCTCTGTAGAACTGCGCAACCGGAGCTGACCAGCCAAAAACCATTCCGTGAACTGTAACTAGTTGGCATATAGTTTAAGAGTTATTTAAATCGGCGCAGGTGGTCAAGTGGGGACGCTTCGGAGATCTGAAGTTTGTATCTTAGCGCTCACAAAGCCCACACTGAGTGTAGTTTTTCCCTGTTTACTCCATGTTTGCCATTGAAACCTAAACGTTAAGATTTATGTAACATAACTAGCTTTTGTAGACGACGTTGCTCGGCTGGCGTCTTAATACAGTTTGTTATAGAAAGATAAGTGTCAAGTATTAACGCACAATGTGTTGTAGTTTGACATAAAGCCGTCATTTGTCATCGTTGTAGTCGTGAAAATACCATTCTTGGTAGTTGCAGTTTCTAATTTTAATACTTTTTATGTTTATTTATTTGTGTATTTATTTGCTTATTTACTTACTTAGGTATTCATTTATTTATTTATTTTCTTTCTTTCTTTCTTTCTTTCTTTCTTTCTTTCTTTCATTTTACTCAGAATATAGTCCGGCGGCTTAACGCCATATATTCAACCAATTGTGAAAATCGAGGTAAAAGCGATTTTATTTTTAGCCTACTTTTCACATTTTGAAAAAGTAGAGTTATGAGATCGATCCGGGAAAATGTCTGTCTGTCTGGCTGGCTGGCTGTCTGTCCGTCTGGCTGTGTGTGTGTCCTCCCTTATCAACTCCTAAACGGCTGCAGCAATCAAAACAAAATTTGGTAGGAGTAAAGATCTATACGTGAATACCTCAATGCCGCATTTGAAAATGATATCAGTGCTACCAACTGCTGAAAAATCACAATTGAAATTTGAGCTCCATGTTGGATATCTTGGAGGGTATGAATGGGAGCTATTTCAAAATTGACACACGTATAGATAATAACATGTCAGTTTCATTTCCAGGAGGCCATACATGGCAGTGTTGCCTAAATGATTATAAGCCTGTTGATAGGTCAAATTTTTAAATGCATATAACTTCTACACTATCAATTGAAATTCAACCAAATTTCGTGTGTGAACAGTTGTGCGTTGGATTAGGCACGGGGAAATCATATACTGTAGATTGGTGGACATCCGTGCTATTGCACATCACATAGGACCGAAGAATTGTGCCGAACGGCTGGTGTTTCACGCCTTCACAGGTTGCGATACGACGTCGTCCTTCAGGAGCAAGGGAAAGCGCTCTGCCTGGGCAGCCTGGAAAGGGTTTCCAGAAGCCGACAAAGTTTTCAAATTCACGTCTCAACCCCTCAATCCAGCAGAAGTACAGGAAATTGTACCTGCACTGGAGAAGTACGTCGTGATCCTTTACGACCGATGCAGCGACGAAGACAGCGTCAACGCGGTGAAGAAGACTGTTCTGTTTAAAAGGACGGGTGATTGAGAACATCCCCCCAGCCCACGACGCTCTCATCCAACATGCTCTGCGACCATCTCTGCAAGCAGGGCACGTATGGAGCAGGAGCCTGGACAAAACATAGTCGCTTCTTGATCCCTATGAGTACGGATGGATGCGAACAAGCGAAACACCAGTATTAAATGTTTAAAATTATACGCGTATAATTTTAAACATTTAATTCTACTATCAATACGGATACTTAAAACATTTGTTTTTTCAATGGCAAATGTGTTTTCATTCTATGAAACTCCAGTAACTTAGAAGGTAGGCAAGTATTCGTATAAAGGGCTTTCGTTTTACTTTATAAGAATACTAAGTAACTGCAAAAAACTCTGATTTTTAGGTAAATTGGACCCTAATTCCGTCTGCGGCAAAAGTGTGCCAGGAAATTGTGACCTGATCGCGCAGAGCGACGTCAGTGCAACTAGGTGCGGTTGTGCAAAAGCAGGTCTTCCTTGCACTTCTCTTTGCAAATGTGGTGGTTACGAGACGTGACGTATCGGTAAGGTTCTTAATTATTACTGAAACCTTCTCTTGTTCCTACAATAAATACGAATTTCTTATCAACTTCTTTTCTTTTCAGGGCACCAGTAACTTCGATTTGTGTACATAGTATTTTCGAAGAAGAAGTTATCGTCAGAAATTTTGATTTTACTGAATGGTATTTTGATTTAAAAAAATATCCAAAGAATAACTTAACAACACTACTGTCAAGCATAATATTTCTGCAACAGAATCCTTTAAACTGCCGCTCTCAATCACCTAAATACAAAATGACCAAGGAATTCATTTCTACACCCCTAAAAGCTTTGGAAATGAGTAGTTATAAGCAAATGTTTGTTGCCATAGTCTGCACCGCCCCCGTAGTTTCGCCCCGGGGAATTCACTGGCCCCACCCCATACCTCCTATAACAAAACCTAACCCAGGAATGAATTCTGCGCCCTAAAATAACTTGAATATGATATGCATTAACCAAGTTTTACTATTTTTTACTCCCGCCCCCTATCGCACCGCCCCCAATATTGACAGCCTCCAACCCTACCCCCCTAGAACAAGAACTACACTAGAAATGAATTCTACACCCCCGAAAACCTTGGAAATGTATCCTTATAAGCACCAGTTTTCTATCATTGTACGCACCGCCTCCATAGTTCCGTCCCCAACGATTCAAAGCCCCCACCCCTTACTCCCTAGAACAAAAATTAACCCAGAAATGAATTCTATGCCCCAAAATACCTTGTAATGATCTGTAACAACCACATTTTAAGGGGTTTGAACCGTGCCCCCAGTAGCGACGCTCCCTGCCCCCAACAAGAAAAAATTACCCCCAAAATGAATTCCTTGCCCTCAGCATCGGAAATGATACTAATTTTATTAATTTTGCCCATAAAGAAACAATTACGATTATTTAACCCATAAAATATGGGTACAAGACCCATCACATGTTTGGGGGGATGTTAAAGAAATACCAGGCGGTGTAAAGAATGCCTCCGTGGCTGAAAATGTTCCTCATGGACACCTTAACGTAACTAAAACAAGTAGTTCCGTGAAGAACTATACAGCCTATTTTCATATATCCTACTTATGTTAATTGCCACTATCAACATACAAAATTTCAGTTTGTTTGCTGTAATAGATTCGTAGATATTGAGAACCGACTAAATATTTCGGATGGTCGCCATGTTGGATTTTATATATGTAGGTCCTAGAGTTGTGTACTGTTACATGCAGATTATTGTGAACGTGTAGTATTCAAACTTCAATCGCATAATTAGGACACAAGAAATAACAAGGAGATTTTAAAATTTTTCACAGCTGCCATCTTGATGTTATGGAAGCAATTGAAATAAATTATATGCCAGTGGATTAACATTCGTATAAGGATTTACTGTACCAAGTTTCACTGCACGCGGATGGTTAAATTGCGAGAAACGTCCATGTGAATATTTATAATTCGCGTCACCGCCATGTTGGATTTGTGATCACCAGGTTATTTAAAGTCCTATAGGTGAACTTAAGTTCATAGCCCCTATGAACATTAAAAAATGCAGTTTGATAGCTAAAATAGATTCGTAGATATTCAGTATCGTCTAAATATTTCGGATGGTCGCCATGTTGGATTGTTAAATGTATAGGCCATAGAGTCATGTACCATTAAAGGAAAATTATTGCGTAGGTTCATTATTCGAACTTTCACTTCGATCGCATGACTACATCACAAGAAATAAAAACTTAATTTTAAAATTCGCACTGCCGCCATCTTGAGCTTATGTAAACAATTGAACTAAATTAGATACCAGTGGATTACAATGTGTATAAATATTTCCTGTACCAGGTTTCAGTGCGCTTGGAACATTAAATCGCGAGAAAGGTCTATTTAAAATTTTAAAATTCGCTTGGCCGCCATGTTCGTTTTGTAGTTAACCGGTATTTGAAAGTCTTATAGATGGACTTTCAGTAGTGCCCTTTATCTCCGTACAAAATTTTAGGGAGATACCGCTAATAGTTTCAGAGATATAGAATGCCGGTGAAATATTTTGCACATCCGCCATCTTGTGATTATGTAAAAAATTGAACAAAGTTAGATGTCGGTGCATTACAATGTATATAAGCATATACTGTACCAAGTTTCATTGCGTTTGGTTGGTCAAATCGCGAGAAACGTCTATTTAAAAGTCGCATATTCGCTTGGCCGCCATGTTGGTTTTGTAGTTACCAGGTTTTCAAAAGTCACATAAGTGAACTTATAGTTGTTCCCTCTATCACCATAGAAAATGTCAGGGTAATATCGGTAATAGTTTCGGAGATATTGAATGCTGGTGAAATATTTCGCACAGCCGCCATGTTGGATTGGTGAGACGTAACAAAATTTGAGTGGCACGGTCGAGGTCGCCGGGAATAGTGCTATGAATTTTCCGAGTTTCATTGAAATCGCTCCTGCCGTTTAGATTTTATTAGGGGGGGACACACACACGAATCACACACACACACACACACACGCGCGCACACACACACGGACAAAAGGTGATCTCATAAGCCTATTTTTTCAAAATTGAAAATAGGCTAAAAATAATCGCTTTTACCTCGATTAGCACAATACTTCACTTAATCCGCCGTACTAAATAAGGGAAAACAGGATTACTTACGGAGGCCTATGGGCCACATTTTCTGTTATCATTCTGGATGGTTGGTTCCGCAGTTTAGGGGCTGCGACAACGCAGTCATGTAGCCCCGTGTACTTTGGATGTGTGTAGAATCTGTCTGATAACCGGTGTTAATTGTGATGGCTGTATTAGTGTGTTATCTGTAATTCAGGTAAGGACTGCAGACGATCAATTTCAAGTAGTTTCTACTTTTGCTACCAAATGCTACCGTCAACGACACCTAGCTGAGAACTTGTCTACTCGATGCCACCACACCCAGCACCTGGCGACGAACGTTTGAACTTATAGAGCGTTCATTTTTATTTAGCGTATGATGCTTACAAGACAGTACTGTAATTAATAAATATAAATTTTCAAATAAACAATTTACAGCATTAGGACCCTTCATATATGGACTGCCAGGTCTTGAATCCATTCAAGAGCTTGTGGAGTGGCTGCATGGAGCTCTTCTAAGGTCCCAAAGTACATATATAGAGGGCATTCCTGCACGATATGCTTGATGGTTTGCACTTCATATCCACAATCACAAAGAGGCGAGTCTATCCTACCCTATTGATGTAAGGCTGCTCTAGTTCGAGCAGTGCCACATCGAATTCTGTTCAGACGGGACCGGACAGCTCGAGGGAGATGGAATCCAGGTAGTTTGATGGTAGGATCAAGTACTTCAATTAGGCCATGAGTTGGAGAGGTAGACCATTCAACTTTCCATGAATTTCGGGGGTTGAATGGAGCTGAAGTAAGTTCCATAGCCGTCTTGTAGGCTGGTTTCCGCGATTTCAACCTGGATGTGGAAGGTTGATTGACGTCTTGGTGGATTGGGAGAACTTCATTATTCATAATTCTGCGCCACAGGCGGGAAAGAACTTGCTGTCTCCTGATGTGAGCAGGAACAATATTACACAGTACAGGTAGCCACTGTGAGGGAGTGCAATGTAGAGATAATCCGCATTGTCTGCCGGAGTTGAATATCAACCAGTTGGCAATGGGAGCTGTTCAACCATACACCTGCACAGTATTCAGCTCGAGAGTAAACGGCAGCCAAAGCAGTAGTCCTGATTGTGTTGGCATCAGCGCCCCATGATGTACCAGCTAACCTACTTAGTAAGTTATTACGGCTTTTTAATTTTGCTGCTGTTTTTGCAATATGCTGACTGAAAGTTAATGCCTTGTCCAATATCACTCCTAAATACTTAGGGGAGCTGTTGTACTTCAGATATTGGTTCCCGAACTTCACTCTAGAGCGTTAATCAAATCTAACCTACAAATTTTGCTTAGTGGAAGGTTCTTTTAAATGACAAAAATCTATGGCATTGGCCCGCCGGCTTTACTCCCCCCCCCCCAAAGGAAGGATACTGAGGGATTTTTAACGCACTTAAAAAATCCAACGATTTCGTCCTGTTTTGAACCCGTGATCTTGGGCATAGGAGTGTGGAAATTTGAAGCCTTTTTTTTTTCAGTGTTACCTATACAAATTTTCAGTCGGTCAACACGATTGTGCCCAATGCATTAGGTGGGGTACAAGTTATAAATAATTATCTAAACACACTCTTCGAAAAAATAACATGGATTAGTTAGTTATCAAATTTAAATTGCCCATTTATATACGTATATACACACACAGTCAGGATTTGTCGGCTAGCCTGTGTGATTGTGGTGTATGTAATAGTGTGTGTATTTGTAATTGGGACTAGGATTGTGATGGAGGCGGCCGTGGTCTTGAGTGAGGAAACATTACGGCATTTGTTTAGAGTAGAAATAGAAAACCCACGGAAAACCAAACCCCTTCATGGATGGCCTAGATGGAAATCGAACCCACCTCTTCTCAGTTTTGCCTCAAGAGGCTGAGAGTATGCCGTTTCAGTCCTCAGAACAGAATAATTAACTTTCTTAGCAGAGCTGAAATCGAAGCCGCACCTCCGAGGTGACAGTCAAGAATGCTATTCACTACATCACGGCATAGAAGCAGCTACAAACTCAGGCGAGCTGAATATGTCCTCGGACACTCCCGGCACTAAAATCCATACGCAAACTGGAAAACTACGGTACACCACGAGGTGGTCATACAACTTGTGGTGGCTCGAGTGAACCTGTGTTTTTTACTTATAATTAGGCTTGCCATACGTCCCGGTTTGACCGGGACAGTCCCGGTATTTTACTTTTGTCCCGGTGTCCCGCCTGGTTTTATCAATGTCCCGGAAAACGGCTGTAAGATGTAATGAATTTATGTGTTTAAGAATCTTTTATAAATCGGTTAATTTTCAACAATCAACATCGTTTTTTTGTAAGTTTAATTGTTTTTGTAGTTACACAAAAAGTTGTAGTTTTACAAAAAATAATAAGACTTAAGTAATTATTGTTCAATTAAACAATTTTATGTCGTATTTTAAATTTTATTTTATCAACACTTCTTTCTAGATAGTAGACCAGAAAAAATTATCATTAAAAAGGAAAAATTATATATTTTTATGTAGCAAGAATACATTTTTTACTTTTAAAAGGTGTGTAGAACTAACAATTTAGGGTGCCAGATTCCCCCCTCCCTTCACTTGCGAGGCTTAAAAAAGGGCTTAAAACTCACCAATTTGCTTCTAATTTTTTAAAAAATTCCCGGACCCCTCGCTCAATCCCCCCCCGTAAGGCCATCCCATATTAATGTGTCCCGGCTTCACTCACCAAAAATATGGCAAGCCTACTTATAATCGACACTGCCGACGCCGAAAACAAGGAATTTTGGACTATGGAGACAATGGATTCTCACAGCGGAGAGACGTGACCATGGGTGACCTTGCTTCCTATACGAAAGCTTGCGGGACTAGAGGTAATTTTCCCACTGTTAGTGGTTTATAAATGTCTTGCAGTAGCCTCCATAGCATCAACAGATGGTGAGTTTTACCATACCAGCTGATGAACCCAGTGGTACCTGGCATAAGATTGTTATATCTGAAAAGCATTAGTTGTTATCATTTACATTAATATTAACCCTTTTGATGCCAAGCAATTATGAGTGGTTATGTTAAAATGCGAATCGAAATTTAATGTTTATAAATTGGTAAACATGAATGTACCCAATTATAATGAGTGTTTCCCTAAATCTGAAACATTTTACATTAGTTTAATTAATAAATTCACTTGAACGACCAGTTTCGATCGTCAAGCGTTCATCAAATCCTTTATACTGAGCTGTTTAATCTATGTCTACAGGTAGGCTATGTGGGTGATTGTATTTACAATATGTACACTTATTAGTTACAACAGTTGTTATAAACTTGCACAACTTGGTTGGTTGGTTCCTCAGTTTAGGGGCTGCGACAACGCGGTCATGTAGCCCCGTGTACTTTGGGTGTGTGTAGAATCTGTCTGATAACCGGTGTTAATTGTGATGGCTGTGTTAGTGTGTGCATCTGTTTTTTTAATTTAAGCACAGACTGCAACTTAGAATTTTTCAAATAGTTCCTACTTTTGCCGCCACGCGCCACCGTCAACGACTACTAGGCCTAGTTCAGAACTTAGCTACTAGACGCCACCTCAGTCGGCTCTTGGCAACGAACGTAGAAACCAAAGAGCGTTGTTTACATTCTTAACCTATCCAATTTAGCTTCACACAGGTGTAATTAGTGGAAGGTTCTTTAACATGCCATGAATCTATGACATGCGACCGCCGGCTTTACTTCCCCTCCGACGGCTTCGGGTTTGAACCCACTATCTTGGGCATAGAAGCTCAGCATGTTACCAACTACGCCACCGAGGCCGCCTTGCACAACTTGTCAAGACTTGCTAGTTATGTGATGTTTTGTTAAGATCTTGCTAGCGGTTATTGACCTTCAAGTTTGCTTGTTTAATGTGATATCTGTGATTGTTAGTGAATGGTCAGGTTAGAAATGAATATATACTCATTGTTAGAGCGGTGTGGGATCCGCTCTCATGCAACTGCTACCACTTCCACTGTCTACACTACACTGGACGGAATTTTCTTGTGCTGGCTGCATCCTTGCTACCTCTTTCCTCTCCGTGGGCTTTTCCCCCCATTCCTACTGTCTATGTTCGTATCGCAATGTAATGATTTGTAGTATTTCTTAAATGTAATCCAAGTTTCTGTTTATTGAATATTTCTTCATGTATGTTAAAGTTTCCACACAAAATGTATAACTTCTACAGTGCCCCAATTGGTTAATTCCTCTGTTTGGGGGCTGCGACAACGCGGTCATGTAGCCCCGTATACTTTGGGTGTGTGTAGAATCTGTCTGATAACCGGTGTTAATTGTGATGGCTGTATTAGTGTGTGTTATCTGTTTTTAATTCAGGCAAGGACTGCAGACATTCAATTTTCAAGGAGTTCCTACTTTTGCCGACAAACGCCACCATCAACGACTACTAGTTCAGAACTTGGTTAGACCTGCTAGATGCCACTGCAGTCGGCTCCTGGCGACAAACGTTGGGACTTAAGAGCGTTGGTCAAATTTAACCTATAATTTAGCTTCACACAAGTGTAATTAGTGGAAGGTTCTTTAACTTGCCATAAATCTATGACATGGGACCGCCGTCTTTACTTTCCCTCCGAAGGAAGGCATACTGAGGGATCTTAAACACTCTTTAAAAATCCGATGACATCGGCCGGGTTTGAAGCCGCGATCTTTGGCACAGAAGCTCATCATGCTAACAACTACGCTACCGAAGCCGCTCCAATTGTATTGAGAGCAATGAATTGATCTAAGACTGGATTAGTTCTATACAGTCCAGCAGAGAGATGTCCAAGTTAATGGAGCAGACCAAACTTCATGAACCCCTGCAGATATGATGAGACACTCCCAAAGGATTGAGTCACACCAGGCGAGTGAGGAATTAGTAGTAATTATCCGTGTTCCAGTTGTCCATCTTCGTCACGTGACCAGGTAGTTAATTAGGCAGAATCACATGGGACTGGACGGGGTTGGAGTGGAGTCAATACAGACCAGCCAATTATACGGCGGCTACAAGAAACCCTAACAAACCAACACACTCACTACCCTCTTTCAGCACTACTATCCATTACAGGGGATGCAGCCAAAAAACAAACAAATAGGTATCCCTCGTTGCGAAGTGGTTAGCATACTTGTCTGTCACCACGGAGGCCCGGATTCTATTCCCTGCTCTGCCAAGAAAATTAATTCTGGTTTGAGGACTTCGCATTTTAAAATAATGCTTCATTTTCATTCTGAGCATCTCAAAAATGCAATATTTTAAAGTATTTTAGAAAATCTGTTTTAGGCGAAACTAACTAATGTTTCTGTAGAAAAAAATCCTACCTGTCTATGTTCGTCTCGCAATGTAACGGTTATTGCATATTGAAATAGGCTATCAAAGGAAGTTTGTTTAGAGCAAAATGCTAATCAATTCCCGAAATGAGAGTTTTTGAACAAATCCTTGAAAACGTATTTGGTACACATCTATCATTTCTTTATTAATCTATTTGCAGACATTTATTTAACAGTCACTCTTTACAACTTTTATTTTTATGCAAATATGAAACAATATCTCAAAAATGACTGCATCGATCTACTTGCAATTTTTACAGTATCTTTATATGCATACGTGCATTTATCTGACGTAGAAAAATGGCCGCAATATTTATGTATTGCTTCAAAAAAAGCTCTTTTTAAACTTATTCAAGACAAATTTACAAGCAATAAGCTTGAAGAACCAGAAACGTGGTTTTATGTTGGATTGAAAGGCATGACATCTCCTTGAAGTGCATTTAGTTTCAAATCTTTAACCTCAATAGTAAGGTCATAAATGTACCTTTTGATTAATATTTAGTTTTTAAGTATTGATTAAATTGCAATATGGGTAACGGTGAATGATATTGCCTTTTCAGTAACTTAAATATTTTATTTTATAAAGGCAATTGTTGATAAATTTCATAACAATTGTTTCAGTAGTTTGTGTAGAAAGAGCATACTAAGAAATGGAACTGTTTAGCTGAACTATTCAGTTAGCGCCACATTAAAGCCCAACTGGTCTAGGTGAAGTTCAAGTGTAGCTGATGAATTAACACGTTTACAACAGAAATTTACGAAATTTGCTTCAAACATGGGAGATATGAGGATAACGTCGAAGGAAACCTCAAAGTAAAAGCAAATTTTGAATTCCCTAAATTTAATTAAAATTAAAATTTAAAAAAATATATAATTTGTTTCTCGTAGCAAACACTTTTTTGTTCCTAAGGAAGTATGTATACAGCCCTAAATTTAAAATTGTTACATTTATGTTTTCATAACCAGGGGATTTATTTCCCTCCCCCCCCCCCGCCCCCCACTAAAAGAAAAAAGGAGGGTTTCGAAATTTAACAGATACCAGTTTTTCAATGACATTTTCGAGTACATGATACAATTTATCTATTTTTGTATTTTAAGAAAATCTCAAATCAAAACTTGTCGAAAGAACAGGAAAATAATGAATATTCTGACCGTACGTACAGTATGACCCTTTGCCCTTTGGAGTTTTCTTTTCGTCGTGTGGCCTCCTGAGAGGGCGAGTGCAGGTCTTTCTAGTCGAAGCACGTGGGCATCCTCTGCATCGGGATGGGAGATGGAATGGATGAAGATGAACGAAACTGGGCAAGGATGTGGAAGGAAGCGGCCGTGGCCTGTCAGAAGGTACCGTCCCAGCATTGTCCTGGTGTTGAAAATGTGAAACCACGGAAAACCATTTCAAGGACGGCCGACGGTGGGGTCGAACCCACGCGTCTAGCGAGTCAGCAGAGAGCTTGGCCCCATGACCTAACGCTGCGCTTTAGTGAGCGTAGCCACTGCTGTCGGTACCCTTGGTGTAAACTCTCTATATTCTCTCGAACACACTTACGCACACACATACACAGACAAACAAACACACACACACTGCAATTCATCGCCCTAAATTTACACGGTGTCCCTTGAGTAGGCCACAGCACAACAATTCATACATTATTTTGAGCTTCTGGTCCAGTATTCATAGCGTAATTTAAAGCAGTGTAGCGGTGTAATAATTGATGAGATCAGGAACCCTATCACTTATTCACCATTTCAAGCCGGAAACAGAAATTCAACACCTGGAAACAAGTGATATCCATCCGAAAGTAATCACAATGCAAAGAAACGCCAGCCAATCCTATGAAATATCCTTGATTCGGAGACACATGGATTCAAATTCCATTGCCGTTCACACTAGATACGATTTCTCAGTGGTTGCTTATCTCAATTCCACGAAAATGCTTAGATGGTTCCCACAACCATGTCATAAGATATTCGTACAGTACATAGTACGCTATATGCGCTTTGTTTTCTTGTTTTCGTATAAGCAAGCGGTCCAAGGCACGCCTTACAACTGAAAAAGGTGGAGATCCAAAATCGTATCCCGGCATTGCCAACTGCTGTCCTGTGATTATAAACCCGAGCACAGTTTACCGAATTTCCTTACAGTATTATTAGCCGCTTTGCGTGGTCTATGAGTACGTACTGATACTCCGATTCCAAGGATAAGGGGTTCGAATTCTCGCGCTGGCTGGCAAGAAATGTTATTTTAGTCTGAGGTTTGATACGACATATGCTCAGCCTCGTGAGGCAAAATTGAGGAAACATTTGAGTCCACCTTGACCATCTTAGAAGTGGATTTCCATGGATTTCTACTTCTACTGTCGGCATATACCATCGTAAGGCCACTGTAGCCTCCTTGCTAATCCTATCATCAAATATAAAATTGCACAATACTACAGACACCATAATTACACAGATATTAGACATATTCTACTCATACCCCAAGTACATGGGGGTTGATGACCACCATGTACGTTACCTTGTCCTATCATAAATCATTACTTTTGAAACAATCTGTATAACAATCATCACGCGTTTGCACTGTATAACGAATGCATGAGAAAAGCTCATGATTGCATAAGTCATTGGTTAAATGCATGTATAATTATTGAAAGCTTCAATTATGAAATTGACGTTTATGTTTATGTTATATCGTTAACATGATTGCATTCTAAGAAATGCCAGGATTTCGAATGTGTATTTACATAAGTTTATTTTCGAGCACTGAACTTTTAATGATCATTGTGATAAGTACAATATTAGAAATATACAACAGGCCTAACCTTTAAAATATCGTTAACTTCTCAACAAGGTAAGTCATTTATTTCCCATACGAACAAGAATATTTCCTTTTGAAAGCACAATTCTTTAACGAACTATTAACTGGAAGTATGATTTCATCATCTATACAAATGAAATTGAGGAGGGGGATTTTAGACCAATTTGAGAACTTTTGAGAAGACAAGAATATCAGTTATCGGAGAAACTGAGCAGTTTGGGCACACTCAAAACTATTCTGATCTTAATAATAATAATAATAATAACAATAATAATAATAATAATAATAATAATAATAATAATAATAATGTTATTGGTTTTACGTCCCTTTTACAACAGTGGCTTTTAGAGACGCCGAGGTGCCGAAATTTTGCCCCGAAGGGGATCTTTAGCATTCCAGTAAATCTACTGACACGACTCCCTTGATTTGCGCACCCTCAAATGCCAACTCGCTACGCCAGGATTCGAACCTGCAACCTTGGGTTAGCAGGCGAGAACGTTACCGCTGAGCCACGCAGCCAGCCCAAATATTCTGATCTGATCAAGTCCTTCTGATATTAAGTAATGTAATGCATTAATAATAGCCATATACTACCTCCTAGTGGTGTAGCGGATGGCATTCTTGGCTATCACTTCGGAGGTCCGGGTTCGATTCCCGGCTCTGTGAAGAAATTTAATACTGGTGTGACGGCTGGAACGGGGTACACTCAGCCCTGTGAAGGAAAACTAAGCTTACGAGGTTCGATTCCCACCTCAGCTACCCTGGAAGTGGTTTTCCGTGGATTCCCCCACTTCTACCCCCAGGAAAATGCTGGGATAGTTCCTAACGTAAGGCCATTGCCACCTCTTTCCTAATCCTGTGCCAAATTTACAAATACACACAATAGTACAGCCATCAAAATAACACCGGTTATCACACACACAAAATCTTCACACACCAAAACCTCACGGGGTTATATGACCTCAATGTCGGAGCCCTTAAAATAAGCAACTACAACGTCAAATACTGGGAACTCATTGTTTGCGAATACGGTGTGAGGCGAAGTAAGAGAACGAGCTTCGCTACACACAGCCTTCCTTTCGTTGCTATAGCAACCTGCTTACTACTTACTACTATATACGACGGGTAGACACTGTTCTCAAGTTATAGCGCAACGTAACCATGTAGCTGGAAGCGAGACACGACCCCGCGAACTCCGGCTTTATACACTAGCACTCTGACCACAGCGGGCTACAGTCACAATGCGATAGGCTTGCTCAAGCCAGCGTCATAGATGTGTCGTTGTCAAAGTGAGAAATAGGCTATCCCCCTATAGCTCTGTGGTTACAACACCGGCGTACAAAGCCGGAGTTGCGAGTTCAAGATGCACAGAGGTCATTTTTAATTCTCTAACTTCCATCCAGATGGCTTGCACATAAAAATATTTCAAATAATTCGAAGAAATTCAGTATTGCCAGCGTTTATTTGAAATTCAATGATGTGTTATTTCACTCATTCGGAGCGGCTTCGGTGGCGTAGTTGGTAGCATGCTGATCTTCTATGCCCAAGATCGAGGGTTCAAACCCGGTTGAAGTCGTCGAATTTTTTAAGAGTTGAAAGTCCCTCAATATGCATTCCTTTGGAGGGGAAGTAAATCCGGCAGACCCATGTCATAGATTTATGGCATGTAAATGAACCTTCCACTAACTACACTTGTGTGAAATTAAAATTTGTAAGTTAGATTTGATTAACGCTCTACTAAAGTTCCAACGATCGTCGCCAGGTGCTGGTTGCGGCGGCATCTAGTAGCCATGTTCACAGCTAGGTGTCGTTGGTAGCAAAAGTAGGAGCAACTTGAAATTGATCGTCTGCAGTCCTTACCTGAATTACAAGTAACACACACTAATACAGCTATCACAATTAACACTGATTATTAGACAGATTCTGCACACACCTAAAGTACATGGGGCTACATGACCGCGTTGTCGCAGCCCCTAAACTGAGCAAGCACCAAACAACACTCATTCGGAGTAAAAAGATAACCTGGATCCTTCGGGAAACAGTTATTCCTATATAGATATCCTTGGCGGGCTATTTTTTTAAGGGACATGGTGTTCATAGTACAATGGCACTGCTCTAGCATCATAGTTGCCTCGCAGTGGTCTTCTTAGTATGTACTAGCCAGTACGTACTAGCCAGTTTCTTGGTTAAGTGTAACATACCAACTGATGAGCGCAATGGTACACTCAGGCTAAACGCTAGAAATGCTGAATATAGTTAACCAGATCAATTTCATCGAAATATTTGAAATTTGATAATGTGTTATTACGCTCATTTGGAGTGAATAAATAACCTGGATCCCTCAGTAAACAGTTATCCCACTATTTGTGCTGCATGCCTATTTAGTGAAAATCCCATTAACTCACTTATGGGATTGAAATACTTTGGCGATTCCTCACAACAAGCAACTTAAGGGGGGATGTAACCGATGAGGTGTGAGAATATCAAAATTTTGAAAAAGTTGTTTTTGTATGTATCGGTATACTCATTTTATACCTTATGTAAAAGTTTCAAGCTAATGACTCAACTGGAAGTATTTATAAAATAATTTATATTTGATGCTGTATTCATATAGACAAAGTTACTTAAATGCGTGTAAAAGTACATATCCAAATTTAAATGTTGTTTTCCCAATATCAACTTTTATACCACATAGGTACACTTTTATCTGAAACCCTAAATTACTGTATTATTTATAGAGTGATTATAGACTACACATATTTATGTTGAATTATGCTTCTATTTAACCATTCGTAGAATTTGCATGCATTTACTTTCATATTTTCACAGTGGTTTATAGAATCCAATATTGAAATGACCATATAAAGAGAACTATTCATGATATTTGGATAATTCGACATAAGGTTAGAGATAGTGACATATATTTAAACTAGTTAAAAGCACAGACCATGATCTTGTATAGTAAAGTTGTAAAGAGTACCTAAATAAGAGGATGTAACATACTTTCTGCAGTGACTGTACTGGTACCATTTTGCGACACAAGATAGCTGTTGCTTGCCACGTAATAGATCAAACACCATTAAACAACTGTACAAAGCTTGAATGTTCTATGTCTTATATTGTGAACTCAGTGAAGTTTTAAATTCATCTATGCATTTTCGGTTACATTGAAAAGGTGAAATCAACATTCCTGAAGCGAACACTCGGCCTCTCTAAATACACACTGTCGAATCTTGTCTACGAACTATGCTACTAGCGCCCACGCCGGCCTACAAAGAGGTAGTCAAAGATTACATAGCAAAGAAAAAAGACATTTGGATGACATTTTACACCACGGATGTCATGATAACGTCGGCCTGGAAAGAAGCATGGTTTCCATCACAAGTATTGTTTCATGAGCGATGCACGGACTGTATTTTGTCGTATGTGTGGGAAAGTCTGTGAGAGATATCACGTGATGGGTTGTAAATATAGACTTATATCATTGACTCAATTCTGATGTGAATCAACTTGATTGGTTATGTATCTAACTGGCCATTAACTGCATTTTAATTTAATATTTTTCGTGAAAATACAATTTTGGTCCTCGCTCTTGTGTTGATTCATTGTGTTCGGTGTGTGTATTGGACTTTTCTAATAACCTGTGCTGTTGTACCAGTAATTGTTTGTGTATTTGTAATTGAGACTAGATTTGGCAAGGAGGTGACCACGAACACTTAAATAAGAAACTGTCCCGGTATTTGCTTGGAAAACAGTTGAGAATCATAGAAAACCACTTCTAGATTGACTGAGGTGAAACTACCTCAACTCGGGTGCCCTCATATGGTTGAGTAAACCCGTGCCAGTTATGAGATTAAAATTAAATCTATTGGGGGAGCCAGGAAAAGAACCCAACCCTAAGAAAGCTGTAGTTTCAAGTAACTCTTGACCTCGTCATCATAAGCCCGGAATATAATATCTTTACATTGATTCCAAACCACTGGGTGTGACTTTAAATCACAGAGAATTTCACATAATTAACTAGAAATCGAACCCGATCCATCTTGGTAAGAGGCAAGCACCAAAACCAAGACCATATACCTTTATCTAGTCAAGGCAGCTAAACTTAATATCGATTAACCTTTCCATCTTCTACTACAAATGTTGTTTAGTCCAATATCAATCTCGGCTTTCAGTTACTAGTTATCAAGTTTTTTAATTTTCTCATTACCTACCTTCTTTTAGTGGGGGTCATGTGTAAATAAATGACCCGAGCTTTTAGTGAAGCAAAGGAGAAGCAATTATACGTGTGCGCAGGTTTTGATGACATAATTCCCATCCCAACTCACCGACTTTAACTGCTGAATTAATAATACAGTTGCACAGCACAGTAGCTGTGTGCCGGACATCCGGCCATCCTTCCCGCCTGCCATCATCAATATCTCGCTGTTGCTCTACAGCTCTAATATCATGTGCATCTAATGAAAAGTTTTCAAAGAATCTAATCACAGCAGCTACATTAATGAATGTGCCGATACATCGTTTGATTACATTTTTGATTATCTACTAAATTATTTGGTAGTTCAATGTTGTATTTTTAATATTTTAGCTTCAATCAATCTCAAAGTCTGGCTTTATAATAAACGAGAGAAACTGTTTTTTTGTGAAGGTTAGCTAAGTTAAAGTAAGCTGAAATCATTGCAAAAAGTAAATATGTTGCAGACTATTATGGTACCAATACATTTCTACAATATTACACACTAATATAACATAAAATTAGGGCAATAAAGAATACAATCATTTATGTCAATGAAATTGCAACAGACATATTAGGCCTAATTCTCTTGGATCATTTCCAGATACAACACTAAAGAGAAGACATGGATATTTTGTTCAAATATTTTCTGTAAAAAAGAAAAGGGAGTCATTTTAGCTTCCCTTTTTCTTAAGATTTACAACTTTCTTGATATATTACTTGACCCTTCATAGGAAATACAGTTTCAAAAGATTATGGAATAAAGTAATAGAGAGGTACGAAATTCACTTGTTCTTTTAAAAGCAACGAAGAGTCCGTGCAGACTATTCTTTTGATCTGCATCGCCTCCAGCATCCCTCCCGGCATCACGAACTTGTTTTTTATGTTCTCAGTCTCATTCGTGTTTTGTTTCAGTGATACACCTACCGCAGCCGACTCGATACATTTTATTTATTTTATATTCAGCCTTAACTATCACGCATGTGGAGTGAAATCCTTTACTTCCCTCATATAACCGCAATACTTTGTAGCTAGATCTGTTTGTTAGATATTTATCCTAAGTTTACTTAAGTCCATCTATTACTCTACATAATACTATGTTTTTACAATCGTGAAAAGATAAGTTAACGCACAAAAGTACATTTTTTCACCTCCAAAATCCCATACTTATTAACTTTCAATCGAACCCTGTCTGCCGGAGCGGGAGGCAATCTGCATGATCACTGCACCATCATGCCTCTTTATTATTATTATTAGTAGTAGTAGTAGTAGTAGTAGTATTATTATTATATTTATTTATTATTTATTTATTTTTAGTTTTGGCACCTTAGTTATAACTGGATTAATAACTCACTTAGATGGTTCCAAGTTTCACAGGCCCTCGATGTAGTCCCCACCGTTGCGTACAACGTGTTCCCAGCGATGCGGAAGTCGTTGGATCCCGTTGGCACTGCCCAATCTATTGAACCCTTCAGTATCGCAGTGTTTATATGCAAGAATCTTTATCAAGGGGTCGCGCTCAGTTCATAGTGTGATATATACGTTCGCCAAACAACATGCTCAACTGAGAGAAGGGTCATACGATTAAAACTATATTTAAGAAAGGAAGTGACAAGACGTAAAATAATAACATAATTTAATGACTAATAGTGCATAAATGAATATAAATAACAACAATATTATTCCTCCCTGAATCTTCCCATGACAGAAATATACATAACGTTGAGGGATCAGACGGATCTCCTCCTCATAAAAGTGTGGATCCAAGTTCCACCAACTTGCATCAGGATTTTATGTACGCGTAATGACTAACTACGAGGAATGAGTACTTGGATGACTGTTCGTTTACAGCGGGTAACAGCCACGGTGCTTACGAACAATCATCTCGTAAATCAACGTTTACGGATATAGGACACAACACTAATAAAAACCCTTAAATTAATGCTGACACACAACCTAATATCAAATATTTACAGGAATCACCCTCTAGATCCTCTCCCCAGTGAGATAGCTCATCTGACAACGAGCTTGCCTGCACGGCCAAATGCTCAAACAAACAAACAAACAAACAAACAAGGAAACACTGCGCCGCACGTGACCACTCTGAGTCACTGACACAAGACTAAAAATAAACCAACATCTAACCAAAAAAAACATATGCCTCACGGCTGACATTATTTTACATGAATAAAAATTTTTTTGCGATAAGATAACGCTTCGGAGATTATAATGATTTGTAGGCAACTCCCATTTATTTAAACAATTATTTATCATCGATCAGTTCTTATTCTGTATTTCAACTATTAATACGGAGCCAACATGTACTCCACTAATGACCTCGATGTGATCTGTTCAACCCGCCTTGTGAAAACAGGTTCCCCCTTCCTCTCAACTTTTGTCATCATCCAGCTCCAGTGTGTAAAAATAACTTGGCCTACTGTCCCGTTATCTCGTAGAAATCTCAACCACATGCACATGTGGCAAGACATTAATCGATATAGTCACACACGCCCTCGCAAGGTCACGATATGGACTCGGCATCAAGCTGACAGAAATCAGTCTACGCTGAAATTCCCGCTTGTAATGACCAATAAAACACTCACACACTCATTGCTGGGAATGACATAACACTTTTCACACAGGTCGGTTGAATCAGATGCTCACAATTTATTTAAGAATATTAAAACCTATGAGAGAGCTGAATGCTCTTCGCCACAACTCAGATTGCTCCAAAGGCAATAAACTCAATGAATCTGACCAATAATAAACACTACAAAGATCGATTTACCCGCCAATCTACTTTATGATTATATAAATTCAGTCCTACTTCTGAAACACAACATATCTCCGAGAGACGTTCCTTAACCGCATTGCGTAAACATATGCGAACACGGTCGTTCACATAGCCACGTTAATTATAACAAACAAACATGAACCTACGTCTACAAACAATTGTGCGAGCTGTTTCCATGCAAAATGTGTGTCAGACCAAAACTAAATACACTACGTTAATCAACACAAGCAAGATATTTACAAACAAAATATGTCCCATATACCATAAGTTGATTTGTCAGATAATAAGAATATTATTCAGTACTCATCCTGGGCCAGTCACCCGTCAGCGGACATCTGCAGTCATCTCCCTGATTAGATGCTTAGCTGCTCCGTGACATCTCGACGGAGTGTTCACAATTTTCTTCTTCCCAGTGCGACGTCATCTCGTGCTGATAAAAAAATTACACAATTAATACTCACGTTGTTTCCTTCTGCTAAATTCGCCGATCCAGGTACTCAGTTCCCTGGACTAGTCTATTTGCGAATTATCGACGAAACTGGCCCTATTTATTGTAGTGCTGGAGACTACCTAACACTCACTGAATTTAACACAACTTGTAGCCTCAAAATTATAACAGTGTCTTTATGACACAAAAGTACAAGTGCCTCTCGACACACCAATGAAAATAACTTGTGTCCTCGGACACGCAGAATAAGTTATGTTTCCAACGTCCTCAGACGCACGAAATGTAATGTTCATCTTGGCTCTTCACGCCACTTATAAATGAACTGGCCCTAAGTATCGATAGAGGGGGAAAATATATAAAATTTTCTCAAAATAATAGTAGTACAGGAATGAAATAAATATCACTGGACTCGTAAAAATGCGCAGGTCAAGAATATGCCCATTAATTCAAGAATCGATCGTAGAGATGTTGTCTAGCCGATCTCCCGCGTTAATGCTAGCTATCGCGTGCCCCAGCTAGACTTGGCGCGTTCATAAGCATTCATCTCCTATTGGTTCCACTTTTACGTTGCCTTCGCGGTTTTCATCAGACCTCGGCCTAGTAGGAGTGTCCAGTAGTACCATCAGCCACTCAAGTTACTGCATAAATTTTTTTTTTAGGCGCGAATAGTACAATGAACATGCCACATGCGTGTCTCACCACGCGTCCCTTCTATTCTGAGGTAACCAGCACCTGTCCTTCTGAATCATCGATAGGCTCTTTCCTTTCATATTCCTTAAGTATTTAGCCTTTTGTCAAACTGCTGCAGGTATATCCCCACTGTCTCCAACAAATGCTTGAAGTTTCCTCATCTTCGTCTGGCTATTTCATGACGCTGGTGGAAATATTAATTAATTGTAGAAATAAAACATCGAATCATTTATCCAACAGAGGATAAAGGGGTCACTATTGATGGTACGAAGAGAGCGCTCGGCAGCCTGCTTAACGTCTTCAATGGTACGGAAGCGCTCCTCGCGCATTGTCATCTTCATCTTCGGGATGAGATCATAGTCGCTGGGACTGATGTCGGGAGAATATGGGGGGTGATAGAGGACCTCCCATGCCCAGCGATCCAACAATGCCGACACAACGCCTGTTGTGTGTCCCCCAGCATTGTCATTCAGAACGATGGGCGGTGTAACCATGTGGTGGCGCCGTTTCCTTCTCAGAGCTCCTCGGAGATGGTCTTGCAGAAACAAACAATAGTACGCTGCATTAACGGTTTGCCCTCGGGGAACAGTATGGTGAATGAAAACACTATCCCAATCATAGGCAAGAATCAGCATTACCTTCACATTACTGGGAGTTGGTCGAACTGTTTGTTTCCGTGGTGATCTATGGTGCCGCCACTCGTTCGATTGGCGTTTTAACTGTGGCTCATAAGATCTGGCCCACGTCTCGTCAATGGTTATGATACGCCGTAAGAAGGCCTCTCCTTCGCGCTCATAACGCTGCAAGTGCATACGACAAGCGTCATATCGCAGTCATTTGTGCATGTCGGTTAAGTCATGCGGAACCCATTTGGACGCAATCTTCCTCATTTTCAGTAAGTCCTTCAGGATGTGGAGGACAGTTGAATGCGCCAGTCCGGTATCTTGCTCTAATTGACGAATCGTTACGTTCCGTTCCACCTCTATTAACGCGGACATTATCTGTACATTGTTATCACTTACTGGTGGGTGACCAGATCGAGGCATGTGCTCCACACGTTCGCGCCCATCTCGAAAGGCTGCAACCCATCTTGCTACCGTTCTGAACGGTAACGCAGCTGCACCGCACGCTTCCTGCACTCCTCGGTGACACTGTTTAGCACTGCGACCCCTAGCACACCGAATGTTTATCCACGTTCTCTGCTCCTGCTTGGAAAACATTGCGACTGACTTTCGCGAGCGCTGGTCTCACACTACTCATCTAACAGGCGCAAATGCGCACGAGCGGTGGTGAGGACGGGCGAGGTCATTTGCTCTGAGGGAGGGGGTGCAGGGCAGCAACCGTCGGTAAAAGTGGCAGCGCCCAACATTGATGCAACTTGGCACTGAAGCATTGGTGCCAAAACTAAAAAACCAACCCATGTATTATGGCAACGAAAGAGTGAAAGAAAGAAAGAAAGAAAGAAAGAAAGAAAGAAAGAAATATAAATTTGCGAATTTTTTTCGAAACTTGAATATATCGGTAATTCAGGAAATGAACACCTTCGTGGTAATTTTCATCTGTTTTGAAATTACGCCCTTAACGCGTTTCTACTGGGCGATTGTCAAGCCTGAGTAGAAAGAAGCAAAGCGATGGTCTGAGTCATCTGGACTGTAATGATTGTGTATTCTATTCCCATGTTGGTGTGGACAAGCGAAACTGTATATTATTCAATGGAAGTAAAAACTGACCGGTACAGCTAAGCGTATAGGCGTATAGGTAAACCTTCAAGCCAGGGTATCTATGGACCCGGAAGATGTGACTTTGGTTCCAACCCAAAAGATGAAATATTGGCCTTGATTTAAAGTGTGAATTGATGACCGGACGCCTGGACATGTCACATCCCCAGTGGACCAGACATTTCTCTGCTAAGAATACTCGAGTGCACTAGATTATAAAAACGTACATACATAAATGTTGAATTAGCCCAGATTTTATATTTTAAAGTTGGTATCAGTATCACTTTAAAGCACGTAAACATTTGAACCCTACTCCACCCTCCATGTATAAATAAACATGCCCCAGACTTATATCACCCACTGATCATCCCACTGCCTGTACTTCAGACCCCACGTACTCAAGCGTCTCAGGAAAACCATAGTTATAAGGGACGTAAAACCAACAACATTATTAATATTGTTATGACATTCATTTCAGCACATAAGTGAGACAAATCAACATTATCGTCAGCTTGTTTGCAAGGCGGTATGATAATTTCCTTTAGTGTTACTCATTGAGAAATGAGTGAATTATGAAACAGGCATCCAAGGTTAAGGCCTTCTGCATGATGATATGTAGACCAGGATGTATTCCCAATATTTCTATATTGCGAGCCAATGACTTGGGTAGAAGAGATGACTATAGGCAGAACCACTACACATTACACACTACTGTCTCCACATTTGCCGTATTTCCTCAGCCAAGGGCAGATAATTTACTTGGTGATCTTCTCACAGCAGGCGTCTTGCAGATTATGGGATTTGGGCACATTGATATCAATGAGAAAGGTTCTATTCCTCACTTGTCTACAAGAATGATATCTGGCCGGTTTTCTGTTATGGTTTCATCAGTGATAACTGGTCGGCCCCATAACAACTTGTGAGTAGGGTTATTATTCTTCTTTATTTGTTTCACCCAACTTTGGGGTACATGAAATCATTCAATTTTTATTGTTTTGAGCTTTCCTTTTAGCCCAGTATTGCCTCATCCTTTGAGATCTTGCTTCCCTTTCTTCGGCAGAGATGTGGATCGTAAGCTTTTGCTTGATTTTAACTTGGAACCGTTGTTTCTTATCTTTGGTGATGGTTTTGTCTGGTTTGTCCATGAGCATGGTGTCTGTAATTTGGAGTGTTCTACGAGGTCTTTCTCAGTTTCCTTAAACCAAAGAGGTTTTGTTCTTTTATTACGAAAGTAGTCGAAGATCTTTTTGGTTCAGATGATGTGCCCATAAAAACAATTCTCCGTTTTTTTATTGTGACCGAGAGTTTTTCAGTCTTTTGGTAAAGACATGGATTAATTTGTTGTTATGAAATTTTGGGGCCTAAGATTTTGCGTAATACCTGTATCTTTCTTTCCTTGACCTCCAGACTTTCAAGTGGTCCCTGGGTGGTGAGGGACAATGTTTCGGCTGCATATAAGGCATCTGGTTTAATTACCGTGTTATAATTTCTTATCTTGGTATTCCAGGAGAGAGACTTCTCGTAATAAGTGTCCTTCGTAAATTGGATGGCCAATTCAAATTTATTTCTCCCGGATTCCATTGCCTTTTTCTCTAGCGCATTCCAACTGATCCATTGCCCAATATATTTAAATTCTTTGACGATGTCTATATATTGTTTGCCCACTTGAAGCTTTTTTGGTATTATTTTTTTTAGTTCGTCATCATTTTGGTATTTTCAACTGAGGTTTTGTGACCCATTTTTACCGCTTGCCTCTGGAGTTCAAGGATCTGTTCCTTGGCTTCATCTCAGAAAAAGCTAATCAAGAACTTAATTATTATTATTATTATTATTATTATTATTATTATTATTATTATTATTATTATTATTATTATTGCCAGCACCCTAGCAACTACCAGCTAAAGATGAAGAATTACCCCACGGGGTGGAGTTATATCACCTTGTGCAATCAAAGAATGAAAGAAAAAGGAAACCATGAGGAGTTTTTGGGAAAGGAAGCATGCTTGGATAACAGGGTTCCCAACCCCTCTTAAAGTCACTAGAGAGATCATTCATGGCTAAAGCAGAATAAGGCCTGTTCACAAAGTGGCTTAAATTATCACTTACCGGTAAGACTAAGTAATCGAATATATTTAATTAGAACACTAAATTGTCCAGTTAAATCTAAAGGCATTTAATTAATACTAATTAAAGTCATTGTCAACTTAAAACAACATGATCATAAACCAAATATGTGCAGGTCCACATAAATTAGGAGACAGTAGTAGATATCTGTCACTTCCAATAAAATAATTTTAGGAGAAGTTTAATAAAATAGCTCCTCAAATCGTTTAAATGCGTTGGTTGGTTTCTCAGTTTAGCGGTTGCGACAACGCGGTCATGTAGCCCCGTGTACTTTGGGTGTGTGTAGAATCTGTCTGATAACCGGTGTTAATTGTGATGGCTGTATTAGTGTGTGTATCTGTTTTAATTCAAGTAAGGACTGCAGACGATCAATTTTCAAGTAGTTCCTACTTTTGCCGCCAAACGCCACCGTTAACGACCAACTAGTTCAGAAATTAGTTACCAGATGCCACCGCAGTCGGCTCCTGACGACGAACGTAGGAACCTAAGAACATTAGTCAAATGTTTAACCTATATTAATTTAACTTCACACAAGTGTAATTAGTGGAAGGATCTTTAACATGCCATAAATCTATGACATGGGACCGCCGGCTTTACTTCCCCTCCGAAGGAAAACATACTGAGGAATTTTTAAAGTTCTTAAAAAAATCGACGACTTCGGCCGGGTTTGAACCTGCGATCTTGGGAATAGAAGCTCAGCATGCTACCAACTACGCCACCGGAGCCGCTTTAAATACGTTAATGAATTAGTATTCTATCAAACAATAACTTCAATCTTAAGTGGATCTGACCATAAAATCATTTACTGAATCCGCCATATTTCTTATCATTAGCCTATTACCAAAGACTAATTACAATTGCAATAATCACATACCAAATCAGAAAGGAAAAGTAACTCTCTCCCTTAATTCGTATTAGAAACCCCCAAATAAATAAGCAATGAACGAAGGAGAAACAGAGCCTCAAGGAGGCCAAACTAAACTCACGTCAGAGGACAATGGCATTTAGAAAATCTAATGACAGCGAAAACGCTAGAATGACAAGCAGCTGGCAGACAGCCCTAGAAGTAAGGTATCTGACCAAATTAAAGGAAAACTCAACTCCCAGATTAAAATCCAAAAGGATAAATAAAAAATAATTGATAGACAAAATACGAAATACGAATTACCACTCGGTCTAATAACGAACCCAAAGTAATAAGTTGCGTAGTTAATAACAGAGAGAGATCCAACAGTAATTAATTATGAAATAACAAGTTATCCAGGCAGTCGCTATGGGTCAAGAACACTAAATTCGTAACACCAAGGATAGATAGTTGGTAATACAAGTCATTAACCATAATGATTCCCACATAGTTAAAACGTAATGGCATTACATTATGAAGGTTCTCACATAGTCACATTATCAAATGAAAAATCCCCTGTATATTGTAATCACATAACCCTAACTGCCGTCAAGTATCAAAGTGATGTAACATTCGTTCCCAACCCATCTGGTCAGAAATATCCGGTACATTTTTTTCTTGTTTATCATAAATATTGCAATCTTAAATGATACATTTTCAAACACATTAAGGAACTGGGCGAGACCGTCTAGAAAGACGTCTGAGGGTCCCGCCGCATACTTTTCTTTATTTTTGATCAAATCGTGAGCCCTGTGAATTGTTTCTTTAATTTACAACCAACCAATCTCATTGTCAAATCCATTCGTGTCATGTCACATATAAATTGAATATCTTCGGAGTGCAGGCCATGAAACATCAGTACCAGTAGCGCCATCTACGAGAGGAAGTCAGTTAAGGTTCGTTCGACCAAACGGCCGATAGATGTCTCTTTAATAATTGATAACAGCCGACTGACTGTTACAATTATTATTATTATTATTATTATTATTATTATTATTATTATTGAATAAAATCTATATGTGCCATGTTGTAAATAATAATTAATATGTCTCAGATAATCTGTATTGGATTTTTCGTCAGATTCGTGAGACATAGGCCTACTGTATGACAAAATATAAATAGGCTATCAATAGTATAAATAAATAAATAAATTGAAATTATTATTATTATTATATGTTCACGTACTCAACGTTGCTGAGCGGAGCGTGGTGGCACAGCGGTCAAGCTGTTGGCCTCTGACCACGGTGGACCGGGTTCGATTCCGGGTCAATGCATGTGAGATTTTCAAAGTGAAATGCCATGTCCTGTGGTTCGGATCCCACGGAAAAGGAGGTCCCGTGGCTTATGATCTCGAGATTAACGGTCACGTAAAACTAAAATCTTCCTTTTTTCAACGTTAGTGAGGCGGCAGCAGTTGAGTTAAAACCTATCAGATGAGCGCACGATCACAAAATATCCTTCCCTCGATTAGATCCACATACTAAACTAATTTCCTGCCTTCATTTCGGAAACACATTGCAATGTATCTTTAGAAGGTTTCTGGCATCAAACTTTGTATAAGTTTAGCAGTTCCGCTAGTGAAACTTGGTAATAACTCTCCTCCATACGCGCATATCACTTCCAGTGCTCGCTTGACACTACTGATATTCCTCGCTGAGTTAGCATTTTAGCTACCACGAGGTGCAAGAGGTAGCAGAAGTCAGCAGAAATGCCCGACCAAAGTTAAGCGAACATCGATTCATGCAGTTCGTATCGACTTCTCAACAAGAAAGTGTATGAATAGAATTTTTTAAGAGGACGGTCTGCGTAATAGACTCTCAGTAGGAATACTCTAATTGCAATTCCATTCAGTAGATTTCACCTACACTTGCCAACAATTTGAGATGTATATGATTGTCACAGAAATAATCTCATAAGGCAATAGAGTACCAACCGAATGCCACCATGATGTGCACGATTATTAGAACACTCCAGGCCTAAATAAGGTTAGGCTACTTGTCACCAACGGACGTATTATTTCGAGAGTCTGTAGGGTTACAACGTTCCAAATGTATAAAATAGGTTCTTCTGTCTTCCGACCTAATTCCCAATGCTAGGCTTTGACCCCGAAGGTCCCGAGTTCGACTCCAGACCAGGTCGTGAGGATTATTATTCCCAGTGGTTAATATCATTGGCGCATTCATTCCATCCTCATTATGACGCGCAGGTCACCCACGGGCGTCAATTTAAGGGACCTGCACCCGGACTTCCCGGAGGCCTCATACCATAATAATAATAATGATAATAACAATAATAATAATAATAATAATACTTAATAATAATTATGCCGCCTCAGTAGCGTAGCGGTCAGCATGGTTAGCTGCCGCCCCGGAGGTCCTGGGTTCGATTCCCGGCTCTGCCACGAAATTTGAAAAGTGGTACGAGGACTGGAACGGGGTCTACTCAGCCTCGGGTGGCCCAAATGAGTAGAGGGGGTTCGATTCCCCCTCAGCCATCCTCGAAGTGGTTTTCCGTGGTTTCCCACTTCGTCTTCGGGCAAATGCCGGGATGGTACCTTCTTCAAGGCCACGGCCGCCTCCTTCCCTCTTCCTTGTCTATCCATCCTAACCATCCCTTACCTTCCCTCATGAGGCCCCTGTTCGCTTTGCAGGTGAGGCCGCCTGGGCGAGGTGCCAATCCCACCTCACCAGTTGTATCCATTCCGATTCGATGTTCCCAGCTCTAGGACACTGCCCGTAGAGGAAGTAGTGGTGAGTTCCCTCGCTGAGTCCGTGGGTTCCACCAACCTGGAGGGTAAACGACTAATAATAATAATAATAATAATAATAATAATAATAATAATAATAATATTATTACATCATTGTTGCCCTTATGGACAGTGTTTGAACTTAATTATCTCATGATGTCACAATTTTCACTTCTTTCCCTTCTTCTCTTCCCAAAATCTCTTCATCCTTTGACTGTGCTCCTGTTTCCTTTGTTCCGTCCACAATGTTCCTATCTTCTTCCTTTCACTTACTAAAAATTTGGCGTTCTTAATTTTGTTTCTGAATTTTTCTCTGTCTTCTATCATTTGCTTGTTGATCCCTAATTGCTTTAAATCGTCTTCTATTTCATGATACCAATTTGTTTTCCTTTTTGAACTGTTTACCACATCAAAGATTTTCTTTGTAAGTCGTTTATTGTTCGTTCTCTGTATGTGCCCGTAGAAAGATAGTCTGCGTTTTCTAATGATATCTGTGAGGCTGTCTGTGTGTTCATATAGCTCTTTGGTAGGTCTTTTCATCCATATCCCATCTCTGTGTACTGCTCCAAATATTTTTCTCAGAATTTTACGTTCAATTTTTTCTGTTTCTATGATGCCAGATGCTCCAAGTGTGGTCGTTTCAGACGCATACAATGCTTCTGGTAATACAACTGTTTTGTAGTGTCTAAGTTTGGCCTGTCTTGATATGCTTTTCTTATTATAATGTGACCATGTAAGTTTGTATGCTTTCTGGAGTTTTTCCGTTCGTTCTATGTTAGACATCTTGTTTGATCCTCCTATTTGTATATATTCTCCTAAGTACTTAAATTTTTCAACTCTTTGTATGGATCCATATATGGTATGCATGGTTTGTATATTGTTGGTGTGTCGTTCCATGTATTGGGTCTTCTCATAAGATATCTGTAAACCTGTTTTAGCAGCTATTTCATGTAATCGTTCCAGTGCTTCCTTTGCCTCCTGTGTGTTATTGCTGAGTAAGGCTACGTCATCAACAAATGCCAGACATTTTATGATTGTTTTTGTTTCACGGGTTCTTCCTAGCTGTATTCCTTTAACTTGTTCCTCCCACTGCTTAACAATTTTGTCTAAGACCATGTTGAACAAGATTGGTGAGAGGCCGTCTCCTTGTTTGACACCTGTGCGTATATGAAAGGGTTCTGAAATTTCACCCATGAACTTAACTTTAGAGGTGGTGTCCGAGAGCGTTAGTTGTATAAGTGCCCTGGTTTTTTGTCAATGCCATATTCTTCCAGTACTGCAAATAGCGTTTGTCTATCAATGCTGTCGTATGCTTTTTTTAAGTCCACAAAGGTAACTACAGTGTTTTTTGTCTGTCTGACTTTCAGTAGTGTTCTCAAGTTCCAGATCTGTTCGATGCATGATCTCCCTTTTCTGAAGCCTGCCTGGTATTCTCCTATTTGTGGATCTGCTTGTGGTTCTAGTCTGTTCAATAACACTTTAGAGAATATTTTGTAAGCGACTGGCACTAGAGAAATCCCTCTGTAATTATTTGGATCTGACTTATCACCCTTTTTATGTAATGGGTGGATCAATGCACATTTCCATTCCTCTGGCATTTTCTCTGTGATCCAAATGTCTGTGATGATCTTATGAATTGTTTTGGTGATGTTTTTATCTTGAAGCTTCCATACTTCAGCAATAATGCCATCTTCTCCTGCCGCTCTGTTATTTTTCATTTGTTGTATGATCTCCTCTATCTCCTCTATTGTAGGTGGAGTAGAATCGGGATTGGATGTGGTTTTTTGGAAGGTCAATTTCTCCGTGGGTTCTGTACAATTGAGAAGATTATTAAAGTATTGTTTGAGAATTGTACAGTTTTCTTTCGTGTTCGTTTCCAGGGACCCATCTGTTCTTCGAAAGCAGAGGCTAGGAGGCTGATAACCCCTAATATTTTCTTTGAATGTTCTGTAAAAATTTCTTGTGTTATTTCTCTTAAAATCTTCTTCAATTTCTTTTAGCCTGTTGTTGTCGTACGCTCGTTTTTCTCTTCTGATTTCCTTTGATGATTGTTTTTGAACTTCGTGAAATTCCTTCCATGTTTCGGATGTTCTGTTACTGCTGAACTTCATCCATGCCTGTGTTCTTCTCTCAGTGGCTTGATCACAAATTACGTTCCACCACCTATGTTTTCGTTTTCTAGGAGGTTGTGCCCAACGCATTGCCTTTTGAACTGTGGTCGCAAGATCTGTCCAAGTGTCTGTTGGATGCCTATTAATTTCTTCAATGATTTTGTCCCTGTTTATCTTCAAATATTCTGGATCAGGCTTCACTATTTTGTTTTTTGTTGTCTTTTTATGTCTTGGGATTGGTCTAATCTTGACTTGTAACAAATAATGGCCAGACTCGAAGAACCCTTTACGCGTTCTGACATTTAAAATTCCCTGCGTATTTTTGTTAGAAATGGCCACATGATCAATCTGGAATTCTCCCCATACGGTGTTGGGTGCATTCCATGTTGTAAGTTTTCGTCTTGGCTTTTGAAATTATTATTATTATTATTATTATTATTATTATTATTATTATTATTATTATTATCTCTGCGTGTCCCTGGGAAGAGACCAAGAGGAACACCTCGCGATATGTGGGAGAAGCAAATTTATAAGGACCTTGAAGCTAGAGATAAGAACTGGCATCAAATACAAGAACAATGGTTATGGGTGGACAGGACAAATTGGAGACGGCTCATTTATAACCGCACCCGGTTTGCTGGAGCGAAGAAACGTTGATGATGATGATGATGATTACCTCTGAATGTTGTTATTAACTCTGAATTGTGGACCTGATGCAACAGTGGTGTATCCAAGATTCTAACAGAAAAACACGTCCGTCTTCTCCAGTGTTCTATTTTCTTGAACCTTGCAACTTGAATAATTAATAGTTCTGCTGGTCTACAGTTTAATATTTAAATTACAATATGGAACAAGGGATGTGTATCATATTTGATAGAATATAGGTTAGGGGACTACGGCACACAGGTCCACAATTCATGGAAAATCTGAGACAGTAGTTATATATATGAAGGCACGAATATTAGTTCTCTTTGGAACTACCGTACATTTTTTTTTCTGTTGGTCTGTTTGCGTTTAATTCAATAAATATACGACCTATTTGAATGTTGTTTTAATTAATTGATAGCGTACTCTTCATGAAAAATTAGAAGCTATCATGTGGATGCATTTTCTGGAGGCTGTAAATATGAATGGAATGCGTGGTGGTGTGGAAAAGCTTGTCCGTGATAAGGATGAGGGTTAGTATCTAATATTTAATTGGAACAGTAAGCCAGAACATCTCAAATTAGTTCCATTGTCATACCAAAATTTGACATTAGTTACTTTTCTTCTTGAGGGAGTGGCTTCGGTGGCGTAGTTGCAAGCATGCTGAGCTTCTATGCCTAAGATCGCGGGTTCAAACCCAGCCAAAGTCGTCGGACTAAAACTCCCTCAGTATGCCTTCCTTTGGAGGGGAAGTAAAGCCAGCAAGCCCATGTCATATATTTATGGCATGTAAAAAAAACTTCCAGGAACTACAATTGTGTTAAGCTAAATTTTTAGGTTAGATTTGATTAACGCTCTATTATGTTCCAACGATCGCCGTCAGGTGCCGGTTGCGGTAGTATCCAATAGCCGAGTTCACAGCTAGATGTCGTTGACGTTAGCATTTGGTAGCAAAAGTCAGAACTCCTTGAAATTGATCGTATGTAAACACCGGTTATCAGACAGATTCTACACACACCCAAAGTACACAGGGCTACATGACCACGTTGTCGTAGCCCCTAAACTGAGGGACCAACCAGCCAAACAACTTCTTGAGAGAGAGAGGAGCTACAGATGTTGCAATTCTTTTACTTTCACGGATTAATGCATTGGGTGTTAAAATGATGGTATTTCCTCTCCAGGATATATTCTATGGGGCCATAACCATCTGAATGTGAAATCACAATTTGTGCAGGAGTAACTTATGGAGTTACAAGACTTCAAACATTATATCACGTGAGAGCTGAATTCTGGGTCTCTTGGCAGGAGAGTAATGCAGGTACTGTAGAATTACAGTTGGTTACCCTAATGGTCGTAGAAAGCATTGCAATATTCTTAGTAGGAAATCTGTGAAGAACTTACAGGTTCCAAATTTCGATGGGTATTTTTCCACTGAACGATTTATCTAGACTTGGTAGTACAACAATATTTGAAATGCCCTATACATAAAAAGATACAGTCAGTCTGAGAGACTAGACTTTATATAATTTCAAATTACGCATGCTACAAATGCTACACATGTTAGAAAGGATCAGGAGGGCTCTTTGCACTCTGCTGCCTGACGTCACGCACTCGCCGTCTCCGTATCGCATAACGTCAGAACCCAGGAGTAAACTCAGACTCAACAGACTCCATTACTCTTTAACTTAGGCTTCCCGCACGGGGTCTGCATGACGTCACGCACTCGCCGTCTCCGTTCGCATAACGCCAGACCCCAGGAGTAAACCCACACTCGGTGCATATGCACTGAACAACATGATGACATACACACCGTAACGGTAGACCTAAGCATAACGATGAAGTCGACAAGATCAATTGAAATGATAAAATATAAAATGCTACTCAATCGTATTTTAATACTATAATTGCATGTTGCCCACTATCTCTAACAATGTTTGAGCATTTAATACAGGAGAAAGCAGTAAAGGTTAGTCCCTAATACTAAGTTCTATCTCATTCAATTACGTTCACCAGGATGGGTACAATTTAACGCTGCACCGTCTTTTAGACGCTCTAGTTCCCCTCATCGTGACTTGGCTTGCTGATCGCACGTACAGCTGCTGCTTGCGGTGAGACTGCCCTGGCTTTAACTAGCTAATAAGATGGGAATTATCCAATATTATTTCGTATCTGGTCTCTCACTATGCGGTGAAAAACTCAATAAGTATTTCATTTATTTTAAATGAAGGGCAGCAGTTTGGTTACATCTGGTGCTCTCATTATATCCAAACAGTGATAAGACAAAGCTATAACAACTCACCAAAGCACTGGACTCCCTATACCGAAGAAAGCATAGCTGATATATGGAGATTACCGTACTATCAGCTGGATAGCTATGTTGTAAAGATACTGACTAGAACAATTTACAAGAAGATAGAATGACAGAAACCGAGTTGGGCGAAGATCAATTTGGTTTCAGGAGAAACGTAGGGACAGAGGAAGCTGTACTAAATATCTTGGAAGTTAGAATAAGAAATGGTCAGAGAACGGTCATGGCATTTGTAGACATAGAAAAAGCTTTTGATACCGTTGATAGGAGTAAGTTATTTGACATTTTCAAAAGGATTTCAATAAAGTACAGGGATAGGAGGGTGACTCTACAGAAACCAGCAGCAGTTATTCGAGCCGAAGGACATGAGAGAGAAGCTGGTATTCAGAAAGGTGTAAATCAAGGTAGCAACCTATCACCCATTCTTTTCAATCTATACATTGAACAAGTATAACCCCTGGCACTACAGCCCATGAAGGACCTAGGCCTACCAAGCGACCAGCCATTTGGTCTGTAGATATTGGGGTGACGCGTGGTCAGCGCATCGGGTCCCCTCGGCCGTTAATCTTGGTTTTCGAGATCGGGGCGCTGCCTCACTGTCAGACAGCTACTCAATTGTCCTCAAGAGGCTGAGTGCACCCCGTTCCAGCCCTCACGTCTGTTTCTAAAATCTCTGACGGAGCCGGGAATCGAACTCGGGGCCTCCGGGTGAGAGGCAGCCACGCTACCCCAACCCCTTGGGGCCAGCACATTGAACAAGTAGTGAAGAAAATCAGAGGAAAAAAATCAAGTAGGAGTAAAATTCAAGGAGAAATAATTCCAACTCTGAGATTTGCTGATGACATCGTCATCTTAGCCAATTCACTAGAATATGTGAATGAGTTTTTAAATCGTATGGACTCCGTCTTGAGGAAGGAATTTGTGATGAAATTCAATAAATATACAACAAAATTAATGGAATGCAGCTGAAAGAAATCAGAAGCCCCTATTTACATCGAATTTTCGATGTTAGGCCCCTTAAAACAACAATTATCATCATCATCATTACATCGAATTGTACAGTTAAAGGAAGCAGGAGGCTTCTGCTGCTCAGGGAGCAAAATAATCGTTGGTGGACGAAGGAAAGAGGATATAAAAAGTAGGCTGACTCAGGCAAAGAAAGCATTTTTACTGAAAAGGAATCTGTTGACATCAAATATACGAGTAGATTTATGTACTATAAAATAGTTTTTGAAAGCCTTTGCATGGAGCATGGAACTCCATTGAAATGAAACTTGAACTGTTGGCGCAACAGAAAGTAGGAAATTATAAGTATTTGAAATGTTGTGTTAAGGAGAGTTATGAAGACCAGATGGGTAGATAGATTAACAAATGAAGAGGTATTATGACAAGTAACAGAGGAGAGATGTTTCTGGTGACTGCTAATGAAGAGAAGAGATAGGTTGGTATAACACATACTAAGACACCCACGAATAGCAAACTTAGCTAAGGAAGGTAGAGTGGAGGACAAGAAATGTAGGGGTAGATCAAGGTTGGAAACAGATTGCCTTGGATTTAAGATGTGGTAGCTATGTAGAGATGAAACGATTAGCTCAGGACAGGGAGGCATGGAGATCTGCGTCAAACCAGTCAAAAGACTTAGAACTCAAACAACAACAACAACGGGGAAACTTAAATTACCGTCAGAAACATGACAGTGCACCTTTAGCCTGTGAGAAAGCGGGTGACAAAAACATATTTCGATTAATTCTGAAAATCTAGCTCTTATATATTAGCAACAGTTGAACTCAATACAAGGTACGATAACAGTTTATAAATAAGTGATCGAATGTAAGATACGTATGTTAAAAAGTGGTGGAAGTCTTTTAAAATAAGGTGCTTGTTGATCATTTTGAGGGGGCTCTGTTCGTGTTACGCTCTCAGAGAAAATACCAGACCGTAGAGACTCGAATCCTTATTGGTTCAGCCCCATTCCGCTGTCTTGAACGGTGAGGATTGTTTACTTCGTTATCAGGCAAATAGCAGAAGCAGTTAAAAGTTGAGGATATCTTAGAATTTCTGCAGAGGTGGAATTGTTATAGTCAAGTTAAAAACCCTTAAGAGTGATTTTAACTTGGATAATCTTCATCTCTGTACTAGTGAATTATTTGCCTTAGCTGAGTAACAAGGTAAAATTCTTAACGATTGAGAAATAATGAACTCAATTCTCCATATGATTTAAATAATTATCCTCGCGTATCTGCTGTTGACATGCATGTTTCGTATGTGTTGATGAATTTATCCTATTTGAGGCGATTCGAGTGATAGAAACATTATCACCTACTGTATGTTCAACTTGAATGATGGATGTAGACCTAGGCAGGTGGTTTTATTTTAAACATCTTTTAAACTTTACATTTCTGTAATGGGAAATGACAAGATCGACTTTTTTTAATGATGAGTAGTCATTTACAAATTAGCCTATCGTCTAGCCCTATTCTATATACTTAGGTAACTTATAATGACATACTGTATGCGTGCATAAACTCTCCTTCATAATATAAAATATACGATGCATTCTTTGAGCATAAAAGGACATCTTGTCAATTCAACAAGGAAGTTTTAAGTATTGTACCAACAATAGGAGAAGAATAATTAAAATTTCCTCTCAGTTAAATATTAGCTAATTCTCAAGAAAATTGTATAAGGAAAATTTCATTAAGAATAAAATCTGTTCATCTTCAGCTGTGACTGTTACGTTATCAGCCCAGAGGCTGGGTCCGCATAAAAGTACCACCACAGATTATATATGGGTATAAAAATCATCAAAATGCAAGGCAGCGCTAAAATGAGGCATAAACAGCCAGGTGAGTAGTGAGGTGGTTTGCCATTTCTGTCCGCAAATATTCAGTGCTGTAGCAATAACCAATTGAGGGGCAGGTTTTACAGCATCCATAGGCATTAACTGTAACGCACATGCCATTACCTAGCAGCACCATTATCATAGTAGCCACATTTTTCTCAAGCCTGAACCAGCAGAAACACTGGTTGGTTCCTTACTTTAGTAGCTGCGACAACGCAGTCATGCAGCCCCGTGTACTTTGGGTGTGTGTATAATGTGTCTGATAACCGGTGTTAATTGTGATGGCTGTATTCGTGTGTGTTATTTGTAATTCAGGTAAGGATTGCAGACGATCAATTTCAAGTAGTTCCTACTTTTGCTACCAAATGCTATCGGCAACGAACACTTAGCAGTGAGGTTGGCTGCTAGATGCCACCGCAATCGGCACCTGGTGGCGAACGTTGGAACATTAATAGAGCGTTAATCAAATTTAACCTACAGATTTAGCTTCACACAATTGTAGTTTGTGGAAGGTTCTTTTACATGCCATAAATCTATGACATGGGCCCACGGGCTGTACTTCCCTTCCAAAGGAAGGCATACTTAGGGATTTTTAACGCTCTTAAAATATCCGACGACTTCGGCCGGGATTCAATCCACAATCTAGGGCATAGAAGCTCAGCACGCTACCAACTACGCCACCGAAACCGCCTGCTAAAACACTACATTCAACAAGATATGGCAACGAGCCTCTTCTTCAGCCAGTATTAATAATAATTTTACCACGATTCTGTTGAAAAGTGCGGAGAGGGAGAAGAATGGCTTCATACAGTACGATTAACTCAGTCAACACTGTCTGTTTGACTTGCTGTACGCAGACTGTTTGCTGAGGTATCTGTAGTGAAACCACAATTAGCTAGCACCAACACACGCCCCTCGTGCACGGTGCGTCCATTATACTTAAACCTCAATTATACACTGCAGAGCTCTAATGTCATCACCAATTCACAACTCACTTTTTATCGTGGAATAGTGATCAATGTACCTTACCGACCGGGACAGCTATGCGTGTTGAAGCACAATGCCATGTCTCCGGACTAATTGGGTGAGTGAGTTCGAACTCCACTATCAATCCTTGAAAAGTCGTCGGATTTTTTAAGAGCGTTAAACTGCCTCAGTATGCCTTCTTTCGGAGGGGAAGTAAAGCCGACGGTCCCATGTCATAGATTTATGGCATGTTAAAGAAAATTCCACTAATTACACCTGTATGAAGCTAAATTGTATAGGTTAAGAATGTAAACAACGCTCTTAGGTTCCTACGTTCGTTGCCAAGAGCCGACTGCATTGGCGTCTAGTAGATAAGTTCTGAACTAGTAGTCGTTGACGGTGGCACTTGGCGCCAAAACTAGAAACTATTTGAAAAATTCAAAAGTCTGCAGTCCTTGCTTGAATTAAAAAACAGATAACACACTCTAATAGAGTCATCACAATTAACACCGGTTATCAGACAGATTCTACACACACCCAAAATACACGGGACTACATGACCGCGTTGTCGCAGCCCGTAAACTTAGGAACCAACCAAACACAAAAGCACGAATGCAGCAAAAGTGGATTTTGATTTTGATTCCGACGCTACTCATATAATTTGTTTCAAAGATATTTGGTATTACTACACTCTATTTCATTACGGTACTTTCATTCATATATGATGACCTGTCACATTTTCCAGCACTACCTACACTGTGACACAAAAAATGCGTCTCTCATTCACTTCATAACTAATGCACCACACGGTAACCACAGAAACAAGATTACCCTAGCCTTGGGCGCTATTTTTATGAGCGAGGATATGACTGTAAAAAGAACTTGCGCCGTATAATAGACTGGAGCATTTCTCGAGCTGGCTGATGAAGATGTGAAGTGTAAAGAAGATCTATTTGGCCAGCTGATCACAAAAAGCTGGTCAACACTCTCGAGTTGCTGCCGTGAGAGGTGGTAATCTGGATGTGGTCCTGGTAATGCCGCTCAGTCACATCACGTGAAATGCGATCCATCAACAAGAACTGTTTGCGGAATTGAGTGCTCTCGGTGGCTGCGAGGGTGAGACGGGACACGGGGAAGATGAGAGCTACAGTCCCCTTCAAGAACTACGTCACACTTTACTGGCCATAACACAGTTTTATAGCGGTCAGCATCAAGTTGGAAACATCAGCAACAACTTCGTCACATTTGCAACTTATACTAGATTTATTGTTATTATGATTATGATTCTTCTTTCTTCGCTACGCCCATTCATAGATCACGTTGGAACTTGTTAGCTGTCTTAATGACAGATTTACATATTTGCGATGCATGTTCTACTTGCAGTTTATTCCTTGGTCTAGGTAATACAATAGTTTACAAAGAGTCAGTCACCTGTCATTTTGAAATTTGTAGGCTACTATTGTCAATCAGCGATAAAACGTTATTATAAATTGGGTTAAAAAAACATCAGCACAAACGTGATGGCTAGGTACGTAACAGTTCAGGAATTCTGCAGGAGTTGATCTCTTAAAAGAGCAGTCAATATTTGAAATGTCCATGGTTCATTTCCCATGTCAAAATAATTAGATAGATTAGCCATGCAGTCCATTTAACTTCATAAAACGTAGGTATATTGAGCTGTTCAAAGGCATACAATGCCAATTGAAAAGTAACCTTTACATAGAATGTGGCTTCATTGTATTCCAACAAATGAATTAAAAATAAATAGATGGGGATTGTGTTCCATGGCCATTTATCAAGACTGACCCCAATGCGATTGTAAATTAAATTTTTTCTTACTTTCTAGGTAAGAAACCCAAGGGAGCGTGGTTCACACAGGCAGAAAAGGATTTAAAAGAAGTGGAAATTACATACTACGACATTTAGATGCGTACGCCCCTTAAGATAAAACTAAAAGAACACTCAAGTTTCCAGGAAAAGCCTAAACTAACAACAAGCAAGACGTGGACTGAAGCGAGGAATCAGCAGCATCGAAAAACACATGAGGCGTTACTAAGCGAATGTTAAAGCTCGAGGAAGAGAGCAGTTGAATTAACGGGGTCCATAGCTGTCCAAAACGTCAAGAAGAAGAAGAAGAAGAAGAAGAAGAAGAAGAAGAAGAAATAGATGAGGAAAAAGACCAAAAATACTGTTAACTAAGGCACTTATTTCTTGAGCTCCAGTTTACATGATTTTTCCTCGTGCAGGCGTTTGTATTTTAGCGGTGTTAACAAGTTATTAGATTTACTGTCACTTTAATGTATCTCTCCAGGGGTCAAAACTCCAGCACATCGGCGTTTCTAAAATCATACGAAAATGAAACATCAGTCGTATGCAATTATATCTTATTGAATCAGCAGTGTCATTTAAGATAGGTTTATCTTATAAGATGCCGTACTCCAATTCAATTCCTAATAAATAAATAAATAAATAAATAAATAAAACAAATGAACAAACGATGAATGAATCAATTATTAAATAAATAAATAAATAAACAAATCTAAATAGAATAGTTCCGTGGAGAAATATATAGCCTATTTCCATATAGGCCTATCCTACTTATGTTAATTGCCTCTATAAACATACACAATTTCAGTTTGATTGATGTAATAGTTTCGTAGATATAGAGAACCGACTAAATATTTCGGTAGGTTGACATGTTGGATTTTTATAGGCCTATATGTAGGCCTTAAGAGTTATGTATATTACATAAAGATTACTGTCTAGGTATATTATTCAACCTTCAATCTCATGATTAGGACACAAGAAATAATAAAAACGAGATTTAAAAATTTCGCATATAATCTTGTGGTTATAAAAACAACTGAAATAAATTAGATGCCAGTGGAATAACATTTGTATAACCATATACCTTACCAAGTTTCACTGCGCTCGGATGGTTAAATCGCGAGAAACGTCCATTTATATATTTAAAATTCGCGTCACCGCCATGTTAGAGTTATTCTCACCAGGTTATTGAAAGTTCCATAGGTGAACTTATTTGTATAGCCTCTGTCTGTCTGTTAGGTAGTCAGCCCGAAGGCTGGTTGGGTAGGTACCCACAAAAAAACAAGGCAGCGCTATATTGAGGCGTAATAGGCAAGAAGAGGAGTGAGGTAGTTAGCCATTACTTTCCTCACTGGGTCTGTACAGCAGTAGTAACCCGATGAATAGAAACTTTCACAGCATCCACAGGCACTGACTGTGCCCTGAATGTCATTACTAAGCACCACCCATACCTCAGTAGCTTCCATATAATCACAGCCATTAGTGAGACTGAGACATCGGTGAAAAGACACATTATACTATAGCCTATCAACGTACAAAATTTCAGTTTGATTGCTGTCATAAATATTGAGAATCCTCTATATATTTCGGATGGTCGCTATGTTGGATTGTAAAATATTATGTAGGCTATAGAGTTATGTACAATTAGATAAAGATTACTGCGTAGGTTCATTATTCAAACGTTGACTTCGATCGCATGGTTAGGACACAAGAAATGTAAACTTAATTTTGCAATTTCGCACAGCCGCCACCTAGAAGTTATGTTAACAATTGAACTAAATTAGATGTTAGTACTTTACAATGTGTATAAACATTAGTCTATTTAATTGTTCCAACTTTGCTTGGACGCCAGGTTCGTTTTGTAGTTAATAGGTTTCTGAAAGTCACTAAGGTGATCATTAAATAGTGTCCTTTATCATCCTACAAAATTTCAGGGTGAAATGAGTAATATTTTCGGAGATATAGAATGCCGGTGAAATATTTCGTATAGCCGCCATGTGGATTGGTGAGACTTGAAGAGCAAGGTAGGGGTCTGCCAAAATAGTAGTATGACCTTATCGATTTTCATTGAAATCCCTCCATCCGTTTAGATTTTATTAGGGGAGGACACACACACACGGACAAAAGGTGATCTCGTATGCCTATTTTTTCATAAATGAAAATAGGCTAAAATGAGTGTTACGTAAAGTCTGTCTGTGTATATGTATGCGCTTTATGCGTTTATATATGATTCATCCGATTGCGATGAAACTTTGGTGAGTTGTTGTGTATACTCCTGTAAAGGTTTCAGAATTAGTGAATGCAATTTACAATAGGTAGCACACGAGTAGATTCAACAAATGAGTGATGGCGCGAAACATAAAAATCCCATATGCGTTCTTATACCATACACCCGATTGCGATGAAACTTCAGTGAGTTGTTCTGTATCCTCTTGCGAAGGTTTATTTAGTAAATCAATTCTGCAATAGGTGGCGCACGAGTAGATTCAACAAGTGAGTGATGGCGCGCGAATCGTTTCCAGCATGCTTTCATATACCATTCATCAGATTGCGATGAAACATTGGTGTGCTGTTGTGCACGCTCCCACAATTTTTTGAATTAGTAAATCAATTTCACAATAGTTTAGAGGCAGTTAACGGAAAAAGAAAAACAAATATTGTGTATACAAAAGCACACAATTATGACGCCAACGTTTTCTTTGATTGACATTGCCAGGCATGCCGGGTACATATAAAAGAATGTCTGTCGGTTCGTCGTTTATGCATTCATAAACCATTCATCCGATTGCGATCAAATTTTGGTGAGTTGTTGTACACACTTACGGGAGGTCTATAGGCATATTTAATCCATTTTACAATAGATAGCGCGCGAGTAGTTTAAACAAATGAGTGATGGCAATGTGTGCAAATACAAATCATCCGGTTGCGATCACATTTTGGTGAGTTGTTGCGCACAATCCCGAGATATTTACAGACATAGTAAATCCAATTTACAATAGATGGCACGCGAGTAGCTTTAACAAAATAACGTGCGATTCGTTTCAACAAAACCCCACATGCATTCATCCCATTGCGTTGAAACTTGGGTGAGATGTTGTGTACACTTCAGGGAAGATTTCTGGCTTAGTAAATCCACTTTACAATAGGTAGCGCACGAATAGATTCAACAAATGAGCGATGACGCGCGAAGCGTTTCAACAACATCCCGTATGCGTTCATATACCATTCGTCCGATTGCGATGAAACTTGGGTGAGATGTTGTGTACACTTCATGGAAGGTTTCAGGCTTAGTAAATCCACTTTACAATAGGTAGCGAACGATTAGATTCAACAAATGAGTGACGACGTGCGAAGCGTTTCAAATAGTCCCGTATGCGTTCATATACCATGCATCCGATTGCGATGAAACTTGGTGAATTGTTGTGTACACTCCAGGAAGGGTTTCTGGTTTAGTACATGCATTTTACAATAGGTACCGCATATGTAGATTCATCTAATGAGCGACGGCACGCGATTCGTTTCAACAAAGTCCCGTATGCGTTCATATGTCTTGCATCAGATTGCGATGAAATTTTGATGAGTTGTTGTGTACACGCCAGGGAAGGTGTTCGACTTAGTAAATCAATTTTACAATATTTAGCGCACAAGTAGATTCAAAAAAATATTGTAGGCGTTCATATTCCATTCATCCGAGTGCGGTCAAATTTTGGTGGGTTGTTGTGCACACTCCCGGGAACGTTATAGGCATAGTAAACCCAATTTACAATAGATAGCTCGTGAGTAGCTTCAACAAAATGGCGAGGGATTTGTTTCAACAAAGTCCCTTATGCGTTCATATACCATTCACCCCATTCCTATGAAACTTGGGTGAGCTGTTGTGTTCACTTCGGGGAAGGTTTCTGGCTTAGCAAATCCACTTTACAATAGGTAGCGCACGTTTAGATTAAACAAATGAATGACGACGTGCAAAGCGTTTCAACAAAGTCCCGTATGCGTTCATATACCATTCATCCAAATTGCGATGAAACTTTGGTGAATTGTTGTGTACACTCTAGGAAGGGTTTCTGGCTTAGTACATGATTTTTAAAATAGGTAGCAGACGAGTAGATTCAACAAAAGACCAACGGCACGCGAATCGTTTCAACAAAGTCCCGTATGCGTTCATATGCCATTCATCCGATTGCGATGAAACTTTGATGAGTTATTTTGTACACGCCAGGGAAGGTTTTGATTTAGTAAATCCATTTTACAATATTTAGCGCACGAGTAGATGCAACAAATGTGTGACGACGCGTGAAGCGTTTCAAAAAAATCCTGTTTGCGTTCATATACCATTCATCGATTGTGATGAAACTTGGATGAGTTGTTGTGTACACTTACGTGAAGGTTTCACTAACTTAGTAAATCCATTTCACAGTAGGTAGCGAACGAGTTGATTCAACAAATGAGTAACAGCGCACGAATCGTAATAACGACATTCCGTATGCGCTCATATGCCATTCATCCGATTGCAATTAAACTTTAGTGAGTTGTTGTGGACGCACCCACGAATCATATATATTATTAGAGTAGTATAGATCCCTCCTGCAGCGCTCACAAGCGACCGATCGTGACAATTTCGCATTCAAATGAAAGAGAATAGACATTAGCAGTTACGAATTGCACTATAATTTCATAAATATCTATAATATCTTTAATAAATCACTTTAAAAAATACGAAGTGTGCGATTTGCAGTTACTGTTGCTGTAGTAAAATACGCTTCTTAATTTATGTCCATGGGCCACTGTGATGACTGTTTCATGAAATTTTACCATCTGAGGTCTTTCCTTCATCCTGAAATGTAAATAGTGTTCTATAATCATTTGGATGACATAGAAACATAACTACCTTTCTTCTTAAGTCTCTCATTGTAAACCTATTGGGAAAAGTGTGGTTTATGAAAACGCGAGTTATCTCGCACGGGTACGCTATCATATATATTATTTCAGTAGTATAGATCCCTCCTGTGGCACTCACAAGCGACAGATCGTGAAAAATGAGCATTGAAATGAAAGAGAATAGACATTAGCAGTGATGAATTGCACTCTAATTTCATAAATAGGCCTATCTATAATTTCTTAAAAAAAAAGGCCTTTAAAAATGTACGAAGTGTGCGATTTGCATATACTGGTGCTGTAGGATAATATGCTCCATACTTACTCTCCACTTCACATTTTGGCCGCTGTGACGCCTGTTTCATGTCATTTTAACATTCTGAGGTCTCTCATTTATCATTTTGCATGGATTTCAGAAACAGTAAATCAAAGGAATGAATACTCAAATCGTATAATTTCATAAATATCGATTAACCGGTGAGTGTTATGATGATCCAATTTTCAGCGACTGCCTTCTTAAGTTAGAGATCGTAGAACTTGGAATTCTAACTGAAATGTAAATAGTGTTCCATAATCATTTCGTTGAAATAAAAACATAACAACTTTCTCCTTAAGTCTCATTACAAACCTATTAGGGAAAGTGTGGTTTATGAACATACGAGATTTCTCGCATGGGTCCGCTAGTGTTTATAAATTAATTAATCCATTTTTCCATAGTTTGGAGGCAGTTAGCGGAAATTGAAGAAAAATATTTTGTATCCAAAAGCACTTCAAGAAACAAAATTATAACGCCAACACTTTCTTTGATTTCCGTTGCAACGCATGCCGGGTTCAGCTAGTTAGTAAATAAATAAGTTGATAATTAATGTTAGTTTATCTGGAGGCTACGTTTCGTACAGTATTTATAAATGTTTAAAAAAATGTAGAGAGGGAAAAAGCTTGTCAGTTTCATGGTGAGTACACAGGGAAACATAAAGATGGGAAATAAGTTACCGTTTATATCCGAGATCGCTCTCGCTAGAATGCAAGTAGGATTTACTTTTGTAATGTGCTTTGAGGAGTAAATCTCTACCCTTCCATTTGTGTTTTAAAGCAGACGAGGGGAATGTGCATCGCATGAACACACACAACCTTCTGCCATATGCAAACTGGACTCCTCTAGATTATAAAAATGTAATAATTACGATTTATTCTACTTCTTTCCTTTTTTTCTGCTAAAGAGGGAATGTGAAGAGCCCGTAGTTACAACGTTGTTTAACAGATATACTAATAATAAGGGAGCTATATTTTAATTTACAGTGAATGTGTGTTAGAGCCCATGTACCTTATGTGGCTTTTCTACCTCCCTCTAAATCCGTGGACTCTGCTTTAATAAGGAGTTTAAAAGTTCTTTCGCGTACAGAATATCACAATGCAAGAGGTGAAGTCCGCTTAGACCCTGTTAGCGGTTGTGAGGATTGTAATTTTAAGGAGCGCAACATCGAGGACATCTGCCCCATTTAGTGTGCACTTTTGCTAAATGATTTTCTTAGAATGACTCCCTTACATAACCGTATTCACGTGAATATCTATACAGAAAATAACTGATACACTACGAATAAACACGGATTGTGATTTTCTCATGTATTCTTTTAACTGTTCACCTGCGCTAGTGAGGGGTTCTTAGTTCATGCATTTTTGGTGCGTTAAGATGAGTGATCCTATACCATTTACTTTAAGTACATCAGTCTTCCTAAAGCACACAGCGAAGGAAAGTGGATTAAGAACGCTTGGAAAAGATTCCATTTGCAAATGACTATTTTGCTCTTGGGAATATGCACAGCTAAGGACTTTCGTCCTGAAGTGAAAGCTCTAAATGTATATAAGATAACTCACAGTATCTATTGAAGATTTCAGTGACGTGTGAGGGAACCCTTGCGTTCATCGTGGCAGCTTTCTGCCAGAGAGATCAATGCGTGGTCGCATGCAGTATTTAGCTACACAGGGATAAATTCAATAACCTAATATATGAGGGGCAGATGACCTCGCTGTTCCGCCCTATAAATCAGCAATAACTCACTTAATATATGATATATTAATTTAATTAATTGTAAAACAAAATACAAAAATGTGTATTCCTTTTTTGCATCAAAATAAAAACAATCAAAATATATTCCTTAACATCACAAAAATACCTAAATATATTAATCACTAAGTCATCACAATTTTATAAATTTTCACAAGAAAAAATAAATAGACTTGAAAATATTGCTCAGCATAATGAAATGAATACACAGCACATTTTCTTGAACCTTCAGCAACTTAAACCACTCGTCCTTATTCAATGAAAATTATTATCAAATGCTTTTCATTAATAGTACTAATGCCACAAGCAATCACTATTAATGTATCCTACTCCGACTAACAATAATTCAAATGTTCATTCTCCACAATGAATCTGTCTTGTAAGCAGAACATCAGTAACTAAAATACAAAAGAGTATGATCATTTCTAATGAAGTGATGGCCATAGACAGGGATGTTTCTAACGAACATATCAAATATTTATCTCATCTCACCGTTGTAACGTAATCATGATTGTCATAACCAATAAAAACTTAGAAATAACCTTAGAACTCTTAGTAATATTCGAAATAATTTCATGTTATGGGTTGCAAAATCCCAAATAGTTCTCGTGCATCAAATTTATATACTAGTAAGCCAAGTCATTTGATTACAAAAATTACTAGCGTATCGTTGTGTGAGAGCCAGGCCGAAGAAATGGGGCTACTCCAGTTTTGAAGCAGAAGTGTCGTCAAAATGACTCCATGTGTTATGTTAACCTTTGCTCTTACAGTATGCTTGAAAATATTATGACTTGGGTTTTATCATCGCGTGCTGCACCTATTAAAATACGGTACATGGCTGTATCATTAGCCCTACCTTGAAGAATCAAAACTGAAGCTATCCCCTTCTATACGCCACACAAATAACTACCTCCAGAATTGTTCCAGTGTTTTCTTCTGAGCTTCTAGTATATCAACTTTGGCCCACATTTTACATGTACTTCGGAAGAGTGCATCACACCAAGTTTCGTCATTTAAAATGTCTTCCAAAACTTTATGAATTTCTTTAAATGAAGTACGTATAAATATTTCACATACTTTCTTTAGACATATAAGAAACATTGTATGTGTAAAGTGTGATAATTCTTTCCATATATCAAATAATGACGTACACGTTGCACATAAGGGGTACGATTTTCGTAACATTAAACCTTTTTCCTTTCTTCTTACTTCTGACAAATTATGACAGCTCCCAATAGTTATTTCTACGGTTGCTTCCAACATTCCACAAGCAATACACTTTCCAACGTGATTCGTTAGTTCTAAAACGTTTAAATAGGACGGGCATAATTTTAGTTCATCCTTTAAATCAGTATTCCAACCGGTTAAATGGAGAAACTTCTGTTTATACTTCTCATTGATGCTTATAATCACTTCTCCAGGTGAAAAATATTTGTCTTGGTGGCTGTAAATCTCTATTATAAATTTTGCAACAAGGACTTGAGATATTAAAGTTTGTATATAAATTAGAAAATGATAAACGTATTTGTTATTTGCGGCATAGGTTTTTTCCTTAATACCTTCTTTGTCCACATTAATGTCTTCTCTCTTAAATTCAAGTGTCTGCGTGGGATAATTTTTCCACCAGATGCTTCCAGGAACTTTCTGAAAATTATGTATATCATCGACAAAGTCATTTTCGAAGTTATTCAAAGAACAATAACGCACTCGACCCTGCTGATAAATTGGAAAATACTTCTGGAATGAATAAGGCGAGCGGACTTTCCATATTGGAGGATACAACAAGTCTTTATCTTGCTTACGAATCAAAAATTCATCAACGCGAAATGGAAAATTACTAACCTCACAATTACAAGAAAGTTTTCGTTTGGTGCGTCTCTGTTCGGAGAAAGATGAAGTGTTATTTCCTGTATCATTATTCAATTCATTTACATTGGAAATTACAGAAGTTTGACCCACTGCTCTTGGTCGCAGAATATCAGGCTTATAGTCCTCTGAAACATTCATTGCTGAAGAAACTTGTGATATAGTCGATCCTGCCTCTTCCTGTAATATCTTCATGCAAGTGTTAAGTTTATTTTCGTATGAGCTCTTTATGCTTGAGCTGATAGGTATTTTCAATTGCCCTGTAGCATTACGCTTTGTTGTTGATAAAACCAATCGTGAAAACTTCTCTGCCACAGTTTCCTCTGTAAAATAACTTCCATTGATTTCCATTTGCCGGTGTCTAATTTCAGTATCTTCGTTTATTTCGCTCTTCAGGATAGTTTTTAATACCTCTGCGGAGGTATTTCCTTCATTCTCTGAATTAGATGCACTGCAAGTTGAACTTACTAGAAGATGAAATGCAGAACACCCTCCCTCTTTTAGACAACATTCATCAAACTCATCCTTTCGAGGTCTCTTCTTACCCTTCCTCGTACTCTCGCCATTTTCCATTCTTGAAAATACCCATTGTGGTATTTTATTACGTTCTCTGAATTTGAAACGCTTCCATGGAAAGTCCATGCACAGAGGTTTGCACTTAACTTTCCTTGACGTCGGCCCCCTTAGAGACCCGCTGCTCTTGGATGAGCAACTAGGTCTTTCCAAGTCCATCATCTCCTGGTAAACCAGCTACCTAAAGATACAAAACATTTTGTTAGTGCAAGTTGTCATTAATTCATTTTAAGGGCTTGGGATATCTTGAACATCAGCCCTGTGTACTTTGTGTGCTGTCATTGTCTGACAACCTGTGCTTCTGTGGTGGCAGTAATGCTGTACGTGTGTGTAATTGTAATTACAGTAAACCCTCGATTTAGCAGACCTCGATTCAATGCACTTCAGTTCTAACGGACAGAATTAGAAAACAGAGTTTTTTAAATTGTATTATTATTATTTTTATTTTAAGTTTCGCGCACCCACGTTGACAACAAAATGGAAGTGTTATCTAGTGCATGTGCGTCTCAGATTCTTAATTTATGAGTACAGTAAAATACTAACTACAGTAAGATCTCGTTAATTTGTGGCCAACGCGATATACACTAAACCAATATAGTTAGTTATTGTTGCTTTAAGGGGCGGAACTACAAGGTCATCTGCCCCTCTTAACATTGATTAAATCAAACAAATTTGGAATGGAATTTAAAATTTAGAGGTGGATATCTAAATTTGAAAAGACCGAACATTAATAAAACAAAATATTAAATAAAACTAATAATTATATAAATAATTGGAGAAAAGAAGACTAAGTGCTGTAATATTAAGGACACAAATGGAAAGCCTCTAACAGATAGGGAAGAAAAGGTTGAGAGATGGAAAGCTTACATAGTTTGTATAAGGGAAAGGAGATTGAGAATCATGTAATGGAAAGGGAGGAGGAAATTGATGAGGATGCGAAAGGAGATTTAATATTGAGATCAGAATTTGATAGAGCTTTGGAAGACTTAAGCAGGAACAAAGCACCAGGCATAGATGATATACCGATTGAGTTGCTACGCTGCATAGGAGATGAAGGTCTGATCAGGTTATTTCACTTGGTGTGTAGGATTTATGAGACAGGTGAGGTACCCCCTGATTTCAAGAAGAATGTAATCATCCCTATACCAAAGAAAGTGGGAGCTGACAGATGAGAAGATTACCGTACAATCAGCTTGATTACTCATGCTTCAAAGATCCTGTCTAGAATAATTTACAAGAGGATTGAGAGCCAGATAGAAACGGAGTTGGGTGAAGACCAGTTTGGTTTCAGGAGAAATGTAGGAACAAGGGAAGCTGTACTAAGTCTTAGGCTGATTTTGGAAGGTAGAATAAGGAAAGATAAGAGAACGTTCATGGCTTTTGTAGACTTAGAAAAGGCTTTTGATAACGTTGATTGGACTAAATTGTTTGACATTTTGAAATCGATTGGAATAAAGTACAGGGATAGGAGGGTGATAAACAATCTATACAGAAACCAGACAGCAGTCATTCGAGTTGAAGGACATGAGAGAGAAGCTGGTATTCAGAAAGGTGTAAGGCAAGGCTGCAACTTATCACCCATACTTTTCAATCTTTACATTGAACAAGCAATGAAGGAAATTAGAGAAAAATTTAAAGTGGGAGTGAAGATTCAAGGAGAAATAATTTCAACTCTGAGATTTGCTGATGACATCGTCATCTTGGCCGACAAGCCTGAGGATTTGAATGAGTTTTTGAATGGTATGGACTCCGTCTTACGGAAAGAATTCATGATGAAAATTAATAAATGTAAAACAAAAATACTGGAATGCAGCCGAAATAAATCAGAAACCTCTATGGAGATCAAATTGGCAGGTGAAAAGCTGAAGGAAGTAGGAGACTTCTGTTACTTAGGAAGCAGAATAACCAGTGATGGACGAAGCAAAGAGGATATAAAAAGTAGGTTGGCTCAGGCAAGAAAAGCATTTCTACAAAAAAGGAATCTGCTGACATCGAATATAGATTTAGGTATTAGGAAGTCATTTTTGAAAGCCTTTGTCTGGAGCGTGGCGCTCTATGGAAGTGAAACTTGGACTATTGGTGCAGCAGAAAAGAGGAGAATTGAAGCATTTGAAATGTGGTGTTACAGGAGAATGATGAAGATCAGATGGGTAGATAGGGTTACAAACAAAGAGGTATTAAGACGAGTGGGAGAGGAGAGATGTTTCTGGCGACTGCTAATGAAGAGAAGAGATAGGTTGGTAGGACACATACTAAGACACCCAGGAATAGCAAGCTTAGTTATGGTAGGAAGGGTCGAGGACAAGAACTGTAGGGGTAGACCAAGGTTAGAATATGTTAAACAGATTGCCTCGGATGTAGGGTGTGGTAGCTATGTAGAGATGAAACGATTAGCTCAGGACAGGGAGGTATGGAGAGCTGCATCAAACCAGTCAAAAGACTGAAGACTCAAACAACAACAAATTATGGAAAATCAAAAAATTATCATTCAAGAACGAACAAGTCGTTGAGTCAATGTTCACTGGAAAATTTAGATTGCTGGCCCTAACCCACTCACTTATAAAGCGGATGACAAGATCAGCAGCCATCGCGTCATCGGCAAATTCATATAAGTTTGAGTGTCATCTGCAAACCAAGGTTTCTTCGTAAGTCAGCAAGATCCACACACTTGGTTAAAATGTGGGCCACGGTGAAAACGGCTCCACAGGTACAAAGAGGGGCGGGTCTTCCCTTCGCATTAGGTACGTGTGGGTGGATCTTGTATGATCTATCCTTAGCCTACACAAAATGATGGACTCCCTCCGTGACCGTAAAGAGCTCCGCCACACGCGAGTAGTTCCCTTGATCGCTCTCAGTTTACTGGGTATTAGGTCAGCTAGACACTGACTCCCCCAAAAAGCCAGTTCTTGTCGGCGTAACTCAGAGCGAATATCTCTAGCGGGTACTTCCATTGGTCAAGGCGGTAGTGATACCGCCTCTTTTGCAGCTTGATCCGCTTGACTTGGAAGCCAAAGAAAGGTGATTCGAGTGTCAGCACGACACAACCCGGCCAGTAGGTCGTGGATTCGCTGCACTAGGGGGTGTTGCGAGAAACATGTAGCAATTGACTGCAACGAACTCAAACAGTCGGCACACATGAGAAAGTGGAATCGTACATCCTGTAGTGCAAACTGCAGAACTTCATAGATGGCAACGAGATCCGCAGTAAACACACTATAGGCCTCAGGCAAAGAGATTTTGGTATTTGCACCATCAATAGCGTAAGCACAACCCACTTTCTCGTCCACCTTCGACCATCTGTGTATAGAATGCCAGCGTCCGTAAATTGGTGAACTATGCTGTGGAACTGCCTCCGATGAACAGAGGCATCTGTGTTCACCTTAGGACCTCGGTGTAGATCTAACCGAATTTCCGGACGCCGGACTTACCACGGAGGCACCTCGCTAGGTGTCCGGATCAAACAGGGACCTACAGCCACTCCTATTTCAGTGCATGAGCTATCGAGGCTAATACCAACCAGCCGAGTAACACGAGGCTGGTTGGCGTACCTCTGGTGGTATTGGGTACTGAAGAGAGCTCGATAGCTCGGATGTTGCGGCAATTGACGCACATTGGCAGCATATGCTAAAAGCATATGTTGGCGTCTATAATTTAGAGGTGGAACACCCGATTCGGCGAGTAGGCTGGGTATCGGGTGGGTCCGGAAGGCACCGGTAGCCAGCCTAACGCCACTATGGTGGATACAGTCCAGTATTTTCAAGGTTCAGCCAGACACGTCGTGTTTTATTTGCCGTATATGGGGCTGCCACGTTAATTTGCTGTCAAAATAGACCCCCAGGAAGCGGTAAGTGCCAACCAACGGCAACGCAGCATCCCTGAGATGTAGTTCAGGGTGTAAATGTAGCCTCTGGAGCCGACAAAAATGGACGACGGAGGTTCTCGCTGCTGAAAAACGAAAACTCCAGTCGTGAGCCCACCTGTCGGCCCGTTTAATAGCTAGCTGCAATTGCCGTTCCACGATTGCCATACTTCCAGAGCTGTAATCCAGAGCTAAATCGTCTACAACCAGCGATGGAACCACCATGGGCCCGGCGGCGGCAACAATGCCGTTTATGGCAAACGTGAACAAGGTGACATTCAGCATAGAACCCTGAGGAACTTCATTTTCTTGGGTATAATATTGCGATATTGTCCAACCGACCCTTACACGGAAGAGTCGGACGGACACGAAATTCGCAATGAAAGTCGATAGATTACCCCGGAGTCCCCACTCGTGAAGGGTGGAAAGGATCCCGTAGCGCCATGTTGTGTCGTAGGCTTTCTCCAGGTCAAAGGAAACCGTGACTAGAGCTCAGCAACTCTAACTGAAACCCCGGAAAAAATGCGAACTAAAAGTACTTCCCCCTGCCCGCTCTGACCAACTCAAGCAAGACCAATATCTGTACAGAGGGGTGTAGTCCATCGCTGGCCGGGAGCCAATAGATGTGTTGACAAGCGTTCACAGTCCACTCACTCGCTCAAGCTTGCCCTCCTCTCTGTCACACTGGCTGACAGAGCTAGCGCTGTCGCCAGGGTCTCACTTCAAGTTGCTGAGCTCTAGGTGCTGCTTTCGAAGAAATGCCTCCTGTATGGCGCTCTCAAGTCGTACCAGATGGTCGGTGGTGGACCTATGAGAGCGAAATCCACACTGGTACTCAGACAGGAGACCTATCTCTTCCAAGAACCACACCAGTCGACGGTTCACCATATTCTCTAGCAGCTTACATAGGCCATTTGTCAGACAAATGGGCCTATATCTGCTGACAAGCTTGGGATCCTTTCCAGCCTTGGGAATCGGTATCACGATCCCCTCTCGCCATTGAGAAGGAAACTCCTCTTCAATCCATATACGATTGAAGAGGATCAACATTTGTATTATACTGGATTCGCACAGATGTTTTAACATTTGATTATGTATGTTATCCGGTCCAGGAGCCGTATTCCTGCCCAGTGCAAGTGCACTGCGCAGTTCCCATTCAGAGAATGGTACATTGTAGGACTCCGAAGCAGCAGTAACAAAGGACAGTGGGTGAGCCTCTGCCTCCCGCTTCAGAGTCAAAATGTAGGATCGTAACTTCCAGAGCAGGCTACATCGAAGAAGTGCGATCCAATACTGTTGGCAATGGCGAGATGGTCCGTGAAGATGTCTCCGTTGATGGAGACTCGGGGTATCGTCAATGATGTCGGGAGTCCGGAGATCCGACGAAGCTTAGTCCACATTGAGATGAAGTAGTATGTGCCGTCATATACGACACATACATTTCCCACGTCGTTTTCTTACTCTACCGAATCAGATATTGGGCTCTAGCACGCATCCTTTTATTGGTGATAAGGTTGGACATGGTCTTTTGCCTCCGATAGCATTTAAAAGCACGTTGACGATCTTTGATGGCTGCTGCAATCTAGGCTGTCCACCAAGGGACAAGGTTCCGGCGGGAGTTGCTGGATGAGGAAGGAATTGTTTCCTCTGCAGCAGCCAAAATACCATTCGTTATGTGAATGGTGTGATCATCGACACTCCCAAATGTATCTTCGGCAAAAACCGTGCGTGCTGTGAAAGTTGGCCAATCAGCCCGACGGAAAACCCATCGAATCAGTAATTCGATGGCTCTCTGGTTCGGAAGAGTAATGATAATTGGGAAATGGTCACTATTACAAAGGTCGTCGTGTACACCCCACTGTAGCAGGGGAACCAGCGCATGACTGCCCAAGGTGTTGTCGACACTCGAAAAAGTTCCGTTTCCAATAGAGAAGTGCGTAGGTTGTCCTGTGTTCAACAAACACTGGTCCAGCCGACTGATTAGTCTCTCGAAATCTCTCCCTTTTCCGCTAGTGGTAGCGGAGACCCAAATAGTATTGTGGGCATTATCATCTCCCAGAAGGAGAAAAGGAGGGGGAAGCTGAGAGACTAGATCCACCAGCTGGTTGTAATCCAGTTGAGAATCAGGCGGGATGTACACGTTACATACTGTTACCATTACTGGCAACGAAGTACGAACTGCAACTGCTTCTAGCTGAGTACACAGCGGCACCTCTTCACTAATGAGGCTAGTGTGGACGAGAGTGCAGACGCCACCGGCGGCCACAGCTCCGTCCACCCGGTCTTCAGAGAAGAGTTTGAAGTGACGCATTGTTGTCTCATGTCCAGGACGAAACCTGGATTCCTGAAGATAGATAATGGTTGCCGAAAACGAAGATATTAATTGACGTAACTCAGCGAGATGACCAGAATAGCTATTACAGTTCTATTATAATAGTGCCATAGGGTGGACTTAAGCAGAAGTGGGTCTTCTACTTACGCTTGGCCGTTTGCCACCTTTCCCCATCTCTTGTTGGAGTTGATGGGGGAGGAGAACACATCTCTATCTCCACATCTCCGTCCGAGGACGAAGAAAATGGAGGGGGCGCTCTCTGGGACGGCGCGCGGTCCTCGTCTGACTTCGCGAGTCTCGCTCTTGGGGAAGAGCGAAAGCGGCGTCGAGGGACCTTCTCCCGGTCCGAAGACTAGGTGTCTGTCCCCGACACGTCCCGAGTAGGTTTCTTTCTTGATCGGCGCTGACGTCTATTTGGGGAAGTAGGTGGTCCCTTCCCCACAGACGCCAGTTCCTCACAAAACATGGCCGCTCCTGCTGGCACCACTCTACTGGTGGTGGTGGGAGCGGGATGGCCCATAGATACCTGAGCAGCCCTGTTTTTAGGAGAGGAATAAAAACGGCGCTGAACCGTTCCTCTCTCCTCCGCCGATCTTTTTTCCTTTTTGTAGGGGAGTTTGGCTTCAGCCGGCTTCGCTACCTTGATGCTCGTGGGAGCGGAAAGGCCAGCAGTGACAGTAGCCACCCCGTCAGAAAGAGGGCGAGAGAGACGGCGACGAACCTTCTCTCTCATCTCCAAAACAATTTTTGCCATTTCGGGTGGGCTGGTAGAAGGTCCAGTCCCAGTCGGCAGTCTTCTTTTCCCCCTTAGCGGGACTTTTTTGCTGACTGTATCGGAGAAGAAGAGGGCTTCTTCTCCGAAGGCACCGGATTGGATGGTTTGGCCGGTGCCGTTTTTACGATGGCCGAAGAAGGTTCTGGAACCTTCTTCGGGATGACAGTGCTCGCTGGTACAGCGAGGGGAGATTATAACATCGCACTAAAAGAGTACATCGAGATGACTGCACTGGGAACTTTTACGGCTGGGGTGATTGAGGGCGTCCTTGCAGCTGCAAATGACACCCGAAATTCGGGGGCATTCATATCACGGTACCTCTTGCGAGCGTCGAGATATGAAAGCCTATCAAGAGTCCTGATCTCCTGAATTTAGGGCACTGTTTTGACCGTGGAGAGTGACATCCTTAGCAGTTAGGACATATCGGGGGAGGCGTACACCCCTCACCCTCATGTGTCCCCTTTCCACACTCTCTACAAACGGCCTTCGCAGGACACCTGGTGCAAACATGCCCGAATTTCTGGCATTGGTAGCAGCGCATAGGTGGAGGGATGTACGGTCGAACGTCACAATGGTAGGACGTGACCTTCACCTGCTTAGGAACCACATCACCCTCAAAATGGAGAATGAAAGCGCAGGTATCGACGCTATCCTCCCCAATTTTCCGGGTGATGCGCCTAATTTTGGTGACGCCTCTCTTCCCCAGATCCCGCATTTGTTCCTTGTCCGTGTTCAATATGAGGTCGCGGTGAAATATTACTCCACGGACCTCGTTTAGTGTTTCGTGCTTGGTGACGAGTGATGAGTTTTTGGGCCACTTACGCGTCATCCCAGAATCATCCTCCCCGAATACTACCGACTCCGAACGAGGGCCATCACAGTGGGAGCCACCCAGCCAAGGCAATACTTACCTGGCAATAGTAAGTATTGCCCGGGGTCCTAGTGCCTTGAAGAGGCACATACACCTCGGCATGCACAGTGATATATTCGGCGCAAATATTCGGCCGAGCAGGGACCTCCGTTGTGAGGCGGATACTACCGCAAGGGTACATGGCGCACCCACATGGGGAATACCGTCTAGTCTTTCTGGCCAGATGGCGACGTTGGTGGCCCTTCCCCAGGCAGCATGCAAATTTATTTCCAAGGGTCAAACCAAAATTAGGACCAGAAGTCGTAAATGACCTTAATGAATCGCCTTTTACGACAGGCAGGGGATACCGTGAATGAATTCGGCCCTCCACATCCACAGGGGGTCTTCCAAATCAAAGTCAGTCATGTCAGTCGGTCTTGTCGGCCCTATTAGTCTCCTCCTACGACAGGCAGAGAATACCGTGGGTGTATTCTAACCCGCACCCACACTGGGGTGAACCAATATAAACCTAACCTTATTACTGTTACTGTAAAAGGAATAAATACAACCGCGTAGAATATTCCTGTTTATTACCATAACCAAATAAATCTACAAAATAAATTTCCTAAAATCGACCAAAATCATAGATGCAAGAACAACATACATCCATTTTTTTTGAAATACAACACATCTAATCGAGCGTTATGTGGAAATACAATCATTCGATAATTCGCAAATATTGATTCGTTAGCATAACGTCGATATTTTTATCCCTCGAGAGCTGCACAATTGAGGACGCGTATTTCAAAATGCGGGTAACTACTTGAAATTATTGTCTGCAGTCCTTACTTGAATTAAAATAGTTAACACACACTATTACAGCCATCACAATGAACACCGGTTATCAGACAGATTCTACACACACCCAAAGTACACGGGGCAACATGACCGCGTTGTCGCGTCCCCTAAACTGAGGAACCAACCAAACAACCAAAGTATATTTCCGTGTACTTAGCCTATGCACTACTAGAGTACAGTATATTAAAGCTTCATTTTCCTTTAGGATCGTACACAGGGAAATGAATCTAGCGTGAATTGTTTTGTTTGACGGCATAACCACATAAGGCTGGGAGGCGGGACCTAACAAACAAGATATGTACAATTTACCTTGTTCTATTAGTTTCTCTAAAAATGGACACATATTTCATAATCTAGTGTGTTTCAACGGCCGTGGTAGGAAACGACAGTTAAATCATGCTATCCTCGCGTCTCGGAGTTACGTATTGAACTACAGTTGCGTAGTGCAGGAAGTGAGGGGTTGTTGATCCTGTTTACTATCGCAAGCCAACGAATGTGCGGCTGTACTGTTCCCCTGGTCACATAGAAATAACGGGAAGACGTTTTCCTGTATTGGGGAACAGGTCTAGGGTACTCTGAGACAACCACATGTAATCCTTCCCGAGGATATCTGCTCAAGGTCCGAAAGGAGGTAGGATTTGTGTAGTCCCACCACTTATGGTGCACTCTGGTTGGCGCTGCAATATCCTTAAGGACTCACGGCTGGTTAGTTTGGGAGTTGGCGACCCCGAGAGATTCTTGAGCTGGATCCATTTTCCTCCTTTCCCACTGAATTTGGGACGGATCTTCTCCGCTTTTCTATCTGCCTTTCATGGCTTTATTTCTTAACATGACTATTTCTTTTCAAGTCCCCCAGTCGTTCTTCTTCGAGAGTTCAAGGTATTTACTTCCACTATATATTTATTTTTCGTATGTATTTTAGTGCCGGGAGTGTCCGAGAACATGTTCGGTTCGCCAGAGGCTGTAGCTGCTTCAAGCGGACACCCCTAGGGTGAGCTACAAGTTCCGTTTAATTTCAAGTAGTTCCAACTTTCGCTACCAGATGTCAATGATACCTAGTGGTGAACGTTTGAACTTTGATAGAGTGTTCCAACGAAATCTAACCTAGAAATTTAGCTCCACACAATTTTAGTCAGTGCAAGGATCTTTTACATGCCATAAATCTATGACATGGGACCGCCAGATTTACTTCCCCTCCGAAGGAAAGCCATACTGAAGGATTTTAACGCTCTTAAAAAATCCGAAGTCTTCGGCCGGGTTTGAACCCGCTATCTTGGGCACAGCGGTTCAGCATGCTACCAACTACGCCACCGAAGCCGCTTACATCCACTCTTTTCTATTATTATTATTATTATTATTATTATTATTATCATTAACAATAATAACAGTAATAAGGTAAGCTTTTCAGTCGGTCAACACGAGTTGTGCCCAATTACATTAGGTGGGACACGAGTATTTACATACCCTACACACTATTTATGCATTATGTATTTCTACATAAAAAGCGTGTTAACTTTTAGGGTATATAAATACTTTTTTCCCGCCTAATGTAATTGGGCACAACTCGTGTTGACCGACTGAAAAGCTTTCCTTATTAGAATTAGGCAACACTGAAAAATGGCTTCTATCACTACAATCTGTCTTCTATTTCCCTTATTCCTTTATTTTTGACAATTTGTTCTTCTAGTTCGTAATTTAGTTATACCGGTTAGTCTGTAGTTATATTTCTGCTTTTTTTTATTTCATCAACCTTCATTATCACCCAAACTATTATTAGAGATCGATAAACTAGATGGTATGCTCTTGAAAACAATAATTATCAACATCATCATCATCCTATTTCCGACTACATAAGGACGGGAAAGGAGTAGAAATTATTGAAATGAATATTATAAAAATTGTTACCTTGTTAATCCCACTAAAATAATAATCTTCATAGAAATCTAGAACAAGAAAGAAACATGGTAATTCAGTCATGGGTGTACTGTATCCCCAATGACAACTTTATATTCATATTTATTTTGCATTAATTGTGAGCAAGAATTCACCTGGTCTCAAGAAATGGACAGAACTTTGGTTTATGGAAACAGAAATGAATTGGAAAATATAATAGGCTATAATAACTGGATATAAAAAGTAGGTTGTCTCAGGCAACGAAAGCATTTATACAAAAAAAGGAATCTGTTGACATCGAATATAGATTTAGGTATTAGGAAGTCATTTTTGAAAGCCTTTGTCTGGAGCGTGGCGCTCTATGAAAGTGAAACTTGGACTATTGGTGCAACAGAAAAGAGGAGAATTGGAGCGTTTGAAATGTGGTGTTACAGGAGAATGATGATCAGATGGGTAGATAGGGTTACAAACGAAGAGGTATTAAGATGAGTGGGAGAGGAGAGACGTTTCTGGCGACTGCTATTAAAGAGAAGAGATAGGTTGGTAGTACACATACTAAGACACCCAGGAATAGCAAGCAATGTTATGGAAGGAAGGGTCGAGGACAAGAACTGAATGTGTAGACCAAGGTTAAAATATGTTAAACAGATTGCCTCGGATGTAGGGTGTTGTAGCTATGTAGAGATGAAACGATTAGCTCAGGGCAGGGAGGTGTGGAGCGCTGCATCAAACCAGTCAAAAGACTGCAGACTCAAACAACAACAACAACAACAACAACAACAACTGGCGTTTTCTCACATTTTACAACATGCCACCCGGAAAATGAAATACGAGATATCAACACCACAAAAGAACAAAGAACACTGCACAAAGACGTACTAGAAACAGGTAAACAACAAGTATTTGGACAAAACACCCCTTTCACAAAGTGAATGAATCGAATTAAAAATCATCAGAAGATCAGAGCACAATAATATTGCAACACAACAGATGGCAGCACCAGTAGGGAGAAATGGAAGGGAAACGTACACGAAGCTGAGATAATTGGGCATCAAGAAATATATCAACACAATTCATGAGGACCTACTAGAAGGTTTCACATCTGTACTCAACAGGGGGACTATAAACAGAAGGAATATTGCATTAATGGAACGTCATCAAATGCTATCATCCGAGGAGGTGAGAAATATGCATGGCTACAGGCGGGATGATTATCAAAAGAAGCAACGACATAAAAGATTACCAGTTATCTTCCGAAAAGAGGCATAACAGGAAATGTGCTATGAGAAGAGTTGAAGACTCAAGGGGAAAATAAGTCTTTTAAACTCGAATTTCCAATTAAACATCTAAATGATTTTCATAACCCAGACTTCTGACCTCGAGTAATAGTTGTACGGCGATTTCGATCGGGCATAAATCAGACAATAGAGGAGTCGGCCACCAAAATGGTATGTAAGAACTCCCCGTTAAGTAAACTACAGTATGAAAACGTAAAATATGGTGAATGGACGGCCCCGTGGTGTTGGGGTATCGTGCCTGCCTCTCACCCGGAGGCCCCGGGTTCGATTCCCGGCTCCGTCAGGGATTTTAAAACTGACGTGAGGGTTGGAACGGGGTGCACTCAGCCTCGTGAGGACAATTGAGTAGCTGTATGTCAGTGAGGCAGCACCCAGACCACGAAAACCAAGATTAACGGCCGAGGGGACCCGATGCGCTGATCACGCGTCACCCCGATATCTGCAGGCCAAATGGCTGGGCAGCGGTCGCTTGGTCGGCCTAGGCCCTTCATGGGCTGTATAGTGCCAGGGGGTTGGGGGTTGTACGGGTCGGTTATGGAACGTGCAAGATGTTAAAGCTGTAATGGTCTTAGCACGGGTTGATATCGTAAAGAAATTTGACCTCGCAATACTAACTGAAACATTTCTGGTGGAGAACTGGTAGCACATAAATTTATATTGTACCGGTATTGGACGAACTTTGGGAGTAATATCCATTCTAGTGAATTCAATTCTGACACCAATAATACTCACAACTCAAGCAAATAATATATTAATCGTGGAAATAAAACAAATTGGCTGCCTATTTTCAACCCATTACAATGCCTTAGACATACTAGACAAACTTAGAGAATTCATACAACTCAGTGGTAGAAACAAGCTTACCATTATATCAGCTCTGAACTGCCGAGTTGACATGAGAAACACAAATCTTAAATCGTTACTGAAATGTTAGAGGAACAGGGCTTCATACTAAAAATAACGGAACAATACTGACCTACTGTATATCCCTCAAAATGGCAGAGTACCATAGATCTTGTACTTGTAAAAGGCCAAATGCAAGTGGGAATAGCCCTCATCTAGACAGAATCAGTGACCCCTATCAGGAAACACCTTCCATTGAAATTCAGCATCTCCTTTACAAGTGACAATTTTCTAGAATCCAGAACACCGAAAGTTTCCAGAAAATTATACATTGAAACGTTAAAAGAAAGCACATGTGACATGAAACTTACAGAAACATTACTAAACAGTGACAAACTACATCAGGCTAGAAACCACATACAAGATCTTATAATTATCAACAACACGGAAAATAGCTCCATTAATGCTAAAACAGCGAAGAAACTGGTTTGGCAAAGACAGGAAACGGAAACAAGTATTAGACAAACTAAATCAAATCAAACGAAACGCACAGGATTCAGCTCTGATAGAATGTACGCCAATGAAAGAAGACCATGCGGTATGTATGTCTACCCCTTATTACTGAATTCCCGTTTCCAACGGGATTGGGTATGAGATGCAATGACATTCTATGTAGCGGATGGTTTCTACGGCCAGATGCCCATCCTGAGGCCAATCTCATGGGAGGAGTTAATGTTAGATGAAATGAATGAAGATGCATGAAACTGGACAAGGATGTGGAAGGAAGTGGCCGTGGCCTGTTAGAAGGTACCGTCCCAGCATTTGCCTGGAGTTGAAAATGGGAAATCACGGAAAACCATTTTAATGACGGCCGACGGTGGGGTTTGAACACACGTCTACCGAGTCCGCAGAGAGCTTGGCCTCATGACCTAGCGCTACGCTTTAACGTGCGTAGCTACCGCTGAAAGAAGACAATACAGTACAATGTTAAAAGAAAAGAAGATACCATACAGTGAAAAGGTAGAGGAACAAGTAGCAGAAGAATCAGGATGCCTACATTGCCCTTCGACTTAGGAAACTCCCGACAACACATTAGGCCTATATCAATATGCCAATATTGGAAGACCACTTCAGCAACATACTTAACCAAATAGGTAAAACTGAAATACGAAATAAGGAAATGGATAGAAGAAAAATCAGATACTCACCCGATTGGACAGCAATCCAATCAGTAGAGGTCCGGAAAATCATACATTAACTTAATAACAAGAAGGCTGCAGGGTCTGATAATATCCATATCAATAGCGTATGTTATTATTAATTGTTTGGCTTACAGTAATATTAGATATCACAAAATAACAACATATTTACAAATTAATGTCCAAGTTCCTCAAATAATGCACTGAATCTGGAGTCACACGCACAAAATACCCGAGGGCTCCCGGATATGCCCTCAGAGAACAACCACGTACAATATGGGAAATAGTCCGTCCCTCATCACCACAATTCACATGCAGGTGATGGTAATTTGTTCCATTTGAGCCCAAACACCATGGCCAGTCCGTATTCAGTTCAGTCTAGTCCATGTTCTTCTGGGTAGATTGAATCCAGGGTCCTTCACAGTTACGGATGGCATATCATGGAGCTCTGCAGTACAAGTTGAGTTCCAGTCCGTAGTCCATTGATTCATGGCATCAAAGTTTGCATCCTCTAGTTCCTGAGCTGTATGTAATGGTGAGTTCCTCGATTTGAGCCTCTCAAGCTGTAGAAGAGCAATATCAGAATGAATAGGCAACTGTTGATTAATTGATAGCCTATGATATTCCTTTACCAAATCATGATGTCTGCGAATTCGTGGAGGAGCAATGTGACTGAGCACAGGAAGCCATTCAGATGGAGTTGACTTCATAGTGCCTGAGATTATTATCGTGGTATTATTGAGTTGAATAGCGTATAAAGGCGTCTGCTGCGATATTTCTACCAATATGGACCAAGTCTTTTAACAAGAGCATATACTGTACGCAGCAACATACCGGGAGCAATAGACAACGTTCCACAATAAGAGGCTTATTTAAAGATAAGGGAGATGCAGAACACCTCAACAAATATAGTAGTTCTGGTCTGGGAAGGGAGATATTGCATTTAAATTATTCACAAACACAAGGGTAACACAAAGAATATCCTATTGACTAGCTAATTCCTGAAGCTTGATTTGGATTCAGACACAATTGATTTACACTAATCGCAGTGGAATTACAACTAGATGACCTCAATGAAGCACTATTAGGAAGGAAAATCTCTTTACCATATTTGTTGATTTCACAGAGGCTTTTGACCGCCTTGACAGAGATCTAATTATATCAAAACTAGAGAATACAGTACATTAGGCGCAGACAATGTATCGTTTAGAATCATCAAAACAATACTCTCATACAAAAAGTATCGGACGGCCTTTCTATATCAGACGCAATTCTACAGACAAATGGTGTATTCCAGGGAGACGCTAAGGGCCCATTACTGTTTAATCTTCCATCTGAGAACAATCAGACGTACGCTGGTGACATATTAGATAGCTCCACACGTCTACACAAATTAAAAACTGCGACAGATATCATAATAACGTGAGTGATGCGAGAAATCATCAAATCAAAAAACATTTACATAAACCAGTCTAACACAGAAAGTATACTCTTCGGAAAAGGAGGCAAAATACCCACAGGAACAGAAATCACTATTTCCAACACTAAATTTAACATAGTAAATAGGCCTACATTTAAGTACTAAGGAGTCATGCTACAACCCTGCGGTATGTACTTCACATAACATATAACGGAAATAGCCGCAATGGCATTCATTGAAAGTAATAATATAAGAAATATTCAAGGACTCACCCTTGAAATGGCAATGAAACTTTTCCAAACAAACGTTGCACCTGTATTAAGTTAGCCTACGTCCTACCTCACAATAAAAAATCTAGCTACTGTGGAAAAAGTCAAAGAATGTTATTATTTAAAAGGGGAATTGGGGTATCCAAAATGACAAGATCTCGCCTTTTATACTTGGTAGCTAGAGAACGTTTCCTCTTGGAGGATTTGAGAATATCTTTCGTCGTTCCATCGACCACAGACGTTGTAGAGCAAGAACTCTAGATCTTCAAGGTTGGACGCACTGAAACCTGACCAGTACAGGAGTCATTATTGACAGAACCTGGACATTGGCAAATTTGGAATTACGGCGCGTGTTAACGATGCTGTCTGTTCATCATCAGCTATGCACAAACAAGACATTCCATATCCCAGTGGTTACATGCACATGTGAACTCTGTGGGGAAACGTGTGAACTATATCACATTGAACTATTCATAAAAACGTACAAGAACGATCAGTTAATACGCAAATCGCAGTGTAAATAGAAAGCATACCTCATTGTGTACATCATTGCGCATTTCGTTTAATAAAATAGGGGCGAAGCGGCTTCGGTGGCGTAGTTGGTAGTATGCTGAGCTTCTATGTCCAAGATCGCGGGTTTAAACCCGGCCGAAGTCGTCGGATTTTTTAAGAGCGTTAAAAAGTCCCTGAGTATGCCTTACTTCAGAGGGGAAGTAAAGCTGGCGGTCCCATATCATAGATTTATGGCATGTTAAAGAACCATCCACTAATTACACCTGTGCGAAGCTAAATTAGGTTAGGTTAAACATTTGACAAACGCTCTTAGGTTCCGACGTTCGTCGCCAGGAGCCGACTGCGGTAGCGTCTAATAGCTAAGTTCTGAACTAGTTAGTCGTTGACAGTGGCATTTGGCGGCAAAAGTAAAAACTACTAGAAATTCAATGTCTGCAGTCCTTACTTGAATTAAAAACAGATAACACACACTTATACAGACATCACAATTAACACCGGTTATCAGACAGATTCTGTACACACCCAAAGCACACGGAGCTACATGACCGCGTTGTCGCAGCTCCTAAACTAAGGAACCAACCAACCAACCAACCAACCAAAATAGGGGAGAGCATTATAAAATGACACAGAAGATAGATACACGGATATTTACGATAGGGATATCACAATTCACCATTTTCCTGCCTTCCCTTCCCCTCATCACCCCCAAATAGGGCACCTAGTATAATAGGGTCTCAACAAACTTTAAGGTCGTTAAATATCAAACCACTGGGATGCGCAGACAATTTTATCTTGGGGCCCTTCTGGAAATGAATAGTTACTGTGTAAATGTATTTAAACACTGCCATAAAAAGAAAAAAATTCTACCAATAGCTGCAACGGTATTTTATAAATTTTCTGTGCATTACAGTGATCTTAAAGTATATTTGAAACTGCCCTTTAAAATTACTTTCCCAGAGAATTTATAATAATTAGAAATATTAAAATATATTAAAGGTTTGTTTTTCATTTATTACCTAAATCTAGGTAGGCCTACCAATCGTCAGCGGAAGCTACGCTCGCTAACGCACAGTGCTAGGCCATGTGGTCAACCTCTCTGCGGACTCTGTAGACGTGGGTTTGACCCGACCATCGGCCGCCCTTGAATGGTTTTCCATGGTTTTCCATTTTCAACTCCAGGTAAATGCTGGGACGGTACTTTCTGACAGGCCATAGCGGCTTCTTTCCACATCGTTGCTCAGTTTTATTCATTTCGCATTAACTCCTCTCATGAGGTCAGCATCAGGAAGGGCATCTGGCCGTAAAAGCCATCCGCCACACATGCTTTCATCGCATCTCATTCCCGACCCGTTGAAAACGGGAATATTAAGGGGTAGACATAAATTACATACCTAAATATAATGTACGAACGTATTAAGTGCGGTATATTAAAAGGAAACATCGTAAATGGATTATGACAACTAAAAATGTATTAACAATACACTTCTTCTTCTTTCCTAGCGAGTGTCCCGCGATGATGCAGGGTCCGCTTGTTTGGTTGCTGTTCGCCACTTCTTCCTGTCAAGGGCATCTTCAGGTTTAAGTCCACACATCACCAAGTCTTCCTTGATTCTGTCCAGCCATCTTTTCTTTGGACGTCCACGGGGTCGATTTCCTCCTGGATCGTATTGTTGAGCTGTTCTTGCCACAGAGTTCTCATCACTTCTAGTGACATGCCCATACCACCGAAGCCGTGTTTCTTCATTTTATCACTAATGGCTGCAACTCCCATCTGTATATTTACAATATACTGTGTTCATATATGAATATGCTTATATTTGCGTAGAAGGTTCCTTGTTGTTGTTGTTAATAATTCATTTTAGGAACTGGGAGCACATTGGTAATCAGTTCCATGTACTTGGGTGTAAGTTCTAATTATTGTATGTTAATCCGTGTTTCTAGTGTGATTATAGGAGTGTGTGAGTAACTGTAAATATTAGGGTCGAGAGATGGTGTAGTTTCCCGGGACTTGAAATACATTATTTTTACTGTTTAGGTACCATCTCCGGCACAGATTAGAAGCCGAAAATGAATATCAAACTTTAATAAAATTAGATCTAGTCTACTAAATAACCAATGGAGAAATTAGTGAAACTATTTAATGTAATCTGGGGAATATGGGATAGGAATGCGACAGATAGGAAACTGAACAAAGTTGCATGTGGGACTTGAAGTAACGTATCTTCTTGGTATTTGTCTGCAGGGATTGTGGGAAAATCAAGGAAAAACCACATTCAGGATAGCCTGCTTCGGGATTCAAAGATATGATCTTCTGACTTGCAGAATCTACCCGTCGTGGTCGTGGTGAGCAATTTATTGCTCACGGTTACGACGCTGGGTCTAGGGATACGTTGCCACACTGTGAAACAACGTAACATACAATATATTAAGACTCGATTAAGTGAAGTGAGTAATTTCAATGACTTTTTTCATTGCTTTAATTTCCGAGAACACATTGGGGCATGCCCAGTAACTTCTTGCTCCCCTCGTGCGCACACTAGCCCAGGGTTTCTCAACTTATGGTACTGGTACCATCACTGGTATTCTCGCCTTCTCATGTTGCTACGCTAGCTTGGTTGAAAAATGCTGACACTTATTGTAAAATCTCATGTACTTAAGAAAAGTAAAAATATGCAATTTAATTTAAGTATTTGTAAGGGTGAATTCTCTTCCGTTTTGTGAATAGAATCAAATTCGTTACTCAAATAATGGCAAAAATTAGCTTCACTGGTCCCAAGAAGTGGAGAAACATCCCAAGTAAGCTAGATAATAGTAAATTCGTGAAATCCAATATACCATCATTTTGGAAGCCTTTATAGGAAGGTAAATGGCTACTTGATGTTTTAGCTCTCGCAGTTAAGAAGCGCAGTTGCGCTTCATAAGAAGGGAGGTAGTGCACAGTTCACTACTCCTGCGTGGGTCTGGGTACGGACACCAAGAGCCCTCTGATGAGCCTATCTTGATGTTCCTAGGCGAAACCCCAAACAAGACATGGCAATAAACTTAGAAAAATTGCTGCGTTTAAGCTAAGGAAATGTAGAGTAAGACTTGAAAATAAGAGCAGGATAAGGATTCGAACGCTAATATCCTGAGGTTCGGGCAAGCGCGTTTAGTCCCATTACCGAGATGTTCAGAACTAACATCCAAGTCATAGGTGAAGGGGGAACTGAAGGATGACATTCTGGATATCATAGACATTTCAAGCTCCACAGCATGTACACTCTTCACAGTGTCTATTCATTACAATAATAAGAATCGTCGTTGAACTTGCAATACCGTCTACCTGACAATGCCCTTCTTTTTCATTACTTGCGCTATGATTAGTCTCACCTCCCAGCCTTATGTGGGCGTGCCGTCCCACAGAATATTTCCCTGTGTAAAACACTAAGAGAAAATGAACCTTAAATATACTGTACTGTAGGAGTGCTTAACTACACGCTTGACTGGCTGCGTGGCTCAGCGGTAACGATCTCGCCTGCTGACCCCAAGATAGTGGGATTAAATCCCGGTGCATTCAGTTGGCATTTGAGGGTGCTTAAATGTGAGGGTAGGAGCAAATGACATCGCTGTTCCACCCAATAAAACAACAATAATAATAATAATATCGTATGGCCTCAGGTGCCGGGTGCAAGGTTTGTAATTTGACACCCAGAGGGTAGCTTGCACGCCGCATTTCGTTGTTCCTTGAATCACTGTGAAAGTCAATGAGCTCCTTGAACACAATAGCGCTTTCTGAAAGAGAAATGAGGAACTTTGTGTTGGTGGAAACTCCCGAGATGATCACGGCCTACTGAATTCAAATGGGTTCTTTGATATGCCAACATCGTATGACATGCGTGTCGTATTTTTGTCGCCTTTGAAAAATCACTTACCACGGCCAGGATCGTACCTGCAATCTCGGGGTTAGTATACCGACACGCTATCCACTCACCCACCGTGGCAAGCTAAAACAACAATAACTAACATAACTAAATGTGAGGGTGCCGTGTCAGTAGATTTACTAGCACGTTAAAGATCCCCTTCGGGGCAAAACTCCGTCATCCCGGCCTCTCTAATAGCCGCAGTAGTTAAAATGGACGTAACGCCCATAACATTATTATTAACTACACGCTTATATACTTTCCTACAGTGCAGTTTGAAGCTCATTTTTCTCAGTGCTATTACACAGGAAAATGAACCTAACGTGAATTGTTCTGTTGGACGGCACATTCACATACGGCTGGGAGGCGTGACTAAATATAAGAAAAATATTGGAAAATGACCATTGTCTTATACGCGGTCGGCGGTATTACAAGTTCAGCGGCGGCATACTTCTAGTCACTAATGTAGCATAGGTTAGTGAACATACACACACACACACACACACACACACACGCGCGCTACCAGTATATGCTGATGATTTAAAATTCTCCCAAACCACCAACTGATTTCAGTCATTTGTATGATGCAAACGATGTTTACATTAATTATACTGATACTTTATTCTTCCTATTCGTCCAATTTTGACCCAAATGAATGACTGCTCTGATTAGCCAATGACCCAATTAAGCGGATTTTACTGGCGATAAACTGTGTATAATTTGGGAACAGTCCCAGTTGGCTCTATCTCTGGTACGGCAAGTCTAAATGTTTTGATATAATTACAAACACTATGTGTTACATTGTGGAGTTTGTTACATTTCAGAACCTTAGACCTACATCTATAAACATGATTTATAGAATATAGAACAAGCTACACTACGTTTCTATCACCGATGGGAGAAATAAACAAAAATGTTTAGTTTATTATATCTTAAAATAAGTCTCAGACTTGTAATGCAGGTCACGTATTAGTTGTTTACCTCTTATAGAAATGTGTGCAATATTACTCGAATGGCATCAAATTGATACCTACTGATATTAGTTTGGTACAAACAAGAAACTAAATATGTGGCTACAAGAAATTGTTCCGATTTGAAACGAACCCTACCAACTACTAGAAATTTCACTGTTCGTTCTTACCTCACTTCATGAAGAAGAATCTGTTAATAAACAGCACAACCAATACCATTGTTTTCAAAGATAACAATGAGATAAGGTTGCTAATATCGTGTCATCATGCTCTCATTAAACTAGCGAATTCTGGTGGTTGATCCGTCGGTTTGCTCCTTTCTCTACGGCCTTGTCTGCGGTGTGTGGTTTTTTTTTATTTCCCCAAAGCGTAATCCTTTCTACCCTTAAAAGTTTTAAGTCCATTTATGAGCCTAGATAACAGTATGACATTATTATAACCGGCAAAGTATAAAGCACATACAAAACTAAGTCATCCAAATATAGGGTTATCCTGAACTAGCACCAATAGATAGCGCACAGGTACTATGTGGGATCATTTTGTTCTTTAGTTCAAGTAACATTCGCAAATAACACAAAATAGGCTCTTACAAACACTGTAGAATGATAATTTATCGTGTTATCAACTTTTCATTCTTCAAATTCGATGCGTGGGCTATAGAATGTCAACGGAAGGCAAACCTATGAAGACCCACAAAGAACTCAGTCGTGACATCTGGCGGAAAAGTCTCACAGGAGACTTCCTATTGTCGTATGAGCCTTATCAAGGAAATAAGAAAGAAATAGATAAATTTCCAAGACAGAGGTGAAGTAGGCTGCTCATCAGTGTGACCTTTCATCACTTTGCCTCCTAGTGACAAATATCGATGAAATACTGTTTTTATAAAAATGGTACCATTTCAGCACAGTATAGATACCAATACAGTATGGACACTTCGGCAAAACCGGAAGAACGGATTTTAAAAAAAACAATTGATAAGGGGGAGCACCAATACACCTGTAAGCCGCTAGGTAGCACCACTTATGGACAAACACATGATAAACAGCTGATTGATGAATGTATATTTTATGTAATTTATTTAACTCTATTTCAACACACTAGCTCTCTTTATAATCAGATATTTTAAGAAAATAAATAACAAGAAAATAGAAAGTGTTAATACTACTGTATTTTAATTCTAAGAAGTGTGGAATTTAATGTTTACCACCACATTCCTCCAGTCCTGTGGTGTCACATTGTGATTGCATCGTAACGATGAAAGGTTATGATATGTTTTTAATGATTAAATTAACACACGATATATTGAAAAGTGTGGGGGAAATGTGGATTTTGTTTCTTAAACTTTTGTAGTCTGAGATAATGCAATTCAAGTTGACTACAGTAACTGTAAATAAGTATTAACTTTTAATATTCTTAGCTTCCTAACGTAAATACCCGGGAATTTATTTAGTCAATAAAAAAGCCATGTTGATGGGTGGGGACAGCCTTATTATGCAGTGTTATTTTCACATTTCATGATATGCCTAGGCTACTTCTTACTCCTCATTTCTTAGCCTACTCCCACTTCCTTTCATTATCTTGTGTTCCAAGAAGAATTCAATACCGGTACTGTAAGTCATGTTCTAAGGAATCTCTTTTCATTACCGGTACCTTTATTAGTTCCACGTCTTTGTGTGGCTATTATAGGAGCAACAAGTAGCTTTCAGATTCAACAAATAGACTATACATTTACTGGTAGATTGTTTTGTTTAGCCTACAGATGGCCTAAAAATAAGTAAAGTAAAGCTGAAATACAGTGAAGTAAACCGGCCAACCACCTTTCTTACAGAGGCCTGCTTCTTTAATCCTAGAAGCCAAGGTCACACCCAGATCTCCATTCGGAGATCCTAAAGACTTATTATAGTTTTGGACTGGGTTTTGATTCTTGGTTAATGCATGTTAGAATTTCAGAGTTGCATCCAGTGGTTCAAATTCCAAATATAAAAAAGAAAGGTTCTGTGGCTTATGATCCCGAGAGCCACGCGAAGCTACAAGTTTGCTTTGCTTTCTGTCGCTAGTGAATGTAATAAAGTAATATAACTGGTAAATAACACTATGTGCAATGGTGTCGCCAATCAATCAAGTAAAACGCTCAGTCCTAAACTTGCTCTAACCATAGCTTAACACCAATCAGACCTAACTTTAACCTCGTCACGACTAATAAGTTGCCATCTATCCGCACCGCACTTTTTACTTGTCAGTGGTATGTCAACTCCTTATTCTTCCCATTCTGCAGAAATGGAGATAATGTAGGATGAGTTTTCCATGCGATGGATGGTTTTTACACCTGGATGAGAGAAGTGTTAGGCTCATAATGCTGCGTGGCTTTTGGAGAGGCCTGGGGCAGATCTTTCCAGTTGGTACCTGTAAGCGACATGTACATCATAGTGGAATTAATACTGGTCATTAGGGGGCCTAACTATATGCCATAGCTTCAGTTACTAGGCCTACGTCAAGAGTTAACAAAGGGCTATCGTGGTGTAATCAGTTCACACTCTGCGCAGAGTGCTGGGATTCAGTTTCAAGTCGTAACAGCAGTCTTATTTTAAACACTAAAGTTTCAAAGTACTGTATGTATAATTTTATTAATGCAGCCAATGGCCATGTACTTTTCTTTTCAGGACGGGTCAGGGAAGGGATATAGCAGGGAAATTGGCCGTGGATTTATTGAAAGGAACCGTCCCGGCATTTGCCTGGTAGAGAAAATGGTAAACCACGAAAACCATTTTCAGGACGGTAGACGTGGGATTCGAACTCACGCTCTCCCGATGCCAGCGAGGCACGAGGTAGCACATTAGCGCTCTCGGCCACCAAGGCCGGTTCAAAGTATGTATGCCTCATGGTAAGCTATAATCTGGAGTCATTTATATAACCATATTTTTTGACATACCGGTACTGTATATCCCTATATCCCTATATCCCTATATCCCTATTCCCTATATATATTATAATTGTGAAAGTCTGTGTGTGTTAGTTTGTTACCTCTTGACACTAAAACGGCTGGACGGATTTGGATGAAATTTGAAATGGAGACAGCTTATACCCTGGGATAACATATAGGCATCCTTTCATCCGGAAATAAATCATTGTTCCCGTGGAACAGGCAACATAACTTAAAAGTCACCAAAAATACTCAACCGGGACAAAATATCGAAGTTGTCGCAAAAAGACCGGACAAAGCTCATTTTACGCCCCTCGATGCAAGGAACAATACTCGGTAGGTCCCTACGGGACACCGAAAACCACATTTTAAGGCCCTAAAACCAACCGTTTCAAAGATATTCGCAGAAAACTATCTTTACTCTGATAAACTGATGAAATAATGGCAAGTCCGTTTCCATGGCAACTGAACCTCACGGTATGACATCCGATTTTATATACATATCCCTGTAGGAGGCAAAGCCAATCAATTTGTTATCTTTTTCAAGATATATATGAACACAATAAGAACAGGGTAACGCGCCTGCCTCTCATCCGGAGGCCCCGGGTTCGATTCTTGGCTCCATCAGAGTTTTTAGACACTGACGTGAGGACTGCAACGGAGTGCACTCAGCTTCGTGAGGACAATTGAGTAGCTGTCTGATAGCGAGGCAGCGCCCTGGTCACGAAGAACAAGACTAACGGCCGAGGGGACACGGTACACTGACCACGCGTCACCACAATATCTGCAGGCCAAATGGCTGGGAAGCGGTCGCATGATAGGCCTAGGCCCTTCATGGTCTGTAGTGCCAGGGGTAAAAAAATAGGGAAAGCGCCTTCTAATACCACCTTTAATTTGTAAACACTACAGTAGCGGCTTCTAGGGAAGCGTGATGGCGCAGTGGCTTAGCTTCTCGCCTTTCACCAGGACGGCCGGGGTTCGAATCCCGGTGACAGCGGGGTGGAATTTTCACCTGTAAAATCACGTGGCGTCAGGAAGAGCATCCGGCCTTAAATCCCCGGCCAAAACCGAAATGAGCCTGGCTGGCTACGGCGACCCCAATTAATTGGCAATAGCTGAAGAAAGTTTTACAGTAGCAGCTACTAAATAAAGGTAGCGATATAGCTACGTTCAATTTCATAAACACTGGGCTCACAAATCCCGTATAGTTAAGTAAAAATAACAGTCTGGTCGTCATTTCAGTAGCAACGAAGCTCTGTGGTGGCTATTGCCGTGTCCGTAACACTTAAGGCATCCCGCCGTCACATACCTCAATGTGCACTTACAAAATTGTGAACCAGTCTATTTTACTGAAAAGAATTTCTACGAGCGAGTATCCACTCCGGCAAAAACCACACTCACTACCTTTTCCAAAATTTACACAAGACATGATTTTTAAAGCACTCTTCTGTGTGTTGAGGTACAGAGATATACCACATGGAAAGATACAATAAAATGTTGGCAAATCTGAGTTCAAGGAACTGCTGTTCAGAATAGGCTTTCGGTGCAGGTTATGCGGCCCATGTTCGTAACATGGAATGTTTTCTTTTGACAATGCATCTACACCATGTGCGAGGGCAACGCATTTCAAAGATCTCTAAAAACAAAATAAACAGGTAGTTGGAGAAAAATTTTAAGTGGGAGCGAAGATTCAAAGAGAAATAATTTCATCTTAGAGATTTGCTGATGAGATCGTCATCTTGACCGATACGCCAGAGGAATTGAATGAGTTTTTGAATGGTATGGACTCCGTCTTGAGGAAATAATTCATGATGGAAATCAATAAATGTAAAGCAAAATTATTGGAATGCAGCCAAAATAAATCAGAAACCTCTATGCACATCAAATTGGCAGGTGAAACGCTACGGGAAGTAGGAGACTTCTGTTACTTAGGAAGAAAAATAGCCAGTGATGGACGAAGCAAAGAGGTTGGCTCAGGCAAGGACATCATTTCTACAGAAAAGGAATCTGTTGACGTCGAATATACATTTAGATATTAGGAAGTAATTTTTGAAAGCTTTTGTCTGGAGCGTGACACTATAAGGAAGTGAAACTTGGTCTAATGGTGCAGCAGAAAAGAGGAGAATTGAAGCGTTTGTAATGTGGTGTTACAGGAGAATGATGATGATCAGATGGGTAGATGGGGTAACAAATAAAGAGCTATTAAGACGAGTGGGAGTGGAGAGATGTTTCTGGCGACTGCTATTGAAGAGAAGATATAGGTTGGTACGACACATATTAAGACACCCAGAAATAGCAAGCTTAGTTATGGATGGGAGGGTTAAGGACAAGAACTGTAGGGTAGACCAGGGTAAAACAGATTGCCTCGGATGTAGGGTGTGGTAGCGATATAGAGATGAAACGATTAGCTCAGGAGAGGGAGTCATGGAGGGCTGCATCAGTCCAGTCAAGAAACTGAAGACTCAAACAACAACAGTTGGGAATTTTAATTACTTAGAGAGGCATGTGAGGCAAAAGGGTTGTTGGAGAATTTCAATCCCTGGGATGTAACACTGGAAGAGAGTGCATAATGTACATCAACGGCCAAGGTCAGAGATATTTTACTATAGGTAAGGAAAAATACTTTTGATTCCCCATATTCCGATAGATTTGCCATTCCAGTGTGCAAGAGTGCAGTTCTCTCTTCAAACAATATTCGCAAATTCTATTAACAAAGCACAATCGCACACACTTAACAGCAGGTGTACAATTGCATCGTTCCCATTGACTTGATCGCGAGCGAAGCCGCGGGTACCTGCTAGTATTATTATAGTTCCAATTAGGACCTCTTTGGTCTATGACCCGTGTACTTGTGTGTGCATGGTATTTGATAATCAGTGTTGTGGTGAATGTAATGTAATTGTTGTTTTAAGGGGCGGAACTTCGAGGTCATCTGCCCCTAGAGTGTTGTGGTGACTAGCAGTGTTTGTAACTTGAACAGTACTCAAAAAAAGGTTTTGCATATTGCGATTTAGTGTTTTGCTATGTGTACTATCCTACCAGCGAATTGTTACCGGTGGCGGAAATCGGAACTAATGCGCTCCGCCCAGCCACACGCCTGCGATAGTCGTGCAGTTGTTGCCAGCGAAACCTCATCGCATGTCATTTGTGTGCATGATTCGTGCTGGGTCGTGCGGTGTGTTCTTATTGTACGACTGTGGGGTCGTGCGGTGTGTTCTTATTGTACGACTGTGCATGCGTTCCCCCTCTTGCTCAGCAACCACTCGTGGCAGCCATAACGAGGCGAGCTAACGTAATGTATACACAACAGCCCCGCTCCACGTCTAGTGGTAACAATTCCCTGTTTTTTTTCGTGTAGCCTCCTGAGAGGCCGAGTGCAGGTCTTTCTAGTCGACGCCCGTGGGCGACCTGCGCGTCGGGATGAGAGATGGAATGGATGAAGGTGAATGAAACTGGGCAAGGATGTGGAAGGAAGCGGCCGTGGCCTGTCAGAAGGTACTGTCCCAGCATTTGCCTGGTGTTGAAAATGGGAAACCACGGAAAACCATTTCAAGGACAGCCGACGGTGGGGCTCGAACCCACGCGTCGACCGAGTCAGCAGAGAGCTTGGCGCCTTGACCTAACGCTGCGCTTTAGCCCGCGTAGCCACTACTGTCGGTAATTCCCTGGTAAGGTAGTATGTAATGAGTAATGACATACAAAGAAAAACAACACACAATATGCTGTGCAAACGAGACAAACACTAAAAGCATAACAAAAGTGGCAATCTTTTTCATGTTGGGGCATATCAATACCATGTATGGCCACCACGAGCCCTAAGGCATGCTTGCCGACAAAGAGGCATACCGTACTGAGAACCAACGAACCAACCTGGTTTGGGGCAGATTATCCCACTCTTGGAAAGCAGCTTCAATCAGTTGCTGAATGTTTGTTTGTTTGATAGTTAGAGGATTGGGACAGTGCGAAACTGCACTCTTAATCTTTTCCCATGCATGTTCGATACTGTTCATGTCCGCAGAATATGCAGGCCACTCCATTCTCCGTATGCCTTGCATCTGAAGGAACTGATTGACCACCCTAGCTCGATGGGCATTATCGTCCACTAGTGTAAAGCCCTCACCCATTGTGGCAGCGAATCCTGTAACGACAGGTTTGAGGATGTTGTCTCTGTATACCAGACCGGTCATGTTACCGTGGATAGGAATTAGAGGCGTACGTCGACCAAACATGATCCCACCACAAAACATGACTGAATTTCCTTGCTGTTGGAGGCGTTCCTGGATGAAGAGCTTGTGAAATCTCTCACCCACCCGTTGCCACACTCGATTGCTCCTGTTGTATGTGTTTCTTCTCGCGCCCAATTACACAGGGCTGACGACCATGATGTACAACCTCCTACATGAAACAACAAGCATTAGCATAGCCACCTGGCTATGGCTTCATGAGACAGTGACGGCAGAGAATTCCAATCTTAGTGCTCCAATAGAGGAACAGTTTGACTATGGTATGATAATGCACCGGATGTTACAGCCATTCCAATAGACCAAGAGGCACTAAGGAGCAATCTGGCCACCATGTTAGACAACTTCTGTACATCGACTGCAATCTGTTGTTTCATTTCAGGGGCCTGGACATCGTGGTCATTTAGCCCCGTGTACTTGGGCGAGTGTGGAATTTTGACTGATAACCTGTGTTATTGTGATGCCTGTCTTAGTATGTGTATTTGCAATTCCGGTGAGGATTGGTAAGGAGGCGGCATTGGCTTTAACTTAGGAACCATCACAGCATTTGCCTGCAGTAGAAGTGGGAAATCTCGGAAGACCACTTCCAAGATGGCTGAGGTGGGAATCAAACCCTCCTCTTCTCAGTTGTGCCTCACGAGACTGAGTGTGCCCTGTTGCAGCCCTCAGACCAGAATTACATTTCTTGGCAGAGCCGGGAATCAAACCCAGACCTCTGGGGCAACAGCCAAGAATGGTAGTCACTACGCCACAAGGTGGTCCATGACTGCAACCTGGATCCGCTGTAAATATTCTCAGAATTGCCCAGTAACTTTACACATAGTATTGGATAGTTATTGTTGTTTAAGGGGCGGAACAGCAAGGTCATCTGTCCCTCTTAACACAAAATAATACAAATTTTAGTTGAATTAAAATTTATAGGTGGATGCCTAATATTAATAAAACAAACAAAAATAATATGTATGGAATAAAAATTCAGAAAAGAAAAAGTTATTTTAGCAAATGCACATACAGGTACAGTATTTTTCTCACCAAGATACGATGAACTATATTATTAGTAGGGCCATGATTCTTATGCAATATATGTTTACGTAACAGTAATAATGTGTGAGTCCTCCAGAGAGACTTGTGCGGGTATTTTTAAAGTTAACACCCATATACTGTACATTCTTAGAAGACTATTGAAACCGTAGTCTCCGAACTACCATTAAAACGAAACAAACAAACCCCGTGGCACTACAGTCCATGAAGGGCCTAGGCCTACCAAGCGATCGCCACCCAGCCATTTGGCCTGCAGATTATGTGGTGTCGCGTGGTGAGCGCCTCGGATCCCCTCGGCCGTTAATCTTGGTCTCCATGAGCGTGACGCTGCCTCATGGTCAGACAGCTATTCAATTGTCCTTGCGAGGCTGTGTACACCCAGTTCCAGCCCTCACGCCGGTTTCTGAAATCCCTGACGGAGCCTGGAATCGAACCCGAGGTCTCCTGGTGCGAGGCAGGCGCGGTATCCCAACACCACCCGAGCTATATTACTCCATTTAATTGGGCATGCAAAATAATTTGAAGATGGAATGTTTGGTGCATGGAGCATTCTGGGAGGGGGGAAGGGGAATTAGAAACCATAGAAATTCACTTCTATTATGACCAAGAGGTGGATTAGAATCCATCCCTTTTCACTTAGATCACCTCGTGGTGTAGCAACTAGCATTCTGGTCTGAGGGCTGGAACGGGGTACACTCAGCTTTGTGAGGCAAAACTGAGAAGAGGTGATTTTGATTCCAATCTCGGCCATCTTGTAAGTGGTTTTCCTTGGTTTCCCACTTCTACTGCAGGTAAATGCCGAGACGGTAGGCTACCCTAACGTAAGGCCATAGTCGTCTCCTTCCCTATCCTCACCTAAAATTATAAATGCACACACTAATACAGCCATCACAATAAGGCAGTTTATGAGACAAATGATACACACATCCAAGTACACATGACTACAGGCCAAAATTTAAATTCTCCTTGGCAAAACCAGGATTCAAAACTTGGCCAACCAGTTAGAAGGCAGCTATGCTTACTTCTAGACCATGGCAGTAGCTGTGGAAACAATGGGATTATATGTTTGGCTATTTTTATTTCTTGGATATGAATATTTCTTTTAACCCCTTACTTCACTCCCAAAGTCTTTTTCATACTAATTGACAGTGTCATGGAGCCCTTTCATTCTAGAGAAAAGGATCATCCATGCAGCCTCAACGTTGATGGAAAGTAGAAGAGGCTAAGAAAGGAATGGGGAAGTGGCTGTGGTCAATGAGAAAGCCACCATCTCAGCATTTTGAGATGAGAAACAAGGAAGCTAACTTGAAATGACAGGTGAATGGACATGAACCAACTTATTTCACAAACCAGGTCTTCAGTGTGGTGATGTGATTTGCAGTTAATGTTGTACAACATCCTTAGGTCTCAAACCCCAATCCTTCCATTTTCTAACGGGATGGGATAACCCAGAACTAATGGATCGTTGCACCTGTCTAAAACCATGGAGGATTATGATAAGTCCTTTGGCTGTCCAACAATAAAATTGTAAGTTATTTTGATTTAGAAGTTATTGCTTTATGAGATTACTTCCAAATCCTTTGTTGTAATGCAATAAACAAACATTCCTGATATCGCCATGATCTCAGATCACTGATTTGATTTCTGATAGAGAGAGTCAGTTTTTTGAAATATTGAATTAATGAACTGCTTCAGACCTGTCTATCACATTTGTTGACAACAAGACAAAAATATAGCTATCAGTCACAGAAGCTGCAGATTATCTGATATGAATTCTAGTTTCTCTACTAAAAGGTAGCGATAAACAATATGTTGGTTTTTGGTGTAAAGATTTGCCTAGGTAGCTCCTCTCAAAAATTGCACATTACTTTTCTAAGTAGGTAGCTAAAACCTTGCAGGTATAGTATTATTAAATTTATTTCGTGTTAGACCAACTTAAATGTTACAGTATTTAGGAAGTTAAATTTGCTCCTCAATGACAATGCCAGGGCATTAAAATCACTATTGAGAAAACCTCTTTATGATTAAACACTCGCTACCATATTTTATATACTGTAGGCTTCTAGGCCAAGCCACTTCAGGATATAGTCACAAAATTGGTGAGCTTCACCTCTGAAAATTGAAAACAGGAAAAAATAATGTTTCTTAAAAAAAAGTCAAATGTTTCCATGAAAATATATCAGAATACCCAAACATTTGCAGAAAAATATGCCTGTTTGAGTTGGAATGTTTAGGCTTTCATGGCCAGAAAATAAATTACTGCAAATTCTTCTAGGTATGGTACTATGGATATGATGGGGCACAGACATGGCATAATACCTAGAAGAATTCACTGTAATATTTGTACGAGTTGTTTCTACATAAACCATGTAAACAAGTAAGTAATACTGTAATGCAGAAAAAATGTGCGATTGCAAGCAGAAGTTTGTTCTTGACACTTTTCATTCTCTCTGTGGAGTTACTTCAGGAAGAATATAGTGGTCGTAACCAGATGTGGCTGGTTGAACAATATAGGGGAAATCTGCTGGGACCTTTCCTTTTAATAGGTCACAGGCTTTTCCAGTACCTTGCCCAGTTTCATTCATCTCTAATTAACTCTGATGAGTATAATATTTCTTGAATTATAATCTTCTGTAAATCTTTCTGCCTAATCAACCCTTAAATGAATAAATAATGTGCAAATAGTAGGACATGTTCTGGATATTAATGACATCCTTCATCAGCCATTACAATTTTAGTATGTCATTATAAAGACACACCACTCAGTCCTTCACACATCCTTAAAAAGAAAGGAGACAACTTTTCCTAGCATCACTTCACAATCCATACGATTCCTGACCCCCACATAAATATGAATAATCAAGGGTAGAAATTAAAATTGATGCACATTCTGAAATTTATACCGTACCACATACGATGTCAAGTGTAGCAAGCACAATGCCTATGTAACATTGACATAGAGGTACTGGTACTGGATACTTGTGATAAACATTTATACCAAATTCTACACCTTTAGCTTGTATCACATGAAACCTTGGCCATGTTTACAGCTAGTATTAAACAGATTATTTCTGCAATGATGAGAATCAAGTCCTTACCCAACAATAGAATATGATGTGAGGTGCAACTTGACATTATCTGAGGAATTTCTGACATCCCTGAACAGGTTTGAACAATGTGGCTTAATGTAAACATTGAAATCTGTTGCTATGACTTAAGTTAACTGTAAATTTTAAAACCATTGAGCTTTAAAATGGTATATGAAACTCAAATTTATGAAAATGTTTGGATAGGCAGTAGGCTATTTTCATGGAGATTTATATAGCCTATATTTATGACCAATACATTACATTTTCGCGAGACCACCTCGTGGTGCAGCAGATAGCTTTCTTGGCTGTCACCCCCGTAGGTCTGGGTTTGACTCCCGGCTTTGCCAAGAAATTTTGATTCTGGCCTTAGGGCTGGAATGGGGTACAGTCAGCCTCGTGAGGCAAAACTGAGAAGAGGAGGGTTCGATTCCCACCTCGGCCATCCTGGAAGTGGTTTCCCTACTCAAGGCAAATGCTGGGATGGTTGTTAACTTAAGGACACAGCCACCTCCTTCCCAATCCTATCCCCAATTTACAAATACACACACAGCCACCACAGTAACACAGGTTATCACACAATATGCCCACCCAATTTCTCAATTCCCGAGTGATAGTGTACGGCTTGTTGACACCCAGAGTTTGGTGTTACATCTCCTCACTTATGCAAGGCTCCACTCTTGTATGATTATTATGTATTCATTTGCAAATAACATGGACCAATACGGTATTGCTTTAGTGGCACCATGTTCTGCATGTGACATAGTGAAGAAAAATCATCCCTAGGATCGTTGCTGAAAGTATAGAAGTATCCAGGAATTTGATTAGTGTGTATCGAAGATACTGTTGTTGTTGTTGCTTATTTTAAGGGCTGAGACATCGTGGTCATATATCCCCGTGTATTTGGGCGTGTGTGGAATCAGAGGGAGGTATCACTTGAGAAGAAATTGGGTGGGCTTATCATTTACATGGATGGGCAAACTTTTAGTGGTCTCACAGAATAAAATAAAATTAAGGGCATTGTGATATGTCTATGAGGTAGGAACACCAAGGTTAACAGCCCTGGTTTTTAAGTCACACAGCCTTAATGCCATGCCGAGCATAGTGAGGGGGTTGCTAACCTCAATAGTTTGTCTCTGAAAGCAACACTATTTACAATTCTGAGGGACTGGAGTACCTTCAGTCATTTTCAACAATCATGGGATTGTAGCTTTGGGTACACGACAATCCAAACTTCTCCAGAACTCTTCAGGAATAGCACCAAGTCCCATAGGTGAGGGAGCAAATGTTAAATCTGATTTGCATTGTAGCTTGTAATTAAAGCACTTAATTCACTGTAAAGGGCTGCAGCTTAACAAATTACATTTAATAAAACATATCAACTAACTTCAGTCAGGAAACCATTTGCCTCCGAGGCTAAGTGGGGTTAGAAAACGGACACTTTAAAGGAGACAATAGCTTCTCTAGGGTGGAGATTTAATGTTTGTTGTGCATTATTACCTAATCTCATCCTAGCACTGCCCTCCTTGTGGTTTAAAACACTTCCTTTGAGAAATAAAGGCTACATACCCCATATATTGACGTGTAGATTTGCCACGTATGCCAGTAAATCCTCCTGATTACAGGCCTTTATCCAGTCATTATATCTGGATTAGGAATGAGGAATTTGTGAATTAATGGATAGGTGTTTGAGGGACTGGCATCTCATGGGTATTAAAACCAGAATTATTCGATGAAACGTGTGATATTTGTATTTACCGCTCCAATGCACGAGGAAACCGGAATGCTGTTATGTCCAGTGTGACAAGAGCTGCGCAAAAAATTACCGCACAGATGTTGGTTTCCCACATTTCTGCCATTGGTTAAAATGCAAAATTATATTTCTGAGTTGATTTTAATAAATACAAACAATATTTTCTTCAGACAAATTCGACAGGCCGCACTCAATGAATACGGGTAGACTGCACTCTCGCGGATACATGGTGAACCGTCGCCGCCATGCGTGCGTGCGTGTGGTGCTTCCGGAACCGGCCGATTCAAAACCATGACGAAAAAATTACATGGTAAAGGCCTGATGTGTCCTTACTGTATTGATATCTATACTGTGATTTCAGTATAATATTCACATTCTCAATGGAATGTAGACCTAAATAGCAGGGCAGTCACGACAAAATGGTGGATTCAATAGGGATAGACTTCGTATTTGAATCCAATGAAACCTTCTTGAAAGGCAGGCAATTTTAGATGAACATCATGTACTTATGACCGGCGTATCTTCAACGAAAAAAGATTATGCTCGACTTGATGCATTATCCAAACAACCAGAAATTTGAAAGAGTTAATGCGCTACTTCTTGCCTCGCTGGCATCGGGAAAGCGGCGTAGTCTTGCGGGCCGTAGGTTGGGAAGTCCTGAAATAGACGAATAAAAACATATTCATTGTTCTATGTTATTGTTCTGCAGCACCATTCCTTATTGCCCTAATGCATCGCTTCTTCTGTCATCTACCGCTTTTGGTCTCAACCATCTACTGCTAACTGTTTTCAACAATGTACACTAACTTTGCCAATATAGCAATTTACTCACTACAGCCAAAAACCGTTAATTAAATACCCTCCGGTAGCAAGTTATCATAACATTTATATTGTATAAATAGGTATTAATGGTTTGAGTTTTTAGTCTTTTGACTGGTTTGATGTAGCTCTGGCCTCCCTATCCTGAGCTAATCGTTTCATCTCTACCGAGCTACCATGTCTTACATTAGAGATTCGGTACGCTGTTAAACATATTCTAACCTTAGTCTACTCCTACAGTTCTTATCCTCGACCCTTCCTTCCAAAACTAAGTTCGCTACTCCTGGGCGTCTTAGCTGTGTTCTACCAACCTATCTCTTCTCATCAGCAGTTAACAGAAACATCTCTCCTTGTCCACTTGTCCTAATACCCATTCATTTGTTACTATAGGCTATCTACCCATCTGATCTTTATCATTCTCCTTAACACAACATTTCAAATACTTCTATGCTCCTATTTTCCGCTGCTCCAACAATCCAAGTTTCACACTCCAGACAAAGGCTCTCAAGAATGACTTTCTAATATATAAATCTAGATTTGATGTCAACAGATCTCTTTTCAGTAGAAATGCTTTCTTTGCCTGAACCAGCCTACTTCTTATATCCTCTTTGCTTCGTCCAATACTGGTTATTTTGCACCCTGAGTAGCAGATTTTCCTCTGCCATTTTGATGTAGTTTCTTCCGATTTCTTCCAGCTGCATTTCATTATTTTTGTTATGCATTTATTGATTTTCATCATGAATTCCTTCCTCAATACGGAGTCTATACGATTTAAAAACTCATTCATGTCTTCTGGTGAATTGACTAAGATGGCAATGTCATCAGCCAATCTCCGAGTTGAAATTATTTCTCGTTAAATATTTACTCCTACTTTAAATTTTTCTGTAATTTTCTTCATTGCTTGTTCAATATACCGTATAGATTGAAAGGTATGGGCGATAGGTTGCAACCTTGCCTTACACCTTTCCGAATACCAGCTTTTATCTCATGTCCTTAGGGGCAGATGACCTCGTAGTTCCTCCCCTTAAAACAACAATAACTAACTAACTAACTCATGTCCTTCGGCTCGAATAACTGCCTTCTGGTCGGCTTCGGTGGCGTAGTTGGTAACATGCTGAACTGCTGTGCCCAAGATGGCGAATTAAACCCGGCCGAAGTCGTCGGATTTTTAAGAGCGTTAAAAATCCTTCAGTATGCCTTCCTTCGGAGGGGAAGTAAATCCGGCGGTCCTATGTCATAGATTTAAGGCATATAAAAGATCCTTCCACAGACTAAACTTGTGTGAAGCTAAATTGTTAGGTTAGATTTCGTCGAAACGCTCTATCAAAGTTCCAACGTTCACCGCTAGGTATCAGTGATATCTGGTAGCGAAAGTTGGAACAACTTGAAATTAAACGGAACTTGTAGCTCACCCTAAGGGTGTCCGCTGGAAGTAGCTACAGACTCCGGTGAGCCGAACATGTCCTTAAACACTCCCGGCATTAAAAGACATACGATAAATAAATACATAAATAAATAACTGACTTCTGGTTTCTGTATGGATTGAAGATCACACTCCTAACTCTGTACCGTACTTTATCCGTTTTCAATATGTCAAACAACGTACTCCAATCAACGATATCAAAAGTCTACTGAGTCCACAAATGCCATGAACGTTCTCTCTTTTTCCTTATTCTGCCTTCAATATCAGCCTAAGACAGTACAGCTTCCCTTGTTCCTACGTCTCTCCTGAAACCAAATTGGTCTTCACCCAACTCGGTTTCTATCAGATTCTCTCTTTCCATCCTCCTGCATATTATTCTAGTCAGGATCATTGAAGCATGACTGATGAAGCTGATTGTACAGCATTTTTCAAATATGTCAGCTCCTGCTTTCTTTGGTAGAATCAGAGGGTACCTCACCTATCTCATAAATCCTACACTTGCCTAAATACCAAGCGAAATAACCTGTTCAGACCTTCATCACCTATGCAACGAAGCAACTCACTCGGTTTATCATCTATTCCTGGTGTTTTGTTGCTGCTTAAGTCTCCTAGTGCTCTTTAATTCTGATCTCAATAATGCTCTTTTCATTATATGATTCTCAATCTCCTTACCCCTATACAAACTCTCTACAGTATGCAAGCTTTCCATCTCTCATCCTTTTCTTCTCTGCTAGAGGTTTTCCATACGAGTCCTTAATATAACAGCACTTAATCTTCTTTTCCCCAAAAGTAATCCATTGATAAGCTGTATCTATTTTTCCTACTTTCATACATTTTTCTACACTGGCACATTTCTCTTTCAACCATTCTTCTTTCGCTTCCTTGCACTTCTTGTGTAACTTATTTGTATCCCTCTGTATTCTAGTTGGTTGGTTCCTTAGTTTAGGGGCTGCGACAACGCGGTTATGTAGTCCCGTGTACTTTGGGTGTATGTAGAATCTGTCTGATAACTGGTGGTAATTGTGATGGCTGTATTAGTGTGCGTTATCTGTTTTAATTCAAGTAATGACTGCAGACAATAATTTCAAGTAGTTCCAACTTTTTCTACCAAATGCTACTTGCGGACTTGGCTACTAGATGGCATCACAGTCAGTACCTGGTGGCGAACGTTGGAACTAATAGAGCGTTATCAATTCTAACCTATACATTTTGGCTTCAGTCAAGTGTAGTTAGTGGAAGATTCTTTTTCATGCCATAAATCTATGACATGGTACCACCGACTTTACTTACCATCCGAAAGAAGGCATACTGAGGGATTTTTAACGCTCTTAAAAATTCCGACGACTTCGGCCGGGTTTGAACCCACTACCTTGAGCATAGAAGCTCAGCATGCTACCAACTACGCCACCAAAGCCGCCCATCTGTATTCTGCTTTCCTCATTTCATCTCATCCATTCTTTCATCCATTATTCTAGTATACTGTATCATTAGTGATCCACGGTTTACTACTTATTCTTTCCTTCTACCAATGCTTTCTTTTGCGGAATTTGGTATTTCATTCTTCAAAAGTGCCCATTCTTCTGCATTTGAAGTTTATTCTTAATTCGTATTTCTCTTATAATATTATATTATAATATTTGTTCTACGTCTCATTTAACTACTGTGGCTTTTAGAGACGCCGGCGTTCAGGAAATTTTCTCCAAAAGGTTTTTTTTTAACGTGCCATGATATCTACAGGCACGGTTTCCTCGCATGTAGGCTAATATTTTATGTTATTCCATTTGAAGACGAATATGATTGCCTCTTCATTAATAATATGGGAACTATTCAACTTTCGTAATAAGCTTACCGAAAATGTTTGAACTGCCTCCGATGGCATAGTAGTGTTTTATTATGAAACACTTGTTTGGAAAGTCTGGTGACCCACGATTTCAGTATGGCTAACGAAACGCTTATTATAAAGATTCTGAATTGTAAATCTGATGTAGGGCTGGAACGCGGTACACTCAGCCTTGTGAGGCAAAAATGAGAAGAACGGGGTTCGATTCACACCTCAGCCATCCTGGAAGTGGTCTTCCGTGGATTCCCGCTTCTTCTCTGGGCAAATGCCAGGTGGTTCCTAACTTAAAGCCACGGCTGCCTCCTTCCCATTCATATCCCCCAGTTAACAAATGCACACTCCAGTACAGCCAGTACAATACGTCAGGAGCGGGTTCGGTTCCTGATCAATGCTTTGAGATTATCGAAGTGAAATATCACGTTCTTTGGGTCAAAATACACGTAAAAATGGATGTCCCGTGGCTCATGATCGCAAGATTAAAGCCCACACAAAACCTCAAGCTGCCTTCCTTCTTCTTTAGAGTTTGAATAGTTGAACCAAAGGTTTCCTAAGTAGCGTAAGTCAGATAGATGACAATCGTATAAGCAAACCAAGCTCAAATGCATTTTAAACAAGGATCGAAACAATTTCTGAGAAGATATGTAGGAAATAGCACACTCAAAGTAAAATGCCACCCGGCGCGACAACATATTAGTATTCTGTAGTACCGTATTTTCCATGACACACTGTGTTTATGCCCCCCTAGAGTATGGTGATCTGACTATGCACTTCAAATGTAGAAAGGCGGCTCTTACCCACTTTTATTTCGATGCCGTAAGCTGCTGGCATTATGCTGCTCTCGTGTTGGGCGAGTCTTTGCCGAGCCATGGCAAGAGTTAAGAAAGTTTCTCCAGCAGGAGGGAAAGGGAGCAGAGAGGGACGGCTACTACTCTGGTCGGTACTTTTAAAATTCTGCAGCGACAAAGTTTGGAACATGCTAATGATATTGAGCACATGTCTTGTTATGTCAAACACTGAGCTTTAAACTTGGGGCGAGTTTCACAGAGATCAACTCAACTCATATATGTTACTTCACATTTTACTGCCACATTGCCACCGGTTTCATATTAGACTGCGTCGGACAATGTGCAGTTTGTCTCAGAAGTCACATGTTTGATCTACACAAGTGTTTTAAATTAACGAGCCGTGGAATTATGTTGCAATGAGCTTTAAATTGACTAAAATTGGCAATTATTTCTTAAGGGGCTTCTTACACCAAGAAATCTTCAGAATAGCTGTTTCTTTTTTCAGGGATAGGACCAGCCTCCCATGTTCCTATACCAATTTTCATTCAGATAGTCAAAATAAGTTTTGAGATATTTGGGTTTTAGTGAAATGTTGTGTGAAGTGAATGTGTACCAAGACACGGGCAAGAATAATATGTTGAACTTTTAATCATATTTTCCAGAAAATTTCCTTTTTCATCGTAAAAAATTAATATATTATAATCTAATTGAATGATTCATTTAAAATTTGGTAGAAACATTTACATGTACTTTGAAATATAAACCTCAATTGTTACATTTAATTAGAGACTGAATGGGTTTCAGGTGAAAATACACCAGTTTTAATGTTTCACAAAATTAAAATTGAGTTTTGTAACATGTATATAATGTTGAAAATTGGAGCCTCCGTGGCTTAGGCGGCAGCACGCCGGCCTCTCACCGCTGGGTCTGTGGGTCAAATCCCGGTCACTCCATGTGAGATCTGTGCTGGACAAAACGGAGGCAGACAGGTTTTTCTCCGGGTACTCCGGTTTTCCCTGTCACAATTTCATTCCAGAAACACTCTCCACTATCATTTCATTTCATCTGTCATTCATTTAATCATTGCCCCAGAGGAGTGCGTCAGGCCTCGGCAGCCGGCACAGTTCTTATCCTCGCCGCTAGATGGGGGCTTCATTCATTCCATTCCTGACCCGGTCGGAGACTGGAAGCAGGCTGTGGATTTTCATTTTCATATAATGTTGATAATTATCATGGCGGTTCATCCTATATAATAAAGAACGACTGTTTTAATGAGGTGTGTAAAAATGGTTTTCTATACTTTTGGGAATATCGACATTCTGTTGAAAAATATAGAAACAAAACTCTGAAAAGCCAATAAAATCCAATCCCATCAAACCAAATGTATTCTTACCTACTATATGAAATGACCAAGAAATATGTAAGTTTTATATGGGCCAAAATTCAAGAATTTTCCTCAAATTTTGAATATGTTGTGAAAACTGTGTTCATTAGTGCACGGAACACCATTTAACTCATCGAGATAGATTCAAGGATGTCAAGGGTTCCAAGAAAAACACTGCGAGAGAGTGACTGGGGAGCTTACGCGAACCCTCACACCTAGGACCAATTGGGGATTGTTCGTAGTTGAATACTAAGCTCATAACAGGCACTATACCGGATGAGTATGGGTTTTCAATTCCAAAACACGACTGGTGGTGTGCCGTCACTTAGGAGTAGTTATGAGTCGTCTTCTAATCGCACGGCCGTAAGGCTCCTACTATGACTTCACGCCGAGGGTCGTTATAGTCGCAGCAGCAAGTCTGATAGCTGCCTTCACACGCAGCCTCTACAAACCTAATATAAATTACGCTCCCGCTTCAAGACGTAGATAAATAGCAATGCTATTTAGGGCTGATTGGCACTTCCATCCGTTACCACTACATACGCCTAATTATCGCTTCGCTTGTTCGAATCCGGCCGATGTAGCTGGTATTTTGAGAGAGAACAAAATGGTACATTGCCGGTACATTTACTAGGACGTTGAAACACACAAACAGGGCTAAATTGCAGTATTTTGACGTCGAGAATAAGATCTATTATTGGCCATTTTCTCGTTGTTCACCGCATTGAAAAGGTTTATGGTAGATGCCTGAGAAAACCCCACATCACTCTTGGCTATTCAACAGATCACGTCCTAAACTGCTCGTGGATGATAAAGCACAATGGAACCTATCTCTAACTGTAATCAAGGTGACTTAAACGGGGCCTATCCTAACAGCACTTATTTTCTATGACTCAATCTAACTTGTTTCTTGCATCAGGAATTTACAATGGGTTGCAATTTTTGAAATCAGGTATCAATAACCTACAGTACATACACCAGGTGCTAACAATCCCATTAATGTAAATACAGTAGCCTACACAAATGCTGCCACGATAACATTACCATATTCACTCGAGCTTGATCGAGAGACCATTCTCACAAATAATGTAACTTGGACTGACTTCAGCAGATACTGAATATTGGATATCGCTTCTCTGATTTGCATACGGTAAGTAACTTAACCTCAGCAGTAGCATATTAGAAATGTTCCCAGTCCTAGCATAGGCTGAAGTTTGGGACCTTCTTACAATAATTGAAACCATATTAACTAACAACCTACGATCAAGGCGATTAGCTCTTCTCTCCCGAAGAATGGTATCTTACTTTCAGGGAAATGTTAACACACACTCTTGTATTCCCCGTAATGTACAAATAATTTCTAGGAATGTTGTGTATCCATTGCTCTCTTAAATTGTCGTGGTGGGGAAGGAGAAGCAAGCCACATTATCATTTCTTTCATAATACCGGTAGTTGCTATAAACAAACTTTTGACATACCTGCGACCTGGGAAGGAGGTTTCCTGAACTAACAACATTTTATTACCATCCAAAAAACCTTGTATGAGTCGAAATAATAAGTGATATAGGGGTCTTAACTAAAACTTAACCTTCTGTGTGATGACAAACATGCAACGCAAAATTTTCGTAGATACAATAACCTACCTACAAAATGAACATTTGTGTCAGAACATAAATAATCCTCATTCTAGATGACGTAAGTAGAAGCGTTCTCAAGTATCACTTTTCACGCGGATACTCATTCATAAAAGATATAAACAACACAGCAGAAAGCAAAATGGTCGCCATCTCTACCTCCTACCGATCAGCTGATCAATCGTTAAGAGTCGCTGCATGATGGCCTGTACATTACGATGGCAGTGACATAACCCATTCGCTACTCAACGCCTGTGTCGTTCATGTGCGAAAACCCCAATAGAATTGTTATGTTGTATCGTAGAGAAACAACCTATCAGGTACTATTAAGCCTTTATTCTTTACATAATTTCTAATCACACTCCATAGGCCCGTGCTACAATTGACATCGATCCCAAGGAAAAACTATGCATCGAATTCCCACGACTGAGTCTAACGTCCCATCGTAGCCTTGTATATTCCAGGTGGCACTGCCATCGCTAGTTAGAGTGGTATGAAGATAAAAGTTTTTAATGCAGCCAATTGCCATAGAATAAAGACATAATGGAGATTCAATGGATAAGTCTGAGAAGTTACGACCGGAAAATCTGTTCTCACATTCCATACTGAAGCAGTATAGTGCCACACCATTCACTACGTATTAATATTCACTGCACTTCGTTTAATACCTAATTTACACAGTTCAAATCTATACAAAATTGAGTCAGAGATACTGGTCTCTTTTCGCAATCCATAGCGTGGCAAGCACCACACTGATTATTACACAGTACGGTACACTTATACAGTGCACTTGTGGCAGGCCTGATGGGAATACTTCCTGGTGCAGATGCGATGGTAAAACCCATGAATCGCAAATCTCGTTACTAGGAGTCTTAGCTCGTACTCTGCTCGCATCCATTCCTTATGTAGTAGGTTTCTGTAATGGAATCTCTCTTCCTTAATAGCGGCTTCGGTGGCGTAGTTGGTAGCATGCTGAGCTTCTATGCCCAAGATCGCGGGTTCAAACCCGGCCGAAGTCGTCGGAATATTTAAGAGCGTTAAAAATACCTCAGTATGACTTCCTTCGGAGGGGAAGTCAAGCCGGCGGTCCCATGTCATAGATTTATGGCATGTTAAAGAACCTTCCACTAATCACACCTTTGTGAAGCTAAATTACAGGTTAAGTTTAAACAACGCTCTTAGGTTCCTACGTTCGCCGCCAGGAGCCGACTGCGGTGGCGTCTAACAACCAAGTTCTGAACTAGTAGTCGTTGACGGTGGCGTTTGGTGGCAAAAGTAGGAACTACTTGAAACATTCAATTTCTGCAGTCCATACTTGAATTAAAAAAAGATAACACACACTAATACAGTCATCACAATTAACACCGGTTATCAGACTGATTCTACACACACCCAAAGTACAAGGGGCTACATGACCATGTTGTCGCAGCCTCTAAACTGACGAACCAACCATCCAACCTCTTCCTTCAAAGTTCTCGTAGCAGTTCTTCACATGCCGGTGTGGATGGTTAAGTCCAATATTTTAAAAATATTTGTAAGTCCATTAAAGACACAACGGAACTGGAATGCGGTAGTTTCTCAGCTATAGGCGGGTTTCATAGCAGCTCATTCCCTTGAATAGTCTGTCGGATGCCTGTAGAAATATCACATGCAGGTCTCCGTTATTAACAGAATGAGTCCCAAATGAGGAAAACAAAGTTCAACTAACAAAAAAATATATTCCCACACATGTCTGTTGAATTAAGAGGTTATTAAAAAACCGTGTGCCTGGGAAAGAAAATAGTGACATGGTGTATAATTGCGAGTAGGGTGGGGAGGCATACATCATACCGACCGTTCGTTAGGTGAAATGACTGTAAAAAAAGTGTTGCAGTCCGTAATTGTTCCCCGCGGTGTTTTTCATTAGTCCAGTGCGGGGAGGCTTGTCGCCGGCACGGCTCGTGTCGTTCCTAATGAAATGACTGGCCTGTACCATGAGGCTTACGGCTTACGGCAGCCATATTATACGCTTTGCATTTCCACGTCAAATATAAAAATGTAATGTATATTCCTCTCTCGTCCATTAACATGAGTGAATAAGAAACAATTAGCAACTGGACTTTTGTAGGAATGGAATACTGTAGGTCAACTCTAAGTTAAAAATGACAAGTCAAACTCATGGGATACCACCTAGCACTGTATACAGGATGGATGGTGTGTGCTGCACACAACGATACGTACAATGTGTTGGACAATTTGCTGCGGTGAAGAAATATCCCTGGAAAACAGAGGCTTGAAAATCAGCAGGAGGAAAACAGAGTCTACCTGTGCCTTGGAGGCGAAGGGAATGAATTGGTGGGAATGGATGGAACAAGCTTAAGGTCAGTGGGTGGCTTCATGTATTTAGGGTCATTGGTGTCAGACGATGGCAACATAAATTCGGAAATCAACTACAGAGTACCGTACAGTCGACCTGGATGAACTGGAAAATAATTTCTGGAATTCTGCTTGGCAAGAGACTCGCCATAAAAGTGGAAGGAATAAGGCCAGCCATGTTATACGGAGCAGAGACGTTGGCTACAACAAAGTCACAATGTGTTAAACTGGATTTGACGGAGATGAAGATGCTTAGATGCATGAGTGGTGTCATTAAGAAGGACCACATCAAAAGAGAAGTAGAGGAACTGTTAAAGTGACAGAAGCATCAAAGAAAATCCAGGAGAAAAGACTGTTTAGGTATGGACATATTATGCGAAGGGAAGAAAACAATGTAGTGAAGAGAGTAATGGATCTGGTTGTAGATGGAACAAGAAATAGGGGCAGACCCATAAGAAGATGGACTGACAATACCCGAGAAGACCTGAAGGAGATAAAGTTATAGGAAGATGATGTGTGGGACAGGAAGAAGTGGAAAGGAACGGCCAGAAACATCGTCACCGTTTGAAGCGGGATAAGATGAAGAAGAATAAGAAGAATAATAAAAGCTCCGTTAGGTAAAAACTAAAACTGATTATCCCTTGTTTACAGCAATTTGCCACGCTAATGTCTGAGGAAATGTGGTCCATAACTATACAAGATGGTAGGCAAGATATATCTGAACAATTCGTCTGGATCTTTTGTCATAAATCTGCTTGTATAGCCGCAATTAAATACGGCAATAACCACTTATGAACGAAGCAATGAGGATATAAAAAGTAGATTGGCTCAGACAAGGAAAGCATTTCTACAGAAACGAAATCTGTTGTCATCAAACATAGATTTAGGTATTAGAAAGTCATTTTTGAAAGCATTTGTCTGGAGTTCGTAACTCCATGGAAGTGAAACTTGGACTGTTGGCGCAGCAACAAAGAGGACAATAGAAACACTTGAAATGTGGTGTTACAGGTGAATGATGAAGATCAGATGGGTGAATAGCAAACTTAGTTATGGAAGGAAGGGTTGAGGACAAGAACTGTAGGGGTTGACCAAGTTTAGAATATGTTAAACAGATTGTCTCGGATATAAGGTGTACTACCTATGTAGAGATGAAACGATTAGCTCAGGATAGGGAAGCATTGGAGTGCTGCATCAAACCAGTCAAAATACTGAAGACTCAAACAACAACAACAACAACGACAACAGCAATAAGAACATAATATGAAATGTTGTGTGGCCTCCTTGGAGTACTGTTGTAGTTATTTCTAGTTGATGTGCGTGAAACCGGACGGCAATAATATGAAACATAACCAGAGAATATCTTGCAAAGGTGTGAGGAGGCGCTTGCCGGAATTGCACACTGACCGTCATGCAAGATGACGGAAAGTTTGAGGAAAGCGAAGAGAAAGGAGTGATGTGTTCTGATATGCTATTGGCGTCATGCAATTGTAAAGATCGGAAACGTGTGCTTGACGCGTTTATCAGCCACATTAGTTTCCGGATTGCTTGCAGACCCAACAAAGTCTATGCGTTCATATACCATTCCTCCAATTGCGATAAAAGTTTGGTGGTGATAAGATCAAAAGATTCACTAGACCAATTACATTGCTTAAGAGAACTTCAGATATAAGAGAACGGTATGGAGATATTTTTAGACAATATCTTGGAATATCACGATGATCAGTAATAAGGAACCAATCAAGAGAGAGAGAGAGAGAGAAACATGTAGACTAAACGTATTGAATGTTCGGGAATGTTCACATATGTTTTAAAAACTGTGGATACGCTGCAATAAAAGAAATCACATAGGACTTTCCCATACCGCATCTACGTAGGTTTCGTGAGCAATCGTGATTTCAATATGTAACCTTCCCTGGGTGGTTAGGGCTACATCACTCTCCTCCATTATAGCTTCAGAATACAAATACTGAAACTTACATGAGCATTTTGCCTGGGGAGCGTGATGGCGTAGTGGCTTAGCTGCTCGTCTTTCACCCGGACGACCGGGGTTCGAATCCCGGTGACAGCAGGGTGGAATTTTCACCTGAAAAATCACGTGGCGTCAGGAAGGGCATCCGACCTTAAATCCCCGGTCAAAACCAAAATGAGCCTGGTTGGCTCCGGTGACCCCAATTAATTGGGAAAAGCCGAAGAAAGATGATGATGATGATGAGATGAGCATTTTGCCTATAACATTTCTACTATATTCATATAAGATGCTTGCCTCTGTGGAAGTGGTTAACGTGTCGGTCAACTAACCCCAAGCTTGCAGGTTCACTCCTGGCCGTGGTAAGTGATTTTTGAAAGGCGGCAAAAATTACGACACACATATCATACGATGTTGGCATGTCAAAGAACCCATTTGAATTCAGTAGGCCGTGTTCATAATGGCAAAATGAATCTCGGGACTTTCGGCCAACACAAAGCTCCTCATTTCTCCACTAGAAAGCGCTATAGTGTTCAAGGAGCTTAGATCTCTAACCTCCTTGACTTTCATAGTGCTTCAAGGAAAACGAAATTCGTCATGCAAGCTGGATGTCAAATAACAACGCTTGCATCCGGCACCCGAGGCCATACGATACTGTTAGTATATAAGATTAATTTTGTACGAAGTTTGATGCTACAATTAATGACAAAGGCATTAACTATGATTATATCTCGAGAACATTCAGAAAGCCATTGAAAGACAATGTTCTTCGTAATAGAGTTATCATAAAAGTGAAACTGATTGTGATATTTTGGCCTAATACAATGTAATATAATCTCCGTATTACGCTACAGCATTTGTGAGCTGATATTTAGCGCATTTTGTGTAATGGAGCGTGTATTTGTAGGCATCATTAACAGCGTCTTGTCGTAAACTTAACTTCCTGGAGGTTCATTGTAGCTGCGCTGTATATCGAGGTGTAATCGTTAATCCAGAATAGCATAACTTGTATTTGATTGTCTAAACCAAGCTCTTACGATTAGGATATTCATACTGATATATAGAGGAGCCATACAAACGCGATTCTCAGAATTGTTAGATTTAAGACTTAATTGCCGTTATTGAGATTGAAGTGTAATTTTGGATGCAGTGTGATTAATTATTTAAACGACGTTTCACCCTCTCAAGAGGAGGACATTTTTAATTGAAGTGCCGGTATAAGCCATTTTTTATAGTTTGCTAGTTCTATAATAGGACATTTTGACGGTATACCTTGTATAATGCAGAAACTGATGTTTAAACAAAATGTTACTCCCTCGATTACGGAGGGCATCTTGTAGGTAGATTATCAAGTTGATGGGTTAAGACTTTGAATATCTCAGGTGAATTTGATTGTGAAATGCTTCAAACATAATAATGGAACTTATATAAATTTCCACATTATCCAAGTATAAAAATAATAACATTAATAATAATATCGTATGGCCTCGGGTGCCGGGTGCAAGCTTTGTTATTTGACACCCAGAGGGTAGCTTGCATGTCGAATTTCGTTGTACCTTGAAGCTCTATGAAAGTCAAGGAGGTTAGATATCTAAGCTCCTTGAACACTATAGCGCTTTCTAATAGAGAAATGAGGAAATTTGGGTTGGCGGAAACTCCCGAGATTAATTTTGCCATTATGAACACGGCCTACTGAATTCAAATGGGTTATTTGACATGTCAACATCGTATGACATGCGTGTCGTAATGTTTGCCGCCTTTCAAAAATCACTTACCACGGCCAGGAGCGAACCTGCAATTTTGGGGTTAGTAGACTGACACGTTAACCACTCACACACCGTGGCACGCTATTATCCAAGTTATTTATCTTAAACAACTAGTGTAATCTCCCTTGAAATTATCCTCCATACTAGAGGGTGGATGGTCATGTTTTAAACGATATTTGACTGAACTCAGATCAGTTTCTGCATTATTCAAGTTATTTAACACCATCAGCTTGTGTAATCTACCTTAAGAATGCCACCAAAATAGTAGAGTCGATGGTCATACTTCAAATATTGTACGAATAAACTAACCCTACGTCTTTGCATATCCAAGCAAAGCAAGCAATGCCAACTCCATACAGACCATGGATTCCCTTGGAGCTGTGGAAGTTAGAGGCTTCCGTCCATCGTGACATTAGCACTAGATGGCATAGTGGTGTTAGATCCATGCCCAACCGGCTTTGCTCCCAGGAAATATCCTGGTAATCATGTTTTTCTGTTATAGGCTGAGTAAACCTCATGGCCATTTGCATTTCTGGAAGAGATAGTAAGTTCCGTTTCTTAAATTCAATACCTGGATGAGAATTGAACCCACTCCTTTTCAGTTGGAAGTTCAGCACCTCTACCGACTGGGCACCTTGTGTATTATCTAAGCTTTGTTGTGTAATTTACCTTGAAAATGCCATAAATTGTAGATGGCAAAACGTAGGTTAATCAATTAACACACGTCAAGTTTACCCACACGCCACACAGGTTTACCCAGGGATGGAGTTTATTCTCGTTTTCTGATTTGGTTTAAGAAAACAGTTCTGTGTATCCTTTCTGCATGTAAATGTGATGATTGGAGCTAGAATCTTTAGGTTCTGTAATCTTACCACTTTTAATTTCCTCTTCTATAGGATCGAGGTTAAGTTGAGATGAGTCTCAATGTGTTGAGTTGGTTTTATGGCTGGAAGATCCTCCTGTCAGTAAGTAATCAGAAGAGCTAATGAGAGACGAATTTAATAAATAGAAAATAACCGGCGAAGGAGAATATTTATCACTTGTTCTTGAAATTATGCCAATGACGCTTTACAATGTGTACAAATTCCTGTAACACAATCCATGCCATACGTATGTACAGTATTAAGGTTTGACCAATCCGAACTTTAGAGAAAAATCCACACCTATTTTTGAAATAGTCCGGCGAGTAGAAATGAATCCCTATTATGAATCTAATGCTCTTCTTCTAAATACATGAAGTAAGGATCAAAATGATAATCAGAATCAACCTCTTTGGGTTGCTCATTGTCCCTTTCGGATAGTCATCTTCCGTGGTATCTGGGTACGAATTGAGACTCCAAGCCAAGAGGCCTTGAGTTCGAATCCTAGCTCTGTCAAGAAGTATAATTCTGGTCTGAAGGTGAGAACGGCGTACACTCAGCCTCGTGGGGAAAAACTAAAATGAGATAAGTTCAATTTCCACCTCGTTCATCCTGGTAGTGGTTTTCCACGTTTACATAGACGGTACCTAACTTAAGATCACGGCCACCTTATACCCAATCATAGTTCTAAATTAAATTACGCGCACTAATAAACTGCATTAACTCAGCCCCATGAGGATAAATGAATAAATCCTATAGAGATTCTAGAAGTGGTAATTTTATCATTTTAAATGATCTTGTCTACTTCGTCGTTTCACTGAGGTCTGGCGTTATGTTACGGCGACGGGACGAAATGTACCGAGAATGCATTGAGGTGTGTGACGTCATACTGTAGTACCGCTTGAGGTACCTCCTTTCTCCCCGCGCTCCGGTGAGCGTGACGTCATCCAGCCAGCTACCTCCTTTGACCTTGGTTAGCACTTGCATTTCACCCAGCATTTGTTGCATCTGTAGCATTTAAAATGATATAAAGTCTAGTCTTTCAGACTGACTATCATTTTTTTCTGATTTTTAATTTCTACTCGTACTTCAGAAAAATACGGGAATTGTTTCTAACGTATGGCCACGTCCACTTCCCTCCCCATCTACATCAAATTAAAAAGAAACTTAAGTTACAGCCACCAAAATAATAATAGCTCATTATAATAAGATACTGTAGTTCGACCTCTTATCAAGCCCATTGTTTACCTTTGTGACTGGCTTCGTAGCTCAGCGATAACGTTTTCGCCTGTTGTGCCCAAAGTTGCAGGATCGAATTCTGGCGCAGTGAGTTGGCATTTGAGGGTGCGCAAATGTGAGGGAGCCGTGTCAGTAGATTTAATGGCACGTTAAAGATCCCCTTTGGGCCAAAATTCTGGCACCCCGGCGTCTCTAACAGCCGCAGTAGTTAAAAGGGACATAAAATCAGTAACATTTTTATTGTAGTTTACATTTATATTTGTAGCTTAACACTATACCAGATAGGACGCTTCGGTGGCGTAGTTGGTAGCATGCTGAGCTTCTATGCCCAAGGTCGTGGGTTCAAACCCGGCAGAAGTCGTCGGTTTTTTAGGGGCGTTAAAAATCCCTCAGTATGCCTTCCAACGTTCGCTGCCAGGTGCTGACAGCAATGGCATCTAGTAGCCAAGTTCGCAAGCTAGATGTCGTGGACGGTAGCATTCGGTAGCAAAAGTAGGAACTACTTTAAATTATTGTCTGCAGTCCTTACTTGAATTAAAAACGATAACACACACTAATACAGTCATCACAATAAACACCGGTTATCAGACAGACTCTACACACACACCCAAAGTACACGGGGCTACATGACCGCGTTGTTGCAGCCCCTAAACTAAAGGAACCAACCAACTATACCAGACACACCGTGGTGAAGCTGCCCAGTCAAACGCGCACCAAGATCACGATGGGATGATACAGAAAGTTCGGAGATCAATGGGTTAGTGGCCATTTGAGTGGAGTTTTTCTTCCAGGTTATTACACATTTACTTCAGGCAAATTCGAGGCTTGTACCTTATTTTATGTCTCGAGATATCTATCCTAATTCCTGACCAAAATAATTACAGTTACACACACACTATCGCAGTCACCAGAGAAATGCAGGTTATCATAAAATCCAACAAACACCCAACTAAACGGGGCTGATGTTCAAAATTTCCCAAGTATCGAAATGAAATAACAATAACAACAAGGAAAATCGTGTGTATAGTACACACACCACGTTTTATTTCAACAAGCTACTACAACGAACATCAATTATACTCCTTGTTATGGACAATGAGTTATAACAACAACAACAACAACAACAACAACAACAACAACATCAACACTTTTACCAGTCAAAGGTTATAAGTTAAAGAAAAACTGCTTTGTGTTATTGTGTGTTGCAGGATGGTAACTCTGAATTTTAAAGCAGTATGCGGTCAGCGGTGTGATAGTTGGCTATCAAGTTACGTGTCAAAATTGAGGGAGTTTAAAATACCAATATACAGTGACTGGACAAATTATGAGAAATATGTCCCTTCATTAAAACTGGCCGTAATTGGAGGCTTAATTAACCATTCATCAATATCAGATACGAGATCATGTTGCTTGAATAATACCAATCAATTCACAGCACCGCACCGTCAGGGAGAATAAAACTTTGACGTCATATTCACTACATATACAGTATATTCATGATTGTTTTTATCCAAAAGCACCATAATCTTTGTAAAGTTTAATTCATTCATTGAGTCCCAAACAACTGTTGTAAGTCTGCCTCGTTGCGTAGTGGCTAGCATTCTTGGCTCTCACCACGGAGGCACGGGGTTAATTCCCGGCTCTACCAAGAAATTTAATTTTTATCTGAGGGCTGGAATGAAGTACACTTGGCCTCATGAGGCAAAACTGAGAAGAAACGGGTTCTATTCCCACCTCAGCCGTCGTAGAAATGGCTTTCCGTGGTTTCCCACTTCTACTCCAGGCAATTGGCAGGATGTTTCCTAACTTCATCCACGGCCGTCTCCTTCTAAATCTTAACCTCAATTAGGAATACATACACACTACCATAGCCATCACAATAACACTGATTATAATCTCACTATAAGTTATAAGCTGACTATACTCCTGCTGTTCAAAAAAAGTGGGTGCCTAAAAACCTAAAACCCGACCACAAAATGCAACGCTTAGGAGCAGCACTGACATTTCTGCTGCGGTACCATGGTGATGGCGATGAGTTCCTCGACAGGTTCAATATGGGCGATGAGACGTGGGTTGTTCACTTTCCTGTCCTCCGGTCAGCATTTTCACTCTGGCGAATAGCTGAAGATGCTGGCTCCATTCCCAGGCGGCAGACTTCTTCAACATTTGAATACAAAAGTTGATCCCACAATATGACAGGTGTCTCAATTCTGGTGGTGATTATGTCGAAAAATAGCTCAAACTATTCTGTGTCTGGTGACAATACATATTTTATGTAACAATGATTTTATTTAAAATATAGTGAAACTTAATTTCTTGATGAACCTCGTACTTCATTGCTCTTAAAATTTTATTTTATTTTAAAGCGATTTCCTCCCAAACAAGCACAATTCATAGAAATTCATTAGGATTATAGCCCCTGTTAACACAGAGATACTTTGAAACTTAGATTTCAAAATTGTGCTGCCATATTCTGGTTCGATTAATTAGGGTACGCTTAACCGATTTTCAACTCACACACTTTAAAGCAAGAATAATAAATACTGGAGTGTTAAGTCTACGTGCTATCTCCTTAGGACTGTCTCCAGAATTCTGAACTTGGCACCCCACGTCATAGGGCCAATATATATCACCTTCCTTTTTTATTATTATTATTATTAATAATATTATTACGAACAGAACTTCTGAACTTGTGTTGAATCAGTCCAAAGCTTTAGGATTTCTAAATTTAACTCTCCACAGAATTCAAAGCATGCGTCAGTATTACCACTGTTTCAAAGCTACGAGTTTCACACATCGTTTTAAATGCTTTGTTTTTAAAATGACACAACTGAACGAAATACCACGCGTGTTTTCCAGCGTGCATACTCTTTCTGAGCACTAGATCGCTTGCTCATTTAATCGCTTGTTCTACGATTCGCTGGTATGAAACTACGGCCCAAAAAAATACAACATATCCGTACAAATATATTTAATCAAATGTTAACCCCATAATAAAACATAATATTAAAGCAATGGGACCCATGCACAGGCAAAGGAAGCCGCGGCAGACCGAGAAGAAGGGCGAACGACTTTCGACAGCCACTAGAACCACACTGGCCAAGGACAGCAAGACAAGAAACGGATTGGAAAGAGTTGGGAAGATGGTGGTTCAAGTAAACATTACGACTTTCATCGTGGCAACACGAACCATCTCTCGTGACTAGATCACCACGTGAGGTATGATCAACGAGCTCCCCCTTTCGAGGGAGATATTTGACCTTCTTGGGACACTACTGGCTTTATTCATTCATTCATTCATTCATTTACATGGTGTATGGAAATTAAGGAAGAAAGATAAAAATTACTATCGAGGATTTTAAAAAAATAGACAAAATTAAGATACTCCAAGATTATCAAAGTCTACACCAGACACTTAAGATCAACTGGCGAATGATAGGAAGGGTGATTTCAGACGAAGAACGAGGACTGCGATACGTCAGAATGAAGAACTAGTAGGCTGACAGGAAAATAGGATATTCAAAAATACTTTATATAGAATTAACTAAAGTTATAAGGGCCATAAAATGTAAATTAATAAATAATAAATAAATAAATAGATAGATGAATACCGACAGTAGTGGCTACGCTGGCTAACGCGCAGCATTAGGTCATGGGGCCAAGCTCTCTGCTGACTCGGTAGACGCGTGGGTTCGAGCCCCACCGTTGGCCATCCTTGAAATGGTTTTCCGTGGTTTCCCATTTTCAACACCAGGCAAATGCTGGGACGGTACCTTCTGACAGGCCACGGCCGCTTCCTTCCACATCCTTGCCCAGGTTCATTCACCATCATTCATTTCATCTGTCATTAACTCCTCTCATGAGGTTGGCGTCAGGAAGGGCATCCGGCCGTAAAAACCATCGCCACAAAGACTTCCATCGCATCTCATCCCCGACCCCGTTGGAAAACGGGAATAATAAAGGGGTAGACATACATACAAATAGATAGATGAATAAATTGAACTGAAAATTCTTACACGAAGATATTTCGATTCCACTGAAATTATTGTATTTGCAATAATGTTAACAATGAAACTTTAGCAGGCAAATTCATAGAATGAAGCCTAGCACACCCGATAAATTTGACTTGGTAACGGCACATGGGAGATTATTAATATGGACATAATATGAAAGTTGCAAAGTTTTCGCACATTCTTTTAAAGTAGATGAATCACCTCATAATGAACGCTATAAATACGCATTTTATTACTGTACTGCTACAGGTACTATCCTCGTATCTCATACTCCCTTTGGGATTAATAAAAGAATTAATATGATCAACTGAGGCCAGGGGAAAAAAGAGAGGCAACTAAATAAATTCATTTAAACCGTAATATCATGTATCATTTTGATACTGTTACATTATGCAGAATGTTTCCCCCACATTCCTGTGATAATGAGTGTCAGGCCACTGACGAGGTCTGCTGTTAAATTTTATGAACCCATTTCCAGGCCGTACTCATTAGAATGAGAGGAGAGAAATCATTCTATAATATAATATTGTCAGTCGTCAGGGACATTTGAGATTTATATTGTTAATAATGAAATAAACGTCATTTTGTTCTAGATTAGCATGATTAAGTATTCATCATATGTAAGAAAACAAAGAAAACCTTCTCTAAATGACACTTTTATTTTGATGAAGATGATTATTTTCATTTACGTAAATACCTGGCAATGTACTGTGTCCCAAAACATTGCACGAATTTCAAGAATATGTCGTTCTTAAAATAACAGGTCAACCTCTAATGCTTTACACAGACTTTATTTAATACAATTGACAAATTTATTTATTTATTATGTGTACAGCCTCCGTGGCTTAGGCGGCAGCACGCCTGCCTCTCACCACTGGTTCCGTGGTTCAAATCCCGGTCACTCCATGTGAGATTTGTGTTGGACAAAGCGGATGCAGACAGGGTTTTCTCCGGGTACTCCGGTTTTTCCTGTCAAAATTTCATTCCAGCAACACTCTCCACTATCATTTCATTTCATCTGTCATCCATTTAATCATTGCCCCAGAGGAGTGCATCAGGCCTCGGCAGCCGGCACAGTTCATATCCTCGCCGCTAGATGGGGGCTTCATTCATTCCATTCCTGACCCGGTCGGAGACTGGAAGCAGGCTGTGGATTTTCATTCATTCATTTATTTATTATGTAATTTTTTCCCGTCTATGTTAAATGTTTATGTTATGTGTCACTGAAATTCATATTCTTGTTGAATAATTCTGGACGTCCACGGTCGCCCTAGGTGAAAGGTAGGTGCCGATTTCGGAAAATAAAAAAAGATTTTTATGTGTTTATTTATTTATTTGTTTATTTCTTTATTTATTCATTCAATCATTCATTTATTTATTGATGTGTAACATCTTTCAACTCGGTATCTGGATATTTTTGTGGGAGTGATTTTGGAAAAGGGACGGAAATCGATGGGACGGAAACACTGAGCTTGCGTGGTGGCGGAGATCGGTACAACGACGTACTCTAAGCCATGTAGCTATGGGGAATGTATATCGCATACAGTTTAATTCAAGGTTTGGAGACCCCATTTAAGATATTCCTACAATAAATCATCTTCAAGTTGTCGTTCTTTGGTATGATAATATTCATTATATCATATTTGCTGAAAACAATAACGATTTATTAAATCTTCTCACTTTTGCTATATTCTTATTTAATGTAAGCACTCGATGAACTGTCGGCCATGTGGCTATGTGGAATCTAGATCGCATCAACAAACACTCCAAACAACGTAGGAATTCAGTATATTAACACCGACTACTAACAATAATTGAAACTTCGTAGATCTAAACGTATCACGGGAGAAACACATTTAATATACCTTCTGCACACCTAATTTTTAATCGCGCCTATACTTGGCAGTGCCGCTCTATCGGCAAAAAGAGGCCATTTTCAATAACATCGCTGGCATGGGTTCACTAACTGGCCGGTATAGAGCGCAGCTCGCTTCCAGTCAGCCGTGCTCCTGCATACCGTAGTTCAACTAGTTGAAGGTAGATGTCACTACTGCAGATCCATTGGAGAACTTTGTTTTAATTAAATATATATTTTCCATTGCAAATTGCACAATATAACGCTCAATTGTATAACACCTCAATACTAAAAAAACAATAAATATAAAAAACAAGCAAAAAAATTCAACTCTGTTAGGAATAGAACCCCAGCCGGCCGGTTGAGAGAACAACGCTGTAACCACAGACCTAATTACGTCCTCCCAAATTGAATGTTATCAATCGATTTAGATACAACGTCTTAGCCAATAATGACTTTGACTAAACGATTTCTTCACTGGAGTATATTTCAAACAAAGTTCATTTCATACTAAGTTCCTATTATTTTAGCCTATTTTCAATTTTGAAAAAATAGGCTTATGAGATCACCTTTTGTCCGTGTGTGTGTGCGTGTGTGTGAGGGGTGTGTGTGTGTGTCCCTAATAACCTCTAAACGGCTGGAACAATTTTATTGTAACTCGGTAAGTTCATAGCACTATTCCGGACGACCCTGACCGTGCCCTTGAAATTTTGTAACGTCTCACCAATCCAACATGGCCGCTGTGCGAAGTATTTCACCAGCATTCAATATCTCTGAAACTATTCCCGATATCACCCTGGATTTTTTACGGTGATAAAGGGGACTACTAGTAGTTCACCTATGTGACTTATGAAAAACTGGTAACTACAAAACCAACATTGCGGCCACGCGAATTTGCGACTTTTAAATAGACGTTTCTCGCGATTTAACCAACCAAACGCAATAAAACTTAGTACAGTATATGTTAATACAAGTACATATTGTAATGCACCGCCATCTAACTTCGTTCAATTGTTTACATAACCACAAGATGGTGGATGTGCGAAATATTTCACCGGCATTCTATATCTCTGAAACTATTAGCGGTATCACCCTGAAATTTTGTACGGAGATAAAAGGCACTACTGGAAGTTCATCTTTAAGATTTTCAAAAACCGGTTAACTACAAAACGAACATGGCGGCCAAGCTAATTTGAAAATTTTAAATAGACCTTTCTCGCGATTTAATGTTCCAAACGCAATGACATCTGGTGCAGGAAATGTTTATACACATGGTAATGCACTGGTTTCTAATTTAGTTCAATTGTTTACATAACCTCAAGATGGCGGCTGTGCGAATTTTAAAATTAAGTTTTTATTTCTTGTATCGTAGTCATGCGATCGAAGTGAAAGTTTGAATAATGGACCTACGCAATAATTTTCCTTTAATAGTACATGACTCTATGGCCTATACATTTAACAATCCAACATGGCGACCATCCGAAATATTTAGACGGCTCTGAATATCAACGAATCTATTTTAGCAATCAAACTGTTTTTTTTATGTCCATAGGGGCTATGAACTTAAGTTCACCTATAGGACTTTAAATAACCTGGTGATCACAAATCCAACATGGCGGTGACGCGAATTATAAATATTCACATGGACGTTTCTCGCAATTTAACCATCCGAGTGCAGTGAAACTTGGTACAGTAATTCCTTATACGAATGTTAATCCACTGGCATCTAATTTATTTCAATTGTTTCCATAACCACAAGATGGCAGCTGAGCGAAATTTTAAAATCCCCTTGTTACTTTTTGTGCCCTAATCATGCGATTGAATTTGAATGCTACACGTACACAATAATCTTCATGTAACAGTACATATATCTAGGAACTACATATATAAAATCCAACATGGCGATCATCCGAAATATTTAGTCGGTTCTCAATATCTACAAATCTATTACAGCAATCAAACTGAAATTATGTATTTTGATAGTGGCAATTAACATATGTAGGATATACGAAAATAGGCTGTATAGTTCTTCATGGAACTACTTGTTATATCAGTAGGCTATATTGCATGCAACATACTCAAATAAGTGAAATAATAGTTCAGAACGAGAGATCAGCTGCCATCTTGTCCGCAACCGAGACGGCTCCGCCTTTTAAAACCACTTCTGCACTATAATATTACAATATACCCTTTTCATTTTCCATTGCAAAATGCACAATATGTTATCAATCGATTAAGATACAACATCTTAACAAATAACAATTATGATTTATTACGGTCAGGATTTTGCACTGGAGTTTTACAAGTAGTTATTTCAATGGCCAACAGAGTTCACTGTTAACAAGAGATTTGTGCTCCCGGGACACACTTAGTAGGATAACATGTCACATGTTACACATCATATGCGACTACTGTAAGGCTCGTATAATTTTTTATATATTTATTTGTTGCAGAGGATTACTAAGCCAACAGGAACAGTATGAACTGTATAGGAATGAGAAATTTACAAAGTTTATGATATGAAAATCAAACTAATGACACTGAATCTCTTTGACCATACTATATTATGACTGTACATAATAAAACATTTAAATTGTTAAGGGGGTACCTAAACCTATAAGGATCCAAATATTTATGTATATTTCACTTTTTTATTCCTTAGCAACAGAAAGTACTAAAAAATGTTATTTGGTCTGCCAATCACACTATGCTTTTCCAATATGTCTGTGTATTTACATGTCATATGGCGAATGCATTTCAGGAAATTAGGCATTCAAAATGGCGGCTGCATATTGTGCGCTGTTTCACCGTTTCCCTAATATTTTACACAATTATCATTAATTTTCAATAAAGAAATAATATTTCTTTAAATGCTTATATTAAGTGTAAATTTTTTGCAAGATTTTTTCACTGAATATTATAAAAAACGAAACTATGATATGTACAGCAACAGTTCTAGGTCATATTGCTCTTCGCTATAAGATACACATGTATACTAAATTTCACTTCATTATCTTGAAAACTCTGGCAGTTACTAAGGAAACGGATTTCAAAATCCAAAGTTCCGGGAAACGAGCAACAAAGTTACCAGTGTGTATGAAAACTTCTAAACCTCCCCTGCACGTTTTTGGTCATAACTTCAAAAGTATTATACATATCAATGAAATTATTACTGTGATTTGAAGACGAAGGATCAATAAAGGTAGAAAAAAATGAAAGCTGACAAATTTTGTTCCTTATAGTTGTAGATCCCCCCTTAAGGAAACACACCTGTTAGTATATTTGATATAAACAGCACAATAATTAGTAACATATGACTTCACGTTTACTCCTTAAAGCAGCAACAACAATCGCTACCAACTAAGGAAATAGCAGAATTCAATAACTACGAATTATTGCAATACGGTAAAAAATGACAACAGTAAAGGAGATGATTAATATACTGTTTCGTAAAAGAAATCTCGACTCCTCTAAGCAGACAAAGTTGGAATGATGTCCCACTGTAGATCACTAGGATTTTCTTCAAGAACATCCGATGATAATAACCAGAATGTTCCATATATGCCCCAGTAAAAGAGTAAGAATTTCGATCATTTTATGTGTTAACAGCTAAGGTTATCAGGTAAGATGTTTCCCATCCTAACTGGAAACATAACAATGCTGCCTAGATCATAGTTTACATAAACCGCAAGATAAGAGTGCTTCGTGATTCGGCGTTGAAGGCACGTAGTTTACTGGAAAGCATATACAGTGTAAAGAGAACACCTGCACTTGGTGTATTTTATCGAACCAATGTATGGACGACAGACGGCTTACGTTTAGCCTCCAATATATCCTATCCTTTTTATATACAGCATCTATATATTTAAAACAGTAAGGTGATTTTTGTTACCACGAGATTGAGAGAACGACAGAACCGATTTACTTCGTAGAGCACTTTAACGAAAGCTCTTGGCCTTTAGATTTGCAGAGTGTCTATAAAATAAACAAATATATTATGGTATAATTTTGAATTAATATAGAAAATAGCAGAATTCTCTCCCCTCACGCATGCGCACAATCCGCCTGGGGTCATGACAAAATGGCGGTGAGAAGTCCATTAAAATGTAAGTTATTTAATAAGCTTGCATGTAATTGAAATCATACATTAACCAAGTTCTGACAATAAAATATAATAACAGTATGAACGTATACCAATGTGCAACATTGATTTATTTGGATAATGAAATGGATTATTTCCTTCAGACAGCTGCTTTTGATGATAATGAACGGCTGCGTCTGCTTTAATACAAGAGTGAGCGAGTAGCTATGTGGTTAAGGCGACAGACTGTGGTTCCCAGGTTCCAAGGTTCGATCCCAGCCCTCGCCGATATATATATATTTTTTTTTTACCACTGAAATATTGTTTAATCAAGGAGTATTAGTAAGGTTTTATGTCTGTTAAAGATACATATTTCTACATTCCCTCTCGGTATATTTTTGAATTAATATAGAAAATAGCAGAATTCTAGCCCCTCACGCATGCGCACAATCCGCGTGAGGTAATGACAAAATGGCGGTGAGAAGTCCATTAAAATGTAAGTTATTTAATAAGCTTCCATGTAATTGAAAACATACATTAACCAAGTTCTGACAATAAAATATAATAACAGTATGAACGTATACGAATGTGCAACATTGATTTATTTGGATAATGAAATGGATTATTTCCTTTAGACAGCAGCTTTTCAGGATAATGAATGGCTGCGTATGCCACTAAACGAGAATGCGTGAGTAGCTATGTGGTTTAGGCGGCTGACTGTGGTTCCTAGGTTCAACGGTTCGATTCCAGCCTTCGCCGATATATATATTTTTTACCACTAAAATATTATTTAATCAAGGAGTATTAGTAAGGTTTTATGTCTGTAAAAGATACATATTTCTACATTCCCTCTCAATACGTTTTATTTCCGTTTTACCATTGCATTACAGCATTTGATCAAAAGAGCAAACTGTTGTCCTCAGTACGCCGTTTAAATATCTGCAATCAGTTCCTATAACTGACAACAGATGGCAGTACATCGCCCATATAGTTCCAGTAACTGACAGCAGATGGCAGCACCATTGCATCGGTGTATTTAAAACCCAAGACTTGGCACGTTTTCACGTGATGGAGAATTATAAAGGAGGGGAATATTTAAGAAGGGAAATTTTGAGGAACATTAACCGACAGTTGAATGTGTAGGCTATGTTGTTTATGTACCTTAATATTGCAATTTCTTCCCAATGCTTCGGTGGTCAAGTTATTAGCGTCCTAGACTAAAAGTTATAATTATGCATCGTCGATATACTCTTAAATTATTAAAGAAAAAAGTAGTTTTCCAGGCACTCGCGCGTGTCCACAATTGCTTTCGCCATAAGAGACACTTGGCAAACAATTCGTTTGAGGGGCTCCGACATCGTGGTCACTCAGCCCCGTGTACTTGGGTGTGTATGTGTGAAATTTTCTCTCATAACCTGTGTTATTGTGATGGCTGCATTACTGTGTGTATTTGTAATTAAGGTGGTAAATGGCAAGGAGACGGCCAAGGCCTTAAGTTAGGAACCATCCCGGTATTTGCCTTAAGTGGAAGTGGGAAACCACGGAAAACCACATCCAAGATTGTCGAGGTGGGAATTAAACCTTCCTCTTCTTAGTTATACCTCAAGAGACTGAATGTGCCCCGTTTTTGCCCTCAGACCAGAATTCAATTTCTTGGCAGAGCAGGAAATGTAACCCGGGTCTCCGGGGCGATAGACAAGAATAGGTGGGGCTCCATGTGTTAATACGATGTTTGACATGCACGGGACATATAATTCATAAACTGCCTCCATTAGGGTGACTGCCGAAGTGAGTATTGAGTATAGTCCTATGGTCGTTCCAGTAGTTGGCGAAGTGATTTATGTTCCCCTGCAAAATGTACTGTCATAACCTATAACAGGTGATGGAAATTGCTTATTTAGAGCAGTTTCGTACTGTTTATAACAAAATGAAGAACGTCATTCTGAGCTGCGTTTTCAAGCTATCGCAAAAAATTTCGCTGGCAGGAACAATTATAAGGAATTTATTTTAAGCGATCAGTCTCATCGCATTCTCCTCACCAACCATCTTGAGTATGAAAGTCTCTGGACGGTCATGTTGAACTTCATTGTATAAGACAATTGTTTAATGATTATTTGTTTAGAGTACTGAGTCTAACTACGCAGTTGATTTCGGCAATGGAAGTATTATTTGCCATTTAATATTTAGCGGTTCCGTTATTGCAGGACACTATAGTGTTATCGAATAATACGAAGCCACATTTAAAATCCAATATAAATAGGCCATTTCAGAAACAATTCCAGATATTATGCAGTACAGTGTACTGTAAGGTCTTTGACGATCAAATGTAAACATTATTCTACATTGTATTTCTCTTGCGTAAAATCTATGCGTGGTTACTTTGGTCTTTACTGTTGTGAGGGTAAAATTGATCTGCTGGAATATAAAATATTTGCCAAGCTGCAACAATGTAATGATATTAATTTAAAAGTCATTGAACTTATATCCAGTAGTTCAAACACATACATGAGCGTTAACAGATTGGATACTGAAGATGAAAGCCAGCTACTTCATTTCCCTATTATTGAATTTTTCAATTCCTTGGAAATAAGTGATTCGCCTCCACATACTCCAAACGTTTGAGCCATAGTTATGCTCCTTAGAAATCTGAACGTTTCCCAAGGACTCATATATGGTAATATATTAATTGTAAGAAATATGTAAGAAATTGCTTGGATTCGGATATAATAGGTGCAGTAATATTAGGCAGAGAGCTCAAATCCTACGACTTGATTTAACACCTTCCGATAAAACACTTGCAGGTACAGTACATTTTCTTTTAATAGGCAACAATGTCCTATTCGCTCGGCCTACTTTATCACAATCAATCAAGCTCAAGGAGAAACTCTTGAACGTATTGGGCTATTTACCTCATCACGTTTTAAGTCATGACCAGCAGGATAGTGAAGGTACAAAAAAGGTCCTGTATGAGATGGTAAAGAATAAGAGGCGGAAGGATCCTACGGATTATGTTAGAATGGTGAACAAAAGGGGACAAAGGATAGAAAATAGGGAAGAACTGAAGAAAATGTGGAAAGAATATTTTGAAGAACTCCTGAACCCAAATGGAAACCACGGCGAGGAAGAAGAAATCGGGGAAGAGGTACAGTAGATGAACTGCAAACAGAAAAGGACTTAACATGGAAAGAAGTGGAAGATGCAGTGAGGAAGATGTAAGAAGGGAAGGCACCGGGTGTGGATGAGTTGAGTGTGGAGATGGTGAGAGCAGCAGGAGAGGTGGGGATACAATGGTTGTACCGGGTGATGAAGGCAGCATGGAAGGAAAGGAAGACCCCAGAAGACTGGAAAAAGGGAATAATTGTCCCGATCTTCAAGAAAGGTAGTAGAACAGAATGCAGAAACTATCGGGGAATAACACTGATGAGTCATTGTGCAAAGATGTTTGAGAAAGTTTTGGAAAGGAGAATTAGGACAAGGATAGAAGGAGGGATGAGGGAAGAACAACATGGTTTCAGAGCAGGAAGGTCCACAGTGGATTTGATTTTTGCTGTAAGTCAGTTACAAGAACAGCACTATGAGTATGGAACAGATCTACTGATGGCCTTCCTGGACATTGAGAAAGCATATGACAGTGTATGCAGAAACAAAGTATGGAAGTCCCTGGAGGATAGAGGAGTAGAAAAATGGACTATAAGGAGGATAAAGGAGATGTACAAGGGAAGCGTGAGCTGTGTGAAAGTGGGAGGAGAGAGATCGGACTGGGTGGAACAGAGAAACGGCCTGAAACAAAGAAGTGCACTGCCACCGTTACTTTTCATTGTGGTGATGGATGACATAATGACCCGAGCGGCACAAGTAATTGGGGAAGGAAAGATGAAAGCAATGGTGTTTGCGGATGATTTGATGATTTGTGGAAACAAGGAGGAGGAGGTACAGGAACAGTTGGACGTGTGGGAAGGAATAATACAAGGATATGGGATGAAATTTAGCATAAATAAGAGTGAGATGGTGATCACAACAAGGAAGAAGGAAAGGACCACAACGGGAATAACAATTGGTGGGGAACAGCTGAAGAAAGTGGAAAGTTTCAAGTATCTGGGAAGCCTGATACAAGAGAATGGAAGAAACGGTAGAGAAATAAATGAGCGGGGAAGACAGGCAGAAGCATTCCGGAGGAGTGTGAGAAGCATGTTATGGAGCAGGGATGTCCCTCAGAACAGCAAGTTGATCATATATCGTACTATGTCCCTATCCTGACGTATGCCTCGGAGACCTGGGTTATGAAAGAAAGGGAGAAGAGCAAAATACAGGCCAGTGAGATGAGGTTCTTGAGAAGCAGTATTGGAGCTACAATGAGGGACAGAATAAGAAATGAGAGGACCAGAGAATTAATGAAGGAGGAACCATTACAGGATGGTATAGAGAAATCTAGACTTAGATGGTATGGACATGTAAAACGAATGGAGGAGAAGAGGATACCCAGGAGGATACACGAGACGAAGTGGAAAGGAAAGAGACCAAGAGGGAGACCGAGAGACAGGTGGCTGAAGGGGGTGGAAGAGAGCGTGAAGAAGAGAGTAGAAGACTGGACAAGGGTGGAGGCTGAGAGATGGTGGGAAGACAGAAGACGTTGGAGAGGCTTGTGTTCCAAACAGACCCGGCCAGTGGCTGGAAACTGTGCAAGATGATGATGACCTCATCACGTTTTCAGTCATGACCAGCAATATGTTGCAATGCTGAGAGTGCTATCTTTTGACGCCCTTAAAGTTGCAATAGTGCTAAAAAGTAATCGTACAAAGAATGTAACTTATATAAGAAGCTTCTTCAGTAAATTTGTTTTCCATTGTCCGTCATGTTTTGACGGGTTTCATCTAGTTTTCTTTGAAATTAAAACAAAATGTAGATAAAATCGTTACAATTATTGAAATAATAAAATTGAAGCAAGAATACTATATACAGTACAGTATTATATAATATTGAAAGAACACTGGTAAGACACATTTTCTTCATTGAATGTGGGCTATAAGTCTGTCTTATCAATACATAAATACCTTGCCACGGTGGGTGAGTGGCAGTTGGTCACTAGTCGTGGCCGAGTGAGGTACGTGTGTGCGCGCTGTGTGACCGCATTGGAAGAGTGTACGGTTCCTAATACCGGTGCTTCCTTAGTTCCACGTGTGTACTGACCTTCCGTGTGTCATTCGGACAATACTTTTTCAAGTAGTGTTCCAGATAGGACAACAAAACCAGAAACCCAGAAAACCCCGCTGAAAATCATGTCCGGATACCAGAGGAAAAACACCGTACGCTGCCAATGGAACAGGCAGAGTTCTCGCCCCTCACCAGGAGAAATTCACCGCTGGATTGGCGATACCCTCCGGTTGACTGTCGACCAAGTAGAAGCCATCCAGTTAAATGCGCACGAAAAAATCATGTACATCAAGGTAATCAGCATATCTATTTATCAGAAATTGTTAAATACTTTTGCAGATCCTATTAAATTTCAGTATGACTCAGGCGAAATGACAAATGTTAAGCTCTCCACAGCGGATTCCAATTTTACCACAGTGCGTATATTTAATGTCCCACTCGAAGTTCCCCCTGAAATTTTCAAATCCGTCCTGTCGAAATATGGCACTGTGAGTGACGTCAGGAAAGAACAATGATCTTCTGCTTATCAGTTCCCGGTGTATAATGGAATACGTGCCGTCACTATGGAAATCAAACAAGATATCCCCTCCACTGAGACTTTTGGTGGCCATTCTGGCTATATAACGTATAATGGACAGAAACAGACCTGTTTAATTTGCAATGCTACCACACATCTACGTATTAACTGCCCAAAGAAAATGATTCCCCTCGGTATAACTCCTACACAACAACGACGTGTCCAATACTCGGAAGTTGTGACGCAGCAAACGTCATATGAAAACATGCTTATTGATCAGTCAGCTGGGACAACACCAGAAGTGGCATCGGATACATCTGACGCAGAACTGGTACCTTGCCCTGACCAGAGCAGTGGGCCACAGAGTGCCCCTGTGCTATCGGCAACCTGTATCGCAGCCTTAGAACCAACTATGCCGTCACTACAGGCTGCCACAGAAATTTTGTCTTCACTGCCCCCACCTTCGCTGGTCCCTACCGACTCACTTAAGCAGGTTGATCGGGGATCCGAGAACGTCTCTAAGAAGATTAAAACAAATGCCTCGATTGCCGTACCAGCCCCGAAGAATCAAACTGGCTCTACAAACGTTCCCGCAGCTGTGAAAAAGAAACAAAATCTTCATTCTACGTCATCTAGGGACCCACGAACGCTCTCAACCGCTGACAGCCGGCCTATGAATGGCAGTCATAAGGAACTATCTCAACCTAATTTGACGTAGTGCGCCAGTATATTTCTCACCTGTGTCTTTTTTTCTTTTTTCTTTTTTCTGGAGTCCACCTTCCAGTATGTCCAGCACAACTTTTATACTTCTCTTAATGGCGCAATTTCTCACTGTGGCCACTGTGAATATCAATGTAATAGAATGCCCTCTGAAATTTCAACTGTTGGAGAGATTCCTTCGAGATGCAGACATTGACATTGCCTTCATTCAAGAAGTTGCTCTACCCTGTTTGCCCATATCTGCCTTCTACAAACAATACATCAATACCGGTAATACGAATAGAGGGACCGGATTCCTCATAAGACATGATATCCCACTCGAAGGTGTGCTATGTCATCCATCAGGACGCATAATATCTGGACACATAAACAATACCACCCTGATAAATGTATATGCCCCATCCGGGTCCAATAAACGTGTGGAACGGAAAATGTTCTTTCAACAGAGTATACTGCCTCATCTGCACGACGTTAAGGAAAAACTTATTCTTGCAGGGGATTTCAATTGTATTCAACGCCCAGAAGATTCCACTAGCTCATACCAAGGTGTCAACCCGGCTCTCAGGACCCTTCTTACCTCCCTACACCTCATTGATGCTGTGGATAGTTTAAGGGTGCCCCTGCCCCATTACACCTGTATAAGTCACAACTTCTCGTCACGACTTGACCGCATCTACTTTTCACAGGAACTTATCCAGCCTAGACGATATGAAGTGATACCTGCCAGTTTCACTAACCATCATGCTGTCGTATGTACAATCTCTTACCCCCATCCCATATTTCACATAGGAAGAGGTTATTGGAAGCTGAATTGCTCGCTGTTACTGGAGAAGGAATGCCAAGATATTTTCAGACAACACTGGACTCGATGGGTCCAACAAAAATGCAAATTTCACGACTGCGCAGACTGGTGGGATATTTTAGTTAAACCAGGGATCCGCCGCGTCTTTAAGAACATATCTTACCAACGAGGTCGGGAAAGACGGGATACAGTTGAATTTTACTATCGAGTTCTTCGCCAGCTCCAGCAAAGATCTGATGCTGGGGAGCGTATATATGACCAGATCCGGGAAGTTAAAACCAAGCTCCTGTCTCTACAGCAACGAACGCTCGCTCATATAAACGTGGCTTTAAAAGATCGTACAGTGCTCCCGGACGAAAGTGCAAGTGTATACCATATCACCAAAGGACAACGTGAGCGGCAACGTAAATATATCCACCGCCTCCGCACCAGTACTGGAAGTGTCGTCACCTCCCCTGACGCTATACGTCGTGAAATATCATTATTTTATCAACGGTTCTACGCTAAGGCTCCCATTGATCCACAGCAGGTGACCCTATTGCTGTCATCTTGCAGTACCCAACTATCTCCGGACAACAAAACTCTGCTCAGCGCGGATATTACGGATGAAGAGATTCACTCTGTGGTTAAGCAACTCCCAAACAACCGCTCACCTGGCATTGATGGACTGCCATATGAAATGTATAAACACTTCTGGCCTCTCATTGGCAAAGAATTTTGTCATGTTCTGCGTACCATTCTCCAACGTCGTGCTCTTTGTCAATCACATCACGACGGTACCATAGTCCTCATACCAAAAACATCCTCTCCCATGGCAGTTGGTGACTTCCGACCAGTTACTCTGCTCTGCAGTGACTATAAAGTCCTTACCAAAGTACTTGCCTGCCGATTGAAGACTGTTCTACCTGATATCATTGGTGATGAACAATGTTGAAGTATTCCTGGAAGAACTCTGTTAACAAACTTAGCGATACTACGGGACCTACACCTAAAAGCCGAAATGCTCCCCACTGAGCCAATGAGTTTTCTCACCTTAGATCTTGATAAAGCTTTCGACCGCATCAGTCATGAATACTTGTACATGGTCTTGCAACACTTCGAATTTCCTGAAAACCTTATTGACTACATTCGTATGATAAATTGTAATGCTACGTCTCGAGTGCTCGTCAACGGTTTTCATTCCCCTCTGATTCCAATACAACGATCAGTTAGGCAAGGATGTCCCCTTTCTATGCTACTTTTTGTCATTGGCCTTGAACCGTTCATTCGGACTACCCAGGTGAAGCTACAGGGTTACAAACTGTCCACACATGTTTTTGGAATGTGCGCCTATGCTGATGACGTATCAATATTGATCCGCAATAAAGAAGCCATCTCCCACATCGATAGCGTCCTTCAGCTCTACCATATCGCCTCTGGAGCACAATCGAACCCCCAGAAAACTGCTTTGCTTCCGCTCAATACTAACTCAGTGATTACCCAACAGCCCTGGTTCCGGATAGTAAATGAGGTGAAAATTCTTGGCATTACCTGGAAGCAATCGCTTCTGGACACAGTGCAAGCAAACTAGACTAAGGTCATTGCCAAAGTTAGGGGAGTGCTGATCCAATTTGGTCAATGAAACCTCAATATAGTGCAACGGGTCATGGTCCTCAACGTGTTTGCGCTCTCTAAAATATGGTATATCGCACAACTTTTCCCACTTCCCAAAATGTTTGAGAGCCAATTGGCAAAATATACAGGTTGGTTTATATGGCAAGGATTTTTGTTCCGAGTACAACGGGAACAGTTGTATCTCCCATCCCGGCAAGGCAGGCTAGGGCTAACAGCTCATGGCATGAAATGCCGTGCACTCCTCTGCAAGAACGATATCACCATTCTTTCCCAACATGACACTTTTACGAAAGCGCTATACAAAGATATTCGAAACACAGCCCGTGGTTGTGATAGAGCTTTGCCGAAGATATTTAGGGACCATCAACAGCACCTTCTGGAAACTGTTCGCCAAATGCCTTCAGGGACTGTTCCAACGACGAAAAGTATCTATAACATGTTGCGGCAAGTGGTACACTCCAAACCGCGAATAGAGGCCACCACCCTCTACGTCCATTGGCCCACTGTTTGGAAAAATTTTGGGGCTATGACCATTTCTTCTGCTGTACACTCCCAGGTTTTTATCTTCCTCAACGATCTCATCCCAACCGCTCTACGGCGATATACCATCCGTCTTGAAGCTTACCCATGGTGTACTATATGTGGTCAAACTGATACGGCGATACACCGCTTCACATCATGCACGCGAGTTGCCTCCATGTGGCTGTGGTGTAAGGGAAAAGTATGTCAACTATTAAATGTGCCCACGGATGACCTTGATGACAGGAAGTTGGTTCGTTTGTCGGTGACCGCCTTCCCCCAAATTAAACAGACTGCCATTGTGTGGATAATGGGCCAATATGTACACTTCGTGATGGACAATGATCAACATTTCTCGTTCCTGGATCTCAGGTATCACCTGCAAAAAGAGCGTTGGAAGCTTAGTGAAAGTGGACAATTGTACGATAAATATGGACACTATCTGGATTTCTTGTGATGTATTAGTATGGTATTTATCATTTCTGAAAATTCTGTAATTCTGTAAAGAGCTAATAAAAAAAAGTGGTCAATATGTCGGATTACTAACCTCAAGCTTGCAGGTTCGCTCCTGGCCGTGGTAAGGGATTTTTTTAAAGGCGGCAATAATTACGACACCACTTCATACGATGCTGGCATGTCAAAGAACTCATTTGAATTCAGTAGGCCGTGTTCATAATGGCAAATCTGGGGAGTTTCCGCCAACACAAAGTTCCTCATTTCTCTACTAGAAAGCGCTATAGTGTTCAAGGTGCTTAGATATCTAACCTCCTTGACTTTCATAGTGCTTCAAGGATCAACGAAATTTGACATGCAAGTTACCCTTTGGGTGTCAAATAACAAAGCTTGCACCCAGCACCCGAGGCCATACGATATTATTATTAATACATAAATTAGGCTATTATACATCTCATTGTATGTATTTGATAAGGAAACGAACCTAGTCTCATTGTTATCATACAAACAACCATGATGCAGTCAGTCTGCACATAATTAGGACACCAAGCATTGCTTTTATTTATTGTTCACGTCCAATATGACGATTTCTCCTCCGCCATAAGTTGTTTACTACAGTATTTGGGATCATTATCACACTGATGCTTAGACGAAGACGCAAGAATTGCTCACATATGTTAAATAAGTAGATTCGAATATGCTCCTGCTATCACAGACAAGCAGTGAGTGAACATCACTGCTTTTCTCACTGCTGCAGGATGGCTAGGGCCGGCGTTCTCTTTCTCGAGATCGACAAGATGGAGTGTACTCCCACGTCGCAATTTCATTACTTGCTGACTACTGCCCTAGGATATTTGAATTATTGGAGCAGCAGATTTTGTCTTACTGCAATGAATGGAGTTAATTTTGTCTGGAAAATTTCCACGTCATTATATACTGTAGTATTTAGTTTTGTTTATCTTTTAGGAATTGGTAATTTTGAAAAAGAAAAAAAAAGAGTATTAGAGGACAAACATAATTGACCACGGATGGTTGGTTCCCTAGTTTAGGGGCAGCGACAACGCGGACATGTAGCCCCGTGTACTTTGGGTGTGTGTAGAATTTGTCTGTTAACCAGTGTTAATTGTGATGGCTGAAATGGTGTGTGTTATCTGTGATTCAAGTAAGGACTGCAGAAGATCAATTTTTCGAGTAGTTCCTACTTTTGCTACCAAATGCTACCGTCCACAACACCTAGTTGCAGACTTGGCTACTAGATGCCATCGCAGCCAACACCTGCCGGTGAACGTTGGAACTAATATAGCATTATCAAATAATTTAACCTGCAAATTTTGTTTTCAAACAAGTGCAGTTAGTGGAAGGTTCTATTTCATGCCATAAATCTATGACATGGGACCGCCGGCTTTACTTTCCGTCCGAAAGAAGGCATACTGAGGGATTTTTAATGCTCTTAAAGAATCCGACTTTCTGGCCGGGTTTGAACTCGTGACCTTGGGCATAGAAACTCGGCATGCTAGCAGTTCGCCGTCGTAGCCGCCATAATTGACCACATTTAGGTCATTATTAAATATCGATGTTCAAAATATAAAGTTATTTGTCATTGAAGTCAGAAAGAAAGAAAGAAAGAAAGAAAGAAAGAACGAAATAAATAAATAAAGAAAGAAAGAAAGAAAGAAAGAAAGGAAGGAAGGAAGAAACAAAACGAACAAAGCAAACAAGGAAAACAATTATTGTTTCAATTTCGTTAATATTACAAACCAATTTTTAGGTAAGTTACTGGTACCGGTGATAATTTATTGTGACACATTTTCCCTAAAGAAACGTTCTCTTCTTTTCAGATCCAGATGCAGTCAGCCCATATCAGATTCGATTCTTCTTTGTGAGTACTCTTACATACTTCATGCGTTCTTAATACTTTATTGAAAATGAAAATCTACAGCCTGTTTCTAGTCGACCAACCGGGTCGGGAATAGAATGAATGAAGTCCCCATCTATTATTATATGAAATGTTTCTAAACATTTAACACCAGCAAATCATCCAGATATTAGCCTTGTATGTCATAGGTTTTCTTGCAAGTGGTACTGTAATGAAAATGAAATAGGCTTATGAGATCTCTCAGGAACAGTGTGTGTGTCTTTGGTAATATTACCTCTATCAGTTCTTAAACGCCTGAATCAAATTGAATGAAACTCGCTACGTGTTAGCCCTCCTATCGTACATCTCAATCTCACTTTTTATATTGCCGCCATTTTATCGAAAACAAAACAACGGCCACCAGAATCTTTATTGCACGAGTTGACTATCGGGTCATCGGACCCTAAATAATTTGAGTTTCACGAACCATGTTATTAGGGAAGTAAGACGCCCAAGTAAAAAACGTTCAGCATACGAATTTCAGTATTTCAAGTGTTATAAACGATAATACGGAGGGCGAGTCTTAAGTCATGGCATTTTTTTTTCTCGCAAAGAGGAGACAACAGGGAAATTCTACGATATGCATTTGGTTGGTTCTAAGTTTAGGGGCTGCGACAACGCGATCATGTAGCCCTGTGTACTTTGGGTGTGTGTAGAATCTGCCTGATAACCGGTGTTAATTGTGATGACTGTATTAGTGTGTGTTATCTGTTTTTTAATTCAAGTAAGGAATGCTGACTTTTGAATTTTTCAAATAATTCCTACTTTTGCCGCCAAACGCCACCGTCAATGACTACTAGTTCATAACTTAGCTACCAGACGCCACCGCAGTCGGCTCTTGGCAACGAACTTAGGAACCTAAGAGCGTTGTTTACATTCTTAACCTATACAATTTAGATTCACACAGGTGTAATTAGTGGAAGATTCTTTAACATGCCATAAATCTATGACATGGGACCGCCGGCTTTACATCCCCTCCGAAGGAAGGCATACTGAGGGATTTTTAACGCTCTTCAAAAATCTGACGACTTTGGCTGGATTTGAAGCCGCGATCTTGGGCATATAAGCTCAGCATGCTACCAACTACGCCACCGAAGCCGTGAATATGCATTTGGAAACGTACGGTATGTACTTGCCTAGAATGCCACTAGATGGTGTTTGTAAACAACAGTGTGGGTCTGAGCATGCCACCAAGTTCAGTGTGTGAGTGAGAGCGTCACACAATGGAAGTCAACAAGCAGGAGCTGCGATCGTATATTAAATCGCCTTATTCGCCTGATCTTCCCCCATGTGACTATGATCTAATCCCCAAAGTTTGCTAACAAAGAAGATGTCGTAACAGCATTTCGGAGGGAGGTGTTACACGTTAGCGATACACATGCAGCGAATGGTATTCAGCGTCTGCCCCACCGCTGGCAACGCACAGTAGACACCTTGGGTGATTATTTCTGAGGTCTGTAACCAGTGGAGACTTGTCCTTTGTACGTAGTCTTGTATATTTGCTGTCTATACAATAATAAAACAATGTTTACCAATGGGCTGTGTTCTGTCACTTACCTACGAGCATCACCTGACGTCAGAATTTATCTTTGGGCGCTATGCATACGTATATGCCCTCTATTTCCAAATGCATATAGTAGATTTTCCGTGTTGTCTCCTGTTCGCGAGAGAAAAAAATAGTTGCCATGACTTAAGACTCGACCCTCGTATGCATTCAAATAGATGTACTCTCGCAAGGATTTACATTTAGAAAGTTTCATATTATGATGAGAGACATAAGTTGCTTCAGTTACAACGTAACCACATTAAATATTATGCTATCCTCCATCTTTGGCGGCTTCGGTGGCGTAGTCGGTAGCATGCTGAGCTTCAATGCCCAAGATCGTGGGTTCAGATACGGCCGAATTCGTCGGATTGATTAGGAGCGTTAAAAATCCCTCAGTATGCCTTCCTTCGGAGGGGAAGTAAAGCCGGCGGTCCCATGTAATAGATTTATGGCATGTTAAAGAACCTTCCACTAATTACACCTGTGTGAAGCTAAATTGTATAGGTTAAGAATGTAAACAACGCTCTTAGGTTCCTACGTTCGTTGCCAAGAGCCGACTGCGTTGGCGTCTGGTCGCTAAGTTCTAAACTAGTAGTCGTCGACGGTGGCGTTTGGCGGCAAAAGTAGGAACTATTTGAAAAATTCATTAGTCTGCAGTCCTTACTTGAATTAAAAACCAGATAACACACACGAATACAGAATGTAGCAAAGACCTTCTAGAAATTGGTATTCCGGACTGCAAAATTATGAACAGGTGTGAATTCAGACACCTGATCAAAAATTACCAGGGTTTTAAGGTAGGGGCAGAACCCAAAAGAAGGAGGGGACCTCTTTCAGAAGATCGGAAGAAGGCGCTGAGTGATGGACTCAAGAGATACTGGCAGGACATCAAAGCTGGCAGACGATCTAGAACGAAACATTGATTTTGATTGTTACTCCGTAGTCCATAGTGGCTCAATTCGAATGTAAAAAAACAGTCATCACAATTAACACCGGTTAACAGACAGATTCTACACACACCCAAAGTACACGGGGCTATATGACCACGTTGTCGCAGCCCCTAAACTTAAGAACCAACCAACCATCCCCCATCTTGAATAGTTATAAAATTAAAATCACTTATTCGCTACCTAAGAAACATAAAATTATGAAACTTAGCAAAGAGGTTGACCTAGTATTGTATAGGAGAGTTATTTTGTTGAAGGCACAATAGCATAGACTTCATACATTCAAGATGTCGGCTATGCGTGCTATATAAATTTTACAACCGATAAATTAAGATGTACTTGAGCAATTACCACGTTAAGAGTCTTATATGAGATACTTCAGTGACACGAATCACAAGACTCTCTGCCCCACCCCGGTCCCTAATACAGCAAGACACACGTATGTACATAGGGCTGATGACTAAGATGTCCCAATCCCCAAAAATGAATTAACGACAATAATATGTGCGTCACATTTTACTTCATAAGCTGGAGATATTTATTCCGAGTCTCAGAAATTGGCCAGAAACTGTAGGCTATATGTCTGCCATGTCACGGCGTCCGTTTTCCGTATACATCGAGAAACAGATTAATGAAGAGAATAGCGGTTTATGGCTGTTGATGTTGGAAGCTGCAAAGCTGATGTTGCCCTGCTTGTAACGATGACTGTGGCTAAGCCGCTATTGTGCCCTGGCTATTCTGTTGTACTTACAGGCAGTGTTGGAGTACCCTTGTGTACTTCGAACGCCTCAGCATACTAAGATTCCCCATCTCTTTCCACGCTTTCACTTTTGTTTCGCTTTATCGACATGTTCACACTGCGTGGTATAGTTTTGTCCGTTAAGGGAGAACATGCAGCTTAAGAAACCAAAACAATAACGATTTTAAAAGTATAACTGTACCTGTCATAACTCCTGCACATCAATTATAAACATTTCCAAGCAAAGTAGGCTACCTTATTAATCAACAATAACAGCAACTTGGGTTGCTCCTACAGCGGGAGAAATATTGCGAGCTTAAAGGTGTGGGTAAGACTTGGACAGCCCTTAAGTACCTAAATTAATGAAAATGGTAAGATAGCAATAACTTAGATCAGTCACGTTCAATTATTGAATTAGGTACAATATGCGTTTCGTTTCTCCTACGTTTAAAGGAGGACGCAATATATTTTTATGTAAATATCGGGATATGTGTATTGTGTATCATCCCTGGATTGAGAGATTCACCTTCAAGATATTCACTTGTTCGCTGATTATCTTCCCTGCCCACGGCGCGGCGCTATGAGCTACTTCTAACTGCAAACATCCCACAAGACGTACATTTCAACTGAAGATACTCACTATTTACCTAGCTCTGCTCCGTACTATTTATTATTTATCAGTGGGTTTACTCTCAGTATCCATGCCATCTCCTTGAGTGTTGTGTCAACTTGCCGCAGCAGACAGACTGAGTAGCAGGAGACCTCTATTTGAATTACCTTTCTCCTCGGAAATACATGGCAATACACTATAGGCTACACGATATGTCACCACGGATGTCCGGGTTCGATTGCGCGCTCTACTCATTTACCCTTTACCATTTACCATTTACGCGCGTTGTGTCGTGACTATACCTTGAAGGTATATCTTCTTTCGGAGAGGAAGTAAAGCCAGCAGTCCCATGTCATAGATTTATGGCATGTAAAAGATCCTTCCACAGACTAAACTTGTGAGAAGCTAACATGTTTCATCCACCAGAACAGAATGAATGTTTTTGGCAAAGTCGAGATTTGAACCCGAGACTTCAGGGATGTCAGCCTACGATGCGAAACATTACACCAGAAGGTGATGATGTTCAAGAAAATTAATAATAGCTCAGTGTCCAATGATAATAATATCGATCTTATGGATTACACTACCGAGAGAAACAACAAAATGCAAAATATTGAATTTTCCAAGATCGCTTTGTGTCGTGACTATACCTTGAAGGTAATCTCTCCCAGCTAGTTTAATTCACAGATCTTTCTATGTGCACTTTAATGGTATTATACTGTTATATTTTTGTACTAGGGAATCTGTTCTATTTGATAGAGAATCTTCGAATGGAATTATTATTTGTACGCTGAACTATTCTGTACGCTGAGCTCTCGAGCGCTTCACATGTGTAGTGAAGTGGAACATCGACATACGAAGTAAAATACTTCAAACAGCAGTCTACATGAGGATTTAAAAAGATGGTTTACTCCGTTCAAGGAAATACACTCGTTTCGATAGGTATTACCGTCCCGGGTGATTGAATTTCTGTCCGTTGGAAAGGAAACGTCTCATTATTCAACATTTGTGGTCATTTCATGTAGGACAAAATCTTTCGTTGTAATATAGTAGTGGTGTGTTTTAAATTATCATCTGCCCCTATCAGTTGTAGTTTGGTTAGGTTTCATTTAATTACTGTCTATATTAATAGAATTAAAGTGTTGTCTGTAAATTGCTTAGAATGGAGATATTTTACGTATTCACACATTTCATGACAAAAAGTAAGAAATACGCATTGGTTTAATTCCTGTCTGTAATTATGTATTCACCAGGTTTTTTCGGTGGCAAACATAACCTTTAACTACTCGTACATATCTGTTATCTATCAATGAAAGCATGAATATTGAATTGACTGGTTGCGTGGCGTAGCGGTAACATTCTCGTCTGATGTTCCCAAAGTTGCAGGATCAAAACCTAGCGCTGTCAGTTGGCACTTCAGGGTACGAAAATTCTCAGTAGATTTACTGTCTCGTTAAATATCTCCCTCGGGACAAAATTCCGACGCCCTGACGTCTCAGTAGTTACAAGAGACGTGAAAGTGATAACATTATTGTTTTTACATTACATTACATTGTGCAAACCGGCTAAAACTAAGGACCACGCAAATATCATTTCATTTCCTTCTCATAGTTCTTTCTAACATATTTCTTTCTCCACACTTCCTTCATTCTTTCAGAGTGTTGCGCCTTTCTCTTTGCTGTCCATCTTCCTCCCCTGCGTTCTCTATTTTATCCCACAAGAACCTTTATGTTCGAAAGTATTTCCCTGAATTGTGTTCTGTCTCGACAGTCGTCATCTGTAATTTCTAGCCTCCGGAGTTCTTCCATCTGCTTGGTGTAACCCCCTTGGCTCTTCAGTTTATATATTGTTTTTATTATTATTATTATTATTATTATTATTATTAAGAATTGAAGTTCGTTGTCGAGGAGCATTACATTCTGCTATGCTGTTTATGCACACAATTGTTAAATAAATTGCTTTCTTAAATTTGTTTTTTCACTGATCAATTTAATAACCAACACGGTAGCTAATTATGCGGCTATCTTTGAACTCTAGACGAGTGCGATCGAATGCCTCCGTTGGCCGTTCAGTTTGAGATTTTTCCATGGATCCCCATTTTCAAATCCTACCAACTTCTTATTCAGGTTAATTTATCTTCATTCATATTTATTCACTCCTCTGATGATGTTGGCGTCATAAAGAACATCCGGCCGTAAAATCAATCCGCTACTTCTTACCTCATCCCGACCACTTAGACACGGTAATATGAATGGCTAGACACGAACATTGAAGAATACATTTGTTATAAAAAAGAAATTAGCTAATAGGCATTCACATTATTCTTCATGTAAGTTTACCTTCCTCGGGTGGTTATGTTCTGAAACAGCCTCAATTTGGAATAAGGAATTGTTAAAATGTGTTACAATTTAACCAGCGATCGCTCGCACCGTTAGGGAAACCCAACAGTGGTGAAGCTTCTTCACGTGTTTTGGAGGCCTAAACAAAAAGGTGTGATGAGTTTCGTATTTTATGTTAGTTCGTGTTTTATGTCTATTATTTTCTCTTTTCATTTTATTAGTTAGATGTTTTATTTATACTCGGTATATTATAAATGAACTGTAAAGAGCAGGGAGCTGGGTTTTTGAGGTTAGGTTTGTGATAGGCCCATGTCAGCGTTATATCGGCGGTTGCTGTAAGTAATGGGAAGAAGAATTGAAAATTGTTGCCGTAAGAAGAAGAGACCTAGTAAAGTGTTACATAGTGGAAAATGCACTACGTAGTAGGTAAAACTCAGAATACCAATAATAATAGTAACTTAATATCGTATGGCCTCGAGTGCCGGGTGCAATCTTTGTTATTTCACACCCAGAGGGCAGCTTGCATGTCAAATTTCGTCGTTCCTTGGAACGCTATGAAAGTCAAGGAGGTTAGATATCTAAGCTCCTTGACACTATAGCGCTTTCTAGTAGAGAGTGGAGGAACTTTGTGTTGGCGGAAAATCCCGAGATTAATTTTGGCATTATGAACACGGCCTACTGAATTCAAATGGGTTCTTTAACTTGCCAACATCGTATGACATGCGTGCCGTGATTTTTGTCGCCTTTCAAAAATCACTTACCACGGCCAGGATCGAACCTGCAAGCTTGGGGTTGGTAGTGCGACACGATAACCACTCACCCACCGTGGCAAGCTAGGATGCGAATGAATCATTGCTTAGTGTAATATAGGCTAAATGTCCGAAGGAAGTGTTCGTGTCAAAGAACAAACTGGAGATTGCTGTAACACAGCAATTGTTCAATTCAATATGGGTCGTAAAAGTTACCAGCTCAGGACAGAAAATTTAGTGTAATGAGGGACAATTGTAAATTTGAACAAAAGCAGAGCATCTGCATGACAAGGGTTCAAAACTGCCCAAAAGCTTCTAGTCCGCCCACGAAGAGGGCAGCAGAGGGTCTAACATAGAGTGCTAAGGAGTTTCAAGTCAACTATATTTAGGTTCTGGTCTATTGTTTATATCTAAAATTTCAATCTCATTCGTCTCACATATTTTTCCCCACCATTTTTCAGCTTTCAAAATGCTCCTCATGCCACAATTTCCAACCAATCCCCATGAAACGTTTAGGATGACTGTAGATACAATAGAATAAACAAGATGTTTAGTAAGGAACATATAGCATACTTTCTCTTAAATTCAGGGGTATAGTTATAACTCTTTGTCCTTTTCAAGGAGTATAATTGAAAGTTGGTGGTAGTAGATTGTTGAAACCTTCTGTTCGGATATTATACGTTGATTGATTAAATCCTCACCTGAATTACTGTGTATATACACACACTAATACAGCCATCACAGTAACACAGGTTATCGGACAAAATTCACCACTTACCCAAGTATACGGGGCTAAATGGCATTGATGTCATGATTCTCAAATGAAACACCAACAACAACAGCTTCGTACCCAAATCGTTTCTCGTATAAAAGTACACACACTAGTAAGCCTACAGACATCACAGTGACACAGGTTATCAGAGAACTTCTACACACACCAAAGTTATACATGTGGCTACAAGAACATGATGCCGCAAAGCCCCTAAAGAATCAACAACAAAAACAACAACAACAACAACAACAAAAACAACAATAGACTCAACCGCGAATCAAGGACAACGAATTCTAACCGCTTTAGTCGAGTGTTCATATATGTGGTGTTATAAGTATATATGTTACAGGGAAAGTCGATTCTTAGTAAGAGTTGACTCTCCCTAGTCAGAGCCAACTCTTACTGAAAGTATCAGTAACAGTTGATTGAAAACACACAGATCAACTTTTCCTAGGGAGAGTTAACTATACCTGCTGTGGTTTAGTAAAAGTTGATTCACAGATGCTGCTCTGAAAATGTAACCGCGCGCGCCAAACCTTTGTTATGTATGTTAAAATATTGCGATTCTTTGGACTCGTACTTCCATTATTGGACCGACAGTTATAGATCAGAACAATTCTCTGTTTTATTTCCCCACCACACAACAGGCAGTTGCCATTCGTCATTACTCTGCTCTTTATTGTTGTGCAATAGTGACAAACGATTCATTCACGTTTAAATAATTAGTTTAAGTGTGTAATAATTATGTCAGACACCACGGCAGAACTGTTTCGTGAAAAACTGCAGCAGGAACGCTCGACTTCCAAGGTAAATTCACTGACATTGACCAAATTGAAATATGATAGCTGCATTCAAAAATTGAAAAATCTAAAAAATGCAATTAAATAAGAAAGTAACGATATCAGATTCTAAGACGATGTGACATTATTGAAGTAAATGGTATTTCAAAACTAATACACCCTGTCTCAGACCAAGACAGCATAAGGTATTATGTTTTTGATGAAGAGTTGTTTGCAGTTCTTAATGAAGCGCACATATCCACTGGACACGGAGGAAGAGATCGTATGATTCAGCAATTGAAAGGGAAATTTCAAAATGTTATTACAAAGGACATTTTACTATTCTTAAGCTTGTGCGAACCTTGAGATAAAAAATTGAGACATAAGATGAAAGGACTGGTTGTAAGCCTTTGTTATTCAAGGAAATGAATTCACGATGTCAAGTGGACTTGATTGACTTTCAGTCGCAACCTGATGAAGACTTCAAATTTATAATGGTGTACCGGGACCACTTAACAAAGTTTGTTGTGCTAAGACCACTGAAATCAAAGACTGCAGACGAAATGTGTAATAATATCGTTGATATTTTTACTTTGTTAGGCGCTCTCTGTATTTTACCATCAGACAATGCGAGAGAATTTGTTAATAAAATTATTGACAGTCTGGTTAATACATGGCCGAACTTCAAAATGGTGCACGGCAAACCACGACATAGTGAGAGTCAAGGTAGAGTCGAAAGAGCCAACCAGGACATAGAGAATATGATAACCACCTGGATGCAAGACCACAAAACATCAAAATGGAGTGAAGGCTTAACGTTTATTCAACTTATGAAAAAGAGTGCATTGCATAGTGGGATAAAACGATCCCCGTATGAGACAATGTTCAGTTGCCCCCCGAGACACGGCTTATCTAGTTCAAAACTACTTTTATCGAATTGGAACGAGAAATGGAATTCTAAAGCAGCTTTTCCCAAGGTAAGTTTTCAAAGCTAAAATAAAAGATATATCTCTCTCTCTCTCTCCTCTCTCTCGCTGCCCATAATATTAAATTGTTCAGATGTCAATGATTACATTTTTTCAGGTCTCAATTCAGTAAATTTAATGTCATACGAACATTATACAAGAAAATTAAGTTTCTATGGATAAAACAATAGCTGTGAGGACTGTTGCAACTTCACAATCACTTGGAAGTGGACAAGGTTTTTTCAAATGTCCTTGCAACACTAAATGCGAATCCATGAAGTGCATGTGCAAGAAGAAAAGTGTACTTTGCAACTCAAAGTGTCACAAATCTTTACCTTGCTCTAATAAATGACAAATATTTCTATCTCTTTATGTACAGTATTATAACGCTTTTTTATTTTTATTAGTTTCTCTTAAACATTTCTCTCTCTTAATGTATTGGTTTTGCCTCCCTATTCGTTTTTTTAGCTAGTACCGTTTCCTTGCAAATAGTCAACTGTTACTATCTCAAGGCAGTGAGAGTATACTTTTCCTAGGTATAGTCAACTCTGACTAGTAAATGTTGATCGAAATTGAACACATACCGGTTTTAATCAACTTTTACTGAAAAGATCAGTAAGAGTCGACTTTATCTTGGGAGAGTCAACTCTTACTGGAGAATCGACTTTTCCTGTAACATATATACTGTATAATATCTTCGATTTCAAATACACACTATATATGCTTAACATTATAACGTATGAGTAGTTATAAATCAAAAAATACAAAATATATCAAGTAAAAAAATGAACCTAGGAATGAACAATTTCATTAGCGTTTTTTGCCGTTTTTGTAAACCATTTGATGCTAAATATGTATTATTTTGTTCAGTACATTCCTAAAAGGATATAAACTTCCAAAGTACCGAAATATGGACTAGCCAACAAATAATAGCCTCCATTTTGACCCAACGGGACGGTACAGCTCGGCCCAGCACGATATGGCACGGTCAGCCTGATCTGTTAGTCACTTCTACGCCTACATATTCTATTATAAAATGCTAATATGCTACCGGTCGCCTCTTTGAGGTTAGTTTAAACATCTGTATGTACGATAAGCTGATTTGTTGAGGCCAGGCCTTGTTGAATCATAAGTTACGGTTAGGCTATAATACTTGCAAGATTCATACATCCATCATCTTGAAATTATTTGACTGATGACCTTGTAGTTTAGGCAAAAGACTCTTCCCACATTAATGTATATTGTTGAGGAATTTGGTAGGGATCGGATGATTAGGTTAGTCGTAATTTGATTTAAGCTATGAACATTTGGATGGGTGCCATTTCTCTTTCGTTATCATGGCGGCAATATACAACATGACACTGAGTTGTCCTTTGCTAGTGCTACCTCTGTACCAAAGTTTGTTCGATTTGGTTTCGTCGTGTTTGAATTGATAAGGGGTATTGATTTGTTCACATACACGGCCGCCATCTTCAAACTATTTGGATGATGACCTTGTAGTTTGGGCAAACGACGCTTCCTTTATGAAGGTATATTGTTGAAAAATTTGTTAAAGATCAGATTATTAGGTTAGTCGTAATTTGATATAAGCTTTGCACATTTGGGTCACCGCCATTCCGTTTCCTTCAAGATGGTGGAGATATAAAACATGACACTGAGGTGTCCTTTGCTATTGCTACTTCTGTACCAAATTCGGTTCAATTTGGTTTCGTCATGTTTGAATTGATAGAGGTCCCGATATTCACAATCACACACACTCACACACACAGACTTACAACTTTTGGCTCGTGTAGATCTCATAAGTCTAGTTTCATTTTTTGCACAAATCGAAAGTAGGCTAAACACTGATCAATAGAACAATAATGTATTTGTCCTCAACTACATTATGATAAAATACTAAATTTAGTTACCCCTATGTGAAATAATGTGTATCTTTTAGTGTAATTAACATTTCTCAAAACCCACACATCACTTCTTTTATTTTAGTATTCTCAAAAGCAAAGATAAGATTTTAAGCCATAATATCTATTGTGTTATTTGGCATGAAGAGTATTTCATAAAAACATAAAAAACGTCAAAAATATTGTAAAATTTATTCTTCATAGAAACTTGCCCTTTTGTGTGTTGTATCACATTGTTACTGGCATAGCATGGACAAACTTTCAAGGTTAAAGGTTGATATAACAGCTTAGGCTTTCACGGCCGGCGTTCGTAATTAAGAAGAAGTTTTTTCGGGCTTGTAGGACCACGGCTGATAATTGTAGAGGATTTTAACAGATGAATTCAGCTCGATGATGTCGTGCGAATTAGAACATTTCACAGATATTGCCGAAATGAATAGCGCATGTGTCATAAAACGATTCATTGAGGTACATTTTAACATGAAAAGCTTGAAGCCTTGAAGATATTATGAATAATTGCGAATAAGACGTAGAAATGCGTAAGTTTTGTTGTTATTGTTGTCTCATTTGAGGGGATTGGACATCGTGGTATTTCAGCACCGTGTACTTAGGTGTGCGTATAATTTGTCTGATAACCTGTGTTGTTTAAGGGTATGTAGTTGTGTGTGTATTTCTTATCCAGTTAGGGATAGGGGAGGAGGCAGCCGTGGCTTTAAGATAGCAACCATCCCGGCATTTGCGAAAGATTTAAAAGAGACTAAATTGTATTTATCGGTTGCGACAAGTCCTATTTACAGTACTTCAGCACTGTGAGAATCTAACATCGATAGCTTTTCACCCACTTTACGAATAACCTATATGAGGGGATAAGCATAAATAATGTGAAATTGGACCCGCAATCTCACTTCAGCACTGAATATCTCTCTTGACGAAATGTGGTGCGCAATAAAATTTTATGAATCCGAGGCGCCGTTTCAGTAGTGAACCGTATTACCTCTTGTTTATCTTTAGTTTAGTTGTGGGGAGATACCAAGTTATTGATCAGTAGACTTATTACATTTAGAAGATTAATTTGTTACGATAGAGCATAAAACAATGAGTCTGGGATTGTGCTCCGTTTCTTCTCTTATGTTATTTTATTTTATTTCATTTCATGCGCGATAAATGTGTGAAAGTTGACGACATATTTTTCACTCGTTACGGTACACTGTACTCCCTCTCCGTGTCGAAAACAAATGCTAGCGGCGGTGGCAGCGCTTGAGTGACAGTACAGGTTAGTCACTGAACTCAGCCAGTAAACAAATGAATAATGGAATGGTGCGACGTCACCCTGGCATAGCTTCGTTCCAGCAAGTTATTTTTATATATTTTATTTTGACAGTGACATTGATAAAAATTCAGAGATAAAGAACTGGTGACTGTAATCCCACATGATTCTTTATCCTATTCTCGAACAAACCAGTCACTCGTTGAAACGATGCATAATGGATGTCTTTGCCTGCGGAGAATATAATAATATGATACGCCATATTTCATACCAGTCTTTCAGGTAACAGATAATAGCCATGGGGCATTGACATATGAAACTCATTGAATAGAGATGTAAATAAGTGTTCAATTGTACCTAATCGAAAGCATTCCGACATGACATTGATCTGAATGCCAATTGACTGAGCAGATATTCAATCCCGCGATCATGGGTACGGTGGGCTAGTGCCTTGCCAACTGCGTGGCTTATCCGTTTGCTAATAATATTGTTATCAATAATAATAATTATCATTATCATAATACATTTATTGCGCACAATGTGCAAAGTCTGTACATTACATGATACGGAACTCAAGAAGAGCAAAATTGAGTAATTGATACTCTTTTCTTCTTGCTCTTCATCGCGTGGTAAATTTCGCACTGTTCATTGCATAGAACACATATACACTCCTGACTGGCTTGGTGAAAAGATTTCCTGGCACAAATACGATGGTGAAAACCGTGTATCGCAAAGCGTGTCATGAAGTGTCTTAACTTGTATTCCTCATTCATCCTCTCCTTATGATGTGAGTCAAGCAGGATCATTCAGGCTGAAGTCCCACAAACCTGCATGTAAAACTGCCTTGAAACTGATAACCAAGCAATTCAATCTTAAAGAAACCTGGCAAAATGAGTGGACTTCTTCCCCACCAAATGGCATTATAAAAATCGTAAATCCAACTGTGAAACTAAATGGTTTCACTTGGCCAAGGAATGTTTGGTGTAGACTTAACCGCATCAGGTGAGGCTTGGGAAGAACCGCTTTGGTTCTTTATAAATGCGATTTGATAGATTCTCCACCCTGTGATTGTGCTGACATTCCACAATCAATAAAACACATAGTGGTGGATTGTCCTCTCCATGCCTTCCCTGGTAGTTTGGAGGACCTGCACTCAGCTACTCCAGAGGCGGTGTGTTGGCTCAACGGATTAGATGTAAAAGTGTAACTTTCAGTGTGAGCATACTGTGTCTGTTGTTATTGGTACTGTATTCTGTATTTTTTCCTGTGTTGTGTAGCATCATACTCCAAATAAATAAATAATCCTCTCCTTATGTACCATTGCATCGGTAATGTAAGAATTTTCCTCAATCAAGTCCTTTTCCTCCAGTAGTTCTCGTAATAATAATAATAAAAATAATAATAAAATTGAAAATTGAATCGGCTTTTTCATAAAACTACCAGGCCGGTATTTTGACTAAATTTTCTTCTGTTGGTTTCCAGTTGGTTTATATGATGGTAGGTTATATGTTATCAATAAGGTTCGGGTGTTAAGGAAAAGTCGTATTTTTTCCTGGGATCATTTTACCCGAACTCTGAAAAATACGTTTGAATGACGGGCCCTGACCACGTTTGAAGCAATTTGATGTTGCCTATAAATGCATATTTCGGCCATTTTTATTGTTTTGGTCATATTTGGTCATATTTTAGTGATATAAAGTCATATTTGGTTATAATTTCAGCATTTTTGTTTAATTTGAGGCGTCGTTAACAAGGTAGCCTACGTGTTATCTGCGTCGAGTTTCAAACACAGGATTTCCGAATAGTGTAGTATATATATTTTTCTTTCTTTTCCCGGAATAGGCAAATAGCAGGTTTAGAAGATCTGATTCCAAGAAGGCGCTCCTCTACGGACGTCTTTTAGCACATCTTTCTGGACAAGTCGGATTGCGACACTATACGCATGAGGTCACGGAACATGACGATAGTGTGCTTCCACCTTTCAACTGGATGTCACTCCAGTAGATATATTTAGCTGAGAAGCAATTAGCAAACAAGGAAATTGTTTTTATCCTTAATGGTCCGCATTGAATTTAAATTCCACTAAATGACTTACTCTTATTTCCGTCTTTTCAATACTTGTAATAACATTAGCACTGTTTAGTACTGGTACATGTTTCGAACAATGATTTTGTTCTTCATCAGCCAGTTATGCACATTATAAACACTTATGGGCATAAAATACATTGCAAGTACACATAGTTCATTAAAAAAGGCACTAGTAAAATAAAAATATCACATGATAGATTTGTAGGTCATACAGGGTGGCGCACGAAATGTCATACATCGAAAATGGTTTATAAAATGTGTAAATCTGGGCTCACAACCATGTCCATTCGTAAACAGAAACCTCATTTCATGCGTGATTCGACAGACAGCAGCACATGTCGTGCATGCGTACCGGCTTTCGGTTATACAGCATGGCGGACAAAGGGAGGTTGACGCGCCAACAGAAGGTGAAAACAGTGTTGTTTTATGCGGACACAAAGAGCGTAAATCGGAATTGGGAAAAGTTTCGTGTCCATTTGCGTACTCGGTGGGCTCCCTGCCGGCGAACGCTGTATAGACTGGCCAGCCAATTTGAAACTGAAGGCAATATACTGGAGAGAAAACGAACCCGTGTCAAGCCAGTCTGCTCACCGGATAATATTGCTGCTCTGACAGCGGCTGTGGCTCGGAGCCCCTCCAAATCCTCCAGAACTGCCGGTGTTCAGCTGGGCATCTCTCGTCAGTCAATTCAGAGAATACTGCAGTCTGAGCTTGACCATTTCCCATACAAAATGACAACTGATCGTAAACTAACGGCGCTTGACAAGCAACGGCGAATACTGTTTGCTGTACGGTGACCCCGTACTGCACAACACATGGTTCAGTGATGAGGTATACGTTTATCTAAATGGTGCTGTGAACAAACAGATGATCCGGTTTTGGGTGAAAGAACGGCCTGCTATTGTGCACAAGATTGAAAGTTATGGTGTTCAAGTGTATGTGTGGGCTGCAATTTCCAGTCATGGAATTATTGGGCCAATCATTATCCAAGACACAGTCAACAGTGTGCGTTACATGGACATGTTGCAAAACAGTTTCCTTCCACAGCCCTTTGCATCACGACTACCAATAGACACACAATGGTTCATGCAAGCTGGAGCTCGTCCGCACACAGCAAATGTTGTTCTGTACTTCCAGCATAAACATTTCGGTCCCCGTGTGATGTCCCATCGATATCCCTAACGTTTTCCGAGCGGCTCAATCTGGCCACCGCATAGCTCCGATATTAATCCCTGCGACTTCTTCCTGTGAGGATATTTGAAGTAAACAATCTACTGCCAGAAACCAGAGAATGTACTGTAATTGCAAGCGGCCATTGTGACTTTCGTTCGAGGGTTGAGTGAGGACATGTGTCGCAGAGCGGCCACAAACATGCAGATTCGCCTCGAGCTGTTGTACGCTGAGAAGAAGGGCATATTGAACATGTTCTGCATACTGACTAATCATGCACATTTCAGTGAATTTTGTAATGCCATTCTTTATTAAATATGTTGTATATTAAATATTCTATGAACAATTTCTAGTGTATGACATTTCGTGCGCCACCCAGTATTTTATAGTTTTCAGGTCATATTTAGCTAGTTTTTAGAGCATATTTGCTTGATTATTTTGTACTTCTTTAGGTCTTAACTTCCGAAGCCTAGTTATCAATTACTTTACACAATCGCTGCTTCTGCAATGTCCGTTCTGTGACGTCGTTTGCTTTGATTCTTTTCTTACGAGCGAGCATGTTTCTCCAGCAGTACCCGTCCGCTTCGCTGCGAGTAGGGCTACTATACTGTGCACGCTTTTAGGATAAAAGTTCATTATCTCAAAAGCATCTGTTGCTATTAGCTGTGACACGAATAGCATTACCCATATTTCAGTAGCTTCCATGAAATCATAGTTTCTTATAGGACTGAGACAGAACCGGATTTACCTACAAATTTAACAACCAGTTGCTTGGGGTCCCCATATATGGGGGGGGGGGGCATGCCTCGGAATTTTTTTAAAATATAAAATGTATGCGCTATAGTTCTCGGCTGCGTTGTGACTGAGAATCTCTTTGTACCTTTATGTGCAGGTGTGTATTTAAATTCTCGTGTGTGTCGTTTGTGAATGCCTTGGCAAGCGAATCGCAAATAAGCTGTGACCGTCTACTATACAGTATATTGTATTGTATTTAAACAGAATTTAATTATGATATAATTAGTTCCATTTAGTAAATATGGAGACATATTTTTGCAGTAGGGAGGGGGGTGCAAAGCGATTTTGTGCTTCTGGATCCCGCAGTATAAAAATACGGCTATGGACTGAGATATCAACGAAAAGTCACATTTTATTTTTGGCCTCTCCCAACAGACAAATATTCAAAACAACTGCATTCATCAAGAGATAGGGACAGGCTACAGGTGGAAGGGAAAACTTCCAACCTGATATACCAACCTGAAATAATTTAAAGGACACTTTTCATATATTTTCAGTGGAGTGCTCTGGTAATTCTGGGGGACTCAAAGTATAATAAGCAGAGTAGTTTACATAATGTATGAAGTGCTGCGATGGGAGTAGTATATTTTTTTGTGAGCACCGCCTGGCAGAATTGAATTTATTTGGTTGGTGTCTGATAATCACCCCGCTAGACAGTTGCCATAAATCACGTGGGATCACCGGCTGTCTGCGTCACACTCATCGGCAAGACATTAGTGCCGCCTATGATTCATAGTCGCCGCGACCTGTCACATTATTCCTGCATACAGCAGCGCCTTCCCCAGCTGGCACTGCACAAATAACTCAATCAGATCATACACATTATCAACTTGCAAATAACTGTTAGTCTTCAGGGTAGGAGACACACTATTATTGTTCCGCGGGGTAACCGTGCTCGATAAATCGTGCACCACAGCTGGGCAGACAGTACAGCAAATATGGACATCGTAGGTGTGAATCCCGGTGCTGACAGCAACTGTCTTGAGTGTGGTTTTTGCCAGTTTTTTTTGGGACTAGTGTATCAAAACGTACCCCGGGATCACAGAAGGCCACACCAGACTCAATTCTGTAATCTATAACTTACCTGATATTCCCTTAATTTAGGGATCCCATAGTCCCGAATTCTCCGTGACAGTACTGATTTCACTGGAGTGACCCGATGGATTTTGTTCGGAACGCGAAAAGTACCGGATTTTCATCTTTGAAGTCCCGGATTTTTATTAAAGATTAGTTGAGTAATGTATTTTTTATATAAGACACCGCTAGAAAAAGTGCGCTTTCTAGAAAAACAGTAAAAAAAGCAATGCTAATGTATCTGCTACTGTATAATCTGTGTCAGGCAACTGTTCCCTTGATCTGTACTTGTTTTAAATAAATGTTCCTTGTCTAAAAATGCAGCTATATCAACAAACAAATAAGACAAGGATAACAAATCCAGGATAGTGTATATAATAGTGACGTAGTTACTAGCCTTCTTGGATGTCACCGCAGAAGTCTGGGTTCGATTCTTAGGTCTGCCAAGGAATTACATTATGGTCTGAGGGCTTATTTGGGATTCACTCAGTCCCCTGGGGCAGAACTGACAACAGGTTGATTCGATTCCTACCTCAGCCATCCTAGAAGCGGTATTCAGTGCTCTTCCCACTTCTGCTCCAAGAGAATGCCAGGATGGTACCTGAATTAAGGCCCCCACTGCCTCCTATACAAATCCTACTCCAATTACAAATATACACATTACTATAGCCATCACAAAGACATAGGTTATCAGACAGAATCCTCGCACACACAAGTACACGGGTCTGCATGAACAGGATGTCGCAAAGCGCCGAAATGAATCATCAACAATGTAGAGTCGGGAAACACTGCAGGCTTGCCGGAAATGTATCCGCTTCCTGTCAATTGAAGTCTTGTGTTTGTTTTTGAAACAAGAGAAGTGTAAAAGCTATTTTATTTAGTGGATGGCAGTGGTAGTGGTACGCGATTGATCCATTGTGGTTGGACCCCATCACAAATTCAATAAGGTATTAAACTGCAGGGCAGTGGAATCGCGAATGACAGGTCTCAAGAGCACCGACAGTTTACCTTGTAATTAATGAGTTGGCTCTCTCATTAGGGGGTGAGGCTATTAGGACAACATACAGTGCTAACAGTATTCAGAAGACTCTCAATATTATTCTTGAATTTAATATCCTAAACCACACATCTGGTTTTAGCAAGTATAGTTTCCAGGTTAAAACTAAAGTCCTGCGCGGATGCGGATACCCACGGATACACCCGCGAATATCCGCAAAATTTTTCGCCGTGCCGATATAGTTTGGATGTCTGTGCGGATAGCGGATAAGCTGCGGATAATGTTTGGAGTAAATTTGCGGATAGCTTTTAGAATACAATCCGAACTTGTTGAACATCATTACTAGGACCCGGATGTTTATGAAATATCATACATTTTCCGTTATGTTTCTTCCATGAAAATTATAAGGTGATAAGATCATTTCATTCAAATTGTGTCATTAATACTAATATCGTATGGCCTCGGGTGCCGGGTGCAAGCTTTGTTGTTTGGCACCCAATGGGTAGCTTGCATGCCGAATTTCGTTGTTCCTTGAAGCACTATGAAAGCCAAGGAGGTTAGATGTCTAAGCTCCTTGATCACTATAGCGCTTTCTAGTAGAGAAATGAGGAACTTTGTGTTGGCGGGAACTCCCGAGATTAATTTGGCCATTATGAACACGGCCTACTGAATTCAAATGGGTTCTTTGACATGCCAACATCGTATGACATGGTGTCGTAATTTTATTAAGCATAATTAACACTACGAACTGCAAAGGGTTGAAATTTTAGCTGTATGGGATTCATTTTGAACATAGCACATGACATACATAAGCCAAGGGGAACGACTTTCTCCTCCAATGTCTAAATGCGTTGCTTTAATAATTTAGGCCTATGCCTCATCTAATGCATTAAACATTATTGTAACATCAGCGGATTCGGATAACAAACGTGCGGATGTGGGGCAGATGCGGGGCGGATGCGGATAACAGTCGTGCGTATGAAGACCAGATGCGGATAACGTTTGTTAATCCGCGCACGGCTCTAGTTATAACTTCCGCTGAACTGATAGCAGTTCAGGAAATCAATTCACACTTGCACTATGTGCTCATATTTTCTTGGCCGATAACCCAGATGTTAGGCCCCTTAAGACAACATCATCATCATATTTTCTTGCTCTATTCTTGTATTAAAGCTAGAGTACATCAGTGTTATTTTCATGTCTTTATTTGTGTGTATATTTGTAACTGAGGTGAGTGTTACACCCTCAGCTCTAGATAAAATCCTTGACTCAGCGGTAAATTTAACCCAAGACCTCTGTCACCGGAGTCTCAGTGTGTACTCCAGTCCACAGAAAGAAAGATGAGAATAGTACTGCATTTTTCGGACCATAAGACGTAATTTCTTTCAGCTAGGAAATACTGTCTGAAAATTCCCTGCGTCCTATAGGACTAGTCTGAAGGCCGATTGGATATGCCACTGACCAGAAATCCAGCAAGTGTGCGAAAAAATGAGGATATCTCGGAAGAATGGTAGGAATTATTCTGAGATCTTTCAAGAAATGTCAGGGTCGAACATAAACATTATTGTAACATCAGCGGACTATCCTCTTGATAGTACTGTAGACAGAGCACTTTTTGAAAATATGGTAAATGACACCATTGGAGGTGAAAATTCAGACAACATGACTATGAGTGGCAGTGATACTGAAGATATCGCGGACTGAATCAGATTTCAATGTTCAATGTGACAATGAGTGTTTGTGCTTCACGATTTTGATGGAGAAATGAGGGGGAAATTTTTTACCCTAAAATGTCCATCCTAAAATCAAGGTGCGTCTTATGATACGGAAAAATACGATAATACTCGTAGTGTGTTGCGTTTTACGTCTCTCTTAACTACTGCAGTTTTTATAGACGTTGGGGTACAGTAATCTCACCCTGAAGGGGATGGTTAATGTCCCAGTAACTGTACAGACACAGCTTCCTCGCTTTTAAGCAGCATCAAATGGTAACTGCGAATGCGAACCTGCAATCTTGGGTAGAGCAGACAACAACGTCACCGCTATGCCACGCTGGCAGCCAGAAGGAGGTGTTGTTGTTGTTGTTGTTCCATTTCTGGGGTTTTGGACACCGTGGACATCAGCCCCATATATTTGGGTGTGTGTATATATATATATAATCTCTGATAACCTGTGTTATTGTGATGGTTGTTGTAGTGTGTGTATTAATAAATCAGGCGATAATTGGGAAGGAAGCACCCACGGCCTTAAGTTAGGAAGCATCCCAGCCTGGAGTAGAAATGGGAAACAACGGAAAACCACTTGCAGGATGGCTGAGGTGGGAATTGACCCATCTCTTCTCTGATTTGCCGCACAAGACTGAGAGAACCCCGTCCCATCTCTCAGACCAGAACTAAATTTCTTGGCAGAGCCAGGAAGCGAACCCACACCTCTGGAGTGACAACCAAGAATGCTAGCCGCTACTCTACGAAGTGGTCAGCAGCAAAAAGAAGAGAGGACACATACACCTGCTGGTTGAACGGAAAATATTTGTACAAAATTTAGGAGATGATTCCTGGAAAGAAAAGGAACAAAATATGGGTTGAGGTTAAAACCAGTGATCTTGATGGTCGAACCACGTAATACTATATCGCCCCCTTATAATAGTGATTATAACTAATACATGTAATGTTTTCCAGAAGTGTTTATTTACTTATTTAGGCTACATTGTAACCCTCCCAGTCATTGCGCAATAGAAGAGTTACAACTAACAGTCTTTGGATGTGCCAGCCTACAAATGACGTTGAAAGGAATATAATTGAATGTGGGATATTATTTATTTATTTAGCGTATGGATTTACAGATTCAATATGTAATTTTCAACAGAATAAATAGTATACACAATAGCATATTCTTGCAAACATCTCTTTTGAATTTCTTCTTTTTCAACAACTGACAAATTATTCCAAGTTGTGCTATTATTTTGGTTTTACACATTTTAAAGCAATAAAACAAGCATATATTGGTTAAATTTATATTTAAAGATCATTAATTCACACAAGGGCACTTCATTAAGTATAACCTTCAATTAAAAGTTATGGCGTCTTGCTGCTTTAAAAAGGCAAACAGAAGCAGCTATTTAAATTAAAGTTCTGACGGCGTTTTTAATGGCGGCTATTTGGTTATATTCCATGTTCATTATTGTATCCTGACCGGGAGAGAGGCATGTCCAGTTGCCTGTTCGCTTTTTTTTTTAGCGTATGGCTTTTAGTGCCGGGAGTGTCCGAGGGCATGTTCGGCTCGCCAGTGTTGTAGCTGCTTCGAGACGGACACCGAATGGGTGAGCTACAAGTACCGTTGGGGAGGAAAGTTGGATTGTAAGGACGAGGAGTTGGAAGGTAGCAGCTGTGGCCTATAATTTGGGACCAACCCCGGCATTTGCCTGGAAGGAAGATGGGAGACCACAGAAGACCATCTTCAAGGTTGCCGGCGGGGGGATTCGAACCACTCCGCCTCCCGGATGTGAGCGACTGCCAACAGTCATGCCGTAACGACCACGGCTAACTCACCCGGTGCCTGTTCGCTGTTGCTCGGGGTCACGTGTATGGTACTTTCAGGTGAAACCTACGGGCGTGAGCAAAAATGGAACCCCTGAGGAATCTGAATGACTGAATAACTGAATTAATGAATGGATGAATAAATGAATTAATGAATGAATGAATGAATGAATTAATTAATTAATTAATTAAGACTTAACCAACCTATAGCGCACCTTGTATTTCTAGCTTTAATAACACCATTGAAACGCATTACTTTGTACAATTTTTCCTCGATTTATATCAATAAACTCTAATAAAATTGATATTATAGAAATATACGTTCACTGCGAGAATTCAAAACTAGTTCTCCAAAACAGTGTATCTTCTAAAAGTAACTGTATTACCTGTGTATACAACCGGAATTCAGAGCAGTAATATTACATGAAATGTAATATAGCCCACGGCTGGTAATTTGTAAGGCTAGCGATTAGAATGGGCGCGATATAAATATATGAGTCTGGAGGGGGTGTTTATACAGCTAGGAGGGGGTTAGTGGTGTTGTATTAGTTATTTGGTTTGGGATTTTCACAGAGAAAAAAAGACCAGGACTCTCTTTAATTAAACGGCTCTCAACGCCGATAAATCAATGAGATACTGTGTATAGAATGAAACAAACTCACCGTATGCTTTAGAAAGATTTATAAAAATACAATCGATGGTGGAGGGAAGTTGTGGTTTATATAGCCACATATTTCATAAATATTGCACTTGCAGAGTTATGCTAAACGCAGAAGTGGAGAGCACCATGTTTGGGTTCTCCTCTTCTAAAATTTGGTGTATAAATCTGGGGATACCGATTACCCGTTTGTATAGTCATGGAAACTCAAAATGTTGATGATCTCACAGGAACCTTACTTAATATAGTAGAGTTGTATTAATGCCAGAATCTGCAATATAGCTTTACAGTCGCTCAAATAAAGAACGTAGACGCTCTTGGTGACCGAATTTATTTTCCTCTTACTTTCCTTCCTTCTCGTTTAGTTCTCGACCCAAGAACAAAAAAAAAGGAATAAATTGCTTAATGTTGTGTTCTCACGTAAGTTCACTGGACAAACATTATTATAACGCCATCTAACACCGCCTCAACCATTCATTCATAACTGCCTTGATTTGGCAAGAAATGGTGTCCAAATGTTTCTGCAGGTTTACTACGTCTTGTTGAAGTCACTCACTGATGATTTCATTGCAACTCTTGAGGAAATATACAACGGGAAACATTGACTGTCAAGAATTACTTAACTTTATCCCTCTTTATGCACCACAAGTAGGATCTCAACAGCAAACACCAATTTACATCCCAAGGTCTAGAGGTGTTTATCATTCAAATTCACCATTTGTTAAAATATTAGCCTATCTCTTTATAACACGCTCAATGCTCAAGTAGAATTATTCACTGGCGCTAACTAACTCAATAAGTATGTAAAGGCACTTGTTTCTAAATTGTAATTATTATTGAATTCCTTATCCCTGGAATACTGGGTTCTATTTCTGTTTCCCTTCATTTTTGTATAAGTTTTGGGAAGAGGAAGAAGAGAAAGAAGTGTCATCGTGAGATTTTCGAATTCAAACATGGTCCATAAGGGCAAAAATAAATAAATACATAAATAAATAAATAAATAAATAAATAAATAAATAACTTAATTAATAGATAAATAAATACATTTGTGAGGCTGCTGATATCTGCGTTTCACCGGAAGTTCCAAATATCCCTGCACATTTTGCCTGCGATTAAGATTGGGTGATTTAGCGCGCCAGTGGAGTTGTGTTCGTCAAACCAGTTAGTTACCTGTGCATGCTGCCCTGTGATACACAGTTGTCATTACTTGGAAAATGGGAGTGACCACACAATACTCATCATGGGTATGTTAAATTAAAGGCAACACCAGAAGGGTGGTCCCAAGTCATGGAACTAAAAATACTCCATCACAGAAACATCTCCGGTCTGAAGTACACCCTCTACACGCTGCGGGTTAGACGTCTCATTGGCCCGTCTGTGTACTCGATGCCTTGCTTCATTTGAAAAGAAGGAAACATTGCGCCTCTAGTCAGCTACTGTTCATATTGGGTGTTGTTTGGTCAATTGAAGACATGCAGCTTAAAGACTTGCATTGTCATGGTCACACGTCGGCGGTGGATCACATGACCGCATGTGCAACAACATTTACAGCGTTCCAAATATGCTTATTCAAAGAGGAGAATAGTGTTTGTATCGTGAGCTTATAATCTCTAATGCCACTGTAAAAGAGTTTGTGTAAACTGGTCGTAGGGACTCGGCCAAAACAGACTCCAAGAGAACGCTCATTATTTGAGAGACTGAACCTTCTCCAAGAGCAGTGTTTTTCACAGAAACTACGCTGGAAGATTTTGGGGAATTCAGTACTGGTTGTAAAAATGGAATTCCGATCACATCTACCTTCTCAAGCCTATAGAAGGGGTTTAGGCCTTGAACAATTTTGAAATCCACAAGCGTTAGAAACTCGCGTGATCACTGACAGTCTGAAATGGGAATGGTGGGTCAGAGGGGCAGAGAGTGGAAACGAAAGCATCAGAACTCCGTGCTAGAAATATGAACTCTGGCAGCGCACCTTGAGATAGACTGGCATTGGCCGTGATTACATGAGTTGCCATGCACGGATTTGATAGTCGGTCATTTATTTATCGTATGGATTTTAGTGCCCGGAGTATCCAAGGACATGTTCGGCTCGCCAGAGGCTGTAGCTGCTTCAAGCGGACACCCATAGGGTGAGCTACAAGTTTCGTTCAATTTAAAGTAGTTCCAACTTTCGCTACCAGATGTCATTGATACCTAGTGTTGAACGTTGGAACTTTGATAGAACGTTCCAACGAAATCTAACCTAGAAATTTAGCTTCACACAAGTTTAGTCTGTGAAAGGATCATTTAATTGCCATAAATCTATGACATGGGACCGCCGGCTTTACTTCCCCTTCGAAGGAAGGCTTACTAAAGGATTTTTAACGCTCTGAAAAAATCCGACGACTTCGGCCGGGTCTGAACCCGCTATCTTGGGCTCAGCTGTTCAGCATGCTACCAACTACGCCATCAAAGCCTCTTGATAGTCGGTATAATACAGTAACACTCCTTGTCTTGATATTACTTTATCATTGTCAACAAAGCCATACTTAGGACTGAGAAACTTGATACCGCATTAAGAGGGTCTGCAACTGTCATGTTGTGTGTGGTGGTTCGTCCACTATTGCCCTTCTCATATCGAGAGAGGATGGGGTGAAACCTAATATCACGATGTTACCTCTGTCATTCACAAGATTGAGAATTGACAGATGAATAGTATCAATTACCAACACCTCTTCGGAAAAACAATGCCAGAACAGTGGTGTGTGGAGATTCGAAGCAGATGGGTTGGCCACCTTTACCAGTATGGATTACCTTCATATCATTGTGCCAAACACAGCATAAGTGAGACTTGTATAACTCGAAGCTGAAGGTTCCCACAAGAAATTCGTATTAGCCAAACATTCGTATTAGAGAGGTTAAGGGAACCGAGACGTGTGAATCTATAGAAAAATGTAGCTTCTGATGTTTAGTTACATATCTCAGAAACTACAATATATATTTCCTTGAATGTTCTTTTGGTATATTCAGACTACATGCATCATTATTTGGGTACAATTTGAAGCTTCTATGTTGAATATTTTGTGTCAGAGAGAGCACTACAAAAACTATCTTAAAGAAATATATTGTTAAAAATTCCCTTAATTCACGTCCCTTTTTCTGAGCAAATACTCAAACTAGACCCAACAAACTTTGGATGCGTCATATTTAAACCATTTTTGAGATACTGAAGTAATAGTATTGTCCTCTTGTTTACAGGAGTTGAGCATTTTTTTTTACATAGTAGTTGAAAATTGAAATTTTCTGTATAACTGTCAGTGCTTTTCAAGCTGGGCTCCATGAACTAATCTAGATACTTGCATAAATTTACTTCCACTAGTAAATCTATATAGGGTCTTAGAGACTACTAAGTTTCAAATACATTGATCAGATAGTTTTTCTGAGAAAATGCTACATGAAGTTTCAAAAAATATAACTTACGTAAAACACAAAAAGAATGTTTGACTGGTAGCTACAGTATAGCCCTAAAACATTATATTTAAACCTAATTTTATTCCATCAAATATCACTTCAGCACAATAATTGATACACCAAATTATTCAGGAAAGATGAGAAATTTTTTACGCTAAAGAGAAAAAAGTCCCTGTTCGCTCAATTCTTTTTGGTTTGATAAGAGAAATATATTCATTAAACAAGTAATGAAGGAAATTAGAGAAAAAATTAATGTAGGAATAAAGAGTCAAGAAGAAATTATTTCAACTCTGAGATTTGCTGACAACATTGTTATTTAGCTGATTCAACAGAGGATTTGATTGCGCTTTTAAATGGTATGAACTCCGCCTCGTGGAAAGAATTCCTGAAGACCATCAATAAATATAAAACAAAATTAATGGAATACAGCCGAAACCCCTATTGACGTCAAATCGGCAGGTGAAAAGCTAAAGAAAGTAGGAGACTTCTGCTGTTTAGGAAGCAAAGTAACCAGTGATGGACGAAGCAAAAAGGATATACAATCTAGGTTGGCTCAGGCAAAGAAAGCATTTCTACAGAAAAGGAATCTGTTGACCTCGAATGTAGACTTATGCATTATGAACTCATTTTTGAAAGCCTTTGTCTGGAGCGTGACACTCTATGGAAGTAGGTCTAATATTCGAACTGTTGGCATAGCAGAAAAGATGAGAGCAGAAGCGTTTGAAATGTGGTGTTACAGGAGAGTTCTGAATGATGGGTAGATAGAAGAGATATTAAGACTAGTGGGAGAGGAGAGACGTTTCTGGCGACTGCTAATGAAGAGAAGAGATAGGTCTGTAGAACACTCACTAAGACACCCAGGGATAGCAAAGTTAGTTATGGAAGGGAGGGTCGACAACAGGAACTGTAGGGGTAGACAATGATTAGAATATGTTAAACAGATTGCCTCCGTTGTAAGTTGTAGTAGCTATATATAGATGAAACGATTAGCTCAGGAGAGCGGAGAATGGAGGGCTGCATCAGATCAGTAAAAAGACTGAAGACTCAAACAACAACAATAACAACAAAAGAAATATACATGATAATTACAACAACAGAGTGATAACCTCAATACAATAAGGGTAAAAGGGGGTGAAATATCACTTTCACTATTCCCGTAGTGAACTTTGGCACTAAACTTCTATTTCAGTGTCCTTGTAGAAACATTTCGAAATAGGGAAGGTAAACCTTTAATAATCCTCGATTTTTAGCCTACTTTTCACATTTTGCAAAAATGAGGAAAAAGTAGACTTATGAGATCGGGCAAATGTGTGTCTGTCTGTCTGTCCTTCTGTCTGTCTGTCTGTCTGTCTGTCCTTCTGTCTGTCTGTCCGGCTGTGTGTGTGTCCCCCCCTATCAACTCCTAAACGGCTGCAGCAATCGAAACAAAATTTGGTAGGAGTAAAGATCTATACCTGAATATTTCACGGCCATATTTGAAAATGATGTCAGTGCTACCAACTGCTAAAAAATCGCAATTGAAATTTGAGCTCCATGTTGAATATCTTGGAAAGTATGAATGGGAGCTATTTCAAAATTGGCACACGTACAGGTCATAATATTTCAGTTTAATTTCCAGGAGGCTAAACATGGCAGTGTAGCCAAAATGATTATACGCCTCCTGATAGGTCCAATTTTTAAATGCATATAACTCCTATACTATCAATTGGAATTCAACCAAATTTCGTATGTTTTATGTGTACATAACCAGATATGACTGAGCGTATTCTTCAGACCTACCAGGGCTGCCAACTGTTAATAAATGCTCCTAATTTATTTTATCCAAATACCAATATATCAGAAAGTATGCAAGCCGACAGCTTTAAACTATGCACACGTATAGTCCCTGACATTCTATATTAATTTGAAGTAACTTATATACGTCAGTGCTACCAACATGATTCTAAGCCTGCTGACAGGTCCAACTTTAAATACATGTAACTTCCATACTATCATTTGGATTTCAACCAAATTTCGTATGTTCTATGTGTACCATAACAGATATGACTATGCGTATTCTAAGGAGCAACCAGTGCTGCCAACTGTTAATATGTGCTGTCCCTATTTTTGTTACCCTAATATCAATATATCAGAAAGTATGCAAGCCAATAGCTCTAAACTTTGCACACGTATAGTACCTGGCATTCTAGACGAATTTGGAGTAACTAATATACGTCAGTACTGCCAACATGATTCTAAGCCTGCTGATAGGTCCAATTTTAAAATGCATGTAACTTCTATACTAACTAATGGATTTCATTCAAAATTGGCACAACAATAGATCATATTATTTCAGATTATTTCTGACCAATACATGCATGACATTGTTGCCAACATGATTTTACGCGCGCTGTTAGATCCAATGTTTAACTGCATGTAACGTCCATGCTATTCATTGGACTTCAACCAAATTTTTTATTTTGTACCTTAAGAGACGGAACTAAGAATATATTCAGTCATCAGGGCTGCCAACTGTAGTGCTCTATTAGGATACATTATGCCAGGTATACAGTATTTCGAACTAATTGGAAATTTCGATATTAGCAACTTAATTTCATCATTATTCTAGATAGGTTCATAATCTGTAGAATAATCATTGGCATGAAAAGTAGGCTGTATAGTTCTTCACGGAACTTCTTGTTTTCATTAATATGATAGAAGTTCAAGGGACCAACACAAATCTTCAAATTATCGACACAGAGTTTAACAATACCAGATGATTCCAAAAAGATAGAAAAGGTATGTAAAGCATTTGCAGCCTAATATTTGGGTGAATAACGATAATTTTCATGTATGGTAATGGCAGATTTCTCTGGCGTGTTGGTTTATAATAGGAATATTCTGCGTTCGCTGAAACACAGTACTTACATTTGACTATCTAAGGATGAAGGTAATATGAAGACAAATATGAATATTTCAAGTGGGGAATCTGTAGTGATACGCAGGCTGACATCCCCTCGTGGTGTAGTGACTGCTATTCTCCGTGAATTACAGTTATACACATTCTATTACAGTCACCACAGAACCACAGGTTAGACTGGCTGCGTGGCTCAGTGGTAATGTTCTCGCGTGCTGTGCCCCAGATTGCAAGATTGAATCCTGGCACAGTAAATTGCACTTGAGGGTGTACAAATGCGAGGGAACCGTGTTAGTAGATTTCTTGGCTCGTTGAAAATCCCTTTCGGTGCAAGATTTTGGCACCTGGCGTCTCTAAAAGCCGAAGTAGTTAAAAGGTACGTAAAAACAATAACATTATATTATTACATTACATTATGCGAACCGGCCAAAACTAAGGACCACGCAAATATCATTTAATTTCCTTCTCATCGTTCTTTCTTCCCTTTTCTTCCTCCACACTTCCTTCATTATTTCAGTGTGTTGCGCCTAACATTATTAGGCCCTATTTATATTATCTATTTTTTATTTAAGCGAAAATTCCCCTACAGGAGAGCGATTAAACTTGATAACATGATATCATGTGGAGGTGTGTCTCCTCCGCTCCTCCCAAAATATCTTCATTCGTACGGAATGCTCCCTCTTCCTCTCATCCGTCCACTTTTTTCCAGGTTGTCGAAATGATCTTGGTCCAAACTTAACATTCGCGATTTTCGTCTGGCACTCAGTTCGGTCTTCGAAATTTTGTGTACTGATTACTTGTAAGTTTCTCTGAACCCCTTTACTAACATTATTATTATTATTATTATTATTATTATTATTATTGGGGAGCGTGATGGCGCAGTGGCTTAGCTGCTCGTCTTTCACCCGGACGGCCGGGGTTCGAATCCCGATGACAGCGGGGTGGAATTTTCACCTGAAAAATCACGTGGCGTCAGGAAGGGCATCCGGCCTTAAATCCCCGGCCAAAACTAAAATGATCCTGGTTGGCTCCGGCGACCCCAATTAATTGGGAAATTGCCGAATAAATAGATAGATTATTATTATTATTATTATTATTATTATTATTATTATTATTATTAAACACAGGTTAACTGACGAAATCAAAACACTTCCAAGTATGTGGGGCTGATATCCAGGCTGTCGCAAGACAGTAAATTCAATTAACACCAACAAAAACTCATATTCAATAGTATTTTACTAAAGGCGGTGAGATCAAATGCCCGAGACGTTGTACAGCATCCACTTGAAGCTCCTCGACTCGCCTCGCGCCACGCTGGTCCGGACTGCAGTCATTAGAGTTACAAAAGGAGCTTCCGAAGCTCGTTAAGGGAACAGGAATAAAACAAACAGATTTAAAAATTTTATAAAGTGCTTGGAGGTTAGTATAGACTGGGAATTACAGGGTATTAGTGAGGATTAACAGAGACTAAGACATGGCATACATAAGGTACTTAATACTGTTCCTCTTCTGATAATGTATGCCCGTCCTTTGTTTCCTGCGCACAAAGTAAGCAAAATAAAATAAGATAAAGACAATTTTAATTGTGATTTATACATGGAATATTAAGTTGTCTTCTTTTATAAAGGAAACAGGCATGCACAGGTTGTTAAGGCACCGTATGAAAACTACTGGACGTTATCTTACTAAATTTATAATTTTAGATTCACGAACAGGTTCCTTAATGGTTGAATGAGAATAGACAATTTTACCATAGTCAGGATTAAAACCCGAATATTCTGCTGTCTAGGCAGGTCTTGATGGCACCACTAGCCTCACTGCCTACTTGCAGGGCCCTCACGGTTTCCATGAACTTGAGGAAGTCTCTCATGTTACCACGTGACCTTCAGGAACCCTCCCCTCTGGATGTTTCTTGACATCCCTGACGGGACCATCGCACACCGCCGTACATCCCCGCAAAGAAACCCTCCCCTTAACCCTTTGGGAAATCTCTCATCACCCTAACACCTATGAGGGGGATTTGGGGGGGGGGGGGGGGGGTCTAGGGGAATTTTACATTCCTTGGTTGGGCAACCTCACGGCCCATTCCTAAGTCGCGTACCCACGATCTTGGACTTTTAAGACACCCAGCTGCCTTCGTAAAGGACCTATTCACCCTCATCAGAGCCCCTCAAGCCCCTATTTTCCCCTGTGGAAGGATGGAAATGACTTGCCCTATGGAAAGAGCTATCGCTTCTTTTTTCACATTCGTAGTTTCGTAGTGACGCAGGAACCTTACTGTCCATTTGCAATGGAGAGGCGCTGTTGCGGAGACTTTCGAAATGACGAGGACATGCTTTGATCTCCTAGATGATACACACAGAGCCACTAGTGCCCCGAAGTCTTAAAATGACTTAGAATTTGGAACATTTTTCCACTTTCAGAGAATGGCTGCATTGGTGTAGGTGCCAAAATGTACCTGCCCGGACAACAGGAGATTTGGGTTTGAATCCCGACTGCACACACATTTTTAATTCTTACTCAGCAGATATGACCGTTCATAGTAGAGCAATGTCCTAATCCAATTTTGAAGTTTCCATATTGTTTACACCACCTCAATAGGTGGCAGCCTATTATCATAGATTTTTTATCACTTACTCGCCCAGCTCGGATTAACCCACGTAGGCTATTCTGCGAGAGATCATTCCTCTACCGTCGCAAGGACGGTGTCTGGGAGCTGAACATTCTTTTTCAGCAGATACGACTGCGGATGGTAACAGGCCGATCGCTCAGGTGACTGCTAACTTAGGTCTAATTAAGGAAGGGTCTTGGAAATCGGTCGTGGACCTGTTGAAAACTATCGTCCCGGCTATTGCCGGGTATTGAAATTGGGAAACTACGAAAACAATTATCAGGACGGCTGAGGTGGGATTCGAACCCGTGCCCTTCTGATGCCAGCGAGGCATGAGGTACCGCGTTAGTGCGCATGGCCACCGTGGTTGATAAATAATTTTTATAAACATATACATTAAATGTTTTTGGTGAATGGTTCAATTGCCACGTTAAAATAAATTGTGCTTAAATTACTTTTATTTTAACGCTTATTATCAACAAATGAAGTACGAGAGGAAAGGCAAATATGAATTTGGGGATCAAGTTCATACTCACATGTTTTCCATGCGACCTGGCCAATATGTGTTGATAGGCAGGGGTTCTCATTGAGGCATGGGTGTTAAGTGGAGTTTCAGCCTACTTTCTATTTTTGCAAAACATGCTTATGAGATCTAAACAGGCCAAACGTTGTCAGTCTGTGTGTGAGTGTGTGAGTGTGAGTGTGTATATCTGCCCCCTCCCCTATCAATTCAACAAGACGAAACCGAAGTAAACGAAATATGGTACAGAGGTAGCACTAGCAAAGAGCACTCATTGTCATGCTTTACATTGCCACCATCTTTACCAAAACTTAATGGTGGGCACTCAAATGGTCAAAACTTAAAATTACATTATGACCAAACTAATCATCGGATCTTGACCAAATTTGGCAAAAATATACCATGGGTCGCGTCTTGCGCCAAACTACAAGGCCATCAACCGTACCATTTCAGGATGACAGCCGTGTGAATTATGCAAGCTTTATAATTCATTACTTGGGAAACTCCAGTTCCGATTATCGAACCGAGAGTAGTTTAAACTGTTCTAAAGACCGAGTCCCGTTCGAAATTGAAAGTTTATATTATAATATTACACTGCATAAGTGACTTTAAAAAGCTGAGCCATCTCGGTTACAAGACAAGATGGCAGCTAATCTCTCGTTGTGACCTATATTTCACTAAGTTGAGTATGCTGCATGCAATAATGCCCACTGATATAAATAATATAAATGTTGTATGAAATGAATTATAATGAATATATACTCCAGTGAAGAAATTTGAAACATTTTTCCACATTCGGAGCATGGCCAAAATGTAAAAGGAAGCTTGTAGTTTAACGTGACTGTTAATCTCGAGATCATGAGCCACGAGGCCAATATGTACCTGCCCAGTTAGTGAATCCATGCATACGGTGCAATTGAAAAAAATTCTCTTGTTGCCGATAGAGTGCACTCGCCCCCGAGGATAGGCGTGATTTAAAATTAGCTGTGCAGTAGGTTTATTTAATTGTGCTTCTCCCAGTGATACGTTTAGACCAACGAAGTTTGGTTTCAGTTTCAATTATTGTAAGTAGTCGGTGTTAATATACTGAATTCCTATGTTGTCTGGAGTGTTTGCTGATGACATTGTAAAATGCTGGGGTAATATTATAAACTATGGTTTGAACGTCGCTGCTCAAATCCAGAGTGTCATACTGTTGTGTGCCATTTTGCACTTTGAATAGGAAGAAAATAGGAGGTGATTAGGACAAAGGGTTATAACTATACCCATACATTCAGGACATCTTGTTTAAATGTATAATCCGTGAGAAATCATCAGCTCATTAATATTTGTACACTTTAAAGTTCTGATAAATTGTTTAAGTTACTGTTTGTGATTAACTATAGTCTAGACCTAACTGATAAATACAGTAAGAACTGCCTTTAATGGGAAAGAATATGACTCGCTAATTTTTCCGTCAATCATATGTTTCTGGGTAATGGAGGTTGGCCTAGGCTAAACTAATTAAACTATGAACATACATATAATGATCATTACATGGTGTACATACCATATTCAGTGCTGTACTTCTGTATTTCTGTCACGAATTATTACAGTAGCTTACTGTACAAGCAAAACCTACAATGCACGTAAAGTCTGGTATTTCTTGGTAGGCAGCTCATTAAAGGGAGCATTGGGAAAGGTTACGGGAACGGGGATAAGGCAAATAATCGTACGCTTTGACGTGTACGTTTGATAACAAACGGAGGAAGATCTGTTTGCATATTCCTTGTTAGCCACAAAATCAACTATTACAGTAGATAAGGTAGACTTTCACAGGGTGCCTGAACATTTTCTAAACACTGAATTCCATATTACCTGCATGTGTGAGTTAAGAAGTTGTTGACTATCTATTAATTTTCCGAATTTCTTATTTCTAATTCAAAGTTTCAAGTTGTTTATTTTATCGCAAAATCCTTTGATTATATTTTACTAAGGTTGAAAGTCAATTTATCAATAGTAGCATCAATGTATTACTTTTATATTACGGTACCTCATATGCAAAATTAAGGCAATTTTTAACGTAATTCCACAAATAAATTAATTATATTTGTGGGGTTATTAGAGTAATAGTCTATTTAAATTGAACCAAATTATACAGCCATTTTTGCTAGAATCGAACTCGGTTCTGTCACGGAGAAACGTTATGTGTTACCAACACTTAACAGTCATTTTCTTGTTCAGGAGGTCTGATTTATATAAAATGACCTATTTTCGTAAATGTGGCAGAAAATAAGATGAAGTTTTTTGACTAATGTAATCTGTGTTTCTGTGGTGTCTGTAGTAGTGTTTGTAATAGTAATTACTAGGATCAGAAATGGGGTAGGTGCTCCGGGACATGAAGTATGGTACTATCCTGTCATTTGCCCGGGGAGTGTGGAGAAACTCGCAGAAGAAACACAACTCAGGATAGCCACGGTCAGCGCTCCTGTGGTCTACGCACTTGCTGCAAGTCCCCATCATTGTCGTAGTGAGCTGTTTTGCCCCGCGGTTCAATGTGGTAATCTAACTCTCCTGTCATAAATATTAAACTTATCTCACTCCAAGTAGGCTCTAATATGTCGCAATAAATTATTGCTGAGTATCAGTGCACTGTTGTTGTGGTCTGAATAAAGAGACGCAGCATGTGTTTATGAATGTCGCAGTCTGATTATGAAGATTTAACTTGGCGCTGTCATGTTCTGCTAAGCTTACGGCTGTAGTGTTTGTTTCATTCTTATCCGTAATTCTCATTCCGCAGCACGGAACGTTACGGTAGATGCAAGCAGAACGTGTTTCTATGTAACGTACGTGCAGGTCTGGAATCATATATCCTCGTCTCTCTCTGAATATTCCGAATTATAAATGCTGTTGTCTCTACGAGGTATTCGCTAAATAACGGAGCTGCGTTTTTGGCCGTCCATTCCCGATCCAGCACAGGGCCATAGGATACCGTAATGAATGTTAACTTTTTATAAACCGACACATTTTATCCTGCTTTTGGAAGAAAAAGAAATGAAATAGATGTAAGTGATCACTCGGGACATGTGTGTGTCCGTCTCTCTGTCTGTCCGTGAAATCTGTGTGATTCCCGGTCAATACATGTGAGTTTCGAAGTGAAATACCATGTCCTGTGGTTTGGATTCCACGTAAGAAGGAGGTCCTGTGGCTCATGATCCCTAGATTAACGGTCACGTAAAACTATGAGCTTCCTGGTAAAAGTGTAAGTGTACGTCTTCCCTTAACTCCTAAATTTCTAAATCAAGGAGCATATATTGCCGGAGGGGTGTGTGAATATTGCTACCAATTTAGCGAAAATAAAAAGGCAGCCACTGTAATTTCATTTTCTAAGTCGACTACGGACTGAACCAATCGTCGGATCCTTCCAAAATTAAGATCTTACGCACTACCCTATAAAAGTTGTTGTTATTGTTGTTGCTTATTTTAGGGGCTGCGACATCGTCGTCATATAGCCCCCTGTATTTGGGTGTATGTGGAATATGTGTGATAACCTTTGTTATTGTGATGGCTGTACTAGTGCGTGTATCTGTTAATTGTGGATAGGATTGGGAAGGAGGTGGCCGTGGTCTTATGTTTGGAACCATCCCATCATTTGCCTTGAGTAGAAGTGGGTGAAAACACGAGAACCACTTCCAGGAAGGGTGTGGTGGGAATCGATCCCATCTCTTCTCAGTTTTGCCTTACGATGATGAGTGTACTCCGTTCCGGCCCTCACAGCAGAATTAACATTTCTCGGCTGAGCCGGGAAACAAACACGGACCTCCGCGGCAACAACCAAGAACGCTAGACGCTACACCACGAGGTGGTCATCCTATGAACGGAGTCGTAAGCCGAAGTTACAACTTTGCTGGTAAATTAATTTAAATATGGAACCGTGAGCAATGTTCAAGTACAGGGTCTTTATATTTGCTTGCCTAGGACATTCTCGCTCACGCGCTCCGCCAGTGACGATTCAGTTGCCGGCTGCCGCGCGCGCGTATGTATGGCAGAGTACGGTGTTTAAAATCCGTATCATGCATTCTTACTCACCATGATTACAGTGGATGCTGAAAATGTTCCCCATCCGCTGCCAAACACAATTGGCATCTGCTTATGAAGTTTCCGGTTACTCCGGTTAATTTAGTTTCAGTATGGAAATAACGACCTTTACGTCTATTTTTATCGTTTACTGAACGTGTACGTTTGAATCTCTTAGCCAGTTGTTTATTGTCATTGTGTATAGTGCTGTAATGCCTTATGTGAAATATTCGTTACTTGAACGTAACTTATATATCTGCACAATACGTACATAAATCGTGCGCTAGAACAAGACAAAAGTTTCGAGTGAAATTTCCAGGGAGACCCATTCCTATAAATCGGACAATACAACAACTGGCTAATTTGAGCAAATAAAGAACTTTGGTCCCGTAACTTTCAAATGGATTTTCAAAATGATGAACAATTGTGTAGCTAGAATGATAATTCCAAAGAACTGGTGTAAAGCAAAAGTTGTGACATTGCTTAAACCAGGCAAAGAACAGAATAACCCCAAGAACTTCAGACCTTTATCACTTATGTGTCACCTGTTAAGATTCTGGAAAAAAAAATGATTCTGAATCAAATATCTGGCTCTGTCGACAGGAAGATCATTAAAGATGAAGCAGGTTTCAGACCAGGAAAGTTATGTAGATCCTTAATCTAACCCAGCACATCGAGGAAGGGTTTGAAAGGAAGTAGATTGCAGGAGTTGCTTTTATTGATCTCACGGCTGCTTATGATACGATGAATCATAAGAAACTAATAAAGAAGATGTACACAACAACTAAGGACTTTGACTGACGCAGTTTATTCAATGTCTGCTGCAGAAAAGAAGATTTTTTTTGTCATTCTAAACGACAAAATGAGTCGGTGGAGAACACAGAAAAATGGCCTTCCCCAAGGAAGTGTTCTGTCTCCGATATTATATAACATATATACCAATGATCACTTGTACCCGGTCCTTCATCTATGCAGATGACACAGCTGTCGCTGCGCAAGGAGCGACATTAATTTGAAGTAGAATTCAAGGTAATATCTTCTCTAGAAGAACTTGCTACCTACTATGACGACAACCACCTGAAACCCAGTCCGGATAAAACTCAAGTGTGTGCATTCCATCTGAGCAATAAGGAAGCACGAAGAAAGTAAAATATCAACTGGGAAGGACACAAATCAAATCATTGTACTTACACCAAATATCTAGGGTTAAAATTGGATCGTGCCCAACTTACAAACAGCACTGTACAGACACCAAATATAAAGTATGTACGAGGAACAATATCGTCCGCAAACTGGCAAACACCACGTGGGGAGCGAGCCCAGTGTCCACCACACATCCACTCTCGCCCTGTGTTACTCTGCTGCAGAGTACGCCACTCCAGTTTGGAGGAACTCTGCACATGTTAATCAAGTTGATGTAGCTCTTCATGGGACAGCCCGTTTAGTCACAGGGTGCCTATGACCAACTCCCGTCAATAAGATCTACTCACTCATGGGAGTAGCACCTCCAGATGTAAGATGACAGGTAGCAGTGGAGACTGAAAAGAAGAAGCAGGAAACAGATTCAAGGCAAACAGTGATTGAAACTCATGCTCCTCCATCACGTTTGAAATCTAGGAAAACCTTCCTACTTACAACAGCACCAATTCCAACTTCATCGGAAGCCCGCCAAACTGTGCTGTGGAGAACAATGTCGTGGACAGCAAAATAAACGTTACCATCAGGCAGTTATCTCCAATACGACACATGGAAGTCCCTCAACAGATTAAGAACAGGAGTGACAAGGTGCAAGATAAATCTGAAGAAGTGGGGAATCAGTGAAGATGAAATATGTGATTGTGGGGCAAGGCAGGATTCGGAACACTTGTTGGTTTGCAGTAATCTGAGCGAACCTTGTGGCATAGAAGACTTGTTTGCAGCAAACGACCGTGCCATTCTGACTGCTGAACATGGCTTCACAAAGTGTGAAGTTATTTTAATTATTGATAAATTGTTATTTTAGGATTATATTTTAGTGTATTTTTGGACTTAGATAAATAAATACGGCATATTATAAAATATAATGACGGTTGGAAATTAGATTGATGAACCTGGGCAAGGAGCTGGAAGTAAGCGGTCGTAGGCTGTTAACAGGTTCCCCACATTTGCTTGGGATTGAAAATGGTAAACCAAGGAGAAAAATTTCAAGGACGGCCGACGGTGGGGAACAAATTTACTCATCTTTATAGTCTGGAGATAGCCTGGCCACATGGTCTTGTGCTTTAGCGCGTATAGCGTCGTCAGTCAAAGTTTCAATATGCTCATTAATTATTTATGGAATCATTTTGGCTGCAATAATAAAGGCTTTATACGTTCGCGGGTTTCAAATGAGGGTCTTTAGTTCCTATATTTCATAACATAACTAAGGGTAGAAGATAAATACCCATAAAAGAATTTTACGATTTTTTCGGAAGTGGGATAGAAACTTTTGAAAATTGCATCTTGTAGTTGTCGTAAAGAAGGTTTTATGAAGACTTACTACATGAGTTATAATAAATAATTGTATAACAGTAAATCTTAAGTTATGTTCCCGGAGAAGTGTGAGACTGTTTAGCACTGAAGGCAAGCCACTTTGATGGGTCCAGGCGCTGTTAACTCTTTACGACCCCTAGTATGACGTGATAGATTATTGCGTCACCGAAAGAAAGTGGAATATTGCTCCACTTATCTGCAGTCTGGACTCGTTCTCATTTACCGCATAAATGTGTTGTCCTGAGTAAACTGGAGCGTAGTTGGTAGCATGCTGAGCTTCTATGCCAAAGACAGCGGGTTCAAACCCGGCCGAAGCCGTCGGATTTGTTAAGAGCGTTAAAATTCCTCAGTATGCCTTCCTTCGAAGGGGAAGTAAAGCCAGCGGTCCCATGTCATAGATGTATGGCATGTTAAAGAACCTTCCACTAATTGCACCTGTGTGAAGCTGAATTGGATAGGTTAAGAATGTAAACAACGCTCTTAGGTTTCTACGTTCGTTGCCAAGAGCCGACTGCGGTGGCGTCTAGTAGCTAAGTTCTGAACTTGGCTAAGTAGTCGTTGACGGTGGCGCTTGGCGAAAAAAGTAGGAACTATTTGAAAAATTCTGAGTTGCAGTACTTAAATTAAAAAACTGATAACACACACTATTACAGTCATCACAATTAACACCGGTTATCAGACAGATTCTACACACACCCAAAGTACACGGGGCTACATGCCCGCGTTGTCGCAGCCCCTAAACTTAAGAACCAACCAACCAAACTGGAGATAATAGTGATTTACGTTCGAGTCGTTGATAGCCCATGCGGTGAACTCCTATTGGAGACATAGGAAAGTCTAACCCTTATGGCAAGCAGGCGTAGCTCAGAGCCAGTGTGTGTGACGCATTGGAAGTGAGCATTGCGTCTTTCGACCACAAAGGTTAGACTTGCCTGTTATTCCAACAAGAGTCCCGTTTAACTACTGCGGCTCATAGAGACGCCTGGGTGTCGGAATGTTGCCCTGAAGAGGATGTTTAACGTGCCAATAAACCTACTACTACGGCTTCCTCGCATTTGCGCACCCTCAAAAGCCAAATAAATGTGCCAGGATTTGATCCTACATCGTTGGGAACAGCAGGCGAGAACGTTACCGCTGAGACACCCAGCCAGTCAAGAGGAGTTAACCACTTGGTCTCCCAACGGCTCATTCACTTTGTTCACATCCAGAGGGCTCACAACTTGCGGGACGTGGGTTGACGATTATGGGAACCATGCTGACAAAGGAACATCGCATACGTCAATCTCTCGACCTGAGTGAAACATGAATACACGTTGGTCAGGTGACACGGAAAGATAGCATCACCCGGCTCTGCCAAGAAATTTTAATTCTGGTGTAAGGGCTGAGACGGAGTACACTCAGACTCGTGAGGCAAAATTGATAAGAAGTGGGTTCGATTCCCATCTCAGACATCCTCGACGTAGGTTTCCTGTGTTTTCTCCACTTCTACTCTAGGCAAATGCTGAGAACGTCCCTAACTTAGGGCTACGGCCGCCCCTTACTCCATCGGAACCCCAATTTACAAGTACACACACTTGTACTGCCATCACAATAACACAGGTTATCACAAACATTACACATACACACCCAAATACACGAGACCATATGACTACGATGTCGCAGCCTATAAAATAAGCAACATCTACAACATCCACAAACTTATTCGGGCCATTACAAGAGAAAACAAAACCTTACACTTTTATGTAAGGACTCGAGAGTTGGAGCAAACATGTCATAATACCTGGTGTGTAATTTAGAAGTAGCCTTGTTTGAAGTACAAAATAGGGCTTGATCATGGCTTCAAATGATTGCTAAAGGAAGTATTGGTGAGGGCAACCTCTTCACTCCCTCGGTGGGACTTTGTAAATCAAGAATTTTCTTAGTCAGCAGTGCTGCCAACCGTACCATAGTTTGTCACATTTAGGGTACTGTGCTATGTACCATAATAGGCCTACATATTTTATGGTTGGCAATAATACCACAATACCCAACAAAGAACATTTTAATTAACTTTGAGCAATATCTTTCGTGATAGTGAAACAGTAGATTTACTAACTCTTTTAAGATCCCCATCAGGGCAAAAGCTACAGTAGTTAGCATTGACGTAAATATGTAATACGTCGTATTATTACTATCATCATCCTATTGTAAGTATCTGGAATGGTCAGAAATATCTGCCAAATGCAATTCTCCCACCTCTGAAGAAAATGTAAAATTCTCTGCTACACGTAAAGACATAATATCGTAAATATATTTTTGACTTTGATTTCTGAGCTTCTTTGAATCCTTGAAACGCGGCTTCGGTGGCGTAGGTTGTAGCATGCTGAGCTTCTATGCCCAAGATCTCTGGTTCAAACACGGCCAATGTCATTGAATTTTTAAGAGCGTTAAATATCCATCAGAAGTCCTATGCCTTCCTTCGGAGGGGAAGTAAAGCCGACGGGCCCATGTTATAGATTTATGGCGTGTAAAATAACCTTCCACTAACTACAATTGTGTGAAGCTAAATGTGAAGGTTAGAATTTTGATTAACGCTGTATTAAGTTCCAACGTTCGCCTCCAGGTGCAGGTTGCAGTGGCATTTTGTAGATAAGTTCGCAGCTAGGTGTCGTTGACGGTAGCATTTGATAGAATAAGTAGAAACTACATGAAATTGATCGTCTGCAGTCCTAACCTGAATCACATATAACACACACTAATACTGCCATCACTATTAACACTGGTTATAAGACAGATTCTACACACACCCAAAGTAAACGGGACTACATGACCGCGTTTTAGCAGCCCCTAAACTGAAGAACCAAGCAGCCAATCCTTGAAACGCTTTGCATTTTTCTGCATATATTTTTGAAACTCATTCTCTTCCTTTTCCGGACGTTTCCGTTCTTGATAACTTTTACACTTTTCAGCGTTCAACATTAAGAAACATACAGTAGAAATTACATCGAGGCAAATAACACACATTAAGAGTTTGTGTTCATATAGCAAGGTAAAGACTAGATAACGCCACTGACCTAGTATGCATGGATAAACAAACAGCACGTAACTAGGAACTTGTTCTTATTGCAACGTATAGGCTATATGACGCTACTGACCTTGTATACATAGATGAACAAACAACGCCTAACGAAGACACTTACTTGAGAGCTTGCGTTTTATAGCTATTTGTGACTTGTATGACCTGTTCTGGAATACCACTCAGCATTTTGGGATCCATGTCAAGTAAAAAAAATGAAAATCCACAGCCTGCTTCCAGTCTCCGACCAGGTCAGGAATGGAATGAATGAAGACCCCATCCAGAGGCGAGGATATGGACTGTGCCGGCTGCCGAGGCCTGACGCACTCCTCTGGGGCAATGATTAAATGAATGACAGATGAAATGAAATGATAGTGGAGAGTGTTGCTGGAATGAAATTTTTGACAGGGAAAACCGGGGTACCCGGAGAAAAACCTGTCTGCCTCCGTTTTGTCCAGCACAGATCTCACATGGAGTGACCGGGATTTGAACCACGGACCCAGCGGTGAGAGGCCGGCGTGCTGCCGCCTAAGCCACGGAGGCTTGGATCCATGTCAAGTATGGCTCATCAATAAATTTCGAAATGATACAGAGAAAGACTGCTAGATTTGTGCTCAGTGACTTTCATCTGAGAAGCAGTGTGATCCATTTGTTAAAGAAAATTGGATGGGAATCACTTGAGGCTAGGAAGATGAAATCCAGACTCTGTGCTATGTAAAACACGTATACAAATCAACTATCGTGGGGTGAGCTTAGCAAACGTATGGGAGTAGGGATGATCATTCTTTCAAAGTTAAGGGCCGACCATAGCGTACAAATTATGGTAAATATTATTTCGTAAACCTCTGCCTCCGTGGCTTAGGCAGCAGTACGCCGGCCTCTCACCACTGGGTCCGTGGTTCAAATCCCGGTCACTCCATGTGAGATCTGTGTTGGACAAAATGGAGGCAGACAGGTTTTTCTAGGGGTATTCCGGTTTTCCCTGTCAAAATTTCATTCCAGCAACACTCTCCACTATCATTTCATTTCATCTGCCATTCATTTAATCATTGCCTCAGAGGAGTGCGACAGGCTTCGGCAGCTGGCACAGTTCATATCCTTGCCGCTAGATGGGGGCTTCATTCATTCCATCCCTGACCCGGTCGGTAACTCAAAGCAGGCTGTGGATTTTCATTTCTTCATTCTTTCGCAAACCGTGCCATTGGCAACTGGAACTCTCTACCTGCCGCAGACCTAGATACGTTCCCCAAACATGTGGAGGTGTATTATGGAAAGACTGACACTTTATGTAAATACTCCAGTTTAATTGTTGTTTATAAATGTCTTAAGCGGCTTCTGTGGCGTAGTCGGCAGCATGCTGAACTGGTATGCCTAAGATGGCGGGTTCAAACCCGGCCGAAATCGTCGGATTTTTAAGAGCGTTAAAATCCGTCAGTATTCCTTCCTTCGTAGGGAAAGTAAAGCAAGCGGGTCCATCTCATAGATTTATGGCACGTAAAAGAACCTACCACTGCAATTGGTGGTGTGTAGCAAAATTTGTAGTTTATATTTGGCTGGTTAGGAAACGCTCTATCAAGTTCCATCGTTCGCTGCTAGTATTAGTGACAATAGCATCTGGTAGCCAAATTTGGAACTAGTTAAAATTGAACTTGTTGGGAACCCTCGGGCGTTTAACCAAAAATGCCCAGCTTATGCCCATTAGATGCGGTTCATCTCTACTTAGTATAAAAAAAAGTCCCCATTTCTTTGATGTTACGGGTAATCTCGAGAACCACTGGATGGATTTTAATGCGGTTTTCACCATTCTGTAAACGATATCTCGAGGAAGGTTTCTGTAGAAAATACTTTATTTATGATCGAAGGAAGACAAGCTGTGACTTAAGGATTTCACTCAAAATGTCGAAGAAAAGAACGGCGTATGTGCGCATTTTAAGCTTACGCTGGACAAACCGTTAAAAATATCTATATGACTATAAGAATTATTCAGCATGAAGAGTTCTACAAAAGAGTCCGCGACAGCATATCTCTATCTTCAATACATCGCCCACTATAAGTGATTTTACGTTTTCATTTATTCCAACAAACTCCATTCAATTATTATGGTACCTTCGGCGACAGTTCACGAGCTAGCTAGGGGTGAGCCTATCACCCCAGTTACAGCCTAGCTATCGGGCGAGCCTATCACCCCAGATAGCCTACAGACAGCAGCAAACTGTTGAGTCGTGTTGAGTTAAGACTTCATAGAAGAGTGGTTATGTTTGGAGTTACTCTGTAAGTACAACTCGGCCTGTGGACTGTTCGATCCGCAGAATACACAGTCAAGTTTAGATTGTACGAGGGGTATTTTTTATTCGTGCACCTCGCCATTCTTAAATTACGTCTCACAAAATTTCGTAGCACATGCTATCCCCATGGTAATATAATGAATAGACCAGTCAGTGATTTTAACCCATCATACGAGACGGAAAAGGGATACAGGTCGTGGTTCATTGAAATCGAAAAGAATACGCTTATCACATAACAATGAGACCGAGCCCCAAATAATTTCTCGATTGTCACAAGAGGGAGAAAGAAAGAATTCACAAAGACAAAGGGAGTCATCCCCAAAGTTCCTATTACACAGGGAAGAAATATTCATGGTTTGTGGTCGGATAAAGAGAATTCTGCTATAACTTATGATACCTCCATAAATTATATAAATGATGCTTCCGTTCCGGGCGAAGCTAGTATATATACAGTAAAAGTATATATTGCTAGTATATCATATAAATGTCATCTTGTTATGTATATCCAATTTTACACCGGGGGAAACTGCCCCATTTGCAGGTAAATGAATGAATTTCCTGACAGTTTGCCAGTAATTAAAGTAGACCAACAACAACACATCTGTTGTATATCCTTCAAATAGTGAGCTGTTATCTCCAGCGTCTTCAAATCTACGGTTGTTGAACCAAAGTTTTAAACAAGGAACTTCCGTTCACCCGTAGCCACAAGGATTTTTCATACACGATTTTTTACAAGATACTTGTACAATGGGGTCCTGTGTTTGAATTGGGATTTCAACGACGAAGGGCCTATGACCTGAACTTCTGCACATAGTCGAATTCTTTAAGCATTTTATGTCCATTTTTAAATAACTTTGACGATTGTAAAAAGATTCTTTTAAAAGTTTCTTAACAAGATCAACACATAGACTGTCATTTGAGAATCATTAATGTGTTTGACTGAAGAAGGCTCACAGAGCCGACATATGTATCAAAGAGTGTATGGACATCGTATAAAAGCATTTTTATATTGTAAAGTGGATATTGGTGTAATATATCATAATCAATACGGGAAAATCTAGAATAATGACAAAAGTCATAGATATTCACCAGAATGAATAAATGAATGAAAATTCATCTAGCATACATGACGAACATTGGTTGCCATGGCTATCATAGCGTCAGGAAATTGATATCGCTAATTTCATACAGACTCCAGCAAACACATATCCATGCCAAACACATACAAACTAGGGCGATTTCTTGGTAAATACAGTCTAAATATGTCACAGGATTCATAAAACAATTTCTTGGAGTACGAGGTTTCATTGTTCTAACATTTCGTACATGTAATATTTTATGACCTCCTTATCTAACCACCGCACAAAGTGTGACATAATTGTATGGTGCTTGTTCAAGCTACGTTAACAGCTAGAGAAACTTAACCTGGGATATTTAAATGTCTCTTTGTATTAAGAAACAAAGTACAGCAACAATAGGTGTGTATGTGGTCGGTTTTAGCTGAGCACAAAACGCTATCTCAGGTGCGAGATCTGGCACACACGGACGGGGCTTTCTGTTTTATGTACCGTGAAATAACCTGCTTGTTTCGTAATTACTAGTGTAAACTTCCTCCATTTCATAATTATACCTTTATGTCAGAATGTTGTGTGCAATGGTGTCAGCGCGGGCACGAGTTGTGTTCATATAACTTTCAGAGGGGTGTAATGAACTACTTAACCCCATCCCCTTTGCAAGGATATTAGCGTATACAGTAAACACGAATAAATCTTCCACTTCGTCATGAATCCATAATGACAGTTTAAAGGAATTGCTGAGAATTGGAACAGTAAATTTGAAGTTGCACGTTATTGCACCATTTTAATTCCTTGATTGTAAAATGTAGATTAGTAACATCAATTGTGAACTGGGGTGTCATGAGCCCCAAGGTATTGTCTTTTAATCGCGGAATATTAACATTATTCAATAGACGCTTCGTGCTTGTGTGAAGCCAAAAATTGTACGTTAGAATTGATAACGCTATATTAGTTCCAACGTTCGCCGCCAGGTGGTGACTGCGAAGGCATCTAGTAGCCAAGTCCGCAAGCTGGGTGTCGTGGACGGTAGCGTTTGGTAGCAAAAGTGGGAACTACTTGAAATTATCGTCTGCAGCCCTTACTTGAATTAAAACAGATGTTGTTGTTGTTGTTTGAGTCTTCAGTCATTTAACTGGTTTGATGCAGTTCTCCATGCCTCCCTGTCCTGAGCTAATCGTTTCATCTCTACATAGCTACCACACCCTACATCCGAGACAATCTGTTTAACATATTCTAACCTTGGTCTACCCCTACTGTTCTTGTCCTCAACCCTTCCTTCCATAACTAAGCTTGCTATTCCTGGGTGTCTTAGTATGTGTCCTGCCAACCTATCTCTTCTCTTCATTAGCAGTCGCCAGAAACATCTCTCCTCTCCCACTAGTCTCAATACCTCTTCGTTTGTAACTCTATCTACCCATCTGATCTTCATCATTCTCCTGTAACACCACATTTCAAACGCTTCAATTCTCCTCTTTTCTGCTGCACCAATAGTCCAAGTTTCACTTCCATAGAGTGCCACGCTCCAGACAAAGGCCTTCAAAAATGACTTCCTAATACATAAATCTATATTCGATGTCAACAGATTCCTTTTCTGTAGAAATGCTTTCCTTGCCTGAGCTAACCTACTTTTTATATCCTCTTTGCTTCCTAAGTAACAGAATTCTCCTACTTCCTTTAGCTTTAAGACAGATAACACACACTAATACTGCCATCACAATTAACACCGGTTATCAGACAGATTCTACACACACGCTCTATCTAAGTTCCAACGTTCACCACTAGGTATCAGTGACGTCTGGTAGCAAAAGTTGGAACTACTTGAGATTGAACGGAATTTGTAGCTCACCCTATGAGTGTCCGCTTGAAGTAGCTACATTCTCTGTCGAGCCGAACATGTCCTCGGACACTCCCGGCACTAAAAGCCATATGATAAATATATAACCAATAATATGAAATTTTTAAGTACATTGCGAATGTTGTGCCAAGGCACCAATTAAATGTCAAACGGTTGAAAATTATGTAACACTATATTTAGTGAATTCTCCATGGTTCTTTGGAGTTTAACCACTTATAGCTTCGTGTCTAAATATGTAGCCACCACTTTATTTTCTGTGTGCACAACTTCATTTTATAAGCCATCTGAACTGATGCGACATCCCTACATTAGCTCCTTCAGCTCTTTGGTATTCGGTGGCGTAGTTGGTAGCTTGCTGAGCTTCTATGCCCAAGATCGCGGGTTCAAACCCGGCCGAAGTCGTCAGATTTTTTAAGAGTGTTAAAATACCTCAGTAAGCCTTCCTTTGGAGAGGAAGTAAAGCCGGCGGTCGCAACTTCATAGATTTATGACAAGAAAAAGAACCTTCCACTAACTGCAGTTGTGGAAGCTAAAATTTGTAGGTTAGTTTTGTAAGGCAATATTAGTTCAAACGTTTGCCACCAGGTGCTGACTGCGATGGAATTTAGTAGTCACGTCCGCAGCTAGGTGTCGCGAACGATAGCATTTGGTGGCAAAAGTAGAAACTACTTGAAAAAATTAATCGTCTGCAGTCCTTCCACCTGAATCACAGGTAACACACACTAATACAGCCATCACAATTAACACCGGTTATCTGACTAATTAAGCCTCAGTGGCTTAGGCGGCACCACGCTGGCCTCTCACCGCTGGGTCCGTGGTTCAAATCCCGGTCACTCCATATGAGATCTGTGCTGGACAAAACGGAGGCAGACAGGTTTTTCTCCGGGTGCTCCGGTTTTCCTTGTCAAAATTTCATTCCAGCAACACTCTCCACTATCATTTCATTTCATGTGTCATTCATTAAATCATTGCCCCAGAGGAGTGCGTCAGGCCTCGGCAGCCGGCACAGTTCATATCCTCGCCGCTAGATGGGGGCTTCATTCATTCCATTCCTGACCCGGTCGGAGACTGGAAGCAGGCTGTGGATTTTCATTTTCATCTGACTAATTCTACACACACCCAAAGTACACGGGGCTACATGACCGCGTTGTCGCAGCCCCTAAACTAAGAAACCAGCCAACCAACCAAGCAGCTCTTTGATGTCTTCATGGAAAACCCAAAATCTTGTGAATCTAAAACACAAATTCCAATCAGGTCAAAGGGCTAACCATTGCCCTCATGATTATACCAATACAGCTGAGGGGCTTAAATAACAAAAACATATTATTTATTTCACCATAACTAAAACTCAGCAATTCTTCTAGGTTTGTGCCGTGTCTTGTGTGGGGTTTCGCCTAGGACACCAAGCTAGGCTCATCGGCGGGCTCTTGGTGTCCCTGCCCGGACCCCCACAGGAGTATCGAACTGCGCGATACCTCCCTTTATATAGAGTGCAACTGCACTCATTGACTGCGAGAACCAAAAGCTCAAGCAGCCATAACCTCCCTATGAAGGCTTCCAAAAGGATGGTATATTGGCTTTCACGGCCGGTGAATTAAAACTCAGCAATTCTTCTAGGTTTGTGCCGTGTCTTGTGTGGGGTTTCGCCTAGGACACCAAGCTAGGCTCATCGGCGGGCTCTTGGTGTCCCTGCCCGGACCCCCACAGGAGTATCGAACTGCGCGATACCTCCCTTTATATAGAGTGCAACTGCACTCATTGACTGCGAGAACCAAAAGCTCAAGCAGCCATAACCTCCCTATGAAGGCTTCCAAAAGGATGGTATATTGGCTTTCACGGCCGGTGAATTAAAACTCAGCAATTCTTCTAGGTTTGTGCCGTGTCTTGTGTGGGGTTTCGCCTAGGACACCAAGCTAGGCTCATCGGCGGGCTCTTGGTGTCCCTGCCCGGACCCCCACAGGAGTATCGAACTGCGCGATACCTCCCTTTATATAGAGTGCAACTGCACTCATTGACTGCGAGAACCAAAAGCTCAAGCAGCCATAACCTCCCTATGAAGGCTTCCAAAAGGATGGTATATTGGCTTTCACGGCCGGTGAATTAAAACTCAGCAATTCTTCTAGGTTTGTGCCGTGTCTTGTGTGGGGTTTCGCCTAGGACACCAAGCCCGCCGATGAGCCTAGCTTGGTGTCCTAGGCGAAACCCCACACAAGACACGGCACAAACCTAGAAGAATTGCTGAGTTTTAATTCACCGGCCGTGAAAGCCAATATACCATCCTTTTGGAAGCCTTCATAGGGAGGTTATGGCTGCTTGAGCTTTTGGTTCTCGCAGTCAATGAGTGCAGTTGCACTCTATATAAAGGGAGGTATCGCGCAGTTCGATACTCCTGTGGGGGTCCGGGCAGGGACACCAAGAGCCCGCCGATGAGCCTAGCTTGGTGTCCTAGGCGAAACCCCACACAAGACACGGCACAAACCTAGAAGAATTGCTGAGTTTTAATTCACCGGCCGTGAAAGCCAATATACCATCCTTTTGGAAGCCTTCATAGGGAGGTTATGGCTGCTTGAGCTTTTGGTTCTCGCAGTCAATGAGTGCAGTTGCACTCTATATAAAGGGAGGTATCGCGCAGTTCGATACTCCTGTGGGGGTCCGGGCAGGGACACCAAGAGCCCGCCGATGAGCCTAGCTTGGTGTCCTAGGCGAAACCCCACACAAGACACGGCACAAACCTAGAAGAATTGCTGAGTTTTAATTCACCGGCCGTGAAAGCCAATATACCATCCTCACCATAACTAACTTATGTAAGCACTTTCGTAAAATGATTGAATGGAGACGGACAGAAAGGGAGATACGAGCAGTTAAGTGACATAATCTCATCAGTTTACTTACCGTACTCGACAGTATTTTAGTATTCTAGGCTTATTAAAGTTACTTTACCAATACTTGGAGGGCATATTAATGAAACGGTCAACAAAGACATTTTGATAATGAAGGTAATAATAATCATCATTCATCATTTTCTTCGGCTTATCCCAATTAATTGGAGTCGCCAGAGCCAACCTGGCTCATTTTGGTTTTGGCTGGGGATTTAAGACCGGATGCCCTTCCTGACGCCACGTGATATTTCAGGTGAAAATTTCGCCCAGCAGTCATCGGGATTCGATCCCCGGCCGTCCGGGTGAAAGACGAGCAGCTAAGCCACTGCACCATCACGCTCCCCTTATGAAGGTAATAATAATGAAATGAAAATCCACAGCCTGCTTCCAGTCTCCGACCGGGTCAGGAATGGAATGAATGAAGCCCCCATCTAGCGGCGAAGATATGAACTGTGCCGGCTGCCGAAGGCTGTCGCACTCCTCTGGGGCAATGATTTAATGAATGACAGATGAAATGAAATGATAGTGGAGAGTGTTGCTGGAATGAAATATTGACAGGGAAAACAAGAGTACCCGGAGAAAAACCTGTCTGCCTCCGTTTTGTCCAGCACAGATCTCACTTGGAGTGACCGGGATTTGAACCACGGACCCAGTGGTGAGAGGCCGGCGTGCTGCCGCCTAAGCCACGGAGGCTCGAAGGTAATAATAATAATAATTATGGTAAATAATAATAATTATTATTATTATGTATTAGTTACGGCCAACTATGGACCACGTTTGACAGCTTTTACATTGTGTGTTGTCTTCACTCTCTACCAACACCGCCTCTCCCACGTCCTTCTTCTGTTCCTCCGTGTAAGATCTTCCTTTCCTCACTGACAACTCCCCTGTCTCCTGGAAACCTGCAAACCCCTTAACCAGCCGTCTAAATCGCTCTCTATCCATTATGTCTTCTTCCGATCCAAGTCCAATCTCACTTCCCGAAACCATTTCGGCTCCGTCTTCTTCTTCCTGAAGAATTCAAAAATCCTCTTCGTCAATCTGGCATTGTTCAACCCCACCAAGTGTCCATGCAACTGTATTCTCCTTTTTCTCATTATGGCTACGACTCCTTCTGTCTTCAGGAATAGTTCTGTATTTGGTTTGCGTCTCCTCTCTCCAGCCTTGATATTTGGGCCTAGGATTTTTCGGAGCATTTTCCATTCCTTCTTTCGGATGTCTTCGAGGCCACCCTTCCCAATCATATCTAGTGTTTCTGCTGCATACAGACATTCAGGTTTGACAACAGTATCTAAGTGTCGGAATTTAGCCCCAAAGGGTGGACCCTATTTGTTGTATGTATCCTTCGTTAGTTGGTAAGCTATTTCCATTCTCCTCGCCCGCTCTTTGATGGCATCCTTTTCCGACCCATTGTCCTGCAATTTTTCTCCCAAGTACTTTAAACACTTAACTCGCTTTATAATAATAATACGCTCAAGAGAGTTAGTTAGTTATTGTTGTTTTAAGGGGTGGAACTACGAGGAAGCTCAAGAGATCTGACAGATGTGGCAACAGGTATTTGTTATTGTATTGCCTATCATAATACCAGTATGCACAAGGCAGTCTTTTAGAGACCTGCTCCACAGTTCGTTCGTTCCTCATCGTAGAGAACTCCACTCCATCTTTTAACAGTTGCCGATAAAATGGTGAATTGTACCAAAATAATAAAATATATAATAATAATAATAATAATAATAATAATAATAATAATAATAATAATAATAATAATAGTAATAAACATTATCCCAGCTGCCTCAGCTACTTGGATCCATTTAGGCGATCGAGTCTTTTCGTTCGGATTCCACTTCCAACTGCCAGCAAAACCAGATCTCTTTTCGGTGATCTATGACTGGGAATTAATTAAATGTGTCTTGTAATCACCATAAGTGATACCAGAGATCTTTTGCGAGCTGACATCGTACTGCTCAGCCATGGATTTTTCTTGCTCTTAAAAATCCCGTTTTCACGGTCAGGAATTATGCCCGCGATCGTTGAATAAGGGGGCAAACACTATATTTCATCTACCAATGAAGCTTGTTTCGTTACGAAGCAAAGAAATTACGACAGGAAAACATTACAAATACAACAAGAAGTTCCGTGACGAACTAAACAGCCTACTTTTCTTAAAATTTAAGATTCATGCAATGATAAATCTATATGGATGGATCTATCTAGAATAATGACGAAATTAAGTTGGTAATATCGAAATTTCTAATTAGTTCGAAATACTGTATACCTGGCATAATGTACCCTAATGGAGAACTACAGTTGGCAGCCCTGGTGACTGAAAATATTCTTAGCTCCATCCCTTATGGTACAGAATACAAAATTTGGTTGAAGTCCAATGGATAGCATGGATGTTACATGCAGTTAAACATTGGATCTAACAGCGCACGTAAATTCATGTTGGCAACAATGACATACAAGTATTGGTCAGAAGTAGTCTGAAATAATATGATCTATTGTTGTGCCAATTTTGAATGAAATCCATTAGTTAGTATAGAAGTTACATGCATTTTAAAATTGGACCTATCAGCAGGCTTAGAATCACGTTGGTAGCACTGACGTATATAAGTTACTCCAAATTAATATAGAATGTCAGGTACTATACGTGTGCATAGTTTAAAGCTGTCGGCTTGCATAATTTCTGATATATTGGTATTTGGATAAAATAAATTAGGAGCATTTATTAACAGTTGGCAGCTCTGGTGGGTCTTAAGAATACGCTCAGTCATATCTGGTTGTATACACATACAACACACGATATTTGGTTGAATTCCAATTGATAGTGTAGAAGTTATATGCATTTAAAAATTGGGACCTATCAGCAGGCTTATAATCATTTTGGCAACACTGCCATGTATGGTCTCCTGGAAATTAAACTGCAATAATATTATCTATACGTGTGCCAATTTTGAAATAGCTCGCATTCATACCTCCCAAGATATCCGACATGGAGCTCAAATTTCAATTGCGATATTTTAGCAGTTGGTAGCACTGACATCATTATCAAATATGGCCGTGAGATATTCGGGTATAGATCTTTACTCCTACCAAATTTTGTTTCGATTGCTCCAGCCGTTTAGGAGTTGATAGGGGGGGACACACACACAGCCAGACAGACAGACAGAAGGACAGACAGACAGACAGACAGACAGACAGACACACATTTGCCAGATCTCATAAGTCTACTTTTTCCTCATTTTTAGCCTACTTTTCGCATTTTGCAAAAATCAGGAAAAAGTAGACTTATGAGATCGAGCCGGGAAAATGTGTGTCTGTCTGTCTGTCTGTCTGTCCTTCTGTCTGTCTGTCTGGCTGTGTGTGTGTCCCCCCCTATCAACTCCTAAACGGCTGCAGCAATCAAAACCAAATTTAGTATGAGTAAAGATGTGCACCGGAATAGCTCACGTCCATATTTGAAAATGATGTCAGTGCTACCAACTGCTGAAAAAACGCACTAGAAATTTGAGCTCCATGTTGGATATCTTTCAAGGTATGCATGGGAACTATTCCAAAATTAGCACACATGTAGATAAGACTATTTAAGTTTAATTTCCAGACGGCCAACCATGACAGTGTTGCCAAAATAATGTTAAGCCTTCTGATAGGTCCAATGTTTAAATGCATATAACTTCTACACTATCAATTGGATTTCAACCAAATTTTGTATGTAATATCTGTACATAAACATATATGACTGAGCGTATTCTTAAGGCCACCAGGGCTGCCAACGGTTAATAATTGCTCTCTCTATTTTTTTATCCAAATACCTATATATCAGAAAGTATGCAAGCCAATAGCTTTAAACTATGCACACGTATATTCTGACATTTTAGATTAATTTGGAGTAACCTATTTACGGCAGTTCTACCAACATGATTATAAACCTGCTGATAGTACCAATTTTTAAATTCATGTAACTTCTATACTATCAGTTGGATTTCAACCAAATTTCATATGTGCTATGTGTACCATAACAGATATTACTATTAGCATTTTTAAGAGCAATCAGGGCTGCCAACTGTTAATAAATGTTGTCTATATTTTTTTACCCTAATATCAATATATCAGAAAGTATGTAAGCCAACAGCTCTATACTTTGCACACGTATAGCACCTGACATTCTAGATTAATTTGGAGTAATTAATACAAGACAGTGCTGCCAACATGATTCTATGCCTGCTGATATGTCCAATTTTAAAATACATGTAACTTCTATACTAACAAATGTATTTCATCCAAAATTGGCACAAAAAGATATCATAATATTTCAGATTATTTCTGACCAGCACACGCATGACATTGTTGCCAACATGCTTTTACGCGTGCTGATAGATCCAATGTCTAACTGCATGTAACGTCCATTGGACTTCAACCAAATTTTGTATTCTGTACCTTAAGAGATGGAACTAAGAATATATTCAGTCACCAGGGCTGCCAACTGTAGTGCTCTATTAGGCTACATTATACCAGGTATATTTTGAACTAATTAGATATTTCGATATTACCAACTTAATTTCGTCATTATTCTAGATAGGTTCATATTCTGTAGAATAATCATTGGCATGAAAAGTAGGCTGTATAGTTCTTCACGGAACTTCTTGTTGCAAAATGTGAAAAGTAGGCTAAAAATAAAATTACTGTTAGTATTGAATACGGTACTGGTGACGGCTTCCACGGCCATTAGAGTAGTCTTCAGTGCGGGTTTTCGGGTTTTCTGGATATTAGACCGTGTGAAATGTATTTTGATATCTCATATTTCAACAGCAAGTGTAAGGCTGACATTTTTGAAGTATTTTTCCGAATACTTTGAAGTGGCTCTTGTCTGATAATTATACTGTATAGGTTGTCGTGTTTAATTTATTTAAGGGGCTATATACATCTTGGTCATCATCTCCATGTAGTTGGGTGACAATGTTGAGTTTGTCTGATAACCTGTATTCCTGTGATGACTGTAGTAATGTGTAGAGATGCATTAGGGACATGGATGGGGTAGGTACCCCGGGACTTGAAGAAAGGTACTATCCCGGCATTTTTAGCCTACTTTTCACATTTTGCAAAAATGAGGAAAAAGTAGACTTATGAGATCGATCCGGGAAAATGTGTGTCTGTCTGTCTGTCTGTCCTTCTGTCTGTCTGTCTGGCTGTGTGTGTGTCCCCCCCTATTAACTCCTAAACGGCTGCAGCAAACAAAACCAAATTTAGTATGAGTAAAGATGTGCACCGGAATATCTCACGTCCATATTTGAAAATGATGTCAGTGCTACCAACTGCTGAAAAAACGCACTAGAAATTTGAGCTCCATGTTGGATATCTTGCAAGGTATGCTTGGGAGCTATTCCAAAATTGGCACACATGTAGATAAGACTATTTCAGTTTAATTTCCAGGAGGCCAACCATGACAGTGTTGCCAAAATAATGTTAAGCCTTCTGATAGGTCCAATGTTTAAATGCATATAACTTCTACACTATCAATTGGATTTCAACCAAATTTTGTATGTAATATGTGTACATAAACAGATATGACTGAGCGTATTCTTAAGGCCACCAGGGCTGCCAACTGTTAATAATTGCTCTCTCTATTTTTTTCATCCAAATACCTATATATCAGAAAGTATGCAAGCCAACAGCTTTAAACTATGCACACGTATATTCTGACAATTTAGATTAATTTGGAGTAACTTATTTACGGCAGTTCTACCAACATGATTATGAACCTGCTGATAGTACCAATTTTTAAATATATGTAACTTCTATACTATCAGTTGGATTTCAACCAAATTTCATATGTGCTATGTGCACCATAACAGATATTACTATTAGTATTGTTAAGAGCAATCAGGGCTGCCAACTGTCAATAAATGCTGTCTATATTTTTTAACCCTAATATCAATATATCAGAAAGTATGTAAGCCAACATCTCTATACTTTGCACACGTATAGCACCTGACATTCTAGATTAATTTGGAGTAATTAATACAAGACAGTGCTGCCAACATGATTCTATGCCTGCTGATATGTCCAATTTTAAAATACATGTAACTTCTATACTAACAAATGTATTTCATCCAAAATTGGCACAAAAAGATATCATAATATTTCATATTATTTCTGACCAGCACACGTATGCCATTGTTGCCAACATGCTTTTACGCGTGCTGATAGATCCAATGTCTAACTGCATGTAACGTCCATTGGACTTCAACCAAATTTTGTATTCTGTACCTTAAGAGATGGAACTAAGAATATATTCAGTCACCAGGGCTGCCAACTGTAGTGCTCTATTAGGCTACATTATACCAGGTATATTTTGAACTAATTAGATATTTCGATATTACCAACTTAATTTCATCATTATTCTAGATAGGTTCATATTTTGTAGAATAATCATTGGCATGAAAAGTAGGCTGTATAGTTCTTCACGGAACTTCTTGTTAAATGTGTAGTGCTCACCAGTTATACATGACGAACGCACTGATACCCCAAAACGAACAACTTTCAACGGATTACAGAAGGAATTTTGTTTGTTAATTAATGGGAGATATTTTGCTCCCATTATTTACTTATTTACTTATTTACTTACCAACAAATAAGTAAATAAGTAATTAAGCAATTAAGTAATTAAGTAATTAAGTAATTAAGTAAATAAGTAATTAAGTAAATAAGTAAATAAGTAGATAAGTAAGTAAGTAGATAAGTAAATAAGTAAATAAGTAATTAAGTAAGTAAGTAGATAAGTAAATAAGTAATTAAGCAATTAAGTAATTAAGTAATTAAGTAAATAAGTAATTAAGTAAATACGTAAATAAGTAAATAAGTAAATACGTAAATAAGTAAATAAGTAGATAAGTAAGTAAGTAAATAAGTAAACAAGTAAACAAGCAAATAAGTAAACAAGTAAACAAGTAAACAAGTAAACAAGTAAACAAGTAAACAAGTAAACAAGTAAACAAGTAAACAAGTAAACAAGTAAACAAGTATATATGTAAACAAGTAAACAAGTAAACAAGTAAACAAGTAAACAAGTAGACAAGTAGACAAGTAGACAAGTAGACAAGTAGACAAGTAGACAAGTAGATAAGTAGATAAGTAGATAAGTAAATATGTAAATACGTAGATAAGTAAATAAGTAGATAAGTAAATAAACGTTCTGCTGCACGCTACTTAAGGGCGTGATGGTGAAGCGTAAGCTACTTGCCTTTCACCAGAGTGAACCGGGTTTGTTTCCCAGTTAATGCAAGTGATAAATTCGAATTGAAATATCACGTCCTGTGTTTCGGATCCCACGTGGTTAATCACAAGATTGACGTCCACGTGAAACAACAATCTTCCTTCCTTCCTTCCTTCGTTCCTTCCTTCGTTCCTTCCTTCCTTCCTTCCACGCTATTCCTGATTGTTGTTGCTTAGCAATAAGACAAATTTGTTGTCATCTTAGGACACAGATATGGAAGGGGAACTATTTATCGGTATGTGGTGTCCTCCACCCGTGGAACGACCTGCACATTCTTGTTATCGTAACGTAATTACTGGATTTAGACCAAGGATTTTCCTTGGTAAGTGGTGGTTCTCCAACTGACAAGGGGAGTTTTGGGTAACAAAAGGGCCAAGCAGGGGGTACATTAGTAGATTAGTGAGGTGTAGCGGTACCTTCTACATTAGCAGATTAGCGAAGTGTCGCTAGGGAAACTGCTACGTGCGGTTGCTATGACACTTTGTTGTCTCCACGGGAACTCTCTCGCCCTGCCTACATTAGCATACCCCCTGGTCGATACCACTGGACCACTGCCTGCCAACTCACCACCTTCCACCACTCAAGTTTCTCCAAAGTCAAGTTCCAGCTGACTCGATCTGATGTGACCGATAGATTGCGGCAGTTTCTGTCTAGCAAAGTTAACCACTGAAGTTGGTGTTAATAGGCAAGAGTACGATTATAAGCCCAAGTTTGAAATAGCAGGGCAATTCGAATTCAGTAGTTAAAAAGTAACCTGTTTATAAATAGGTTTGTTGAATCGACGAAGAAAAAGTTCAAAAATGTATTGTGATGTGAAGGAAACCATGCAATATGTTTATTGATGCTTGTCAAATACAGGGTCTTTCACTCAAAGTGGCACAGCGCTTCAGGTAGAAGGTCGAGCCGAAGGTCAGACGAGCGCATGGCAACACGGAGCTGAGACAGTTGCGACGCAGGATTTGACGAGTAGAGTTGCCTTCGTTATTTCGCTTATAGCCTATTTTAAGTTATACATGTTATAAGTTTATAATGTGTGTACGTTGTTATTGTTTAATTGTTGTTGGGTTTTAAAATGTTGAAACACATCATTGTTAAGTGTTGAAGCCTATTGCTTCAATTTCTATTTGTGGGGAAAATTAAAAATAAGGTTTACGCAGCAAACCCTCACACTCTAGATGAACTCAAACTAAATATTATGAGAGAAATTGAGACTATCTCTGTAGATCAGGCTGTTCCAGCCGAGCAACTCGCTCGTGAGCAGCAGAGTACTCGCCGCCTTTTGTGAGTAAACCTGCAACTTGCAATATAGCTCTGCTGTGGGGGGCTGCAGTCACTTCGCGGTGGATACATCAAGACTGGCAGGAACGCATAGACGTGTGCTATGACCTTCGCCCAGTGACGTATTGGCTCTCACCCCCAGTCTCTCTCCAACCGTGCTCCGAGCATCACTGCTGAGTACTCGCGTGTACGCATATTCAAACTCATGGATTTGGAACAGCCTGCTGTAGATGGACTAATGCGTGTGAATGAAAATTTCCTTAGAACACGCCAGAAATGTGTAGATGCAGGAGGAGGATATTTTCAACACCTTTTGCGACAAGTTGAGTAATGATTTTACTTTGATTATGTGTTATTATTGTGTTCTTGTTATTTTACATGCGATTCACACGGGCGCTCAATCGACCCCAAGCTCAGCGAGTTGCCATATGCTCGTCCGACCCTCCACACGCCTTGCGGCCAGCCCCACATTGAGTGAAAGGCGCTGTACATTTGATGATGATGATGATAGCAAACACTCGTCTCGAGTAGGTTGGCCTTCCAATACTGAATGACTCTTCATCGATGAGTCCGGAGGTGACTAAAAAGCCCAATGCGGGAGAGACACAGTTTCCCGCAGTGATGACAGGTAGTATCAGGGTCAGGTGAGACATCCGCATTCATTCCCTGTCTTCTAATGAACACTCTGTTCTTTCTGCGTTGCCTCCGATCTTCTATCATACGTCGGCGGTTTTCTTCAAAAAGTATCGCACCACGATGAACAATTGATCTCCAGGATGAGCGATCAAGAGCTAAGGTCTCCCAGTTGTTGATATTAATATGGCACATTTGCATATTAGCCTTTAGTACGTCTTTGAATCGCTTCCTCGGACCTCCCACACAGCGCTTGCCCTCAGTTAGTTCAGAGCAAAACACTTGCTTGGGAATGCGATTATTGGGCATGCGGATTACGTGTCCTGTCCATCGCAGCTGACGTTTTAAAAGCATGGCTTCAACACTGGTAGTCTGTGCTTCTTCGAGAATGCTGGTGTTTGTGCGTTTGTCTTGCCATGTGACACGAAGAATTCTCCTCAAACAACGCTGGTGATATTGCTCCAGCTTTTTAAAATGACGTCTGTAGCATGTCCAGGATTCAGATCCGTAAAGTAAGGTGGGAACTACAACCGAGTTGTACACAAGGATCTTCGTTGCAGCATTGATATCATGGTTGTCAAAAACTCTAGACCTCAATCTTGCAAAGGATGCCCCAGCACTTCTATGATTGTGCTGGTCATAAATCGTACACAGCAAATGTAGAAATTTCCAAAAAAGACAGCCATTTTTGATCATTGAAACAAAATTCTAATTTTTTTTAAATTATTGTCAAAAATTTTCAAATGCTGCTTTTGGTTTGAGTTGTCCGTCGCTGTTTACTGATATCTCTATTGATTATTGGATTATTTTAACTTTTCTGTTTTAACTTTCATGTTAAACTTCTAGCTACAAAGTAATCCTCAGCCATTTACACGTCTGTTCATTAATTATTATTATTATTATTACATTTCATTTTTGTCAACATAAAGTCCAGGATCGGTCAAGCCAGAAATGCATTCAAAAAATGAGGAGAGTGTTCTGTAGCAGAGACCTTAATTTACATCTAAATATTAGACTTCTGAGATGTTATATCTTCTCCACCTTGTTCTATGGAGTTGAGACCTGGACCATAAAAAAAGATAAATGGACATATTGGAGGCATTTGAGCTATGGACGTACAGAAGGATACTGAGGCTGAGTTGGAAAGAAAAGGTCACCAACGATTAGGTGATGAGGCGGATGGGAAAGAGAAAGGAAATATTAAATACCGTCAAAATTAGAAAACTTCAGTATCTGGGTCATGTGATGAGAGGAGAGAAATATCATCTGCTGCAGCTGGTCATTCAAGGGAAGCTACAAGGCAAAATAAGACCAGGAAGAAGATGTATTTCTTGGATCGATAATCTGAAAACTTGGTTCAATTGTTCCACTATTGAGCTGTTTCGTGCTGCATCATCTAAGGCAAGATTCTCTATGATGGTTGCCAACCTCCTGAGAGGAGAAGGCACATAAAGAAGAAGATAAAATACATTTCAATAAGTTTTATAAAATGGCTAAATTATGTTAACACGCACTTTTAAGTTCCTCGTGGTAGTAGTCATGTTGTTCGTTCCATAATGACGATCAACAATGTTGTTAAACTCTTATAATTTAATACAATACAGATTGTTAAAAATTATTAAATACTGGGTAGGCCTACTTATGTTGTTACATGTTCCGGGGTGCCAGAAACCCTTAATCAGACACATGAAGATTATGGACAGAATTTAAAACCATCTTGTTAAGATCTTGAATAACATAGTAACTGTCCATTTAAAATTCTCTCATTAGTCTATGGGAATTATAAACCCTTTCATTTGGCACTATTTAACGCAGTGTTAGATCATTATTTACTTGTGGGCCTTATTAGATACATTAATGGTAAGGCCTGAATATTTGAGAATGTTCCTGTACTGCTGTATTATCATTCACTAATAATATAACAGCATTATTCTATAAAAGACAATAAGCACTATAAAACGTTACAGAATGACGTCAAGTGCCATGTGAAACCAACAAAACAAAGAATACAGAGTGCTGAGACTTCAATTGTCGAAAATAAGGTATAGTTAACATTATTTTCTATTTCGTTCGGAAATTTCAGTTGTTACTATTCGTCTCAATGTTTTCTAAGAGTATTTCCAGATGCTCAGAGAGCAATTGCATGTAGTCGGCGTCGGTAGGACTGGTGAAATAAAGTGGAAGATGTCACTGTATCGCAGTTGTGGCCGCACACCCACCCTGTGAGCAGTAAATTGCAAAGTGGCGACAGGGGGGAGGTGGAACGCATACCGACCGCACTAGGGAGGCGGGGTCAAACCCGACATGAAACATAGCCACCGACTGAGGGAAGGGGGATGGACATCCGTCCTGACGACTTCATTTCTGCTCCTTAACCACCATGGCCTAGTTACATGGCACCACTTCCTATCAGCAAATACTAGTACCGGACATTGCCCATGGTGATATCCATGTACTGGCGCCCATGGTGGTTGAGGTTCATAGTATACTGTTAGGTGACAATGCATTCTCAACACGATTATATTGAAATATTAGAAGCAACGTATCAGTGTTGCTTATGTAATCTATGATTAGAAGCATTTTAGTCGGTCAACACGAGTGACTAGTTTCGTTCGTCAAGCGAGCATCATCAGATGTTACTCACATTGGCTTAATAATGGAAGATATGAAGGTTGAATGAAAGAAAATGGGAACAGCAACATGTGTTTTTAAATACAGGATACAGAGATTTTGCCATTTATTATTGCATTAGCTCAAGTGACATTTTATAATATACGTATATTTCTCTTTCTGAATCACGACAGTCAAAAAGAAGGTGATGTACAGTTTGGGAGGATCCAAAAAAGCATGTATGGTCATTTAGAGTGGTGATATGGAATCTCTCGAAGTAAGAGCTCCCATGTCCAGACAAGAATTGAGTAAGCACAAAGTTCGTAACAATTATTATATTTTGAAGTTGATTCTGAATATCAGGAAACATTATTTCTCTCGTAATAGTTCCTTTCGACGTTGAGATCCAAATATTATGGATATGACACAACATTATTTACATTTATAAGCTACAAATGATTGAATAAAAATTTGTAATTAGATGGATTTTTAGGAAAATTATATATTCTATTACGTTTGTCTTTTGCAATATTATTACAGTACTTTGTTTATGCACAAGTCTGAAAGCTTCCTGAATCGTTAACTTATTGCGTTCTGGAGCAAGGGCGACGCGAAGTCGACAGCCACATTCCTTGAGACAATATACCGGCGTTGGAGAAGTATGTACGACAGCCTAACTGGAAGGTTGCCGTACCGTTATCTATGAGTTCAACGTACAGAAGCGCTTGGAGAGGCCAGTGAGTCATATTAAAGAAATGTTATTGTCCGGCTGCCGAAAAAAGAGACAGATATTGAGAAGACTTGAAACAGAGATATGTCGCAGTAACGCCTATGGGAGGTGCCAGCAGCAAAACGCGGCGATTTAAGAATATGACCAGCGAATGGCAAGTGAGGACGCGAGAAGCCGCGGGAAGGAAGCATCACATCAATCGAGCTGCATATTTGGCGGGAGTCAATTTCTGATCAATTCCACGATCGATTTTATCGCCGAATGTCATAATATTGCACTGCATTTTACGACGAGTGTTTTTAGATGTTTTGCATGCTGCTGAGCCCATTACTGTAGAAGTTGGATGTTTGAAGGTTCCCCACTCCTGAAATTATGCCCAATTCATATAAATATTGCTGTATGAGCTGTTGATAACAATCCTACTTGCGCAAGTCTGAGGAACACTGCGTACGTCTATTTTGCGTGTCCATGCGACACTTTGAACTTATAATTTGCTCGTCTGAGGACGGAGACTTTGTCATTTGAGTGTCTGATGACACAGTTTGAACTAAGAAAATATGTTATACTTTGAAATTATTCTATAATAATCATGTTATTGTGGACATCATTGATCACTTGTGTGCGGGACAAATTAAGTATTATTCTCCGATAAGTGATATTATGCAGATAGCTGTCAAGCTATATAATAGGGAAAGTTGCGATTGCTAGCGGACTGATGAGTTATATGGCAATTTAGCCAGTTAGATAAGCGTGTGATAATTCAGTAAATTGAATTCGATGTTATCCAAGCAGCTACATTATCATGAGAAGCGAAGGTGTTCCAACTGAAGGAAGGATGAATATGGCCCATATCAACAAGATGATGTTTACCATGGCGTAAACAATCCAGTGAGGGCTATGTCGGGGAACGTACGTTCATTACTGTCCAGGAAGGATGAGTACAAATTTAAATTTATTCATTTTGGTCGGGTCAAGATTATGGTCAAGGGAACTGTGTGTAAATATTTTGTTTTGTTGTGTAATGTAACTTTAGATTTGTTTTAACGTAATTTACTGACATACCGATTTAATTTAGGGACGCATCGTGACTACTTTTAAATAATTTTATGTGTAATTTTGTTCAAGTTTAAGTGACTTACATTGTGCCGTCTGGTGCATGTCTGTCAGCGTTTGTGTTGAATCATTCAGCATGACCGGGAACTAGGGTTTCGGCAAAAGTGGATCATTATTGAAAGTAAAGTAATAACAGGTTTGGGTGAATAAGATGTTGAATTTGTTGATTTATAATCAAACAAGCTGTTTGAGTTAAATAATATGCCCTGAGTTGCATTCTTGTTACGAGAAGCCATCTGCTTTCGCAGTAAATTTTGTCATTGTGAAGTCACAGATTGAGTGTGTTTTGAGAGCACCAATTATATTATTTGGAGTCTTTGATCTGGTGTGATATTATGTGTGGAATTTATGTTGTTGAGTTCAGGTATTTGTGTCAGGTGTGTATTTGGTTATGCGCTGGAGATGACAATGTCACTCTGTATGCTGCAAATATATTTTCGACAGTGAGTGCTCCGAGGAGCTGCTGTACGATATTTTCGAGTCTTGGAATAGCTGTGAGAATGTCTGAGATGTTTTATGATTATTATGTGACACACAATGTTTTTACAGGAGCCCTGGGATGGCTAAATTCATCGGACCTTGGGAAGCCGTGAGCTTTCTCCAGGCAATGATTATTTGTGACACACCTGCGGACTTTGACAATATGAAGTGAGGTAGCATTCCATTGTGCGAGCACGCAGATCAAAGATAAGACTTGTAGTGGTCATTAGTATGACAGGTGGCGTTCAGTAAAACATTAAATAGACAAGCCTGTGTGATTAGAAATTGTTTTCTTGAATTAATTGGGAGTTATCCACGCTTAATCTGTACAGTAGCCTCTCACAAATCCGGACCTCAAAAATCCGGACTCCGGCAAATCCGGACCGCTCAAAAAATATTTTTTGTAATACAAAATCAGTAAAATGTAGGTAACGTGATGCTTAAGCGCCTTCAATTTCTCCGCGACCATTCCGCATTACAAGAATGACGTCTTTTCTATTCTACTGGCTGTGCGGCACGGCGGGAGGTCATTGACTCGCCCCCTCCCCAACAGCTCTTTGTTTACTCATACAGTACTTAGTTGACCGCGCTCACTCTCTCTGTGCAGACGTTATTTTTGGTGGCTACCTCGTGTTGTGTCGGTGCTCTGTGTTTCTCGCGTCTTGTTTTTAAGTACAGTACTGTAAGATGAGTAACAAACGAAAGCAAGTGTGTGTGTCAGTGGAAGAAAAACTCCGTGCTATAAAGAGGATTGATGCTGGAGAATCGGCGAAAAAAATCGCTCTAGAGTTAGGAGTAGGAACAAGTACAGTTTCAGATTGGAAGAAGAATCGCGGACAGATAGAAAAATGGTGTTCCTCTCAATCCAGTGGAAGTGAGATTAAAATTAGAAAAAGCATGCATAAAGGCAAACATGTAGAAGTTGAAGAAGCATTGTTCTTGTGGCATGAACATTTAAGAGGTAAAGGGGTTCCTATTACGGGGCCTATGCTTCAAGAAAAGGCGTTGCATTTCAAAAAAGAAATTGAAGGTGAAGATGGTGAGTTTACAGCAAGTGAAGGTTGGCTTGATCGTTGGAAGAAACGATTTGGTGTTCGTAAACTGTCAATAAGTGGGGAGGCATTATCAGCCAACAAAGATGCTGTTCCTGAATTCAAGAAACTACTTTTTAGTATCTTGGACAAAGAAGAAATTTCCGGAGAACAGCTCTACAACTGCGACGAGACTGGTTTAAATTATAAGATGTTGCCCACAAAAACTCTTGCGTCAAAAAAAGAAGTTTCAGCCCCGGGCTACAAAAAGAGCAAGGAACGAGTTACGGTGTTGGCGTGTAGTAATGTGACCGGCAGTCATAAGCTTAGGTTAACATTGATTGGAAAATCAAAAAAACCACGAGCTTTTAAGAAAATAAAGAAAGATGATGAGTTGCCACTTTGGTATACAAACCAACAAAAAGCGTGGATGAATTCTGCAATTTTCAAGACATGGTTTACCAAGGAGTTTGTCCCGTCAGTAGAGACACATCTGACTGAAAATAATTTACCAAGAAAAGCAATTCTGTTGTTAGACAACGCTCCAACACATCCGATCGCTGACGAATTAACAGACGGTGAAATCAAAGCAGTGTTCTTGCCGCCAAATGTGACAGCTGTGTGTCAGCCTATGGACCAAGGGGTACTTCAAGCTCTAAAATTAAAGTACCGTCGTAGACTTCTCAGTTATTTGATTTCGGCGATTGAGAATGACGAGGATTACATCGGTGCATTGAAGAAGATTGACGTTTTGGATGTAATTAGGTGGGTAGCCGAAGGGTGGGAGGAAATTTCTCCTTCATCAATAGTTTCGTCATGGAAAGTTCTCTTGGACCATCAGGGAAACAAGTTTGAAGAAATAGCCGTCGAAAACGTTGATGAAAATCAGTTTGAAAGGGAAAACGTCGTTACACTGTTGGAAAAAATACCCGGATGTGAGGAAGTGAGTGATAATGATGTCCATGAATGGATGAACAATTACGACGAAAATGAAATAACAGACGATGATATAGTCAGAATGGTGACAAATGAAGATTGTTTGGAAGAAGAGGAACTACCTGAGAGCAACATAAACCTGATTCCACATTCAGAAGGATTTAAAATGTTGGACCGAGCCCTAGAGTACATTACTCAGCAGGATGGAATATCTTCAGCTGACATCATTTGTTTAATGAAGTTAAGAGACATTGCGGCAAGAAAACGTGCTGAAACTGTGAAGCAGAAAAATATTCAAGACTTTTTCAAGCATGTGTAAGTTTGTTTTTACACACTGTTTCTGATGATTTATTTTCATTTATTTTGCATACTGTAGTACTGTAATGTAAATTCTTAAGTCTTATTAAAGTTGTTCAATACTATTAACCATCTATTTTTTCTACCCCTGTGTTCAGTTAATTGCAGTTCAGAACTGTTTTATGCGAGTAACAATAAAGTACACATATCGGCACGGAGTGGCGGCGATCGCGGCACGCAAACCACTGCCGCGACCGACGTCACTCTGTCTCCGGGAAATCCGGATTTTTCGGAATCCGGATCGGCCGTCCGCCACATTGGTCCGGATTTTCGAGAGTCTATACTTCCAAATCTTATATTGTAATGAGTTCATTTATTTTATTCTTGCATTTTGTTAGCCTGTTGGCATTTATTGTATTTTGTTGTTGTTGATATGCATACGTTTGTTTGCGTGCTTATGTCAATTAAGGTAGTCATGTTAGCGCTTCTTAGCTTTGGGTGTAAGACCTGATTGGGCAACTGTTCTGTGCATGCGTGCGTACAATTTTTTGTGAACTTCATTGGAAGTCGATGTAATATAAATTTTGTAAGGGCAGGATATATCGGTAATGTTTGTATTTGTGTACAGCCAATTAGGAGTAGCATGTTCCCTTTATACCATGTCTTGATTCGCAAATACGGGGAATCGTGACTTGTTTGATTGTCTCATATGGAAGCGAATCTTCGTAATATCAGTACTCATGTTTTCCACAGTCAATTTAATCCACGCACACACAAATAATTAGAAGATGATGGAATTCATTCCATAATTTATTCAGTATCTTTATGCTGAAGTTTTTGTTGAATTATGCTTGTGTTAAGTTGTAGTTTACATTCTTGTGGGAGTTAATTCTGGGAGGAGTTTTCAATTTGTTTTTCATGAATTCAGTTATTAACGTAGTTTTATTACTATTTGTTTCACATCATCCCCATATTAGCGCCCTTATGAATCCTTGTTGTTGATGTGTAACATCTTTCCACTCGGTATCTGGATATTTTTGTGGCACTCGGTAGCTGGACATTCTTGTGGGAGTGACTTTGGAAAAGAGGCGGAAGAGGATGGGACGGAAATGGATGGGACGGAAGTACATGGCACGGAAACAATGAGCGCGCGTGGTGGCGGGGATCGGTACAACGAAGTACTGTAGGCCATGTGGCTATGGGGAATGTATATTGCATACAGTTTAGTTCAAGGTCTGGAGACCCCATTTAAGATATTCCAACAATAAATCATCTTCAAGTTGTCGTTCTTTGGTGTGAAACTATTTATTATATCATATTTGCTGAAAAAATTACGATTTATTAAATATTCATACTTTTGCTGCATTCTTATTTAATGTAAGCACTCGATGTACTGTTGGCCATGTGGCTATGTGGAATCTATATCGCATCAACAAACACTCCAAACAACGTAGGAATTCAGTATATTAACACCGACTACTAACAATAATTGAAATGTTGTTGGTCTAAACGTATCACTGGGAGAAACACATTTAATATGCCTTCTGCACACCTAATTTGTAATCGTGCCTATACTTGGCAGTGCGCTCTGTCGGAAAAAAGAAGCCAATTTTCAATAACATCGCTGGCATGGGTTTACTAACTGACCGGTATAGAGCGCAGCTCGCATCAAGTAGGCAGTGGATTGCTTCCGCATACCGTAGTTCAACTAGTTGAAGATAGATATCACTACTGCAGATCCATTGGAGAACTTTGTTTTAATTAAATATACATTTTCAATTGCAAAATTCACAATATAACGCTCAATTTTATAACGCCTCAGTACTAAAAAACTATAAATATAAAAAATCGAGCAAAAAAAATACAACTCTGTTAGGATTAGAACCCCAGCCGGCCGTTTGAGAGACCAACGCTGTAACCACAGACCTAATTATGTCTTCCCAAAATGAATGTTATCAATCGATTAAGATACAACGTCTTAGCCAATAAAGGCCTTGACTAAAGGATTTCTTCACTGGAGTATATTTCAAACAAAGTTCATTTCATACAAAGTTCCTATTATTTTTATATCTGTAGGCTATATTGCATGCAGCATACTCAAATTAGTTAAATATAGTTCAGAACAAGAGAACAGCTGCCATCTTGTCTGCAACCGAGACAGCTCAGCTTTTTAAAGCCACTTCTGCACTATAATATTACAATATACACTTTTATTTTTCAATTGCAAAGTGCACAATATGTTATCAATTGATTAAGATACAACGTCTTAGCAAATAACAATTATGATTTATTACGCTCAGGATTTGGCACTGGAGTTTTACAAGTAGTTATTTCAATGACCAACAGAGTTCACTGTTAACAAGGGATAGTAGGATAACCTGTCACATGCTACACATCATATGTGACTGCTGTAAGGCTCGTATAATTTTTTATTGAAGCAAAATAATTATATTATTCTCAGCTGCAGAACAAGAACGGAACCCAATCCCGAAAACAGAGTCTTGCCATAGCTTCTTTACAAGGGTAAAATATGTAACAAGTAGTTCCGTGACGAACTAAAGAGCCTACTTTTCTTAAAATTTCAGATTGATGCCAATCTATATAGATCTAGGTATAGAATAATGACGAAATCAAGTAATAGAACAGTAGAGTAACTTACTACAGTTGGCAGCCCTGGTGACTCTGAATATATAGGTAGTTCCATCTCTTAAGGTATAGAATGCGCATACAAAATTTGGCTGAAGTATAATGGATAGTATGGACGTTACATGCTGTTTGATATTGGATTTATCAGTGCGCATAAAATCATGTTGCGAACAATGTAGTGTATGTGATGCTCAAAATTAATCTGAATTATTCCGATCTATTATAGTGCCAATTTCGGATAAAATCCATTTGTTAGTATAGAAGTTACATGTAATTACAAACTGAAACTATCAGAAAGCTTAGAATCATGTTGGCAGCACTGAGGTATATTAGTTACTCCAAATTAATCTAGAATGTCAGGTACTATACGTGTGCAAAGTTTACAGATGACGACTTGCATACTTTCGGATATATTGATATTAGCATTAAACAAATTGAGAGAGCATTTATTAACAGTTGGCAGCCCTGCTTGTTCTTACGAATACGTATAGTCATAACTGTTATGATACACAAAGCAAATACGAAATTTGGTTGAAATCCATTTGTTATTATAGAAGTTATGTGCTTTTAAAAACTGGACCTGTCAGCTGGCATAGAACAGTGTTGGCAACACTGATGTATGTACTGTAAGTTACTCCATACTAAGGTAGAATGTCAGGTAGTAGGCTTATACGTGTGCAAAGTTTAGAGCTGTTGGCTTGTATACTTTTTGATATATTGTTATTAGGGTTAAAATATAGAGAGAACATTTATTAACAGTTGGCAGCCCGGATGGCTCATTAGAATACGCACAGTCATATCTGCTAAAGTATACATAGTACATACGAAATCTGGTTGAAATCCAATCGATAGTACATGGATTTAGAAATTGGATCTATCAGCAGGCTTAGAATCATGCTGGCAATATTGGCATGTATGGTTTTCTGAAAATTAATCTGGAATGCTATTGTCTATTGTACCCATGTGAGTAATCTCGATGGAAAATATGCTTCTGCCTCCAGCTAGCGTCAGGTCTCAGGCGTGTACCGTTCCCCCATTGAGCAGTTGCATATTTTGGATTTGAGGCTAAAAGGTATCAACTCTACAATGATAAGGCACAACTCTACTCTAAAGACTTTAATTCAGTAAAACTCATGGCTTCAAACAAAATAATAAGAACACAATCCCAATAAACAATACACAAACAAACAAAGTTACTCCCACAATCCACTAATTATTCACATAGTTTAACAAATTAAATCCATATCATTATTCAATCCTTTACCATTATGTGGACTTTAAACTTCACTCAAGTGCGCTGATGCACATGTAACGTTTCACAAAAACTGAACTATTACACTCATGTCACCTAATGTGACTTCTTTAAATTCACAAAGTTACTTGTTTCTTACAATACACCTTAATTTACATCATGTGTACTGTCGGTGTTATATGTCTCTCTCCCACCGAATGCTTTCATGCATTAACCAACTCATGGTTTGCACTACAATCTACTTGCAACACCACAATTACGTAAATCTACCCCTCCACTCCCCTCTTTTTATAGTTCCACTGCATGCCATTGTGATTTCAATAAATAACTTCTGTTATCGTTGTGTCGGATAGTATCATTACGCTACCCTTGCGAGCGTAGCCTGTGGCATCAAGTGACCAACTTCATTAACTAGGTGTCACCGTCAGTATCAAATGCAACTTCCGACCATTCGTAAGATTGCTAAAATTTTATATCATCAGGGTAATCTATGATTAGCAATGTGTTTTTAAACCACACACATTCATTACACACTATAACAATTCTTCCTTTCAATACAAGCAAGGTCTTAAATCTGTCCGCTCAAAACGTGAGCCTTCACGGTTTGTTTAACAACCCAGCCCCTTTTGAGCTGCCTGTATACAATGGAACAGAGTAGGGGTGTTCACAGCAGTAAATCGTCCCTTGTCTCCCTGATTCCTGGACTTCATCTCCCCAAGCAGTATTACGACTTTGAATACAATATTGTGGTCACAATGATCCCCGTGATCCCATATGATCTAAACTGAATATTATGCAATGGTTCTGGGTGAGCTTGAATATTTAATCCTAGCCTTAGGACATTAATAACGGCCTCAACAGGTCCCTATCATACTATGAAGGCACGAGATTCATAAAACACAGGTCTAGTGGTTAGCCGGTATCTTAATAAATAATACGGTCAGTCAACAGCTGCCGCCAATGGATTCGCTTCACAAGAGCCGAATCATTCAATAACAAGTTCGCGGGCAATCAGGTATAGTGTAAGGGTTTCCAATGTTCTCCCCTCACCTACCACAGGATTCGAACCCGGAACATTTCATATCCATCATCGGAGATAGGGTACACACTAAATACGTTCCGGCATAAATTAATATCTCTGTACGCCCATGCTGTACGAGATTTCACACGTCGATTAGATCACCTGGCTTCTACCTGTCTATGATCTCGTCCTATTATAAAGAGAACTCTATCTGTTACTCTACAAGCTTACACACAAGCCACAAATTCAATTCACTGTCACGCTCCTTCATTTCCTTGCATAATTATATTCCCATTAATCCAATATATTTAATATCAACTCTTTTCTCTTCCCTTAATGTAATCTACTGCTTGGCTAGATAAATAATCCAATTAGCGTAAATATTTCTTGCTTATAACCTTTTATCCTGATGCATTCAATTATACCGTTTATCATTATTATAATTATTATTATTATTACTGACATAACTTATTTTTCCGACACAACGTAACCATTTCAATAATCGAACATTCGTGTTTGTTACGTTTTACATAACTGAATTGCCATTTTACTAACCATATTAATAGTGGTAACGATTAATCCACTCTCTGATGTATTCAACATCTTAACTTTACTGAAATAAAACATTAAACACATGAGGGTATGCCTCCTAATATTGATTCTTACTGGCATATTTTATACTTCCGAAATCACATTACATGCAGTGGCTATACTTCTATAATAACATGATTTGCGGGGTACTTACGTCGGCTTATCCAGGTGGCTCCAACCACCATATTCCAGTGTCACCTGCCATTGGCCTACTTAGTGACACATTGCCATACTGCTAATACACATCTTATATGACATCTGATTCATACACACACGACACTTTTCCATTTTTATAATGAAGCTAATGCTTCCAAAACACATGACACTTTATAACACTGGTTATATTATAAATTTAAGAGATATTTTACATAAAAACACTGCACAAACACCCGCTACACTTTATATTCCTGATTGGTTGAAATTCCCTGGCATATATCAGAATCGCAGGTGCGGACGGCCCTTTCTTCGGTCCTACCCCCTCCTGATTGAACATCTCGATCATCTGCTCACGGATTCACCAACAGTCTCTCAATCATCCCTTGATAACCTTCCTGATATTGCAGTGATATGCTTACATATCGTCATGAACGCTACTCACTGGTATACTCCAGATATGTATAACCAATCACTATTTTTACCGCGCTCAACATTGTACATTGTATTTACATAAATCATTACTTTCAACAGTTCTGCCTAGTATATCACACGGCACTTAATAAACAATATATAACAGTCTTACTGCACGGCTTCCAAAATTGAAGTCCGAGCCTCCTCTCTTAACTTCGGTAATATGCTTTTCGCATAATCAAGTTTGTTGATTACCGACTCCATTCTTATTTCATGACCATGCATGATTATATTCTCACTGGTGCGTTACACTGCACAGCTAACATGCTGATTACCAGTAAAATGTTTAAGTCTTTGTGTGCGCGCCTGGGCGCTCCGTAACTTTCAAACACAACAACTCCCACCAACTACTTTGAACTCTCTGCCAACGACTGTAAGTTCCGACTGTCTCTCTAACTTGGTCCACCCTCTTATATCTGTTTCACACAAAAAAGTAGGGCAAGAATTCCCGCGCTATATCAGCTTCTCTCCCAGGATGATTCTGGTCTTGGAATAATATTCATATTGTTCCTTTTTGTTCGCTGGTCACGAAAATGCATGTGTGCTCGAGGATCGATCGGCCAATTAATTAATATTAATTGCCTGATCCATGGCGTGGGGACGCTGTTTCTGTGGGAATCCCTGGCGACATCGTCAAACCCAGCCGCGAACATCCATAGTCCTATGTCCTTCCGCACTCCATTAAATATGCCTCAATTTCGCAGATTAAAGGCTCTAAAATTAGCCTCCTGGCTAAAGATTCACCTGTGTGCAACTCTCATGTCATTGCGTTACTCCAATCGCGAGTAATCAATGATTTTCCTTGGGATCTTCCCATCCCACTCTCATTTCCATTCTCAAACGGGGAAGAACCTGGTCATTATTCAACCCCCCGACCCCTTGCAGACGACTTAACTGGGTCAGCAAGATTGACGTGCCTCCAAGGGTCTCCTCCCACAATTCTGGGGCTATTAGTAAAATGTCAAACTCTGGAACTTCTGTGTTTCAAGTCCAGCATAGCCTACTTCATGTAGTCCAAGTAATGCTATCTTCCACTCATTTCCCTGCATTATTTCACAAATAATGTCAGTATCAACTGATATCACACCAGTGATTAAATATATAATTTCCTCTAGGGGTTCTTACAACGAAACACCCTCAACAGATCTCGGGTTCGTTCCCTGGTGGAACCTTCATTCAGAGCTCAACTTATCTCCGAGATCCACGTTCGATACCAGTCAGCATGACCCCCTCGCGTTCACTATATGTGCGCCAATTTTGGAATAGTTCGCATTCATAACTTCTGAGATATCCAACATAGAGCTCAAATTACTATTGCGATTTTTCAGCACTGACGTCAATTTGAACAAGTAGTTCCGTGAAGAACTATACAGCCTATTTTCATATATCCTACTTATGTTAATTGTCTCTATCTACATACAAAATTTCAGTTTGATTGCTGTAATAGATTCGTAGATATTGAGAACCGACTAAATATTTCGGATGGTCGCCATGTTGAATTTTATATATTTTACCCGCTCAGCGGATGGATGCTCAGTCAGTCCACGGCTTGGCTACTGCAGTACGGGGTGTGTTACGTCCCTTCCCCAGCAGACCGAACATCCGATATGTAGACACAATCAGGTTGACAAGATTCAGGAAAAACTCAAAATGACCATTTAAAATACAAATTTTTATTCAATGAAAGGAAATATTAATTCACTCAAAAAAACATTATAAAAACCAAAATCACTTGATATTGTCCCTTCAAGTGTCACTCAAAAAATAATCAACTCAAAATTTATCAACTTAAATCACCTGGAATTGTCTCCTCAAGTTTCACTCATAAACCAAAAATAAATTAACTAACAAAAAATCACTAAAATTCACTGTAATGTCATTTCATTTTTCTGTGAAGTTTCAGAACTATTTTTTTCTTGCTTAAATTAATCCCTTAATATTTATTTATATTTATTTTACTTAGGCGTCGAGCGCGCCTATCATTTACATTTAATACTTTCTCCAAGGCTTTGGATATTTACATTCTTTCATTTACCCTTTACGGTTTCTTTATCATTTATGTTTATTTAAATATTTATTCATTTATGATTTATGATGTCCTTTGGATCTTAATAATAATTCTTTTCATTTACCCTTCAGGGTCTCTTTTTTATTTATGTTATTTGAATATTCATTTATTTACCAAGTATTTAGCCCTTTGGATCTTCATAATAATTCTTCACAAAGCCTTAGATGTGAAAAATAATATAGTACTGTACAGAAAACATGCCATGTCTAAGGATCGAATCAATAACTCTCCAGTTACCCCTCATGCATCTGGGTGATTTGCTTTTGCGTTGTACTGTGTGCTTTATAATTTATTACTGTGGGATATTTATTATAACAAATTACATTATTTCTTAGCCCATCATTTGTTTATTTCTTTCTTTTAACTAATCCCAATAACGTTTTATTTCCACCTAGGCGGTCCTCGTGGCTAACAATGATCATTTTATTCAGCATTTCAATTACTTGCACATACATTTTCGTCAATGAATCATTCATCAGAACTCCCCAGTCGATGAATGGTTCGATTGATATCTAGCACACAGCACAACAACAAAACATTAATAAAGTTTCATCAACTCACCCAGGCCCCGATTCCATTCTTAGGCAGATTCACCCATCGTCTTGATATCTACTCCTCCATCGTAACACTCTTTCCTGACACTTTTACCTGACATTTATTCATTTTACACTGAGACAAGGAAACATAATATAACACTCGGCACAATATCATTTTTCTTCAACACACGACCCTATTTCAGAGCTTTGGCAAGGATGGTTCGTAGTGGTTGGTTCTTGACGATTCCTAACGTTTCTGCATTGAACGTGCTAATTGGCCCCTTCCTCACACTTGAAATCCCTGATCTCCGGCTCCGTGTAAGTCTCTGAACCCACGTCCCCGCTCACACGTTCCTACTGGATTCTGGATAAAGTTCCTCGTATTTGTCCTTACTCGTTCCGTGATATTTTCATTTTTTTTAGAGATCTAATTTCTAGCTCGATCTCTACTTTGAGAACCTTCGCTTGTCTATGTTGTCCATTCAACGCTTTAGATCTGGAGTTTCGAACCCACAGTCTCTCTAGGACCCAACTCCTTCCTTTATGATTAATACTTGCTGATTTTATCCTTTTAAGGATTTGTCGCTTATACGGTCTTTGTTGACGCAATGTTACTTATTATTCCGTATTTTACGAATTGTCTCTTTTAGAATTTCGCGTTCCGTAATTTTTGCCTGTGATTCGACTTTGCGTGTGTTACTTGACTAACCCGCACTTTTACGGTCTTAGTGTTCTTTGATTTGACACGACGTGACTGATATTGTCGCGATTTTTATTAATCCAGCACATAACGCTATAGTGATCACTCAGAATTCGAAACGATGACCCGAATGTTCGGTTATTACTTGACGAATTTCATCACAGTGTTCTCGCCGGCTTACTAACTGGTTGATACGATGTGATGTAACGTCACGTCCCTCGGGACTGACTAAAACTGCATTAGAGATGAACTGATACAGCACGACCCCTTCACGGTCTGACTGAAACTGCGGAGGTACCACACGCTACTGCATGGGCTGTACACTGAATAAAACTGCATACTCTCCTCTTGAATCACTCCCTATTTATTTGCTTCTACGAAAAATAAACTATGTTGTCTACGTTGCAAAAATTTTCTCCTGAACCAATTGTGGTATCTTTATGGAAAAATATTCATTTTATATCTTGCGCTCCGAACGTCTCGTTATCATAAAGTTTTTCCAAATCCGATCGTGGGGATGTATTTATTTAAATTAAATTCGCTCCTCTATGTGTGTGGGAGGCTGCTTTTTATACCCCACTCCTTCTTTTGGCTTGGGTGAAGTCCCCTTCGTAAAGCGCTGACTTTTCTCTTCCATTCCGCACGTTATTTAATGACTTTTACTGTTCTAAAAATTTTCATTTCCTAAATGAATAGCTTTTACGAAAAGTTTTCTTAAAGATTTTGGTTATCTTGGCTAATATTACTAATTTACGCCAATTTCTCAGCTCCGCCCTCGCGCGCTGTTGTCAATTTCTAGCTGAATTTGCATTTTCTCCTTGGATCTTGCATCTCTCTCTGCTGTCGGTTATTCCCCTTCGTCTATTTTTAATTCTGAGTAACTGTTTTATTGCTGACCTCGCAGTGATGTCATTTATGCAGCTGGCCTGTTGCGCCACACTCCTTTATCAGCTCTGTGCGCCACGTATGTGTCTATTTGATATTAACCCTTTTGATGCTTCAATATTTCGTAAGGCGTCCTATTTTCTCATTTTCCTGAATAGTCAAGGGCTCAAGTATTGTGCCAAAATCCATTTGGGCCCAATATGTAGGTCCTAGAGTTATGTACTGTTACATGAATATCATTGTGTACGTGTAGCATTCAAACTTCACTCGCATGATTAGGACACAAGAAGTAACAAGGAGATTTTAAAATTTCGCTCAGCTGCCAACTTGTGGTTATGGAAACAATTGAAATAAATTAGATGCCAGTGGATTAACATTCGTAAAAAGATTTACTGTACCAAGTTTCACTGCACTCGGATGTTTAAATTGCGAGAAACGTCCATGTGAATATTTATACTTCGCGTCGCCGCCATGTTGGATTTGTGATCACCAGGTTATTTAAAGTTCTATAGGTGTTCTTAAGTTCATAGCCCCTATGAACATAAAAAAATCAGTTTGATTGCTATAATAGATTCGTAGATATTCAGAGCCGTCTAAATATTTCGGATGGTCGCTATGTTGGATTGTTAAATGTACAGGCCATAGAGTCATGTACCATTAAAGGAAAATTATTGTGTATGTTCATTATTCAAACTTTCACATCGATCACATGATTACGACAAAAGAAATAAAAACTTAATTTTAAAATTCGCAAAGCCGCCATCCTGAGGTTGTGTAAACAATGGAACTAAATTAGATACCAGTGTATTACAATGTGTATAAACATTTCCTGTACCAGATTTCATTGCGGTTGGAACATTAAATCGCGAGAAAGGTCTATTTAAAATTTTCTAATTCGCTTGGCCGCCATGTTCGTTTTATAGTTAACTGGTTTTTGAAAGTCTTATAGATGACCTTCCAGTAGTGCCCTTTATCTCCGTACAAAATTTCAGGGTGCTACCGCTAATAGTTTCAGAGATATAGAATGCCGGTGAAATATTTCGCACATCCACCATCTTGAGGTTATGTAAACAATTGAACCAAGTTAGATGTCGGAGCATTACAATGTGTACAAACATATACTGTACCGTGTTTTATTGCGTTTGGTTAGTTAAATCGCGAGAAACGTCTATTTAAAAGTCGCAAATTTGCGTGGCTGCTATGTTGGTTTTGTAGTTACCAGTTTTCAAAAGTAACATAGGTGAACTTCTAGTAGTTCCCTTTATCACCGTAAAAATTTCCAGGGTGATATCGGGAATAGTTTCGGAGATATTGAATGCTGGTGAAATATTTCGCACAGCCGCCATGCTGGATTGGTGAGACGTAACAAAATTTGAAGGACACGGTCGGTGTCGTCCGGAATAGTGCTATGAACTTACCGAGTTTCATTGAAATCGCTCCAGCCGTTTAGATTTTATTAGACACACACACACACACACACACACACACGGACAAAAGGTGATCTCATAAGCCAATTTTTTCAAAATTGAAAACAGGCTAAAAATGGCCGTGAGATATTCAGGTCTTTGCTCTTACCAAATTTGGTTTCGATAGCTGCAGCCGTTTAGGAGTTGATAGGGGGAGGGTCCAAAGCCAGACAGACAGACAGACAGAAGGACAGACAGACAGACAGACAGACGGACAGAGAGACAGACACACATTTTCCCGGATCGATCTCATAAGTCTACTTTTTCCTCATTTTTGCAAAATGAGAAAAGTACGCTAAATATCCAACGTGGTGACTATCCGAAATATTTAGACGGCTCTCAATAGTTACGAATCAATTCCAGCAATCAAAATGAAATTTTGTATGTTGATAGAGACAATTAACATAAGTAGGGTACATAAAAGCAGCCTACTTAGTTCTTCACGTTCTTTTCTTAAAATTTAAGATTCATGCCAATGATTAATCTAAATGGATCTATCTAGAATAATGAAGAAATTAAGTTGGTAATATCAAAATTTCTAATTAGTTTGAACTGGCATAATGTAGCCTAATAGAGCACTACAGTTTGCAGCCCTGGTGACTGAATATATTCTTAGATCCATCTCTTAAGGTACAGAATACAAAATTCGGTTGAAGTCCAATGGATAATATGGACGTTACATGCAGTTAGACATTGGATCTAACAAGGCGCGTAAAATCATGTCGGCAACAATGTCATGCATGTGTTGGTCAGAAATGATCTGAAATAATATGATCTATTGTTGTGCCAAGTTTGAATGAAATCCATTAGTTAGTATAGAAATTACATGCATTTTAAAATTGGACCTATCAGTAGGCTTAAAATCATGTTGGCAGCACTGGCGTAGGCCTATATTAGTTACTCCAAATTAATCTAGAATGCCAGGTACTATACGTGTTCAAAATTTAGAGCTATTGGCTTGCATACTTTCTGATATATTGATATTAGGGTAACAAAAATAGAGACAGCATTTATTAACAGTTGGCAGCCCTGGTTGATCTTAAGAAGACGCATAGTCATATCTGTTATGGTACACATAGCACATACGAAATTTGGTTGAAATCCAAATGATAGTATAGAAGTTACATGTATTTAAAATTGGACCCATCAGCAGGCTTAAAATCATGTTGACAGCACTGACGTATATTAGTTACTCCAAATTAATATAGAATGTCAGTGTTATATATGTGCATAATTTAAAGCTGTCCGCTTGCATACTTGCTGATATATTGCTATTTTGATAAAAGAGATTGAGAGCATTCATTAACAGTTGGCAGCCCTGGTGGCTCTTAGGAATACACTCAGTCATATCTGTTTATGTACACATAGTACATACGAAGTTTGTTTGAATTCCAATTGATAGTGTTGAAGTTATATGCTTTTAAAAATTGGACCTATCAGCAGACCTAGAATCATTTTGGCAACACTGTCATATATGGCCTCCTGGAAATTAAACTGAAATATTATTATCTGTACGTGTGCCAATTTTGAAATAGCTCCTATGCATACCTTCCAAGATATCCAACGTGGGGCTCAAATTTCAATTGCGATTTTTCGGCAGTTAGTGAAACTAACATCATTTTCAAATACGGCATTGAAATATTCAGGTATAGATTATATCTAAAAACATATAGACAATTTCATTAACCTTAGTTAGACATGATTAATACGACCCCTTATAATAGCTTGCCATTGAAAGGGTTAATTTAAAGAGCTTTGTAGGATAAACGAAGTTCCGAGAGATACAGTATAAAGGGCTATAAAAGAAATTCATTTAAGAAGCCCGTTCTGGCTTACTAACTATAATACACTACACGATTTACTAGGGTTTATTCTTTTTTGTGAACTCGTGACTTTGGAATCAGCCTGTATTGCATACACAATATTGTCTAGAGCAAGGAATGCAAGCAAATTATCGAATCCGTTTTGTCAGAGATTATAAAACACCCTCAAGTTGACGGCGCTCATAATGGGATCGTGTCGAGTCTAAATTGAACGCGGGGCGAGCAATTTGCAATACAGATTTAATAAAAGGAATGCCATATATCACGTGACTCGGAGAAGCGAGAGAGTCGCAGATAGATGGCTCTGCCATCACTCCAGCGCCGCGCCGTCTGTATGTTGTACTGTTATTTTATCGTCTAAGAATCGGACACTATGTTACAGGCTAGTACACAATGCTTGAAGTCAGAGGTTCATGGTCGGTATTGCAGATTTGTTCTTGAGCTGAGAAAAATAAATAAATAAATAAATAAACAAATAAATAAGTATATAAATAAATAAATAAATAGACGTTAATGAATGAATGAATGGATGAATGATTGAATTAATATACGTTAATGAGTGAATGATTGAATGAATAAGGGTTGAGAGTTTATGATGTATTTTGAATTAATTTTAGTTTATATAGGTTTCATACATATTGAAAACTAGCTATCGTTCACTTCTGCGTCACGAGGCTGAGTATACCACACTCCATCCCTCAGTGCAGATACAAACATCACTAAGGTTACTCGGACAGTGTCTGATGTGAGTCTACGAAGCGGGCTGATAGTTTCAGGCACAGAGTAATAAAGAAGCTGCCATGGCAACCCCAGCAAGGCTGTGTGGCCGAAGTCCCTTCTCCTGCTCTCCGCTTCTCCCCGCGTGCGCAGGCAAATCAGCTCCTTACAGCGTGGCCATCTGATATTTAAACAGCCACCATTGGTCCTTTTACCGCAGACAGGCTGTTGAGGAAAGAGTAACTAATAGGACCTCAGTGGGCTCATCTAGTTGGGCTCTATTTCTTCCATGCGTATTTAAAGTAATGTCATTATGCTGTCACTAGGTATGTTCCAAGTGTATTGGGGCCAAAATATCAACATGGATGCTTTACTTGTAAAGGCGGGATCACATGGAGTCACGAAGCGGGCGAGAGCACTACTGGTCGATCAGCCGGTCGTGGGCACGACATCGTGTGAACCAGTGGTAGAGGGAATCGGGATCGTGCTCGCCCTCGAAAAGATGGGGCGTGAAATCTCTGACTGGTTGGAATGAGCACGACCGCTTCAATCGTATTCTTTCGCAGCTTCACGTTCTGCTATGATTGAACAACAATCGAGAAACTTACGACCAGCGAGAACACTTCGTCCGTGTGAACTGAACAAGGTCGTGGGTTCTTAAGTTGAATAAGCAAGTCGTGACGCATGCTCAAAACTAGTAGTGCTCTCGCCCGCTTCACGACTCCGTGTGAACCCGCCTTATTCTAAGTTATATGTGTGCTAAATTTCGTCAATATCGGGGAGTTCACGTTCGTTATGTTCTTTGTAAGCCGGAACACCTGCCATGGCTCCTCTCATCCCGTTTGTTAAAGGAGACATCATAGTCCAGTCAAATTAGACATAAAAAGGGGGCCGACCTTGCAAAAGGTCACGTAGATCTAATTTTTTATATGTTGTTTGGACCTCTGCCAATAGTGAAAAACCAAATTTGCAACTTCGAAAGACATGTGCTAGTTGTGTAATACCCAAAAAAACACCTAACTTTTTGCACAATGTTTGGTTTTTGCTCAATGTCTTTTAAAATATGCATCTGCCACAAAAGCTCATACTTATCTTTTTTAACCTAGATTAAATGTACTACAATTTGAAACCCAAACGAATACTGTATGTTCAGTAGATCCCAAGATACAGTCCTTTAAAGATTGAATAATTTTCATAGAAGTAAATATTCTTGGTTTTGTTCTCCTAATTTGACAAATATTATCAAAAATACTCATTCCATGAAAAAGAGATACGCGATGAACTTGTAGGTTATTTATTTACCTTTAATTTGAGCTCTGATTGGTACCGGTAGGCCTAGTGCTTCTCTAAAAAGTGGCAGGTACTCGTAATTGAAAACCTTGAAGTATAGAAATCAGGAAAAATTAATGAAAACAAGTTTTGAGTGCATGAGACATCAAGTATAGGGCCGATAATGATGATGTGTAATTTACGTATAATATTTAATCGTCCGAATGGCTTGAGGACGAGTGAGGTTCATTGTGTGTGTGAGAGCAAGCGTCGGGACCTCGACAATGAAGGAGGAAGTAGGAAGGGTTACACTGCTGCAAGCAATGTTAAAGCATCTGTTCGACGAAAAGGAGATTCTGATCTCCAACCATCCAGACCCTCAAGATCGTCAAGTGAACTCTATAGGATATAACTGAAGAATTCATCAGGCTATAAAAATAACTGCCCAAATCACGAAGAAATGATATCCACAAAGTTGATAAGTTGGGTTTCAGAATAACAGTCCTAGATGCAGCTGAACGCCGAGGTGGCCAATGGGGAAAGAAAATTATACAGCAGCAGTAGTGGAGTACTAGGAGTTCTGCCCCACTTCAAAACCCCCCTTGCTCTACTACTAAGCCTCAGCCATGTTAAATATCTCTTGAACGCATGGTCCGATTTTGACAAATGAGGTATTGTTGGACTCGGGCTGACGTCCTCTTTGCTATGGACCACTCATTATATTTTTCAAAATTTTTTTGAAAATTTTTGTTTTCGAAAATAGGCGATAGTTTGAAAACCAAACAGGATAGAACGTTGTGCCATGGCTCAAACGAACAGTCTTTATGACCTTTATTTTTTGTAATAAAAAATTTTTATTTTTTATATTTTTTTGAAAACACTCGAATTTTGAAAATCCTATATTTTGGAAACTAGGAACTCTACAAAAAAAATTGTTTAACGTAAATCAATGGTCCCTACCCCCTCTACCCCCAAAATAAATTTAAAGTCTCTAGAATGAAAACCTGCAGTAGTGTGGTAAGGACAGAGCTGCTTATAAAAGCAAGTGGTGAGCCCCTGCGACCTTGGAATGGAAGGAGCCATGCTAGGAGGGCGTGCTTGGATTCGTTTTTTTCGTCTCGTTGTGCTCTTTACGGGAATGTCGGTGTCGAAAAGGTGAAAATCTGGAAACACAGTCTTTTTGGGGTAAAAACGTGATTTTAGACTTTTTGCTATATCTCGCGAACCAATCATGCTAGAGGCATGTTCGACAGGTCCAAGGACTCGGGGTGACGTCCTCTCTGCTATGGACCACTCGTTATAATTTTTAATAAAATTGGAAACTCGATTTTGGGGTAAACACGTGTTTTTGTGATTTTGCCGATATCTCGTGAACCAATCATGCTAGAGGTGTGTTCGACGGGTCCAAGTACTCAGGGTGATGTCCTCTTTGCTATGGACTACTCATTGTAATTTTAAAAAAATTGGGAAACGCGATTTTGGGGGTAAACACGTGTTTTTTGTGATTTTTGCCGATATCTCACGAACCAATAACGCTAGAGGCATGTACGATGGGTCCAAGGATTCGGGAAGACGTCCTCTTTGCTATGGACCACTCGTTGTAATTTTAAAAAATTTGGGAAACGCGATTTTGGGGTAAACACGTGTTTTTTGTGATTTTGCCGATATTTCACGAAGCAATAACGCTAGAGGCATGTACGATGGGTCCAAGGATTCGGGAAGACGTCCTCTTTGCTATGGACCACTCGTTGTAATTTTAAAAAATTTTGGAAACGCGATTTTGGGGGTAAACACGTGTTTTTTGTGATTTTTGCCGATATCTCACGAACCAATAACGCTAGAGACATGTACGAGGTGTCCTAGGACTCGGGCTAACACTCCATTTCAAATGTGGTAGATATTTTTTTTCAAAAAATAATTCACATGGGTCTAACGCCATACATGTTGAAAAAACGTTTTCTTTTTCTTTACCTGTTTATAATGTTCATGAAGCGTGGTGGTTGAGAGAGACGATACGGCTGGGTGTGTGTGTTTCAACGAACTTGTCGCTGACCACGGTGGCTGTGTTCAATAGATTAATTGATATTTCGACGAGTCGGTGTATGACAGAGCGAGCGTGCGTTTTCTGATATTTTACCTTTAACGTGTAAACGGTGATGAGAACTAGGTTCTATGTTGGTCGAAGCGAGTAGAGAAAACAAACTTACAGGAGGTGAATGCCATTTGAGATTATTGGAAGGCTCCGATCTGACTTGACAACAGGTGACGCTTGAAGGTGAAATAATCTGACCATCGTGGTTGCAGGGGAGTGTGAAAGGCATGCACACACACATTTGTGAAACCACATGTAGGCTAAACCAGTGACATCCTGTTTTGCTTCGTACGTGACAAAATGCAAGTTGACGTGAAATTTGATCTACCGCAGGTGTTCGCCTGGGACGTTAGCTGTCCACGTGCCTGATAACAGAATGGTCAAAGCGTGGAAAAAAAAAAAAGATTATACATGCAATGTAGCATATATAAAGACATGTCGTTATCATTTCCACGCTCACTTAGGTGACTACCTTTGAACACACTGCGTTTATCAGTTTTGGTGTTGGTGGAAAATACTTAACCTTGTTGTGGGGTAGGTATATATTTATTCATTTATATATTTATTGATTTTATATAAATACATGCAATTATTTATTGATTAGATAATTAATGATTTTATTTATTTATTTGTTTGCAGATAACGTGTATAGCCTACCTGTCGTGTGTCTGTGGGAAATATATTAAAGAAAGAGAAAGACAGACAACTAGAAAAGAAAACCATTTCCATACTAGCCCACGAGACGGGAATATAGAAAAGCATTACACGTCAAGGTGAGATTTGTTTTTTTAAATATATAACCTGTTTGATTTTGTTTTGTTTATGAAATGCATAAACTATATGGAATGGATATACTTATGGTGGTTTATTTTATTTCTTTTTAGAGTGTTGGAAAACGCTTGACCTCTGTGAATAACCAGGAACGTGTGTGTTTTTTGGATTATTGTCAGACAGTCTACATTTCTAAACTCAGGTGAGTGTGTTCTTTCAAAATAATGTCTTTTACTGCTGCGGATACGTTAACTTGGGAAACCCTAAACAGTTGTTTCAAATCGCGTGTGTGCTCTGGCCGCATAGTGAATGTTAGAAAAAGTTCGATTCCCAAAGAATTTTTAGAATCTTGTTTTGAAATTTTTAAAATTGAAATTTGTACAGCGCAAAGGTTGCATATGGCTTTAAAGGTGAATACAGAACTAGTGTGCGATTTCGTATATAAAAAGAAGGATGTAGAGCATAAAGAGACATTCTATATTTGCAGTAAAATGCAAGAGCTATTCATAGCCCATAATTTGGAACAGTGGTATGAAACCCACGTGGTGAATGCCTTGCTGTCAAAATTTGATAAACTGCAACAAGGACCGAGTGGTCTAGCCTTAGACAAAATTCATCATTTACAAATCAACATTTGTCATTTCAACCCGTTGAATGCTGGGTCTAGCTATATTAAAACACCTCCAGCAATAGCTTCGAAAAAGGCTGTGGTGAATATTGAGAACCATGACAATGATTGCTTTCTGTGGGCTGTGGCTGCGTACTTGCAGCCAGCTCAAGATCGTCATGTTAACAGACCAGGAATGTACAAGGCCAAGTTTGTTGAATTGAAACATACTTTAAATTTAACTCGAGTGACGTTCCCTATGGACTTAACCGAGATCCATAGGTTTGAACGAGACAACCAGGACTTTTCGTTCATGGTGTATGGCCTTGACGGTGATGAGATTGTGGGTCCTCTTTATGCCACAAAAGAACCGAAACGACATCACATTCATCTTTTATATTTATCTGTAGGAGAAGTGAATCACTATTGCCTCATTAAAAGCCTGAGTAGATTGCTAAGCAGTCAAATGTCCAAAGCACATGGTATAAAGCATATTTGTGACCGTTGTCTCCAATACTTTTGGACGCCTACTTCTTTGGAACGTCATAGGGTAGATTGTGTTACTCAGGAAGCGGTGAGATTGATATTGCCACAAGGGGACAAGGCTGTGTTAAAGTTTAAGGACATTCATAAGCGTGACACTGTTCCCTATGTGGTATATGCAGATTTCGAAGCTCTCACCACACCCATGGCGGGATGTGAACCAGATCCCTCCATGAGCTCAACCACACCCATTCAAAAACATGAACCCTTTGCCATAGGATTTAATGTGGTGTGTGCCCATGACCCCACACAATCCGTTTACAAATACCGTGAGGGGCCAGATTGTGCCAAATGGTTCTTGGATGAACTTGTCAAGTTGGCCGACCATGTACAGGAATTACTGGACCACCCAGTACCCATGAGCCTATCTCCAGAACAACAGCAGCAGTATGAGCATGCCATGACATGCCATATTTGCGAAAAGCCACTGATCAATGCTGAAGACACCGTTCGTGATCACTCGCACTTTACGGGGGAGTTTCGTGGAGCTGCGCATAGTAAATGCAACTTGAACTTTCCAGCTCCTCGTTTCATCGGTGTCTTTTTCCACAATCTGGCGAATTATGACATTCAGTTTTTGATTCGTGAATTGGGCCATGTTAACAAGGGCTCGTTTACCATTATTCCCCAAAACCATGAGCGTTTTACAGCCCTGACATGGTGGTTGAGCAACTTTAGCATTCGATTTTTGGATTCCTTTAAGTTTATGGCATCCTCGCTAGACAGCCTTGTGAATGGCTTGAATGAGGAGGAATTAAAAAATACTAGAATGCATTTTAATGATCCTGAGCAATTTCAATTGTGCATTCGGAAAGGTATATTCCCGTATGATTTCTGCAACAGCTGGGACGTGTTAAAGCAAAGAAAACTCCCTCCACAAGAGAAATTTTACTCGAAACTAACACGCAGTACCGTTTCCGATGAAGACTATGCACATGCATGTCAAGTTTGGCGAGTGTTTGGCATGAAGACGCTAAGTGAATATGCTTTGCATTACCTAAAACTGGATGTATTGCTGCTCACTGATGTGTTTGAAAAATTCCGTAACTTGTGTCAACACATTTACGGTCTTGATCCGGCTCACTATTACACGAGTCCTGGACTCTCGTTCGATGCCGCTTTGAAATACACTCAAGTGGAATTGGATTTACTCACTGACGTAGACATGGTTCTATTTTTTGAAAAGGGCATTCGTGGCGGCTTTGTGTCACTTAACCAACGCCATGCTGAAGCGAACAATGTCTACATGTCTGATTATTCACCAGACAAACCAGAATCGTACTTAATGTACTATGACGTGAATAATTTGTACGGTTACGCCATGAGTCAGCCTTTGCCCTATGGGAAGTTTGCTTGGCTGACAGAGAAACAAGTGTCAGAATTTCATGTGAACATGGCTAGCCAAGAAACAGGCCGTGGATATGTGCTAGAAGTGGATATTGAATATCCATCATCCTTGTATGATGAACATGCCGATTTCCCATTCTGTCTTGAGCAAATGGTTCCCCCTGACAGTAAAGTGAAAACTGAAAAACTCATGGGCACACTTTACAACAAAAATCGGTATGTGCTACATATCCAAATGTTGGTGCAATGCCTCGCCCAAGGCTTGGTGTTGAAGAAAGTCCACAGGGGTATTTCTTTTGCTCAAAAAGCATGGCTTGAGCCATACATGCGACTCAACACAGAGCACCGACAAATGGCAACACAGCAGTTTGAAATTAATTTTTTTAAATTAATGAACAACTGCATCTATGGCAAGTCTATGGAGAATGTCCGCAAATACCGTGACATTAAATTGATGAATGTCTGGGAGGGGCGGTGGGGTGCCCGGCGGTACATTGCCAAGCCAAATTTCAAATCGATCAAAATTATCGATGAGGATTTGGCTACTATTGAAATGAGTAAGACCAGCGTGACCATGGATAAGCCCATTTACTTGGGTCAAGTCATTTTAGACTTTTCTAAATCGGTCATGTATCGATTCCACTATGAGTTTGCGAAACGCCATTTTGAGGACGTCTCTCTTTTGTATATGGACACGGACTCATTCATTTACCACATTCGCCACTGCAACCCCTATGACGTCATGAGGCAACATAGTGACTGGTTCGACACCTCTTGCTATAGTGCTGACAACGTGTTTCAGCTGCCCATAAAGAACAAGAAGGAAATGGGCGTTTTAAAAGATGAATGCGGTGATTCCATTATGACGGAATTCGTAGGTTTGGCTTCAAAAATGTATGCTTACCGCACACTCGACTGTAAGGAAGCCAAGAGAGCAAAAGGTGTAGGTAGGGCAGTGGTAAAATCGCTACGTGTAGACGATTACTTAGCGGTTTTACGCACTGGCAAAGCTATGTCTCATACACAGTGCAGGATACAATCCAGCAACCATCATTTGTATCTTGTGGAACAGAGAAAACGCACCCTCGCCTCCATGGATAACAAGCGTGTGTGGGCTGATGACCTGCTCACTAGCCTGCCCTGGGGTTATGATCGCAACGAGGAGGAGGTGTGATTTCACTGTTTAATCGTTTATGGGGCATGGCTTTTTGTAACTTGTAGATTTAGAATTTTGTAAATATTGGTTTCTGTCATTGTAAATAGTAGATTTTGTAAATAGTGACAATTCACTTGGACCTTTTGCTCTTTAAAAAGTTGTGTGCAACCTTATTTTTTAAAATTTTTTTGATTGGTAAATAGTGTGATTCTTTTAACGCTGTACAAAGTTGAGTTTTTTTTGTAAATATGAAATAAGTAAGATTTTTAGTAACTTTAATAACTAGTATTTAATTATTTTTCGTAATGTAAATGATAAACTAAAAAGTTCTTTTGGAATGAGTGTGCATGTCGAGAATGTGCTTTTGGGAATAAATAAAGTGGTTGTGTTTGTTCCCAAAGACAGGTGTGAATGTATGAGTGGAGAGAGAAAACTGGTGTGTATGATTGACCAGAGCAAACACGATGAGGTAGAGTGGGTGGGTGGGGTGGGGGTAAATGGTCACTTATATATTCATTTTGTTTTAAATAGTTTCGTTTTTTCATTGAAATGTGACAGTCAAAAGACATTATTTTTGTAAAAACAGTCTTACCTGCAGTAGTCGTAGACCTCGACGTTTCTCCAAACACACATCAACACATTGCAGTATTATCAAGGTCAAGCACTCGCATCAACATCATTGTCAAATCTCAACTTTCGACATACACCAAATGGAAAAAATATGAAAACAGCAAAATGGAAATTCCATGTTTCCATATCACCAAAACAGCAAAACTTAAAACGGACATTTTTAAAAACTGGAAATGGCCATGTGTGAAATTTGAAAATTCAAAAACTTCAAACGGACATTGTTTAAAATGTGTCATCAGCAAAATGGAAAAATCCATATCATCAAAAACGTTAAACTTGAAACGAACATTTTTAAAATCTGTAAATTGCAAAATGACAAATGGCAGTGTGTGAATTCATCATGTGTGAAATGTGTAAAATGAAACATAAGCCATCAACATCACGATTTCTTAAAATTAAAAATAACAAAACATCGTGCTCTGGAAAACTTTTGTTTTTATTTCATAGTCATAGTGAATTGACAAAAGAAAAATAGAATACAAACAAATCCCAATTCCTCACTCCTCAATGTTTATGTCCATGCATCATCAACTTTCCTTTCATAGCACTCATGACAATTAGGGCTGCCATCCTTTCACCTACTGAGGCATCACTGGATGTGAAACGTTGTTTAGCTTTCTTCAATAACAATTTATCTGCCACATGTCTTAAACCAGAATGACTATGGCGATAAGAAAGGTCATGTTCCTTGCATGCTTGATCCAAAAGATTAATGGGTACATCACCACGTTGTAAACGTTTTTCGAGACGAGTTCCAGGGCCGCAAAAACGATAACCTGGAAGATGGATTTCGTAAGGTAAGTATTGAATCACTTTGTCAATGACGCCATTGCCAGTACAGGTCTGGCATATCCTTTTCCATCGATGGTAAAAAGGTTTGGTCTTCCTCCTCCTCTGTGGACGATGTTTGTGTTTGTTGTTGTTGTTGTTGCTTTTTCTCGCCATGACACTCGTGGAATGATTCAACAAAGTCTTTACACGGACTTTTATGACCGTGATACAGTTTCACTAGCTGGCAAGTCGCACACTGACGCATAGACGGTATTTTTGCCATGGCCACTTGCTTATGGTGATCGTAATCCGTACAGGGTTGCAATTCACTCAACACAGGGTCTTGAGTCCATGATTTTGGTACATGTTGCCAGATTTCTTTGACCGCGTTGGCGGCCACATAATAAATGAACGACTTGGGCAGTGCCAAGAGTTCCTCTTTGGTAAAACTGTCTAGTTTCTTTTTGCACACAAAGAACTTGCCGATGGCTTTGTCCGTAGCATTGCCTTTCTCCATGGTATCATGTGCTGTAGATGTTTACACGTCGCTAGTAGAAATCTCACTGACGTCATTCACAGGTAAATCTTGAGTTATAATTTTGTTCAACAACTCCCAGCAGGCATGAGTGGTTAACCAATGAAAGAGATGCCACGCATGCGATAGGGCTGTATGGGTAATGTTGCCACAGGAACAAGTATCCATGAGCGTTTGCAGGGAGGGGCAGCCCAACTCCATGAGGTCGATACATTGACAGTAAGACGCCAAAAATGGTTGCAACCATTGACGTTTTTCATTACCTTTCACAAATACCACATTGGCCGAGGACAAGTGTGCTTTCATGACCACGTCCAAATATTTATAGGAAATGGTTCCCTGATTCCAGTCTAGTTGCCTATGATTTTCAATCCACTGGGTTTGTTTACGGTCTTTTTCACACAACAAATCAAAAGCATGGGGTGGTTTAAATAGCAAATGCGTAGCTTGCGATATCCAAAACGTGGTACAATCGATTATGGCCACTTGTTTAAATATAAATTTGTTGTCACCAATTTTAAACCCTTGGCAATCCACAATGAGTGTGCGCAACATGTTGACGCTTGCCTGGACCAAGTTCAACTGACGACTGACTGACGATCACGTGTGATCATGGCATGGACTTACCTGCCATGCTAGTTTCAAAAAAGAAGGTTAGGGTAGGACAGGGGGACATGCAAAAATAAGAATTTAAGAATTACATCATTTTATTATCATAACACGTCTTACAGGCTTTTCTCATTTTAGGATAAGGACGATAGCAACTGATACAACAAAATAGTCTCTTGTGTTTGTAACGTCCATAACACCGATGATGTCCCAATGTCTCTAAACTAGGCGTTTTTGATGGTGATCTGCTCACCGAAGCACCATGGATACCATACGGCCCACATGTATCATAACTTGTATTTTTTTCATCACCCAGAGACACAAGTGAGGGATAGCTTGAATGACAGGGTATATTTCCCACTTTCATTCTGCACAGGTAGGGGCAGGTGTGTGACCAGCGCTGATGTTCCTGCATGGGTTCATCGCCCTCCTGCCATTGGTCTATGATGATGGGACAAAAGGCACATTTCACTTCATCTCTTGTTTTTAAATAGTAGAATCCAGCAGCCGCCAAGGCTTGAGGGTTTATGAAAGGCACTGGCCATGTGGCAAAAGTCTTGAAACGTTGTTCCTCAGAGTTTAAATTCATGGATGTAACGTCTCTTGAGGCTTTAAAGCAAGACATGACTGAGCGACTTAACGTGGGTTGAGCTGTTATTTATACACTCGTCACTTGGTTGGACAGTGGATAATAGTTGACTTGTTTGTGATGAATAATCAGACAGTAGGCTGTCGTATTGGCTGGTACATTGTCATGCGTTTCAAAATCTAGTCGAATGTCGATATTGGATGGCTTGACAGACTCTTCCAGGTAAGAACAGTCAAAAACAATCAGTGGTGCTCTTGCCTTAAACGCTTGGGGTAGTAGCATGGGACCGTTCTCTTTTTGATAATACGACCATCGAAATTTAGAAAACAAGTCGTACAGGGGGCCAAACTTATTTTTTGAAAAATCCAAATCCAGTCCTTCATAGGGAAACACAGCTCCGTTGAGGAAAAGACGTGCATTTCTCAATTGCAGGTGATCAAATTGCGTGGCATCTTTGGTTTGTTGATACTTGCGATTCGTTTGAAAACCCACGATCAGGTAGAGAGGTCTCTCTGTATAGCGAGCTGTTTTTACAGACCAACTGTGTGTGTTGGTGGTGGGCAATAGCGGATACTCATGGAGTGCCCAGCTTCTAAATTCCATGGGTAGAGGCATATCTCTCTTTACCATTTTGAGTATGTCCAGTTTTTTGCTATCGTTAAGGGTCACATGAGGCACTTTCCATAGCAAGCGTTGTAGTTGAATTTTTGAATCGATGGGGGCATTGTCGGCCCCCTTGAGTGCATTGTTATCACTCCTGTCTCTCACTAGATAAAGCACTTGCCTTGCGTTAACCACAATGCGTTGGTGATCTTCGGCAAAGCCTAGAACCAGTTTAAGAGGTAAATATCCAGTAAAGGTCCCATCGGTGTGTACCATCCAGTCATTGGTCGAGTCAGGGCACCAAGCTGCCATGCAAAGTGTTTTACCTTCTTCCTCACTATAAGAGGGGTATAGTTTCATGACACTGGAAATACCCACATTTCGAGTGCTATCCACCACGATATCGTTAATGACATAACGTACTTCAGAAAACAGAAAGGCTAAACCATGGTTGGCCAACTTGGATGTAGTGGGTGTAGAGCCATCGGCTTTGGTGAGCCGACCTTCAATCTGAATAACACTTTCATGCGGTAGGGTGTAAATATCTTGGTTGTTGATAACAAATTGAATTTCATCATTGTTATTGAGTCCAGGTGTTTGAGCTTGATAGGAATGGAGATCAATTCTTACCACTCCTGGTTGCTCCTCGATGTGGTTCGCTATCTCTAGGATAGAATTCATTATAAGGGTTGACGTGGTAACCCAAATGCTGTAAAATCTGCTTGCCTTGAGATGTTAACGTGTATTCACGCGGCAAACAACTAACACCATTCCTAGACGGTGTTGTTGCTTTATACACAAATTTCATAGTGGCTTTAGCACCAACTTGTAAGTCACTGGTGTAGTGGAATCTAGATCAATGAGTTGTTGATCTCTATTGATCAGTCTTAATGTTATATTACTAATACTATCAACAGCCACAGCATGAAAAAGCACCACTGGAGGGTTTTCACGAATAATATACCCATTGGGCGATGTCACAATAAAGTCATAAAGCGAATGCGATGGTTCTTGATTGGTGTACACTTGGCTAATAATATTACACGTCACCGACACATGATGGTCCTCAATGAATTTCACTTCATGGTCCGATTCATGTTTTTTGTTGGGCTCCAACACACGTGGTTTAAATCCGAGTAATGGGCCAATGGAATCGGGGTGTGTTTTAAAGTCAATGTTGAAGGTAGAGAAAATACTGCAGCGATGAGTGTTAGTATTGCCTACAAGTTCAAACTTGTGCGTTCCGTCGAGAAATGACTTTAAACCATACTGATTGATCAACACCACATAAATGTGTTCATAAATATCATCGATCGTGTATCCACCAGAGTTCAGGGTGAGCACAGAATCATCATAGTAAAACTTGTTGTTCACATTTTCACGTATGTTGTATATTCGATTGTACGTTTCAAGAGAAACAAGTCCTAAACCATAGGGTTTTTCACTCAATTCGATAGGCGGGTAAAAGTCTAGGCTGACTTCAGGTCCACGTCCATGCACTGTAAACGTTTTACTTTCTACCGACATACTGGTGGCGTTTTTGCTTATGCTGCGTCTTATATAAAAAAATTAAACACAAACGTCCACACTGTTGGCTGTTAAACGTTTGCTCACGTTTCACATTATAATATATCTTGATCCTGTTTCCAAAATAGGTCACTAGTTCCATGGGCGGGGGCAAATTCCCAAAACTGTCAAAGTACCATACCGTGGATCCCTCTTTGACATAAGCTACATAATGCGTTCCTGGTCCTCGGTGATCATCCAAATTGACAACAGCACATTCCTGTTTCCAGGGTCGTGGGGGTAATTGGTTTCGCATAAACACACCTCGAAAATGAGAAAGCTTTAGTTGTTTAGCATAGCTTTCCACTTGTTGATGCGTCAGGGCATGTCTCGCTATGGCTGAGGTTAAATTTTTTTTTTTTTAATATTTCGAAATGGTGAAATCCCAAATCCTTGTTGATAAAAGGCTGGCTTTAAATTGGCATTTCTAGCCCCCATGGCAATCGCTTCCATCGTTTCATTGTGTCGCTGACTTTCTTTGAGTTGTTGCTTGCCCTGCTGCGCGGCTTTAATGGTTTTCGCCACTGCACTGGCACCGCCCAAAAGTGAGCCCAGAGCAGCCAAACCAGCAAATAATGCAGGTAAAAATCCCGCTCGTTTGGGAACGGGAATCACTCGCCCTTGGTTTGAAACCTGTCGCCGACGTTTTGGAATAACCTGTCTCTGTGCTGCTCGAAGGGCTTTCCTTATGGTCAATACATTATTTTTTCTTTTTTTCTTTCGCAAGGGCTTGTCCTCGAATGTTGTAAGCCCTGGCTTTGCCAAGGACAAAGTCCTTTTTTTAGTCTTTCTCACTGCATACCTTTGTTTCACCATAATGATAATGACCCACAACCTTTCACAAGAAAGTTTAAATCACAACTAACGTCAAATGGTTATTTCATGGCTGTATATTCCAATTCCACATAAAGTGGGAAGTCGTTTATGGTTTTTCCCGCTTGCTTTTCATCACATGTCAACATGAGATAAAAGGATAATTCGTCACCTGCATTGACCATTTCATGGTTATGAAGCAACATCCTATGACCATTTATCTTTATTTGTAAATGGTTCTCATCAGGTATGGCATATTTGATGTGAATGGTTCCATCATAGTGTAATCGATAGTGGCTTAAACCCGAAGCAAGCGCATAGGTCAAGTGCTGATCATGGACTAGCGGTAAATGGTTTCTGTCATTCACAGGTTTTTCATTTGTCAGATACACTAAAAACACAGATGGGATAAATTTATAAAGCCTTTTCATTTCATGGGTCACGTAACGCTTGGTACAAACATCGTCTTCGTCTTGTGGGTCTTCCACGTGAATAATCCGATGGTGATTAGCGCTATAGCCATTCACCATAAGCTGGGGCACTTTGTCATAAAACTCATACACTTTGTTATCCACATACTTTTTCGTAGTAACGTCTGTAGACACTTGAGGATGTTTTACATGGGTTAACCGCTTTCCCTTAAAGTCATAATCTCCCTGTTTTGTGCGTGGCACTACTGACCTATCCACATAGTGTTTATTAGCAGGATCTGTTTCCTGTTTAGGATCATGTATGGGGACAGGCCTAGCTTTGGCCATCAACGCACGTCCAAAGACATCCATCGTCAACCTGTAGTACCAGTCTACTGTTTCTATGACAAGGCTCGGTGTCCTGTATATAGACAGCCTGCTAGCCTTTCTAAGCCTTAGTTGAAATGAAGATTATTAAGCAGCAAGAGTCATTCCCCGTGGGGGACATGGTTTCCCATCTCTGTCCCACATCACGTGAACAACGCCATGGTTCACTGTTTCCATCTTCCATTCGCTGCATCATTGTGGGGCCTTCCGGCTGTGGAAAGACTAATCTTTTGCTAACGCTCATTACAGCGCCCAATGGTCTGCGTTTTCAAAATATTTATATTTTTGCAAAATCTCTCTACCAACCCCTCTACGTGTTTCTGGATCAAGTCATGTCTGGATTACAAAAAGAGAATATGGGTTATTTTACATTTTCCATGCAAGAAAATGTGATTTCACCGGATGAGGTAAAGCCTGATTCACTCATGATTTTCGATGATGTATCCACTGAACGTCAAGGCATCATTCAAAGCTATTTCAGCATGGGTCGACACAAACATATCGATTGCTTCTATCTTGGGCAAACGTATTCTAAAATGTCCAAACAGTTGATTCGTGACAATGCCAATGTCATTGTTTTATTTCGTCAGGACGAGAGGAACAGTCGTCACATTTATAATGAACATGTGAATCCGGATATGACCTTTCAAATGTTTACAGAATTGTGTGCCAAGTGCTGGAACACTCAACGTCATGCCTGTTTAGTGATTGACAAACAAAGTGAACTCAACCAAGGACGGTATCGCTTAGGGTTTGATCATTTTATTGCTATTTAAGGCCCTGTCTCATTCGCCATCAAGTCATTTGTCAAGACACCATGGCGTTAGCAGAGAGTCAATTGAAAAAGCATATTATTAGAGCAAAAAATACTATTCGCCAAAAGTTTCGTCAATTGAAACAATCACGTGCCAATCATGCTTTGTTTATTCAGCAACATTTAGCACCTCCACTAAAAGCCATGTTGAAACCCTCTTTCAAGCCATCTGAAACGCTACCCACCGTTTCACAAGCCACGCAGACGCTGCACGAGGACCCTGAGGAAGAGGAAGTGGAAGATTTGACTAGTGATAGTGAAGTTGAGGATGAGGAGGAACAAGTGTTTACGCCTCAAAAAAAGGCCGCACCCCTTGCAGAGTTTTTGAGAAAAAAGAAATCCTTGGCCATGGTCGAAACACCTTGCCCTTCCAGAGCGTCTCCGTTTTCACAACTCTTGGCCACCCCTCAACATAAAGCTCAACTGAAAACCATTTTAATAAAATATTATGGATCAACATTGGAACCCTATTTCACCGATCTATTTATTGGAAACACAGATACCACGTATGGTGTTCGCTATGAGGATGATAGTTTTAAAATTGGCGATTCATCCATTAAATTTGCTCGTACTAAAGCTGTCATTAAAAACATCAACTATAAATTAACGCCAGGACTGTTAAAGCTGCTCTTTTCTCGGACCCCCTCTTCCCATGATTATACGTCAGAGGACCTTGACAAATATAAATCCATTTTATTGGATACCCATGCTCACAAAAGACAGTATGATCCCACGCAACAAGTGAATGCCAATATATCTCAAAAATATAAAACCATCATTGCAAAAATGTTTCCCACCAGTCAAAGTACTCGTCGTAAAGTGTCCGCTTCGGGAGTGACTTTTAAACCATTAAAACCCCTTGTGGATGTTACCTACTGGCACAATCCCAATAAGCTCGTCCAGCGGCTACAGTTGTTGCATGCCTCACATCAAGCTGGCCATACCGGTCACGATTGGGAAATTCAAGAAATTGAACAAGAACTTCGAAATGCCAAAATTATTGTTTAAGCCCTCACCCATTAAAATGGGTATTGCTCACGAGTTGCATCGCCCAGCTAGGCGTCACTATCCGCGACTCAAGGTGATTTCACGAGGTGTGGATGAACTTTGGCAGGCTGACTTGGTTGAAATGATACCCTATGCTGGCGTTAACGACGGTGTACGCTATATGTTGACCGTCATTGATGTCTATTCCAAAATGGCCTTTGTTGAACCTGTGCGTCGCAAGTCTGGCCCACTAGTTACCAAGGCCTTTCAACATATTATTCAACACTCCAAACGTCAACCTCAGCTGCTACAAACCGACCAGGGGAAAGAATTTTTCAACAAGGATTTCTCCAGTTTTCTCAAATCTAAGGATATTCACCATTACACCACGTACAGCAATCTGAAAGCCAGTGTGGTCGAGCGGTTCAACCGAACATTGAAAACCCATATGTGGAAAGCGTTTACCGCTCAGGGCACGTATCGCTGGTTGGACATGTTACCTGAGCTAGTATCACGTTACAATGACACCAAACATAGAACGATTGGGACCAAGCCACGTCTCGTAACTAAAAATATTCAGCGATTGGATAAACTGTTTAACCCCATAAAAACAGCTGATCCTAAACGTCACCGACTGAACATTGGGGATTTTGTTCGTGTGAGCAAATTTAAGTCTGTCTTCAATAAGGGCTACACGCCTCAGTGGGGGACTGAACTATTTCGAATTCGTCGAGTCAACTTGGACACTCCAGTCACCTATTTACTCGAGGACCTCAACCATCAACCCATAAAAGGTAGATTTTATCTCCATGAACTTCAGAAAACAGCATTTCCTCAGCATTATCTTGTGGAAAAAGTGTTGAAACAAAAAGGAAATAAACTCTACGTCAAATGGTTAGGGTTTAACTCTACGTTTAATTCCTGGATCAATAAATTACATGTTGTGTGAACCTGTGTACTTTTTATTTATTCACACATGTTGTACACCACCTATAGCTCTATGTGTACAGCGCTCCGCGCTTCATGCATGTTCATACATGTTTGTCTTTCCCTTTCCTCCTGTGTTCTCTCATACATCACCCCCTCCCCTCTCCCTCCCTTCACCTCCCACCACTGCTGTTTGCAGCTCTTGCCTATCTATTGGTTGTGACATTATTCCGACAAGTTGCATTATACTTTTTACTGATTCAGCGATTCCCACGCTTTGAACATTCTCTTATCGTGCACGTGGACAGATAACACCCACGCGAACACCTGTGCCGGATCAAATTTCACCTGAACTTGCATTTTGTCACGTACGAAGCAAGACAGGATGTAACTTGTTAACAGTTATCGCGCATGTAGATAGATAACGTCCCAAGCGAACACCTGCGGTAGATCAAATTTCACGTCAACTTGCATTTTGTCACGTACGAAGCAAAACAGGATGTCACTGGTTTAGCCTACATGTGGTTTCACAAATGTGTGTGTGCATGCCTTTCACACTCCCCTGCAACCACGATGGTCAGATTATTTCACCTTCAAGCGTCACCTGTTGTCAAGTCAGATCGGAGCCTTCCAATAATCTCAAATGGCATTCACCTCCTGTAAGTTTGTTTTCTCTACTCGCTTCGACCAACATAGAACCTAGTTCTCATCACCGTTTACACGTTAAAGGTAAAATATCAGAAAACGCACGCTCGCTCTGTCATACACCGACTCGTCGAAATATCAATTAATCTATTGAACACAGCCACCGTGGTCAGCGACAAGTTCGTTGAAACACACACACCCAGCCGTATCGTCTCTCTCAACCACCACGCTTCATGAACATTATAAACAGGTAAAGAAAAAGAAAACGTTTTTTCAACATGTATGGCGTTAGACCCATGTGAATTATTTTTTGAAAAAAAATATCTACCACATTTGAAATGGAGTGTTAGCCCGAGTCCTAGGACACCTCGTACATGTCTCTAGCGTTATTGGTTCGTGAGATATCGGCAAAAATCACAAAAAACACGTGTTTACCCCCAAAATCGCGTTTCCAAAATTTTTTAAAATTACAACGAGTGGTCCATAGCAAAGAGGACGTCTTCCCGAATCCTTGGACCCATCGTACATGCCTCTAGCGTTATTGCTTCGTGAAATATCGGCAAAATCACAAAAAACACGTGTTTACCCCAAAATCGCGTTTCCCAAATTTTTTAAAATTACAACGAGTGGTCCATAGCAAAGAGGACGTCTTCCCGAATCCTTGGACCCATCGTACATGCCTCTAGCGTTATTGGTTCGTGAGATATCGGCAAAAATCACAAAAAACACGTGTTTACCCCCAAAATCGCGTTTCCCAATTTTTTTAAAATTACAATGAGTAGTCCATAGCAAAGAGGACATCACCCTGAGTACTTGGACCCGTCGAACACACCTCTAGCATGATTGGTTCACGAGATATCGGCAAAATCACAAAAACACGTGTTTACCCCAAAATCGAGTTTCCAATTTTATTAAAAATTATAACGAGTGGTCCATAGCAGAGAGGACGTCACCCCGAGTCCTTGGACCTGTCGAACATGCCTCTAGCATGATTGGTTCGCGAGATATAGCAAAAAGTCTAAAATCACGTTTTTACCCCAAAAAGACTGTGTTTCCAGATTTTCACCTTTTCGACACCGACATTCCCGTAAAGAGCACAACGAGACGAAAAAAACGAATCCAAGCACGCCCTCCTAGCATGGCTCCTTCCATTCCAAGGTCGCAGGGGCTCACCACTTGCTTTTATAAGCAGCTCTGTCCTTACCACACTACTGCAGGTTTTCATTCTAGAGACTTTAAATTTATTTTGGGGGTAGAGGGGGTAGGGACCATTGATTTACGTTAAACAATTTTTTTTGTAGAGTTCCTAGTTTCCAAAATATAGGATTTTCAAAATTCGAGTGTTTTCAAAAAAATATAAAAAATAAAAATTTTTTATTACAAAAAATAAAGGTCATAAAGACTGTTCGTTTGAGCCATGGCACAACGTTCTATCCTGTTTGGTTTTCAAACTATCGCCTATTTTCGAAAACAAAAATTTTCAAAAAAATTTTGAAAAATATAATGAGTGGTCCATAGCAAAGAGGACGTCAGCCCGAGTCCAACAATACCTCATTTGTCAAAATCGGACCATGCGTTCAAGAGATATTTAACATGGCTGAGGCTTAGTAGTAGAGCAAGGGGGGTTTTGAAGTGGGGCAGAACTCCTAGTACTCCACTACTAGCAGCTCTTAAGTGTAAATAACTGGGCAGTTGCTGATACAAGATACCACGACCTGTGTAATAAAACGTTATTCACTAAGCCATTAACAACTGGACAGAAGAGAGGACATCGACCGGCAATTGATGTAGATAAGGCATTGGAAGATATAGGCTATACACTTACTTCTTGGAGAACTCTGAGGAACATCCGTTCTAAATCGATGATATATTGAAACAGATCTAAGGAGATTATCCTGATATAACAACTGTGAGATCTCAAAGTGTATGAAACCCAATGAATATCCTCAATCCGGTGAATATCTTAGGCAATGTTAATTCAGTCATCTCTGAATCCGTATAGTAGGTCTACTACGGTTTCATCCCTGAATCCGCTTGCCACGGTGGGTGAGTGGTTATAGTGTCGGACTACCATCCCCAAGATTGCAGGTTCGCCCCTGGCCATGGTAAGTGATTTTTGAAGGCGACAAAAATCACGACACTCATGTCATACGTTGTTGGCATGTTAAAGAACCCATTTGAATTCAGTAGGCCGTGTTCAATGGCAAAATTAATCTCGGGATTTTCCGCCAACAAAAAGTTCCTCCATTCTCTACTTGAAAGCGCTGTAGTGTCAAGGAGTTTAGATATCTAACCTCCTTGACTTTCATAGCGTTCAAAGGAACGACGAAATTCGACATGCAAGCTACCCTCTGGGTGTCAATTAACAAAGCTTGCATCAGGCACCCGAGGCCACACGATATTATTATTATATCCCTGAATCCGTACCGTACTACTGTTTTATGAAATCGTTGTTCCGAAACAAAAGCGTGCTGTTCTTAACACTTGGAGAACTCATGTGTAGCTTTTTAACACACCGTACTCTCAAATGTGCTGTACCACAATGGTCTTTCATCTCCTCACTCATGTTTGGCCTTTGGACCTACTTATACAGAAAACTTAGTTCCAAGCATTTAGTTAATATGTATTCAGCTCTGGGATTTCCATGCACTTTAACGATGCAGCGCAGCTTGAAAGTTCTGCGATCAGGAGGTCAGAATCCTCACCACCTATTAATAAGGAGCTCTCATCCAGTTTGTCTTCGACAAAGAAAAATCCCCAACTTCTAGAACTGGCAGAACTTTTCCTGCTACTAGACTCCGGTAACGAAACCATAGCAAAAGCTGGGGAGAAGTGCTTTGTGGCTTTGTACGGAGTGATTTCCTAACAAACACCCTGAATAGCCTTCCTTACCAACTATTAGTTACATTTGCAGCCAACACCAAAATCAATCATGCTTGCTTCCCCCAACAGAGAATGCAGTACGCCACCATGCTTACAGAACTTACAACCAAGTTCAAAAATAGTTTGGGGTCAGTCAAAATCTTACAAATTGGGGGTAGAAGCTTGATGATCCCTCTCACTAACACTATGGACCCTGAACCTCAGCTCCTACTGCGCATGGTTTCCTGCAATAGTAGAAGAGGTTGCAGCGGCGGTTGGAGTTGCCGTAAGCTGAACTCAAATGCTCAGCCCTTTGTCTATTTTGTGGTGGCAAAATTATGTAAAAACCTGCAATCTCTTCAGCTAGAGGATTCTGACAACGAGGAAGAAGTCCCCACCGCTAAATTGATAGAACTGAAAAACGAGCCTGTACCTGCTGTTAGTTCGAGAACTCCTCCAATGAACGTGCACCAACATCCGAGGAAGATCTTTCGAGACCCAGGCCATCAAAACAAATGGAATTACGATGAGACCTGTTGCTTCATACACGTAAAAACGTAATTTAAACGTTACGTTTTCCCTTGTAATAAAACAAAATGGTACCTATGTGAACTGATACTTTCAATTTTTTCAAATTCACTTTTGAGAGAAGCACTTGGCCTACAGGTACCCATCAGAGCTCAAATTGAAGCTAAAGAAATATCCTTCAAGTTCATTTCCTGTAAATTTTCTCATGGAATGAGTATTTTTGATAATATTTGTCAAATTAGAAGACCAAAACCAAGAATTTTTACTTTTATGAAAAAATATTCAACCTTTGAAGAACTGTACCTCGGGATCTACTAAACATACAGTATTCGCTTGGGTCTCAAATTGTAGTAAATCTAGTTTACAAAAGATAAGTATGTTGTTTTCTGTAAGGTGCATATTTTAAACGGCATTGAGCAAGAACTGAAAATTGCGCAAAACATTAGTTGTTTTTTGGGTATTACACAACTAGCACAGGCCTTTCGAAGTTGCAAATTTGTTTGTTTTACTATTGGCAGAGGTCCAAACAACAGATAAAGAAATTAGAACTACATGACCTTTTGCAAGGTCGGATGTCTAATTTGACTGGACTATCAGGACTAAACTACTTTTGTTAAATTTCTGGTGCAGCACGAACCCTCTAACTGTGGGCACAACATTCTAATACTGTATATAATACATGACCTGCTAATATCATGGTAGCTCTACTGTACTCGCATAATGAATGTGACTTCCAGAGAGGCTTAGTGCAGATGTTTTAAGTTAATGCCCGTAGGCAACTTGCACATCGTGATGCGCATTAATGAGGAGGACGTCACAAACACCCAATTCCTAGCCAGAGGATTTCCTATACGAAGTTATTGTCCTATAAGGCCAAGAATCGAACACGGGGCCCAGTGTCAGATTATCATAGCCACGAAGCTCTACTGTGTCCGCTTATTTAATATTCTTTGGTATGGTTTCTAGAAATAGTAGTCATACGTTAGATACTCTTTCCCTGTTTCCTAGACATGCTGTATATCCGTCAGTACTCCCATACTCTGTAATCCGATAGACAGGAATCAAATCTTAACCCGGAAAAGACGAATGGAAATTATTACAGTTTCCGATCTCTTAACTTGAAGATGAAATTTAGTCGGTTAGACGAAAGGTCATATACGAATTGTGAGACCAGTAGCACCGCCTAGCGGTGGCTGCCGTCGTTACTCAACGCTCTGACGGGGCGTGAAATTGAACGTGAGTTTCAACCCCCTTTTCCTCTCCTCCTCCTTTCTCCCATCTCCTTCAGTTTATCTTAAAGCTGTAGCATTATATTGCTCGAATAGCCCTCCTCAACCAACCAAGCAAGCTACTGAAAAAAAAAGGAAGAAGGGGGTATTGACGATAACAAGCAAAGTGATCAATTGACAGACAACCTTAATGCAATGTCGATACAAAATAGAAAACGTGGCTTTCTTTGCTCCCCCAGTCAATCTGGCAATGGTGCAGAACACAGCAGCGGCGGTAAAGAGTTGTAGCACGCTGCTCGGATTCACATTAGTGAGGACTTGGCGTGAAAGCTTTGGAGTCAATTTTCAGTGTTACCTTACTAACAACTAAATGGTATCTTCGAGTTGGTCGACACGATTATGCCCAATTAAATTGGGTTGTATCCCCCTCCCACCTAGTAATCGGTGTAATTAATAATCAAATGTATTTTTTTTTAAATGTGGAATCACATATTTACAACCTAATATTTAGCTTTAATTAGTGACGCTCTCCAGGAAACCATTCCTTAAGTAAGAAAATCTCATGTTTGGTTTATTTTATATTTTGACAGTAGGTAAAATTGCGATCATTTTCGTGAAAACTAGAAGTATTTATCTTAAAACTGATTATTTTGTGAAATATTGAAGTTATAGGACAGAATTTATTGAATGTCGAGAAAATCGATTTGAAAATTTTGTATAGTGCTCGGACAATATATTAAGTATTTAAGGAAATCTGACTGTTTCACTGGATGAAGGAAGGTCAGCATTGTGTATTAAAAGTATTTATAGATTTATAGTAATAAGAGAAATTCAATTTGAAAATTTCGCGCAGCCATTATAGTAATTTGACGTGGCTAATTGGGCATAAAATCATGTTGACCAACTGAATGTTACCATTCAACTTGAATGAAAAGGAATATAGGCCTATCGTCAAACAGAAGAAAGATCTTTAGGCCTACTAAGGTTATGATTTAGTCAAAAGACATCTTTCCGCTGGTAACACACGAACGTACCTACTTCAAATGTTCCGTTGGTTGGTTGGTTCTTAAGTTTAGGGGCTGCGACAACGCGGTCATGTAGCCCCGTGTACTTTGGGTGTGTGTAGAATCTGTCTGATAACCGGTGTTAATTGTGATGACTGTATTAGTGTGTGTATCTGATTTGTAATTTAAGTACTGACTGCAACTTAGAATTTTTCAAATAGTTCCTACTTTTGCCGCCAAATGCCACCGTCAACGACTACTAGGCCTAGTTCAGAACTTAGCTACTAGATGCCACCGCAGTCGGCTCTTGGCAACGAACGTAGAAACCTAAGAGCGTTGTTTACATTCTTAACCTATCCAATTTAGCTTCACACAGGTGTAATTAGTGGAAGGTTCTTTAACATGCCATAAATCTATGACATGGGACCGCTGGCTTTACTTCCCCTCCGAAGGAAGGCAAAAATGTTCCGTTACAGACTGACTATTTTAAGACGTACCTTCATATTTTAACGCACTTTTATTATTTGAAAAGTAGACTTGTGATTTCAACTTTTGTACTTGTGTGTGTGAGCATGCGTTCGTTTTGTGTGTATGTGTGTGTGTTAATCCTCCTTAATCAATTTTGATTGTAGAAAGTGATTTGAAGGGAAACCTCCTACGATGGGACTGAGCATTCTTTTATTTTTATGTAATCAGTCCAACATAAAGAATGAGTGCATTTTCCCATAAAATTATGATGGTGGCTGCACTAAATTTTCAAATTGAATTTCTCTTCCTAGGTATTTTTCATTGTGAAGCCTAGTAATATAAATCTATTATTAAAGCTAAATATATCGGCGTAAGATGCATTATTTTATTGCTACTTAGAATGTTGGTCATGTGAATACGTATTGACATGTTTTATATCATGTTCTGTTTCAACCGTCGTAATGAAACTTGGCATACTGAACAACTACTGCTGTATATTCTTAACCTACAGGTTCATAAATATCTAATTGACTTACCATCTTATATATATACAGAGTGTATTTGATATAATGGATGTCCGTTACACTGGTGAAAGAAGATACTATTCTAAGCAAATATCTTCATGGAATTTATTCGTATCTTCATTAGTGTAGGTGGAAATAAATCACAAAAATCGTCGGTCAATGTCTTGGAAAAGGGCTTGGACTGCGTTCCTCTCAGCACCACAGCTGACTTCTCCCCGTCGCCCTCCCCTCCAACGCTGAGGAATGTTGACATGAGTCTGAAGTTGAGTGACCTCCTGGTCTTGTCTGCCAATGGCATTGAAATACACAAAACCGAGCCTATGAGCAGCTGATTCACACCTTCATGGGGAGTGGCTACATGACTAGTGATGGTGGATATGTTTAGGATTTTGCCAGCCTCATGGCCTATGCATAGAAAATGGAAATCCTAAAGATTTGGTAAATTAATTTAAGGAACTGTTGGTCTGTCTTTGTGTGAAGACAGTGCAAAAACTGTATTAAAACTATTAATAATAAGTTATTATTATGTTTTTTTAGCGTATGGCTTTTAGTGCAAGGAGTGTCCGAGAACATGTTCGGCTCACCAGAGTGTGTAGCTGCTTCTATGCGGACACCCATGGGGTGAGCTACAAGTTCCGTCGCGTGTGGAGTGTTGTCTGGGGAGGAAAGATTGAATGTAAGGACGAGGAATTGGAAGGTAGCGGCTGTGGCCTATAGTTAGTGACGAACACCGGCATTTGCCTGGAAGGAAGATGGGAAACCACAGAAGACCATCTACAAGGTTGCCGGCGGGGGGATTCGAACCTCCTCGTCTCCCGGATGTGAGCGACTGCCTGCAGCCATGCCATAACGACCACGGGTAACTCACCCGGTATTATTATTATTATTATTATTATTATTATTCTTGCATCGTTATGCCTGACTCAGGAGCACGGTTGAACCTGTTTAGCTGATGTGTTGGCCTTCTTTTCCTTCCAAAATCTCTTCATCCTCTCGCTGAGCGCCTTTCTTCGGTGTTCCGTCCAAGTTACGGTGGCCCTGGTGTTGGGTTTGTCTTCAAATTGGTGATTGTCGATTAGGGTTCTGAATTTGCATCTGTCCTGGATAATATTGTCTGAAATGTTGATTTCCTGGAGATCTGTTTCAATTATTATTATTATTATTATTATTATTATTATTATTATTATTATTATTATTCTTTAATCGTATCGGCCAACTAAGGACCACGTTATTTCAACTGGCTTCTCTGGGCTTTGATCTTTGCCCAGTGTTCTTTCATACGTTGCCGGTGTTGCTCTTTCCTTTCTTCCGTCCACATCTTTCCCGTCTTCAACTTCGGTTTTTCCTGAAAACCCTGGTGGTCGTGTAGTTTCTTCCTGAGGGAATTGCGTTCATGAATATCCCCACAGGTAATTTCCATCTCTTGCAGGTCACTTTCCACCTCTTCGAACCAGGCTGGCTTGGTCTTCTTATTTTTAAAATAGTTAAAGATCCGGTTCGTCAATCGTGTGGGTTTCATTCTAAGCAAGTGGCCATAAAATGCAATCCTCCTTTTCCTCATTACATCAGAGATCTTCTGGACATGAATATACAGCTCATAGTTATGCCGCCGTCTATATTCACCGTTGTCTTTAATCGGGCCAAGAATTTTCCTCAAGATCTTTCTTTCCTTGATCTCCAATTTTTCTATCAGGCCTTTCTTGTTCATGGTGAGGCATTCCGCTGCGTACAGAGCCTCTGGTCGTATGACAGTGCAATAATGCCTAAGTTTTGCGTTCAGGGATATTGACTTTTTGTTGTAAACGTCCTTGGTGAGTTGGTACGCCATTTCCATTTTGTTCATGCGCGAAGTGAAGGTTTCTTTCTCACATACGTTGGGTTCTACCCACTCGCCAAGATATTTAAACTTATCTGTCCGTTTGATTTTCCCCTGGTTTACTTTTAGTTCCCTTGGTGCTGGCTTGATGTTAGTTATGAAGTGTGTTTTCTCCAAAGAGATCTGAAGACCAACTTTTGTTGCCTGTACCTGCAGCTGGTTAATTTGTTTTGTGGCCATATCTAAAGAGTCAGAGAAAATTGCAAGATCATCTGCTAAAGCTAGGCAATCAATAGAAAGGTTCATGTTCTTGTAACCCAGTCGTACGCCATTTTGGACCCCATTGTTCATTTCTTTGTGCCACTCGCGGATGACTTTTTCAAGTGCACAGTTGAAGAGCAGGGGTGAAAGCCCATCTCCCTGCCTAACTCCTGTCTTAATTTCGAAAGAGTCTGAAATTTCTCCTCTGAACTTAACTCTGGAGGTTGTGTTAGCTAAGGTCTGTTGAATGATTGCCCTGGTTTTATTATCCAATCCAAATTCCTTTAGAATTTGAATAAGAGCTATTCTATCAATCGAATCATAGGCCTTCTTGAAGTCGACGAAGGTTACCACAAATTTCTTGTTCCTTTGCTTCAGATAGAAAAGGATGGATTTCAGATTCATAATTTGTTCGGCACATGAGCGCTCTTTCCTGAACCCTCCTTGGTACTCTCCTAATTGCGGATCAAGTTGTTGTTCTGCCCTAATCTGTAGAGCTTTTGAAATAATTTTGTAAGTTATCAGCAGGAGGGAAATGCCGCGGTAGTTGTTAACGTCCGTTTTGTCACCTTTCTTATGCAGGGGATGAATCAAGGCAGAAGTCCAATCACGTGGAAGTCTCTCAGTTTCCCAAATCTCCTTGATAATGTCCGTCAATTTATCAATCATCTTTTCACCAGCATACTTCCACAGTTCGGCGATTATCGAGTCCTCACCTGGTGCCTTGTTGTTCTTAAGTGACTGGATAATCTGTGTGATTTCTTCTTTCGTTGGAGGGGATGAATCTGGGTGGACTTGTATGTTGTCTTCAAATGAGAAAGTGGAGTTTGGAGTCTCACAATTAAGGAGGGATTCAAAGTATTTCGCTAGAATCTGGCAATTTTCTCTTTCACTGTAAGCTAGTCTCCCATTTGAGTCTTTGAACTGTAGACTCGGAGGATTGTATTTGCTTAGATTGCGTTTGAAGGTTCTGTAGAAGTCCCTTGTGTTGTTCCTCTGAAAGTCTAGCTCAATTTGAGTTAGTTGGCTCTTGTTGTAGGCACGTTTTACATTGCGGATGATTTTTGCAGCGCGTTGTCTCTCGTTCACGAAGTTTTCCCAATTATCTTGGTTCTTTCCCGAGTTCCATTTCTGCCAGGCAAGTTGTCTTTGCTTTACCACTGAATCACATGCATTATTCCACCACGCATGTTTCTTTGACTTCGTCAGTGGAACTGTCTCCTGTGCTGTTGTGACCAAGGCCTGTTGTAGTTCATCCCAGTTTTCGGGATTCAAAGACTCTAGTTTTTGAGTAAATTCAGGGCACAGTCGTAGTTTTTCAGTATCAAATCGATTGATCTTTTTTAAGACGGCCTTTCTGGTGTTTCTCGGAATCAGTTTAACTTTGATTTTGGATAGATAGTGATCCGAATCTAGATTGGCATTTCTTAGAACCTTCACATTCTGTATTTCTCTCTGAGCTTTACGTGCAATTGCGACGTGATCAATTTGAAATTCGCCGAGATTTGGATTCGGAGAGGTCCAAGTCTTCTGTTTTCTGGGAAGGTGTTTGAACGCTGTGGATTTTATAACAAGATTATTATTATTATTATTATTATTATTATTATTATTATTATTATTATTATTATTATTATTATTATTATAGTAGGCTACTACTACTGATAATAGTAATAATATACTTTTGGACACACTTTTTTCTGGTATGTCGAGTTGCCCGACTTTTATGCACGCAGGATTTCTTGTATGTGCCATGAAATCCGTGGACATGATCGTATTAGCTCACATTCATTTACTACATGACTGAACGTAGATCGCACCCCCGGGAAGGTTAGCACTCTACCACCAGAGCTACACAGACTGACTCTTATTATTATTATTATTATTCTTAGACTATTATCTTCATTTGGTGCTAGTATTGAGACAGCGTACCATCACCGGCCGATATGCAAGTCGTGACGTGATGGCACAGCGGTCCAGCTGTTGGCCTCCCACGAGGGCGGACCGGGTTTGACTCCCGGTCAATGCATGTGAGATTTCCGAAGTGAAATGCCATGTCCTGTGGTTTGGATTCCAAATAAAGAGGGGGTCCAGTAGCTCATAATCACGAAATTTACGGTCATCTAAGACCACAAGCTTCCTTACTTCCCACCATTGGCAGCCACAAGATGATTTACCGTGGCATCCCACGAGGACAAAGTTGGGATGTCCCTTCATAAGACCACGGCTGCTTTCTTTCCTACCTTCGCGGTGTAGGCATGCGCATTTAATCGTGCACCACGATCGCAGCAAGTCCCGTGATTGGAGGTCCGAACTCAGCACCGACAGTGGCTATCCAGAGTTTGGATTTCCCCGGATTCTTCCACGCGCTTTCCAAGCACATGCTGGGATATTATGGTACTTGGAGTCCCGAAGCACCAACCTCTTACTCGACCTTAATAACCACAGCTACACATACTACTACAATCACCACAGAAACACAGTTTTTCAGACAAATCCAACACTACCCAACTACACGGGGCTGATAAATAAATGTTCCAAGCCCCTAAACTGAATTAACAACCATCACAACAAGCTATTCAAGCCGTTCTTTAAGGCCTTGGAGCAAGGAAATTGGGATCACGCCCGTACTTGAGACAATGATAGGTTGTCCCCTATGGTCTTTACCTGTTCTACATGCCATTGCATTTTGATAGGGCCGACCAACTCGCTATAATTGCTTTATTGTTATTATTATTATTATTGTGTACATGTGGTACTGTTCTAGTATTAAATCTTGGAAGTAATTTTCCATGGCTTCCCACTTCTACCATAGGCAAATGCCGGGATGTTACCTAACTCAAGGCCACGGCCGCCTTCTTCTCAATCCTCACCTGAAATACAAATACCCACATTACTACAGAAACCACAAAAGCACAGGTTATCAGACAAATTCCACCCAAACCCACCTACATGGGGCTAATTGACCAAAATCATCGCCAAGCCTCTCAAACAAAACATCAAGTATTTTACTTCCGTCTTAAATGCTAGTTCTGAACAGACTACGGGATGTCGGAATTTTGTCCCATATTCCATTAACGTGCCGGACGCCAATGACACACCAGGGTTGATTATCGAAATTATTTTATAGGCCTATTTACTCTTACAAAGTAGGCTACACAAAGCTACCGGTCCTAACGTCCCAAGCCATTGCGTGCAATTTTAACAACAACGAGAACAGCAATACACATTCTTTCGAGACGGGTATCGCTTCCTCATAACAGCTGATACGACCCCTCAACCAGTAAGGTCAATGCTCCGATTACGTAACAACTTCCCCTCACCCGCGTCGTCCCAACTCACCCCGCCTTGTTTCCCCCCGACAGCCCCCCCACCTTCTGTTTGAAGAGTTTCTGAGAAACCTAAAAACATTGACTTTTTAATTAATAATTTTCAATTTAAAGATAGGTAACAAATTTTTTACCTAGGAAGCTTAGAATAGTCTCTTCTATCACCCGTGTAACGAACTTCCATTTTATCAAATACCCCCTGTATATATCTATCTATATATATAACAAGAAGTTCCGTGAAGAACTATACAGCCTACTTTTCATGCCAATGATTATTCTACAGAATATGAACCTATCTAGAATAATGACGAAATTAAGTTGCTAATATCGAAATTTCCAATTAGTTCGAAATACTGTATACCTGGCATAATGTATCCTAATAGAGCACTACAGTTGGCAGCCCTGATGACTGAATATATTCTTAGTTCCGTCTCTTACGGTACTAAATACAAAATTTGGTTGAAGTCCACTGGATAGCATGGACGTTACATGCAGTTAAACATTGGATCTAACAGAGCGCGTTAAATCATGTTGGCAACAATGTCATGCATGTATTGGTCAGAAATAATCTGAAATAATATGATCTATTGTTGTGCCAATTTTGAATGAAATCCATTAGTTAGTATAGAAGTTACATGCATTTTAAAATTGGACCTATCAGCAGGCTTAGAATCATGTTGGCAGCACTGACGTATATTAGTTACTCCAAATTCGTCTAGAATGCCAGGTACTATACGTGTGCAAAGTTTGGCTTGCATACTTTCTGATATATTGATATTAGGGTAACAAAAATAGGGACAGCACATATTAACAGTTGGCAGCCCTGGTTGCTCCTTAGAATACGCATAGTCATATCTGTTATGGTACACATAGCACATACGAAATTTGGTTGAAATCCAAATGATAGTATGGACGTTACATGTATTTAAAGTTGGACTTGTCAGCAGGCTTAGAATCATGTTGGTAGCACTGATGTATATAAGTTACTCCAAATTAATATAGAATGTCAGGTACTATACGTGTGCATAGTTTAAAGCTGTCGGCTTGCATACTTTCTGATATATTGGTATTTGGATAAAATAAATTAGGAGCATTTATTAACAGTTGGCAGCCCTGGTAGGTCTTAAGAATACGCTCAGTCATATCTGGTTATGTACACATACAACATACGAAATTTGGTTGAATTCCACTTGATAGTGTAGAAGTTATATGCATTTAAAAATTGGACCTATCAGGAGGCTTATAATCATTTTGGCAACACTGCCATGTTTGGCCTCCTGGAAATTAAACTGAAATATTATGATCTGTACGTGTGCCAATTTTAAAATAGCTCCCATTCATACTTTCCAAGATATCCAACATGGAGCTCAAATTTCAATTGCGATTTTTTAGCAGTTGGTAGCACTGACATCATTTTCAAATATGGCCGTGAGATATTCAGGTATAGATCTTTACTCCTACCAAATTTTGTTTCGATTGCTGCAGCCGTTTAGGAGTTGATAGGGGGGACACACACACAGCCAGACAGACAGACAGAAGGACAGACAGACAGACAGACGGACGGACAGACAGACAGACAGACAGACAGACAGACACACATTTGCCCGATCTCATAAGTCTACTTTTTCCTCATTTTTGCAAAATGTGAAAAGTAGCCTAAAAATCAATGTTACGTGATAGTTTGTCTGTCTGTGGGTGTGTATGTCTCCTATGCGTTCGTATACCATTCATCCGATTGCGATGAAACTTGGGTGAGATGTTGAGTACATTCCAAGGAAGGTTTTTGACTTAGTAAATCCATTTTGCAATAGGTAGCGCACGAGTAGATTCAACAAATGAGCGACGATGCGCGAAGCGTTTCAAAAAAGTCCCGTATGTGTTCATACACCATTCGTCCGATAGCGATGAAACTTGGGTGAGATGTTGTGTACACTTATGTTAAGATTTTAAAATTAGTGAATACATTTCACAGTAGATAGCACACTAGTAGATTGAACAAATGAGCGACGACACGCAAAGCGTTTCAACAAAGTCCCTATGCATTCATATACCATTCGTCCGATAGCTATGAAACTTGCGTAAGACGTTGTGTACACTTCAGGAAAGGTTTCTGGCTTAGTAAATTCAATTTTCAATAGGCAGCGCTCGAGTAGATTCAACAAATGAGTGACGACGCAAGAAGCGTTTCGACAACTTCCCATATGCGTTCATATACCATTCATCCGATTGCGATGAAACTTAGGTTGAGATGTTGTGTACACTACAGGGAAGGTTTCTGGCTTAACAAATCCATATTACAATACGTAGCGCAAGAGTAGAATCAACAAATGAGAGACGACACGCGAAGCGTTTTAACAAAGTCCCGTATAGATGCATATACCATTCGTCTGATAGCTATGAAACTTGGTGGTATGTCGTGTACCCTTCAAGAAAGGTTTCTGGCTTAGTAAATCCAATTTACCATATATAGCGCATGAGGAGATTCAACAAATGAGCAACGAGACGCGAAGCCTTTCAACAAAGTCCCGTATGCGTTCATATACCATACGTGCGATAGCGATAAAATTTGGGTGAGATGTTGTGTGCACTCCAGGGAAGGTTGCTGGCTTAGTAAATCAATTTTGCAATAGGTAGCGCACGAGTAAATTCAACAAATGAGCGACAACGCGTGGAGCGTTTCAAAAAAGTCCCCTATGTTTTCATATACCATTAGTCCGATAGCGATGAAACTTGGGTGAGATGTTGTGGACACTTACATGAAGGTTTCTAACTTAGTAAATACATTTTACAGTAGGTAGCGTACGAGTAGATTCAACAAATGAGCGACGACACGCGAAGCGTTTCAACCGTGTCCCGTATGCATTCATATACCATTCGTCCGATAACGGTGAAACTAGGGTGAAATATGGTGGACACTCCAAGAAAGGTATCTGGCTTAGTAAATACATTGCACAGTAGGTAGCACAAGAGTAGAATCGACAAATGAACGACGACACGCGGTGCGTTTCAACATAGTCCCGTATGTCTTCATATATCATTAGTCCGATAGCGATGAAACTTGGGTGAGATGTTGTGGACACTTACGTGACGGTTTCTAACTTAGTAAATACATTTTACAGTAGGTAGCGCACGAGTAGATTCAACAAATGAGCGACGACGCGCGAAGCGTTTCAACAAAGTCCCGTATGCATTCATATACCATTCGTCCGATGGTGATGAAACTTTGGTGAATTGTTGTGTGCACTCCAGGAAAGCTTTCTGGCTTAGTAAATTCAGCTTACAATAGGTAGCGCACGAGTAGATTTAAAAAAGTCCTCTCGGCACGCCGGAAGGCGGAGGTAGATTTCACCGGACAAACTTGGGGATAGGCGAAAATAGGCAGAATATGCAGGTTTTCGTAGAAGGATCAGACCTCATTTATTGCGTGAAAGTATTTTATTATTGGAGATTAATTAACTTTGTTTTTCGTCATTTTATGCATATTTTAAACATTTTATTGTCTTATGATGACGGTAACCTTCTTGTTATTTGGAGTCCATTTTTAGCCTACTTACGATTTTTGCAAAAAATGAAAGTAGACTTATGAGATCAACACAGGGCGAAAAAAGTGTGTCTGTGTGTGTGTAAGTGTGTGTGTGAGTCTGTGTGTGTGTGTATGTGTGTGTGTGTGTGTGTGAATCTGTGTGTGTGTGTCTGTGTGTGTGTGAGTGGGTGTACTCTGAATGTCTGTCCCCCCCTATCAATTCGAACACGGTGAATGCGAATTGAACGAAATTTGGTACAAAGGTAGCACTAGCAAAGGACACCTCAGTGTCATGTTTTATATCGCCGCCATCTTTACTAAAACTGAATGGTGGCCACTCAAACGTTCAAAACGTAAAATCAAATAACGACTAACCAAATCATCCGATCTCTACCAAATTTGGTTACAACATACCTTCGTATAGGATGCGTCTTGTGACCAAACTACAAGGTTGTCCGCCATACCATTTCAGGATGGCGGCCGTGCGAATTATGCAAACTTTATAATCCATATCATGGGACCCACCAGTTCCGATTATCGAGCCGAGAATCATTTAACTGTTCTAAAGGAAGAGGCACGTTCGAAATTAAAAGTTTATTTTGTAATACTATAGTGCAGACGTGATTTTAAAAAGCTGAGCCGATTCAGTAATAAGACAAGATGGCAGCGGATATCTTGTGCCTGACTTATATTTCACTAATTTGAGTATTGCATGCAATATAGCGTACTGATACAAAATAAATAAACTTTGTATGAAATGCTTTATATATAAATAATATACTCCAGTGATGAAATCGTTTAGTATAAATCATTATTTGCTAACAAGTTCTATGTAAGTCATTTTATATAGAACGATATTCGTTGACACAATTAGCTCAGTGGTGGAGCGTTAGCCTATCGCTCAAATGCCTATGGTTCAAACCCGATCAGAGCTAGGTTTTTTGCTTGAAATGTTATATGTTTATTGTTTTGTAATGACTCAGACGTTTTAAAATTAAGCGTTATATTGTGCATATTATGGTGTAAAATATATATTTAATTAAAACATAATTCGCCAGCAGATTTACTCGAGACATCTAGCTGCCAAAAAGGTAACTGCACGCCGACCTACTTATTAACTTGCAGATTTTATTGAAAAGTTTCTTCTTCTGGCCGCTAGAATGCACTCGCTCTGTTAGGATTATATTGTTCGATATTTCACCACTAGATGTCACGACTAGTCTACGTGGGGCTCCATTGATTACTATACCATTGGCATTCTATGCGCATCGAATTTGAAGAATGACAAGATGATACTACGATACATTTTTACTTTTTATTTTAAAGGGTTTGTGACAGCCTATTTTGCGTTACTTGAAAATGTTATTTGAAGTAAAGAACAAATCGATTTCACATAGTAACTGAATTCAAGCCGTTGGTGTTAGTTCAGGTTATTAATTACTTCTTTTATTTCAGGCAAATAGCAATCGAAAATATCCACATAGTTTGTATACACACGTCTCTGTAGGGTCATGGAAAGATTTGTTAATTCAATTAGGGTTGTGAAAGCCACGCACAACCAGACGTGTAAAGACGTGCCTCAACTCAAAGTTGGATGTTGCCCACGGCAGGTCGTATATGTAATAATAATAATAATAATAATAATAATAATAATAATAATAATAATAATAATAATAATAATGTTATTTGGTTTTACATCCCTTTTAAGTGCTGCTGCTTTTAGAGACACCGGGGTGCCGGAATTTTGGCCCAAAGGGGAACTTTAACGTGCCAGTAAATGTACTGACACGGCTCCCTCGCATTTGTGCACCCTCAAATGCCAGCTGACTGCGCCAGGATACGAACCTGCAACCTAGGGCCCAGCAAGCGAGAACGTTACCGCTGAGCCACGCAGCCAGTCCGGTCGATTATGTCTCCAGATCCATAACATTCTTGATATACATCTTATCTTTCTTTCTTCAATGATGGTAGCAGTTTTTATCTAGGTTGTGGCGTTTGGTAGAGGTAAATCGTTTCTAAGGTCTTCAACAAAGAATAGTTCTATTATACTCTTTGATAATAACAACGAGTTATGACTATACTCATACATTCAGGAGAAAGTAGGCTATATGTTCTTTACTGAACATCTTGTTATATTTGTGGTCACACTGTCCTTATGCAAGGTTTCGACACTGATGTATAAGTATGTAACGGTCTGTTACTTCTTCACGCAAAATTATATCTCCCGCAGAGATGTTGGTTGGTTCCTCAGTTTAGGGGCTGCGACAACGCGGTCATGTAACCCCGTGTACTTTGGGTGAGTGTAGAATCTGTCTGATAAATGGTGTGAATTGTGATGGCTGTATTAGTCTGTAATTCAGGTAAGGAATGCAGACGCTCAATTTCAAGCAGTAGTTCCTAATGTTGCTACCAGATACTACCGTCAACGACACCTAGCTGTGAACTTGGCTACTAGATGCCACTGCAATCAGCAACTCGCAACGAACGTTGGATCCTCCCCTCCAAAGCATACTGAGGGATTTTTAGCGCTCTTAGAAAATCCGACGACTTTGGCCGGCTTTGAACCCGCGACCTTGGGCATGCTACCAGTTACGTCACCGAAACCGCTTCACACTTAGTCAGATGGAAATCTGAATCTGATCTCGCGCAAGTGCGTTGTCATGGCAACGTCTGATGGCTTATCCCTCATCAATTTAGTAGTGTTGCCATGGCAACCACGGATAGCTCTTGGCATTTTCTTATAATTCCGAAATCATTTTTCTCATCCCTTGGCGTAATGGTGGGTCATATCAAAAATTCTTTCAGACAAAAGTTTTAGGTAATTATTAGGGGAATATTGTCCATTTTGTTCCGTTTTGATATTGTGCCTATTAAGAGCGATATGATTAATGCTTCCCGAGAAACCCACTTTTTCCCACCCCTTTGGTCAATGGTTGGTGCTATAAAAGAAACTCTTCAAACATAAATTTTTGAGCTTTTTCCGGCACATACACACATCAAAAAAAGTTTTGCATCACCTCGGTTCCAGGAGTTCCGGAACCTTTAAATACAAAGGGAATAGAGATCAACACAAACAACATTTCAGCTCGTTTTATTGCTCATGAGACCCACACATTGCATGTTGTACCATCATACAGCTAGACTTTCAGCATTTGTGGTCCAGATTGCAGTACACACCACTACCTCTAATACCCAGTAGCACGTCCTCTTGCATTGATGCATGCCTGTATTCGTCGTGGCATACTATCCACAAGTTCATCAAGACACTGTTGGTCCAAATTGTCCCACTCCTCAACGACAATTCGGCGTAAATCTCTCAGAGTGGTTGGTGGGTCAAGACGTCCATAAACAGCCCTTTTCAACATATCCCAGGCATGTTCGATAGGGTTCATGTCTGGCGAACATGCTGGCCACTGTAGTCGAGCGATGTCGTTATCTTGAAGGAACGCATTCACAAGATGTGCACGATGAGGTCGAGAATTGTCGTCCATGAAGACAAATGCCTCTCCAATATTCTGCCGATATGGTTGCACTATGGGTCGGAGGATGTCATTCAGGTATCGTAAAGCCGTTTCGGAGCCTTCCATGACCACCAGTGGCGTACGTCGGCCCCACATAATGCCACCCCAAAACATCAGGGAACCACCACCTTGCTGCACTCGCTGGACAGTGTGTCTAAGACGTTCAGCCTGACCAGGGTGCCTCCAAACACGTCTCCGACGATTGTCTGGTTGAAGGCATATGCGACACTCATCGGTGAAGAGAACGTGATGCCAATTCTGTGGGGTCCATTCAGCATGTTGTTGGGCCCATCTGTACCGCGCTGCATGGTGTCGGGGTTGCAAAGCTGGACCTCGCCATGGACGTCGGGAGTGAAGTTGCGCATCATGCAGCCTATTGCGCACAGTTTGAGTTGAAACACGACGTCCTGTGGCTGAACGAAACGCATTATTCAACATGGTGGCATTGCTGTCAGGGTTCCTCCGAGCGGCAATCCGTAAGTAGCGGTCATCCACTACAGTAGTAGCCCTTGGGCGGCCTGAGCGAGGCCTGTCATCGACAGTTCCTGTATCTCTGTACCTCCTCCATGTCCGAACAACATCGCTTTGGTTCACTCTGAGACGCCTGGAAACTTCCCTTGTTGAGAGCCCTTCTTGACACAAAGTAACAATGCGGACGCGATCGAACTGCGGTATTGACCTTCTAGGCATGGTAGAACTACAGACAACATGAGCAGCGTACCTTCGTCCTGGTGGAATGACTGGAACTGATCGGCTGTCGTACCCCCTTCGTCTAATAGGCCCTGCTCATGCATGGTTGTTTACATCTTTGAGCAGTTTTAGTGACATCTATGAACAGTCAAAGGGACTGTATCTTTGATACAATATACACAGTCAACGTCTATATGCCGGAGATCTGGGAACCGAGGTGATGCAAAACTTTTTTTGATGTGTGTAGTATGAACTTTGAACGGATTCGATATTTCACATATTAAGAGAGTTATAGCAATATTTCATTTTTTCGAAAAAAAAAGTCCCCCATTTTCATCCCCTTCGACCGATTTAGCCCAGTAACGAACTCGACCGAGATTTTATGGGTATACATATTCGATAAAAATTTCAAAGTGATTGGATATATATATATATATATATATATATATATATAAACATAATAAACATACATAAATTATATATAAACTTTTGAACTGACGGTGGTTTTGGGGTCTGGGGGATGTGAAACGCGAAGATATGTCGAAATTTTCCGGAAATCGAAACATGGTACCCATTGCAATAGTTAGCTTTCTAATGAAATCTACCTAAAATACTACCATCAACGACACCTATCTGTGAACTTGGCTACTAGATGCCACCGGAACCATCAACTCGCAACGAACGTTGGAACTTCTCCTTCGAAGGAAAGCAAACTCAGGGTTTTTTAGCGCTCTTAGTAAATCCGACGACTTCAGCCGGGTTTGAACCCGCGATCTTGGGCATAGAAGTTCAGCATGCTACCAGTTCCGATACCGAAGTCGCTTCCCACAGACAGATGGAAAACTGAATGTTATCTCGTGCAGTGTCGTTGTCATAGTAACTGCTGATGGCTCATCCCTTATCAATTAAAAGTAAAGTTGTCATGGCAACCTCTCTTGGCACTTGGCATTTTCTTATAATTTAAATCTTTTTGCTCACCCCGTGGCGTAATGGTGGGTCATATCAAAAATTATTTCAGACAAAAGTTTTAGGTAATTATTGGAGGAATATTGTCCATTTTGTACGGTTTTGATATTGTGCCTATTAACAGAGATATGATTAATGTTTCCCGAAAAACCCACTTTTTCCCACCCCTTTTGTCAATGGTTGGTGCTATCAAAAAACTTATTTGACATACATTTTTGGCACTTATCCGACACATATTATGAACTTTGAATGGATTCGATATTTCACGTATTAAGAGAGTTATAGCGAAATTTCAATTTTTTCGAAAAAAGTCACCCATTTTCACCCCCTTCGACCGATTTTGCCCATTAACGAACTCGACCGAGATTTTAAGGGTATACATATTACGTAAAAAATTCAAAGTGATTGGTGCAAAATTACGACAGTTATCGTGTCCCCAAAAAATTGATATACATATATATATATACATAAATTATATATAAACTTTTGAACTGACGGTGGTTTTGGGGTCTGGGGGATGTGAAACGCGAAGATATGTCGAAATTTTCCGGAAGTCGAAACATGGGACCCATTGCAATAGTTAGCTTTCTAATGAAATCTACCTAAAAATGAGCGATGGCATGTGAATTGTTTTAAAATAGTCCCGTATGCGTTCATATACCATTCATCCGATTGTGATGAAACTTTGGTGAATCGTTGAGTACACTCCAGGGAAGGTTTCAAGTTTAGTAAATCCATATTACAATAGGTAGCGCATGAGTAGAATCAACAAATGAGTGACGGGGCGCAAATCGCTTAAACAAAATCCGGTACGCTGTCATATACATTAATCCGTTTGCGATTAAACATTGATGAGTTATTGTGTACCTGCCAGGGAAGGTTTTCGACTTAGTAAATCCATTTCACAATATGTAGCGCACGAGTAGATGGAACAAATGGGTGACGACGCGCGAAGTGCTTCAACAAAATCCCCTATGCGTTCATATACCCTTCTTCGATTGCGATGAAACCTTGATGAGTTATTGAGTACACGCCAGGAAGGGTTTCGACTTAGTAAATCCAATCCACAATAGGTAGTGCACAAGTAGAGTAAACAAATGATTGACAGCGCAGGAATCGTTTAAACAAAATCCCGTATACGTTCATATGCAATTCATCGCATTGCGATGAAACTTTGGAAAGTTGTTGTGCACGCTCCCATGATTGATTCTATATTATTAAATCCACTTTAAGATAGCTTAGAGGCAGTTAACGGAAATTGAAAATCATTTTGTTTATCCAAAAGCACTTCAAGAAACAGAATTTTAACGCCAACACTTTCTTTGATTGGCATTGCAACGCATGCCGGGTACAGCTTGTACAGTATAAATAAAAGAATATCTGTCTGTTCGACTTTTATGCGTTCATAAACCATTCATCCGATTTCGATCAAATGTTGGTGAGTTGTTGCGCACACATCCGGGATGGTTATAGGCATAGTTAACCCAATTTACAATTAATAGCGCGCAAGTAGTTTAAACAAATGATTGATGGTGATGCGTTCATATACAATCCATCCGATTGCGATCAAATTTTGGTGAGTTGTTGTGCACACTCCCGAAAAATTTATAGGCATAGTAAATCCAATTTACTATAGATGGCGCGCGAGTAGCTTCAACAAAATGGCGTGCGATTCGTTTCGGCAAAGTCCCACATGCGTTCATGTACCATTCATCCCATTGCGATGGAACTTGGGCGAGATGTTGTGTACACTTCAGGGAAGGTTTCTGGGTTAGCAAATCCACTTTACAATAGGTAGCGCACGAGTAGATTAAACAAATGAGCGATGACCCGCGAAGCGTTTCAACAACGTCCGGTATGCGTTCATATACCATTCGACCGATAGCGATGAAACTTGGGTGAGATGTTGTGTACACTCGAGGGAAGGTTTCTAGCGCAGTAAATCCATTTTACAATAGGTAGCGTACGAGTAGATTCAACTAATGAGCAAAGACGTGCGAAGCGTTTCAAATAGTCCCGTGTGCGTTCGTATACCATTCGTCCGATAGCGATGAAACTTGGGTGAGATGTTGTCCACACTTCATAGAAGGTTTCTGGCTTAGTAAATCCACTTTACGATAAGTAGGGCACGAGTAGATACAATAAATGAGCGACGACGCGCGTATCATTTCAACGAAGTCCCATATGCGTTCAGATACCATTCGTCCGATATCGATGAAACATGGATGATATATTATGTACACTCCAGGGAAGGTTTCTAGCACAGTAAATCTATTTTACAATAGGTAGCGCACGAGTAGATTCAACAAATGTGCAAAGACGTGCGAAGCGTTTCAATAAAGTCCCGTATGCGTTCATATACCATTTGTCCGATAGCGATGAAACTTGGGTGAGGTGTTGTGTACTCTCCAGGGAAGGTTTCTGGCTTAGTACATGCATTTTACAATAGGTACCGCATGAGTAGATTCATCTAAGGAGTGACGGCACGCGAATCCTTTCAACAAAGTCCCGTATGCGTTCATATGCCATGCATCAGACTGATGAATTACTGTGTACACGTCAAGGAAGGTTTTCGCTCAGTAAATATTTAGCGCACAAGTAGATGCAACAAATGAGTGACGACGCGCAAAGCATTTCAACAAAGTTCTGTATAGGTTCATTTACAATTCTTCGATTTGATGATACTTTGATGAGTCGTTGTTCACACTCCCGGGATGGTTATAGGCATAGTTAATCCGATTTACAATAGATAGCGCGCAAGTAGTTCAACCAAATGAGTGATGGCGTTGCGTTCATACACAATTCATCCGATTGCCATCAAATTTCGGTTAGATGTTTTGCACACTCCCGGGAACGTTATAGGCATAGTAAACCCAATTTACAATAGATAACGCGTAAGTAGCTTCAACAAAATTGCGTGTGATTCGTTCCAACAAAGTCCCACATGCGTTCATATACCATTCATCCCATTGCTATGAAACATGGGTGTGATGTTGTGTACACTTCAGGGAAGGTTTCTGGCTTAGTAAACCCATTATTCATTAGGTAGCACACGATTAGATTCAACAAATGAGCGACGACGTTCGAAGCGTTTCAAGAAAGTCCCTATGCGTTCATATATCATTCATCGGATTGCGATGAAACTTTGGTGAATTGTTGTGTACACTCCAGGAAGAGTTTCTGGCTTAGTACATGCATTTTACAATAGGTAGCGCACGAGTATATTCAACAAATGAGCGACGGCACGTGAATCGTTTCAACAATGTCCCGTATGCGTTCATATACCATTCATCCGACTGCGTTGAAACTTTGGTGGATCGTTGAGTACACTCCAGGCAAGGTTTCAGGCTTAGTAAATCCATTTTACAATAGGTAGCGTACGAGTAGATTCAACAAATGAGTGACGGCACGCGAATCGTTTAAACAGGATTCCGTGTGAGTTCGTATGCCATTCATCCGATTGCGATGACGCTTTGATGAATTATTGTGTACACGCCAGGGAGGGTTTTAGACTTAGTAAATCCATTTTGCAATATTTATCGTACGAGTAGATGCAACAAATGAGTGACGACGCGTGAAGCGTTTCAACAAAATCCTGTATGCGTTCATATACCATTCATTGATTGTGATGAAACTTTGAAGAGTTGTTGTGTACACTTACGTGAAGGTTTTACTAACTTATTAAATCCATTTCACAGTAGGTAGCAAATGAGTTGATTCAACAAATGAGTGACAGCGCACGAATCGTATAAACAAATTTCCGCGTGCGTTCTTAAGCCATTCATTCGATTGCAATGAAACTTTGGCGAGTTGTTGGGGACGTTCCCACGAATGTTTCTAAATTAATTAATCCATTTTACGATAGTTTGAAGGCAGTTAGCGGAAATTGAAGAAAAATATTGTGTATCCAAAAGCACTTGAAGAAACAAAATTATAACGCCAACATTTTCTTTGATTGGCGTTTCAACGCATGCTGGGTTCAGCTAGTAGTTTATAATTGGCAATGATGCTAGTCCTGACAGACGAATCATTTCAACCCATCACGCAGTGATACGATATCTGCTACACCTGATGTAAAGAATCGATAAGTTAAATATTCTGTAATTTAATTTTATGGGTAGTTCTCTTAAAATATATAAATGGCACTTACTATCACACCCCATAATTGAATTACTGTAAGCCCTCACAAATCATTCCATCGGAGAAATTTTATTAAATGAATTAAACTTACTTTTTCTATCGGAGTTCTAATTTGTCAATGTTTGCAGAGTTAAATCGAAGTATCGAAAAAATGAAGAAAGTAGTACTAACTAAGTGTACAGTAGGTTACACAAAGTTGCAATGAAACTTTTCCATCATACTTGTTGCAATATACAATATGCAATCAAATGTACGGTTCATTAGACCTCAGTGCAAGGTGGCAGAGCCAATGTAGCATTGCAGGTGTGTGGCAACAGGTAGTCTTGGAGCAGCACGCACCAGGCTGAATCAATTCCGTTGGTAATGTAAGACTATCTTCCCAGCCTCCTCATTAGAGTTGTTTTTGACTAAAAATTACATATTTTTAAAAATTGTCCCCACCCGATCGTGCTACACACAAACAGTTATTCTTACCAGTGTTGTGCTTTTCGATCGTCTATCTCCCAACACAACTCCCACAAATCGTTCACACTATTTTATACTGTGATATATTCTTCATATTAATCATATGTAGATTTAAATGATAGTAGTGGTTCACTATACCAAATTTCACGGAGATAGGATCATTCCGTGATGAGTTAGAGGAATTGATCCCGGAAGTGTTGACCACGTTGTTAAACTTTCGTACACATATTCTCTTGAATCTTTCGGAGCAATTGAATTACCTTTAACTCCGATGTATTTCCAGTAGCTAAAAATTACTTCGTATTAATGTTACAGTACACTACGTTTCATATGCACCGTATTTCTTTTCTGTATAGCCCCTAAATTGAACTACTCGTAGTAGACAGATTCGTAGAGTAGATAAAATTCAGTTTACGATAACAACTTCTAGGTCATATTCCTGTCACTGAAGGAAAGCCCTATGAGAGAAAAATGGACGACAGCCTTGCCTGTAAACCGTCAATAGTTAATAGTGGATTCCTTAAAAAATAAACGCTTGCTAACATTGGAATCTATAACAGGAAATCAATATTAGCACATACTTTGTTGATGAAAATCTCGAGAAATTTGGATAAACAGCAATAAACATAAGATATATATGAAGAGAAACTAGCAGGATATAGAATTTAGGTAGCGTGCGTTCTTGCAGGAAAGCTGAGTGACGTTCACTCGTCTCGGCACACTTCCCTTGAATTTTTGTTTGAGCCTATGGTCTCATGTCAAGTGATCGATATGAATTGCTTTACTGGACGGATTCAAGGCTTCCCTTTAACCCCCTCATCGTTTTGTGTTACTTTTATATCCAGGTTTTTGGTGTTGCCTTCTACGTAACCCGAAAATTGTTGCGCTGGTCACCTTAACCCAACACCACACATTACTGGTTTTAAATCCTCAACCGGCCAGTAACTGAATTTACTTCTCCTAGTAGATTCCAGACAGCCCCATCTTTATCCAACACGGGTGCCACTAGTCAGTTCGCGTGCAGTTATTGTGCTGTGTCACAGTGACCCCTTGCCACTAGTTTTATGTGCAGTTTGTGTCCGCTGTCAAACTTTTACTTTGCTCGTATTTTTTTTTTTTTTTTATCAACATGGATAAACAGGAGGAAAAAGAATTAGTTCTTAGTTAACGGAGATGGAAGAAGATGACGCTTTAGGGGGATAAAATAGTGAGGAAGAGTATATTTGTGAAGATAATCTTCGTGACGAGCCGGCCCCGTGGTGTAGGGGTAGCGCGCCTGCCTCTCACCCGGAGGCCCCGGGTTCGATCCCCGGCTCCGTCAGGGATTTTAAAACTGACGTGAGGGTTGGAACGGGGTGCACTCAGCCTCGTGAGGACAATTGAGTAGCTGTCTGACAGTGAGACAGCGCCCCGATCACGAAAACCAAGATTAACGGCCGAGGGGACCCGACGCGCTGATCACGCGTCACCCCAATATCTGCAGGCCGAATGGCTGGGCAGCGGTCGCTTGGTCGACCTTAGCCCGTCATGGGCTGGATAGTGCCAGGGGTTGACTTTTTTTTTATCTTCGTGACGATGTAAGCTGTAGTAGTGACATGGGACAAAATGATGGAGAAGCAGCTGATGAAAGTATGATTGAGAATGATAATCCAGAGGACTCTTCAACTTCTAATGAAAATACTCTATTAGTGGATCCATGTTATTTTATTCTCAATGATGTAAGTACGCCGTGGAAGAAGGCAGTACATCTCAGTCAATCCAAACAAGACACCATAATATTGAGAAGCAAATTCCTGTTGTAAAAGGAACTGCAAAACTTCCTGATAGTGTTTTGAAAGCTTGGATATATTTTATCACTGAAGAGATGATAGAAAAGATAGTTGACTATATACACACACATACATATATACTGTGTATATCTTATGAGATTGAGACTGCGTTAGACGAGTCTACCAAAACGACTCAGGTCTGATATCGTATTTATGCTCGAAGAAGATGAAAGAACTCTAACAAATGCAGCAATAGACGATCAGAAAGTCGCTCATGAAAGGAAGAGATGTGAGTTATGTCCTAACAACAAGCGTCCAAATACCCTCGTCCGACTACCCATAATCTACAATTTTCAAGAAAATTCACTACAAATCACTCAAATACACTAAAACAACCGTAAACAAGAACATTCCATCGTACAACCACAACAAATCCCTAACCTCGCACAACAAAGAGACTCACAACAGAAAAGGAAAAGGAAAGGAAGATTGTAGTATTACGTGACCGTGAATCTTGTGATTATGAGCCACGGGACCTCCTTTTTACGTGGAATCCGAACCACAGGACATGGCATTTCACTTCGAAAATCTCACATGCATTGACCGGGAATCGAACCCAGACCGCCTTGGTGAGAGGCATACAGCTAGACCGCTGAGCCACCACGCCCCAACACAACAGAAAACGACCAATCACAAGACATAAGCACAACACCCTGCACATCTACATTACCAAAACCACAAGGGATCTGAAAGCATTTCATTGCAATATAACATCGCCGAACAACGCCAAACCAACTACAGGTCTAATTCTTCCACTATCGTTTCAACTACTACTAAACCAACCATCCCACTGGAGGTCCTTAATTAACAAAGCTAACTTAATTTAAGACGCTGCTGCAACATGCAAACACATCACTTCTATCAAACAAAGAGAAATATTTGGCCATGGCAATGTGATAAGCCGCTGTAGTACACTCGGACTAGTAGCAACGGTCATCAGCAACTGCCAGAATTAAATTCGTTAAAAATATGAAGTAGAGTTAGGCTACACTATTCTCTAAAAAACCTCGTTAAAAAGCGAACTAATATTAATAGAACAAAATAGAACAAACCTCACGAATATATTACAAGGCTTACTACTGTTAATTGTAATAAGGCAAGAATAATTAATATTACTACCCCAAATAAAAATTTCTAAACAAAGTCCAACACCTGGAAGTAGAGTGAAAGACATCAAACTCTAAGGCAGAATGATCACAGTCCCAACTGTCAGAGAATAGTCATACCGTTTGCACCAGTAATTCTAACGCCACCCCATTGCAAACAGAGGGTACATTGAATCATTTTACACGTAATCCCGGAAGAAAACGAACTTTGGGTCAACTTTTTTAAATATTTTGAGAGGTTGGTTGGTTCCTCAGTTTAGGGGCTGCGACAACGCGGTCATGTAGCCCCGTATACTTCGGGTGAGTGTAGAATCTGTCAGATAACCGGTCTTAAATGTGATGACTGTATTAATGCGTGTTTCTGTTTCTTAATTCAAGTAAGGACTGCATACTTTGAAATTTTCGAGCAGTTCCTACTTTTGCCGCCAAACGCCACTGTCAACAACTACTAGTTCAGAACTTGGCTACTAGACGCCACCGCAGTCTGCTCCTGGCGACGAACGTAAGAACCTGAGCGTTGTTTACATTTTTAACCTAATTTAGCTTCATTTTTTTTATTTAGTCAATTTACCCTCCAGGTTGGTGGTTCCCACGGACTCAGCGAGGGAACTCAGCACTACCGCCTCTATGGGCAGTGTCCTGGAGCCTGGAACATCTGGTTGGGATGGATACAACTGGGGAGGTGTGATCAGCACTTCGCCCAGGCGGCCTCACCTGCAAAGCGAACAGGGGCCACATGAGGGATGGGAAGGGATGGAAGATTGGGATGGATAGGCGAGGAAGAGGGAAGGATGCGGCCGTGGCCTTACAGTGGGTACCATCCCGGCATTTGCCCGAAGACGAAGTGGGAAACCACGGAAAACCACTTCGAGGATGGCTGAGGTGGGAATCGAACCCCCTCTACTCATTTGGACCACCCGAGACTGAGTAGACCCCGTTCCAGTCCTCATACCACTTTTCAAATTTCGTGGCAGAGCCGGGAATCGAACCCAGGACCTCCGGGCCGGCAGCTAACCATGCTGACCGCTACGCTACGGAGGCGACAATTTAACTTCACACGGGTGTAATTAGTGGAAGGTTCTTTAACATGCCATAAATCTATGACATGGGACCGCCGGCTTTACTTCCCCTCCGAAGGAAGGCATACTGAGGAATTTTTAACGCTCTTAAAAATCTGACGACGTCGGCCGTGTTATTTATCTCTAACAGTGGTAGTTGTGAAACTTGGGTGCATGTTTTGCTATATGTTATGTTTAGGTATTAGTACAGTATGTTTCTTTCTCCTTTTGTTAGATCTTAAGGTTTGTTTCTCTTTTATTTTGTATTGAATCTGTGTTCCTTGTAACACTACATAAAGGAGTTCGTTAGTCTCAGTGGCATTTCATATTCATGCATTAATTCATTTATCTCTCTCATTTCTCTCATAGTAGTAAATGTGTAGTTAACAACTCGTCGTCCGTGGTCTACGAAGAAATAGACGAAATTCTGAGGTATATCAAGGGTGATGAAAATGTTATAGTAATGGGAGATTGGAATGCTGTGGTAGGAAAAGGGAGAGAAGAGAAGATAGTAGGAGATTTCGGATTAGGTGAAAGGAATGATCGAGGAAGCAGGCTGGTAGAATTCTGCACCGAGCATGAATTGGTCATAGCTAACACCTTATTCAATAACCACAATAGAAGAATATACACATGGATGAGACCAGGAGATACAGGGCGTTACCAAATCGACTTCATTATGGTCAAGCAGAGGTTTCGAAACCAGATTTTGGATTGTAAAACATATCCTGGTGCTGACATAAACTCTGATCACAATCTGGTTGTAATGAAATGCAGATTAAAGTTGAAGAAACTGAAGAAAAGTCAAAAGCCAAAAAGGTGGGCAATAGACAGACTGAAAGAGAAGGATGTAAACGAAAGATTCAAGAAGAGTATAAAGGAAGGACTAATGAAAAACCCTAAACAAACTTCAATTGCAGACGAATGGGCACTTTTGAAGAATGAAATAACAAAATCCGCAGATGAAAACATTGGTAGGAAAGAAAGAATAGGTAGAAAACCGTGGATCACTCAGGATATACTAGAATTGATGGATGAAAGGCGGAAACACAAGAATCTAAGAGATGAAAAGGGGAAAGCAGAATACAGACGTCTGAGAAATGAGGTCAACAAGAAGTGCAAGGAAGCGAAAGAAGAATGGTTGAAAGAGAAATGTGCAGGTATAGAAAATTGTCTGAAATTAGGAAAAGTAGACACAGCTTATCGAAGGATTAAGAATACTTTTGGGGAAAAGAAGACTAAGTGCTGTAATATTAAGGACACAAATGGAAAGCCTCTAACAGATAGGGAAGAAAAGGTTGAGAGATGGAAAGCTTACATAGACAGTTTGTATAAGGGAAAGGAGATTGAGGATTATGTAATGGAAAGGGAGGAGGAAATTGATGAGGATGCGAAAGGAGATTTAATATTGAGATCAGAATTTGATAGAGCTTTGGAAGACTTAAGCAGGAATAAAGCACCAGGAATAGATGATATACCGATTGAGTTGCTACTCTGCATAGGAGATGAAGGTCTGATCAGGTTATTTCACTTGGTGTGTAGGATTTATGAGACAGGTGAGGTACCCCCTGATTTCAAGAAGAATGTAATCATCCCTATACCAAAGAAAGTGGGAGCTGACAGATGTGAAGATTACCGTACAATCAGCTTGATTACTCATGCTTCAAAGATCCTGTCTAGAATAATTTACAAGAGGATTGAAAGCCAGATAGAAACGGAGTTGGGTGAAGACCAGTTTGGTTTCAGGAGAAATGTAGGAACAAGGGAAGCTGTACTAAGTCTTAAGCTGATTTTAGAAGGTAGAATAAGGAAAGATAAGAGAACGTTCATGGCTTTTGTAGACTTAGAAAAGGCTTTTGATAACGTTGATTGGACTAAATTGTTTGACATTTTGAAATCAATTGGAATAAAGTACAGGGATAGGAGGGTGATATACAATCTGTACAGAAACCAGACAGCAGTCATTCGAGTTGAAGGACATGAGAGAGAAGCTGGTATTCAGAAAGGTGTAAGGCAAGGCTGCAACTTATCACCCATACTTTTCAATCTTTACATTGAACAAGCAATGAAGGAAATTAGAGAAAAATTTAAAGTGGGAGTGAAGATTCAAGGAGAAATAATTTCAACTCTGAGATTTGCTGATGACATCGTCATCTTGGCCGACAAGCCTGAGGATTTGAATGAGTTTTTGAATGGTATGGACTCCGTCTTACGGAAAGAATTCATGATGAAAGTAAATAAATGTAAAACAAAAATACTGGAATGCAGCCGAAATAAATCAGAAACCTCTATGGAGATCAAATTGGCAGGTGAAAAGCTCAAGGAAGTAGGAGACTTCTGTTACTTAGGAAGCAGAATAACCAGTGATGGACGAAGCAAAGAGGATATTAAAAGTAGGTTGGCTCAGGCAAAGAAAGCATTTCTACAAAAAAGGAATCTGCTGACATCGAATATAGATTTAGGTATTAGGAAGTCATTTTTGAAAGCCTTTGTCTGGAGCGTGGCGCTCTATGGAAGTGAAACTTGGAATATTGGTGCAACAGAAAAGAGGAGAATTGAAGCATTTGAAATGTGGTGTTACAGGAGAATGATGAAGATCAGATGGGTAGATAGGGTTACAAACAAAGAGGTATTAAGACGAGTGGGAGAGGAGAGATGTTTCTGGCGACTGCTAATGAAGAGAAGAGATAGGTTGGTAGGACACATCTTAAGACACCCAGGAATAACAAGCTTAGTTATGGAAGGAAGGGTCGAGGACAAAAACTGTAGGGGTAGACCAAGGTTAGAATATGTTAAACAGATTGCCTCCGATGTAGGGTGTCGGAGCTATGTAGAGATGAAACGATTAGCTCAGGACAGGGAGGCATGGAGGGCTGCATCAAACCAGTCAAAAGACTGAAGACTCAAACAACAACGTCCGTGGACAAACCCCAAACCCTAATTATTATATTTCTATAAATACTCAGAAACAGCTAACATGGAAACATCGAGAGCGTCAATCTCCTGATACCGTGCATACACGTAGGCCAGGTCACACGGAAAACATCTGAGGTGGTATTTCATCCACAAAGTTATTTGGGCTATCCACAGAAAGGACGAAACTTTGCACGTTTGAATTTAGTCACGTGGCTTGGAGCAGCACAGACGCGTGTGCGCACTGAGTTAATATATTATCTCTGACCAATCATACTGCAGCAACTGCTTCATCCATCACGTACCATAAGCTGGTTGGGGGAGTGTTGTAAGTAGTGCGATCGGTTGGAGGCGATATGAGAACTGGCGTGTAAACCCACCAGGACAGTTCCAAGTTTTGCGTCAGTTTCCAGACATCTATCAACAGATGACCACAATCAATTTGGGGCCGATGTATTCCATGTTACCTGACTATCGTTTGTGCAAAGTTCCACTGGGATCGGAAGCTTGACTTAGCTATGTTTTTTGTAAGCTCTGATATGCGCGAAAACAGACGAGCTGTTTCTAAAAGAACGCACACGCCTTCATAATAGCTATGTGTTTCATTTAATATATGTATGATCCCCCTGGAGCTTGCATTTTTTACGTTGACATAATTTAATTTCATTATTTCTCTATTCATGTTTGTGAAATATATAAAGAGAGAAAGAAGCATACCATTCTAATGCAATGTAACAATTAATATTAATAAAATTAAATCCCTTGTTTATGGGCACAACTGAGCATGACTGTGATCATCACGAATGAAAGCTAATTTCTACACAGTGAAATATTATTTTTTTGTTTCACGCCTATCTTTCATTTCTGTTCATTAATTAAACATGTAAAACCCGCGTATGAAAATCGTGCTGGTGGCTCCGTTTCGTTTTTTTTCATATTTAATTAAACAGGAAAATGGTTTTCTCCATCTCATTTACAAACATGTGCAAAATAGAGAATTGGTGTGGTCATCTGACGATACAATATTTAGACATCAGTGAATAGGTTTATTTGTATAGTGTACTATAGTTATTTATCAGCTGTGTAACCCAGTATTGGGTACGTCTTAAGTTGCAATAATTTGAGTTTCTCGTCGATTTTACCTACACATTTGTAATAAAGTAAATGAATAGGTTATCCAGGTACGAAAGTCGTTACCCACGTTTCAAATGTTTCATTGGATGTTGCGTCTGATATCCTCAGGGTTTCCCTTATGTCTAGCAGCCACTAGTCGGTATAAGACCGGACGGGAAAGCCTAAGTTGTAACATAAAATTATAATATCCTCTTTTCGGCATTTAGGCAGTATATAAGGAGGTGGACTTTGAAGCCCCCTGTTGTTATTGACCCAATTAAATAACGAACTAGATAGAGACCAAAGTAGATACAGTATAAGCGAGAAAGTGGCTAGGGTCAGTTGAAGAATAGCTATGAGAAAGCCGAAGAATTAATTTAACATATACTTGTAATTCGAACCCTCGATATGTGAAGTCGTCGGATTTTTAGGAGCTTTAAAAATCCCTCAGTATGCCTTCCTTCGGAGGGGAAGTAAAGCCGGCGGTCCCATGTCATAGATTTATGGCATGTTCAAGAACATTCCACTAATTACAACTGTGTAAGCTAAATTATAGGTTAATAATGTAAACAACGCTCTTAGGTTCCTAAGTTCGTCACCAGGAGGCGACTGCGGTGGCGTCTAGTAGCCAAGTTCTGAACTACTAGTCGTTGACGGTGGCGTTTGGCGGCAAAAGTAGGAACTATTCGAAAACTTCTAAGTCTGCAGTTCCTACTTGAATTAAAAAGCAGAAAACACACACTAATACAGTCATCACAATTAACACCGGTTATCAGACAGATTCTACACACACCCAAAGTACATGGGGATAAATAACCGCGTTGTCGTAGCCCCTAAACTGAGGAACCAACCAACCAACCTCGATATGTTTGGAATACAAAATATCCGTGTACATAATTCGAGTGTTATTGCTATCCATGAACTTCTTCATAATTTCCGAAAATGAATATAAAAATATTTTATTATTGGTGTGATTTTAGCCAATTTCATAATATAACAAGTAATTCCGTGAAGAAGTATACAGCCTATTTTCATATATCCTACTCATGTTAATTGCCTCTATCAACATACAAAATTTCTGTTTGATTGCTGTAATAGATTCGTAGATATTGAGAACCGACTAAATATTGCGGATGGTCACCATGTTGATTTGTATACATGTAGGTCTTAGAGTTATGTACTGTTACATGAAGATTATTGTGTACGTGTAGTATTCAAACTCCAATCGCATAATTATGACACAAGAAGTAAATACGAGATTTTAAAATTTCCCACAGCTGCCATCTTGTGGTTATGGAAACAATTGAAAAAAAATTAGATGCCAGTGGATTAACATTTGTATAAGGATTTACCTGATCCAAGTGTCACTGCACTCGGAAAGTTAAATTGTGAGAAACGACCATGTGAATATTTATACTTCGCGTCGCCGCCATATTGGATTTGTGATCACCAGGTTATTGAAAGTCCTATAGGTGAACTCATGTTCATAGCCCCTATGAACATTAAAAAATTCAGTTTGATTGCTGTAATTGATTCGTAGATATTGAGATCTATCTGTATATTTCGGATGGTCGCCATGTTGGATTGTTGTATGTATAGGACAGAGAGTCATGTACCATTAAAGGAAAATTATTGCGTAGGTTCATTATTCAAACTTTCACTTCGATCGCATGATTACGACTCAAGAAATAAAAACTTTATTTTAAAATTCGCACAGTCGCCATCTTGAGGTTATGTAAACAATTTAACTAAATTAGATACCAGTGCATGACAATGTGTATAAACATTTCCTGTACCAGATTTAATTGCGTTTGGAACATTAAATCGCGAGAAAGGTCTATTAAAGTTTTCAAATTCGCTTGGCTGCCATGTTCGTTTTGTAGTGAACCGGTTTTTGAAAGTCTTATAGATGAACTTCCAGTAGTGCCCTTTATCGCCGTACAAAATTTCAGGTTGATACCGCTAATAGTTTCAGAGATATGGAATACCAGTTAAATATTTTGCACAGCCGCCATCTTGAGGTTATGAAAACAATTGAACGAAGTTAGATGTCGGTGCATTACAATGTTTACAAACATATACTGTACCATGTTTTATTGCGTTTGGTTGGTAAAATCGAGAGGAACGTCTATTTAAAAGTCACAAATTCGCTTGGCCGCCATGTTGGTTATGTAGTTACCAGGTTTTCAAAAGTCGCATAGGTGAACTAGTAGTTCCCTTTGTCACCGTAAAATATTCCAGGGTGATATAGGTAATAGTTTCAGAGATATATTGAATGCAGGTGAAATATTTCGCACAGTCGCCATATTGGATTTGTGAGACGTAACGAAATTTGAAGGACACGGTCGGGGTCGTCCAAAATATTGCTATGAACTTACCGAGTTTCATTGAAATCGCTCCACCCGTTTTAGAAGTTATTAGGGGGGACACACTCCATCACACACTCCATCACACACAGACAGACACACGGACAAAAGGTGATCTCATAAGCCTATTTTTAGCCTACTTTCGATTTTTGCAAAAAATGAAAGTAGACTTATGAGATCAACACAGGGCGAAAAAAAGTGTGTCTGTCTGTGTGTGTGTATGTGTGTGTGTGAGTCTGTGTGTGTGTGTGTATGTGTGTGTGTGAGTCTGTGTGTGTGTGTGTGTCTGTGTGTGTGTGAGTGTGTGTACTCTGAATGTCTGTCCCCCCCTATCAATTCGAACACGGTGAAACCGAATTGAACGAAATTAGGTACAGAGGTAGCACTAGTAAAGGACACCTCAGTGTCATACTTTATATCGCCGCCATCTTTACCAAAACAGAATGGCGGCCACTCAAATGTTCAAAACGTAAAATCAAATTACGGCTAAACTAATCATCCGATCTCTACTAAATTTGGTGACAACATACCTTTATATAGGACGCGTCTTTCACCCAAAATTCAAGGTCATCGGCCATGCCATTTCAGGATGGCGGCCGTGTGAATTATGCAACCATTTTAATAAATAGCTTAAGACCCACCAATTCCGATTATCGAGCCTAGGGGGGTTTAAGCTATCCTGAAGGTCGTGATCCGTTATTTATTATAATTTAATATTATAATATTATACAGTATGAGTGGCTTAAAAGAGCTGAGTCGTTTGTATCACACGACAAGATGGCAGCTGTCCTCATGTGCCTGTCTTATATTTCAGTAGTTTTAGTATGTTGTATGTGATATACCGTACTGATACAATAATATAAACTTTGTATGAAATGATCTTTAATGAAGATGTACTGCAGTGAAGAAATCGTTTATTTAAAGTCATTATTTTCCAACAGTTTGTATCTAATATGTCAGTTAAGAACACTTGACGTCATGGATACGGTTAGCTCTGGGCTAGCATGTTAGTCTGACACGCAGTTGACTGGGGATCGAGTACTGCTAAAGTTAGTTTTTTTTTCTTGAATTCTTTTACAAATGATATGCTCGAGCTTTTTCCACAGATACTGAATAAAATGTCATTTAGCTCAAAGGAGAGGATAAAATATACACTCGTATATTAATAAAATCACAGTCCCAGCATCGCACATAAACAGAAGACAATAGGAAAAGGAGAATAGAAGAACTAGATACACGTTGTCATTAACCACAGCCTTCTTAATGCCTCTGTACGGTGCTGTCCTCTTGTGGATTATGTGGGTAATATTGTTCCAAACATAACGCTGTGTAAATGCCTGAGCTGGCCTCCTGAAGTAAGGCAATTTTGTAATACTGGTAGTTCAACTATTAGCCACGATCGCGCTCCGAATACCTTTAAACACTGCCAGCTGGATCGCCTCCCTCTTGGCTACTTTAAACTGCCTACTCATTCAACACCCATAGAACACTGCCATCGTAGTACATTACGATGGCAGTGCATAGGCGTACAAGATAAAGATTAATTCACTGATAGGTCGCAGCACCACCTACTGTGATTGGGGCGGAGGATTCTTAATTTAGCAGGCTGGCTTAATATAGAGATTAACGGACGTGAATGCATTACAATAAGTTAGTAGTTTTGTTATTCAATCATCATAAAGTATATAATATTGATTTTGACACTTACTGGCTTATTATCAATATAAAAGAAAACAAACAATACATTGTGGTAGGGGTGATTGTGTTAGGGATGAGGACAAAGAGTCATAAAGATACCCATACATTTAGGAGAAAGTAGGCTATATGTTCTTTGCTGAACATCTTGTTTCATGACTGAAAATAGCCTAAAAATGAGTCTTATGAGATCACCTTTTCTTTATGTGTGTGTGTATCTTTATAAATTTTATTAAGGAAAGCTTTTCAGGTGGTCAACACAAAGTGCTTAATAGGTATTTGTACATAAAAACAGCGGTTTCGATGGCGAAGTTGGCAGCATGCTGAGCTTCTATGCCTAAGATAGCGGGTTCAAACCCGGCCGAAGCCGTCGGATATTTAAGAGCGTTAAAAAGCCCTCAGTATGCCTTCCTTCGGAGGGGAAGTAAAGCCGGAGGTCCCATGTCATAGATTTATTGCATGAAAAAGAACCTTCCACTAATTACATTTGTGGAAGCTAAATTTGCGGGCTAGAATTGATAACGCTCTATCAGTTCCAACGTTCGTCGCCAGGCGCTGACTGCGATGCCATCTGGTAGGCAAGTCCACAAGCTAGGTGTCGTGGACGACTTGATATTACTGTCTGCAGTCCTTACTTGAATTAATAGCAGATTACACACACTAATACAGTCATCACAATTAACACTGGTTATCAGACCGATTCTACACACACCCAAAGTACACGGGGCTACATGACCGCGTTGTCACAGCCCCTAAACTAAGGAACCAACCAACCAATTAAATAAAGACGTGTTAGTTTGTACGGTATGTCAATACTTGTTTCCCGCCTAATGTGGTCCTAATCGGGTAAAACTTGTGTTGACCGACTGAAAAGCATTCTTTAATAGAATTTGGCAACACTGAAAAATGGCTTCAAGCAATACAATTTACAATTTTTACTTCGTAAGAACTTACTTTCTACCCCGCCCAATCCCGAACGTTCCTTTCAAATTCAGATTTGTGTTACCAATCCTCTATAGCAGCCAAAATTGGTAACCAATACACAATACCTTCGGAACAATTAGAGCAACAAACCTGGAATTTCATACGTTTGTAGACTGCTATGAAATTGAATCAGCTACTTATGATTTTCAGAAATTGGATAAACACAAAGCAACATGGTGCACATGCGCAATTCAAACTTTTAATTTAACTTGTCTGGCGACTTGATCACAGCAGTGAAGGAAAATTTGCAACAGCACATTTTTATTTAGGGCTCCTGGAAATATATCGGCGTTGAAAACTCCTGAAAGCCTGTATGCGTAACTTTGAGAGTATCTCCATCGTCACGGAATACTTTCGTTTTCTGTGGATATTGATAAAGAAGACCATTGCTGTCATTAAAACCTACAGGTCCATACATTTATAACTTACTCTTGATAAGATGTAGAGGGCGTGCATGCCAGTTCCCCATAAATTAATTCACCTAGCGTGTCACTAGATGATTCGATTACTGTTATATCCGGCAGTGTGAACAACAACTACAATTTAAATTTGCTGATACATAAATCTATTGCTTCCTTTTCACAAAAATAGAAGATGCATAGATTTTACAAATACATATATAAACATTTATGTTAATTTTCATAAATGTTGAATGGCGCATATGACAAATCCTCAGTGAAATGTTCTCTGACTCGTCACGGAATGATACAATCTCAGTGAAACTATGATTAATGGACAATTTTAGCCTACTTTTCACATTTTGAAAAAAAAAAAAAAAAAAAGGCTTATGAGATTTCCTTTTGTCCGTGTGTGTTTGTGCGTGTGTGTGTGTGTGTGTGTGTGTGTGTGTGAGAGAGGAGTGTGTATGTGTGTCCCCCCCCAATAAATTGTAAACGGCTGGAGCGATTTCAATGAAACTCGGTAAGTTTATAGCACAATTTCGGGCGACCCCGACCGTGCCCTTCAAATTTTGTTACTTCTCACCAATTCAACATGGCGGCTGTGCGAAATATTTCACCAGCATTCAATATCTCCGAAACTATTCCCGATATCACCCTGGAATTTTTAAGGTGATAAAGGGAACTACTAGAAGTTCACCTATGTGACTTTTGAAAAACTGGTAGCTACAAAACCAACATGGCGGCCACGCGAATCTGCGACTTTTAAATAGACGTTTCTCCCGATTTAACCAACCAAACGCAATAAAACATGGTACAGTATATGTTTATACACATTGTAATGCACCGACATCCAACTTCGTTCAATTGTTTACGTAACCTCAAGATGGCGGATGTGCGAAATATTTCACCGGCATGCTATATCTCTGAAACTATTAGCGGTATCACCCTGAAATTTTGTACGGAGATAAAGGGCACAACTGGAAGTTCATCTGTAAGACTTTCAAAAACCGGGTAACTACAAAACGAACATGGCGGCCAAACGAAATTGAAAGTTTTAAATAGACCTTTCTCGCGATTTAATGTTCCAACCGCAATGAAATCTGGTACAGGAAATGTTTATACACATTGTAATGCACTGGTATCTAATTTAGTTCAATTGTTTACATAACCTCAAGATGGCGGCTGTGCGAATTTTAAAATAAAGTTTTTTCTTCTTGTGTCGTAATCATGCGATCGAAGTGAAAGTTTGAATAATGGACCTACGCAATAATTTTCCTTTAATGGTACATGACTCTATGGCCTATACATTTAACAATCCAACATGGCGACCATCCGTAATATTAAGACGGCTCTGAATATCTACGAATCTATTATAGCAATCAAACTGATTTTTTTTTCTGTTCATAGGGGCTATGAACTTAAGTTCACCTATAGGACTTAAAATAACCTGGTGATCACAAATCCAACATGGCGGCGACGCGAAGTATAAATATTCTCATGGACGTTTCTCGCAATTTAACCATCCGAGTTCAGTGAAACTTGGTACAGTAAATCCTTATACGAATGTTAATCCACTGGCATCTAATTTATTGCAATTGTTTCCATAACCTCAAGATGGCAGATGTGGGATATTTTAAAATCTCCTTGTTACTTCTTGTGTCCTAATCATGCGATTGAAGTTTGAATGCTAGACGTACACAATAATCTTCAAGTAACAGTACACAACTCTAGGACCTACATATATAAAATCCAGCATGGCGACCATCCGAAATATTTAGTTGGTTCACAATATCTACGAATCTCTTACAGCAATCAAACTGAAATTTTGTAGGTTGATAGTGGCAATTAACATATGTAGGATATATGATAATAGGCTTTATAGTTCTTCACGGAACTACTTGTTTTAATTGAAATCATCTGGCGTATGATTTTGTTGAGTCGTTGTCTTCAATGGTAGCAGGCGTTCGCTTTAACACAGTCGATGTAGTCAAAACCAGAACGATGAACTAAATATTTTGGTGTATGGTTTTTAAAGATTTATACGAGTATTTACATAGAAGATGGTGTCGGTGCAAAATCTCAAAAATACAGTTTTCATTCCCTATTGAAGTAAATGGAAAGCCTCCGTGGCTTAGGAGGCAGCAAGCCGGCCTCTCACCACTGGGTCCGTGGTTCAAATCCCGGTCACTCCATGTGAGATTTGTGCTGGACAACGCGGAGGCAGACAGGTTTTTCTCCGGGTACTCCGGTTTTCCCTGTCAAAATTTCATTCCAGCAACACTCTTCACTATCATTTCATTTCATCTGTCATTCATGTAATCATTGCCCCTGGGGAGTGCGACAAGCTTCGGCAGCCGGCACATTTCATATCCACGCCGCTAGATGGGGGCTTCATTCTTTCCATTCCCTGACCCGGTCGGTCGACTGGAAACAGGCTGTGTATTTTCATTTTCATTGAAGCAAATAGAGTGAAACTTAGAATACTTAACCATTACTATAATCTGAATCCACTGCTACATGATTCTCTATAAAGTTATAGATAGCGTACACGTCAGTCCCTCAGAAAAGATTTGCTCTAACTCGTCATACGATGATCCGTTCACAGTGATACATAATATAATGGATTGTTGTTATCAGTGAGACATTTTGGCATGCAAGCTACAAGAATAGTCTTCTTCAAAATTATGTGTCACTTGTGTTGTCCTCAAAAATTTGCGCCAGTTTCTAAGTTTCTACTAATCATATCACAGCGAGAATGTATAAGCTAGTTCGATAAATAAATATAATGTAATATTAGACTACTTTCGAATTTTGTAAAAAATGAAGGAAATTAAGTTCAGGCTATGAGACCTACACGGGCTACATTTCCATGTGTCTGTCTGTGAGTGTGTATGTAAAGTTTTGAAGCCATTCCTTCAGTGTTGCCTGTACAAAATGTCAATTGTAACTCTTCTGTCAACATGAATTTGCCCAATTACTGGGTGGGGTGCAATGTAGGCTATATCATATATGAATAATAAATAAGTAAATAACACTCCTGGAAGAAATTACATGTATTAGTTAAGATCACTATTACAATGGGGAAATTTTAGGATTACGTGTTTTGACCTTAAAGCGATCATCATCAGATCCTGTTAAAATGTACATGCAATTATTATCTCACTACAAAATATGTTAGAGCAATTAATTGGTGTTTTACGATTCGCAGTTTGAATCTACACACATCAAAAAAAGTTTTGCATCACCTCGGTTCCCAGATCTCCGGCATATAGACGTTGACTGTGTATATTGTATCCAAGATACAGTCCCTTTGACTGTTCATAGATGTCACTAAAACTGCTCAAAGATGTAAACAACCATGCATGAGCAGGGCCTATTAGACGGAGGGGGTACGACAGCCGATCAGTTCCAGTCATTCCACCAGGACGAAGGTACGCTGCTCATGTTGTCTGTAGTTCTACCATGCCTAGAAGGTCAATACCGCAGTTCGATCGCGTCCGCATTGTTACTTTGTGTCAAGAAGGGCTCTCAACAAGGGAAGTTTCCAGGCGTCTCAGAGTGAACCAAAGCGATGTTGTTCGGACATGGAGGAGGTACAGAGATACAGGAACTGTCGATGACAGGCCTCGCTCAGACCGCCCAAGGGCTACTACTGTAGTGGATGACCGCTACTTACGGATTGCCGCTCGGAGGAACCCTGACAGCAATGCCACCATGTTGAATAATGCGTTTCGTTCAGCCACAGGACGTCGTGTTTCAACTCAAACTGTGCGCAATAGGCTGCATGATGCGCAACTTCACTCCCGACGTCCATGGCGAGGTCCAGCTTTGCAACCCCGACACCATGCAGCGCGGTACAGATGGGCCCAACAACATGCTGAATGGACCCCACGGAATTGGCATCACGTTCTCTTCACCGATGAGTGTCGCATATGCCTTCAACCAGACAATCGTCGGAGACGTGTTTGGAGGCACCCTGGTCAGGCTGAACGTCTTAGACACACTGTCCAGCGAGTGCAGCAAGGTGGTGGTTCCCTGATGTTTTGGGGTGGCATTATGTGGGGCCGACGTACGCCACTGGTGGTCATGGAAGGCTCCGAAACGGCTTTACGATACCTGAATGACATCCTCCGACCCATAGTGCAACCATATCGGCAGAATATTGGAGAGGCTTTTGTCTTCATGGACGACAATTCTCGACCTCATCGTGCACATCTTGTGAATGCGTTCCTTCAAGATAACGACATCGCTCGACTACAGTGGCCAGCATGTTCGCCAGACATGAACCCTATCGAACATGCCTGGGATATGTTGAAAAGGGCTGTTTATGGACGTCTTGACCCACCAACCACTCTGAGAGATTTACGCCGAATTGTCGTTGAGGAGTGGGACAATTTGGACCAACAGTGTCATGATGAACTTGTGGATAGTATGCCACGACGAATACAGGCATGCATCAATGCAAGAGGACGTGCTACTGGGTATTAGAGGTAGTGGTGTGTACTGCAATCTGGACCACAAATGCTGAAAGTCTAGCTGTATGATGGTACAACATGCAATGTGTGGGTCTCATGAGCAATAAAACGAGCTGAAATGTTGTTTGTGTTGATCTCTATTCCCTTTGTATTTAAAGGTTCCGGAACTCTTGGAACCGAGGTGATGCAAAACTTTTTTTGATGTGTGTAGTTACGTAAGATTATTTATATTTATAAGGGTTTGTGCATTACCACATATTTGTATTATGTACGTGCATATAAATTAGAACAACAAAATACCAGATAAATAAAATAAAAGAAATTAAAATAAAAATAAAATTAGAGCATGCACTTGATCCTATCATGTATATGGTTACTTATCTCAGCGAAGCCATTGGTTAGCGTAACCATATCGTCAGCTGGCTTTTGAACGCTGTATCTTTACATTATTCGTAGTACGTCGTGTAATCACAGTTCACAAATGCGTCCCTCTACTTATTGATGTTGATTGTATTTGTCTCGTCAATGTGCCTTCAAACGTCGAGAATGCCACTGAATCTTTTAACGTAGTGTCTGTCAATTACTGTACGTCAGTGTGTCGTCAGTCAGAACATACCCGTCAGCGTCTGTTAGCACAGGTAACTTGTTTATCGACCGGCATTCGTAACATTACTCTGCCTTCTCTGCTCAAACTCAAGGAATGTGCAACACAACATGTATGTAAACTGATTAGATTAGCTACATGTTGTATGCTAGTGGGATTAATTTATTTTAGTAGTCTACTGAATTCTTCCTGAAAGTAGTTAGTCCCAAACTATCTCTGTCCTCTGTTCGGTGTGGATGCACAATGATTGGGAGTAAGTTAATTACCCTTTGCAAGTCGTTTGTGATTATGACAATTTAAAATGTACAATAAATTCATGCAACCTTGTTTTCTTACCTATCAATGAGCATAAGAGGAATATTGATTGTTATTAGATTCATGGTATATTGGCTTTCACGGTCAGTGAATTAAAACTCAGCAATTTTTCAAGGTTTGTGCCGTGTCTTGTGTGGGGTTTCGCATTGGACACCAAGCTGGCTCATCAGCGGTCTCTTGGTGTCCACGTCCTGACCCCACCAGGAGTAGCAAACTGCGAGCTACCTCCCTTTTCATGAAGCACAGTTGCGGCTCTTTACTGCGAGAACTAAAAGCTCAAGCAGCCATAATCTCCCTATGAAGACTTCCAAAAAGATGTTATATTGGCATTCACAGCCAGTGACTTAAAATTCAGCAATTGTTCTGTATTTTTGTCGTGTCCTGTGTGGGGTTTCACCTAGGACACCAAGCTGCCTCATCAGCGGGATCTTGGTGTCCCCGCCCGGACCCCATCAGGAGTAGCAAACTGCGAGCTACCTCCCTTTTTATGAAGCACAGTTGCGCCTCTTTACTGTGAGAACTAAAAGCTCAAGCAGCCATAATCTCCCTATGAAGGCTTCCAAAATGATGATATATTGGCTTTCACAGACAGTGAATTAAAACTCAGCAATTTTTCTAGGAAGGTAGCGCGCAGTTCGCTACTCCTGGCGGGGTCCGGGTGGGGACACCAAGAGCCCGCTGATGAGCCAGCATGGTGTCCTGGGCAAAACTCCACACAAAACACGACACAAACCTAGAAAAATTGCTGAGTTTTAATAGGTTCAGTTATTCGACAAGGTGTCAGGTGTTAATCACCATACAAGATAATCGAACTTAAGTTTTAATACAGTAGATCATATAATTTGCTTTCATTGCAATGTTTTAGTTTTATTAGAATTTGTCATGTCATTTCAAATAATTAGAGATTGTTTTGCTTTTCAGCAACCAGTCTAATTTGCAAGCCTTTGTTTGCGAACGAGTTGATTTTCTTATCCTCTTCAGTCGAGCACTCTTACACCTTAGGTAATATATCCTCCCCCATTCTAAACATATGACCCCACCATCTTAATCGGCTCATACGAACAGCTTCATCTAAAGTGTTAATTTGTAACTTAGCCTTCATCTCTTAATCACGAGTACCCTCCTGCCATTACTCCCACCTAATTGTCCCAGAAAGCACTCATGCTACCCTCGTATCAGCTACTTCTAGCTTCTGTATGTGATCCTGAATCTGCACAGCTCTAACCTCCATACAGCAAGACTGGTGCAACTACTGAACAATGTAAGGAGAGTTTCGTGGTTACAGGAACTTCTCTCTTGCAGAATACAGCAGATCGTAACCGAGAACTCACTGCATTCTATTTTCTGCACCTTGACCCTATCTCTTTCAATGTGCTACTATCCTGAAAGCTTCGTTCGAGAGTATTCGACAATCACGATATCAATTGTTCTTCCAAGATATTCATGTACAGATCTGTTGTATTGTCGGCTCTCTTATATGGCTGTGAGTCGTGGACAAACTACTGGCGTCACAAAATAATGCTTGAGAAATTCCCCCAAAGGTGCCTCAGACGTATCTTGAAAGTCACTTGGAGAGATAAACGCACAAATACTAGCGTACTGGATGACGCCGGTATTACGAGCACAGAATCAATGTTAGCCCAACACCAACTCCGATGGGTGGGTCACGTGATCCGCATGGCAAATCATCGCATTCCAAAACAAGTACTATAGCCTACTCTGAACTTAGTGAGGGCGTTCGGCGCTATGGAGGTCAGAGAAAGAAGTATACACATTGCCTCAAATCCACCCTGAAGAAATGTAACATCAATGATGGTAACTGGGAAATGCACGCGCTGGATCGTCCAACATGGAGAAGCACCATTCATGAAGGGATTGCTGTTTTGGAAGAGCAGAGGCGTAGCACTGCAGCAGAACTGCGCACGAGGAGAAAACAGCGTGAGATTTTTAGGTGGAATGTTCATTTGCCAACTGGCTGCTAAATATATGTGTGCCATCACTGCAGTAGAGTGTGTAGCTCACGGATTGGACTGATCAGTCATCTGAGGAAGCATCAGTAGGAAGAGTAATTCATATTCACTCGCGAGTGAATGCCAATATATATACTATCCTAATGGAATAAAAACCCATAGTACTGAAAAAGTTTCACCTATTTAGTCTGTTCCTTTCCTACCAACATCACTTTTGTTTACTAATAATACTGATTTTCATGCCATATTATCTACATTTCTGTTCAAGTTCTAGCATGTTAGCTTGTAAGCTTTCGACACCATTACAACCAGGTCATCAGCTCTATATATTTAGTAATTTTCTTTCGATTGCTATATTAAAATACATATACAATATTATTACAAAGAGGACATAGCCTACCATTAATTTTATAAATAGTCATTGTGTTTTTAGTGTTTCTTCCTGGGAAATGGCAAAGTTGCCAGAGTTGTCCATTTAATTTATAACACGGCAGAGCTCTTTGTGGAGCGTATCGATTCTAATTCAATTTTGGAAGGAATCGACTCTTCACTTTCTACATTTCTGAAAGGAGTATGGCTTATTCATGTGGTGTCCGAACACGTTCAGTTACAACGACAATGACATTTTAATGCATAGTGCACAAAACCTTGAAGTAAAGAACAGCCAATGAGGGACAAAAATAGAAAGGAGAGTGGCTGAATAACTAAAAACAAAGCCAATTCATATTCAGTTGGGCAAGCTAAACTCCACGTAGGTCGGCTTCGGTGGCGTAGTTGGTAGTATGCTGAGCTTCTATGCCCAAGATCGCGGGTTCAAACCTGGCCGAAGTCGTCGAATTTTTTAAGAGCGTTGAAATTCCCTTCGGAGGGGAAGTACAGCCGGCGGGTCCTTCTCATAGATTTATTGCATGTAAAAGAACCTTCCAATAACGACAATTGTGTGAAGCTAAATTTTTAAGTTAGATTTGATTGATGCTCTACGAGGTCCAACGTTTGCCGCCAGGTGCTTGTTGCAGTGGCATCTGATGGCCAAGTTCGTGGCTAGGTGTCGTTGATGGTAGCATTCGGTAGCAAAAGTAGGAACTATTTGAAACTGATCGTCTTCAGTCCTTACCTGAATTACAGATAACACACACTAATACAGTTATTTAACACCGGTTATCAGACAGATTCTACACACACGCAAAGTACACGGGCTACATGACCACGTTGTTGCAGCCCCTAAACTAAGGAACCAACCAAGCTAAACTCCACGTAAGTTTCTTCATATTTTAGGAGGGAATAAGATTTGCAAGCTTAATACCACAATTTTAAAATTATGTCACGGGTGAAATAAAAATAGAAGGACCAGGAAAACCTTGTCCTACGGCCCGTGATCGCCGTCTACGGCCCTGAGCATCCCTTAAACTGTACTTGCTTCTGGGTATGGCTGTGTGTACCATTTACTGGACATTCTGTGCATACCTCAACGTGTTTAGGTATCTCTAGTTAAATGAAAGTTTACAAACATGTAGATGGATTTTCCAGGAAGTTCTGACGCCAACTAGAACTGTATATGAGTGTATGAGGACGACTACAGAGAAACTGTTGGTATCTTTGTAGAGATCTAGAGATGTGATGTCTTTGTTTGGAGAGTTCATGGAACGGCTAGTTCCGGCAACATAATACTTTCTTGAAAACTCACGACGTCGTTAAGTTGACAAGTCCACAGGAAGGAAACTGACCCAAGCAGCAGAAGTCAAGTATCTTGGGAACCATCTGCAAGATAAGCAGAGCCACTTCTTTATTGTTCAACAAAGTCAGAAAACATGGCCAGGACTACAAGCCTTCTCATACAGTGTAATGTAAGATGTTCTTAATTTGCCAAGGATTGAAAGCTCTTGTAAGCTTACATCGACTACGATAGCTCGGGCACAGAGGTCACGATAACGAACGTAGGTTTAGATTCATCTATCAGCCTTTTGAGATATTATTTGGCGGTTTTTTATTCCTCCTTCAGAGAGTTGGTTTGATACCTTTTAAAAAGATCAAGAGCACATTCCGTACCTGGCTTTGCAAAAGTAATGCCGCAGAATATTCACCTCAGTCATTGTGTAGTAGCAGTTGTTTCGAACAAGTGTGTAGGATATATTGCATTTTGCTTATTGTAAATGCTTATTGTTAGAGCCAACACGGGACCACGTCGTCGTGGTGTAGCGGCTAGCATTCATGGCTATCGCACCGGAGGTCCGGATTCGATTTCTGGTTCTGCCAAGAAATTTAATTCTGGTCTGAGGGTAGGAACGAGGTACACTCAGCCTCGTGAGGCAAAACAGAGAATAGGTGGGTTTAATTCCCACCTCAGCCGTACTAAACGTAGTTCTTCGTGGTTTCCCACTTCTCCTCCAGGAAAATGCCAGGATGGTCCCTAATTTAACGCCAAGGTTGCCTTCTTCCCAATCCTTAACTGAAATACAAATGCACACACTAATACTTCCATCACAATAACACAGGTCATCATACAAAATTACACTCACTCGCAAGCACACGGGGCTAAATGACAGCGATGTCCAAGCCCCTCAAATGAAACAACAACAACAGCCTATACGTTAACTAAAGAGTAGAAGCGCTACACTCATATTATTGCTTTCCATGCGTTTGAAGATAGGCTAATATTCGACAATATACGAAAATAAATCGCAATGTACCATTTTATTTAGAGAGCCAGGTTAACTCGAAAATGACATACTGTTCATGACAGGTTATTTCCAGACTCGGGGGAAGACTGGGTATAAGCCCCACCGTCGTCGGTTATTCTTTTAATGGCTTTCCATTGCTTTAGCACTAATAATAATATCGTATGGCCTTGGGTACAAGGTGCAAGCTTTGTTATTTGACACCCAAAGGGTACCTTGCATGTCAAATTTCGTTGTTCCTTGAAGCACTATGAAAGTCAAGGAGGTTAGATATCTAAGCTCCTTGAACACTATAGCGCTTTCTAGTAGCGAAATGAGGAACTTTGTTTTGGCGGAAACTCCCGAGATTCATTTTGCCATTATGAATACGGCCTACTGAATTGAAATGGGTTCTTTGACATGCCAACATCGTATGACATGGTGTCGTAATTTTTGTCGCCATTCAAAAAATCTCTTACCACGGCCAGGAGCGAACCTGCAAGCTTGGGGTTAGTAGACCGACACGATGACCACTCACCCACCGTGGCAAGCTGCTTTATCACTCATTTAACTCCTGTCAAATGCCGGGACGGT